>JAUPFV010000004.1:138986972-140243577 GCA_036936605.1 Limnanthes douglasii subsp. nivea | reverse complement strand
CTTCAAATATTTGAACATTTCAATGAGTTCCATGTGATCATGAATCAACAAAAAAACATAAAGTATCTCTAAGTATCATATGGTGATAAGAGGAATGTATACTTAATGGTCTCAAATATTTTATATCTAGGTTCCTCATCTATTAATTTACATAACTTTATGTATTTTATGCAAGTTATTTTCTTAATTTATAGATATATTTAGATATAAAGATATTATCATTAACTGAAAAACATATTTTACTATCTCTGAACTCAGAATTCTTTTTTTTCCAAAGTTACACAAATATAAAAGGTTCTTATAGTATTAATCCATCAATTTTTTTTCTAAGAACTAAAAATAAATAAACTACACCATGCTATGGATATAAGATCATATTTTTTGGTCAAGCTAAGTCTTAAACCTCTCGTTGTCCTTCTAAGCATTGTTGATGAATTTTATTCGACCTTTTTAAGATTATAGAATAATAAACATTTGAATTTTTCATATTAAGATTCAGTTTTTTACTCTAACTTATTGTTATGTTCATTTTAAACATTCATCATGAAAGTTTTTTTTAGCAAAACTGAATCATTTCCATCAAGTTGGTCAAATTTTATATTGACAACAACATGAAGTTATAGCACAAGTGAGTTTAGATGGAAAAACTAAAAGAGAAGTCAATAATGGTGTTCTCAAGAAAGTCGGCCATAAAATTAGAAAAATCTAAAAATATAAAACATTGGAAATTCAAAATTTAATGATGAAATTTATAATGTATCTTAATGAGATTCGTGGACAAGTTACCAAGATATGCTTCTAAAATACTTTTTTGGAGTATTGTCAAATTTATATAGTCGGATCTTACCCATATTATGATATCAATTTCATTATCTACTTAATTTTTAAAGTAAGAAATGAGTTTGTCCATTTTTATTGTGGGATTGATATCATGATATTGCTAATGAAAAATATTTGTCCATTGTGAAACTTAGGTCGTGAGTTAGATGTATAAATAATGCTATGACCTAAAGGATGAGACAAATTGTCAAGACTGACTATTGAGTCGAAAAACATATGAGCTGATTTGGAGCTGACTGGTCTGAAGTAGGCTGCCCGCAGCGAGCTAGTCCAAAATAGTCTGGTCTAAAAGGAGTTGGATAGAAGCATGATAATTGGACTAAAGTAGATTATTCTACTCGCTAGGTTTTTTTTTATATATTTAAGTTGGTCTCTTATTTAGATCTTCTTATATTAATTAGATTCTCTATTAATTAGATTTCCTATTAATTGAGTCTTGTATATCAATTAGGTTCATATTAATTTGGATTTCCTATTTTCGAGGTCACTTAAATTAAGAGATTAGGACTTTATTATAATCGTTGATTAATAGGATTTAATTTGTAACGTTTGATTTAGAATTAAAGTTTTTCCTAAACCTATAAATAGAAGAAGATATGAAATGCAAGAGTGTATCTGATGAGTAACATGAGCAACATATTCCTAAATGAGAAACAATTTTAGGTTTTTTGGGATACAAGTGAAATGAGAGATACACTTTAAATATAAATTTATGTAATTCATTTTATATATGTAATAAAGAGTGATTGAGGTTTTTATATTTGATAATTTATGTAACATACTTGTTTAATGAAAAATGTTTGTTGCCCGTGGATGTAGGATTATTTCCACAATCTGAACGACAATAAATATGTCTTGTGTGCTTGGTTTTATTTTATATTATTTGTTTATTTATTGTTAATTTTGAACATGATAAATTGTTATTCTTAGAAGGATCGATGTACCAGGTTCTTATATCAAACGAACTAAATTTCCCAATGCTACTTTATTATAGTTTAAAATTGTTCATTCATTTAAAATATCCTATCGTAGTTTATAGTGTGAGACATTTGGGACATCATATATACACCACTTCAAGATATAATTTTGGGAGTTTTATTGTTTGCTTATTATCGTATATGAAATAAAGAGAACCTTCATTTGAGTTTATTCCATTATTTTGTAAAATCAAGTGAAATCATTTAACTATGCATGTTGAGTTAGATATAATATGTAACATTTAATTTCAAAATTATATAATGTGCAACTGTTCATCGGTTAATACATGTAAAATACAATATTATTTTGGACTGACTCATGTGCAATGTGAATATTCAAACTCTTGTTACTAATAATTTTCCAATAAATATTAATTTGAAAATATATTTAGTTTGTTGATACATATCTAAAATTTGTACATTTGAATTTATTACCTATATATAACATAATATTATATAAAAATCTGATTAGTGTTTGAGACCTTATCAAGCTAAAAACATCTGAATAAATTATTGAAGTCAATATTTTGACATGGATCGACATATATATTAACAGAATTTGCATATATATTAGATATTTTAAAAAATATATGAATAACTTAATAGTAATTTGAAAACTAATAAGGTATTCATTTTAATCATGCACATTTCTTGGATTATTAAGGTTTTAGTAAAATCACGTTAGTGTTACATGGACAACAAGACCGAATTAGAGGAACATAATTTGAAAAAAGAATTTATCATGCATATGATAGTCATTGCATCATAATGTATCACTATACGTGTGTGTTGTCCTGTAAACAATAATGGCTCTTTACATTAACAACGCCATAAAGTTATGACTTCGACCACTAAAATAATGACTATACTCGTCGTGGTGATATAACAAATTTAAAATTTATATTCATTTCAAGTTTTTTTGCACCGTAGTTCCCGATCTTATCCAACACATCATAAACACTCCAGAGTGTGAGATTGTAACCAAAAAGTTATAGTTTTTCAAAAATTTGATCATTCTGATACATACACTTGCACTTAAATTCTATATTTGTATATTTATCAAGTTTATAGTATACAAAACAATGTAAATTTACGATAACATGACCATAATCAGTAACTCAAATAATTACCTAAAGTATAGTTTGAATGAAAAAAACTAAATCACAACTAACCAAATCGTTTAAGATACTTTATCTCAAAAAAAAATTCAATTTATTGTATTCAAAATTGGATTTGTCAAGTTCACGAGTCTTACTTACATGCATATGATGGATTTAACACCACTCGTAGATTTCGGCTCCCTTAATATTTTTTTAATCTATAAGCTTATTGTTTACGATAGATTATTGAACTAGTCATTTATATACATATATAATTTTATTTTATAATAATCATTGAGTTGTCTAGTCCAAATTTATTACCTAAAATTGGATTATTTGAAGATTATAACTCATTAGACTCATAGATCTAATTATATTATATTTTTCCCATATGGTTGAATCACTCAACGAAACTAAAAGTATAAAATGTTATATATATATATATATATATATATATATATATAATATTAGTATATTATAACACGAAGATTTAAACTTAACTTAGTAAGTTTATTTATTTATCATACAAATTATTTATAAAAAACAATGGTATATCAAGTAAATATTTGATAAAGAATACAAAACAATTTTTTTACAAATTTTAGTTACATGTTTGGATATTTCTTTAATTGATAAAATGTTTATTTAGTTATTAATTAAATAGCATTTTTTGAAATATATATCACTTAAATAAAAATAATAATCAAAATGAGTTTCGATTTCATATTTAATATGGATTATGGGAGTCTAATTGAATATATTTAACTATTATACAATGGTGGTCCTAATATTAAAAATAATATATTTGAATAGAGGTGCACTGCTAGACCCTATTAAATAATTATATACATTAATTATTGGCTTAACATTTAAAGTTATTAAATTTGAAAAATATAATGAGTTTTGATCGAAAAAATAATATAATATTTAAGTTAAAATATTAAACTCAACCAATTTTATATTTTATTTACATAACAAATAAATATATACTATGATGAATAATATATAGCATTGTTATAATACCAAAAAAAATCAAAAGAGATTTTATTGATTTGGTCGGATGCCCAAATTATGTTGGGCTAAGTTACAGAAAATCGAATGACACAAAATGACCATCAACTTGAAAATATTTTTTTTATTCTTTATAGAGCTTGACCCTCAGACCAGCTAATATTGATAACCTATTAGCTTAAAACAATTTTTTTGGGGATCGATACTCATATCCTGCTTGAGGTAAGATAATGTAGAATTTCTGAAGTCATGTATCAGAGATATGAAATATTCAAGATTCAATCAAGCCATGTAGAGTTGCAATTTGAAGCTTGTTCTTCATGATTTAGCTATTTCTTCATCTTTCTTTTAAGTTTGTTGAGGTTAGTTCTCATGATTTTTAGTTTTTTCCTATATTTCTGGTTGATTATAAGTTATAATTCTGATTTTCCAAGAAGGGTTTGGAGAAAAAGATGTGCAAAATATTTTATTGTTAGGTATGAATACATATATAATAAATTGTTAGTTTCCTAAGAATTACTATTTTTCTTTTCATAAACATAATTTGAAGAATGATATTATCCAATATTGAGATTGTCCTGTTATTACGGATGAAGCTCTCTGATATATCTAATTTCTAGACCATCTAATAAGTCGATAACTCTGAGATAGTTTAGAAGTTCGGATGTATTTAGCTCGAATTTTATATGTATTTGAGAGTCCGTTTTGTAAACCAATCTACAACTAAATTTTGATCCGTTGATTGCATATCTCTTTGAGGTTCCAACACAAAGTTGAGATATTTATCCAGAAGAGCCAGGTTATGGTCTAGAAAACCCTTTGATGTGGATGAATTTGGATGTGTATAGACCTTTGAGAGGTTTGAGCTTAGGTTTTTTTAGTTTTTTTTGCTTGAAATTTTCTTCAATGTTTTGCCTTTTTGAGACATATAGGTGTTTAGGGAAGTCATTATGTGGTTTGAGGCTTTGGAGAAGGATTGTCAAGAGATGAAGATGCTTAAACATTATATTATGTCACCACGATTCCAAATTCTAAAGAATGCAAGGCTTTAATTATCTCAGACTCTTGGATTACATGTATGTGATTGATTGAAATTAATTGATTAAAGGTTTTATTGATATATGATTCACTTGAAAAATATAGGAAGGTTAGGTTTGAAAAGTGATAATTAGGGTTTGGTTATATGGAAACTTAGGACTTGAGTTGTTGGGATGGCCAATTGCCTTGTATTGTTTGGTCATTGGTGTTATTATCTAAGGTTAATTGTATTGGCTCCTTAACAATGACTGATTGTAACTTTGGCTTCCTTATTTTAGAATGGTTAGGCTGGTAAGGGTGTAAAATGGTTTGAGTCTAATGTTGATTCTCTAGTTGAGGCTGAGTCTTTTGTTTAAAATTTATGCACTCTTTTTAAGTATGACCTATGTGAAAACATGTTGTACAATGACAAAGTCTTTACCATATGATATTTCTTGCTAGTGACCCTCAGAATTTCCAAAACTGATCCATAATTTAGTCATAAGTTTTATTGCCAAGTCCAATTCAATCCAAGCACAACAGTAGTTGTACATGGCTCTATTCTTTTTGGGGACCCATACATCAATATGATTACCTAGGGCTTGAGAAATTGTTCTAAAGGTTTTAGCATTGTACATGTAGGGTGGAATATCCGGGAATGATATCCAAGTAGGTGTGATTGGTGATTCCTTATTGAAGTTGTGAGTCTATTTCAGGATCTGCATTGTATGGTGTCCAACAGTCTACACATTGCGCCTTTAAATTTTTCTATTATATTCTTTAAGGTCTATTTCAATCAGCAAATACCTAGGGTCCCAGTGAGCCAAACTTACGTTACATTTGAAATCTAAAGATCCCAAAAAATTATGAATTACAAACATGGAGGGTCTTCCAACAGAATATTTACCAATCAACGTGATTTTGGCCATGAAATCCAAGATATGTATCTCGTTTCATGGTGCTTCAAAAAAGACAGTACACTGATGGTTAAACATGAATAATTTCAAAAATTATTTTTTTAAAAGGAAAAAATATTTCACTTTTTTTTTTAAATATATATATGTATGAATCATAGTTTTAATAAAAAAACTATATCATAAAATTATGGGTTTTGAGCCACTCAACGAGGTCTACGTGTTTGTCGGTGGATTAATATTAAAAATATTATGAAAAATATAAAACATCAAAAGAACAAAAATAAAAAATAAATTAGAATATAAAAACGATATTCACAGTTTTTTTTATTATGAAAACAGTCGTTTGAATTCAAATAGTTCATATTATAATTGTTTGTCAATAATATGATAGTTTTGTTTTAATGATTTAAGAATCTAACAAAATCTACCTAACTTGCAATTAAATTACAGGATGCGTCTTTTCTATAATTATTGAGAACCCTCTCGGTTGATTGACTACGCTCCTCTCAATGAAAATAAATAAATATATAAACAATAGTCACTATACAATAAGATAGGAGATTGAGAGTGTGTTTCCTTCATGATAAGTTGATAACAAGAGAAAAAGTCTTAAAATCGGCGATGATAACTTGTGGAGGTTGAAACTTTTAATTTATACACATGATTGATGATTCAAATAATGAACAGAATAAACGAAAATTAAAATATAGTATTACTTAAGTAGCCGGACAAGATAGATAGGATGGAATAGTTTTGTTTTTGATTGGTACGGTAGTTGGTATGGTATGGTGGTGCTACCAACTTTCAATTCCTTCGTTGTCTCGTAAATCTTTGTCATAAAATGTAAATCTTCAATCTATGACTGTCATAGACAAAACGATAATGACGTTACAACTACTACAATCTGGTTCGAATAGGGATGCGTTGTTGTTGAAACCCAAATACAACGACTGAAACCCAAATGTAACTTTATAATGTGCGACTTTAGTGTTAGTAGTAAAATAAATATCACGATTCATGACTTGGTTTTACTTTCAATAATAATAATAAATAACAAAAATCATATAAATAATTAATTCTAAAGTTTGCAATTCTATCTTTTTTTATATATAAAAAAATATAATATATTAAAATATGTAAAGTACATTTGTGTAGTAGGCGTTGACACAATATCAAACCGCTGTTTTTTTTAATAGCAAAAGACGGCTATATTACTAAATTGAAAACTTTACAACGGTTTGGGGAGTCAAAATTAGATTCAATAAACAATTTAAGGGTTTCAGAGAATTTTCCCAAGCTTAACAAAACAAATGTAAAGGTTTGGAGACAGCCATTTGAACAAAACCAAAACTCTCTCTCGCCAGTCGTCTTCTCCATCTTCTACAGCCTTCATTCTTCTTTATTCAACAATCCATGCAATCATTTAATTCGAAACACCATTCAATTCTGAGCATAGACTACCCTAACAAAACACCTAGTTTTGCTTAGATATAAAACCCCCAAATTGATTTCCCATAAACCCTAGCTTTTGATTTAGATGAAAACCAGCAATCCAATTTCAAATTAGCTCAATCCTGCGAACCAGAAACCAATCTATCCAAAGAAGACGAATTCTACACAGAATTAGGAGTGATGTACCCCACCCCCAAACTTTCAAGCAGTAAAACAGCTAGCAGAGGAGCAGTGACATTGAAATGCGAGAACGAAGCTTTCTCCTTGCATTTCAATGTCCACCTAGTTAACCAATCTGCCGCACTATTCTGAACTCGGGATACAAAAAAGATCGTTATGGAGGGATATATCATTTTTCTGCAAATTTCGATTAATGATTTTAGGTACCAGGGATTCTTATGCTTCATCAGAATATTGATTAACGTCATACAACCTGTTTCTATATCCACGTTAACCCAATTTTATCTTTTTGCAGATAATTAATCCTTCCAGCAACGCTCTGGTCTCAGCAATCAAAGGTGTTTGCTTGCCAAACAAGCTGCTTGTAGCACTGATTATAGTCCCCTCGCTGTCTCCAAAAATCATTGCTCCACAGGCTTCCCCACTACTGAGGCATGAGGCATCCACGTTGAGCTTCAACCTACCACGCACATGAACGACCCATTTAAGATAAGTAGCACTCTTATTTTCATTTAGATAAGATAAACAGCCCAATTCTATCCCAACATCCTGAACATTTGAGATATCCAGCCCCAAAAAAACTTTCTTAATAATGTTTATAGAAGTAGATATACTAATAGCACACTCTTCAAACTTAAAATTACTTCTACTTTTCCAAATCATCCAGCAGATTAAAGCTGGTAAAAGATGAGTAATGTGAACCTTTAGATTAGAAGACCAATACCAGTTATATATTAAGTACCTTAGAGTCATGAATCTTTCTATCCTAATAGTAAACATACTACTGAAGTGACTCCATAGGATCCAGGCATAATAACAGTTCACAAAAAGGTGCTGAACATCTTCACAGTTAGCACAAAATTGATATTTTGGTGTTAACTGTAAATGTCTCAGTTGTAATACTGAATCTATAGGAATAAAACATTTAGTAATTTTCCAGAGTAAGAAAGAGAACTTCATTGGGATAATAGTAGACCAAATCTTCTTATTAAAACTTGATGACCCTTTGTATTTCCTAATATCATTCCATGTTCAGTTCATGTTGAAATTTTGATCTGGAGATAAATCCCAGATCATAATGTCCTTTTTTCCATTATCAATTTTGAAATTTCTGATTTGGTTAACTCTGTCAACAGGAACAACCTTTGCTAAAGCAGCCAGATCCCAATCACCATCTATCTAAAATGAGTTCACCCTAGCCTCAAGAAACCATTTGTTCTCAGGAAGTCTATGATCCAGAATAGGCTTCCAATGATGCCACTTCTCACACCAGAGATCCATGTTTCCACTACCAAGCAGTCAGTTGATGTTTTCCTCAGCATCATCTTTAATGCCTACAAGTCTACTCCAGGTTAGAGAGCCTTTCTTCGTAAAATTAGATTTTAAGGGGTGAGAGTTTCTACTATAGATATCATTAGTGATTCTAGACCAGAGTCTCTCCCTCTTACGATAGACAAACCATAATTTTTTAGAGAAGGTACTCTGAATATCAGTAATTCTTCTAATATTTAGGCCACCATCCTCAAAAGGAAAACATATTTTATCCCAAGAAGACCAATGAATAGCATGCTCATTATATTTAGATCTCCATAAAAATCGATTAATTTTTTTTCAATTGTTTTGATTACACTGATAGAAATTACAGAATTCTGCATCCAGAAATAAGTGATAGACATTAGGATAGTAGTAATCAATGAAAGCCTACCCCCATAGGATAGATACTTAGAATCCCAATCCATAATTTTTGAGTTAATTTTATCAAGTAAAGGATCATATTTTTTGCTTTGTTATTATTATGCAAGGTGATACCTAAATAGCAAGTAGGGAGAAAGTTAGCACTAAAACCAGTGGAGCATTCCAGATTTCTAATCTTGCAATGTTGAAGCTTAGAAGAGGTAAAGATTTTCGTCTTTCCCTTGTTGATAGTTTGCCCCAAAAGCTAGCTGATATCTGTCTAAAAAGTCACTCAAAATTCAATAGTTTTAGGCATACAATTAGTGTATATAATAATATCGTCAACGAAAGCAGTACATGGAACAAGAATTTTAGTCCTAGAAGCATATTGCATGAATTTATTAGAACTTAAAAGCATCTCAAGACCTCTAATTAAAACCTCCTCTCCTAAAATAAAGAGGCTTGGAGACAAGGGATCCCCTTGTCTTAAGCCTCTTTTAGAATGGAAATAACCATAGGAATTCCAATTAATAAGAATAGACAAATTAACATTTTTGATTAGTTTAGAAATCAGATTAATGAAACTCTTAGAAAACCCAAATAAGCTTAAAAATTTTAAAATAAAGGGGATGTACATTTTGTCAAAAGCCTTAGACATGTCCAATTGAATCATAATGTTTCCTTTACTAAGCTTCCTATTAATATCATAAGTCATTTCTTTTTCAATTAAAATATGCTCATGGATAGATCTGTTTCTAACAAAATCAGTCTGATTGCTAGAAATAAGGTGAGGAAGAACATTAGATAACCTGGTATTTATTAGCTTAGAGAAAATCCTGTTAAGCATAGTACATAAACTAATCGGCCTATAGTGACTCCAATTAATAGGATTAAGGTTCTTAGGGATCAAACAGATCCTAGTTGCAAAGACACCTAAAGGAATATTATTACCTAGAATGAATGAGTTGATAAAGGAAATAGATCACTTTTTATAATACTCCAGCAGGTTTTAAAAAAATGAAATATTATAACCATCTAAACCTGCAGCACTGTCCATCTTCATACGATTGATTATCTCCCAAATTGCTTCTTCATTTGCAGGTTTCATAAGGAGCGTATTATCATCATCAGAGACTAACTCAAGGATAGCCTTAAAGATTTCACTCTTCATCAAAACCTCCTCTTCACTTTTGCTGCTGTAAGAATCACAACAAAGGTAAGAGGTAACGAAACTAGTAGCAGACTCACCAATACCATTATTATCATAATACCATATGCCTTCATCTTTTATTCCCTTAATTGCATTTTTTTCTTCTCTTTTTGTCAACATAGGAATGATAAAATTTAGTATTACAGTCAGTTTCCTTAAACCACGTATTAAAATATTTTTGTCTCCAAAAAACTTCCACAGTCCTTAAAGCATTTAAGTGCAAAGAAATAGCCTTTTTAAGACTAAAATTTGAGATATGATCATTTTCCCTCAAGTGAATAACACTCATCTCTTCCACTTTGATTTCAGCCTCAATAACCTTCCTGAACACGTTACCAAAATTATTACTATTCCACATTTTAAAACAACTTTTAAGCCTTTTCAGCTTAAACCAGAACACCTCATTTGGCCTAGAAAATATGTTAAGGTTCCAGTTCTGCTCCACAGTCTTAAGAAAAGATTCATCAGTAGACCAAGCATTTAAGTATTTGAAACTCTTTTTAGTATTGTTACTTCTATTACTGGAATTTGAGAAAGAAATGAGAAGAGGAGCATGGTCAGAACAAGTTCTGACCATGTTGAAAACCTGAGTAAAACTGAAGAGATTAGGCCACTAAGTGTTGAACATCACACAATCTAATCTTTTCCATTTCATGTTTCTTTTCCAGGTATACTTGGATCTAACCACACCAACATCTTCAAGGCGACAATCACTGATTAGAGAGATAAAATCATCAATACTATTTTGAGAGAGAGAGAGGTACAACCAATCTGCTCCTCCACAGAATCCATTACATTGAAATCCCCACAAGTAAGCCAAACCTTTTTATCAGTAGCATAACTTCTAAGCTTACCCCATAAAGCATTTCCCTAATTTCTATCTCATTTTGCATAAACCACCGTAAGCAAAAGCATTATGTCAGCCCGAGAACAATTGACATCTATGTGAATACACTGCTCCTGATTGTCAGTAATAGTAATACTAATATCATTTTCCCACAAGACCCAAATTTTGTTAGCAATATTAGCAATAAAATTGGGAAACCCAAGCCTAGAGGCAACCTCTTTTTCAATTTCCAACTTAGCCATAAGTTCCTGAATGACCAATATTTTAATTTTCTCCTTAAGAATGATATCCTTAAGCCTACCAATTGTAGACTTATTATTTACTCCACAAACATTCCAATTAAGCACTCTAATCATGATCAGATACCGACTTGTATTTTCTCTTGATCCCAAAAAATGAAGGGATTTAATAACCTTTTTTCTTGACTTTTTACCTTTGCTAACATCCTTAAGTTTCTTTTGCAGGATGTTACTAAAACCATGGATAGTGGGAGAGCAACATTTACTGACAGGAGAAGAACACTCGCTTCCAACATTACAGTGTTTAGGTGAGCTCTTAAATGAAAGATGATTGCTGCAATCTTGAGAAAGTTTAGATTCCGCATCTTTATTCAGATTCTTCAAGGCATATATCAGATCAATATCATCACTTATACTATTCTTTTCCTTTTCAGATATTTCTTGCACTTCTTTGGAAGACTCAACCTCAGTATCAACATCCTTCACAATATTATCAGAAGAGCTGAGATCTTTACAAGTTTCCACATTACCAGAGGCCTTTGAAGAAGTAGAATCTTTTTCAACAACTATAGATTTCACTCTAGGTTGTTTCCTTGTATGTAATTTAGATTACAGTTGTTGCCACTCTTGTGATATTTTATATTATCATTCAATACAAACTCAGTTTCTTTTTGTTCAATCAACTCCTCTTTATCATTTCTTTTATCCAATTTTTTCTTAACTTTCAAACAGCTATTAATATCATGACCCAAGTGACTACATGCTGAACAATACGCAGACAGGTTTCTATAAGAAACAGAGAGCCAACAACCATCATTGATTCCAAACCCTACCCAAATACGCTTATGAATAACAAACGACACATCTATTTCAACTAAAGCAATCGCTCCATTGTTGTAAGCCCTATTCTTTTCCGGAAATTAAATCTTATACGGCACGCCAATAGAAGACACAATATCAGTAAGGACCTTTTTGTTGTACAAAAATTCAAGGATCCTCTCAATCTTCAACCAAACTAAAGAGATAGGGCTTTCACACTTAGTGTTAAAATCAGGATGCCACCTTAGAACCCGTATCATAGAACTCCCAATCGTCCAAACACTCCTTGCCCAGACTTTAGCAACATCTTCCTTACTGTCAAACTCCATTATTATATGTCTCGAATCCCATTTAACAACACTGCAATTACCAGCAAGCTTTCTTGAAACAAGAAATTGATCCATAACAGATTTCTTAGGCAAACCTACAGAAAACTTCCTTACTATCGAAATTTTTGACGAACTGATTAACAGATCCTTACAACCTTTAGAGTATTGTATGCTTATATGATCCTTCATACTATTAACATTTTCCGGAATCAGCTCATCCTTTGCAGTATTTATTTCAGTCCCTTTAACCACATTTGCATAGCTTTTGATGAAGTTCCCCTTATTTCCTCCGTCTCTGATTCTTGAATCCAACACAGGAAAATCATTTTATTCAAAAAAAACATTATTGTAAATCTCCATGATGGAGATTAAGAGAAGATCACAAGAACAAGCTCCCTAAATCACAAAGAACGTGATCTCAAAGAAGCAACAGAAGAATAATTATTACGAAGAAGGAGAAGACTTCTTCTTGAGAGAGAAAACCCATTCTTCAATAAGATTTCTGTTGCAATTCTATTTCAAATAAGTTATGGAATACGCATATATCCTATTTGTTTAATTTATATCATTGTAAACATTACTATACCCTTTAAAACTTATTCGATCTAGATGTTAGAGGAGGAGGATAAATGAGAAATAATATTTTTATATAAATGAAATACTAATTTTATTATCTGATCCAATATCAAATATTTGTTAAAATGATTTTTTTATTTAGAAACTCTTCTACAATTTTGGAGAATAAATCTGGAGTAGAAAAATGTATATTTTTTTTGTTTGTAAATATTGGTCTTAATCGGACAAACATTTTAATTAAACATCAAAACGACATTTTAGAGAAGAAAATAAAATTAAAATACTAAAAAAATAATAGAGAAGAAAATATAATAGCTTTTATAATAAAAAATAGTTCATCTTTACACCGGGAGTTATGCACTTATTTATACAATTTACAAATTACATGTTTGAACGTATTATTGTGTTAAATGTTGGTAACGGTTTCTCGTAAATGTGTGTGTACTAACGAGTCTTACTATTCAGATATTATATCATAAGGGCTCCCCTAGTCTTTGAGTTGGAGTTTAGTGAAACTTAAGGACTAAACAATAGTCGAATATATAGTGTAATCTTCGAGTCCTTGCTTGTCCATCTTTTCGGGACACCATTTTTCATTTGCTGAAGCTTGTATTTTTTATTTTGTTGATTGTTGTAGTGTCATCTTCATGGCTGAAGTAGTTATCGTTTTTGCCAAAGCTCCATATTTTTCATGTCAAAGAAATTATGTCAACAATACTAGACTCCTAAAAGTACTAAGGCTGGTTTATTTTGATTACCTAGCCGAATTGTTATCAAAGACGTCTCTAATTTGGTTTGCAAATTAACTTTTCATGCCTCATTAAAATTCTTTTCCAACCAAAACCTCCATTGAGGATAAAAAACTCTACTTTTTCCAAAGGGAAAAATAGTACATCTACCAATTAGCAGGCTGATATGGTGTTACATGTTTCTTTAGTATGCTTCGACTCTTTGTTGGATACGAATGAGTATTTGAACTCCTCCTAGTATTTGCTGAAGGATGAAGTAAGGACTATCTTTAGTTTTTTCATCTATCTACCTGCCTTATCAATGTTTTGGATTTGTACTTGAATTTGTAATGTTTCTGGCCATCATTCTTTAGATCGTCAGGCTACAGGACGTTATACCTCAAGTCGTTTTTCATTAATGCATCTCCTCCTCCTCCTTGTATTTATCGGTCAAGTTGACGAATTTATTAGTGGAAGAAATCTTTATGTGGACCAATTATTTCTTTATAACTTCATTTTTATCTCAGTGACAAACTTATTCTAGCAACATATTTATACTTTTATTCTCATTGTGGGTTTGGTATGTATATTTGGCTCGTGGGTCTGGATACAATATGGCCTCTTACGTGGCTTTATATGCTTGGTTTATTAACGAGTTTGCTAATTTGACATTTTAAGTCAGGTCTTAGTATGGCCTCTTATATGGCCTCTTACACTTTTCAACTGGGCTTGGTTTATTAACTAGTTCGTTAATTTGAAATTTTAAGTCAGGGCTTAGTATGGCCTCTTGCGTGGCCTCTTACACTTTTCACATAGGCTTGGTTTATTAACCAGTTCACTAATTTGACATTCTAAGTCAGGGCTCAGTATGGCCTCCTGCGTGACCTCTAACACTTTTCAATCGAGCTTGGTTTATTAACCAGTTCGCTAATTTGATATTTAAATTTAGGGCTCAATATAGCCTTTTGCGTGGCCTCTTACACTTTCCAGATGGGCTTGGCTTGTATTTATTTTTTCTTATGTATCATTATATATGACCTCTTTATAAAGCTTTTTCGCATCATTATTTACATGGAGATCTATTGGCTTATAAGTTTTCTATCATGAAGATCACTTAGCGTTTGATCATGGATATCCGTTTGTCTTAAAACCTTTCTATCATGGAGATCACAAGGTTTTCTATCATGGATATCACTTGGCTTAAAGCCTTTCAATCATATAGATTACTTGACGTATAGTATTTCTATCATGAATATGGGCTGACAATTGTCATTTCTAGGGCTTATTGCACGACCTTTTTTGTTGATGACAAACTTTATCTTATAGCCTCATGTACATTTATGCACAATTAATGGTATATTTATGTCTAATAAAATTAAATCTCTTAATTGTATCATACAAAAAAGATGAGTTCTTCTTATATGTATGCATATTCACTAATATGTCTTATGACGTCTTATGATGATTAACTTGAGTTATAAGATATCTTTCTATTTTCTAGGTTTAATTTTTGAAGTTGAACTTATAAAATGACACCATCGACGAGGACTAAAAAATATTTTTAAAATATCCATTAACGAAGTTATACTAGATATTCACTTTGATGAAAATTTTGTTGTGGATATCTCGTTTTTGAAATTTTTGCTCGTTATAAACATTCATTGGTAATGAAAAGGGTTTCCTACTTGATTTACAGCTTCCATCAATGCTATAATCGGTAGACTATGGTAATATATCATTATGGTTTGAAGTATCTTTAACTAGAAAATCCGAAATAACTCAGTCTTGTAATTCTTCAACCTTTTTTTATATTGACAAACACTTTTTTTACGAACTGTTTTTTATTTTATTTTTACCAACCCTCCTAATATTATTGGGCTGCAGAATAATATTCTTTATAAAGAAAAGTATAATTTCTCAATATTAAAATCATCTAAGTTACTTTTATTATAGCTAGCCTACTGCAATTATGTTATTCAACTAAATAATCATATATATATATATATATAATTAAATAATTTATAAATATAATATTCGTAGATCGAGCCGGACCGCGTCACAGATGGATTAAATTTGAATTCGAAAATATTAGATCTGAAACGTACCGTACTTAATTAGAATTCTCACACCTGTGTGTGGATCGTCTCCTAAAGAAACCCAACTGTCAAATAATTGCCGCATGACATATGTTTTAAACAAATCCCTGTAAAGAGGTAATTTTACTTATGAAAATATGCTCTTTATTGTTTATCCATTTTGGTCGGTGTTTAATTCTCTTTTCTGCTAATATTTATACTCCTGCTTGCACTGTTACCTAGGGCTATTGTTTGTCAAAATAATATGATTAACTTCAAAAACATAAATCTTTACAGGACACGTGGTTTTTTTGTTTGGATATAGTTATAGTACCAAAAGTTTATTTAATTTTTTATAAAAAAACGCATCGTTTCCTTTTATATTAGAAGGGCGTCATGACTACTCTTTATGTTAACATATCACCCAATACTTAGTTATTTTTGGAATTGGTAGAATTTAAAGAGAAAATAGATTTTTTAAGGTAAGGGATATGCCAATTTTACCTCTTAAATAATTGTAATTATATAACATAAATAACTTTCGAAGTGTTAAAACCGTCTCCAATATATAGTGATACATCAATAAATAACTTCCGAAGTGTTAAAACCGTCTCCAATATATAGTGATACATCAAGTATATTATGTATTATGGAATGATGAAGACATCTGTAGATGAACTGAAGAGATTTAGAGACTTTAGTTTGATGTTATATGCTTGGTTAAGTAAATGTGGGAACATTGCAGGTGTTGAAGATATTCCAAGACTTCAGACTTATCTTTACTTGTTTTTGTATTTGAATGTCATACTATTAGAGATGCTGAAGAGATTTTAAGACTTTAGATTTATCCTTGTTTGTTTTTTGATTGAATGTCGTAGCACAAGAGGCGGTGAAGAGTTTTTAAAACTTCACAATTATCCTTATTTGTTATTTGATTGAATGTCATAGCATTAGAGGTATTGAAGAGATTTGAAGACTTCGTAATACTACCTTTGTTGTTGATTAAAATGTTGTAACATATGTTGTATTTTGAATTTATCATCTGTTATAGTTGATGCCAAAGTTACACATGTTTGGAGTTGATTTGTACATATTGTTGTAGCATATACAATGTCAGGATAAATAATATTATAGTATTAATATTTATATCCAAATCCATAGGCTCATTGTTTAATCGTAAAAAGAGAAAGAACCATAAATTGTTTTGATATAAATATTTTATTAAATATTAAGTGGGTCGCTAAAACCTTACTCACACCAACAGATAAAGAAAGAGTACACTTCTAATGTTATTATGATAACACATTTACATAAAGTATTATAGCTTATAAAGGATGACAAAATTTCAGTTTATGGCAAAGCTGCTTTCCTTTCTCGTGCAGCAAACAGTCAATTCTTGGCTTGACCTTTGATTCGACGGTGAATAGTATTTCTCAATTTAAGGTGAGTTTACCTAAGATCTTATCCTTTTATAGATGAACACCTTTATCAAAACTTTATGTCCTACTATAATATGGGTCTGAAAGGCCTTATACTATTTAATATATGTTCTTACTTATATACCACAGATCATTCCCATGTTTAACCGATGTGGGATGTGAGATTTTCTTGCCACCTTAACAAATCATTCTCCCGAACAAGTACCACTCTAGCCTCCTCTCAATTGATTTCCATTCGTCCACTCTGAATTAGGTTGGGGCTACCTGATATCTAGAGATTGTATAACGGATCTATATGTTCACTTCACCATCCTGCATGTTCCTTAGCTAGGATCGAAACTAGGTCTTACCATTGATCATGTCGCCTATTCCTTAGTGTCACTCTATACAAGTCCGCCTCGTCTTGATCTAAGGAGTCATGGACACTTTGAACTAGGCTGTATATAGCAGATCCTTCACCTTGAGCATAACTGTTGGTTTTTCATGTTCGACTTCCAAGAATTTCACCACAATCACATCTGGTTTGGGCCTAGAGCTCTGTTACCAATTTTGTTATAAATCAGTATGCAATTTATCACAAATGGCTCAAGCACTAAAGACAAATAAAAACAGAAAAGTAAAAGAACATAAGATTTAACGTGGTTCGACAATTTTCTACGTCCACGGGCGCTGCCAGAAAAAAGTGTTTCACTATGATAGAAAAGGGTTACAAATTTTAGATCGTATTTTGTGTAGTCGTAGTAGTCTATTTATAGAGAATAAATAGAAATTTCTAGATAATGGCCCTAATGGGATCATATACACAAGACTAAAGATGCCAATAACACGTGACTAAAGATGACAATATCAAAGACACAAAACTGTCAATGACACAAAATTGTACTGCAAACACATTACACTGTCAAGGCATTATTCGACTCATTCTCAACAAATATTCCCCTTGAGGCGAATATCATTTCTTTACTATCAACAAAGAAACTTCTCTTATTCTGAATCACCAAATTCCTCTAAGGCATTTAATCTATACTACGAACACCAATCTAGTTTAGGCACTCTCTAAACTTTAAAACTGGTACTGTCTTGCTTATTATATCTACTAGATTATCGTGTGTAGACACTTTCTTCACATCAATAATTCCCTTTGATATTATATCACGAATAAAATGACACATGGCATCTATGTGCTTTGTACGCTCGTGGTACATTTGGTTCCCTGTAAGGTGTATGGCGCTTTGATTGTCACAAAACACTTTTGTAGTAGTTTTATCCAAGCCCAAATCTGCCACCAAACCTTGCAACCATATTACCTCTTTAACTGTTTCTGTTACCACAATGTACTCTGCCTCTGTTGTAAACAAAGATATAATAGCTTGCAACTGTGCTTTCCAACTGATCGCACTCCCAGCTAGAGTAAATACATATCCCGTCAGAGATCTCTTTTTATACACATCACCTCCAAAATCGGAATCAATAAAACCAACCACTGATCCTGCAACATCATTTAGCGCTCCACCAATATCAGTCTTGTAGCTTGTTAAGCCAACGTTCGCATTATTCTTAAGATACCGAAGTATCCATTTCACTGCCTGCCACTGTTCTTTTCCAGGACATCCCATGTACTTGCTAACTACACTAACTACATGTGAAACATCAGGACGTGTGCATACCATAGCATACATGATACTACCAATTGCACTTGAATATGGAGCCTTCGAAATTTGTTCCAACTTAGCATCGTCATTGGCCGCTCCTGTTGCAGACAACTTGAAATGAGTAACAAACGGGATGCTAACTGGCTTAGCCTCAAACATGTTGAATCCTTGTACCACTTTCTCAATGTAACTTCGTTGAGACAAGTGAAATGATCCTACACTTTTGTTCTTGATAATATCCATACCACGAATTTTCTTTGCTCTACCCAGATCATTCATCTCAAACTCGGCACTAAGCTGCTTATTTATCTGCATAATATATGACATACTACAAGCAACAATAAGAATTTCATCCACACACAACAACAAATAAATTTAAGAATCATCTGACATCTATTAATGATACACGCAACTATCATATGGACTCCTCGTGAGCCTTTTTGACACCATGAATGTATCAAAACGTTTGTACTATTTCCTAGGTGACTATTTCAAACCATATAGTGACTTTTTAAGCAGACAAACCTTGTCCTCCATATTAGGTTTCGATAAATCCCTCTGGTTGTGTAATGTAGATTCACTCATCCAATTCACAATGTAAAAACGCAATCTTCACATCCAACTGCTCAAGCTCTAAATCTTACAAAACTACCATGGTTAACAAAATTTGAATCGAATTATGCGTCACCACTGGAGAAAAAACTTCATTGAAGCCGATTCTTTCCATTTGAGTAAAACCCTTAACGACATGTCTTCCCTTGAATCGAGATGCCTCAACCCCTGGATTACCTTCCTTTTTCCTGAACACCCATTTAATGCCTACTACCTTCTCTCCTTTAGGAAAGTCAACAAGCTTCCATGTTTGATTCTTATGAAGAGATTCAATATCTTTCCACATAGCAACAATCCATCGATCTGCCTCCGAACTCACTATAGCTTCCCTATAGCTACTAGGTTCTTGCATCTTAACTTATTCTAAAACTGACAGAGTATATGCAACTAGATTCACATACCTTTTTGGAAGTCTAATATATATTCTTTCTCTGCCCAATGCTATGTTATAAGGTTGTTGTTCTAGTTCGGGCGCATCATCATCACTATTATCCGATGCTTATGCTTCACCTCCAAAATTTGGAGCCACCTTAGAACCACTAAAATTATTGGACCTGCTAGGAACTGATTCTACTTCAAGCTCCCCTTATTTACTCACAATGGATCCTGATTCGACCAATTATCCTACTTCCTTATGATTGTCTATCAAAGCGAACTCGTTAAAAATCACGTCTCTATTGATAAGAAAACTTGGAGACTTTGGAGATGTACACTATAACCTATATCCCTTCACTCCATTAGCATATCCTTCAAATACGCACGTCTTTTCCCTCGACTCAAGCTTACCATCTCTCACATGAGCATATGCAGGGCAACCAAACAACCTCAATTGTTTGTAATCAGCCAAAGATGCAAACCAAATCTCAAAAAATGTTTTACAATCAATAGTCGTTGATGGAGACCGATTAACCAAGTAACACACTGTATTGAAAGCTTCAGCCCAAAAATCATTTCCTATACCAGAATGCGACAACATGTTTCGTGCCTTGTCACATAGTGTTCTGTTCATTTTTTATGCGACCTCATTTTGTTGTGGTGTTCTAGAGCAAGTGCGATGACGCGCTATTCCCTTAGCTTCGCAGAAATCATTGAACTCATGAATGCAATATTCTAACCCATTATCTGTCCTAATACGTTTGATTTTTCTTCATGTTTACTTCTCAATCATCGTCTTACATTTGAAAAAAGTTGAATATGCTTCATCTTTCATTTTCAGAAAGTAAACCCACATCATCCTTGAATAATTATCGATCAAACTCATGTAGTATCTGGCTCCGTTCTTCGGTGGAATTATGTTTGGGCCCCAAAGATCTCAGTGAATGTAGTCTACTGTCCATTTCGTCTGTCTTACAACCTATTTTCTAAATTTGATTCTAGTTTGTTTACCAAACACACAGTGCTCACAAAATCTTAATGATTCTGCTATATACCATTTCAACAAATCTCTCATTCTTAAAACATCTAATCCTCTGTCACTCATGTGACCAAGACGCCAATACCACAAATTATTTTGATCTTTACTACTTTAGCTATTACTCTCTGGTGATTCTACTACATCATCTCATATAACAAAACTCCCCTAGAGAATTTAAAGCCCCTTCTGCAAACTTCCTTTTATGGACACCATTGAGTCTTTTGTCACTTTGATTATACCATCTTCTGCACGGTACTTGTAACCCCGAAAGTCTAGTGTCCCAAGAAAAATCAGGTTTTGCTTCAACCGAGGAACATGAAAACATGCTACGATTCTAACCATCCCATCAAACATTCTGATTCTGACGTTATCAATACCACCAACGCGTAAGAAATGATTGTTCCCTAAATAGACAGTTCCTTATATTGGCTTGTAAGTTTCGAATCACTTCTTGAATCGACACATGAGATATGTAGCACCAATATTGAGTACGCAAAAGTTTTTCCTACAGTCTGAACTCACAGATAATACATCTCATATACTACTTTTTCATTATCGTTGGAATCTTTCACACCTTCAATAATGTTTGATGTATGTTCCTTTTGATTTCCCTTCTTACCATTCAGTTTTGGACAAACTCTCCTATAATGACCTTGCTCATCATATTCATAACAATTTGAGTTCTTTACCTTTGATTTGGACCTCTAAGTCTTCCTTCTTAGAGAACTCCTTTTGCTTCTAGATATTCTCTTAGTTATAAGACCTCCCCCTTCAGCCTGATTGTCTGGAAACA
Source organism: Limnanthes douglasii subsp. nivea (assembly GCA_036936605.1). NCBI lineage: Eukaryota > Viridiplantae > Streptophyta > Magnoliopsida > Brassicales > Limnanthaceae > Limnanthes > Limnanthes douglasii. Next base: position 140,221,676 of record JAUPFV010000004.1, on the reverse strand, counting down.
ATTGGCTCAACTTCTTTGATTTCAGCGCCTCTTTAACATATTCTAGCGATAACTTATCCTTACCATAAATTATGGTATCTATGAAGTTTTCACAGGGAGTTGGTAACAATCTCAAGAAAAAAAATATTGATCTTCATCCTCAATGTTGATATCTATTTTCTCCAAGTCCATTATAATTGATTTACAATTATCTAATTACTCAATTATGGACATACCTTCTTTCAATCTGAATCGTATAAGTGCTTCTTCAAGTATAATCTGTTTACTACTGATTTATCTGAGTAAAGATCTCCTAGCTTCTTTCATGCGTAGGAAATAGTCTTCTGACCATCAGAGGTTCATTAATATGTAATTAGCTTTAAGTTGACATTTCTAACTTTTGCAAAGACTTCGGTTAAATCGGTTATGTGTTTGTCGTATTCTTTTATTATCACTAACATGTCGTCTCTATAAGCTTGTACCTTTCTGCCTACCTGGTTTGAAAAAATATTATTCACCAACGGTGGATAGGTTGACCTTGCATTTTTAAGCAGAATGACATTACCTTATAGTATTGAAGGCCCTTTTTGGTTATAAATATTGAATGCTCTTCGTTGTTCTTATGAATTTGTATTCAATTATAACCAGAGTAAGCATAAATAAAGGATAACATTTGGTTTTTACATGTAGAATCTACTAGTTGATTAATTCATTTTAGTGGAAAATGATCTTTAGGGTATGCCTTATTTAGGTTCGTAAAGTTTATGCACATTTTCCAGTTACAATTCTTCTTTGTCACTAGCACCAATTTTTTTGTTTAGATTGGTTAGTTAACATCTATGATGTACCCAATGGTGGTAAGTTTGTCCATCTCCTTAATGATTGCTTCTGTTTATTCTTGAGAGTAAGATCGTCGTTTTTGGTTTAACTGGCCGAAGGTTTGGTCGGGACTATTGTAACGTCCTCATAGTTGAGGAAAACAAGCCAAAATTAGTTTTATAAGAAGTTCTAGTAATTTTTAGCTGATAGTCGTATGAATATTCTTGCCGAGTTTACAAAAACAAATTCCTTCCATTTGGATATTTGTTTTTTCTTCTTTAAACTCTATTGAAGGAGAAGGACTACTGCTTGATATTGTTGTTCGGTAGCACTCTCTAGAAAGCTTTTAATTTATCTAGATGACTCATATGTTTTCATTAATTGGGTACTTAAGATACTATTGGGTTGTAGATCGACCGTGTGCATTAGATCCAACCATGATTTCCATACAATCATCTTGTATGATTATGAAGCCTTTACTATTATAAAGAGGCACTAAACCTTTTTCTTAAATTGTTAAATTCCAAGGTGCACGTGCATGTTCAATTCTCCCACCACTTATGTATCCGCACATGTGAAGCATGTTAAAATTATTTGTGAAGGGATTAATTATGGGATGCCTCATATCTTATCGTATGATTGCTTGAACAAGATGTTAGTAGAGCTTTCTATATCAATCATTATTATTTTCATCTCCATGCATGCTAATTCAACTTGATAAGTACCATATCACCATGGGGTCCTACTATTTCTCTAAGATCAACATCAGAGAATGCTATGATTAAATATGGGTTTCACTAGAATATGGTGATGCTTGTTAATGGTGTTGTATTTTAAAATCTTCAATTTATATCTTTCTTGAATGATTATTGATGCCTAAAAAAAGGGTATTCGCCAATAATAGCACATATAGATTTCTGATTAGGGTTATGATTTTTTTTTTCTATGTCTCTATGTTAAAGATGGCATTGTTGTCATGGGCCCTTAGCTTCTTGATTTGTTCTTGTACATGTATGCCTTGTCTCCTCGGTGAATCTTTGTCAGCTTCGACACCTCTGTGCTCGTTTAAGCTCATCTTCTTAACAAAATCTAATAGCTTTCCTCTCTTAACCATCTTTTGAGCTTGGTTTTATAACGTCCAAAAATACCTTGTATAGTTTCCTACGTTGTTATGGAATTTTTAATACTTTAACATGTCTTCATTTTCTCTAGGGCCGTATAATCTTTCTGGTTTTTGGTATCTGAGCACATCCTTAGTTCTATCATGGTTGTTGTAAATATTTTGTTTTTGCCTCTTAACCTTCCTTTATACCCTCTCTTTTGGTTAGAGTATTTTGGCTTGGATAATTATTCGTAATGTTTTATTTTGGAAGTATCCTGATAAATCTTATAGTTAACTTGTGCCACAGAGAATAGCTCATCCTTGTGTGATAGTAGATAAGTCATCAAAGGTAATCATGTCTCATTCCAATTTTATTTTTATCATTTCATCCACCTTCATATGACGTTCTACTTGTGCAATCGGTCGTCAAAGACATAAGGTGTATTTTTCATGATCACCTTAGACAATGGTTCTAGTGTTATCATTGGTCGGTATGCAAGACCTGCTATGTTGTTAGGGAAATCTAGAAGCTCATCTTTGGTTTAAAAAAAATATGACATGTTCACAATCTCTTATTCCATCTTTGCTTACAATAGATGATATAGTCTTCGTCTCTCTTGATAGATTTAGAGCCAATGTGGTGGTTTTGGAACATCATCTACGATATGTTAAAATTCTAATACTACCCCATAGGTAGATTGTTGAACCATGTTATAACACTACCTTTTAGCCTCATGACGAATTCTTTAGACCTCATACAATCACCTGCTCTGGGGTATCTCGACATTTTATTCACAAAATTATCCACATGGTGGTCTGGATTACATATACTAGTGTATTTGTTTATCTTATGGTTATTAAAGAAAAGTAATAGCAGCCTGTGTTCCATTTCGGATGCCATATGGGACTCATTTTGAGAATTTTCATCATAGTCATCATAGAAGATGCTGGTTTTATTTATGTTTATCTGGCTTGAGACAAAATGTTGTTGGTCGATCCATTTCCTTTATTGTCTTAAGTCATGTTGCTATATTGATGAGCCACATAATAGTCATTGGCATAATATCCAGATGATGGTTGCATGTTTTGATAGTATCCTTGTGGGGTTTATTATCTTATATAAGATAGAGAAGATATATATAGGTGGTTGTCGTTGATTGCTACCGAACCTGGTATGTATCCCGGTTGCATATTTTGGGTAAACTGAAAGTGCGGCTAGATAGTATTATGGATATGGTGGTTTTATGAGAGCATTTGAATATTGATGATTATCAAAATTTACTACTCGTTGGGCCAATGGGTCCCGATAATTATTCTTGTATCCTGCTTGATGAACACGTGGTGGGACCGATCCGAACTTTTAGGTAGCCTGCTACTGGGTTGGACCGTTGGGTTAATCTCAAATGGTTGTTGTTGATCTTGAGCGGTTCCAAGTGGTGCTGGGATAAGTTGATTATTTTTCCAAAAAAGAGGCTTACGGCCGAATCTATTTTTTCTTCTTTCTCGGTATCAGATCCTGGTTGATCTGTTCGACCACGCTCCTCTCTTCGTTTCCCATTTCTGTATATAGATCTAAGGCTTCAAGTTTTTCTTTTCTTGGTCTGCCCATGGTTTTTGCGCTTACTGCTCTCCATAAACGGTGTTTATTTGAGTCGCCGATATCCGTTTCATTTTTTAAAGAAATGTTGTGTGCGTTGGTAGTATTTCGGTAACGATATCTAGTTATGTAATTTTCGACATCACTTTTTTTATTTGTCTTTGCTTTTAGTTTCCACATCAGGTCTCTAAATTTCGGTTTTCACCTTTGGCTGAAAAGTCGAATGCATCATTTCTTGTATTTTTTTCAACATTTGTGTTCGTACCTCCAATAATTCTTTTTCTAGATGCTGTAACTCTGTTATTAGAACGTTCAGGCGATGGCTGATGAATAAGGTTTTTGTGCAATATAAATCCTTCATGATTTTTGTATTCACTTTATCATTTTTTTTATTGAAATATCATGGGAACTTCTAGTATAACTGATTATTTGGTGCGTAACATGTTGATCGCTTAATACTTTAGTTTTTTCCTCCTTTTAAAAAAAACACATAATACCTTTTACATTTAAAAGAAGAGCCAGCCTAGAAATTAGTCATATTTTGATATATCTTAAACCGCTGGATCTTACACCCGTTTGATATATCTCTCACCTAATTTTGGATAAGTTTGCCCTTTTCAGAAACCATAGGTATAAAAGACTTTGATAAATCTCTCACCATTTTTTCTTATCAAACTCTTTCTTTAGAAAACTCTAAATCACTCAAGAATTAACAGAAAATAAAACTTGATTTTTTCAGGAATCTAAACCCAGCAAAACATAGAGGTAAGAAATACAAACCTCCTACTATAATTTTTTTAGATTTCGTTGGGTATATACTGTTGAAAATTGGGTTTTTAGGTTTCGTTTTAAAAAGTTTGATTTTTGCATAATTTTAGGTGTTGTTTTGTTACATTAGTGTTGTATTCTTGTGAGTTTTGTTAGGATCTATGTTTCTGTGTTTGATTTTGTGTAAAATGAGTGTGATTTGGTGAATTTCTAAATTTGGAACTCGATCTTCTTGGTCGCACGATCGTGCGACCAAGAAGAAACTTCATCGCATGCGACAGACAGCTTAAGCTGTCACATGCGAAAACTTATACTTACAACTTTTTTTGTTTTGTTTCACTAATAAATATTACTTTTTGTTGTTTTTATATGATGGGACGGACCAAGAGCACAGTCAAAATTCCGTTTAAGAAGGGGCAACAGAGGGCACGCGACACGCGTTTGGCACGTGAGGCTGTGGAAGCTAGAGTTTCCCTTGAGCATGTAGAGGCAGGTCCCACTGAGGGACAAACTCCTGGTACTCGGACGAAACGACGTCTCCATCGTCATCCAAGTGACGATGACATTCTTATGGCTGCCAGTAGCACATGGGCAGGTTCGTCTTCGCAGACACCTGACCTTTCGTACGTTGAGGATGATGCAGATGCACCAGACTTACCGGAGGATATGGAAGGGCTGGAGTGGTGGGAGGCACCGGAGGGATCACATGCACGTTATGAGGACGATGCACCCCACGCACCCGAGGCCGCACCCCACGCACCTGAGACCGAGGATCATGAGTTCTTATCGGTGATGCCACACATCCCGACTCTCTATCCTGATTACGCCCAGCACATGGCATTCAGTGTCTATAACGGAGATGTAAGTATTAATTCTCTAACTATAATATATGTTCATATTGATTATTTTATCACTTTCTTACGTGTTTGATACATATTTCATGATAGTGTCTCCCTGCGATGCTTCGCCATGTGCAATAGTCTCCGCAGATGGGACTTCAAGAAGCAGATCAAGGTACGAGAAAAGGTGATGGAGACTATTTTGGCCCTCTCGTCGAGGCACTCTCCCGCTGGCATACCAACCTCCATTTGGTTGAGACATTCCTCGAGCGATTGCATGAGGAGACTTCTTCATTTCATTTCTTGTTTGGGAAGATGACAGTGACTTTGGATGACGTACACGTCATCACTGGATTGTCGGTCGCAGGTATGTATTTTGATGTATTAGCATTTGACTCCGAGGTTGAACGGAGCAAAACTTATGCTAGCATGCTATGTGTACGACCAGTAGATTTGAATAAAAATCTTAGGAATACTAGTAACATGAATCTTGGGTGGTTGCGCACTACATTTACGGGTGATAGGTATAGTGATAGTATGATCACAGATGAGAGAGTAGATCATGTCATCCATGCCTACATACTATTCTTGTTAGGTACCACCATCTGTGCCAACAAAACCGGCAATAACATTTCTTTAGATTACCTCCAGTTCGTGAACCATTACCAGGGTATGAATAGGTTCAACTAGGGTCGGTTGGTCTTAGCACAGTTGTACCACTCCCTTAGCCAGGGATCTCTGCATGGTACGGGGGGCATTTGCAGGTTCATAAGAATGCTCGAGTCGTGGATATTTCCCCACTTCGTTCAGTTCTGGGCTCCATTGTTTAGCGATTATCAGCTATCTATGCCTCATATGTGGCGACATACGCCACAGAAGATCGGCGTTTCGCAGGATGTGCACAGGGAGTTGAGACATGCACTCTCGACGTTCACGGAGTTAGATGTAAGTAATATTTGTTCATTTTAATATTTACTAATATAAATGGCTAACTTATTCATTTATTTATTTACAAGACATTTTCCTTCCCTTCACGTACTTACGAGACTATAATCCGTTCGAGAGCGTTACTTGGGTTGAGTTGACGCTTAAGGCGTTCGACATTATTGTGCCATATTACCCTGATTGTGTCACTCACCAGATGGGCTTCGTGCAGCTGATTCGGAAAGATATACGCCCTCCTGCATCTAAAAAATCAGGGAAGAAGACGGCTAGTAGATATGTTTGGGACGCTCACTTGTGGATGGATTGAGAGTACCATCATTACGCTCCTGCTGGACCGTCGTACTTTGGTATTGGAGAGAGTAGCGACACGATGTACTACGTTTCAGTGAAGAATAAGCTATGGTATATCGTTAGTAGCTCTGGTCCAGGTGGAGGTCCTCGATTGCAGCTATAGGGTGGTGCTAACTACGCTGGATATGAGCAGATCGCACAGTATGCTCCATCCATACCACCGCTGGAGTATGACGATCTTGTACAGACCGTCCTTCACATGTGCCGGATTGCTGAGCGGTACAGACGTCATTGATTATTACTCGCAGCATACTTTTGTTTATTAGCTCGTTGTTTGATATGTTAGACTTTTCTACATTATCATTATATATTGTAACCGGATAAGTTTATGACAGTTTTTACTTATTGTATTTATTTTTTTTGTTTTTACACCTCATTCCCAGTTTTATTTGAACAAGCTAGCAAATAAAAGTATGCCAAAAACATAGTTAGTATGTCATAGTTAAAATTATTCAAAATTGAAGGTGTTAACTGAAACACAAACTCCAACATAAACTGAAACACAAACTCCAACATAAACTGAAACACAATCTCATACAAAAACTGAAACACACACTCAAACAAAAACTGAAACAGACACTCAAACACAAACTGAAACTGACACTCAAACTTAAACTGAAAAACACACTCAAACACAAATTGAAACTCACACTGAAACATAAAATCAAATCATAGTTTATCTATCAGGCCAATTCCATTTTATTAACTTCCTCTCTTCTTCCACATCCTGATATTCACACATTTCCTGTACCTGGATGTCAATAATGTCAGAACGGACATGATCCAGATGCTCTTCTGTTAGAGAATCTGTGACTTGGCAGTTGAATCGGTTACACGATGTTCCATTTTGTTGAGGCCAGAAACTAGATGTAAACGGAATCTGACTAGGACTGACCACCTAGCTTTCACCTCATCTACACGCCTAGAAATTCTAGGCGGCTGGACATCATCCCGGCCATATAGGAAATACATCTGGCATAGCAATGCCTCCTAATATGTTTTACCAACTTCGATTGATGCTCTCATCAAATATTGATCTTCCAACTCAGTACATTGACACATTTATGCTTAATTTATCAACTAGTTTACCCTTTAATGTGGATACAACATCTATTTATAGATAATTTCATTTTCGGATAACATAATCCAGTTAGACGAATGAAAACGTGACACATGTAAAGTGAGGAGGACGAAATATAAGGATAGGGACAGACAAATATTAACCAAAAAAACTCCCGCCAATTCTCATTAACAAAACAATTCCCGCCAACTTAAAAACTCCCTCCAAAAAAATCCGCCAACTTAAAAAATCCCTCCAAACTTGACTCCACTTTATTAAAAACTCCCGCCCTAAAAACCCCTATAAAAGGGACTAAAAATAGTATCAAATCTCTCACCATCAAACATTCCAAAACACTCATCAAACATAAATAGTTTAACAAATGGAGTTTACGCCTCATGAAGACTACCATTTGCTTGAGGCGGTGAAGCTTGCCCGCCGAGAAATGGGGAAAATATACTAGCGATGCGTTTTTTGAGCGATTCATGTGTAATATGTACTACAACTACGGCTGTTTAGGAACTGGAGGTCTAGTTGTGCGCAACCGTGAACAAATCAAGCAGAGGTACATTTTTTGCAAACCATTGGATCGTTTGTTGTTTTTGCCATATAAAATTAAGCAAGAAGCAGCCGTCTTCTGGAACATGACGGTGGTAGACTACATCACTAGGGATATGGTAGCGTATCTTCGGGATTGGATTACTGAAAGTGAGCAGTGGATTGATTCTGACAACAACTTGGGATACGACTTCGACGATTGAGCATTTTGGTTGTTTGCATGTTGTAGTTTAATTATTTTGTTATGTTTGTTTAAGTTAAGGTGTTAACTTGTTGTTTCCGTCTTTATGTATTTCCTTCAAGTGTCTTATTTGGTGTAGTGTTCAAGTTGAACTCGAAAATAAAAATTTCCCCTTTTTAATGTTCTTTTATTGAGCATTGACATTGCATCGCATGCGACCGGTGCCAAAGGGCATCACATTTAGGCCGTGCAACGCAAGCCATCTGCTTGAAAAACATAGCCAATTTTTTGGCCTTGCGTCTCATGCGACTGGTGCCAAAGGGAATCACATTTAGGCTGTGCGACACAAGCCCTCTATTTGAAAAACATAGCCAATTTTTTGGCCTTGCATCGCATGCGACCGGTGCCAAAGAGCTTTACATTTAGGCCGTGCGACGCAAGCCCTCTGTTTGAAAAACAGAGCCAATTATTTTGCCTTGCGTCGCATGCGACCAGTGCCAAAGAGCATTGCATTTAGGCCGTGCGACGCAAGCTCTATGTTTGAAAACAAAGCCAATTATTTGGCCTTGCGTCGCATGCGACCGGTGCCAAAAAGCAAATCGTGCGACATGTGTAATATGTTATTTTGGCAACACTTTTAAATAAAAAAAATTATCGCAAAGGCTATTAATTGAACAAAAAACTAAGATCATACAAAATTACATCAACTATAATACAAAATTACACCAACTATATTACAAAATTACATCAAATGTTAGACAAAATAACTTAAAATGTTATATAAAAGCATTTCAAACATCGTCTCTTGTCAAATCCGTTACATGTGGTTTTTCGTTCAAGTTGATTTTTCTAGCAGGCATTATTGTGTAAATTTGTTGAACCGACGGTAGTACGGATGCCCCCATTGATTCGTTCTTTCGGTTGCGTAAGCACCCCAGCAAGGGTATAATGGAGGCAGTGGTCCATCGGGTGGAGTAGTAATCTGTAAGGAAAAAGAAGAAATTAATGCATCTTGTATTGGTAGCGTAAGAAATTGTGCTAAAAAAGACATATACTTACATTAAGAAAGTGACATACATGTACGAAAGCAATCCCAACTTCTATGATCGTTGAATTGTTGACGGGTGGCCTTCCACAGATTGGTAGATACGTTAACGACGCTGCTTGCGATACATGGTATACCATGAATTGATACCTTGTCACAATGACTAGTCCAATGTCCGGAAATGTCATCCAATAATGGCTACTAAGATTGGGCTTGAAGTAATCTAACCTATGTACCAAATCATCAAACACCTTCGGCGAACCATATACATCCAACCAAGATGCATGGTTGTCCAGTAACTCCTTCAACAAATCGTGTCTAACATCCTTCAATCTATCTTCGTTATTGTATATTGAATGCGCTACAGAACGATATCCGCATTTTCCTTCTGGAAGAATGTCAACTAACTTTATAATGTAAGTGTGTAAAAATGCCGGGATGCAATCCAGATATAATGTTAACTTCCCATCCTTAACAATATTCTTTGGCCTTCCAACTTTTTTTTTGCTAATGGAGGTTGGGGTGGTACGACGGGAACCACGTTGCATGCGGCCGTGCTCCCTAACGTATTAACGGGTGTACTACTTATCGAGTTAGCCGGAGTACTAGCACTAGTGGTTTGTTCAATGAGATATTCCCACGAACTAGGGTTCCGTTTAGTCGATTTATCAACGCCTCCCTTTGGCCTATCCTTAGCTCTAACCGCTTCTTTAGGATCTTGAATATGACTTGTCTCGGGCCTCAAATTTTGCATTACCCTATTGATAATGTGGTTTTGTTGGTCGGGGCGGAAACTACGAATGGAGTTGTCAATTATGAATTTTTTTTTTGCAATTCTTCCTCACGAGAACTAGGATCTCTATGAACAATATCTAATATTTTCCGAAAGGCATCCACATATTTTAAAGGGATGCACCTACCATCTCTAGCTATAAACACAATTTCACATGCACAAGGTAACCCGTGTGTTTTCCTAAGGAAACATCCTCCACACGCTACCCGATCTACTCCTATATTTCTAGCACGTATAATAGCAAGCATCAGTATCTTTAGACCCACTTGTGACACACGACCTTTAAGATTTTGGGTCAAAACACCATCAAAACGGGAATTGTTTTAAACTTACTTCGCTCGAATGATTCGACGATCCCCGCGTGTTGCTTCGTTAATAAGTTGTGAACTTTTACCCGAAATAGCTCAAAGTTGCATTGATTCGTCCCAAGGTATTTTTTAGGGATGAGTGAGAACCCTCCGCCCTACATAATATAAGTACAAAATTATGAACTTATTTGAAAAGAGATATAATAGCTAAACAAAAAATTGGATAAAAGGAAAAACCTATTTGTAGTTGTTTGGCCATAATGGTTAATCTTGTTCGTTCGTTACGCAAGAAACTTGTTACCATATTTCGTTATCTACGCGTCCATAACGTACGCAAAACACTTCGGTTGAGAGGCGAACATCTCCTTCAATGTATCTAGATTTTTTTCGTAACTCTCAACCGTGTTCGCCCCCTCAACGTAGCCGTAAAAATCAAAACATTATTTTGCAACCGCATCATCGTGCAATATCTTTCAGACCGTCCCAAGAATTTTCTTACTAATGTGCCACGTGCATAACAAGTGGTGTTTGCCCGAAACAATATCGTCGATTGCTCGCATGAGAGCTAACTCTCGATCGGTAACAATAACGCTCGGAAATGCGCACACACTATCCATCATCAAACCACAAAGAGTTTCCAAAGCCCATACATAATGTTTTATCTTCTCTCCGCTCAAAAACACGTACGCAACGGTAAATGTAATGGAAATCGAGTTAAACCACAATCTCTAATTAAGACATCTTATACCTAGTCGTCTTGTACATACAATCCATGAATAGCACATTAGGAAATGTACGTAATAAGTCTATGCTAGTAGGATGTGCGAAAAAAAAATCAGTGATCACCTTTAAATCTCCTTTCAAACGCTCCCATATGGAGTATCCATTCTCCTTCGATTTCGTCAACAAATATTGCATTTGCGTTTTTCCCCCATGCTCAACATCCCGATATTTTTGGCGACAATTGTAGATTGCACACATGTTCGAAATTTTCTCAGGATATTGGTACTTCAAACCACTATATATCTCCCTAAGGCGCGAACCGAGGTGAGACAAACTACAAATTAGTTCCTCTTCATCCCGTTTTAGCCTACAAGCGCGGGAATGACCGTCTAGGCGAACGTATGGTTCATAATTATGCGTACTGTTTATCACCTACAAACGTCGTTTCATGGCTAGTACGTCGATCAGATGACCTTTTAGCACAAACGGAAAATTACATTTCTTCATCGATGTCTTTCGCTTTCTTAACGTTTCCGGCTTCGCTTTTGATACGAATATACCATACCACTCGCAAACGTACTTTAACCTAGGAGTCATTCCCCATTTCCTGCTATCGTAAAGCTTTGTAATCGTGACAAACTTAATCTTCTTCGATTCATTGTCCACAAAGCATCCAATTTGTCTTTAGTAAATAACCTAACTGTTTTGAATATTCTACTGTAGTCGGCATCTATAAATGGAAGCTGGACAAGTTCCTCCTACAAAATATATCATGGGAATCTATAAGTTTTTCTAACAGTGCAGTCGCATGAGATATATCTTCAGAGCTGTCGCATGAGACATGTCTTTATAGTTGTCGCATGCGACGCCTAAGGCAATATTGTCGCATGCGATGTCTAAGGCAATATTGTCGCAAGTTCGTGCGATGACGAAGATGTTCGTCGCACGATGTTCGTGCAACAAGGCCAAAAATAAAAAATCAGGTTTTAGCTTCTTACCTCCATGCGGTAAGCTTCCTTCTCGTCTAGTAAGTCTTCCAAAGAGACGCTCATTTCATCATTGTCCATGGATACTCCGATTTTAGGTTGTTTGTGGTGGTTTTATCGGTTTGGGTAAAAAAGGTAACTATTTGGGTTTAATGGGTTTAGAGTAGTAAATATTGATAGAAAGCTTGTGGATTTAGGGTAACAACGGATAGATTTCAGAGTTTTGGTTGATTTTGAGAGTAAGTGGTATGAATGTAATAATCTAGAGGGAGAATGATAATTTGAAAATTTCAACTTTGAGTTGGAAAAAAAAAGAGGATAGGATGAGACTGTTAACCAACAAATATAGATAAAAGAAGAAGTAGTCACCAATAAGCGGCTAGGGTTTCTGATTGTTAGAAAGTGTGTATTACATAGAGTCTAAATCTATTATTTATAGATAAACTATATGGGCTAATGGGCTTAGACCTTATATCTCTAACACCCTCTCTCAAACTCGCAATGCTTATTCTTGCATTGTGAGTTTGTTACACAAAATAAAAAAAAACAAAATTGAAACATCAACGAATCAAAACAAAACATCAAAACCAAAATCAAAACGTCAAAACCCAAAATCAAACTCCAATCTTCAAGCTCCAATATTCAAACTCCAATCATCAAACTCCAATCTCCAAACTCCAAAACTCAAAACTAATCCAAACAAAATCCAAACACCAAACATATCTAAACGAAGTCAAGCAAAGCCAAACAAAGCCAAAACAAAACCAAACAAGTCCAAACGAAGCCAAACGAATCCAAACGAAGCCGAACCAAGCCAAACGAAGGCAGAACAAAGCCAAACAAATCCAAACGAATCCAAAACAAAGCCAAACAAGTCCAAACGAAGTCAAAACGAATTCACCCGCAGCCGCTACTCAGAGTGCAATGAGTGCGCACAGGGTAAACCCTGAGTCTGACGCGATAGCCTGCAAACCAATGTCAGAAGGTAAACCACACAAGGTGACAGGCTCAGCCGAGAAAGCGTATGTAGAGGGACTCGAACTCATGATCTTTTGGTCATAAGAATGCCATACTCAACCAACTCGGCTACCCCCTTGGGGCATATCTTTTGAAGTATTACATGAATTATATGTATATTTTTTTGCAATTAATTTGATACAAAAAATTAATTTGATACAAAGTATTTATAACACTTATTCATTTCAAAATTTTGTCTATTGTACTCAATGTTTTCAAATATTTGTTTTATTTCAAAATAAAGGTCAAATTATAGCAACTATATTTTATTTATTATTATTAGATTAGTCTTTTTTATAGCTACACGAAGTATGAAAATGTTTATTTAGAGAAAAGCTACCCAAAATATAATTACTACTGGATTTGCGAAATATAATTACTCAAAATTTTCAATATTGTTATTTTTGAAATAGTTTTATCAAAAAAGATTATGTAAAAATTATTCAAACCTAACTCATCATTTATTATTTTTAATATTCTAATGATTTTCAAAAATCATCTAAAATGTTTACGTTAAGTTGTTAAAAATAAATATAACTTTTAATTTGAGAAAATAAAAGACACTTTACATAAAATTTTCTATAATAACGAGTAAGATTTAGGGTTTATCTTTAAAATAAACATATTTGTTTATAACGTATAGAAACAAATTCTTAAAAAACCAACGAAGATTGAATAAATTATTTGTATGTATTTTAATTGTGTATTTGTAACTCAACAATAGGATATGTTGTTATTGAGGTTATGAATCTTTTTTCATATGAAAAATTATGTTTTAAATAATCATCTCAATGAATAAGCCTAAAAGAATTTTGATAATGAAATTCTTTGTCAAATATAAAGTCAAAGTGAAGAAGAATAACTGAGAAAGAAAATATTTAATAATAATAGTCTTTTTTGTAATTTTTTATCAATCTCTTAATGAATTTTTGAGTCCTTATAACATCACATGTGTTATAATGGCATAACAAACAATCTTGATAACCTATTAAATATTTGAAATTTTAATTGCTAAATTTTAATTGCTTAAACGACCTATCGGTTTGCCAACTTCGTCTTCTTTTATGATTATTATGTAACCTCATTTGATGTCTCATTTATGACCTTCATTTGGTATCTTCTTGATGGTTTCATCTATCTATTTATTTATGAACCTCGTTTAATGTTTTGTTTAGTGACCCTAGTCAAACATCCTCTTTATGATCCTTGCCCAATTGGATCTTTCTGATCCTTGCCTAATTGGATCTTTATGATCCTCGTCTAATACCTATTTATGATCATCGTCTACCTGCTTCTCTATAATCCTTGTCTAATATCATGTTTATGACTCTCGACTAACATTCTCTTTATGATCTTTGTCCAACTACTTCTTTATGACTCTTGTTTTATATTCTTTGTGAGCCTCGTCTACTCATCATCTTTGTGATCTCCATCGTATCATTTTGTTAGTCTTTAATATACCCTTACCTCATCATTATAAAGAATATATACTATCCATATGATATAACCTTATCGGGACTCCCCGTAGTCCTGAAAGTAATATTTAGAAAAATATATTCCTTGAAGACTACATAAATTTATTTATACGAGGTATCATTGGTAATTTTAACACATATGAATGTTATTTAAAAAAATAAACATGCATTAAATTCTTGATAGCTGAGATTTATGTACCATGCGTAACAATTTAAACACTTAAACGCTATAAATTTCAAAACATTTAAAAACTGTTTGTTTTTTCAAAACTCTTTATCATTTCCTTTTTTAACATAATAATTATTGTTATTCTTCATAGTCAATCCTTTTAAAATTCAATAAGTGATATTTTCTATAACATTTATTGATCATTTCATTAGTTTAGCTACTGTAGCTTATCGAGTTTGGTGTTTAGAGTTATATTCTCTTTTTATAGTTGAAGTTTTTTTACTAGCTGGTTTTGGTCCATTGAATAGCTTACCATGACAACTAAAGACAACATTACTCTTACTGCAATCGGAGAATAAATTACCCGTGAGATCATTGCAAGTGTGCTTCTTGAATGAGCTCACAACAAAAATAAGTTTGGTCTTGGTTTAAACGTTCCCAAGAAAAAATTGTCAAAATACATTGATAATGTTTCTCATAGCAAATATATTTGCCAAAAATCAATCTATTTTTGGTGTAGGATCCTCTGACCAACATGGTGATCTTGACAATCCTTAAGATAACCCTGTTATATAAAGGAAGAAGAAACATGCTAATATTGTAGATAATGCTCAACATAATGGTGATTCTATCAATAGTCCAGATGACTCTACACCGCCAAAAGAGCCTCCCGAGAAAAAATGGAAAACACTTGTACAACATGATGGGGTTACAGTTAAGCAAAAATGTCTAACCATATTTGACACACCCCTTGATACTGCTGAGAAAAACACCTCCTAGCCTAAAGAATAAGTCTACTTCCAATTCGATCCATGCTAACACCAAGAGAAAACTTCATATCTCTAATGATGTACTTACTTATAAAAAAATAAATTCTTCCACTTCTAGTCAAAATCTTACTGATAAGAAGAATCTCATCATTCATGATCATGTAAATAAAACTTCATACTATTTATTTTGATCAACAAACAGACAAGGAAAACACCAATGAATCCAGTAAACTTGCAAGATCATCTTCTGACCAAAGTAAAGGAAAAATACAGCTTCTTCAAATCTTTCAACTCAAAATGCAAATCGATACAAAACATTTATTGCAACATCTTCAAATATTCAATCAACACCTTTTGCAGATACCACACACCGCCATACTTCTATAAGCCTTCCATGCACCATTTTGAAGATGAATGATCAGCTCAAATTGCCCTAATATGTCTCATTACGGTAATATAACTATGGCTAGAATCTTACAAAGGAAACTTGAACTTCAGATGGAGGTTTGATTTTATTATTATATAATTTTTATCTAGTTCGAGGAAACGTGTATTTTTTGGAATGTTTATAATTCGATGACGCTTGCATATTGGAAGATGACCCTGTCGGAGGAACAATTCCAAGCCAAAAGCTATGAGTGTTTGGATCTATTAAACAAATCACATATGACTTGTGAATATTTCAAAATGGAATACAATTTTGAAACAAAATGTGAAAGGCTATCAAAAGATAAAACGGAGAATAACAACATGGTTGTTAGTTTAAGTGTTGGAATAAATGTCATGAAAGGTCAAAATACAGATTTGATTTAACAAAAAGCTTTTTTAGTCTCCTAAAATACTGAACAACTCACTTTAAATAACAAGTTGATTTCTTAAGATGTTGAACTAGCTAAGGAATAAATGTCATGAAAGGTCAAAATACAGATTTGATTTAACAAAAAGCTTTTTTAGTCTCCTAAAATACTGAACAACTCACTTTAAATAACAAGTTGATTTCTTAAGATGTTGAACTAGCTAAGGACAGTGTTGGTTTGTTGGGTCAACTTGACATTATGTCTAATAAAATTAACAAAATGATCAATGAAAATTCTGATCTGAAATTTAAAAATATTTCTTTAAAAATTGATGTTAAATATCTTCACGAGAAGCTCGATAGTATTGAAACAACAAAATATTGAATCATTCAAACGAGTTGTAGAAAATAGTGTGGAAGATGCTAAGAATAAAATTTTAGAATAATGTACAAAGAATATTAAGGATAAATAAAATTGGGTGTTGGTCGTTACTTATACTATGCTTGAAAGAGTTTTAAAAAATACTATTAAATCGATTTGGAAAATAAATCTTAATATTGTCATGGGTGACCTTAAGTTTGTTGTACCTGAAGATGAACGCCCTTCATTATTTATTAAATAACAAGCTGAGGATAATCAAACTGATGGTGAAATAACTATTATTAACAGACATCATACAAAAGAAGACATTGGCAATGCATCTGCTACTGTTCAAAATGATACTGGCATAGTCAATGTTGATTAGCCTAATATCAATCAAGTTGAAAAGGTCACTAATGAAAATACTGTTAATATTTGAACTTCTTTATCTTTATTTTGTTGTGCTTTTCTAATAGAGTTTATTTATTTATTTTATAATTGACTTTAATCTTTGATCGAATTCTATTTAATTCTGACTTACCTTTATTTTAGCACCATATTTATACTCTTATTTTTTTGTGGGGGTTGGTATGCTTTTTTACTCTTCAGTCAGGACACATGATGGCCACTTGCATTCCTAAAGATTTTTCAATCTTAGGATTGATTGATTAACCAACTTCACTACTTCGAGCATAGTATGGCCACTTGCATATCTTAAATAATTTTCAATCTTAGGCTTGGTTTATTAACTAACTTTGCTAGTTTGACATTTTTAAGAATGACACAGTATGGCCAATTACGTTCCTAGTGGTATTTTCAACCTTAGCCTTGGTTTGTTAACCATATTCGCTATGTTGATATTTTAATTCATGGCACCGTATGGCCACTTATATCCCTTATGCTTTTCAATATTAGGTTTGGTTTATTAACCATGTTCGCTTACTTATCATTATAAACGGTCCACTCGTATAACTTTCTTATTTGCTTTGTTTAATTTTTATAAGTCGAATAATTATCTTTATTATATGATTTTTATTCTTCATGACCAAATCACCCTCTTTAAGAATTCTAGGTTTTAACTTTGATTTAATTTTTTCATGTACTAAACTTTTATAGTGTTGTGCTCTAACCTGAGCTTGATTTCTTGATCTTTAATCAAATCAATGGAAACTTGTCTTCTGTAACTGTTATATTATTCTACAAATATTATATTATGTGTCTAAGATGATAATTTTTGTTGGAACTACTGCTTCCATCCCATATACTAACTAAAAAAGAGTTACTCCCATAACCGACTTGAGGTCGTTTTGTATGCTTATAACACCTTTGTTAACTTATCAAGACACGTTTCCTTAGCTCCTTTTATATTTTTCTTTATTTTATCCACAACGTTTCTATTCGTCGCCTTTACTTACCCATTTGATTAGGGGTAATATGAAATCAAAAAATGATATTTTATTCAATACCTTCTATAAAATGTTGTAATCCTATCATTCTGAAAATGAGGCTCATCATCTTTCATTACAATTCTCGGGACCTCATATCTAGAAAAAATCTAAGTATCATAAATTTCATAAGCTTTTGTCTTGTATAAAGCTTTTATATCAACCCAATTTTAAAAGTAATCCAAATAGACAACTAATTACTATTTTTTTCATGTCGACATTGGTGGAAGTCCCACTAGATCTATTCCCCATTTATCAAATTGACGAAGCACATGGACTATGTTCATTGGATCGCTTAGTAGGTGGCTCGTATTAGCGTATATTTTACAGACATCACAACCTTTCACAACAGCCTCGACATTTACTGCTAGTTTTGGCCAATAGAAACCCGCAAGAAGAAAACGTATGATCAAGCTTCTATATCCATAATGTGCTCCACCCATACCCTCATGCAAATCTATAAAGAAAAATATAGACTTGTCTTTATTCAAAAATCATAGTATCAGTCTTGTAGCATTTGTTTTATAAAGTACATCGACAAAAATTGTAAATTTAATAGCTCATATTCTCCAAGCATGGGCCTCGACTTTTCCCTCGGGGGTAATCTGATCTATTAAATATAGAAAATATTATTATCTCATGTTCTCATGTTTGCTATATTATTTGTAAATTTAATAGCTCATATTCTCATGTTTGCTATATTATTTGTCATATCGAAACCGAACTTCACTGATTTTCTAATATCTTCATCAAATGGTTCTTTTAAGACGAACTGAACACTTTCTTCATTAATACTTGAAGCTCCATCAATTTTCACTATCTATTCAAATTTTTTTCTTCATTTATGACTGTGCACCCTCGTCCTCATCAGTTCTTTCTTCAGTAACCTAATTAATAAAATCAGTAACTGATTGAGCTTTGATTATAGTACATGGTTCGTATAAGCTCTCATAATCTCTTAATTCTATCACCCATCGTGTAACCCTTCCCGAGAGATCTAATTTTTATATATCTAAAACTAATTTCTCTATATTCATTTTTTTTTCTGCATCTAATAGGTTTTTACTCACATAATTTTTGCATTCTTCCATCTTTTTGGACTAGGACAAAATCTATTGAAGTAAAATATTATTTTAACGTACGGAAATCCTCGTCACATTCATTATTCCGATAAATTTCTTTGGTCCTTTAAGTACTTTAGAAAAGAAATGGCTTTTATCATAAGCTTTAGAGATTAACTTTGATAGTGCTGCTCGACGACCCATTAATATTTGAACTTCTTTAATTGTTTTTTGTGGCTCCATATTCAATAATACTTTAAACTGTTATGGATCGGCTTCAATAAATTTTTTAATAACAATATATCTAATAAATATTTTGCTTCAAACTTCAAACGAACACTTCAAGTAGTCCAATTTAAGACTGAATTTCCTCAAATTTTCGAATATTTTTTATACCACTTCAATTTTTCGATCCTCGCTCTTTCTTTTTATAATCATGTCATTTATGTAAGCCTCCATGTTTTTCCCAGTTTTGTTTTCAAATATTTAGTTGACTAACCTCGTGTAAGCTGATCCTATATTTTTCAAACCGAAAGGCATAAATTTATAACAATACAAACCTCTTTAAGTCTGAAAAAATAATAGCTTCTTCATCATTTAGATGCATTTGAATTTTGTTGTACCTTGAGTATACGTTCATAAATGACAAGAATTCATGACCGGAGATAGCAGCTACCAACTAATCAATCTGAGGCAGAGGAATGACATCCTTTGGGCATGCCTTGTTAAGATCAGTAAAATCCACACATACTCTCCATTTTCCATTTTTCTTCTTAACCAACACTAGATTAACCACCTAAGTTGGATATCTTAACCACATGATATGGTTTCACTAATATTTCCACTTTTTTAACAATGACATATGCTTTTTAGGAGAAAAAAAACCCTTCTTTCTTAATGAACCAGCTTCATCCTCTTAACAATTGGTAAGTTATGGAAAATAATAGATGAGCTAAATTTAGACACATCACCAACAACCCAAGAGAAAATATTTGAATTCTTTTTCAAAAACTATGTTAATGTAATCTTGAAGTTCTAATTTAATTGATTCCCAATTTTTACCATATGTCTACTTCCTATCACTTCTTCAATTTTCTCACCTAAGGCCTCACCACACTAAATATCCTCCCTAAGATCATAAAATTCCTTTTCAAACTTATCACTTCCACCTATCTGCTAATCCTTCTTTGCATTATATATTTGCTATCATGCCAATTTCTAAGGACCTAACGAGAATGCATAGAAAATTTTGACTGTCATTTGACTACCTCTAAATATTCCATAAGATTCTAAGCTATATATTTAAGACACTAACAAAATAAACACGAAATTACTTTGATTTTGTGCAGTCATTTCCTCCCTATAATCGCATTGTACGAACTAGGCATATCGGATATCATAAAACATGTTCTTATAGTTTTTTTTTCAGAATTACAATAACCCACAAATATTAAAAGCTCAACCTTACCGACATAATTAGAAGATTTACCTTCATAACTGATCAATTTATATCGGTAGGTTTATGAAGGTACTCTTTTCGTTCGTTCATAACTATTTTTCAAAATTATACTAGGCGGTTTATCATTATTGTTGAACAAACGCGAGACTATGACTCCTGAAATGTCTAGATCAATAATCAATGCATCCTCCTAAGAAGTAAGATCTCCTCTAAAATTATCATCCTTGAATGATAGGTTTGCAACTCGCTTCCTATAACGATGATACAAAGATTCATCAATAATCAATCCATCCTCATGAGAAGTAAGTACTTCTTTTGTCAAGTACTATTACTTTAGACCCTTGAATCTTTAAACCAGAGGAAGCTTCATTTTTAGACTCCTCGAGTATAATAAACTGATATGATCTCGTCAAAATATATTTTAAATCATCCACTAAGAACCTAACAAGATCCTCATATAAATTTTTATCTGTATCAAGTCCTCTTTTGAATACTGCTATAACAACAACAACAACTTCTTTACATGTGAATAGACTATTCAGTTCCGAACAAATATCTGAACATAGTTCTTCAACGTTTCTTATTTTTTTACATGTTGATAATAGAATAATTTTCTTTGTTATATTCTTTATTTCCTACAAAACAGTTTCTAAAATTACTCTAAAGATCCTCGAAGTCCCGAATTGATCATTTTGGTGGTATTAAATTAGACTAGTCAAGTATATTTTGTTTGAATGCCAGAGACAAAGCTCTACAAAGTAAAACGTTAGCCGGATTGAAACCCGTCATCGTATTTCTAAACTACTCTAGATGATATTAGGATACCCTGAACCATCATAAGTTTCTATATGATAAAATTCAAATTTCTATGAAAGATTTCCCTTAAGAAGTTTCTTAACAAACTGAGATTCTTGAGGTATCTATGTTTCCATTTTCGATCTCTCTTCATTATATTCCACTTCTTTTTCCCCTTTATCTTTTCTTAAAACCAAATTACTCGACTCATCCTCAAACTAAAAATGTTTCTACTTATTTTAATTTTGTTTATTATTGCTCTCATTGATCTCTACAGTACTATATTTTTTCACATATAAACGTTAGCTCTTCCCTGAATTTAGGTTGAAGTTTAAATGTATTCAATGTTAAAGCCGATGGATCATTGGTGATAAAAGTTTCTGTTGAGTATGGTGTCACGGGGCAATTTTACATTAATCAACAAATCTTTGGGACTAACTTTATCCAAACTGGATAGTCCACAGACTACCATTGTCCATAGACTATCTATTACTATAATTGATAGTCCATGGACGAATTACTGTTCAAAATCTACTAATATCGCTTCAACTAGTATTGTTAATAGTTTGGCCTATATAATTATTTTTAAAATTATATAAAATAAAATGATAATGCGGGTGAAAACTGGTACTTTTAAAACCCAATGGCTCAATTATCAACATATACCTTCTCATTCATACCAAATTACAAAATATTTCCATGTACCTTATTTGGATAATGAGTTTTATTCTTTTATCACCAATGAAACTTGGAATGAGCGTTATATAGTTTAAAGATAAAGCGTGGTAGAAACATAAATAACAAGATTAATATAAAAAAAGGATTTTCACAATATGTATACGGTTAGTTATATTGAAATCTCGTATAATTAATATATTAATCATCTTGAATAATATTGTTGTTGGGTATTTTAAGAAATTAAACAATTTAGCATAAATAATGTTTTCCACGTGAAATGTGATATATATATACGACTTAGCCTCAATGAATTATTGTCTCGTTAAAATTCCGCTAATATTTCAAGTTTTATTTTAAATGTTCTTTAATTACATATTATTTGGATGTTAAAAAAATTGTATTTTTATTAAAATAAATTATCTAAATCGTTTTAATTACGAGATTCAATACTAACACGGAAAAAAAATAAAAGCGTAGAGTTTCTTTAGATATATAATTTGAATCTCTGTTGACACATAAATTAAACATAAAATAACCGGTAGCCAACAACTCCTTTTGTTTTTTTATTTAACGTTTTAGCTCTTAACACATTAATTAAATAAACTTATGATTATTTTTGAAATGGTAAAAAATATTTATACTTTTAAAAAACACCCTTTTTATTTAATATATATTGAAAAAAAAATGAAATAAATAATCAAATACAAAAATATATAATAGTAAATTAACAATTTTAAAATTTGAAAACCGCATATAAATTGGGATAAATATTTTCTTTCTAAAAACTACTTATATTTTGGGAAGGAAAGAATAGAAAATAGCTAAAAGAAGGCTGGCGGCTGCTTGTCTCTCAAGAACCATAAAGAATAGATTTGCATGTCACAGTATATTGCTGGGGCCTATTTGTGCCTTAAATTCAAAGGATTTGATCATTTGAGCGGAGGCGCCGCGAGACCATATCCGGTTTGGTTTGAATCTACTTTTGGTCGTACTTGTACGGAGTCAACGAGTATTTCATCCTGACACTAAGAGCACTAAGAGCATCCGTCAGCATATCGTTACTGTTTTGATGGACAAAACCTGTACCAACCAATGTCGAGAAATCTCTAATCGTGTGAGTAGTCAAACGCAAACGCAAATGTGAGTAGGGGCGGAGAAACGGTTTGAACTACGAACCATCGGAACCGTTTAACAGAGAACCACGGTTTTCGGTTTTGGTGCATTGCAGTCTTGATGGGTTGCGGTTCTGCCGGTTTATTCTATATGCGGTCCTGACGGTTTGCGGTCCTGGCAGGTTGCGGTTCTGTCGGTTTATTCCTTATGCGGTCCTGACGGTTTGCGGTCATAATAGACCAGTTTCGCAGTTAAACCACCAAACAAACCATTTAGGAACCGTTTATCAAAATATTTTATAATGTTATTTAAAATTAATTTGTAAGTGTTAATTGAATCTAATTTCAATAATTGATATATGTACCATATAAACGAGTTAATTATGCTATTTAAAGTATTTTAATTTAAATATGTTATCATTTTAATCGAAATTTTATAATCAAACAATTACATTTTAAAAAATAATTGTAATTTGATTTTGATATGTTTGATTATATTTATGTATTTAAGATATTTTATTTAATATTAGGTAGATATTAAATAAAATATATACATCTAATTGTATTTTGATTACAACTTTCAATATTTGTAAAAATATAAAAATAAAAATTTGATTGTCTTAAACAAGATATCGTAAACAATATAATTGTAAAATGATTTGTATATTGTTTGTATTTAAGATGTTATATTTAATATTAGGTACATATTAAATAATATATACCTATTAGACATATAATTGTATTCTGATTTTAAATTATTAGGTGATTTTTTAGATTCTTTCAAGCTTGAAGTGATTATGGTTAGATGAATTATATAGTTTATTGTATTTTAGAACTATTAAATTTTTTAGAATTATACAATCATATGCATACACTTAAATTACTTGTAAATAACAAAATAAAAATTGAAAGTGAGAGTTATTTAAATAACATTTAATAAAAAAAATAAGCAAAACAAACACTTCTTGAAACATAGTTGTTAAAAAAAATTTAATAAATTTTCTATAAAAAAAAGAGTCCGGGCGTCCGGAAATTATGTCCGGATGCCCCGGACCAGACGTCCGGATGGTCCAGATTTTTTTTTTTTCGTTTTTTTAATTTTTTTTGGTCTCCTCTATAAATAGAGGAGACCCCAAATCCAAACTCATAAATTCATATACTCCTCCCTATATCTCTCTAAATCTCTCTACTTGTTCTAAATATTCTAGAAACCTCAAATTTTTTATTTTACATATTGTAGTCCTACTTTCGGAATTGTTTGATTTTTTTTTCGCAAATTATTTCTATTTGATAAAAACACTTAAATAACGTTGGGATAACATTATAATAGCTCAATTAAGGGCTTCGTATAATTTATCAAGTTATTTAATTGTTATAGTAATTTAAATTAGTTCTTTTAATTCTAATTTTATTAGTTGTTATTAATTGTTATTGCTTGTTATTAGTTGATATTAGTCTAAAATTAGTTTTTATTATTTGCCATATTAATTAGTTTCGATTAGTATTTTATTGCATATTTAAAAAAAAAACGTTGTTTAAGTTTTAAAATACCTATAAATCGTAAACTTACTAATACTCACCCATCCGCTAATTTTCACTTGTTATGAATGATGTTTGTGATAACCAAAACAAATTAATATTAACCAAAATGTAATAATAATTTTATAATCATTATTAAAATTACAATAATAAAATTCAAAATTTAATATTAAAACTATAACAATATAACTTGTAATCTTTTACCATGATAAAATATGATTTTGGTTTAAAAAATAATAAATAACATTTGTAATATTTAAAACCAAATCACAATAATAATATTCAAAATGTAATATTAAAATTATAACAATATAACTTAAAAATAATAAATAACACTTTTAATATTTAAAACCAAATCACAATAATAAAATTCAAAATGTAATATTAAAATTATAACAATATAACTTAAAAATAATGAATAACACTTGTAATTTTTAAAACCAAATCACAATAATAATAATAATAATATTCAAAATGTAATATTAAAATTATAACAATATAACTTAAAAATAATAAATAACACTTTTAATATTTAAAACCAAATCACAATAATAAAATTCAAAATGTAATATTAAAATTATAACAATATAACTTAAAAATAATGAATAACACTTGTAATATTTAAAACTAAATCACAATAATAATAATAATAATATTCAAAATGTAATATTAAAATTATAACAATATAACTTAAAAATAATAAATAACACTTGTAATATTTAAAACCTAATCACAATAATAAAATTCAAAATGTCATATTAAAATTATAACAATATAACTTAAAAATAATAAATAACACTTGTAATATTTAAAACCAAATTACAATAATAAAATTCAAAATGTAATATTAAAATTATAACAATATAACTTGTAATATTTTTGCATGATAAAATATGATTTTGGTTTAAAAAATAATAAATAACACTTGTAATATTTAAAACCAAATCACAATAATAAAATTCAAAATGTAATAATAATAGAATTTGTAATATTTTAACATGATAAGATATAGTTTTGGTTTGTAATATTAAAATCAACACTACTAATATTAGACCTAAAAACATAATAATAATATTCAAAATGTTATAATAACATAAGTAATATTTAAAATTTTGGACTATATAATAATTACAACACTTAAAATATTAATAACCAAAACAAATTAATACTAACCAAAATGTAATAATAATTTTATAATCATATGCAATATCTCAATATTTTTTTAAATATAACTTAACATATGATTTTGGTTATAAAATAATTAAAACATTTATAATATTTACCAATAAACCGCGGTTTTTTTACAAATAAACCGTGGTTTTGCGGTCCTGGCAGTTTGCAGTCCTAATGGTTTGCGGTCCTGCCGGTTTACTCCTTATGCGGTCCTTGCGGTTTGCGGTCCTAATGATTTGCGGTCCTAACGGTTTGCGGTCATGCCGGTTTGCAGTCTTAATGGGCCAGTTTCGCACTTAAACCACCAGTTCATAAACAGATCTCCTGCTTCGAATCGCGGTTCCTGAACCATTTGCCACCTTCTAAATGTGAGATTGTTTATTTTGGGAATGAAGCCTATGTGAGATTAGATAGTGTTGGTGGGAATTTAATAAAGGGTTTGATTAAATTATGGTCCAATTTTTGTTAACCATTTCCAAAATATAGAGAATCTTTTTAATTCAATAGTCAAAGACAGTTTTACCCTTTGACCAATAATTTTTATTTTTGTCTTGTAGTCGAATGTGGGTATGGTTAACCAAATGCATAAGAACACAAAATTACTCCTCCAAACAAACCTTTTATACTCAACACTTAACAAAAAATTAAAAAACTCCCAAAAATTCAAAACTCCAAAAATTTCAAAAACTCTCGAACTCACAAATAAACTCTTAAACCTCCAAAAATCAATAATTTTTTTTTGTAAATTCGAAATAATCGAAGAATGGACTCGGAATGTGAGAAGGTTGCTGAGGAGCATGGGACTCCAAATATGGTAGTTGTTCTAACCAATCTATTTAGAAAAGTTTCCATTTTGGTAGACCTTCTAGATTTCGAAAGATAGAACCCGACATTCCCCGTCGGTTTCACCCTTCTCCACCGGCGAGGACGATGAACATTCAAAATATGTTTAAGAAGGTTCCCCGTCGGGGCACACCATGTCCGCCCGGCGGTCCCATCAAGTCCCACCCGGCGGTTGGTTAGTTGTTACCCGGCGGGATTGTCAATCTATACCCGGCGGGGTAACCTCCTTTGTTTTATGCACAATTTGGGTTTCATTTTGTTGTAGGTCCCCGCCGGGTATAGTATTATCGACCGTCGAGGAGAACCCCTGTGTTGTTTATGCACAAATGGGGTTTGATTTTGTGGTAGACCCCCGCCGGGTATGGTATTGTCAACCGTCGGGTGACAATCTCCTCGTTGGTCCGTGAATTTTCACCCGGCGGTGTAACAATGTCCCCGCCGGGTGACAATCTCCCCGCCGGTCCGTGAAATTTCACCCGACGGTGTAACAATATCCCTGCCGGGTGTAACCATCTAGCCCGGCGGGGCAACCTCCTTCAATGTGTGAATTTTCTAACCGTTGGGGTTGGCTTATTTTGTCCATGCTCATAATTTATGATTTTTTTTACATAGGGTGAGGAGTTAAAGACTGGAGATGGAGAGTTAAAGGATGAGTCAAAGGATGATTTGTCTAATTCATGCATGGCAAAGGCGAAGAAGAAGGAAATACTGGTGCCTTGTTCCGTCAATTATGGCGAGTTGTTCAACACCAAATCTGACTACTACTCCCAGGCAGACCTGATTAAATGGGTTAAGGAAACCGCATTAGATAACGGGTTCGTGATTATTTTACGTCGATGCGATAGACATGATCATAAAACTCCAAGAGTAGAGTTTGTGTGTGAAAGATCTGGAGTTTACACAAAACTGGTAGATCCCAAGGATCTAAAGAGGAAGTCTACCGGAACGAAAAAATGCGGATGCCTGTTCGCCCTTAAAGGAAAGAAGATGGATGATGATTTGTGGGGAATAGAGGTTGAGTACGGCCTTCACAATCACGATACTACATCCTACAAAGAAGGTCATTCCTACTTGGGACGCTTTCAAAAAATAGAGATAGATTTCGTGGCTAGTTCTACGAAAATGGGATCCCGTCCTCGTGACATTCTTGGTGGAGTGAAGAAATTGAACTCTAATAATTCTTCTACAATGCGCACCGTGTACAACGCATTACTAAAACACCGCAAGCTCGAGAAAGGCGGTCTATCGCAATTGCAATATTTGTTGGGTGAACTAAAGCGACTAAAGTACTACGAATTCCATAGAAAGTCCGAAGACGGAAGCGATATCATAGGCGAGGTTTTTTTTGCGCACCCGGTTAGTTTGGATTTGTTACGGACATTTCCGAACATCATTTTAATGGATAACACGTACAAGGTGATCAAATACGGGATACCGTTGTACGAGGTCGTGGGTGCGACTTGTACGGGGAAAACATTCTACATTGCATTTGCGTTTTTGTCGAATAAAAAAATCGAGACCTACAAATTGGTGTTAGGGTGCTTACATTCGTTGATGGTAACTCACTCCATCGAATTACCATCCATTGTTTTGACGGATAGAGAGTTGGCGCTTATGAAGGCGGTGGAGGAAGTGTTCCCCAATGCAACGCACATGTTGTGTCGATGGCACATCAACATGAACGTCCTAGGAAAAACAAAAAAGATCATAAAGGAGAAGAAAGTTTCCAACACCTTTTTAAAGGTGTGGAATGAAATGATGTTGGCGGAAACGGAATTAGCCTACAAGAACTACCGGTCGGAATTACACCGCGACTTCAAAGAGTATCTGGAAGAAATTGAGTATACCAAAAGTTGGCTAGGGCCGTACGGTGACAAGTTTGTCACGTGGAGAACTAACAAGTGGATGCATTTTGGTAACCAAACCACAAACCGCGTGGAGAGCGCTCATTCGAGCCTCAAGCATTTCATCGGTACGAGCAAAGGTAACTTTGAATCTTTTTGGTTGAAGTTGCATACTTTGATCGAATTGCAACACGGGGACATCAAGGCTTCTTTTGAAAAGAGCCGGTTGTTGGCCTTACATAAATTCACAAACATTGTGTACGGTAAACTAAAAAGCAACATCTCCCACTATGCTATGGAACTTTTGGCCGACGAAGTCGAATGTGCCCGCAACATGACAATCGCGCCGGATATGCCTTGCGGTTGTGCCATACGAATTACGCACGATATGCCTTGCGCCCAAGAAATCTATGAGTTTGTTGCGAAAGGCTTATAGGTGCCACTAGAGTTATTTCATGAACATTGGAAGAGGTTAGACATCCTAGTTCGTACCAACCTCTCGACGATCGAGCAACTTAAAGCCAAACTTGACAAACTAGTATGCGATGTCATGGCGTCCAATGATGAAGCACGCATAGAGCAAGTTTATAAACAATGGTTTGCCGTCGTCCATCCCGAAACAACTAACATTTTGGAGCCATTGGTTAAGCAAAAAGCGCGCGGTCGTCCACCTAACAAACGTAAGTTATCTATTGTCGCTGATGATACATCCACTAAACGCGACAAAAGTGCACACGAGTATGTGCTTCAATCAGAAAATGCTCGTACGCCATCCTTACTTGGAGACTTCATACTTCGAACCGCAACCTCAAGTAAAGGGAAAAAAAGTTGGGGCCTAAACGTGGTTCAGAAAACGCCCCCGCTCGTACGAAAGGTAGCACTATTCCAACGCAAGCAAGTGGGACAATGCTTTGTATTGAAACGGTGGGTTGTCGGTCAAGCTCTACGATGCCGGTGAAGGCAAGTTTTGTAGACCCCACAGGATGAACCAATTCTCCATCTATATTAGGCCTTTCGTAGAGTCCATTACTGATGTTAAATGCGATGGCCATTGCGGGTACCGCTCGATAGCGTACGCCTTGAACGGGAAACAAGATGGGTGGAGGTTGATAAGGGATGCTCTTTACAACGAGCTGATGGATTACGCATCCGTCTACGAGAAGATATTTACTAGCATGGAGGATTTGATTGATGTTGCGGAGCGTGTGAAATGTTCTAGTGATGTGGGAACTAAGGACCATTGGATGTCCATGCCCGAGATGGGAGTGGCAATTGCATCTGCGTTTAACTGCATACTCTATTTTGTTGAGCTATTCTGAAATATGGATGTCGGCTTCACTTTTCTTCCGCTAAGAGGTGCACCTCCTCAGATGCCAAACCGGTTGGAAATCGGATTGGGTTGGGTCAACTCCAACCATTTTATGAACGTAAGTATTCATACAAGGGGTATGTTAATGGTAATTTTAATATCAAGAAATTTATTTTATTGTGTTTTTGTTTTGTAGCTTGGGATTAAGGCAGAGGCCCCATGTGCTAGGATACATCCTTGTTTCTTAAAGTTGCGTTCACCAGAAGCAGAAGGTTGGGCATTGCCGATTGCATCTCGTTGCAAGAAATATGAAGAGTTTAAAAATAATTACCCCGAAGTAACCGATTTATCCGCTTTTTCTTGATGACTAGACGATTCTAATGAATGTAAACTTTGGATGGTTTTTATGTTTGGATGGTTTTTATGTTTAGATGTTTATATTAAAAACAATAACACTTAAACTTCTTGATATGCCGATTGCATTAAAACATTACACTTTAATCAAAAGCATTGCTTAATTAGAAATACATAAGCACATAACTTAAACCAAATGATAGATAAGCTAACCCTAAGTTAGCATTGCACACTTAGTTTTACGGAGTCGGATAGTTCATTCCATACTCAAAGCGGTTCTCGAATGAATATTCCTCTTCATCACTATTTCCTTCGAGAGTTGAGTACGTTTCAACGACCCTGGCTATTGCGTCGTCTATTTCTTGCTCCATTCGATGTATCGCATGTGACCCCATCTCCTGCGTAATTGTACTTTGCAATCCCATGTCGTATACCTTTTGGACTTTGGTTCGGACTTCCCAAGGAAGTGACTCGATATGTATAGTCACAGTTTTAAGATAAGCTAACCTATCGGCGACTTCTTCGCGTCCACGTGGTCGGGGCATTAAACATCCTGGACACGATGCCTCCCTACCGTGGTTGAAGAACATTCTGCACAAAACCGCATCGACGAAACCAGGAATCTCCTCTTGCATCGTACCTCTGACGAAGTCAAATGCGCTTACGAGGCTTGCATCTTCGTGCACATTCCAGCCAGAATCACCCATTGTTATAACTTAAGTGTTTAGTTTCATAGTCGGATTACAGTATTTATAGAGTAGATTTATGTGATTCAATTCTCAAATAATGAGCGGGAAAGGGTGTTATTTTCCCCGCTTATTATTTGTTTCTTGGTGGGAGTCTCATTTGGTTGGAGTTCGAATTTGGCGGGAATTTGAATTTGGCGGGACTTATTTTGGTGTGAGTTTGTGTGGCAAAGTATTTGGCGGGAGTTTAATGTCTATAAAATAAATGTTCTACCCACACATTAAAGGGTAAACAACAAGAAAAACCCTAAAATAATGTTTCCTTGGAACGAGTTAGAAGATCAATATCTAATTAAAGCATCAATCGAACTTGGTAACATGCACATGGAAGAGAGGCGTAAAGCGTACTGGGAGGCATTGCTATGCCAGATGTACTTATTATACGGAACGGAGGTGTCCAACCTCCAAAAGTTTCAAGGCGTGTTGATGAGGTGAAGGCTATGTGGTCAGTCTTACTCACACTCCGCCTTTATCCGGTTTATGGCCTCACCAAATTAGAACGTCGTGTTGCGAGTAAATTGATCAACTGTCAAGACACAGATTCGATAACAAAGGATCAACTGGATAGGGTTCGTTCTGACATTATCGACATCCGCTTACAGGAAATGAGTGAATAACTGGATAGTGCCTGTTTGTATCAGTTTGTCTTTCGGTTTAATTTTATTTAAATGAATGTATGTTCTATTGTACAAGGTTGAGGTTTAGTGAATGTATCTCCTTAGATGAATGTATCTTCTTAGAATAAGGTGATATGTAAAATACATTAATATTGAACAACAACTAGAAACTCAAACATAACAACTTAGCATTACATAAGAAACGAGGACAATACGCAACATAAATAATAAAAACATAACAACTTATAACAACATTACGCAACATAAATAATAAAAACACGTTCAAATACGACACATTGCACTATTAGTAGTCGTATCGCAAGATGTGTAAAACATCGTCGCCATCCTCCCTTGCCATAACCATATCCCTAGTGATATAGTCGCAGACGGTCATGTCCCAGACCTTTACCGCCTCCTCTTTTATTCTTCGCGGCATGAACAACAACTTCGTGAGCGGTTGGACAAAAAGGTACCGTCTCTTGATTTCATCACGGCTGCGCACAACGACACTTCCAGTTTCTAAATAACCGTAGTTGTAATACATATGACATAAAAACCTTTTAAAAAATGTGTCACTCCTATCTTCACCCAACTCGGCGCGGGAATCCTTCACTGCTACAAGCATATAGTAGTCTTCGGTAGCGGTAAACTCCATTTGTTTCTGAGTGTTTGTTGGATGTCATGTTGCTCGTTAATACTTGTATATTTATAATGGTATTCTTATGTTGGAGGGAGTTTAATTTGGCGGAAGACTCATATGGCGGGAGAATAATTTTAGCTAGATCCCCGCCGGTTGAGTAATTTTCACCCGCCGGTTGAGATACTCCCCCGGCGGGTAACAATTTTCAAACCGCTGGGGAGGATGCCACCATTTTGATGTAGGTGCAAAGTGGTCACTACATATCTGCCCCGCCGGGTCAGATATTTTCGACCGTCGGGTCAGATATTTTTGGCCGTCGGGTCAGATATTTTTGGCCGCACAATTATTAACCGTCGGGTGACAATGTCCCCGGCGGTTTAGTATTTTCCAACCGACGGGTATGGCAAGTGGAAAAATCAAATTTTCCACTGACATCAACCGGTGGTCCAAGTAACCTACCCCGACGGGGGACATATTTTCGACCGCCGGGGAAGATTTCAACCGGCGGTTGAAAATTGTTAAACCGGCGGTTGAAAATTGTTAAACCGGCGGTTGAAAATTGTTCAACCGTCGGGGTAAGGGAAATGTGAAAAAAAAACAACGTGAGGAATAACGTGTTTCTGGGAACTTAATTTGGAACTTACTTTGGGGAAACTATCTCAGCTATTACGTTTTTAAAACTAGAGTGTGAGTGAAATATCGAATTCGAAAACGGAAACCACAACAACAAACTTAAATTAAACAAACAACAAATGCATATTAAAACTGAAAATACATCAACAAACTTAAGGTTTAGTATTGGTCCGTAGTGCAACAAAACAGAAACAACCCAAATGTCAACAACTAGAATAACATACATATCAAAAAGCCAACCATGATAATCAAAAGCCACAGACCGGTGATCTCCAGCACCTTCCTTGCAAACGATACCATCTCGTCAGTCGAATCGTCTAACGGCCGAACACGATTAATCGTGTTCACCACATCGATCGCGGACGCCTCCGTAAGAATCCGAGGCGTGATGTTAAACCAACCGTACATCTTCACGTATGCCTTGTACTAGGGGGATGACGTGTGAGTACTCTCTTCCATGGGCCTCAAATACCTATCAATCACGTATACGTGCTCCCTCTAGTTAGTCCAATGCCTACCCTGAAGCGCATAGCGAAGATGGTCTCCTCTACCAAGACCGGTTCTAGCAACAAGGGGTCCAGCGGCTTCTCTTGGATCCAACCAAACTGGCGCATCACTCGGTCCAGGTGATATGCCTCGCTCACTAGCATAAGGTGAATAGGGTTTCGATACAACCCTATTGCCTGCTCCGGCCACACCTCACGGACCTCTTTTCGAGGTGGTGGCATATGAACCTCCGTTTCCTCCTCCGTGTCCTCCTTGTCTACTAGCGCACGCCACCGTCCAATGGGGACCACCTCTCGTGGAGGAGAAGATTGTTCTACGACCTCCCTTGTGGCACCGCCATCCCTTGTGGCATCATATTTCCTATGCCGCAAGGATCGTTCAGTGTGACCCTGGCGAACCTCACGCTCGGCCCGATCACGCTCGGTCCGCTCCCCACTTTCGGGCTGATCGACCACCGGCCGTCGGCTACCTTCGCCTTTCCTCGCCGCTTTGTCGCCCTCTCCTTCGCGCGAGGTGCTCCGTGTCTGCGGGAACAATCACAAGAAAATAAGTTAGAAATTTTACAACGTAACTAGGTCCCCAAAGCAAAAATAATTATTTATTTTAAAAAAATAACAAGTCCCCGCCGGGTGACCAATTTTTACCAGGCGGGGAGAAAACTCTAGTTTAAATTTATATTTTCTACCCGCCGGGTCATAACTTTTCACCCGGCGGGTAGAAAATATAATTTCAAAATTAGAGTTTTCTCCCCGCCGGTTCAATCGACCCACACCCGGCGAGGTACATAAACACAGGCCAGAAAGTTTGGCTTCCCCGTCGGGTCAATTGGCCCATAACCGGCGGGGATGGATGAATTTCTGGGAAAATATATGTTCCCCGCGACCGAAACCACTTATACCTGGCGGGGAAGGATGAATTTCTGGAAAAAAATATGTCCCCCGTCGGGTATCTAACCACTCAACCGGCAGGGGGGGCTCGAAAATACCCAAAACCACCATTAACAACCTGAAAAAAACTCCTAAATATTCCTAAAAACCAAATCAGCCAAAACCAAATCTACCCTAGCATCACTAGACAACTAAAAACAACTTCATAACGAAACTTCGCCAATTCTAACACCCAATGCATATCAAATCAAAAAAACTTAAGCAAAACCAAATATACAAAAAAACTACATTTAAGAGTAAAAACTTACTCTTTTCCCTTTCCCATAGTAGTTCTTGGCTTGGTATTAATCTAGTAGAGTTCTTCGAATCTGATTTTGGGGCTGATTTTGCAAGGTTGCAGTAGTTTGGAAATGAGAGGGAAAGTTGGGTTGGAGCTGGTTTAGATTTGGGAATGGTTAGTGTTTAGGGTTTTGAGTTAGTAAAAAGTGAAAGGGTGTTTTTGGTATAATATTGGGACTATTTAAAATTTGTTTGGGTATGGTTAAAATTGAGGCTGGTTAGCCAATTGAACCCTAATTTAACCAAAATATTTAATAAACTTATATAGTAACTTGCTTCTATTTAGAGTAATTGGTATCAAAGTTTCATTACTATTAAGAAAATGTAATGACAATTTTTTTTAAATGATTTTTTGAATCAGTAACTTGTAAAATGAGTTAAATATTTTATTGGTCGAAAATAAAATAATTTAATTAGTACTATATTAGAAAATGAAAAGGATATTTATTACCAAACTTTTTTTTTGACATTATAATTTATTATGAAACAGCACCGTAAGAGATTTTGACCGGATGAAATAAAAGGATGTACTAAAAAGATTTAGACTAAATAAGAAATTTGTTTTTCAAAAGCAAGTTCTAAATAACTTATTTTATATCTATCTGTAAATTAGATTTTGTATCTTTCAAGTCAAATAATATATATAAAAAAATATTAAATTTTTTAACTTCAAACCAACTTTAATATATTCAACGGCCAAGTGGTGTATGTACTAGATGAACACCAAGTATGCATCACCAACTAATAAAATGTTATCCCATTGATCTAATAACGTGAAGATAAATATTACTCCTATAATGATCGATTAATAAAATAATTGAATTCTGCATATAATAAATTTTCTGGTCATTTATATATTGAAACTTACTACTAACACAAAAATATGACATTTTGAGTTTAAAAATTAAATAATATATACATATATATAAATAAAAAAAGGGAAAAGCTAGAGCATTCTCTTTCAACCTACAAAAGCTCTTTTCTCTAACCATTCTTTCCCATTTTTTCGGATTTGAGTTTTTTTTTTTTTTGGTTTCAGGCAATTAGATCTGAAATTCATTGTTTTTTATATGGTTTGGTTTGGTTTGATTTTAATTTTATTTTTCATTCCGTCTTCATTAATTTTCCGTTTGGTATATCTTCGCCGGCTGAAACTTCATCGCTAAATTTTTTATTTTTCAGTTTTTTAGTTGATCTTTTTCTTTCTTATATTTTGTCCCACCTTAAGTCTGCCGGTCAATCTATACCTATTTTTTCTCTTTCGGAAGGTTCTTCCCCAGCGGGTCCTCGAAAAATATCTAATCTCAATGCGATGAACTACTACACTATCTTTCGGAGGAGGTGCCTCAATATGTTATTGAGGCTGGTCCACTTGTGTCTAGGTAGTAAGTTCGAGAGTGAGGATTCTCAAGTGTCTTTCAGTCTTTATCAGGTGAAGCTTTTGGTTTCTGAATGTTCACATGAGGGAGATTTACATTGGAATAAGTCAACGAGCCTCAAAACTTTCACTAATCTTTCAAATATAAGTAAGAGTCAGGGTGGAGATGCTCAGGTGGTTCTCGGTTGGGTTACGTCGGAAGAGGTCAAATCTAATTGGAGATCGTTGATTGCATATCGTTTGCCACTCTCAAAAATTTCGTCGAACCTGATTAATCAATGCTCTGCCGTCTGTTGCATCTCACCTTTTACCTGCTCAATTTATTTTCGTAACATGGGTAAGGACCGCATGGCTACCGAATCTGAAGTGACAACTCAAAGCGTGGAGTACATGACATTCTTCTTATCTTTATTATGTTTCTTCATTGAAGAAATTTTGTCTTCTTTTGCAATCCTTGTGAAAGATATCTCCCATGGTAGTTTTGTCATACGTAATATCACAAAATTCCTTCAAGATTATTTTTTCACATTTGTTGGATGTAATCAAAGTCGTTGGAAACAATAAAAAGGTAGACTCACCTCTTAAGAGGCTTCGCTCTTCTAGCGTCTTCGCTTACGGTAATATGGATTTGTCATCCGACAGGACCATCGT
This sequence comes from Limnanthes douglasii subsp. nivea, assembly GCA_036936605.1. Lineage (NCBI taxonomy): Eukaryota > Viridiplantae > Streptophyta > Magnoliopsida > Brassicales > Limnanthaceae > Limnanthes > Limnanthes douglasii. The sequence goes on along the minus strand of JAUPFV010000004.1, from coordinate 140,185,024 downwards.
CGGATGCACTGTAAGTCTTTTTCCTTATGAATATTGCTTCTTGAAATGTGCGGGGTCTTAATGATCTTGTTAGGCAAAAAGATGTTACTGATTTAATAATTAGTAATAGTATATCTTTGTTTATTTTAGTTGAAACAAAAGTCCAAGTTCTTAAAGTCGATTCTATTATTAGGTATATGGTTCCATTTTGGCATGTTATTACCAATAACTCCTCCCATCCTCTTGGTAGAATTCGGATAATCTGGAACCCTAGTGTTATCACTGTTTCTATGTTATCCCAATCCTCTCAGTACATTCACTGCACGACCAAGTACCATAATTTTAATACGCCATTCAGATTCACTGACATCTATGCTTTTAATGAAGCTCAAGATCGTACTTATCTTTGAAATGATCTAATAATAATTTCCAAGCAAGAACTAGGCATCCCCTGGGTCTCCCTAGAGGATTTCAATGCCATCCGTCATCCGGAGGAGCGATTAGGCTCTTCCGAAAATTGGTCATCATCAATTGATGACTTTAATAATTGTTGTTACCTCAATGAGATTAGTGATATCTGATCAACTGGATTCCACTTCTCTTGGCTTAATAAACAGCCTACTCACCCCATCCTCTCCAAAATAGATCGTGTTTTAGTCAACCCTGACTGAGACGACCTCTTTCCTATATCTTTCGCTCACTTTGGTTTTCTCCGTTCCTCCGACCATACCATTGTCACTCTCAATCTTGGGTTCCCACGTCAAAGACGTAAGAAACTATTCAAATTCTTTAATATGTGGCAATCCCATCCTCAGTTCAAAAATATTGTTTCCAAAAGCTAGAATCATCCTATCTCTTCCTCCGGTATGAGTCTTGTCACTGATAAACTCAATCGTCTTCAGCATGAGCTTGCTTGCCTAAATCGTAAGGAGTTTGGCGACACTAGTTCTAGGGTTTCTAATGCTCAAAACATCCTCTTTCAAGCTCAATCTAATCTTGCCCTTGACCCCCTCAACCCTATTCTTATCACCAAAGAGGTTGAGGCTTCTACGACTTTCATCTTTCTTAGTCGTTCTGAAGAATCATTTCTTAAGGAAAAATCTAGAGAAAACTGGATTAAGCTTGGTGATAAAAATACCAAAATTCCACAATAGTATAAAAACTCGTCTTTTCCGTAATAAAAATATTTCTATCAATAATGACCAAGGTATCACTATTTCAACTCCCGCTAGTGTTTCCAAGGTCATTGTGAGTTACTTTGAGGACTCCCTTGGTACTATGAATCCTGCTGGTTATCCGGGGTTGGAGAAAGTTTCGTCTCTTCTTTCCTCTAAAGTCAATGATACCCACAAGGCCTCAATGATTCGTGAGATCACTAACGAGGAGATTAAGTCTAACCTTTTCAATATTGATAATAATAAATTGTCTGGTCCTGATGGTTTTAATTCCAGTTTCTTCAAATCTACTTGGGATATTGTTTGGTAGGACATCTGTAATGGTGTCCTAGAGTTTTTCCAAACCGAAAATGATTTTCGAGAAACACATTTAATTAGAACAAATAAAGTGATTTTCCTGCTTCAGTCACAACAACCTCTATAATTTTTCAGCCCCTTCTACAACTACAAAATGATATTGCTAAGTACTAAAGGCCGAAAATCCTTTCGAAGTCACTTTAAGAATATCAGGCTATTTCGTCAAGGCTCAAATGAAGCAATCTTCTAGATGGCATCAATGTGGTGAAATTCAAGAATTAATGAAAGTTATTTTGGCTTTTTTATTATCCAAGAGTCATATTTTAAGTCTTTAAACTTCTTTAGTTTTGTTTAAGAACCTGAGAGTCATTTTTATTGTTTTCTAAGCACTATAAATAAACCTTTAACCTCTTTGTATGTTTCAAAATCAAGCAAGTAATCAAACATAAAAATGAGCTTATAATCAAAATATTTATCCATGAAATATATGTATCTATAAAGTATTCTTGTGAAAAACGAGTCTAGTTGATCTTTAATTATGCTTTTATCCAGGATAAACTTAGTTTAAAATTTTGTTTATCAAAGGCTTTCCATCACCTTTATGGCGCAACTCGATCCATCAACTATTTATTATCAACTTCCACCGGAAGAGTGTTCTCCAAACAATAAGAAGTCCAACCAACGCTCCATCTAACGATAAACAAATCTTCTCAACATATTCATATGTTCTCCGAACAATAAAATTTACAACCAATATACTTTCGTTCCTACATCGCATGGTATCAGGTTCGAAAGGTTCCTTGTCAAGTTTTTATCATCCTTACACGCAGTCCGTTAGTAGAAATCAATATGGAGACTCTTGTTTAAATGATGGTTGTTATGCAAGAGAATATATGAATATAAAATGAAGTAAGGTGAACACAAGGTGAAAACGTTTGTAATATGAGGAATAAGTTTAGAAAATATATTGGGTGAATTTAACGACCTCTAAGGTGATTTGAAACCATGATTAACCTTCCACCTCTACGACAAAAACAAAATGCTGAAACAAAAGATGAAAATAATGGCATGCTTGGTTTGAAAGATGATCCACCAGATCCTTTGTTTCATCGAACCAAAAAAACATCTTCGTGGGAAAGGAAAAGCAAGAGAGAAACAACCAACAAGGTCTATAAATGCAGAGGTATCGATAACATATCATGTATTTGTTGGAAAATTAAATTATGATGCATACATGCATTGAAAAAGATGCATGAAGTATATCTTTGAGTGTTATGGATATACTAAGAAAATGAAGCTTGCTAGCGGTTGCACAATATTTAGAGAGTTTTCTTATTTGATGGAACATAAAAGTGACAGAAAGAAAGATGCACCGTATCGAACCCATATATAGTTGGGAAGACATGGAGTTTCTTCTAAGGAAAACGTATATACGTGTCTACATTTTTAGGAACCTGTCATGAAGAACCTGAATTTTTTAGGAGTGTTTGAACAGCTCAAAAATTATTTGGAACTAGAAGAATACGAGGATGCGCTAATTGCACAATGTATAGATGGTTTGGAAAAACGTATCACAGTAAAATTAGAAAATTAACAATACACTAAGTTGTATGAAGTGTTCCATATTGTTGTCCATATTAAGCAAGAACTCAAGCCTAAAAACACCACCTCCAATCAAACATAGACAACATGAACGTAGAGTCTACGAAACAACAAGACGTTAAATAAAGAAAATCAGTGAAAAATGGTGCAAAAGGTAATGTAAAAATAGTTGAAGTCCCAAAGATGAAAGAAACACAAGCTACTCCAACTAGAGGTTGTGAAGTTAACTGTTTTAAATTTCAATTACGTGGATATTATGCTAAAGAATGCCCAAACTATAAGAAACTATAAGATAAATATGGAAATAAATGTTTTTACCATGAATATGAAATTGAGTATCCAGATGCTAATGAGTTATTGGTAGCAAGAAGAATCTTAAGTGTAATGAACAAACTATAAGAAACTATCTAAAGAGAGAACATTTTTTACATTATATGCATTATCAACAAAAAACGGTGTGTAATATGATCATGTATTGAGATTATTGTACTAATATAGCTAGCATGTTTTATACCAAGATAGAGTTCTATGTGATGTAGTGCCTATAAAAGTTGGACATCTACTCCTTGGTAGATTGTGGTAGTTTGATCGAGAAGTATGTCATAATAGACATACAACCTTCTACTTATTTATGCATAATAAGAGGAAGATCAACTTAGCACCACTTAACCCATCTGAAGTTTATGAAATACAAACACAAACGACTAAAAAATTGAGATAAGTAAATTAATCCTCTATTCATCTTCTAATGATTTTTTCAAGTCCATGAGTGCTGCAAGCATCGTATTATTTATTTTGTTCAAAAAGTGATTAAATTCATGAGTTAACATGTTGGTATTACCAAATTAAGTGAAAAACGTTTTAGACAAGTACGAAGATGTATTTTCCATAAGAGATACCACCTATTTTTCCCTCTCTTTGAGTCATTTTACATCAAATTGATTTTGTTCTTGGTTCTTCATTACCAAACAAGCCAACCTAGAACATGAAACTGGAAAAAGCTAAGGATTGGAGAATCAAGTGCATGAATTAATGACTAAATAATACATCTAATGTAGTTTTAACCTATGTGTTGTATCAGTTATCATACCATTAGCAATATCGCCATCAAATATTGTTTTTCGATTCCAAAACTTGATGACATGCTGGATGAAATTAGTAGTCCCACCATTTTATCCAAGACTTATTTAAGAATTAGTTATCACCAAGTTAGAATTCGAGAAGAAGATTTGAGAAGGATTATATGAATGGTTAGTTATGTAATTTGGGCTTACTAATACTCCAAATACGTTTATAAGGTTGATGAATCAGGTTCTTAGAGTATATATCATCAATTTTGTTATGGTACACTTTGATGATATAGTTTACAATAAGTGTTTGAGAGATCATCTAGAGCATATTGACTGATGTGGATTTAATATGGTTCGTAGAGAAAAGTAAAGGGAATTAGAGAGAACTGTTTCATCTCAAAAGTCAGAATCCTTTACTCAATTCAGCCTTGGCCTTTATATATATATATATATATATATATATATGCGCAAAGACTTGTATAACAGAAGTTGTTACATAAAGGGTCTAATTGCATATTAGTCATTTACCTTTACACAAAGCTATAAATCTCTCATACAACTATACAATTTATCATATAAGGTTTCATATATTTACATTTGGTCCCCAAGGTTCTATTTTCTTATCAGTAGCCCTTTTAGTTCTTATGAAAGTCAGTGAATGAGAACTAATTGGCATCATAAATCTTCATTAGTGGAGAAAAATCCCTTTAATCAGGATTCAAACTGCTTCAAACTTACTGTCTCCATATATTCGGAAATTTTTTGTTCTCGAATTAATGATAATTTCCTCAACGCTTCGGAAATTTCCTTATGGATTCATTTCCTTTTATGGTTATAAACGTTCGAAGTAGAGATTGAATAGGTGATGATGATTTTATAGGCTTTAGGTCTGCCACTAGGCCTATTATATGGCATGTGTCAAACTCTCCTTTACGCAACCGTTTGGAATTATTCCCAATTTCCTTCTCCACTTCTTCCACTTCCTTCTCCATCGACGTTTCTTATAAATAAATTTTTGTGACTTATTTTGCTTCACAATACTTTTTTTAGAGAGAGAGAGTTTACTTGTTTTCTGAAATTTCTTGGCTAGCTTCATCCGAATCTTCAACCTTTAAGCTACCTTCATCGGAAAACACAAATCCACATCGAGTCTTTTAAGTTCGTTTATGAGAAAACATCCAAAACTAAAAAAGCCAAGAGTAAAAAAACCCAGAAATTTATCCTCCCTAGATAAACAGAAATATCACTTTGGATCATATGATTATTTTGCATAAGTGAAAGGGAATATGAATATAGAGCAGCTGGTCTGATAAGCAACGCACCTCGTGGTTTGTACACAGAGATAATACATTATGGTAACTTCGATTCTAATCAAAATCCTCTTGCCTTTTCAAATTCTTCTCTTCCAGAAGAAGGTCAAGCATCCAAAACTCAAACACTAAAAATACCTCGAGTTTCACCATCTCTAAGATCATCACCTCGAATATCTCCTGTCAACTCAAATACTCGAATCAATTGCAAAGTAACCCAAACTACATCTTTTCAAGGAGATTAGAGGAAACTCCTTCTCCAGTTAATTCTAAGCCCCATCGTCTATTGCGCAAGGAAACCCTTCATGTTCATACAAAAACTTAGCTTCCTAAAACCCTAAAACGAAAAACCTTCATAGCCATTGGAGACGATGCTGATTACACCTCGAATCCTTCAACTTCTTATCCTCTCATGAGGGATGTTGTTGAGACAGCTACAGATTCTGAACAAAATCCCTCAAGTAACGACAATAGAGAGCCAACTTCGAATCCTAACCCACCTCGACTCATGGATGAGGCATCAGAGGATGAAGTTGACTATGAAGCCATACAATCGAACGTCAAGACTGATATGAAAGATGATGTTTTGAAAGAAATGGACAGTGAAACAGTGAAAGGTGTTTCCAAGACAAAAACACCTAAGAGAAGAAAAAAGAAAGCTCTTGTTGAGCTCTTCGAAGATCTGGCTGCCTCAGTTGGTGAAACTTTAAAACCACTCAACCCTGAATATATAATGAATGAAACCTTGTATGTTCACACACAAGGATTCAAATCTCTCCCACAACTATACAATTTATCATACAAGGTTTGATTCATTTACATTTTGATCCCCAATGTTTTATTTCCTTATCACTGACCAGCTTGTATTATTTGGATTTATTATGAGTTCAAGGACTACAAGTTGATCAATAAAATATAAAAATAATCCAAGTATGGCCAACACTAACGATGATTGGACATCTTCAAAGTTTTTATGAATTTGTTAAGTTAATATAGCAGATTTATGAAGGATTTTAGTACCATGACAGCTCCTCTCACTAATGTGATTAAGAAAAACATGGCTTTCAAGTGGAAATAATCATATTTGAAGGCTTTTCAAACCCTCAAATATAGCCTCATGAAAACACCAATTTTGGTTCTTCCTAACTTTGAAAATGTATTTGAAGTTAAGTGTCATATTTCAGGTCTAGGTAGTCGAGGTGTATTGAATCAATGAGGGCATCCAGTAACCTGCTTGAGTGATAAATCCAGTGGAGCAACACTCCACTATCCAACTTACGATAAATAGTTATATGCATTGGTGATATTATTTAAAGCATAAAAATATTACTTGTTATCTAAAGAATTTGTTATTCATACAGATCAGGAGACTCTTATACATCTAAGAGGATAGACCAAACTAAAAAAAAGACATGATTAGTGCCTGGAGTTCGTGGAGACATTCCCTTACACCATAAAATTCAAAATGAAGAAATATAACATTGTTACATATGCTTTATTAATAAGACAAGCATCAGTTTATACTATAAAGAAAAAAGTTCAAGGGTTTGAGCACAAGAAAGGATTGTATGAATATTATGCAGAATTTTGACACATTTACAATGAATGTTCGAAAAGATCATTTGTCTTGTTCTACAAACATGATGGGTTCTTGTTTAGATGCACACATTTATGTACTTCATAATGTTATATATGTGATCTGATCATAAATGAAGCATATTGAAGAGTTCTTATGGGTCACTTTAGAAGAGATAAGACCTATGTTGTTAGTGAGAAATTATTTTGGGATCACTCTAAGAAATATGTGGGGAAGTTATGCAACCCTAGTACTATTTATTTAAAAGATAAATCCATATTGCATCCTAATGGTTTTTTATCTTCCATTGTCGATTCATACATCCCCATGGGTGGATGTATTTATGGATTTTATGTTGAGACTTTTAAAAGTTAGATACAAAGACCCCATCTTTGTTGTTATGGACATATTCTCAAAGAAGATACATTTTATACCATGTGCTAAGGTGAATGATGTTTCTCACACAACAAAAATTTTATTCAAAGAAGTTAACATGGGATGCCAAGGATAATTATTTCCGACCACTTTTGGAAAATGATTTGAAATAATATGAGGACCAAACAAATGGCCAAGCTAAAATGGTTAGCCATACACTATCTATTTTACTTAGAGCTAATCTGGGTAATATTTTGAGAAATTATTTTAATTTTTTACCATTCATCTACATTAACTGCTCTACTACTAAAGTGTCTCATTTTGAACTTGTGTATGGGATTCAGCCTTTAACGTTATTAGACTTACCCTCACTTCCATCATTAGATTATACAAGCCAAAATGAAATAAACGAGGCCGAACTTGTCTAGAAAATACATAAACGAAGCAGTATATAAATGTCAAATAACTAAAGGACCAAAACTTTAACGTTTGAACCTTGAGAATGAGTTTGGATACACATGTGACCTGAAAGATCCCCTCTTATAATAAATTTATAATCCTCTACCTCGTGAAGATGGTATATTTAAAGTTCTTATAAACATTTTTGAAAGTTTTAATGCTTCTGATTTATCTCCATTTGAAGCATATGAACCATTTTTTCTGAAAAAACCTTCTTAATGGATATGGATGATGAGGAAATCCAAACAGATTTGATTAAAGATCAACATAAAATCATCAAATACCAACTTTTGAAATTATTCTAAGAACATGCTCGAGAGTAAGAGAATTTTGAGGAGAGTTCAATAATGTCTAATAAGCCAAATGAATCATAAACCAACGTAACGAGAAGTTTACTTATTGCACAAGAAATTAATTTAATTGGAGCAGATAAGGTGATTTATTTGTTTTAGTAAATACCAACCGCTAAAACTTATAAACCACTTTTATAACTTCGAGATGATATTGTTAACTATCAAAGGGTAGAATCCACTTTAAGTTACGTTAACAATATTAACTAATTTTTTGAAGGCCCAAATTAGGATATCTTTTTAAGACATCAAGGTGATAAATTTCAATATTGATAGAGATTTATTTAATCTTTTATTATCAAAGAGTCACATTTTAAGTCTTTAAACTCATTTAATTATGTTTTAGAAACCTAAAAGTCAATTTTCTGTTTTCTGTTTTTAGTATTTTTTATTTATATTTGTATGACTATGTATAAAACCTGAAAATATTTGTATTCGTGATAATCAAATCAAGTAATCAAACAAAAAACGAGTTTTTCTACTCAAAATATTTTCCCGAGATAAATTTATCGTGAGGTTATTATTGGATAAGCGAGTCTAGTTGGTCCTTCATTCTATTTTTTTGGGGGATAAATTCAATTTCGAGCTCTTCTTATCAAAGGCTTTACATCACCCGTGTGGCTCAACTCGATCCATCCTCTATTTGTCATCACCTTCCATTTGATTTCGTGTATGAGTGTTCTCCAAATAATAACAAATAAAACCAACGCTCCATCTACAGCTATCTCAATCTTTTCAACTTGTGAGTGTTATCCTAACATAAACTTCAACAACCAACCTACTTATAGGCTTGCGTCATACATTTCACCATGGAACAAAATTACTCAGAGATTTAGTTTACTTGTTTTTGTAACAAGTAATTCTCAACTACTCACTTAAAACCTTATACTTAAACACATTTAGCAATTTGAGTCAAGTAAAATCAATATTTAATATAATCGGACTCTAATAACACACATCAATGGACATCATTTGTGGGAATCGATATTTTCTAAAAATACTAATTCCTCAAGATATCTCTTCTCAATATAACACTGAGCCATACCATGTCAAAATCAACGGTTGTTGAAGACCATATTTTAGGGCAGATAATCAAACAAGTTCCGGTCTTCGAGATACAGCATCAAATAGATGACACATCAATCTCAATGATACCCTAGTATCACCATTCTCTTGTCTGATCGCCACAAGATATCACTGATTCCACCACTATCTTGCCAAACTAAAAAAGACAAGAGATACCAATAAACGGTTTGACAGACAATCAAAACATGAGCAAATATCACCTCCTTATGTAGGATCGTTCTTATTCAGATCATATGAGCCAAACTTCTTATCATCACCATCATAGTGAAGAAACAGAAAAAGCTAAACCCACACATAACCCAACAAGATACCCGTCGAACCATCACGACAATATATCAAACCATCAACTATATAACTAGTTGTACAGTACACGCCTGCAACATCCTGAACAAACCAGCCATTGAACTCTGGTCAACCCACTTATCAAACGTATGACAAACTACGACTACCCTAGGTGGAAGGCATGCAAAATTTTAATATATAGTCGTATTCTCATCGAATCCGAAAATAGTTGAAAAACATACCTCATATATTCAACCATTATAAGATAAACAAATATGATAAGAACAAAGATCGCAAACATCACATTGAGCAGTTTTAGAACGAGATCTGCGGGTACAGAAGAGATGATCGACTACTATACTGAGATTTTTTAATGATCTTCTGATGCAACCCCCTCATGTGGTTAAACAAAATACCTTATTTCTTAATATATAATTTAAAAGTTCTCTAGACATTGTTCAAAGACCAAAATATTGAAGGAAAGGTAATCTGATGAGGCAGACATTACATAAGTCATAAGTCATTGCACATAGGAGTTGAATAAGAGCCTCAAACAATATACAAGAGCATATTCGTACAAACTATAAATATTTTAGAAAATTTCCACGAGGTTGTGGCGTGTGTTTCCCAAAAGCATGAAATCATTATCAGACTTTATCTGAGGACATCGTGAAATGAAAAGATAAAACCTTTCGCGACCTCTTAGCCGAGGTCGAGGCATATATTAAAATAGACAACACTATATTGATAAAATTGCATGAAGAGTCTAACGCATACACTTCATATCACCTAGTATGTAATACATGTCGAACCAGTAACCATTGTTACAGTCCAAACATGTAAACAAATCTTCAAACTATAACCATAAAATCCTATAATCAAAAGGTATAACAAAACTGAAACCAAAAACTATATCAGAGATTCATACATTATTACACACTTTTGACAATAAAATTCAGAATATGTGGTACACAACGTATGTGCAACATGTCACCATTACAAACAAGTGCTCCTTTTCTATTTAACCAAGTCTTAATGTCTGGTTGCAGGCACATATACCATAGAGACTACTAAAGAGAGATATACTAAACATATATGGGCTATAGTACATGATTGATTGTTTAGGTTGCAGGCATTTTATATATTCAAATATGCAGAGTGTCTTGTATAACTAATAACCCTTAAACCATAATAAACACTAAAGGTTAATCTAATAAGAGAGAAAAATAACTTGCATGATCACTATAAACATATAATAAACATGTGGGCTGCATGATACCCTGAAACTACTCTAGCTCGATTGTTTCCCAAAAACAGTTTGATAATGTCACACCAGTAAGCAAACAAATATAAATTATAAAACAATTGAGAAAATCTCTGATTTACAGCCAAATAGAAATCAAAGACAGCATAGTTGATAATATGAACAAGATAACTAAATTTGATAACTTGTTAATACTAACTGAATACCCAAATATAATTAATCTATAAGTTAACAAAGGGTAAAATATCATTTCATCAAAGCATAAAAAGTTAGTGTTCACTGAGACTGGATTAGTACGGTTACTGGATCATCACTAAGAATATAATATTATATTTTCAAACTTATACACTGGTCACTAGTTTACGAGGAATGGAAATCAAACCGAAAGGTCACTTGATATGCAAAAAACCATAGCTTCTTACTTTAAATTAAGATAAAAAGGGTTTAAATTAAGATAAAAAGCTTTAAAATTTGAATGCTAAACATAGACATTTTTCCACATATGTTTGTTTCATCTATCTTTTTACGTTAAATTAAGATAAAAAGGTTTAAAAAACTAAGTGTAACAGTATATAACTAGCATATACGTATTTTCTAGCTATTACAAAAACAAAACAATCAAATAAAAAAATACCTAGTTTGATTGAAGTTTCCTAAGACAACTGTTGTACTCTGTCACTGTGGAATTTTAAATCTTGCTGAAGAAAAAGACAATTGTAGTAAAAATAGGGTTTGCGATATCAAAAGGGCTCAGTTGTGGTAGTGGTATAAAGGGAGACACCTCTATTTTTTTGGAATTAAGGTTTACGATATCGTATGGGCATGGTATCGAGGAAGACAACCATACTCTATTGAATTAATGAGCCAATCTCAATTGGGCAGATGACGTTAGTGGAACGCAATATGGGAAATGGGTAATATTAGTGGGTAACATTACAATTAATAAAAATAGTTTTATCTTTATATAAAATATATTTTATATATTTAAAATTTTTATATATATTTATTTATAAAATTTTGGATATTAGATATTTCGAATACGGATATGTCTATATCTGTATCTGTTATTTCCCGATACAAATATTATCTGTTTTCTTTTGAATACAAATAGTATCCCTTGTTTTCATATTTGATATCAAATATTTTGGTCAGATATCGAATTTTTTGGATTTTTGTACAACCCTATTATAGACCCTTTTCCTCGCCACCTCCTGCAGATCAAGGAAATGATGCAAGTATTTTGTACAAACAACAATAAATATCAAATTTAAAATCCAAATATAAAAATTAAAAACTAAAAAAACCAACTAAAAAACATAAGGGTCGACTTATAATGTTCCAATACCTCAATGTAGCATGTTGACAAAATGGTCGACTTGTCACCTAAATTACATTAAGGAATAAAAATGACATTTTCTAAATTTGTTTGAAATCTAGAAGATATGCCACAATCTTGTACGAGTTTGACTTGAAGAGTTAATCTTAGTTACAACCAAAAGTCCCTTATATAGAATTAGTAGTTGGTGAAGTTGGCAGCCATAATGTAAGCTATCAAGATCCTATTTCCATTTGAATTTATTTTCGTGAGCATATCCTTGTTATCGAAAAAGCTTCAATAACATGAGATTCAAGGGAATCAGAATCCCTATCTCAGAAAATAGATTGAATAAAACTATCCAAATGAGTTTCTACGATATTTGGAAGCCTCACCACCACATCATTTTGAAGTATAATTATGCCCTCAGGTCATCCAGTAATATTTTCTCCTAATAAGCGTAGTTTTATCTTAAAACCTAATTCAACAGGAGAGAAGACACGTCCATAGGTATCATCTGAGAATGAATACTCGAACCTCCCTCTGACTCTGGTTCAACAATAGAACCCTGGCTCTCCATACCGAGTTGTAGGTTTCCTCGCATTATCCTCAAAACCTCTAAGATGTCGCCAAATAATCTAAGGGTAATAGCCTCATATAATGTTAAACCAAAGGGGCGATAATTATTCGCTAAACGATAAATAAATATTGGTTCGGCTTGGATCGCAGACTGAACCTCATGCTCAACCTCCATATCATATGGATAAGTACTTCGGGATCTAGACGTTAGGTACCCAAAAAGAACAGACCCTTAATGATATTAGATATTGTGCGCTTTATTTTTGGAGTACAAATCAATTCACATCAATCTACGAACCATATTTATAGTAAGAAGCTAAAAAGAAAATAAGAAAAACAATTTATATAAAAGGTTAAAATGAAGATGAGAAATGCTAAGAGTAAAAGAATAATGTGGAAAACATATTTCAAAAGCCTCTAAGTATTTATAGAACATAAGATTCATCTCAACCATCAAAATGATTATAGTTTAACGGTGAATACAGACCTCTAACGATAATAAAAACTAAATCCTAAAAGATAGTACTATACGTGGGCTACGTGTCACATACAGGTTTTCCTAACCGACCATAAAGGCAAACATATATTCTCTTACCTAGGTAAATCACCACATACATCCTCTCTCAAAATAATAGATGTTTCTAATATTCCAAATTGACTTATTTTAATTATGGGTTAAAGTTCAACAATCATTTCAAAAGGGAAAAACCTAAATATAAGTCCGATCACAAAACAAAAGTAACTTGTATGTTTTTTTTCATTTTTTTTACCTTAACGATAATATTTCTTCTTTTTTATTTATTTGAATACTATGAGTGCTACCCACAATTGGTAAAATACCAAAACTTTCTTCATCAACCATAACACACATGTTATACTAGCAGACTACTAGTTGTTTTTATATTATTTTTCCTTTAACGTAATAGAGTTTTTTTTATCAAAGTAGGTCTTAATTGATGAAATTTTTAGCAAGGTATGAGTGAATATAGTATCGAACTGAGCTCTTTAAAGTTATGTAAGTTCGGCTGAAGCGACGAGGTCTGTAAAAATACAAGATTTAAGGATAAAACGAATACAGGACTTAAAAGAAACCTATGTTATTTGAATTATTAAAAGCTTTAGCTTACCTGTTTTTTTACTAGCTAAATTACTCTCTCACTACTACTCACTAAAATCTGTATACTTAGGCATTTTTATAATGTTCATGCCGGTTTGACCTACCTGGACTATAATAACTCACATCAATCATGTTTTAGTTTTTTTTTATTATCTTTTAAAATTACTTTATTTGAGAATTAAGCTTTTGAAAAGTTGAAATTAATTTATAAATATTTCATAGTGTTAAGATTTTTTCCTATATAATAATCTAATATATTTATTTATCAGGCTTAACTATGTACAATAGCTTAATATGATAATCCATAACAGACTGTATAAGATCTTCCATTTTTGGACTATCGTTTTTATAAACATATCTCTTACTAAAAACATTATTATAGTAACAAAGGATAAAAAATAATTCATAACATATAAACAATAGTTTACCATTTATGGTAAAAATGACATGTGAGCACTAATAATGCTTCCCATTATCTAAATAAATTTAGAATCTCGTGATGTGAAACATGAGAATACACTATATAATATAACACGTTAAGTCTTATTTGGTCTTATTTATCTGAACTTAAAACTATTAAAAAAACAAATTGTACAAAAAATATATATAATATAATAGCAAAACTAAATATCAATCTATTATAAAAAAAAATAATACAATTAGAAAATTAGAACCAGACTAAATATAAACTCCGATTGAACTAAATATCTTACAAACTAAAAAGAGTCACACAAGTGTTTCATGAAATTAATTTGGAATTTAAATTTCCATAAAATAGAATAGAAATTAAGAAAAAATTCTTTATATTTTTTATAATAAAAAAATTAAATCAAAGATTCTACTATGTTATGTTTTGATTTCAAACTTTTATGATATCTCATTAATAATGATGAATTAAATATATTTTTATTGGATGGTTTTTAATGTTTTGGAAATATTTATGTTCATAAAATATGCAATATTAAATTAATTGATTAAATTTATTAATATCCATGACTTTATGAAATCATTTTAAAATTATGATATTTGTAATTAGTCAACTTTCTTTACATTAACATTTGAAGTTTTTTTTATAGATATGTGAGAATCTTTAAAACTGTTGTATAATAGTCTATTAACATGAACTAACATAAACATACATTAAAATTTAAGGTGTGAAAGCCTATGAATTCGAATGCTGCTATCAAAGAAGGTTACAACATACCTAATACATAAGGGTTTGATTGCCGGTATCGAAGATAAATTTACATGTGTTAATACTGTAGTAGGAGTGGTATCTGAAGAGCCTACAACTCTGGGGATACATAATCTATTGGAGGAGATCTATATGAAGAGATTCTTGGAAAATATATTGTACATGAAGAAATAGATTTACATATTGTCTATGGATAGTAGCACAAATATCTAAAAGATACCTAGATAATTACGACCAAATCATACTCGACTTGGAGACAACTGGTCTGAAGGTGGATGAAGAAGACCAAAAAAATATCCTTTTAAGCTCCATGGTGAAGGAATAAGAACACTTTATGGAAACTATTCTCTATGGTAAATACTCCAAAGATCATCAAGAAACGATTGTTTTCAAGGGTGACTCCAAATGGCATAAAATGAATGTGAGGGGTCAGATATATAAGAAAGATTTATAGTAATTAGAGAGGAAACTTTCTCGTAAAAGTCCAAAAAACTTGGGAAGGGTTCAAAAATAATATGTTGGACATGTAAAAAGAAATGTCATATCACTCTAAACTTCCCAAAGAATGGAAATGGAAACAACTATTAGAAGATTGAAGCCAAATTTGTTGCAATGGCATCTGATGATTGTGAGTACGCTCACAGGTTAATGAATTCTCATTATTTCATGTATAACGATAAATATGGGTTGTATTCAGGCGCGTTATTCCATATAATTTCAAATAAGAATTGGTTTAAAGACCTGAGAATGTTTGATGATTGAAGGGTCATCCTCGAAACTTACGAACCATATAACGTCAATGGGATTGGAACGGTTCGGCTCAAGTTTTCTACAAAACTTGAGAGAGTGATTAACACCATAAGGTATGTACCCCAAGTTAAATGTAACCTTTATTCTATTGAAATGTTAGATGACCAATGATTTACCTATATGGGTGGAGATGAGAGACTTAAGGCCTTGCAAGGCTCTCTTGTTATTATGAAAGCCAATATGACTAATGTTGTGTTATTTACTAAGAGTTATGTAGTGGTAGGAGGTATGGCTAGTACGGTGAAATATTCTACCAGGTTATGGTATCATCGACTGAGGCATTTATGTGAAAATAGACTTTGAAAATAGACTTCAATGTTCATTATGTTCATTGAGACCTTTGGGGTCCGACACAAGAACCTATAATAGTGGTGCAAGGTAACTGGTATTGCTAATAGATGAATAACCCAAGAAGATATGAGTGATACTTTTAAAGACTAAAGATGTAGTTTTTGCTGCCTTTGTGAGCTAAAAGACTTTGGTAAAGAATCAAACCGAGAAATTGTTAAAGAATCTTTAGGCTAATAATAGCTTGGACTATGTGAACTAATATTTCACTATCTATTATGTAAAGCTTGGGATTTCTAGACACTAAACGGTAAATAAGACTCCTCAAGAGAACGAGCTTGCTGAGAGAATTAACAAAACCCTACTGAAATAGGTTAGGTGTATGCTTCATACAGCTCGAATGGGCCGGAGGTTTTAGGGAGAAGCCATAAAAACGAATGCATATATTATCAACATGAGTCTATATCAGCACATATGTTTCTTTTATCCTCATGAGACCTAGACTAGAGAGAAAGCTAAGTTAAAATATTTGAGCTCGATTTGATCTTGAACTAGATCAAATAAATGTTACTACTACCTTTTTGCATGGTGAATTGGGATAGAAAATTTACATGTAGTAGCTGAAGTAGTTTGAAGAAGGGAATGAAAATGATGTATGTTTGTTAAAGAGACATCCTTATGGGTGAAACAGTTGTCGAGACAGTGGAATAGAATACTTGATCATGTTATAATATCCATAAAGTATGTATATAACTACTTTGACAAATGTGTCTATTGGAATAAGGAAACACATATGAAAGAAAAAATCATATTGATGTTATATGTGGATGACATACTAATAGTTAGAAGAAATATAAGGAATATTAAAGGTTCAAAGAGTCAACTGAAAAGAGAGTTTGAGATATAAAAAAATTGGAGAGGCTATGGGGATACTTGGTATTGAGATAAAGAGGAACATGCCTGAAGGGAATTTATTATTATCTTAACAATAATATATACATATGGTAATAAGGAAATTCTCTATGTCTAAAACAAAAGGAGATGAAACTCCTATTGGTTCCCAATTCAAACTCAAAGCTACTCAAGCACCAACCAAAGCTGCATATAAGCAATATGTTGGAGATACTTTATGTCAATATCATTGGTAGTACTATAGATGCTATGATTTACACGAGCGTTGATCTTATCTATGTCGTAAGTGTTTTGCTCAGATTCGTGTTAAATGGATTATGACGTTCACTCAAGTGGCTCATGAGATACTTGATGGGCTCGACTGCTATAGGATTGTGTTACAATCAGGAAGACACAAATGATATGGTGTTAAGAGGGTATGTGGAATCCGATTATGCATGACACAGTGAACTCTACTTCCAGTTATTTCTTTATGGTGTTTGGAGGAGTGATTAGTTAAAAGTCTTGTATATAGAAGTTTGTTTCACTATCATGTACAGAAACCGAGTATATAGATATTATAGAAGCCATGAAAGAAGCTAGTTTTCTTAAGAGATTGTTGAGTGAACTCACTAGTGTGGAACAAAATGGGATTATGTTCTATGATAACACTAGTGCCCTTCATTTGATGAAACATTTGAAGTTCTATGAGCAGATTAAACATGTAGATATCAGGTTGCACTTCATCCAAGATATGGTTGAGAGAGAGAAAGTTAAGGTAGCTAAGATTGCTAGCGAGAAAAATATTTCAGATGTTCTGAACAAGATATTGTTTATTTCAAAGCTCACGAACTGCATGAGACTTTTATAAGTCTTAGATACGGGTTAACCGGTCTATAGAGACTAGAACATTGGATGCGCGGAAGATTAAGTTACCATAAGCCTAGATGGAGAATTGTTAGGTGTATTCTATAAGTAACTCACTAATAGAGATACTGTCGAAGGACTAAATAGTCGTAGTTGGATATGTCGATTACATGTAGAGAGAAGAATTATAGAAACTCTACTGGTGAAGCTTGGATCGTGACTTAGATGCAGAGATGTCTGGTGAACCCTAAAGGCTGAGATAGGTTGTCGAGACAGGTAACTATTTACTCAAAGAAGATATGGGTTGATCCGAAGTATGATGGTCTCAAGCAGGTTGGTCCGAGTCGAGCTGGTATGTAGCAAGCTGGACCGAAGCATGCTGAATCGAATTATGAGAGCTGGACCAAATCGGCTTATTCAACTCGTTAGGTTTCCTATTTAATATGATCTCATATTTTAGTCTTCTTTTATTTATTTGATATCTAATTAATTAAATTTTCAATTAATTGGGTATTCAATATTAATTAAGTTTCCTATTAATTTGGATTTCCTATTTATAAGGTTTCCTATTTATAGGGAATGATGACTTTATTATATTCGTCGATTAATAAGATTTAACCCGGAGTGTCTGTTGTATAATTAAAGTTTTCTCTAAACCTATAAATTCAAGTAGATATGCAATGCAAGAGTGTAATGTGATGAGTGACATGCACATCATATATACTAAGTAAGAAATTTGTTTAGATCTTTTGAGAGAGAAGTGAAGTGAGAGATAAACACTGAATAAGGAGTTATGTGAATCATTTTATCTGTGTATCAAAAAGTGATTGAACCTTTTGTGTTTGAGAGTCTTTATGTAACCTACTTGTTAGTAAATAGTGTATGCTATCCGTGGATATAATATTTCTTCACAATCCAAACCAAGTTAAATCTTTCTTATGTGCTTGGTTTTAGTTTGCACTTTTTTATTTGTTTCCAATCTCGAACATGGTAAACTATTCTTCAAAAAGAAAGTGGCATACCAGGTTTTTACCTCAATATAGGACTTCTCTGTTAAACATCCACAAATGTACAAATATTTTGAATTAGGCTTTGTTAAGTCTAAATTTAATTTGGTATTATAAAGAATAATCTAGAGGTTATTATATTAAAAAGGTAAATTTTGAACACTTAACTATAAAAATAGATTATAACTTTGGTCACCTAAATTTTTATACCTTCCACATGTTTGTGATCGGATATAATGCACTAAATTATTTTATCAATATAGTTCTTAATTTTTATATTAATAAACTCGAACTTATTGCTGAATACTAATATATCATAAACATGTATACAGTAGTAATAAAATTATTTTATTAACAACATGAACTATCTGAGCCATCCCATAATGTTGAGCCGAATGATCCGCTGATATTAATCTTCTTTACTTGATATGTTTTCGGCTAAAAACCATGGTTAGTCATTGGAGTTGGTCACTTGTTTCAAAAGTGTCACTTATTTAATTTTTGTATCAAAACAGTCACTTTGTTTCACCGGTGGTCACTAATGTTGGTCTTTTATTTTCACTTTTAGTCACCGCTAGTGACCGTAAATGTAAAAAAATATAACTTGAGTGGCAATTCTGAAACAAATATAACTTGAGTGATAATTTTGAAACAAGTGACTAACACTGGTGACTAATGAAGTTTCTTAACCTATGTTTTCTGTATATATATGTTTGAAATACATTTTAATATTAAAATGGGCATAAAAAATTGCAAAACGTATATCATGTCATTATAAATTTCACCTAAAATTTTATGTTAGGTTTTCATTTATTTAAGTTTTTTATACATCAATATGCATAAATTTATTGCAATTAATAATTTTATGTACATTATATAAGTTATATTCTTAATTTAAACATCATTTTAGCTACATTTGAATTGTCCTTGTTCTAAAAACTGTTTTGTCAATACTAAATTCTTCACAAATTTATGTATAATCCAAACTTTCACGACTATTATTATATCAATACATTAGATGTTTCTAGAAATAAAAAATAAATTTATGTATGACCAAATTATAGAATATGAGACTAGTTTTGTTAATCAAACAAAGTCTTAAATCTTTCACCGATCCTTCTGAATTTGTCCTATATTTTTCAAAAAACAATCTTCAATCTTGTCGATCAATTTTACTTAATATTTTAAAGATTTGAACATATGTATAATTGAATTACTCGTTTTGTTAATTGGTAATATCTGTAAATATATTCACCATGACCGCGTTTTTATAGTCAAATAAGTTTTTTTTGTCTCTTATGGTATAACTTTTATGATAATAGATAAAGAAGTCTCAAAACAACATAAAAACAACATAAAAGAGTCCTTAAAATTTAAGATACGAAATTAATAACAATGTCTTAGAGATATTAATCGTAAGAACTTTGAAATTTTACTATAATAGATTTTTACATTATGCTTTTATAGAATTTATCATTGCTCTTATAATGGTGCCCACTTTTAACCTTTAGATATTAGATTCTATATTTTTAGACTTGTTTGAAAATTTAAATCACTAATTTTCTTAAATATCTATAATGAGTTTTATAATTTTATTTATCATCTCATTAACAATTTTATTATATTATAATTTAGGGATGTTTTTCTGAAGTATCATCAAATTTATGTAGTTGGATTTTAAACATAACATTATAGTCTTCTTATCATTTATATAAAATAAGGGGACTACTTTTGTCCACTTTCACGGCCGTGGTTAATGAAGTTTATGTGTTCCTTTGTGATATAGGTAGGCATAATCTTCATTTGAATTAGTTTATACAAAAACCGGTCACAATATAAATATCCAAAATATTTTAATAAATAACTTATCAATTTATATTATTTTAGCGATATTTTGATCTATAACACATCTATACTATCAAACATGTATTTTATACGAAACAAAACTTTCTTTAAATATCATGTCGGTTTTTTCACCCCATCACACATCGAACATCGTTTTCTAAATCAAAACACCAACAATGATCAAAACAATGTATTAATGGTCTTTGCATCTCATTAAGTTCGCTAATATCTTAAAAGATGTGAATAACTTGAAACTCAACTTAAACTAGAAGGCTAGAACATATAGATATTTACAATGTATAACATGTACTTTTAAATCTATGCAATACTGTATTATACATATCACCGGAAATCTTAAATTACTAAAAATATCAAGAATAATAATAAAAAAAAAAGTTTCTTTTAGCGATAAAAATACAGTTTAATAGTGAAAATTGTAATCTTGTGATGTACTCAATTTTGTTATATCGAAGGTTACAGACAAATCACTCATTATAAATATACAATCATTGCGTGTTGCAAGTTTTAATTTACCGCGAAAAAAAAGCATATATTGCGATGTGGATTTGCACAACCTGATTTTCTTAAAATATTTTGCTATTTTGATATGTATAGAACTTTGATAACATGCACTAAAAATTTATATCAACTTTCACTAAAATTATAAAATATATACTCACGTAAATTCGCGACAATATAACCTAAATTACTCGTTTAAAACCACTCTAAAATATGTTTTTAGCCAAAACGTAAATCACAAATAAAAATAATTTAACATTTACCACCTATTAAAATATCTTCCAATCTTTTGTATTTGAAAAATTAATTTCATAAAATATTTAAAATCTTATAAAGACTATTCATATGCGTATAATTGCTTTTATACTATTGATATAAATTGGTTTACTCAATTACTTTATTAATCGAAATATTTTATTATATCTAACATTAAATATATAGGAAATATATTATTTAAATTTACTCAAATACTATTTAATCAAGATAAAATATAAATGAAATAGATTACAGATTTAGCTATACCCATCCAACCCCAACCATTATCATTTCTAATTATATATAGATTTAAATTCAATAAAAAATCATAAAACAAAATAGAACACGTTCATTTCAGCATATTTAGTTTGTGTTTATCTAAATTAAATACTAATGACATCATATTTATAATTTATTTGTATCCATTGATATTTATTAATATAATATCAAAATTCCTTGAATATAATTCATCAAACTTAACAACCAGGTCCTACAAATTATCAAACCTATTAAGGGATATGAGAAAAACGGTAAAGGAAAAAGGGTTGCCCTAAAAATTGATATAATGAAGGCCTTTGATAATGTCCGATGGCACCTCATTCTTTGATAATGTCCGATGGCCTTTGATAATGCCCTAAAAATCATCAACCTCTGTTTTGCAGATGACCTAGTGATTTTCTGCCATGGTGACACCCGATCCCTTAATCTTATCAAGGACGCTCTGGATGATTTCTACTCTCTTTCTGGTCTCAAAGTTAACCCCTTGAAAAGTCATATCTTTTTCTCAGGTATTAACCATCACCTTCGGACGAACCTTTTAACCATATTGAATTTCCCGGAAGGCTCCCTCCCGGTAAAGTACCTGGGAGTTCCTCTTATCACTGGTAGACTCACTCATTCTGATTGTCGTCCCCTCCTGCACAAAATAACTTCCCGTATTGACTCTTGGACTAACAATCACCTTTATTATGTCGGTAGACTCCAACTTATTAAATCGGTCTTATTTGCGGGTCAGGTCTATTGGTCCTCGATTTTCATTCTACCTTCTAGTATTACTAACGAATTAAACCAATATCTCCGTCACTTTCTTTGGTCTGGCTCGACTATGAAAATCTATGGGGCTAAAGTAGTTTGGTCAACCGTTACCACTCCCCACAAAGAGGGCGGTCTTGGGATCCTAGACCTAAAAATGTGGAATCAGGCGGCCGTCCTTAAGCATCTCTGGTCTATCGTTAGTAGTATGACTCAATCTATATGGTGTGAGTGGATCAAAACTGAAAAGATAAAAAATCAAAAACTTTGGGAAGTTTCTTTGAATTCCTCGTCCACTTGGATTTGGAGGAAAATTCTCCGTCTGCGGCCTTTGGTTTGTAATCTATACAGGGTGGCAATTGGAAATGGCCAGAACACTTCATTCTGGCATGACCCATGGCTCCTCTCCATGTCTCTCGCATCCCACTATTGATCTGAAGTAATCAGCGATTCCCGACTGGGAAGCAACTTAATAGTTTCGGACATTAACAGAAATGGTGAATGGAATTGGCCTGCAAATCTGAGATTGGCCCGCGCTCGCAGCCGATGCCACCTGGACGAAATCCACCAGCTCATCCTCTCTCTTCCCCATCCGAACATTCTATCTAGTGATATTCCTTATTGGACGGCTAAGGCAGGATGTATCATCTTTACAATTAAGGACACGTACAATGACCTTCGCGAGCCTGCCCCTGAAAAGGGATGAGCGGGGTTAGTTTGGAATAAATATAATATTCCACGCCACTCTTTTATTTCTTGGCTGGCTATCAATGGTAAGCTTGCCACCAAAGACAAACTTCGTAGTTGGGGTTATAATGTCCCAGTTATCTGCCCCCTTTGCCACTATGATACGGAAACTACATCTCATATTCTCTTTGAATGTAGTTACTCTCAGAGCATCTGGACTTACGCCAAGGTCAAACTTGGTTTTCCTTTTCTTTCCTCTTGCTGGTTTTCTTGGATTGACGAGGCTTCAAGTTGGCCAAATTCTCGAAACAAGAGTATTTGGCGAACTTGTTTCAATGCGGTTATCTACCATATTTGGAAAGAGCGGAATTCAAGAATTTTTGGATCTTCCCCGGTTTTGGCCTCTGTAATATCATACCACATCTTATCGGATATCCGATTTAGATTTCATGGTACCAAGATTAGCTGGTACGTTTATTGTATTTAATTCTAACTTACTCATTCTTGTGATACAGGTACTCGCGGTCTGGACTGGAGCGCAGATTTCGGTGGGGATGATCATGGAGTCACTACTCAGCCACCTGTGTCACCTAGTCATTTGCATATTTCGAGATTATGTTGCATACTCGGATGTCGTACTCTTCATTCCGAGCACCTATATTATAACTTTCTAGTGTTTATCTATCTCCACGATTATTATTGTAAGCTCACGGGGTATACCCCAGGACCATGTATGCACCTTTCTAATTAATTTAAGTTTTCATTCACCAAAAAAATTTACCAAACCTAAGACTAGCACAAGCAAATGAACGAATCTATTTACATCGTCGAGAATCATAGTGCCGGTCGATTATGGGAACTTTAATTAAAGACGAAGTCAGCTCCAGACAGATATGTGAAGCGTCTCACTACGTATTTCCTGTACTAATAATGCGTATTTTTTCGTACTATCTACTAAATCATTTTGACAATAGTTTTTGTATTTTGGTTAACTTAATATATAGCAAACGGTTTGGATGGTTTTAAAGATCTAATATTATTTAAGATTTGAAATATTTTGAAAGTTTAGTATTTTCAAAAATTCAAAAGTATTATTATTATTTATTCAATATCGTATTTTTATGTATGTTTGAGAAAGATCCATTTCACTCAAATATTTATTTTTAAAAAACTAATAATATCATTCATATTTCATAATTATATAAAAATATTTATCTTTTTTACTTCACATTTTTTCCAATTTTGTTTCTCTTTCTATTCTATTACGCGAATAAGATGGTACCCTAATGGTACAAATAAAAATTCAATTTGTACTCGATTATTTGTGTTTTTTTTGTTTTCGTATGATTTTGATTGTGTTTTTACTTGATTTCGAAGTTTGATTTGGAATATCTGTTAAGATAAGTCGATTTGTATGTTTAGGTAACTCGATTTTTATTTCAAAATATGTAACTCGAGATCTTTTTTCTTTGTGATTTTTGGTATTCTTCTGGTATTACTTTGCTAATGTAGTGTAATTGTTGTATTTTAGTAAGGTTTTGGTCGATTTTAGTGTGTTTGTGTGTTTCTGAAATTTATGTTCGAGTAAGAGTTCAGGGTTTAAAACGAAGAAGATGTGAAACCTTTTATTTTTATGTACTGATAGTTGTGAAAAGTGTTTATTCTTTTGTACTAGTAGATGCAAAACCTGTTTTTTGACAGATGCGAAACGTTAGTGTTCTTTTGTATTGTAGATGCGAAACCTATTTATTGATAACTGAAACTTTTGTATTATTTTCTACTGATAGATGCAAAACATATGTATTTTTTCTACTCATAGATACGATTCTTATTCTACTGTAATGATTGATTAAGACCTGTTTATTTTTCTGTCTAATGTAGGTACGCGATATCTAAAAGTCGATTGTGTATTTAAACTAAATAGCAAACTTGCAATCTGTGATCTTGGTCTATTTGATGATTTTGAAGATATTCTTAAAAAAAATTAAAGTATAAATGATATATTGGTTCGGGTAAATTCAGATTAAGATATTGTTGTGGTAATCTAGAACACGTTATCTTAAGTTGTTATGGTGATTTAATTGATTTGGTATCAGTTTTTGATACTTTGGGTGTTTTAACTGTTACCATTAAAGTTAAAGGTGATGTTGTTGTTGTTGGTGATAATATTAAAGAAACTGCTCAAAGTATATTTGAAGCTTCAAATGAAGATATTGTTTGTGGATAAACTGGTTAAAGTTATGGTGTTAATGTTATATATCAGAAGAACAAAACACTTGCTACTATTGGTTGGGTTAATGAAATTAGTAGTGTTTGGCAGGTCTTTTAAGAGGGTGCAATACGTTTAAGGTTAGTTGTTAGTCGGTTGGCTTTACAAGAAGGTTTTACTTTCAAATATATGCATAATAATAAACAAAAAGTAATTGTTTATTGCACACAAAATATTCAAAAGGTTTTATTTGCAGACTTTATGCTAAATAAGAGAAGTCTATTGTTTTATTATTATTAAGAAGTATGTCCAACCTCATACATGTGGGGCTGGTATTAGCAAAAAAAAGAAAGCATTTGTCATCGGATTTAATTGCGAACGAAATACGTGATTGTGTTGGAAGGAAAGTTGATGTAACAACTACAACCGTGAAATCATATTTAAACAATGACTACGGTTTAGATATTTCTTACTGTGTTTCATGGCTTGCTTTAGAGAAAGCTAAGAGGGTCGTATATGGAGATAGCTCTACTTTGTATAAACTATTTAAGAATTATTTTTAAAACATTGCGGATTCTTGATAGCATCAGTGATTACATACTGGAGTATTCTTTAGAAACCAATGTCTTAAAGTGTTGCTTTGTAGCATTTAGTTCTTGTCTCTGTGGTTTCAATTCTTTTCGTCAAGTTTTATTTATTCATGAAACGTTTTTAATAGGGAAATATAAAGGGTGTTGCTATCTGTCATAACTAAAGATGGTAGCAATGGTGAGGTGTTGTATCAACTGTTTTATATTGGAAAATATGTTATCATTTTTATGTTATATATAAATTTGCGAAACCAGGCATGAATAAAATATACTAGATGCGAAACCTTGTATAATTAACATGATATACGTGAAACCTTAATGTATAAGTAAAATGATAGATGCGAAACACGTAGTAATTAATATGGTAGATGCGGAACCTATAATATAATATATTTTCTGTATATTTATTGCAAACAATTTCCATGTTTCATTTAGTATTGTTGGGGCTGAATATACTGAGAATTGGTTATGGTTTTTGGAGATATTGAAACTCCATTTGTTGGATCGGTAAATCACATTTATTAGTGATCATCATTTAGATTTTAGTAGTGTTGTATCTGCTATATTTCTAGATTTCTATCATTAATATTGTCCTTATCATCTTTCAAATAATTTGAGGTATTGTTTAACTAGTACATCGACAATATTTAAGGATATTATGGTTCAAAGTTTTAAAAGATGCGCATATGTTGCTAGTCAGAATTTATTTATTCAATATATGGATGAATTTATTTAAAAATGAGGTGGGAAGGTTTTTAGTTTTTGTGATAATTTACCTTCCAAAAGATATGTTTGTACTTTTTTCAAAAGCAAGAGGTATGGTTCTATTGCTTATACTCCAGTTGCGTCTTTTAACAATAAAATCAAACAGTTTTGTGGTTTACCTATACCGGAGTTAATTGACAAGATTAGAGTTTTACAAATGAGTCAAATTCCGAGATGTTTTGCTGATGCTGAATGTTGGACTAGCGATTTGTGTCCTGAATCTAATAAGTTTTTTAAAGCTAATGTTAAAGAAGTCCGTCCATGGATAGTTCATTCGTCTACTCCTCTTTTGCATGAATTTCTTTGTGATCCTATTATGGTTTTTTATCTTAGTATACGTGCTTGTTCTTGTGGTGCGTGGCAACAAGATTATTCTCCATGCTCTCATGCTTTAGCCGCGTTATTTTATATAGATGTGGATCCTATGCAATATGTTGAGCCACGTTATTTTGTAAGCTCTTATAAGACACCATATTCATATGGTATAGTTACATTTACTACTTTTGGTCAATCATGTACTTCAATAACTTCTACAGATGTATTTCCTCCAGTTTTAAAAAAGAGAGTTGGACGACATAAGAAGAAACAAAATCTATCGAGAGGATAATTAAGTATTCGAACTATAATGTGTTCTCGTTGTTGTAAATCTGGTCATAATAGACGATCATGTTTAGACGTTTTGTAAGATCAATGTAATTTTTGATACTTTTAGTTTTTTGACTTTTTTTGTCATACTAAAAATAGATGATGCACAATAGATGTGAAACGTTTTATTATAGATGGACTTGATAGATACGAAACCTTTTATAACCAAAATAAATAGATTTGGTAAATGCAAAAATAGGCATAAGCAAATAAATTGTTTTGCTAGATGCGAAATGGGTTTAACAAAATTCATTGTTTATGATAGATGCAGAATATTTTATAACCAAATAAATGGGTTTGGTAGATGCAAAACCATTTCATAGCTAAATATATTATATTGTGATAGATGCACAACCTTGGATAACCAAATACATTATATTGTGATAAATACGCAACCTTGGATAACCAAATATATTAGTTTGATAGATTCTAAACCATGTTAGAACTAACTACATTTTTTGTAGTGATAGATGAAAAACCTATGATATCTAAAACAAATGGTTTTGATAGATGGATGAAAAGAAATAAAAGGATAATATATATATATATATACAAACAGATAAATGAAATAATAAACTTGATTATGAAAAAGAGAAATATATGAAAAGTCCAGTATAAAACAAACAAGTTTAAAACAAACCGTGAAAATAGACTCTCCTTAGTCAGACTCATATCTAGACGTTTTTTAGTCATTAACATAGGGTAAACATTTTGGTCATAAAAAAGAAAACATATAGAACTATGGAAACAAAAAAAGAAAACTAGACCCTTCCTCCTACCCTTAGTCAGAGTCTTCCTCGTTATCTTCAGAGTCTTCTCCATCCGAATCTTATTCTTCCCAATCTTGTTCTTCATCTTCTTCGTCTTTTTCTTCAGATTGTTCATCTTCATCTTCCTCCTGGTCACATCTCCTCTTTCTTTTTAAGAGGACAATAATATAATCCTTATTTGGATCATTGTCGTCTTTAGAAAGTTCACCTTCAGACTAGTAGTGTTTATTATAAAAAGAACTGAAACCATCATCAAAAGAATCTGAAGATAATTACTCTGTCGTTGTTTATTTCCAGTTTTCGGTTGCTTCAGGGGAACGAAAAGGTGATAAATCACCATAAATGGAGTCATCGTCTGAAGGATAATTAAGAGGTGTCATTTTTTAAAACAAAAATGTTTTGTGTGTATGAGAGCTCTAAGTATAAACTAAACTTTATAGGAGTAGTTAAAAAGTTTAGAAGGTGAAAAGTCTAGAAGTTGAAATGTTTAGAAGTTTTGATATTAATTATATTTTTCTTGTTATTTGTGAAGGTTCGTATTTATTGCACACTAATCATGATATAGACTTTTATCAAATCATATAAGTAAATAACCATTCAAATGTAAGTCACTAGTTTAAATTTTGATTTGACAAAATAGTTGGGAGTTACGTAATCTACATTAATTACAAAAACAGAGAACTTCTCTAAATATTAACTGAATGAAGAAACATAATTAGACCATAAGATAAGAAAACTCCCCAACAAAAATAATGACTAGATAGATGTGAAATAGGGTATGCAGAATTAACGATAGATGTGAAACCTATCCTACAAAGGATATGATTGATGAAAAACGTTTTATTTATATTATTGATAGACGCGAAACAAGGCCTCAAAGGATATGATAGATGTAAAACCTTTGTATTTACATATATGATAGATGTGAGACTGTATATATATATACATTGTGAGAGTTGTGATTCGTTGATAAAATTATTCAACGTAAAAAAATATATTAATATTAGACAAATTATACAACAAATATTTATTACAAATGTTATAAAAAAATTACAACAAATATTACAAAATACCATCCCAAAATCTGTTAGTGTTGTATTCATTAAAAAACATGTAAAATATTATCCTCTTCTTAATGGTGCAATGTCAGAAGCTTTTTCAAGGTCAAGTTTTACGTGTAAAACATAATCTTTGAATTAATCCCAGACCATTATTAAGCAATCAAGTGATCCACATCTTTATTTAGAAATATTTGTTGGACATACGATCTTTTTTTTCTGCTCGTAAAATGTTTTTTCTTTGGAGGTATTGATTAAGTAAGTTAATAGATGTATAGATAGTTTAGATGATATATATATATATATGTGTGTGTGTCTGTGTGTGTGTGTGTATATATGTGTGTGCGTGTGTGTGGTATGAAAATACATTAGAAGAGAGAGACTTACTAATATTTATGTAGTTTTTCTTGTTAAATCTGGATGATTTAGAACTGGGTTTAGATTTACTATTCTTTCATGTTCGACATCTATTACCAGTAATGTCCAATGAAAAACATTCTCCGGTCAGATTTCTGTTAGAAAAAGAACGAAGATGTAACCTTATGAGATGCCTAGTATCTTATTGTTAACATACAGTGTTACATCCGAATTTTTGTTTTACATCGGCTACATTTAAGCATTAATATTTAGAAACGTTTTTTTGTTTATTAATTAATACATATGTTGTAAAAGTATATTATTCTTACCATTATGCTTCCAAATAAGTATGTTACTGACATAAATTCTTATGTTGATGCATATGCGTCTGCAACAGGTTTGATTTCATCTACTATTGTGTCTGTTAATTCTAGTAGTACAAGTCCTTGGATTTTGGATACTGGCGCCACAGATCATATTGTCTCTCATATATCACTCTTAATCGATCCCAAGCCTTCCACTATTACTAATGTTAATTTACCAAATGGTGCAGCACCGCAAATCACTCACACTGGCACAATTAATTTTAATTCAAAATTAACCCTTACAAATGTCTTGTGTGTACCCTCCTTTAATTTAAATATAATTTCAGCTAGCAAACTGACCAAAGAACATAATTGTTGCATCATTTTCTTTTGTGACTATTATATTTTGCAAGACTTGGTTTCGGGGAGGATGATTGGCTCAGGTCGACAACGTAGTGGTCTATACTATATACATCCATCAACGAATAAATCGACTATATATACGGTTTCTTAGTCATCTGGCCTATGGCACTTACGCCTAGGCCATCCATCTTTGTCTCGTTTTAAGTTACTTTCACATTTAATTCCAGGTATTCACAAGGAGTTAGGAAATAACTGCACAATTTGCCCACAAGCAAAACAAACACGCTTACCTTTTCCAAAAAGCTCAATAAACACAAAATTTAATTTATCTTTATTACATTGTGACGAATGGGGTCCTCACAAAGTTCCTTCATATAGAGTTTCACGTTATTTTCTTACAATTGTTGACGATTTTACTTGATGCACATGGACATTTCTTATGCACCATAAATCATAAACATAATCTTTGTTAACTTATTTTGTGCAATTCGTCAAAACCCAATTTCAAAGAGATGTTCAAACAATACGAGTGGATAATGGTCCTGAATTTCTTCCTCTTTGTATTTTTTTTCAAAACAAAGGCATTGAACTTCAAAATTCTGGTGTTTACACCTCACAACAAAACGGAGTTGTCGAACGAAAACATAAACATATTTTAAATGTTTCAATCAAATGTACCACTTAAATTTTGGGGCGATTGTATTTTAACAGCTGTTTATTTAATCAATCGCATTCCTACTCCTTTACTATCAAATAAGTCCCCGTTCGAGGTCTTATATAATCGTTCTCCCTCACTCACGCACTTACGCGTTTTTCGTTGTGCATGTTATTCAACTAATATTTATCCCAAACATAAATTTGACTCTCGTGCATCCATTTGTGTTTTTTGGGATATTCACATGGAAAAAAAGGCTACAAAGTTCTTGATTTACATACTTCTAAAGTTTCCATAAGTCGTGATGTCCACTTTGAGGAAAATATATTTCCCTTCCATCCTGCTTCCAACTTTCCTTTTCCAAACCAATCATCATCGCCATCTTTCAATCAAACACCTAACTCATCAGTTACAGTCCCCAATCCTACATCTTATGACTCAGAGCCTCAGCCATTATATATTTCATCTCCATCAAATCCTAAAAATCTCACACCTTTAACCTCTAAATCTCCTACATCTACAGAATCAGCTATGAATTCAGCACCCTCACTCATCACCTTCCGTTCCACCAACACCTTCTACTCCACCAACATCTTCAACTACCTCACCTCCCTCAACCATACCTCCTTGTACTAGCGTTCCTAATTATATCTCGGTTGGTCGTTCCACCCGCCATATTCAACCTCCTATATGGCACCAAGACTACGACATGTCTACCGAGATCAATCAATCTTCAACGCAATCGAGTTCTCGTCAATCTACAAGGTATCCTTTCTCCTCTCACATTTCAAATTTACGATTTTCCCCTAACCATCGTGCTTTTCTAGCTTTGTTAACATCACAAAAAGATCCTTCATCTTTTGAACATGCTAATTGTGATCCACTCTGGCGCCAAGCCATGTCCATTGAACTTCAGGCTCTAGAGCATAACAACACTTGGCATATGGTTCATCTTACTCCAGGGCACAAACTTATTGGATGTCGTTGGGTTTATAAGATCAAATACAACTCTGATGGAACTATTGAACGATATAAAGCCCGTTTGGTGGCTAAAGGTTACACCCAAGTTGAAGGTATTGACTATCATGAGACGTTTTCTCCAACTGCTAAACTTACGACCCTTCGATGTTTGTTAACTATTGCAGCCTCCAAAAATTGGTATACTCATCAACTTGATGTTCACAATGCCTTTCTTCATGGAAATCTAGATGAAGAGGTATATATGTCTCCACCTCCTATTCTCCGCCGACAGGGGGAGAATTTGGTATGTCGGCTTCAGAAGTCTATTTACGTTTTAAAACAAGCATCCCGAAATTGGTTCTCCACTTTCTCACCTACTGTCAAAACTAGAGGTTACATACAATCAAAAGCAGATTACGCACTTTTTACTAAATCTCAAGGTAACAAGTTCACTGTTATTCTCATATATGTTGATGATATCCTATTGACTGGGAATGATTTACATGAAATCAAATTGTTGAAGAATCATCTACTCCAACATTTTCACATTAAAGATCTTTGCGATTTAAAATATTTTCTAGATATTTAATTTTCTTGATCTAAAAAAGGAATCTTTATGTCTCAAAGAAAATATGCATTAGATATTTTACAAGACACAGGATTATCAGGAGTAAAAACTAAAAAATTTCCAAAGGATCAGAACTTAAAATTAACCGACAAAGACGGAGAGCTACTTCATGATTCGACTAGATATCGCAGACTAGTTGGCAGATTAATATATTTGACAGTAACCAGACCTGATATTGTGTATTCGGTGCGTACATTGAGCCAATTTATGGGAGCACCTAAGAAGCCACACTAGGAAGCAGCGTTAAGAGTCCTCCGTTACATTAAGAAATCACCGGGTTAGGGTTTTTTATTTCCATCAGAAAACAATCTTACACTCACAGCCTTTTGTGATTCAGATCTGGATGGATGTCGTATGTCAAAACGTTCCATTTCTGGATATTGTGTTTTTCTTGGATCATCACTCATATCCTGGAAATCAAAGAAACAAACTAATGTTTCACGATTATCTGCAGAAGCAGAGTATAGAGAAATGGCAAATACTTGTTTGGAATTAACCTGGTTGAAATACATACTTACAGATTTGAAGGTCGACTTAGATAAACCAGCATAATTGTTTTGTGATAATCAAGCAGTTTTACATATTGCTGCTAATCCAGTTTTTCATGAGCGTACTAAGCATATTAAGATTGATTGTCATATCATTCGAGAAAAAATTCAGGCTAAGATAATTCGGCCATACAATATCTTTACAAAGATGCAATTGGCAGACATATTTACAAAAGCACCCGGGAAAGATCAATTTGGCTAGGAGTCCTTGATTTACACTCTCCAACTTGAGGGGGAGTATTAAATTAGATTTGTATTTATTATAAAGTAACTGTAGACATTAAGATAGATTGATTGTTACACTAGTTACAATCATATATTTAGGCGTTACTGGTCTTACTGTATTAATTATGGTCCATTAAGATAATAAGTCATAATTATGGCCATAATAAGTCATAATTAGTTATAGATATAGTCTATGTATATATAGCTTCTTACCGTAGCACTTTGTGAATCATTCAAACAAGAGAATAATATTAAATTTTATTAAGTCTCTGTATTCACAAAGTGCTACGGTAATAAGTTATATATACATGGACTACATCTATAACTACCATTATCTTAATGGACCATAATTAATATAGTAAGACCAGTAATACCTTAATATATATGATTGTAACTAGTGTAACAATCAATCTATCTTAATGTCTACAGTTACTTTATAATAAATACAAATCTAATTGAATACTTCCCCTCAAGTTTGGAGAGTGTAAATCAA
Source organism: Limnanthes douglasii subsp. nivea (assembly GCA_036936605.1). Lineage (NCBI taxonomy): Eukaryota > Viridiplantae > Streptophyta > Magnoliopsida > Brassicales > Limnanthaceae > Limnanthes > Limnanthes douglasii. The sequence goes on along the minus strand of JAUPFV010000004.1, from coordinate 140,151,221 downwards.
GGAATCCCAGCTTGCTACAAAAAAAAATTGATCTTTCCCGAGTGCTTTTGTAAATTTGTCTGCCAATTGCATCTTTGTAGAGATATAGTATGGACGAATTATCTTAGCCTGAATTTTTTCTCGAATGATATGACAATCAATCTCAATATGCTTAGTACACTCATGAAAAACTGGATTAGCAGCAATATGTAAAACTGCTTGATTATCACAAAACAATGATGCTGGTTTATCCAAGTCGACCTTCAAATCTGTAAGTTTTTATTTCAACTAGGTTAATTCCAAACAAGTATTTGCCATTGCTCTATACTCTGCTTCTGCAGATGATCGTAAAACATTAGTTTGTTTCTTTTATTTCCATGATATGAGTGATGATCCAAGAAAAACACAATATCCAGAAATGGAACGTCTTGACATACGAAATCCACCCTAATTTGAATCACAAAAGGCAGTAAATGTAAGATTGTTTTCTGATGGAAATAAAAGACCCTGACCCGGTGATTTCTTGATGTAACGGAGGACTCTTAACGTTGCTTCCCAGTGTGGCTTCCTAAGTGCTCCCATAAATTGGCTCAATATACGTACTGAATACACAATATCAGCCATGGTTATTGTCAAATATATTAACCTGCCAACTAGTCTGCGATATCTAGTCGAATCATGAAGTAGCTCACCGTCTTCATCGGTTAATTTTAAGTTCAGCTCCATTGGAAATTTTTCGGGTTTTACTCCTAATAATCCTGGGTCTTGTAAAATATCTAATGCATATTTTCTATGAGACATAAAGATTCCTTTTTTAGATCGAGAAAATTCAATACCTAGAAAATGTTTTAAATCTCCAAAATCTTTAATGTGAAAATGTTGGAGTAGATGATTCTTCAACAATTTGATTTCATGTAAATCATTCCCAGTCAATAGGATATCATCAACATAAATGAGCATAACAGTGAACTTGTTACCTTGAGATTTAGTAAAAAGTGAGTAATCTGCTTTTGATTGTATGTAACCTACAGTTTTGACAGTAGTTGAGAAAGTGGAGAACCAATTTCGGGATGCTTGTTTTAAACCGTAAATAGACTTCCGAAGCCGACATACCAAATTCTCCCCCTGTCGGCGGAGACGAGGAGGTGAAGACATATATACCTCTTCATCTAGATTTATGAAGAAAGAATTGTGAACATCAAGTTGATGAGTATTCCAATTTTTAGAGGCTGCAATAGTCAACAAACATCGAAGGGTCGTAAGTTTAGTAGTTGGAGAAAAAATCTCCTGATAGTCAATACCTTTAACTTGGGTGTAACCTTTAGCCACCAAACTCGCTTTATATCGCTCAATAGTTCCATCAGAGTTGTATTTGATCTTATAAACCCAACGACATCCAATAAGTTTGTGCCCTGGAGTAAGATGAACCATATGCCAAGTGTTGTTATGCTCTAGAGCCTGAAGTTCAGTGGACATGCCTTGGCGCCAGAGTGGATCACAATTAGCATGTTCAAAAGATGAAGGATCTTTTTGTGATGTTAACAAAGCTAGGAAAGCACGATGGTTAGGGGAAAATCGTAAATTTGAAATGTGAGAGGAGAAATGATACCTTGTAGATTGACGAGAACTCGATTGCGTTGAAGATTGATTGATCTCAATAGACATGTCGTAGTCTTGGTTCCATGTAGGAGGTTGAATATGGCGGGTGGAACGACGAACCGAGATATCATTAGGAACGGTAGTACAAGGAGGTATGGTTGAGGGAGGTGAGGTAGTTGAAGATGTTGGGGGAGTAGAAGGTGTTGGTGGAGCGGAAGGTGATGACGGACTGATGAGTGAGGGTGCTGAATTCATAGCTGATTCCGTAGATGTAGGAGATTTAGAGGTTGAAGTTGTGAGATTTTTGGGATTGGATGGAGATGAAAAATATAATGGCTGAGGCTCTGAGTCATAAGATGTAGGATTGTGAACTGTAACTGATGAGTTATGTGTTTGATTGAAAGATGACGATGATGATTGGTTTGGAAAAGGAAAGTTGGAAGCGGGATGGAAGGGAAATATATTTTCCTCACAACTTATGGAAACTTTATAAGTATGTAAATCAAGAACTTTGTAGCCTTTTTTCCATGTGAATATCCAAAAAAACACAAATGGATGCACGAGAGTCAAATTTATGTTTGGGATGAATATTAGTTACATAACATGCACAACCAAAATTGCGTAAATGCGTGACTGAGGGAGACCGATTATATAAGACCTCGAATGGGGACTTATTTGATAGTTAAGGAGTAGAAATGCGATTGATTAAATAAACAGCTGTTAAAATACAATCCCCCCAAAATTTAAGTGGTACATTTGATTAAAACATTTAAAATATGTCTATGTTTTCGTTCGACAACTCCATTTTGTTGTGGGGTGTAAACACGAGAATTTTGAAGTTCAATGCCTTTATTTTGAAAAAAATACGAAGAGGAAGAAATCCATTACCATTATCCACTCGTATTGTTTGAACATCTCTTTGAAATTAGGTTTTGACGAATTGCACAAAATAAGTTAATAAAGATTGTGTTTCTGATTTATGGTGCATAAGAAATGCCCATGTGCATCGAGTAAAATCGTCAACGATTGTAAGAAAATAACGTGAACCTGTATATGAAGGAACTTTGTGAGGACCCCAGACGTCACAATTTAATAAAGAGAAATGAAATTTTGTATTTATTGAGCTTTTTGTTAAAGGTAAGCGTGTTTGTTTTGCTTGTGGGCAAATTGTGCAATTATTTCCTAACTCCTTGGAAATACCTGGAATTAAATGTGGAAGTAACTTAAAACGAGACAAAGATGGATGGCATAGTCAGATGACTGAGAAACCGTACATATAGTTGATTTATTCGTTGATGGATGCATATAGTATAGACCACCACGTTGTCTACCTGAGCCAATCACCTTCCCCGAAACCAAGTCCTGCAAAATACAATAGTCACGAAAGAAAATGATGCAACAATTATGTTCTTTGGTCAGTTTGCTAGCTGAAATTATATTTAAATTAAAGTAGGGTACACACAAGGCATTTGTAAGGGTTAATTTCGAATTAAAATTAATTGTGCCAGTGTGAGTGATTTGCGGTGCTGCACCATTTGGTAAATTAACATTAGTAATAGTGGAAGGCTTGGGATCGATTAATAGTGATATATGAGAGACAATATGATCTGTGGCGCCAATATCCAAAATCCAAGGACTTCCTACTAGAATTAATAGACACAATAGTAGATGAAATCAAACCTGTTGTAGACGCATATGCATCAACATTACCAGAATTATTGTGCTCCAGTGTACTGATTGCTTGTGCTAATTGTTGTATTTGTTCGGCAATAAACCCTTGAACGATACTATTAGTGTTAAACTCTTTGAGGTACTGGTATGGATTTAAGTGTAAGAATAGTCAGTCATGGTGATAAAAGAATATGGTTTTTTAAAAAAAATTGTGGGTTTTTTTATAGGATATAAAATAAAGACAATTAGGAATTTTGCTCTTATACCATGATAAAAATAAAGATGTGTATTTTATGTAAGAAAATAAATGAAAAGAGACATAATAAAATTTAATATTATTCTCTTGTTTGAATGATTCACAAAGCGCTACGGTAAGAAGCTATGACTACATCTATGACTAATTATGACCATAATCAATACATTCATACCATTATCTTAATGGACAATATTAATACAGTAAGATAACGCCTAAATATATGATTATAACTAGTGTAACAATCAATCTATCTTAATGTCTAGAGTTACTTTATAATAAATACAAATCTAATTTAATACAAAATTATATACAGAACGATAAATATATACAGAAAATATGTCTGACTTAATTTCATAAAATATATTATTTTAAATCAATTTAGTTGTAATAGCTAAATAAAAACAAATTTTAGAAACAAAAATAATAATTAATTTATGTGTATTATATACCGTGATGGCAATTTTTTCCGAACCTGCGGATACCCGACTCGAGCCATCCCAATGTGATGTGTTATAGGTTTTAAAAATTTCGCACGGATGGTTCATTGGTTTGAAAATTGACTACTCGCCGGATACTGGATGAGTTATTATGGATTTAAGAAGTTTCTCACAATCATCCAACCGAACCCGACCCACTGGATAATACCCGATATATACATGTTAAATTAATATTATATAAAAAATTATATTATTTAATATTATTTATCAAACTTTAAAATAAAGTTATTAATATTAGTTTTGTATTATGTAATACCAAAACTATATATTATTTACTAATATATACATATGATTCTACATTTAAACATTAAATTTAGTTTTTAATTTTTTTTCTTTTAATATTTTTAATTTTTCTATACAAAACTAATACTATGGGTCTAATGTTGTTAATTTAATTAGTTAAATTAAAAAAAATACTAACATATACCAAAACCATATATTGATTATTAATAACATATAAAAATACAAAATATTTGATAATTATCACTAAATACCGTATATTTTGAAAACTATCTTTCTACATTTAAACATTAAATTTGATTTTTCAATTTCTCCTTTTTAAAATATTTTTTTCTAATAATAATATTATTTATTGAATAAAAAAATTACTAACATATACCAAAGTCGTATATCAATTATTAATAGATTCCAAAATAGTATTCTACATTTAAATATTAAATTTAATGATTTATATTTTTTTAACATCTTTTTCTTTTTTTCTGCAATTAGTATCAAACTCAAGACTACCTAATATTATAATTAATTAAATTACAAGAAAATTATTTACTAACATATATTAAAACTATATATCAATTATTATTAGATAACAATTAGCATTAGGTTTGAGTGTTTTTTTATATAATTGGCTTAAATCTAGAGACTAGTGAGTAGTTTAAAAAAAACATAACTTCAATAGGTATCTGCGGATAACTTCCATAGGTATCTGCGGATGGAAACCGGAACCTGCCGAGTTCGGGTGTGGAAAAAAAATTATTACCTAAAATACGAGTTAGAATATGAGTTTAAAAAAATATAAATGAAATAGATTACCGATTTAGTTATACCCATCCAACCCGAACCATTTTCATTTTTAATTATATATAGATTTAAATTCAATAAAAAATCATAAAACAAAATAGAACACGTTCATTTCAGCATATTTAGTTTTTGTTTATCTAAATTAAATACTAATTACATCATATTTATAATTTATTTGTATCCATTGATATTTATTAATATAATATCAAAATTTCTTGAATATAATTCATTGAACTTAACAATCAGGTCCTACAAATTACCAAACCTAAGACTAGCACAAGCAAATGAACGGCCCCCAAGGGGTAGCCGAGTTGGTTGAGTATGACATTCTTATAACCAAAAGGTCATGAGTTCGAGTCTCTCTACATACGCTTTCTCGGCTGAGCCTGCCACCTTGTGTGGTTTACCTTCTGGCGTTGGTTTGCAGGCTATCGCGTCAGACTGAGGGTTTACCCTGTGCGCACTCATTGCACTCTGAGTAGCGGCTGCGGGTTCCCTCCGAAAAAAAAAAAAAACAAGCAAATGAACGAATCTATCTACATCGAGAATCATAGTCCCGGACCTGCCGGTCGATTATGGGAACTTTAATTAAAGACGAAGTCAGCTCCACACGGATATGTGAAGCGTCTCACTACGTATTTCCCGTACCGATAATGCGTAATTTTTCGTACTATCTACTAAATCATTTTGACAATAGTTTTTGTATTTTGGTTAACTTAATATACAGCAAACGGTTTGGATTGTTTTAAGGATCTAATATTATTTAAGATTTGAAATATTTTGAAAGTTTAGTATATTCAAAAATTCAAAAGTAATACTATTATTTATTCGATATCGTATTTTCACATATATCTGAGAAAGATCCATTTCACTCAAATATTTATCTTTTAAAAACTAATAATATCATAAATACTTCATAATTATATAGAAGTATTTTTTTTACTTTATAAGATTTTTTTCCAATTTTGTTTCTCTCTCTATTTTATAACGCCAATAAGATAGTACCCTAATGGTATAGATAAAAATTCAATTTTGTACTCATTTCTTGTGTATTTTGTTTTTTGTTTTCGTATGATTTTGATTGTGTTTTTACTTGATTTCGAAGTTTGATTTGGAATATCTGTTAAAATAAGTCGATTTGTATGTTTAGGTAACTCAATTTTTATTTCGAAATATGTAACTCGAGATTTTTTTTCTTTGTGATTTTTGGTATTCTTCTCGTATTATTTTGCTAATGTAGTGTAATTGTTGTATTTCAATAAAGTTTTGGTCGATTTTAGTGTGTTTGAGTGTTTCTAAAATTTATGTTCGAGTAAGAGTTCAGGGTTTAAAACGAAGAAAAAAACTGTTTATTTTTACGTACTCATAGTTGTGAAACGTATTTATTCTTTTGTACTGGTAGATGCAAAACCTGTTTTTTGATAGATGCGAAACATTAGTGTTCTTTTGTATTGTAGATGCGAAACCTATTTATTGATAACTGAAACTTTTGTATTATTTTCTACTGATAGATGCAAAACATATGTATTTTTTCTAGTGATAGATACGATTCTTATTCTACTATAATGATGGATCAAGACCTGTTTATTTTTATGTCTAATGTAGGTACGCGATGTCCAGAAGTCGATTGTGTATATAAACTAAATAACAAACTTGCAATCTGTGATCTTGGTCTATTTGATGATTTTGAAGTTATTCTTAATTTGTTTTAAGTATAAATGATATATTGGTTCGGGTAAATTCAGATTAAGATATTGTTGTGGTAACCTAGAACGCGTTATCTTAAGTTGTGATGGTGATTTAATGGATTTAGTATCAGTTGTTGATACTTTGGGTGTTTTAACTGTTACCATTAAAGTTAAAGGTGATGTTGTTATTGGTGATAATATTAGAGAAACTGCTCAAAGTATATTTGAAGCTTCAAATGAAGATATTGTTTGTGGAGAAACTGGTTAAAGTTATGGTGTTACTGATATATATCACAAGAACAAAGCACTTGCTACTGTTGGTTGGGTTAATGAAATTAGTGGTGTTTGGCAGGTCTTTGAAGAGGGTGCAATACGTTAAAAATTAATTATTAGTCGGTTGGCTTTACAAGAAGGTTTTACTTTCAAATATATGCATAATAATAAACAAAAAGTAACTGTTTATTGCACAAAAAAAGATTCAAAAGGTTTTATTTGCAGACTTTATGCTAAATAAGAGAAGTCTATTGTTTTTTTATTATTAAGAAGTATGTCCAACCTCATACATGTGGGGCTGGTATTAGCAAAAAAAAGCATTTGTCATTGGATTTGATTGCGAACGAAATACATGACTGTGTTGGAAGGAAAGTTGATGTAACAGCTACAAACGTGAAATCATATTTAAAAAATGACTACGGTTTAGATGAAAACGTTTTATTTATATTATTGATAGACGCGAAACAAGGCCGCAAAGGATATGATAGATGCGGAACCTTTGTATTTACATATATGATAAATGTGAGACTCTATATATATATATATTATGAGAGTTGTGATTCGTTGATAAAATTATTCAACGTAAAAATATATATTAATTAGACAAACTATACAACAAACATTTATTACAAACGTTATAAATAAAATTACAACAAATATTACAAAATATCATCCCAAAATCTGTTAGTGTTGTATTCATTAAGAAACATGTAAAATATTATCCTTTTCTTAATGGTGCAATGCCATAAGTTTTTTCAAGGTCAAGTTTTACGTGTAAAACATAATCTTTGAAGTAATCCCAGACCATTACTAAGCAATCAAGTGATCCACGTCTTTATTTAGAATTTTTTGTTGGATATAAGATCTTTTTTTTTCTGCTCGTAAAATGTTTTTTTGGAAGTATTGACTCTGTAAGTTAATAGATGTATAGATAAATTGGATGATATATATATATATATATATATATATATATATATATATATATATGCGTGTGTGTGGGTATGAAAATGCATTAGAAGATAGAGACTTACTAATCTTTATGTAGTTTTTCTTGTTAAATCTGGACGATTTGGAATTGGGTTTATATTTACTATTCTTTCATGTTCGACATCTATTACCAGTAATGCCCAATGCAAAAAATTCTCTGGTCGGATTTCCTGTTAGAAGCGGAACGAAGATGTAACCTTATGTGATGCCTTGTATCTTATTGTTAACATACAGTGTTACCTTCCGGCATATATCCTTGTACTTTTTTTCAAAATCAAGAGGTATGTTTCTATTTCTTATACTTGAGTTAAGTCTTTTAACAATCAAATCAAACAATTTTGTGGTTTGCCTATACTGGAGTTAATTGACCAGATTAGAGTTTTACAAATAAGTCAAATTCTGAGATGTTTTGTTGTTGCTGAATGTTGGACTAGCGATTTGTGTCCTGAATGTGATAAAAAATATCAAGCTAATGTCAAAGAATTCCGTCCATGGATAGTTCATTCGTCTCCTCCTCTTTTGCATGAAGTTCTTTGTGATCATATTATTATTTTTTTTATCTTAGTATACGTACTTGTTCTTGTGGTGCGTGGAAACATGATTATTCTCCATGCTCTCATGCTTTAGCTGTGTTATTTTATATAGATGTGGATTCTATGCAATATGTTGAGCCATGTTATTTTGTAAGCTCTTATAAGACAATATTCATATGGTATAGTTACATTTACTGCTTTTGGTCAATCATGTAATTCAACAACTTCTGCAGATGTACTTCCTCCAGTTTTAAAAAAGAGAGGTGGACGACATAAGAAGAAACAAAATCCATATGGAGGATAATTAAGTATTCGAACTATAACGTGTTCTCGTTGTTATAAATCTGGTCATAATAGACGATCATGTTTAGACGTTTTGTAAGATCAATGTAATTTTTGATACTTTTAGTTTTTTGACGTTTTTTTGTCATAATAAAATAGATGATGCACAATAGATGTGAAACGTTTTATTATAGATGGACTTGATAGATACGAAGCCTTTTATAACCAAAATAAATGGACTTGGTAAATGCAAAAATAGGCATAGGCAAATAACTGATTTGCTATATGCGAAATAAGTTTAACAAAATTCATTTGTTTATGATAGATACATAATCTTTTATAACCAAATACATGGGTTTGGTAGATGCAAAACCATTTCATAGCTCAATATATTATATTGTGATAGATGCACAGCCTTAGATAACCAAATACATTATATTGTGATAAATGCCCAACCTTGGAAACCAAATACATTGGTTTGATAGATTCTAAACCATGTTAGAACTAACTACATTTTTGGTAGTGATAGATGCAAAACCTATGATATCTAAAATACATGGTTTTGATAGATGGATGAAAATAAATAAAAGGATAAATAAATATATATACAAACAGATTAATGAAAGGATAAACTTGATTATGAAAAAGAGAAATATATGAAAAGTTCAATATAAAACAAACAAGATTAAAACAAGCTATGAGAATAGACTCTCCTTAGTCACACTCATATCTAGACTTTTTTTAGTCATTAACATAGGGTAAATATTTTGGTCATCAAAAAGAAAAAACATAAACATGTAGAAATATGGAAACAAAAATAAATAAAACCAGACCCTTCCTCATACCCTTAGTCAGAGTCTTACTCGTTATCTTCAGAGTCTTCTCCATCTGAATCTTGTTCTTTCCAATCTTATTCTTCACCTTCTTCATCTTTTTCTTCAGACTGTTCATCTTCATATTCCTCCTGGTCACGTCTCCTCTTTCTTTTTAAGAGGACAATAATTGGATCCTTATTTGGATCATTGTCATCTTTAGAAAGTTCACCATCAGACTAGTAGTGTTTATTATAAAAAGAACTGAAACCATCACCAAAAGAATATGAAGAGAATTCCTCTATCGTTGTTTATTTCTTGTTTTCGGTTGCTTCAGGGGAACGAAAAGGTGATAAATCACCGTAAATGGAGTCATCTACTGAAGGATAATTAAGAAGTTCCATTTTTTAAAACAAAAATGTTTTGTTTGTATGAGAACTCAAAGTATAAACTAAAATTTATAGGAGTAGTTATAAAGTTTAGAAGGTGAAAAGTCTAGAAGTTGAAATATTTATAAGCTTTGACAATAATTATATCTTGCTTGTTATTTGTGAAGGTTCGTAGTTATTGCACACTAATCCTGATATAGATTTTTATCAAATCATATAAATAAATAACCAATCAAATGTAAGTCACTAGTTTAAATTTTGATTTGACAAAATAGTTGGGAGTTTGGTAATCTATATTAATTACAAAAACAGAGAACTTCGCTAAATATTAACTGGATGAAGAAAAATAATTAGACCATAAGATAGGAAAAATCCCCAACAAAAATAATGACTAGATAGATGTGAAATAGGGTATGCAGAATTAACGATAGATGCGAAACCTAGCCTGCAAATGATATGATAGATGAAAACGTTTTATTTATATTATTGATAGACGCGAAACAAGGCCGCAAAGGATATGATAGATGCGGAACCTTTGTATTTACATATATGATAAATGTGAGACTCTATATATATACATTATGAGAGTTGTGATTCGTTGATAAAATTATTCAACGTAAAAATATATATTAATTAGACAAACTATACAACAAACATTTATTACAAACGTTATAAATAAAATTACAACAAATATTACAAAATATCATCCCAAAATCTGTTAGTGTTGTATTTATTAAGAAACATGTAAAATATTATCCTTTTCTTAATGGTGCAATGCCATAAGTTTTTTCAAGGTCAAGTTTTACGTGTAAAACATAATCTTTGAAGTAATCCCAGACCATTACTAAGCAATCAAGTGATCCACGTCTTTATTTAGAATTTTTTGTTGGATATAAGATCTTTTTTTTTTCTGCTCGTAAAATGTTTTTTTTGGAGGTATTGACTCTGTAAGTTAATAGATGTATAGATAAATTGGATGATATATATATATATATATATATATATATATGCGTGTGTGTGGGTATGAAAATGCATTATAAGATAGAGACTTACTAATCTTTATGTAGTTTTTCTTGTTAAATCTGGATGATTTGGAATTGGGTTTATATTTACTATTCTTTCATGTTCGACATCTATTACCAGTAATGCCCAATGCAAAAAATTCTCTGGTCGGATTTTCTGTTAGAAGCGGAACGAAGATGTAACCTTATGTGATGCCTTGTATCTTATTGTTAACATACAGTGTTACCTTCCGGCAGATATCCTTGTACTTTTTTCAAAATCAAGAGGTATGTTTCTATTTCTTATACTTGAGTTAAGTCTTTTAACAATCAAATCAAACAATTTTGTGGTTTGCCTATACTGGAGTTAATTGACCAGATTAGAGTTTTACAAATAAGTCAAATTCTGAGATGTTTTGCTGTTGCTGAATGTTGGACTAGCGATTTGTGTCCTGAATGTGATAAAAAATATCAAGCTAATGTCAAAGAATTCCGTCCATAGATAGTTCATTCGTCTCCTCCTCTTTTGCATGAAGTTCTTTGTGATCATATTATGATTTTTTTTATCTTAGTATACGTACTTGTTCTTGTGGTGCGTGGAAACATGATTATTCTCCATGCTCTCATGCTTTAGCTGTGTTATTTTATATAGATGTGGATTCTATGCAATATGTTGAGCCATGTTATTTTGTAAGCTCTTATAAGACAATATTCATATGGTATAGTTACATTTACTGCTTTTGGTCAATCATGTAATTCAACAACTTCTGCAGATGTACTTCCTCCAGTTTTAAAAAAGAGAGGTGGACGACATAAGAAGAAACAAAATCCATATGGAGGATAATTAAGTATTCGAACTATAACGTGTTCTCGTTGTTATAAATCTGGTCATAATAGACGATCATGTTTAGACGTTTTGTAAGATCAATGTAATTTTTGATACTTTTAGTTTTTTGACGTTTTTTTGTCATAATAAAATAGATGATGCACAATAGATGTGAAACGTTTTATTATAGATGGACTTGATAGATACGAAGCCTTTTATAACCAAAATAAATGGACTTGGTAAATGCAAAAATAGGCATAGGCAAATAAACTGATTTGCTATATGCGAAATAAGTTTAACAAAATTCATTTGTTTATGATAGATACATAATCTTTTATAACCAAATACATGGGTTTGGTAGATGCAAAACCATTTCATAGCTCAATATATTATATTGTGATAGATGCACAGCCTTAGATAACCAAATACATTATATTGTGATAAATGCCCAACCTTGGAAACCAAATACATTGGTTTGATAGATTCTAAACCATGTTAGAACTAACTACATTTTTGGTAGTGATAGATGCAAAACCTATGATATCTAAAATACATGGTTTTGATAGATGGATGAAAATAAATAAAAGGATAAATAAATATATATACAAACAGATTAATGAAAGGATAAACTTGATTATGAAAAAGAGAAATATATGAAAAGTTCAATATAAAACAAACAAGATTAAAACAAACTATGAGAATAGACTCTCCTTAGTCACACTCATATCTAGACTTTTTTTAGTCATTAACATAGGGTAAATATTTTGGTCATCAAAAAGAAAAAACATAACATGTAGAAATATGGAAACAAAAATAAATAAAACCAGACCCTTCCTCATACCCTTAGTCAGAGTCTTACTCGTTATCTTCAGAGTCTTCTCCATCTGAATCTTGTTCTTTCCAATCTTATTCTTCACCTTCTTCATCTTTTTCTTCAGACTGTTCATCTTCATATTCCTCCTGGTCACGTCTCCTCTTTCTTTTTAAGAGGACAATAATTGGATCCTTATTTGGATCATTGTCATCTTTAGAAAGTTCACCATCAGACTAGTAGTGTTTATTATAAAAAGAACTGAAACCATCACCAAAAGAATATGAAGAGAATTCCTCTATCGTTGTTTATTTCTTGTTTTCGGTTGCTTCAGGGGAACGAAAAGGTGATAAATCACCGTAAATGGAGTCATCTACTGAAGGATAATTAAGAAGTTCCATTTTTTAAAACAAAAATGTTTTGTTTGTATGAGAACTCAAAGTATAAACTAAAATTTATAGGAGTAGTTATAAAGTTTAGAAGGTGAAAAGTCTAGAAGTTGAAATATTTATAAGCTTTGACAATAATTATATCTTGCTTGTTATTTGTGAAGGTTCGTAGTTATTGCACACTAATCCTGATATAGATTTTTATCAAATCATATAAATAAATAACCAATCAAATGTAAGTCACTAGTTTAAATTTTGATTTGACAAAATAGTTGGGAGTTTGGTAATCTATATTAATTACAAAAACAGAGAACTTCGCTAAATATTAACTGGATGAAGAAAAATAATTAGACCATAAGATAGGAAAAATCCCCAACAAAAATAATGACTAGATAGATGTGAAATAGGGTATGCAGAATTAACGATAGATGCGAAACCTAGCCTGCAAATGATATGATAGATGAAAACGTTTTATTTATATTATTGATAGACGCGAAACAAGGCCGCAAAGGATATGATAGATGCGGAACCTTTGTATTTACATATATGATAAATGTGAGACTCTATATATATACATTATGAGAGTTGTGATTCGTTGATAAAATTATTCAACGTAAAAATATATATTAATTAGACAAACTATACAACAAACATTTATTACAAACGTTATAAATAAAATTACAACAAATATTACAAAATATCATCCCAAAATCTGTTAGTGTTGTATTCATTAAGAAACATGTAAAATATTATCCTTTTCTTAATGGTGCAATGCCATAAGTTTTTTCAAGGTCAAGTTTTACGTGTAAAACATAATCTTTGAAGTAATCCCAGACCATTACTAAGCAATCAAGTGATCCACGTCTTTATTTAGAATTTTTTGTTGGATATAAGATCTTTTTTTTTCTGCTCGTAAAATGTTTTTTTGGAAGTATTGACTCTGTAAGTTAATAGATGTATAGATAAATTGGATGATATATATATATATATATATATATATATATATATATATATGCGTGTGTGTGGGTATGAAAATGCATTAGAAGATAGAGACTTACTAATCTTTATGTAGTTTTTCTTGTTAAATCTGGACGATTTGGAATTGGGTTTATATTTACTATTCTTTCATGTTCGACATCTATTACCAGTAATGCCCAATGCAAAAAATTCTCTGGTCGGATTTCCTGTTAGAAGCGGAACGAAGATGTAACCTTATGTGATGCCTTGTATCTTATTGTTAACATACAGTGTTACCTTCCGGCATATATCCTTGTACTTTTTTCAAAATCAAGAGGTATGTTTCTATTTCTTATACTTGAGTTAAGTCTTTTAACAATCAAATCAAACAATTTTGTGGTTTGCCTATACTGGAGTTAATTGACCAGATTAGAGTTTTACAAATAAGTCAAATTCTGAGATGTTTTGTTGTTGCTGAATGTTGGACTAGCGATTTGTGTCCTGAATGTGATAAAAAATATCAAGCTAATGTCAAAGAATTCCGTCCATGGATAGTTCATTCGTCTCCTCCTCTTTTGCATGAAGTTCTTTGTGATCATATTATTATTTTTTTTTATCTTAGTATACGTACTTGTTCTTGTGGTGCGTGGAAACATGATTATTCTCCATGCTCTCATGCTTTAGCTGTGTTATTTTATATAGATGTGGATTCTATGCAATATGTTGAGCCATGTTATTTTGTAAGCTCTTATAAGACAATATTCATATGGTATAGTTACATTTACTGCTTTTGGTCAATCATGTAATTCAACAACTTCTGCAGATGTACTTCCTCCAGTTTTAAAAAAGAGAGGTGGACGACATAAGAAGAAACAAAATCCATATGGAGGATAATTAAGTATTCGAACTATAACGTGTTCTCGTTGTTATAAATCTGGTCATAATAGACGATCATGTTTAGACGTTTTGTAAGATCAATGTAATTTTTGATACTTTTAGTTTTTTGACGTTTTTTTGTCATAATAAAATAGATGATGCACAATAGATGTGAAACGTTTTATTATAGATGGACTTGATAGATACGAAGCCTTTTATAACCAAAATAAATGGACTTGGTAAATGCAAAAATAGGCATAGGCAAATAACTGATTTGCTATATGCGAAATAAGTTTAACAAAATTCATTTGTTTATGATAGATACATAATCTTTTATAACCAAATACATGGGTTTGGTAGATGCAAAACCATTTCATAGCTCAATATATTATATTGTGATAGATGCACAGCCTTAGATAACCAAATACATTATATTGTGATAAATGCCCAACCTTGGAAACCAAATACATTGGTTTGATAGATTCTAAACCATGTTAGAACTAACTACATTTTTGGTAGTGATAGATGCAAAACCTATGATATCTAAAATACATGGTTTTGATAGATGGATGAAAATAAATAAAAGGATAAATAAATATATATACAAACAGATTAATGAAAGGATAAACTTGATTATGAAAAAGAGAAATATATGAAAAGTTCAATATAAAACAAACAAGATTAAAACAAGCTATGAGAATAGACTCTCCTTAGTCACACTCATATCTAGACTTTTTTTAGTCATTAACATAGGGTAAATATTTTGGTCATCAAAAAGAAAAAACATAAACATGTAGAAATATGGAAACAAAAATAAATAAAACCAGACCCTTCCTCATACCCTTAGTCAGAGTCTTACTCGTTATCTTCAGAGTCTTCTCCATCTGAATCTTGTTCTTTCCAATCTTATTCTTCACCTTCTTCATCTTTTTCTTCAGACTGTTCATCTTCATATTCCTCCTGGTCACGTCTCCTCTTTCTTTTTAAGAGGACAATAATTGGATCCTTATTTGGATCATTGTCATCTTTAGAAAGTTCACCATCACACTAGTAGTGTTTATTATAAAAAGAACTGAAACCATCACCAAAAGAATATGAAGAGAATTCCTCTATCGTTGTTTATTTCTTGTTTTCGGTTGCTTCAGGGGAACGAAAAGGTGATAAATCACCGTAAATGGAGTCATCTACTGAAGGATAATTAAGAAGTTCCATTTTTTAAAACAAAAATGTTTTGTTTGTATGAGAACTCAAAGTATAAACTAAAATTTATAGGAGTAGTTATAAAGTTTAGAAGGTGAAAAGTCTAGAAGTTGAAATATTTATAAGCTTTGACAATAATTATATCTTGCTTGTTATTTGTGAAGGTTCGTAGTTATTGCACACTAATCCTGATATAGATTTTTATCAAATCATATAAATAAATAACCAATCAAATGTAAGTCACTAGTTTAAATTTTGATTTGACAAAATAGTTGGGAGTTTGGTAATCTATATTAATTACAAAAACAGAGAACTTCGCTAAATATTAACTGGATGAAGAAAAATAATTAGACCATAAGATAGGAAAAATCCCCAACAAAAATAATGACTAGATAGATGTGAAATAGGGTATGCAGAATTAACGATAGATGCGAAACCTAGCCTGCAAATGATATGATAGATGAAAACGTTTTATTTATATTATTGATAGACGCGAAACAAGGCCGCAAAGGATATGATAGATGCGGAACCTTTGTATTTACATATATGATAAATGTGAGACTCTATATATATACATTATGAGAGTTGTGATTCGTTGATAAAATTATTCAACGTAAAAATATATATTAATTAGACAAACTATACAACAAACATTTATTACAAACGTTATAAATAAAATTACAACAAATATTACAAAATATCATCCCAAAATCTGTTAGTGTTGTATTTATTAAGAAACATGTAAAATATTATCCTTTTCTTAATGGTGCAATGCCATAAGTTTTTTCAAGGTCAAGTTTTACGTGTAAAACATAATCTTTGAAGTAATCCCAGACCATTACTAAGCAATCAAGTGATCCACGTCTTTATTTAGAATTTTTTGTTGGATATAAGATCTTTTTTTTTTCTGCTCGTAAAATGTTTTTTTTGGAGGTATTGACTCTGTAAGTTAATAGATGTATAGATAAATTGGATGATATATATATATATATATATATATATGCGTGTGTGTGGGTATGAAAATGCATTATAAGATAGAGACTTACTAATCTTTATGTAGTTTTTCTTGTTAAATCTGGATGATTTGGAATTGGGTTTATATTTACTATTCTTTCATGTTCGACATCTATTACCAGTAATGCCCAATGCAAAAAATTCTCTGGTCGGATTTTCTGTTAGAAGCGGAACGAAGATGTAACCTTATGTGATGCCTTGTATCTTATTGTTAACATACAGTGTTACCTTCCGGCAGATATCCTTGTACTTTTTTCAAAATCAAGAGATATGTTTCTATTTCTTATACTTGAGTTAAGTCTTTTAACAATCAAATCAAACAATTTTGTGGTTTGCCTATACTGGAGTTAATTGACCAGATTAGAGTTTTACAAATAAGTCAAATTCTGAGATGTTTTGCTGTTGCTGAATGTTGGACTAGCGATTTGTGTCCTGAATGTGATAAAAAATATCAAGCTAATGTCAAAGAATTCCGTCCATGGATAGTTCATTCGTCTCCTCCTCTTTTGCATGAAGTTCTTTGTGATCATATTATGATTTTTTTTTATCTTAGTATACGTACTTGTTCTTGTGGTGCGTGGAAACATGATTATTCTCCATGCTCTCATGCTTTAGCTGTGTTATTTTATATAGATGTGGATTCTATGCAATATGTTGAGCCATGTTATTTTGTAAGCTCTTATAAGACAATATTCATATGGTATAGTTACATTTACTGCTTTTGGTCAATCATGTAATTCAACAACTTCTGCAGATGTACTTCCTCCAGTTTTAAAAAAGAGAGGTGGACGACATAAGAAGAAACAAAATCCATATGGAGGATAATTAAGTATTCGAACTATAACGTGTTCTCGTTGTTATAAATCTGGTCATAATAGACGATCATGTTTAGACGTTTTGTAAGATCAATGTAATTTTTGATACTTTTAGTTTTTTGACGTTTTTTTGTCATAATAAAATAGATGATGCACAATAGATGTGAAACGTTTTATTATAGATGGACTTGATAGATACGAAGCCTTTTATAACCAAAATAAATGGACTTGGTAAATGCAAAAATAGGCATAGGCAAATAAACTGATTTGCTATATGCGAAATAAGTTTAACAAAATTCATTTGTTTATGATAGATACATAATCTTTTATAACCAAATACATGGGTTTGGTAGATGCAAAACCATTTCATAGCTCAATATATTATATTGTGATAGATGCACAGCCTTAGATAACCAAATACATTATATTGTGATAAATGCCCAACCTTGGAAACCAAATACATTGGTTTGATAGATTCTAAACCATGTTAGAACTAACTACATTTTTGGTAGTGATAGATGCAAAACCTATGATATCTAAAATACATGGTTTTGATAGATGGATGAAAATAAATAAAAGGATAAATAAATATATATACAAACAGATTAATGAAAGGATAAACTTGATTATGAAAAAGAGAAATATATGAAAAGTTCAATATAAAACAAACAAGATTAAAACAAACTATGAGAATAGACTCTCCTTAGTCACACTCATATCTAGACTTTTTTTAGTCATTAACATAGGGTAAATATTTTGGTCATCAAAAAGAAAAAACATAAACATGTAGAAATATGGAAACAAAAATAAATAAAACCAGACCCTTCCTCATACCCTTAGTCAGAGTCTTACTCGTTATCTTCAGAGTCTTCTCCATCTGAATCTTGTTCTTTCCAATCTTATTCTTCACCTTCTTCATCTTTTTCTTCAGACTGTTCATCTTCATATTCCTCCTGGTCACGTCTCCTCTTTCTTTTTAAGAGGACAATAATTGGATCCTTATTTGGATCATTGTCATCTTTAGAAAGTTCACCATCAGACTAGTAGTGTTTATTATAAAAAGAACTGAAACCATCACCAAAAGAATATGAAGAGAATTCCTCTATCGTTGTTTATTTCTTGTTTTCGGTTGCTTCAGGGGAACGAAAAGGTGATAAATCACCGTAAATGGAGTCATCTACTGAAGGATAATTAAGAAGTTCCATTTTTTAAAACAAAAATGTTTTGTTTGTATGAGAACTCAAAGTATAAACTAAAATTTATAGGAGTAGTTATAAAGTTTAGAAGGTGAAAAGTCTAGAAGTTGAAATATTTATAAGATTTGACAATAATTATATCTTGCTTGTTATTTGTGAAGGTTCGTAGTTATTGCACACTAATCATGATATAGATTTTTATCAAATCATATAAATAAATAACCAATCAAATGTAAGTCACTAGTTTAAATTTTGATTTAACAAAATAGTTGGGAGTTTGGTAATCTATATTAATTACAAAAACAGAGAACTTCGCTAAATATTAACTGGATGAAGAAAAATAATTAGACCATAAGATAGGAAAAATCCCCAACAAAAATAATGACTAGATAGATGTGAAATAGGGTATGCAGAATTAACGATAGATGCGAAACCTAGCCTGCAAATGATATGATAGATGAAAATGTTTTATTTATATTATTGATAGACGCGAAACAAGGCCGCAAAGGATATGATAGATGCGGAACCTTTGTATTTACATATATGATAAATGTTAGACTCTATATATATACATTATGAGAGTTGTGATTCGTTGATAAAATTATTCAACGTAAAAATATATATTAATTAGACAAACTATACAACAAACATTTATTACAAACGTTATAAATAAAATTACAACAAATATTACAAAATATCATCCCAAAATCTGTTAGTGTTGTATTCATTAAGAAACATGTAAAATATTATCCTTTTCTTAATGATGCAATGCCATAAGTTTTTTCAAGGTCAAGTTTTACGTGTAAAACATAATCTTTGAAGTAATCCCAGACCATTACTAAGAAATCAAGTGATCCACGTATTTATTTAGAATTTTTTGTTGGATATAAGATTTTTTTTTTCTGCTCGTAAAATGTTTTTTTGGAGATATTGACTCTGTAAGTTAATAGATGTATAGATAAATTGGATGATATATATATATATGCGTGTGTGTGGGTATGAAAATGCATTAGAAGATAGAGACTTACTAATCTTTATGTAGTTTTTCTTGTTAAATCTGGACGATTTGGAATTGGGTTTATATTTACTATTCTTTCATGTTCGACATCTATTACCAGTAATGCCCAATGCAAAAAAATTCTCTGGTCGGATTTCCTGTTAGAAGCGGAACGAAGATGTAACCTTATGTGATGCCTTGTATCTTATTGGTAACATACAGTGTTACATCCGAATTTTTGTTTGACATCGGCTACATTTAAGCATTAATATTTGGAAACATTGTTTTTATTAGTTAATACATGTGTTGTAAATGTATATTATTCTTACCATTACGCTTCCAGATAAGTATGTAACTGGCATAAATGCTTACGGATATTCATCAATAGGTGTGTTGTTTAAGGTGGATATACATAAAACCGTCTATTACCAATGTTGTCAAAAGTGGAAGCTAAAAGTTAGTTTATCTTTGTAATGAGAAGTAAGATAAACAAAATAAATTTAAATTGAAATTTTACTTTAGAGTCGATTTCATCTTTGTCTATTATCTCCATTATATTAGTAACAAAAATATTAGATCATGCTATCTCTAGAACTGACCATACTGTTGGAACAAGATTGTTTTCTCATTTTTGAATCAGTTATAATTTGTAGTATTTATGTATTTCAATTGCGGCTATTCCTATGTTTGTAAATGGGCATTCTTTTTCTGGTAATTTCCATGTTAGGTAGTTCATTAGGGATCCGATATTGAGAAAGATCCAAATTTAGTTCAAATGAAGGCCCTTCTTCCAACTCTTTTTACAAAAATGAGAAACCAATGAAACTGTAAGACGTGATAGATTTGAAACCTTCAGAATTATGATAAATGAGAAACCAATTAAACTATAATAGATGCAAAACCTATAGAAATGTGATAGATGACAAACTAGTGTAGCTAAGCTAGATGCAAAACCTATGTGATAGATGAGAAACCATTGCAATTATGATAGTTTAGAAATAAGTGAAAGCACGATAGATGCGAAACTTATAAAAATGTGATAGATGAGAAACTAGTACAGCTATGCTAGATGCGAAACCTAAAGAATTGTGGTAGATGAGAAACCAGTGCAATTATGATAGATGAGAAACCAACGAGACTACGCTAGATGTAAAACGAGCGTATATCTTTTTCAATCCTTATAATTTCCTTCTCAATAGCTGGGTCTAATTCACTGACTTATGGTGTTTCGATTTCTTGGACTTCAGATGTCTGATCCTTTACAAAATTTAAAATTTCACATTAGATGCGAAACACGTATAAAACCAATAATTGAAAAACAAGAGTAAATCTGATTCATTCTGAATGATAGATGCGAAACCATAAACAAGATGATAGATGTGAAACAGTGGAACTTTGAAGATGAGAAACGTTATATTATGCAAAAACACCTGCAAGTATGGGAGACAGACATTAAATATATAGATACTGATAATTTTACAATTTTTGAGAAAAAAATAAGAAGATGATACACAACAAATCTATCTCCAAATTTATAGGTTTTTTAAAAACAAGTTTTTTAAAAACAAGTTTTGTTAATTTTGATTTATCTAATCAGCTCTTTGTCCACAACAACAATTACTTCAGCAACATTCTTGGTCATTTTAGCTACTCCAGCAACAGATTCTTTATCAACATGTACATCAACATTAGTATCTTGATTTTCTACGACAGTAGTTAGGATTATTTTCATTCATAGCACTAGTAATATCGAGATCCTATTCTTCCATAACAGCACCACCAACATGGATATAATCTTGGTTTTTAACCCCAACATCAACATGCTCTTCCATAACAACACCATCAACAAGAGGATCATCTTGGTTTTTAACCCCAACATCAACAAGAGGAACATTTTTCTCTCCAACAATAACCTTATGTGTAACAAGAAGAACATCAACATGAGGATCATCTTGTTTTTCAACCCCAACATCAATAGGAGTAACATGCTCATTTTCAACAACAACAATACACTTAAATGTAACAACATCAACATCAACCCTAACATAAACAATAGTAACATTCTCATCTTCAATAGCAACAACAAAAACAGTACGATTATTGCACTCATCTTCCACAACAACCGTAATTTTACGATCATTTTGTTCCACACCAACTTCATTGTTCTGTTATGATGAAGGTGGATGTTAGACTTCCATTACAATATTAGGTGTAGTGTCTAGGTTTTCGACATCAACAACAGTTTTTTTGACACCAACACTAACACCAATAACAGAGGCATGTTGCTTTACACCGATTTTTTGATCATTATGTCTTGTATTTGTAATACATGTTTTTTTTCGGTAAGTGTTGGGCTTGATCAATCAATCGTTTTTTTCTTATATAAGTTTTTACTTGTTTTTTCTGTTATTTTTTTAACTTTGTCTTCTATGTTTAGCTTTAACATAGATATTTTAAGTGTCTTTTGTAGTTAGACCTCTGTGTCCATCTCCGCACTAGTTTTCATTTGTGAAATAATGTTCTCTTATTCATTTAGTTTCCTTATTATTTCTTCAATTTCTTATTGAAATATTATATGTTCCATTTAATTTTTTTCTATATTGTCTACTATTGATAAGTCAAAGCTCTACAAAGAGACATGGTCTGCAGGTGCTGTTGACTGAGGTTGGGGATGGGGTTGGGGATATTTTGTTAATTTTTTGCAAAACAATAACCCATGTCAAAGATATGAAAACTTTTATAAAGATGATAGATGATAGATGCGCAACCTTAAGAAATATGATAGATGAAACGTAAATAAACGTGATAAATGCGAAATTATTGATAAGATTACCGAACGTTATAGGCATGATAGATGTGAAACGTTGATTAAATGATAGATGCGGAACCTTAATAGATATGATATATGTGAAACATGAATTAAATTATATATGTGCAACCTTAAGTAAATATGATAGATATGTAAAGTACATTGTATATGATAGCTGAGAAACATATTATGACATTATGTATGATAGATGCGGAACCTATTAGTAAATACGATAGATGTGAAACCTACATGACTATGCTAGATGCAAACTCTGATAAAATGAAGATTTTTACCTTTTTTTTTCTAGTAATATATTCAGTCTTATGTATTTACTATCAGACGGTACATTCTGTCAACATTTTTGTTTGGAAACTTCGTTTTAATTTTCTTTTTAGGTCTTCATAGATTCCTAAGAATCCGCGATATTGGATTTTTATTTCTTGTAATAAAAGAACGTCTTGTCTGTACCATCTATAGTTTGTTCAGAGAACCAATTTTTATGGATAAAGTTTACTCTGCGGCGTTATTTATTGGATTTATTCTTCGTTTTGCACTTTTTTTGCTCTTGTAACTTTTGGACATGGTTGTACAATGTATTGATATAATTTTCTTTTCCTATCACTAAAATCTCTTGCAGTTGAGGCTTGGTTCGTAATCCAGTTCAGACACCGTCGTTGGCGTTGAGGTTAATTTGTTCAGAACTATAGAGTGGAACATCATCATTCTGTTGAGGCACATCATTATTTTATTCTGTGATTTGGAAATCTTCTCCAAATTGTTTTTCTTTTTCTTCTGTGAGGTTTAAATCTTCTTCAAGAACCTAAAAATTGTTAAAATGTTGAAATCAAGATATATATGTAAAATGAGAAACTAGACCAAAAAAAGTGTAAAGATACATGTTCATCAATTATATTTGTTATTGCATAAATCAAATTTCATGTTGTTTTGCCCTCAATACCCAGCCATTTTAAGCATCTGGCATCTTGTCTTCAATTTCTTCTTTTTGACATATAAATGTGTGGTCCAATATGAATGACTATATATTAACAATACTTTATATATTATTTATTTACTGAATAATATTTAAAATATAATAAAGAAAAATACTAACCAGTAAAGAGCAACACAACCAACTAATTTTCCAGGTTTAGTTTCATGATAAAGTTTTATTGAGTTCATCCTAGATTGTTTCAACCCAATTACAGTTGTTTATTTTGTCTAGGTGTTATACGTAATAGACCAATGTTGATGATATTACATCTCAAGATGTAGAGAAAAACAAGGTAGAACAAGATAACATTATAAAGAGTATCACAA
Source organism: Limnanthes douglasii subsp. nivea (assembly GCA_036936605.1). Lineage (NCBI taxonomy): Eukaryota > Viridiplantae > Streptophyta > Magnoliopsida > Brassicales > Limnanthaceae > Limnanthes > Limnanthes douglasii. The sequence continues at coordinate 140,127,009 of JAUPFV010000004.1, read as the reverse complement.
CATCTTTTATTACTTGTTCTCTATGTTTCTTTGTTGCTTTATTTATAACATCCTATAAACGTGCAAAATCATTAGTTACAAAGGATAGATGCGAAACCTATGGTAATGTAAAACAGGGCTAGTTGATCGACGTGAAACCTATGCAAATGTAACAATTATAGATGTGAAATGTGAATTAAATTAATAGATGTGAAACGTGAACTAATATTGATAGATGCAAAACCTATGCTAATGTGAAACATGGTTAATATGATATATGTGAAGCCTATCCAAATGTGAAAGAAAAATAGAAAATGCAAGATGCGGAACCTATGTATATGTTAAACTAAGGCCTACGTGGTAGATGAGAAACCTATGCAAATGTAAAACATGACAATAATGGTAGATGAGAAACCTATACAAATATGAAACCTATGGTAATGAGAAACAAGTGCAATAATGTAAGCAAAGTTAGAATTACATACCTTTATCATTATATTTATGATTGGTATTTCTCAATTTTTATCAATATTTCTTGATGTGTCATTAGACAAGTATGTCTTGGTTATCCTGGATTATTATTCGTCTTCTAATTATGAATATCTTGGTTCAAAGTGTTTGGCTTGTAGTGACATATTTTCGTTTCCTTTTTTTAAACCAAATATTATCTTGACATCGTTGGTTGTAAGACATATAAACAAGTGCAATAATCCCATCTCTTTTTGTAAGAAGTCTTCTTCTTTTTAAGATCATATGATGCCCTCAAGATTGAATAAAATGTTTTATTTTTTGCTTCTTCTATGTGTTTTGGACTTACTTTTGTCTCTTGCGTCTGTTTTATCAATACAAAGAGACATGGCGTGAAGAAACATACTTTTTGAGCTATTTTTCCAATAAAAGCAATAAAATGAGAAAAACAAGTAAGCTATGATAGATGCAAAATCATTAGAAGTTAGATAAGTGATAGTTGCAAAACCTATAGAAATGTGAAACCATTGCAAAAGTGATAGATGTGCAAAACTTGCAAATGTTAACACAAAGGGTAATTTGATAGATGCGAAACCTATGTAAATGCATAATCAAGACACACTGATAGATGCGAAACCCATGTTAATGTATAACCAAGACACATTGGTAGATTCAAAATCTAATCATGACAAAAATAATTGTTTCAAGACTTATACAAATGTAACAAAATTTGGGAATTACATATGCAAAAAAGAGGGTAAATATGATATATGTTACGATAGATGTTAAGTGCTAGATGTTAAACCTCACCAAGTATAACAGATGTCAAATTATAGATGTTACACCATAACAATATAGGTTATGAGAAACAAAAACATGTCTGATCAACAATAATAAGGCTATTTGGCTGCAAACTTGTAGGGTTGTTATGCAGTTAGTATGAGCTTCTCGTGTCTCGCTTTAACCCGACACGGGTAAGCAATATGACCGACTGAATTTATATAAATGAAGAAATGAAGAAGATTATCACACAAAACTGATATATATGAAGTAGATTATCAGTAAATTAACTGAAAACTCAAAAAATCCACGCCAATGAAACCCCAGGTTTCTCAAAATCTATAAGATTGTACTAATTTTTTGAAGAAAAAAATTATCGGACTTACTGTTTGTAGCGTTGATATAGTTCTAAAGTAGTTGAAATGTGTATCGGAAAGTGAATGGTAATATATTGGAGTTGAATTATGTGTAACTATCAAATTTCGATCGTCGATAATGGTAAGGTAAGAAAGCATTGAAACTCTGAAGAAGGTAAAAAGGTTGGAGGAGAGGGAAAGAAGTTTGACTCATTTTAAAACTTCTATTTATAGGAGGGGTAAATTTAGAAGAAAATTAGTCAATTTTTTTGGATTTTTTTACAATTGTTTTGGTTAATGGGTCTTATATGGTGAGTCTCCTTTATTTTAAATCATAAGTACACAAATGTAGGCTAAGTATGATAAAATTATAAATTTGTCAACAAGAGAAGAGAAGTTAATAAATTAGTTATAACCATTTTTTCGTGTAATTGACATTTATTTTTATTTGTTGGAAGTTTAATCGGTTGGAGATTTATTAAAACAAAAGTTCAAATTATTTTTAAAATTACCTTAACAAAAATTTTAATTTATTTTTGTTCGAAATAATAATTATATTTACTAAGTATTATTCTATTTTGAGGCAATTGTATAATTTTGATTTCTGTTTTGCAAATTCTCCTTAGTTGAGTTTAAAAATAATATCGTTTATGTAACATATATAAATTTGTTGTAAACTCTAAGATTTTTTATAATGAAATTTTAAAGTTTGTTCTTCCCTAACTTTTTTATTGGTCTTTTTTAAACTTAATCCTTTTGGATTAGATCTTCAACTGTTTATGATTTTTATATTCTTTCATGATGTCATAACACACTTTAGCTTGATCCTTACACTTTAATCTGATTTTTTTTTTGTTTTTAATAAATCAGATGGAGAATTCACATGGTGATGCGATGATAAATCATCATTCTGGAAATCTTGGAATAATGATCTTCACTACAATACTTATTAAAATAATTATATCATTTTGTACATAGAAGTGAAGTACTCTTTGGATACTAAGAAGAAGTTAAGCTTCATCGATGAAAGATCTTATGAACATTAGTTATATAGTGCGGAATATGATCAGTTGAACCATGCGAATATCATGGTGTGGTCATGGATAGTTAACTTTATCTCACGAACATTGAAGGAATATTTTATATTCATTGATAATGTTAAGTGTATATAAATGAAATTACACAAAGATATGGCTCATACCATGGACCCATGACTTATGATATTAAGAGAGATATAAACCTTATGTCATAGGGAATTGAGTGTTACAGCATATTATTCTAAAGTGAAAAGGTTATAGATGTGAATAATATTTTGAGGCATTTTCTTGTGTGGAAATCTCAACTAACATGTTCTCGTGACATGTATAATGAGATGTTTGAGAGGGAACGAGAAGATAAACTCATGAAGTTATTATTTGTGTTTAATAATTTTTTTGAATCAATGAAAGATCATATGATTTTGATGGATCCTCTTCCCACTATAAAAAAAAACTTATGTACTAACACTATCTGTTTAGAAGAAACTGAGCCAAAATGAGTAGAATTATGAATAAAACAGTAATTATTCTGCATTGATGGTGAAATTTAGTCGATGGGGAAACATGAAGTAGTTTAATAAACACTAACTATTCTGCAAGGTTATAGTGAGGTGTGATCACATCCGAAATTCCATATCAAGGACAATTGTCTTAAGCTTCATGGTTATTCTGAATGATGTGAAAATCGGAATAAAAAAAGAAATATTATGTTATAAATAATGTAGCTTATCTGTCGAAGATACCTCTTGAAAAACATGACGATAATGACATACACAGACTCGTTCACATTGTGATAAAATTTCAACACTATATTAAAAGAATGATGAGCATATATAATACAGAGATTGATATAGTTAACTTACCTCATTTTGATTAGTTTGTAGGTATGGCTAACCTTGATTATTCTGAACTTGATGATGAGAATAATAGTTTCCGATAATAGAAAATGGTGTTTCAAAACATATGTATTGTAGTTAGTCCTTATTTACTGATGCATTATGTAATCTAGAAGTAACTTGTCATCAAAAGTACTATTGAGACTACAAGAGTAGAGGATGGGTCAACATTTATAGTCGCATGAACTTATGAAACTCATAAAGTGGAGCTTCGGTCGTGACTTAACTATATAGAAATCTATAGAGTTTGATTTTGTTGTATTGTATGAAGCTCATAACACCCTCATACTAAGCTTTGGAAATGAAGTATTGCGCAAGGTATATAAAGAAACCACTACGCTGGGGGTTTGTAATCAGTTGGAATAGATTTATATAAAGAAATCCTTATGAAACAAATTATATCTCAAAAAATAGTTGTATATGTTATATATGGATAACAACAAAGAGGTTTGAAGGCACCTAGATGACTATAACAGAATCATACTCGGTTTGAATGTAGTTGGTGTAAAGATTGCGGAAGATGACCAAGTAATCATCCTTTTAAGCTCTTTGTAAAAAATGTACAAATATTTTTTTAGATACGATATTCTACGACAAAGACTCCCTTATGATGGGGTAAGTAAAGAGCACATTGAACTCCAAAGATCTTCAAAGGAAGATTATTCTGAAAGGTAACTCTGAAGGGTACAAACTAAAAGTGAGGGGCAAGCTAGGAAAGATAAATTCAAGTGAAATGATATAAAATACTCAGTCTCAGTCCATAGGTCTTGCGAGTGGTTCAAATGTAATATGTTGGGTATGCAAGAAGAATGGATATGCCAGTAGAAACTACTTAGAGATAATAAATGTAAACAACTATCTGAAGATCCAAGTTGGAGATATTGCAATTGTGTCTGATGACTATGAGTACGATGATGTGATAATGACTTAATAAATGGTTTTTAGATTCAGGCGCATCAATCTATATGACTTCTAATAAGCATTGTTTTGATGACTTGAAATTTCTTGATAGTGGAAGGGTCATCCTAAAAAATAAAGAATATTTTGATGTTAAAAATATTGGGACCATGTCGCTAAAAGTGTCTATTGAACATCAGTTCAAGAATCTTAGGAAAAGAAATCCAAACTAGAGTCAAAGGAGACTCCCGTTTGGGGTGAAAATCAGTGGTCCATTTGAGTATTCTAAATGAGAACTGTCCTACAGTTCTAACAGTGATCTATCTGCATGAGACCTACTCTTGCATGCGCCGAACACGTTCGAGAAGATTCATATCTAATCCGTGGAAGCCGCATTAGTATGCACCCAAGTGACTACTGAGTTACTTGAATGGTTTAACTACTATAGGGTTGTGTTATAATCAGATGATACAGGTAATATAATTTTGAAATGGTATATGGACTATGATTATGCATGCTACATTGACAAAAATAAATCTATTTTGGGTTATGGGTTTACTGTTCTTGGAAGAGTGGTTATCTAGAAGCATGGTTGGCTGGAAGTATTTTATACATAAATAATTGCATTGTTTTCTACATAAGCCACATATATGGATCATACGGAAGCCATGAAGGAAACATTTGGTTGAAGAGACTGTTGAGTGAAATCACTAGTATGGAGAAAAATGTAATTTCGTTTTATGATAATACTACTTCTCGCCATTTAATGAAGAATCTGAATTTCCATGAGCAAACTATATTCGTAGATATCAAGCTTCATTTCATCTAATACATAGTGGATATAAAGAAAATAAAGGTGGGTAAGATTTCTATTAATGAAAAGCCTTCAGATGCCCTGACCAAGGTGTTTAGAATGTCAAAGCTCATAAAGGATATAATAATTATTCAAGTCCAGGATGCAGGTGACATGACCTCTAAAGAGTAGACATTGGGTGCAACATATATTAGAGCTATCATAAGCCTATGCGGATAAATTTAAGGTGTAGACTAGAAGTAAATTTTTACTAGAAATGTTGTCGAGACTACAATAGTAGAGAATGGATCAACCGAGACTTATAGTGCCAAAAAATGATAAAACTTTTATGATAAATATTGAGTTGTGACTTAGATGTAAAGATGTCTGCTGGAATCTACAAGTTATGACAAATTTCTAAAGACTTGTGGCTATTAGGCCAAACGATTTTACCGTAGACTGGGCTAAAACTATCGTTGTAGACATGGGTCGTATCATGTGTTCCTAGACTTGGGCCAAATCCACTTGGGTTGAAGCTTCAATACTGCTGTATTTTGTTTTTAGTTGGAGTTCGAACTCTTCATATGGGTTTTTAAGTATAATTCTAACCTCATCTGTTGATTAAGAGATATAATATGAAATGTTTATTTTAGTAAGGCTTTATTGTAGTCATTGATTAAATGAATTTAATCTGAAACATTTATTGTAATGGGGATTTATTATAGCTAATTATTAAAATCTTTGTATCTAGAGTGTCTGAAGTATTAAGGTTTTATCTGAATCGTCTGATCCCTTGCTTGGGGACGTATGATTATTTCCATAATTTGAATTGCATAAATTAATGTGTTGTGTGCTTGATTTTATTTATGTTTTTTGTTTTATTTTTTGTTTTCATCGAATAGATTAAAAACTTTATCTTATGATAAACGATTTCCTAACATTCTTCTTCATATATCTTTACCATATTGTTATTTGAAAATAGTAAACTTCAAATGTAATTTCAAGATAAGTGGCATAATATTCATGCCTAACTGGCTTTTTTACCTTCTTTCAATTTTTTTGTGTGTTAGTAAGTTTATAACATCCTCTCTTGTTGTTTTGAAGTCTAAAAATATCTTTGTCTTACCCAAGACCAACACTCTAAAAAAGTGATTGAAGTTGGAAGGAAATACAAAAAACTCATTGTCATTGATGGACACTTCTTCAAGTCTGTATTTATTAATTCTGTTGATGATAAAACTAGTTTTATATGTTTTTTTATAGTTTATGATCATTTGTCATAAATTATAGGCTAGTATATGGAATCTTAGGTTGGGCCATTGTCTTTATGATGTTTTGAATCATATAAACAGAATAAGACTGACATATTTTTAAAATATTTTAAAATATATCTTATAATAAAGCAATAAAAACTGTTATTTCCTTATAATAACTCAAAATTTGTTTGATGTTTTACACATCGATCTATGGAGACTTTATCATGCGTAGAATTTCAATTGTAGTGAGTACGGTGTTACTGTTCTAGGTGCACTTGAACCTTATTACTTAAAGATAAGATATCAGTTCTTCAAACTATAAAATAGTCCATACATATGAGTCAAGTCAGTATAATGTAAAGATTAGGACAATGGAATTGATAATGAAACTGAGTTTGTTAATCATGAACTGCTATATTTTCTAAGTGAAATTTATATTGTTCACTAAAGAAGTTGTCCTTATACTCCTGAAAAACAAATGGTGTAGTGGAAAGAAAACACCTGCGTCTATTGCAGATTGCAAATCTATAATATTACAGTCTAGTGTTCTTAAATGCTTTTGTAGAGAATTTATTATAATTTCCACGCATCTCATTAATATAATCCCTTCTGATGTGCTGGAATGGAAATCACCATATGAGGTATTGGCATGAACTATCTTTAATACATCACAACTTAAAGTGTTTTGTTGTCCTTGTTTTGCTACAATTTGTCCTCGAGTTAAGGACTAGTTCTCACCTAGAGTACACAAATCTGTTTTCTTTGGATATTCTTCTACACATAAATATTATAAGATTTACAATTTTGATCATAAAAACATAATTATGTATAGGGATTTCTATAGAAAATATTGTTTGTCTTATAAAATAGTGACGAAATACATTTAGTAATGTGCCTAGTCCTTTTATTTCCCCCACATATTCTCTTTTATGTGCATCATATAGTGTACTTTTAGCTAATATGGCAGGTATCTAGAAATTATGTTCTTATAGTGAGGTTAGGAAGGATCCATGTTGGATTTTAGCTAGGGAGAATGAGCTTCAATCTCGTGAATTAAACCACACTAGATAACTAAATGAGTTTCTTTCTAGAAATAAAACCATAGGCTCAAGATGGTTGTACAATAAAAAAAAAGGTTGATGGTACAATTGATAGGATGAAGGCCATATTGGTAGTAAATTGTTACAATGAAGTATAATTAGAGGAATACACTTAAAGCTTCTAATATGTGGATATGTCGTTGTGAGAGTAGTGTTTTTTATTGTGGTTGTTAGGAATTTGAAAGTACATTAGTTAAATATTAACAATTCTTTAATGCATAGTTCATTAGATTAAATCGTGTACATGAAATCTCCTCATGGAATGTTACATTAAGAGGATAAAAAAGTAGTATTCTCATCACGTCAATTTATTCTTTAAAACATGCATCTAGACAAAGGAATTACATGCTCACTAGAATACTTTTGGAATATGGTTTTGTGCAATCTTCTTTAGATAATTGACTATTGACTCTAAAACAAGGTCCTTCCCAAATAATTTTGCTGGTGTATGTTGATTATATATTAATAACAAGTAAAGATGTTAATCTGATTGTTGGTGTTAAAAAGTATTTGTACAATATTCATTGTTAATGTGTAATCTTCTTTGTTTATTGTTATGCATATGAAGTGTGGTCTGAACACGTATGCAAAGTACTCTAACTAGTCTTGATTAAATAGAGCTCTGTCTAACCTCTTCCATCTTGTTTTGTTTGTCCACGTAAATCTAGTTCCCACAAATCCCGCATCCTCCAAGTGGCAATCTTTAATCATATCTAAGAAATCATTAACACTTTGGTGACACAAATTTGAACAACTAGATTGTTCATAAGGAGATATAATAGAATTGAAGTCGCCGAGAAGAAGCCACTCTTTTGTAGATGAAGCAAACGCTCTAATATCATTCCAAAGCTCATTCCTATTGTTCCTCTGGCATTTTGCGTAAACACATGTGATGTTAACAGTCTTGTTTATCTGAGAGTGTTTGATTTCAATGTGAATCCACTTGATATTATCCACCAGTATCTTGACCTCCAAATCATCATGCCAAACCATTCATATTTTGTTTGATGTGTTAGCAAAGAAGTGTGGAAGATTAAGCTTAGTATAGAGTGTATTAATTTGGTCACTACTTATCATGGGTTCCTGCAAGAACAACATATTTACTCCTTCTTCTTGACTATAGATTTAAGTCTTCTTAAAGAAGACTTATTTCCCACTCCATGTATATTCCAACTTAAGAGCTTTATCATTTAGGGCTAGTAAGGGAAGATCTTTGTGTCTCATCAAACTGAAGAGATTTTATGACTAGTGGTTTCTTCCTTTTGTTTATCCTTGTTAGTTTAAGCTTTTGGTCCAGAATATTTTGGAAACTAGGATCCATTTATGGTGGAAGGCTTCATGTGTTATCCTTTTTAAGTGTTGTATTATAATCGGGGGTGTAGCTTCCCATCAACTTGCTGAGGAAAATCCATGATGTTATCAAGAGATTTAATAACATCTATTATATCATCTTCATTCTGACAGATATCTCCATTTTCTTTAGCCTTTCATTAAGACTTGTTAGCTTCATTTTCTTTCATTATATTACCAATTATCAGTTCAGGGTCACTATTAGTCTTTTCCTTCTTATCTTCAGACTTGTTGACTTGATTTTCAGTGCACATGTTACAAGACCAGGTTCATTATCATTCTTGTTCATAGAGTTAACTATGATGGATTTGACGTTGGAAGCTACTACTTCTTTGTTGATGTTTTGATCAAGTTTATTCTTTGACAGGAATACTTCTTGTGCTACCTTCATTTCATTTTGATTATTATTGGTGTACCTTTCTTCTGTATCCTTTGACAGGAATACTTCTTGTGCTACCTTCATTTCATTTTGATTATTATTGGTGTACCTTTCTTCTATATCTTCTGTGTTTCTTTTACAAGATGAAGAGTCATGTCCAACATGGAAGCAAGAATCACAGTGCTTCGGTACATCCTTATGGCTTATAGTGATCCAAGCACCCTTGTTACTTTCAAAACCAAACCATACTTGATGCTGTAGTTTTTTTTTGAAATATATGTTTCCACCTATGCATAACACGCATTGTACATGGCCTTATTCTTAGGAGGTATTCAGTGTCTGAGAGAGGTACCAATTGATGAAGCAATTGAGTTAATAATGTCTTCGTTATATAGGTGTTCAGGAAGCTTCTTTATTCTCATGAAATTGAGTGAAGACAACCATTTCAGAACTCTCATGGAGTATTCACCAACGGTCCAAACTGCACGCGATCATATTTTACTGATGTCTTCTTTTATGGAAAATTCAAGAAATAGATATCTTGAGTCCCGATTGGTGTAAGTAAAATCACCATTGAACTTCCTAGCTTCAAAGAATTTGTCAAGAATGACTTTCTTGGGCAGACCCTTGGTGAACTTGCCTATCAAGGTATAGGACGTAGATTGCAATAGTTCTTCACTAACTTGATCTTCAAATTGAATAGATATATGGCTTTCTTTGTAATGTGTATACGTAGGCTTAATTTTGATGGTTTTGACTAGGTTTGGCTGAATAACAACTTGCGAGTACAACCTTTGGTTAATGAGAGCCTCATCATTCTTTGCCATGTTTTGCAGGTTTTGATATTGGGAAGAACAAAGAGCAGAGAACTCTTTCATTCTTCGACAATAGGATTGAAGGCTGAGGTTTAGATTGAAAGTGATAGCTGCTAGATTAGGCTGCAGGACAGTATCCTCGGTTTATCTTGAAGGAGCAGATTTCTTCAACTCCAAGAAAAGCTTTCTTGGAGAGAAAGCCCACATGCCTCAGTGATTTGGCTTGGTTCAAGAGCTTAAGGCCACACAAATTCAATTTCTCGTGAAATGGTGTGTATTGTATAGTTTGCAGTGTCTATCTACTTTATAGTTGTTTAGTGTTAGTGGTAGTTGTGCTAGGAGAAGATAAAGTGTATTTTACTCTATTTTCTCTTAAGTATTATCTTAGATATATCTTTTTTCTTCTACAAATGGTGTGTATTGTAGATTATAAAAACTATCATGAGTGAAAGGCTAAAGCTTTGCCAACTGTGTTTGTAAATTCAGTTGGTAAAAATTTCAAAATACAAAAATTCACTGAAATGATCGAATAATATATTAACTTTTACAACCTCACACTTTTCCGTGACTTCGTAATTTTGGATTTCTTCCCATTTGGTATTGTATTCTTTGTTATTGTCTTCTTCACCTTCTTACTCACAACATTAGCAGCAACCTTTTTGGCATTCACAGGTGAAGGGACTAGATCCCTCTTATTAAACAAACAAAGCAGACAGCAAGTATGGAAATGATATCTGACATTTCTATAAATCTTTCTGGAAATGATAACTGTCATTTCTAAGATCAATGTGGAAATGATAATGGTCATTTCATGATAACTGTGGAAATGATAATGGTCATTTCGAAGATCAAATATACACGGTTTGTCTCTTATATAGACAAATTACTAACTGTTTGATCTTATCTTACTAACTGACATAATAACACGTGTCTGTTCAATGTTTATCCAACATTCTCCCCTTTAACATTGAACTCGACTCCTGTCTTCTTCGTGATCTTCCTCTTTATCTGAAGAGTTGTTGAAGATCTTGTTGCTGTCTGTTTCTCCGCTTGAGAAATGGCTGTCTTGCCGTCTGTTTCTCCGCTTGAGAAATGGCCGCCTTGCCGTCTGTTTCTCCGCCTGAGAAATGGCCTCCTTGCCGTCTGTTTCTCCGACTGAGAAATTGCTGCTTTGCCGTCTGTTTCTCCGCTTGAGAAATGGCTGCATTGCCTCGGTTTCTCCATCTTGAGAAATGGCTGCATTGCCTCGGTTTCTCCGTCTTGAGAAATGGCTGTCTTGCCTCTGTTTCTCCGTCTTGAGAAATGGCTGCCTTGCCTTTGTTTCTCCGTCTTGAGAAATGACTGTCTTGCCTCTGTTTCTCCGTCTTGAGAAATGGCTGCATTGCCTCGGTTTCTCCGTCTTGAGAAATGGCTGTCTTGACTCTGTTTCTCCGTCTTGATAAATGGTTGCCTTGCCTCTATTTCTCCGCTTTGGGAAATGACTTCCTTGCCTCTGTTTCTCCGCCTTGAGAAATGGCTTCCTAGCCATCTGCAACACAGGCTCTGATACCAAATAAAGGGACTAGGTCCCTCTTATTAAACAAACAAAGCAGACAGCAAGTATGAAAATGATATCTGTCATTTCACAAGATTAATATGGAAATGATAACGGTCATTTCAAAGATCAAATGTACACGGTTTGTCTCTTATATAGACAAATTACTAACTGTTTGATCTTATCCTTACCAACTGACATAATAACACGTGTCTGTTCAATCTTAATAACCTTTTCAACAGTAAGAGCCTTTCGCTTCTTCGAGTGAGCCACCACGGCTTTAACAACAGCAGCTTCTGGCTTTGACTTAACAGCTTTGGGCTTGGCTACAGCTTTTACACTGGTAGTTGGCTTAGTAGTCGTCTTCTTCTTAGCCACGACGGTCTTACAAGGAGTCAGATGAGCAGAGGGGACTTTGAAAGAGGCAGCTACCAGTCTTCTCAATTGAACAAGTAAGAGCAATTACATCACGCTTGAGATATTAGATCACGTTTGTGATATTGCATTTATATTTTAGTTACTTTTATATGCTTAAAGTGGTACTGCTATCAAATTTGATATATTATGTTTGCGATTTTGCAATTTTAAATTTTGTATTCACTAACATTGCATTTGTTTAGCTTTTACTGTGAAGTATTATTTATTAGTGATATTTTGCAAGTGTTAATTAAAAATAATTCATCATGATTGTACGTTGAGGTGGTAAATTTTACGAAAAAAATAGACTGTATTATACATTCCTGGGTAGGAATGAGTCAATAATTGACAATGTCAACCCATACCTTATCTCAACTAATACATATACATGATGTGCGAGCCGTAACAAAAGTTTGGATCCCTGAACATTGCTTATCAACTACCTTTACGTGCAGATGATAAAAATTTAGTACATGTCCATAATGATACATATGCACTAAAGATATGCAATATAGTTGACAAGCGCAGTTTCCGAAGCTCTATATCAAGGCTGTTCTTCTGTTGGAAATCGTATCTCCTTCAAAAAGAACCAAAGTAGATACTTTGGTTGTTGAACTTTTAGATTCATGTTCGGAAACATGTAGCGATGGGGTTGATAAAGAGAAAGTGAGTCAGGGAAATAGGGATAAAGAATGGGTTAGAGTAGTGTTGAGAATAAAAAACACGGTCAGGGCAGTGTTGTTGGTGAAGAAAATAGTTTGATACATAGGGCAATTTTTGAAGAATAGGGTGTTAAAAGGGTTGAAAAAGAGGGTGTTAAAAAACATGGTATTGAATATGAGATTGTTGAAAGGGTTGAAGAAGAGGGTGTTAAAGAATATGATATTGAATAGGAGGTTGTTGAAAGGGTTGAAGAAGAGGGTGATGAAGAACATGGTATCGGAGAATATTTTGTTCAAACGGTTGAAGAAGAGGGTGCGAAAGAATAGGTTTTTAAGAAGAGGTTGTTGAAAGGGTTGAAGACGAGCCTGAAACTGTTGGTAATAAAAGTCCTAAAAAGATTGTTATTGAAGAAGATTATTTGGACCATTCGCCAACTGAGTCATCACATTTAAGTGTTCTTATTGATGAGTTGAGGTATGATGCTCATTGAGGGGAGGGTATTGAAGTTGAATCAGATGCCCCTGAGCAAAATGTTAGAGAATACAAAAAAATCAATTTTGATTTAAATGTGCACGATGTTGTGGCTGAGGTTGATGATGAGATTGATGAGCACATGACAACTCCACTATATCGAGAGAAAAATACATCTCCACCATGTGAAAAATAACAATCTGTCCCGGTAGGTGGACTAGTAGAAGAGGAAGTAGAGGATATTAAGACAGATTACATGACATCAGATGCTCTAAACACACCTAAACAATCAGATATAGAGCTTGATGATGACGTGGAGATGTTGTATAGCCTTTCTACACTCAACACTGTTGTTCCATTGTCAAGTGTTGAATTATAAGGTGGGCATGAATTTGTAACTGCAACTTAGCTATAAGAGGCTATTAAGAATTACAGAATCAAGTAGCAGATGTATATGGTTATGAAAAAAATATTACAGTGACATAATAAGGTTTGTATCTTCAACAGAAGGTTTCCCATTAAAGTCATATTGTACCTCCATATGATGCAGTAGTAGGTGGGTGTTAAAGAGATTGGTAGAAAACCACACATGTCTCCAATAAATGATATAAGAATATAATTGATATTTGGATAATTAAGTACTATTTTCCTGTACTATTTTCCTCGATAGGAGTAAGATATCAGCTGGTCTGTCACCTTTTTTATTGCCTCACAGAATAGAGAATTTGTGGTGCGAGTCAATGCACAAAAGGGATATAAAGCTAAATTTCTAGCGCTTGGGATGATCTTAGAAAATGATAAACATTAGTTTGCAAGGCTGTTACACTAAAATAAAGAGACTATATGAACAAATCCATGTTTAACTTGCATCATTAAGCAAGCAAGCAATGTGTTCGAAAGATTATGTGTGTTTGGGACATGATAAGATGGGATCCAAGACATTGTGTAAGTCGAAATTGGTCTTATGTGGGTGTTTTTTTAAGGGCACTTTTGAAGGGAAACTTATAGTGTTTGTTGGAAGTGATGAAAATAATTAGGTATACCCAATAGCTTGGGCTATTGTCGAGAGTAAAAATAGCTTGGTCTTATGTGAGAAATATCCATTTTACTAAGATACCGTCACTTAACTATATAAAAGCTTTTATGTTTTTACTTCACCATTTTTTCCCAATTTTCTCTGCTCTCTTTTTTATTACGTGAATAGAAGAGTACCATAATATTATAGGTGAAGATTCAATTTTGTACTCATTTTTTTCGTATGATTTTGATTGTGTTTTTTCTTGATTTCGAAGTTTAATTTTGGAAATCTGTATAGATAAGTCGATTTGTGTGTTTAGGTAACTCGATTTTTTTATTTCAAAATAGGTAACTCGAGATACGTTTCCTTTGTGATTTTTGGTATTCTTTTCGTATTACGTTGCTAATGTAGTGTAATTGTTGTATTTCAGTAAAGTTTTGGTTCATTTTAGTGTGTTTGTGTGTTTCAGGAAATCTATGTCCGTGTAAGGGTTCAAAGTTTAAAATGAAGAAGATGCAGTAAAAAGATGCAAAAGTTGTTTTACTTTATGTACTGATAGTAGCGAAAGGTGTTTATTCTTTTGGGCTGCTAGATGCAAAACATGTTCTTTTAAGATACGAAAGATTGGTGTAAAATATATTTAAAAACAAAATCAAAACATTGACTGGTAGATGCAAAACCTTCTTTTTGCTAGATGCAAAATGAAGAAGACGACTGAAAAAGATGCAAAACCTTTTTTTTGCTATTTTCAAAATGAAGAAGACGACTCAAAAAGATGCGAAGCGTTCTTTTTGCTAGATGCGAATTTTTTTTAAGTTTGTACGGGTAGATGAGAAACCAAAAAATTATGAGAAATGCAAAATCAGACCAATTGTGATAGATGCTAAACCAGACCAACTATAATAGATATAAAACCATGCATATGATAAATGTGAAACCATATAATGAGAAACGAGGGTAAAATATAACTTTAAAAAAATAAAAACATATCATGAGTGGTACTAGTTTTGTTCGTTTGAAGAAACCAAAATTAATTGTATTTTCTAATTATTTTTTTCCGAGTTACAGTTTAAAAGATACAGACTTTTAAAATTTTAAACTTATAGTGTAAACGAAGAAGATGCAAAACCTTCTTCATTTTGCTAAATGCGAAAACTTCTTTGTTTTGCTAGATGTGAAACCTGTTTAAATTGTTTACCTACTGAATACAAATTCAGACCCACTATAATAGTTGCTAGATGCAAAAGGCCACTACAATAGATGCTAGATGCGAAACCAATCCACTCTGATAGACGTGAAACCATATACTAAATAAAAATTAAAGATATTTTAAAAAAATCAAAACATATTATAAAAAAATTCAAAACATATCATGTGTGGTACGAGTTTGCTTGTCTTAAAAAAATAAAATCAATGGTATTTTTCGATTTACTTTTGGAGTTACAGTTTAAAAGATATGGACCTTTAAAATTTTAGATTTAAAAAATTCAAAGAAAGAGAATGGTTCCAATTGTTTGGTGGATTTTATATAATATAATATTTTTTTGTACAAAGTCTTTTAAAAAACATTCATTTATCAGTAATGGATCATAATTTAACCGCACCGATAGGATGGGTAATGGGTTTAAAATATTTCTCACAAATAGATTGTGGGTTTGAAAACTTATTATCAGCGCGATTTGAGATGGGTTTTGGATTTAATAAATTTTCCACACGGGTACCCAACCTGAACCAGACTCACCAGTCATACCCGATGGATACGCGCTAAATTAATATTATATAGAATAATATATTATTCATATCAAACTATAAAATAAAATTACTAATGTTGGTATCTCTATTCTCTAATATCAAAACCATATATTATTTAAAAATACATTATTCTATATATATAGAAAATTGATTATATTAGACTATTAGTACTGGTCTAATATTATTAATATTATTAATTAAATTAAAAAACATTTATATACCAAAATATATATTAATTATTAATAAACATAACAATAATACAAAATATTTTATAATTATTAGTAGATCTATATTACAGGTATATTTTGAAAAATATCACTCTAAATTCTAAAGTTAAATTTGATTTTTTAATTTTTCTTTTTTAAATATTTTTCTTTTTCCATTGTAATAATAATAATAATAATTAAATTAAATTAAAAATATATTTACTAACATATACCAAAAATATATATTAATTATTAATTAATAACAAAATATTTAATAATTAACCTCAGGAATATATTTTGAACCATAGAATTTTATATTTAAACATTGAATTTGATTTTTTAGAACTTTAAAAATATTTTTCTTTTTTTTTAAATTCAGAAATCATAGCTTGAGGAAAAAAATTGTTAACCAAGGGATACGGGTTAGAATATGAGTTTGAAAAAATATAAACGACATAGATTACGGGTTTAGCTATACCCGAACCCATACCCGACCTATTGTCATCCCTATATATATATATATATATATATATATATATATATATATATATATATATATATTAATAACATATATATTAATTCATATTTATATTAAAAATATAATTGGTTGCGTAAGGTATGGTTGTGACCAAAGGTCATGAGTTCAAATCTCTATATATGTTTTTTTGTTCATCATGTCACCTTGTAAGCAGATCTATGTTGGGCCCGCAGGGGCGTAGGCCCCTTTATCTAAAATATATGTTTTATAATTTTTTTAAGCTTAACTAAAATATATATTTTGTAATTTTTTAATGTAATAATTATTTAAACAATATTAAAATAACAATTCTACGCCCTTTTAACTAAAATATGTATTTTATAATTTTAAATAATATTAAAGTAAAAATTTAAGATAATAATTGTTTTTTAAGGAATGTTTTAAATTTAATGTCTGAAATAATGATAGAAATTTTTTAATTTAAAAACTAATATGTTGACTATTTTTAAGAAACTTTTTAGATTAAAAGTCTCAAATAAAAGTGGAAATTTTAAATTACAAAATCTTGGATTATGACTATTTTTAAAGAATAAATTAAGTTAGAAATCTTGAATATTTTAAAAGAAAATTTTAAGTTGATATTCATGAATGGTTGGATGTAGTCTCGAGCATCTTAATCTCTAGAATATTAGAACTCGATTGATTTTGTAAGTATTCTCAATTTGTTTTGACATAATTTGTTTTGATTTAATATTCATTTAGTCTTTCAAATTAATTATATTTTATCTCTTACTTTGATTTAGAAAAAGATAATGAGTTGCTTGCTGCATATGAACGAGACTATATTTCGAGGAAAAAAAAAGGTGGAAATGAAGAACACGATCCGACGGAGTTTCACCAATTAATTTTTTCAAGGTATGTATATTTTTTTTGTTTTCTTTTGAAATTTTATTATTATTTTGATCTTAAAACACATGTTAATCAATATTATGTTAATCAATATTTTTTTCTGATCTGATTTGTGGTTTAGGAAATTTAAAATACATTCACTTAGTTTAAAGACAATATATATGGAAATAGTTATTTGTTTTTTTAAAATAAAATTATATATTTATATTATAAATTATGTTTAATACAAATTTGATTTTAATTTTATATAATTTTTACATAAAATTTTGATTTTATCTATATGTATTTAAAAAATATTTTTTATATAAAAAAATTGAATTTATTTCCATTCATTTCTAAAAATACATTTCTAAAAATATATTTTATACATGGGTGAGTTCTTAAGAAGTACATCAAATATACCAAAATTCTTGTTACATAGAAAATATTTTTATAATTCCAATAAGTTTATAATATTTTTGATACTAACAATGTATCTAATATTCTAGATACACTTAATAGAATTAACCAAACTAAAGCACACTAAACAAGAATTTTTAATTATTCTATATATCTTATTGGAAATAAACATTTATCTTTTGAAATATATTTTATATATTAAATAATTTTGTTATATTGTTTTGAAATATCTTTTAAAAATAATATATTAGTATTTTCATCTATTTTTAAAAAAAATTATAACAAATTTTATTTACTTAAATTTTATTTACTTTTATGTAAATTTTAAAATATCTTTTTAACATATTAAATTTTAAGATATTAAATTTGGTTTTGTTATATTGTATTTTATTTTATATATCTTTTAAAAATAATATATTAAGATACATTAAGATTTATTGTTATATATATATATAATTAAACCAAAGATTCTTTAAGTAGCTCGAGTAATAATAATATGATTCATCCTAATCTGATTGTCTCTATATCAAGACCTAACGATGATTTTCATTTGAATGAATGAATATATAGTGGACTACGCCAACTTATTGAAAATTCTGATAGTAATGTTAGAGATAAAATTCGACTAATAGTAATGTTAGAGATAAAATTCGACGAGAATTTTGGCCCCCCTTACTTCAATTTCTAGATCCTACTTCAATTTCTAGATCCGCAACTTGTGGTTTACCTTTTGGCGTTGGTTTGCAGGTTATTAAGTAAGACAGGAGGTTTATGAGAGGACTGACGGTTGTATTTGAGAGAATTTTATAGCATTAATTTTTATTATCTTATATACTAAAAAATATTATACAAAAATAAAATAAATTTATATTGTTGTTCATCTTAATCATTACAAATAAATATAATATAATTTTATTTATATTTATATTTAATTTTAAATATATAAATGATATTAATAGTTACGATTATAATATAGTATTTCATTTATAAATATTTAATAAATATTAATGAGTTTAGTATATTAATACATTTTTTTCACTATTTGAATGTTTATAATATAGAATTTTATTTATTAATATTTATTAAATATTAAAGAGTTTAATATAATTAATTAAACATTTTTATTTATTAATATTCCAACATCATTAATAGGATTAATAGGATTAATAAAAAAAATTGTTTATTAATATTTTTACGGTATTAATCGTTTATAATATATATTTTTATTAATATTTGAATGTGATAGATTAAATAAATAACATATCTTATATTGTTTTTCTTAGGACAAAAAATTATATTCGTCAATATAAGGGTCGACGAATAAGGGTCTCGCGAATATAAAGAGTAGGATTCCTCATTCTAATTTTTTTTTTCTTTTATCAAAGTAAAAAAAAGTAAATATCAACATAATCTATGAGATCCCCAAATCCTACAATTTTTTGATATAGCTACCAAAGTCATCTCAGCTCCAACAAATTCAATTTATCGCAAGGATGGTTTAATTAATCTTCCAGAACATCATGATTGAATTCTTAATTTATCTTTCAAGTTACAAAATTATGTGCGCAATAATTTTATCAATAATTTATCAATAATTTCAACATCATATATATATATATATATAGATCAATAATCAAATATATTTATATTTTAAAATCAAATAAGAAGACAAATCCATATATTTGAAATAAATGATAATTATAGTAATTATCAACAAAAGTTTAGGGGACAAATCCGTATATTTGAAATAGATGATAATTATAGTAAATAAATACAAAAACTTAAAAGAGGATTTAATATCCATTAAATTTTAAAATTTGCTATTAAATAATATCTAAATCCTCAAATAATATTTAAATACACTTTTGTTCAATAAATTTTATAGTTTTTAAATGTGTATTTATATATAAATATTTATATTTAGACTGCTTAATAAAATTTTTTTTTATTCAAACTATTAATAAATGACTCAATTACTTCATTCTTAACTAAAATTATACTTTTAAACCTCAATTTACATTTTGAGAAAAATCATGAGTATTGAAAGTCCTTATACTTTTAAACCTCAATTTACATTTTGAGAAAAATCATGAGTATTGAAAGTCCCATAAGAATCTGATTGAATCATCTACAATTAAATACCAGTCTCTAATAAAACACTAGTCTCCAATAGTCTCCAATTACAGGACTCATCTCTAAAGCATTCATAACAAAAAGTCTCCAAACTCACAACGGTTTCGAACGAAAGATATCCAATCTAGAATCATAACAACTCTCCATCATCAAAGTGAATATCTGATATGACTTCATTAATGGATATTCGAAATATTATTGGTCATTGTTAATACTTCGCTTTATAACCCGAACTTCAAAAATTTAACCTAAATTAGAGTTGTCAAGCCATTCTCCATGTGATCTTCAAATAATCAATCCTTATGTTCGAAAAAATTTATAGGCCAACTAATCTCCATATCCATGATATGTGCCAACTGATCTTCATAATCTACGTCAAATCATCTCTCTGGGAGAAAATTCTATAAGCCCAGTAATCCTCATCTCTACGATAGAAAGGTCTATAAGCCAAACGATCTCCATCTCCATAATAAAAAAAACAGTATATGCCAAACGATCTTCATCTCCATGAAAGATAAGATTTAAGCTTAGTGATCTCCATGATATGCGCCAAGTGATCTCCATAATATACACCAAATCATCTCTGTAGTATAAAATGCTATAAGCCTAATGATTTTCATTCCCACGATAAGAAGGGCTATAAGTCAAGCGATCTCTATCTCCATAATAAAAAGAACGTTATAGGCCAAGCAATTTTTATCTTCATGGCAGGCAGGCTTTAAGCTTAGCTATCTTCATGCTATACACCAAGTGATCTCCATATCCATACCACAAATATGGTGTTTGTTATACTTTCTCTCTTCTTACAAAGTGTGAATGGGTCACTGACCACGCCTATAGGTTATTAAGGGGCCATACTGATCCCGGACCAATTGAGTCCAATAATACAAACGGGCTAATTAGCCACGACCCCTGAGGCTATGCAATGGGCCACACTGAGCCAAATACCTTGTACTTGTATTAATAAGCAATATGGTAATAAACCAAGCCTATAAAAGCCACATAATAGGCCGAATCGGTCACTCCCACAAATAATCCGATTGGCATCCAAAAATAAGACTATGCGATGGGCCATATTAAGCCCGATTTTGTAAGGACACGCAAAGTCACCAAATGTATAACAAATACAAAAATCACCAACTCGCCCCACAACATATAAGTCGACCAAATCACTTACAATAACCACAAGGTTTGCTTCTAGTTATTTTTATATAGCGACCCCCACGACAAGAAAAACAAACACCATTATGTTTTCTATATGCTTACAGCATACACAGTCACCTACGACATTCGGTAAATATTTCAACACAAGGATCGTGATATCTACCACGTTACATAGTCACACAAAATAAGTATAACTATATATATTCCTTACTTCATCCTTCAACAAAGACTAGGGGGCACTCATCTATCTCCATCAAGGAATCAATAGAGGGTATTAATTGTTACTTGTACACTATTTTCCTTTGGAAAAATAGAGCTTTTTATCCTCAAGGGAGATTTTTTCCGACAAAGGTTTTTAACAAGCAAGAATAATTAGGTACAAACCTAGTTGGAGACGTCTCTGATAACAATTCAACTAGGAAAATAATATAACCAAGCCCTAAGAATTTTCAAAGTCTATCCGACATGACTGACTAGAGCTGTTATCGGGTCGGGTCGGTCCGGGTTTGGACGGGATCAAGACCGACTTGTTAAGTTACCGGGCGGGTCGAGCCGGACCGCTAAGCAAAGGGAGCCAAAAATGATGGACCGGGACCGGCTCGTTAAGAGTCGAGTCGGTCCGGTCCGACTCTTAACGAGCGGGTTTGTTAGTTTATCATATTATTTTTAGGGTTTTAGTTGAAAATATACATATATTAGGAAAAACAATTATATATCTCCCTTATTGGGCTAGTTACCGGGTGGACCGGTCCAGACCGGTAAAAGAGTCGGTCCAAAATTTTGGCTCCCAACCCGCTCCCTAAGCTATCCGGACCGGTCTCGGGCGGGCCTTACCAGTCCGGTCCCGGGCGGGTTAACGGGTTGGGAGGCCCCCTAACAGCTCTATGACTGACATAGTTTATTCGGCATGATCAACGACGTCTTAGAAAAAAAGATAATTGAAGATGGTACTATGAAAATTGACCAAGTATAACAAACAAGTTCCCTTAAATGCAAATAAGAGCGAGAAGATTACATTATCTGAATAGTGATAAGGCAATATTTTGTATACAATATCTGAATAATAATAAATTATATGTGTAATTTAATTAGATGTTATACTATCGCATATTTATTAGTTATATTCTGTAACAAATATAAATAAATAAAGAAAGATGAAACATCTTGTATAACTCCTGTAAATATTAGTTGAGCTCAATATGTAAGGATATAATATTTTATATAGAATAATATTATTATATTTCTCTCTCTCTCTCTCTCTCTCTCTCTCTCTCTCTCTCTCTCTCTCTCTCTCTCTATCGGGATGATTTAGGTATTTGATTGGGATTTTTTCCTAATAAACGTATTCGGGGAAGTTTGATGCACACGTGACAAGGATGAAAAAAGTTAACATTAAAGCATTCAAATGGTTGGCTAAAAAACAAACCAGCCAATGGTCTAAATCCCACTACAAAGAGGGCATGTGTTGCAACATTCAAACTTCTAATCTAGCAGAGATGTTCACTATGGTCATTCTACACATGCAGGCAAAATCCATCATAACATTAATTGATGGAAGCATAATGCATACTATGAAACAAATAGCCAAACTTAAAAATAAAGTTGTTATATGAAAGGGTGAAGTGTGTCCAAATATCTTGAAGAAGTTGGAGGTGAGTATTGAGGAAGCTGGGAAGTGTTGGACTCAAGAATGATAAGGGCCCAAATATGAAATAAAATTGGAGGAGAAAGATTTTTTTTATAGACATTACAAAAATTGCATGTTCTTGTAAGAGTTGGAAGCTTAGTTGTATACATTGTGCACATGTTATGCGAGTCATTTGGGTAGATGGTAAAAAACTTTTCGACTTCATTCCACATTTTTACCACATAACAACAAACAAGACCATCTATGAGAATACAATCAACCCTTAATTGGCAGTTACTCTGGAAAAAACTTCATTTCCTCTATGTCATCCACCACCTATGGAAGTAAAAAGGGGGAAAAGGTAGTAAAAAGGAAAAGAGACAAAAGTGAGCTCAAACCACTATAATGAGCAAGATTATCAGAAAGTTTATTCAGTTGAAGTGCAGCAAGCGTAAGAAAATTAGCAATAATAAAATGAATTTCCCATATGTTGAAGAGAACTCACAAGCTGCTGCTGCTATGATTGAGACAAATGATGGTGGTATTGCATATAACTCACAAGAAGGTGATGATGGCCCTGAGAGAAATGACGGTGGTACTTGTGGGGATGTGCATAGATATAAATCACAAGGAGTTGTTCTTAACAGAATACATAAAGCTTGTTTTTGTGCTCGTGTTAGAAGGGAAATAAGAAGAGTGGAAACAATTCTATTACGTTTATTCATAGCCTCCATAGTTTTTATTCACTCGTGTAATAGGTTAGAATAGGTTGGGATATGTGTTGTTAAGAGAACACAATACTTGATGTAAGCTTTGCTTAAAATATTTCTTCACTTTTTTATGCCTTGCTTTTTATGATAATTATTTTTTTTATTTTGATGCAATGAAGCCTCGTTTATTGTATTAATCCAAGAGCCTGTAGAGGACAAGGTGCACCAGGCATTAGAATAAAGATAAAAAGACATGTAGGCTATAAAACCTATTTTGCGTTTTTTCCTATTTTTTAATTGAATAATTGGTCAAAAAGAATATTTTAGGTAGTGGTATGCATTCAATTAATAGTGTGTGTGTGTACTTATTTGTTATTTTAAATTATTATCGGTATGCATTCAATTATTGTAATGTTGGGTACTTTTGTTTTCTTTTTTTTCTTTTTTTTAAAAAACAATGTTGGGTACTTTTTTATTGATATGTTAGGTAGATATATTGTTCTGTATTTAATGGTCTTGTTCAATGGTTATTGGGTCTTGCATGGTCTGATTGTATTTGGTTTTGAATGGTCGTGTTATATATTGGTGGTGTGTACTTGTTTATTGTTTTAAATTGTTACTCATATGCATTAAATTCATAGAGTGTTGGATACTTGTTTATTGGTATGTTATGCAGACACATTATTTCTTTATTTAATGGTCTTGTTGTATGGTTATATTGTATTTCATAGTATTGTTGAATGGTGTATGGTTAGAGGGTCTTGTTGTATTTGGTTTTGAATGGCCGTCTTATATATTTATTTGCATGAAACTAGTAGAAAATGTGTTTCGAGAAATGAAATTTCATAATACAAAGAGATTTCTTGAGCTGCGAAAGAAAACAAAAACAAGAAATTAAAGAGACTTAGAGGAGTAATAACTTCATTTGCTGCCACATCAAATGTTGCAGGAAGAGAGAAACCTAGACCAGAGGAAACTTCAAGAAATGTCTAAAGTAAAATTATGTTTGTTCGTAATTTTTTTTGTTCAAGAGTAGGGTGCTTTTTAGTCAAGTTTTGATAATAATTACAAGTCTGAACTCTAATTGTGATGTTGTATTATTAGGTGTTCAAAGCCTTATGTAATATTTTGGATTAGGTGTTGAAAGCATTATGTAATATTTTGGAATAGGTGTTGAAAGCCTTATATAATATATTAGATTACGTGTTTAAAGTCTTATCTAATATATTGAATCATGTGTTAAATTCCAAGTGTTGTTTCAATCAGTTATAGACCATCTTTATAAGTAGTGAATTATATAGGTCAACAAATTAACTTTGGTTTTCCGACTCTCGTTCTCAGTTTCTATATTGTATAGATTCTTATTGGGCAACGCTAAATCGAGACACGTTTTGGTTATAATGAGACCCCGTTATAATGAGACCTTCTTCAGCTATAATGAGACCCCAAATTTTACTAAAATACCTCTAATATATAAACTTTTTCAGCCGACTATCTCTCTTCTCTCCTCTCTTCTCTCTTATCTTTTTCCCTTTTTTTTCTTTTTTATCAAATTCAAGTTGCAGCTCGCATCTCACCAATCAAAATCAGAAAATTATTTATCTTCTCCAATTAATCTCTCTTTCTAGAGAACTCATTTCCTAATCAAAATCAACAATAGCACCCCAAGCATAAAAGAAGGCGACTGAGAAGAAGGTCGCCGAGAAATATCCCTTGACTGTCGTAGCATCTGAGAAGAAACCAAAGACCAGAAAGAATTTACCAAAAGAATATGGAGCTGGAGCTCATAAAAAGAAGAAACGATCCAAGAAAAACACCGAGACCTACAAGATTTACATCTTCAAGATCTTTTCATCCCGATATCGGTATTTCCAGCAAAGCTATAAGAATCATGAACAGTTTCATCAACAATATCTTCTAGAAATTGGATGTTGAGTCTGCGAAGCTTGCGAGGTACAACAAGAAACCGACTATCACTTCAAGGGAAATCCAGACTGCAGTAAGATTCGTATTGTCTGGTGAATTGGCTAAACATGATGTGTCTGAAGGAACGAAGGCTGTTACAAAGTTTACAAGTTCTTAGGTTATGGAATTTTGGGATTTAGGGTTTCTGGTTGTAAATTTAATTCAAACTTAGAAATCGATTGGTTATTTTCTTTTTTGTGGTTTTGTTATCTTATTGATGTTTCTGATTTCGCTATTAATGAAATATCTTGATTTCAAATATTGATTTCTTTGATTTTATTTTAAAAAAAAATTGTAGCTCGCTTTTTATCTTTCCATCAAGATGATCGGGTTTCGAACAAGATTGCCATTACCATCAGGCTGAAAAATATTTCACAGTTACTAGTTTATTTCTTAATAAAAAATTATACAAACTATTGGGTCCAAAGATTACTTCATTGTAATATAATTCTGTAAAAAAATTGGTTCTTCGACTAGTGTGATTCATTCTTTTTACGCTAATGAAAAGTCGGAAAGTTCCACAAGGCGATATTAAAATATAATTAAAAAGTAAAGAGAAGTTTTGTTAAAGAAGAAGAAAATAGTTAGATTTTAATGTAATTGATTCTTTGGGTATTAGATTATTTTTAGAGAGAAGTTTGGTTGGAGAAGAGGAAGAAAATTGTTTAGATTTTTGGTCGAAAACTTGGTTTTATATGATGAGTAAAATGGTCATTTTACATAAAGTAAAATAAAACGTTTGATTTAAGGTCTCATGATAGCCAAATGTGGTCTAGATATAGCCTTGCCCATTCTTATTCAATATAATATTTATTTCTTTTGATTGATCTGTAACTGGTGAATCCAACCACTTAAAACCCCATATTTTGCTTCAATAGTCTGGAAAAAAAATCAATTTGGGTTTAAAAAAATTAGGGTTCAAGACATAAATTAAGCTTTGAATCCAAAAATATTAAGGTTAAATGACACTTACGCTATAGTTTATGCACCCATAACATCTTCATGTATTAGAATTAGTCCACGAAGTACACATTATTAGAGGTGTCCACAAAACCATTTCAAATCCGATGCTCGCTTTTCTGTTTGGGAGAAAATGGTTGAACTACTAGACATAAATAAGAAAAAGGGAAGGGAAGATGAAGAATAATGATTCTTAATGAGTTCTTTTTCAAAATAACAGAAGAAATATGAAATAAATGTTTATTCTTATTAAAGAATAGTGAATGAAATAGTGAATAAAGACGAAAAATAGTGTTTTTATCATGATTTTATAAAGTCACATAGTTTATTTAATAATGTAATACGTTGAATTTATTTATTGGTTCTACAAACACTCCCGTAAGTCACCATGATGACAACAAGTCATTTGATCAAAGTTTTTTAATCATAACTAAAGTCGATGGACCATTAATGATACAATTTTATGTTAAGTATGATGGCATGTGACAACTTTACATCAATCAACAGATACGAAAGACTAATTCTATACAAACAAGATAGTCAAAGGACTCCCACCGGACTTCTGAAAGTCCATGAAATATTTGTCACCAGATTTGATAGTCGAATGATGTGTTATCGTTCCAAACTGATATAGTTTGAAGCTATTCAACATGCAAATTTGAATTTTTTTATGGTTTTATTTGATTCGATTTATATGTCTATATTATATTTAACTTAAATTTCTTAATAATATGAAATAAAATGTTATACCACATAATACATAATCAATTGGTTTAAAATTAAGATTTCAAAAAACCAATCGAATTTATCTAAATTCAGTTTTGACATATGAGGCATAACTAGTAAAAATATATTTTATATACTTATTATGATGATTTATTCTCTAGTACGATCTAAAAAAACTATTGCGGTTCAATATCCAAAAATGAAAAGTTTCCATCCATTTATACAGAATTATCAAACACTTGTACATTTTTTTTCTTTGTAATTTAAAGTTTAAAAAATTGTATCTTTTAAACCGTAATTTAGAATTATTTTTTGAACATCATTTTTTTAAGACGAATAAAACTATCCATGAATGAAGTTTTTTGAATTTTTTTTTAAAATAAGATCCGAGTTAATCAGTGTCTCACATCCAACTTTTAGTCCCACATCTATCATCTAAAGAATACCATTTTACAATGGTCTCACATCCAGCCACTTATCTTGCATCAATCATCTAAAAAATTCTTTTTTACAGTTCTCTCGAATCTAGCAACTTATCTTGCATATATCATTTTATTTTATTTTATTTTATTATGGTTTCGCATCTAGCAAGTCTCGCATCTATCATATAAAAAATCTATTTTACACTAGTTTTGCATCTAACAATTAGTCTCACACTTATTATCTAAAAATTATTTTACACTAATCTTGCATCTAGCAATTGGTCCTGTATCGATCTAAAACTATTTACACTAGTCTCGCATCTAGAAGCTTGTCTCGTATATATCATTAAAAATATCCATTTTATATTGGTCTTGCTAGTATTTAGCAATTGGTCCCGTATCGTACTAAAAATATTTACACTAGTCTCGCATCTAACAACTTGTCTCGTATCTATGATTAAAAAGATCCATTTTATATTGGTATTACTAGCAACTAGTCTGAAATTTATCATTTGAAAAAAAAAACTATTTTTGGCATATAGCAACTAATCCTCCATCTATCATCCAAGAATTATTTTACATTGATCTCGCATCTAGAAACTGAACCCTCATCTATCATCTAAGAATTATTTTACATTGGTCTCGCATCTAACAACTTATATCACATCTATTTAAAAACTATTTTACACTAGTTTCACATCTAACAATTGGTATCACAATATCTAAAACTATTTTATATTTGTCTCGCATCTATCAATTGGTATTGCATCTATCATCTTGAAAATATTTTAAACTGTTCTCGCATCAAGCAAATCTAGATGATATATGAGAGACACTAGACAAGACATACATAATAACTTAAAAATGCAGTAAAACTTATCTTAAAATACATAATTATTTTCTTTCTCCAAACAATCATTCATCCTAAATCGAGAAACAAATTTCAATTTAAAGTCAATTTCAATGACAAAATCCAATCAAAGACGTTGATGAAAATCAAATCGCGGATAAAACAAAAATAAAGAACATGAGGACGGAGAAATCTCGAAAAAAAGAGAGAAAGAAAGAAAAACAAGAAAAACAAAAAAAATAAAAGAGAGAGAGAAAACCTTCCATAAAAATAATTATAGTTCAAAAGAAAATGAAGAAAATCTTTAATAAAGATATCTAATTTGGTAAAGAAAAGTACATGAGAATTATACAATTAATTGTATATCATATAGTAAATAAAAAAATTAAATGAATGTTTAATAAAAATATATAATAATAAAAACAATAAGTGGAAACTAACTTTCCTTATTCCTACTTTAATCAAGAGATTATTGTGAATTGTATGTTTTCACTTGTTAAGCATATAAAATTTAAAGGGTAAAGTACCATTTAAGATCCAAAACCCAAACTATTATCCACTTAGGACCCATATTTTCATGATTCTCTGAGAAAAAACTCGTTTTAGTTAAATATTTACCATTGGAGACCCACTAATATCTTAAATACCCCTCCTCATTTCTATAAAATCTCTTAACACCCTACCTCACTTTTTCTCTCTCTTCATTCTTATCCAGTAAATTCCTCTTCCTTTCTCTCTCTAATATTTGTGTATCAGAACTACTTGCAATATATTATCCTCCGTTGCAAAGTTTGTTAACAAAATCTCACATTTTCAAGACTACAACACTAGTATCTTCCTCGCTTATTCTCTCTATGTTGTTTGCATTCTCAAATCCGTCAAACTATCTGCTTCGAGATCATGTAATTGCTACAAACCACTCAAATATTGTCGTGTTTCTTTCTTAAAGTTGTCGGTCCAACTGTTTTTTTTTTCTTCTTCTTCCGCATCATGTAATCTCTATTCCTAAGCTGTTTGTCTGTTTATGTAATGCCCATTTTCACTTCCGCGATTCAAAATATATTTTATTAGGATTTTAACCATGAGTGCTCGTTGATTTAAGTAGTGCAGTCACCAATCTCCTTCGGAATTGGACCACTCAGCAAATTATCATCCAGTTGAAGAATCTTCAGACTTCAAGATCGATATATATCTTGAGGAATCGAGTCCTTCAAGAGATTATTTTCCCAAAAAATATTTTAAAAAAAATTCAAAATATATCAAGAGTTGTGCTATTTTTGTTCATCTTAAAAAAACAAAACCAACAGTATTTTCAAAAAACAATACGAGTTACGGTTTAAAAGATACAAACTTTTAAAAAATTTAAATTTAAAGGGTAAACGAAGAAGATACGGAACCTTTTTAATTTTGATAGATGCGAAACCTTCTTTATTTTGATAGATGCGAAACCTTCTTTATTTTATTTTGATAGATGTGAAACCTTCTTTATTTATTTTGATAGATGTTAAACCTTCTTTATTTATTTTGATAGATGCTAAACCTTCTTTATTTTGATAGATGCTAAACCTTCTTTATTTTGATAGATGTGAAACCTTCTTGATTTTGATAGATGCTAAACCTTATTTATTTGGTAAATGCGAAACCTTATTTATTTTGATAGATGCGAAACCTTCTTTATTTTTATTGATGCTAAACCATTTTTTATTTTGATAGATGTGAAACGTTCTTTATTTTGATAGATGAGAAACCTCTTTGTTTTGATAGATGCGAAACCTTCTTTATTTTGGTAGATGTGAAACCAGTCACTAGATGCAAAACCATATAACTAAGAAACGTGTGTAAAATATATATTTTTTTTAAAAATCCTAAAGATATCTTGAGTGGTACTAGTTTTGTTCATCTTAAGAAAAACAAAACCAATGGTATTTTCGAGTTCTTTTTCCGAGTTACAGTTTTAAAAGATACAGAGCTTTAAAAATTAGAAAAAAAATGGTTACTGGATTTTAGATAAAAGGGTAATTACGGTATAAAATCTCTTAAAACATTTAGGCATTTATCCGTAATATTTTTGTGAAATGGGTCTTTATAAGTAAGTCTCCCAATTTTAAATTTTATAAAAAATTAAAATTAAAATAATATCAAAACCCCCCAAACGTTCTCGCATTAGTTTATCAATATACTTTTAGATTTAAAATAATTAATTTTTTAATTTTTAATTTTCAAACATTGATTCAACCAAATATTCAAAATCAAACTAAAAAAATCAAACTAACCAAACAATGAACATTGATTGTTAAAAAAAACTATTTTCCCAAAAAACACCAATAACTCTATTTATAGAAACTATTTTGTCAAAAAAGATACTATAACTTTTTGAAAAATAAAGAAATGTTGAAAAAAAAAATCGTTATAATCACATTTTCTAAATCTGATGGAAACATATTGTTAATCTAATTTATATTTTATTAATTAAATTTAATATATTAACTAGAATAGATGAATAAAATACTCGTATGAAGTATGAACTCATTTTTTTAAAAAGTAAAATTTATAGTTTTTATTTAGAAAATATATTTTGGGCTACCGTGTAACCATACTAACCTCTCCTCCACCTTTCTTAGGGCTTCCCCTCCACCTCAATAGTGTTATGAACCGCCTCTTCTTCCCTCGAACCCTATACATCAGCATCCTAAATTAGCCCTTCAATTCAGAGACCTGTTTTGCATCAGCCTAACCCAGAAAGTCTACATTGCTTGAACAAAAACAAATCCACCATTGCCTAGAATCAAGATTGTCTCCCTAATCAATATAGGTGGTCATCACAATGATACGTTGTATGTCCCTCTCCATAGTCATCTTTTTTCATCAAATCCTATCCAAAACCCAAATTTGCATCATAAGTAAACTCATTTTCAGTTAAACAGAACTTACGCTAAAGTCACTAAAACTAATTCACATAATCCAGTTACTTCAATTTCTCATATCTTACAAAAAAAACCACCTAACTGTAAGATTCTATGCTGAAGACAAATAAAGATTTTATCTGAATTGAAACATACCTTGATTAGAAAGTTTTCTCATGGAAGGTATTTTATAGATTGAGTTCATAAAATCTTGAATTATTTTGGTTTTGTTGTAGAGTTTAATATCTTCTTATGGGATCCTAGATACATGTTCTTGGAATATGATTTAGAAGAGGAATATTGGAACTATATGGAAATTTTCTATGCGAATTATAGAGTGGAATATATATTTCAACATTGACTTTGAATCACCTATAACACATGTGTGGATTACTCTTCCTAATCTTCCATAATTCATGTATAATTAGGAAGTTATTTTAGCCATTTCTAAGGCAATAGGTCAGTCCTTAAGAGTCTGTGTACCTTTACGAAACAGAGTTAGGTTCAATTCATGTAAAGTATGGGTTGAGACAGATGTAGCTAGATTGTTAATTTTAAAATTATGGGTTGGTTTTTGAGATAATGATAGATTCTTGCAAGAAATTTGTTATGGAGAAATTCATTTTTACTGTAAAGAATACGATCATTTATGTCACAAAATATTAGCCTGCAGTAAATTAATTCCAATCAAAGAAGATATAATTATAGAGAAAAAACAAATGAAGCCTAAACCATTTATCAATCATAAAAAGAAATCTTTGAATCAAGTTGAATTTTGGGCACCAAAACTTAAATATATCTTTGTTAATGAGGTTGAACCTTCTCTTTTTTTCACAAGAACTACAAAAAACAAGATGTCATACATTTGAGGAAAATTGTAAGGATATTGAAGAATAAATTAGTTCTAGCTTTGAGATAAACAATGTGGAAGTTGTGCGACTAGAGAGACTGAACCTGTTGATACACAATAATGAAAATAAGATTGGTAACTTGTATTCAAGTGATAATGAAAATGAATTTATATGAGCACTGGATTCTATAAAATTAGGGGTTTTATATCTTTTATCATATGGATTGGATACCTTAGAAACAGAACCTACATCTCCCTTAAAAGAAACCGTTGGAAGTTTACCTACATCTCCAATTATGAGAAATATAGAACACAGAAAGGAATATAAGGATGTTGTACGTAAAATAAAAAACAACTTTAAACAACTTAAAAAGCTAAATTCTAGTAAAACATTGATCTATAAAGGTTCTTGTAGGAAATTCGTGAAAGTTTATAAATGATACTCATTATCCTTAATTCAAATGTGAGAGGAGTCTAGATAAAGAAACTATAATAACAATCCAACCTATAAGCAGGGCAGAAAAAGTAGACTTTATGCCAATTCAAAAACTTATGATCTTAGTGATTAATTTAGAAAATGTTTCCAGGAAAAATGGTTTTCATTTAGGAGTTGCTAATACAAATAACAAATTATGAATTTTCTGGAAGTAAGAGTTTAAAGTATAAATGGTTATCAATCATGATCAAGTTCTTTATTTAAAAGTATGACATTCATCTTTAGGAACAAATATCATGGTTTTGATAGTGTATTGAAAAAAATACTAGAGAGCAATGAGTATTTCTTTTGGATAGATAAAGAGAAGTTATTGATCAATCTAAACCTTGGATTTTTATGGGATGTTTTAATTCTATATTAATACCCATAAACAAGTAGCTTGTACTACTATGTGTTAAGAAAGCATGAATGATTTCAACAATTCTATTCATGACTGTCATCTAGAAGATACATGATTTTCTGGTTTAAATATATTTGGAGAAATAATCAGAAATGGAATAGGCTTGATATAGTTTTATGTAATTCAGATTGGTTGGGGTAACACTTAGCAATAACTGGATCAGATCATTCTCCCTTATGTATAAACATATCGGTTGACAAAATAAATATACAATCTTTCTTTGAATTCTAATATATGTGGACACTACATCCTTATTTTTTAAATGTGGTTGGACAATGTTGGAAGGAAGAGCTACAGGGTCCCCAATATCAATTTTTAGAACAACTTAAATAGATTAAAACTAAAAAGCTGGAACTGAGACATTTTTTGGAACATTTTTTATGTCATTGCTCAATCTGATGAAGAGGTGAATCATCCTGAAAACATTTTTGAGGCAATTCAAAACATGGAAGATAAGATTAGGTATCTTAAAGCTCAAGCTAGTCCTTTCCAAGTTATGGCTAAGGAATAAAGTTACTATTAAAAAACATGGACGAACTTAGATGAAGAAGGATGATATGAACAATAAATGCTTCTATAACTATATTAAATAAAGAAGGAGAACAAACATAATCCATGGAATAATGGATGGTGATCACTGTATAAGGGACCAAACAGAATTAGGTGAGTTAGTCAAATACCATTTTAAATAATTATTAGTTTAGCTGCTTAATTAAGGTGAATTTGAAGAGCTTCAAAGCTAGTATTGATCAAGACAATTATAGATTACTGGAATTACCTTCTGAAGATTAGATTCACAATTCTATGAAATCATTGAGATTAAATAATTTAGCTGGTGTTGATGGATTTAATGCTAAATTCTTTTAATATTATTGGTCAGCTATATACAAAGATTTTTGGGGTATCAATTGTAGCCTTCTCGCAAGATCATCAAGTGATTTTCTCTGCTTTCATATGTTCCGTGCCTAAAGTAGAGTAACCTAAGACACGGGAAGACTATAGACCAATTATCTTATGCATTAGTTTTCATAGAATTTTGACAAAAATTACAAATGAAAGAATTTCCTAGTTAGTTCGTACGAGTATATCACAAGAGCAAGGAAGATTTATAAAAATGTTTAAATATACATGAAAATAATACTGATTTAAGAATTAACTCAAAACCTAAATACAAAAGTGAGAGGTGGTAACTTATTGTTTAAGTTAGATATGCCTAAGGCTTTAGGCAGATTATCTTTTAAATCCATTCTAAGAATAATGGAAGCTTTTGGTTTTGATAAGAGATGCTTAACTTGGATAAAAAAAAATGTATCAATTATAATTGATTTTATATAATATTCAATGGTGAATTAAAAGGTTATTTCAAATCTTCTAAAGAAGTTAGATAATAATATCTGTTATTCCATAGTTTATTCATCCTAGCTGAAGAATATCTTATAAGGTGTTTGAAAAACTGTATGATGATAATTGTGAGATAAAATTTGAAACAATCAGCAATATGATAATACATTACCTTACATTTGTAGATGACTTCATTATTTTTTCAAATAGTTTTTCTCTAAACCAAAATAAATTCAGTGAGTTTCTAAAGCATTATGTCGACAAATCTGGAAAAATGTTAAACACAGACAAAACCATCATAATTAGTCTTACGAGAATGAATCAAACGAGAATAAATGTACTATAAAACCATAATGTTTTTAGACAATACATATTACCACTCAAATACCTGAGAATCCATATCCATACAAGTGATAAATTTTGAAAGTTTGATGAACTAGTTACTAAAGTTAGATTAAGAATTCAAGGGAAACTTCGTTCTTTTGGAGGAAATCTTAATCTTATACAATCTGTATCGATTGCTATTTTTATTTATCCTCTCTACAGCAACCAATTATCCAAGATTATGATTAGTAAGGTTGAGAAAATATACAATAAGTTTCTTTGGAGATCAATAGAAGCTAAGCAAGCTATGAACTAGACCACTTGAATTAATTTATACAAGCCATATGAAGAGGATGGTTTAAATATCCGCAGATTAGATAATATGAAAACTACTTTTTTCTAGAAAAATATAGCTAAAATTCAGGAAAAACTCTCTGTTATGGTCAAAATATATGTTTTCATTATATTGCTCAAAGTATTATCTTTTTCAAGTTCAATTAATAAGCAAGTGTTACAAAATTTTGAAGAGACTCATCAAAATAAGATAAATATCTAAGTGTTTTACCTTCTGAAAATTAGGAAGATAGGATATATATTTATGGCTAGAAAAATGGTGTTGTACTCAGGCTTTCATTTCATTCTCAAGATTGATCCATGAGGAAAAGAAAGTGAGTTTATGGACTAATGAAGGTTATAATAACTTTAATACATGTTTTGTGTGCAAGGGTAAATATAACAAAATTAATAACTTCATAAATTAATTTTGGCTTTTTTAGTATAACTCCACGAAATAATATTGACTTTGTTTTAGCAATTCCCAATTTTTTTTATTACAATTTATAGAATGATAAGATAGGGAGTTAATAAAAAAAAAGACTATGGGTTTTCGCACAAGCCATATTCTTCATAGGGGATATGAGGATTGATTAGTTTTGTAATTTCATAACAAAACTATATTTTGGATAATAAATTTCACTTGGATAATAGATACCCCAAAGCCTAAACACAACAAAAGTTATACATCTTAAAGGGTAAGTCAGGCCCAAAATTGGCTCATTTTCCAAAATACTATCAAAATACTAAGTTGGAATGTTCGGGGGATAGAAAATAAGGCAACAAGAAGAAGATTAAAACACCTAACCAAATATGAAAATATCAATTTTTTAGCTATCCAAGAGCCAATGATTGCCAATCTCCATATAACTAAACTTTCAAATCAATTGGATATTCAAAAATGTTTGGCAAATGTGTCAAATAAGATATGGTCTTATAAAATGAAGACTTTAAGATTCAAATCATTGAAAACTTTGAGCAATCAATTCATGTCAAGGTAAATCATGCATCTCAATCTAAAGAATTTACAGTTTTGGTTGTATATAAAAAATGTAATAGGGACCTAAGGCTGGAGCTATGGAACAATTTGAGGATGGTTTCAAATTAGAATATTGAATGGCAGCTGATGGGAGACTTCACTATCATCACCAACCATTTAGAACAACTATCTTGATCATCTTTGGGTTTGAGAAGTATCGAAGCATTTAATGATGTTATCAATAACTGTAATTTCACGGACCATGGATTTGTGGGTTTAAAAGATTAGACAGGGTATTATACAACACATCTTGTAACAACATTTTATGAAAACACTTGGGTTCAACATTTGGCAAGAATTGGATCATACCACAGCCCTCTTTACATCACTATAACTGACAATACAACGATTCTAAAAACTCATTTCAAGTTTCAAAACATGTGATTGACCCATCCAGACTTCACCAATATTCTAGAAAGTAATTTAAAAGAGCATATGAATGGAAATTTGATTCAGTTTAAGGTCAGGTTGAAAGCACGGAACAAAGAAAAAATTGGCAATATTTATAATGCTATAAAACATTCAAAAGATAAGGTCTAACTCTACGAAAAATGTATGGAAGATTCAGACACGACCCATAATAAAATAAACTTGTCAAAATCCATGGCATCTCACCTCCAACTCCTTGCTAGGGACGATATATTTTGGGAGCAAAATTGTTGTGTCAACTAGACAAAAAATAGGGATAAAAACGCAGCTGCATTCTAGAATTACGTAAAGAAAAGAAGAAAGAAAAATATTATCCTAAAATGAAATTTTAATTCAACAAAAATCCCTGACTTGACATAAATCATCCCAAATATTCTAAAAGCATTTGGATATAAGGCTCATCAAAATTCTAATATCAGCAATATGATATATAATCATTTTTAATGGATAAGTTAAATGCTAAACACTTCTTTAACCTCTTATATGAGCTTCCCACTACCACAGACATTCATCACTTAACATAAATCATCCCAAATCTCATATCAGGGGAATAAAATGGCATTCTAATTCAACACTCATCTAATAAGGAAATACAAAACTCAGTTAATGCATTAAACTCATCAAGTGTATGAGGAATAAATGGATTAACTCTACCTTTTTTCAAATATACTGGTCAATTATAAACACGACATTTGTGAAGCAATGAGTGCTTTCTTCAAAGTTTATACAATTTCCCAAGGTGTCTTCTCAACAGCTATATGCCTTATTCAAAAAACGAATCACCCACAAACTTGGAACGATTTCAAGCATATAATCCTTTGTTCTGTATTTAATATAATCCTTTCAAGAATTCTAAATGATAGGATTTCACCTATTCTACCTAAGCTGATATCTCAAGAACAAAACAAGTTTTTTCATGGTAGAAATATACAAGACAATACTCTACTAACCCAAGATCTTGTCAATGAGCTAAATATAAATGTCAGATGAGGAGATATATTCATCAAACTAAATATGACTAAGGCGTTTGATAAGCTATCTTTTATATTCACACAAAGATTCTAAAAGAATTTGGATATAAGTCTCATCAGAAGTCTTATATCAACCATATCATATTCAATGATTTTCAATGGAGAAGCTAAATGCTATTTTAAATCCAACAAAAGAGTTAGGCAATGGGATCATCTATCCCCTAGCCTATTCATTCTTGCAGAAGAATTCCTAATTAGAATCTTACCAAGTTGAGAGCTGATATCCTGCCATCGGATATAGAAAAGATAATGAGAATTACACTTAATATTGAAAAAGATGATATATACAAATGAATTCCATCTAATAATGAATACTTTTGTACTAAAAACCTGTAATGAAATAAGATAACATAAAGATAAATCAAAGCTTTCCAAAAGGCTTTGGAATAATACCATGCCTAAAAATGCTCATTTATTGTCTAAAGACTTTTGAACGGTTGGATCCCATTCGACTTTGTAATGCGTAACAAACATTTTTATTTTGCTTCTATATGTCAATTCTACAATAAAAATGAAACGATTAAACATGTATTTGTAGAATGCAAAACTACATGGGAAGCCTGGAAAGCATTTGCAAGGATTTTCAGAATTCACATTTTAAAACATATGACATTAATCCATCTCATTAGATCCTGGTTTTGGTCATTTCAAAAGGATATTCATATAAGAATTATAATTCTTCCTCAAATTATCTGCTGGGCAATCTGGAATGTCATAAACAAAGCTAAACATCAAGATCAAAACTTATAAGTTAAGTAAGTTTTAAAGCATATCTATATTATTTAAAGACTTGATAAAACTGACCTCTTTAAGACATCTTATTGGAAATGTGACCTAACACTAGCACAAGAGTTAGGCTGTTATAAGCATGCTAACATGACAAAAAGGTGCATTGATATCAAATGAAATCCTCTTATTGGTAATATAATCAAACTAAATACAAATGGTATAAACCTTATTTTAGGAGAAGCAAGTGGAGGTGGAATTATAAGAGATAACTTAAAATATATATTATTAGGTTTTGGCATAATCTATGGAAAGTAATCTTTTATTTCAGCAGAATGTAGAGCTTTATTAGACCGTCTTCTAATTTATAGATAAATAAACTTAGCTCATCTAGATATAGATGTTGATTCTATTGAGCTTATTGGTATGACTGAGAGAGGAAAGGTTCCCTAGTTCATGGTTTCTCTAATTGAATGCTGCAGAAAGATTCTAACTACTAACATGTCTATTTAACACATATATAGATAACAAAATCAAGTCGCGGATTGGATGGCTAAACATACTTTAAATAACATAAAGGTATTTAAAATTCACTAAAGACCAAGTACCAACTCAACTCAGTGCTATTATATTCTTTAAAAGCATAGATGCGGTTATCTTAGAATAGAGAACTGTTAGTAATATGAGTTTCTTAAGGAAATACAAAAAAAACTTCATACCTCACTCGCAATTTGATAATATAAGCAAATACTATGCTTCTAATTTTGCATCATTTTCAATTATGTTATTAGAAAGTGCATTGTGTAATCTTGTTTGGTTATAAAAAAAAAAACAGTTGAGTTGGGACAAATAAAAAATTACATAGTTTCAAAGTACAACGAAAGATAAAGTGATATATAATTTCGCTTCAACTAGATTTTGAGTTGTCCAAAGATGAATTCATAATCGGGAAACTTAAAAGCTAAACCGGTATCGATGTTCATTGGAAAACTTATTTGGTTAGATTTAATTTCACGAAGACAATCAAGAAACTCAAACACTAATCTGGAATTTGTGTTTTTTGGAAGACTTTTTTTATTACTGGTTTCCAAAAAAAAATGACTGAAGACGATGATGATTTCATTGTTCTAAAATTAAAGATAATAGTCTTGTTTCAGAAAAAAAAAAGATTTATATACTATTAAAAAAGCCAAAATTATAAAATTTGATATTTTTAGTTTTTAACTCGATCGTGATTCAGTTACAAAGTATGTACAATATTTGTATTAAAATTATATAATATGGTTCTTGAAAAAAATCATTTAAAACTTATTCTTTAAAGGCTTGCCGCTGGTGCAACTTACAAGGGCTTAAGGCCATAAATTCAATTTTACGACTTTAGGAAAAATCAAATACACTTCAGGAAAAATTACTTTAGGAAAAAATCGTTTGAATGATATTTAGTAGAATATGTCAAATCAAATCAATTCAATTTCTTGTCTCTTAAAAATTGGAGTAGGTTTGTGTCGATACCTTATTATTATTTATTTCTCTGTCTACGGTCGAGGGTTTAGAGAGAAAGGTGTAGAGCAATGGCGATTTATGTACCAGAGGATATCTTAAGAGAGGTGCTGTGTAGGTTACCGGTTAAGTCCCTCTTGCGATTCAGGTCATTGTCTAAATCGTGGCTTTCTCTAATTTCTTGCCCTGATTTTGCGAAGTTGCAATTTAAACGAGCATCTTCCGTCCCTAAAATCATGGAGTTGGGCTGGGAGAACACATTTAAATCACTGAGTTTTGATGGTCTACCTAAATCTCAAAAGTTCCAATTGCCGTTTTATAATGGGTCCTCACGGGGTAGAATTTTAGGTTCGGTTAACGGCCTGCTATGTGTCTGTTCTTCTGACTATGATAGGTTTTTTATATACAATCCCTGTACTAACCAGTACAAATACATACCGGCTCTTACATATCCCCGGCATTCGCAAGTTTATTACTACGGATTTGGGTATGATTCGACCGCCGACGATTACAAGCTTTTAATTGTTACTCTTTCTCAACGGCACTTGGAAATCTC
Source organism: Limnanthes douglasii subsp. nivea (assembly GCA_036936605.1). Classification (NCBI taxonomy): domain Eukaryota; kingdom Viridiplantae; phylum Streptophyta; class Magnoliopsida; order Brassicales; family Limnanthaceae; genus Limnanthes; species Limnanthes douglasii. The sequence continues at coordinate 140,086,571 of JAUPFV010000004.1, read as the reverse complement.
CCGTAATGCTATGATTAGCCTTTTTTCACTCAGAAAAGGCAGTTGGAGAAGCTTTTTAGATGCCAAATACTTTCATCAGTGTTTTTATGGGGATTGCTGGGCGACTTGTTTCCATGATGCTATTCATTGGAGTTTTACAGAGATCAGAGACAGTGTAACTCGCTCTGTCATAGTGTCTTTTGAGTTAGCTGAAGAGAGTTTTAGCATAAGCCATGTTCCTGATCTTTGCCAAGACAGTGTCCATCTAAGTATTTCGGATGGTTGTCTCTGTTTATCTAGTTATCGTCTTTCTCGTAATAATCTTTATGTTCTCAATATATGGATGATGAAGGAATACGCCATAAGTTCCTCTTGGACAAAATTGATTACTTTGGAGTTTCCGGATTATATTTACGGTTTTATGTATCCATTGTTTTTGACGGGACACGGTGAAATCCTATACAAATACGGGATGAGTTATTTGTTACCGGTTGATTCTCAAACAAACTGTTTCAAGATTGATCCTGGCTGCTATGGATTTCAAGGTTTCAATCAAATAGTTCATGTGGAAACTTTGATGTCACCAAATGTCCCAAAATCAGACATGAGGAGTGAGGAGGAAGCTATTTACTAATTTCCGCATCAGCTTGGATGAGAAGATTGTAACATATTCATGAATTTCAATAAGAGCACTTCATTGGCTAACCTTTCTTGTAAAACCATAAAACTGGGCAACAATTTGCCAGAAAAACTCTAAAACTGTACACCAAATATTAAATGTAACAGTGTTTGGGTTAATAGGTATTTATAGTATTTCTGTAATAAATGTGATAACGTCTGTTTATAGGTGTTTGGGTTAATAGGTATTTCTAGTATTTTTGTTTGGTCAGCAGAAGTTTATTACTATCATATATTCCTTTTATTCTTTGCTTTAAATTCTATTGATTTAAGTTGATATGAATTTTCTCTTTTTAATATTTGGGGCAGTTAAATTGCGATCGCTTGTACTAACCGAATGAGAGATTAATTTGTGTATATATTAAATGTTTATAATAAACCTTATCTGGTTACGATATTTATAAACTTATAGTATATATTTTTTCACACACCATTATTATATCATTTATAATTTAATATAATTAATTTGGTTATTTTTATTTATGGACATAATATAGGTCCAATATGTGATTAACTATAATGACACTGGATTAAATTCAGATCGGAGTGGGGTTGAACCTATCCGTTCGGATATGTCTTTTTTCTATTCGAAACCAAACCGATCTGGTCCGCAATGGGTTTATATTTTCGAATCTGAGTTTAATGGGTTTATATTTTCGAATCTGAGTTTGATTTGTTTGTGTTCGTAGACCGGCTCCTTGGCAAAAAATATTTTTACTTGTCTGACACCGTGTAATCCGGTTTTAACTTACCTAAAATTGATTTTATTTTTTAATTTAAACAAAGCTAAGATATAATTCCTTTTAATCCAAAACAAACATAACTAACTAAACAATTAAATATTATCAAAAGGAATTCACTTAAATCTTTAACAAAATAAAAAAGCTAAAACATGTATGAAATAAATAATACAAATACAAAATATTCTTGATAGTTTTTCTAGTTTCATCATCCATCATCATCACCACTTATCATATGTCAAAATCACCAAAATGTTTTTAAAATGTCTATTAATGTATCATAGTTTTGGTGACGGAACCTAACAAATAACATGATCTTAGGTTAAATAACGAAGGCTAATTATAAATTTATATTAAAAAAAAATCAATAACTAGAGAAATCTATATATTATTGAGAATTAAGTTAGTTAGGATAATTGAATTAGTAAATATAATTTGGGGAACAATATTTACCGGAAGAATTTAATTAATAATTAATGGAAAAACTAAATTATAAATTATTTGGAACCATATACGAGTGTTTTAGTAATTAGTAATTTTTTATATATTCTTATTATTATCATATTATATTTTTATTTTTATTTTTATTATATATTTTTTATTTTTAAATTTGGTCAAGTTGAACATAATAAAAATCTATATCTTTGTCTCACTCACAATAATTTTCATATATGTACGTGACACGCTATATATTTGGGTCATGCAAAACCCGACCGCTTAGAGCCATCTCAGACCACTTTTATTATTCAACGACCATGACTAAATATATATTTAACATAACAGTTAATAAATATTCAAATAACCTTCCACTTAATAGTCATATGTTACTTAGGGACGATAATGGACCAGGATGTGTGTGAGTATTGTTAAACATGCAACTTATCTCATCTTTATTTTTCTAAATTTGTCGGGTCTCGATATCCACCGCATACGAGTTTTTTTAACCAAGCCCCAACCGATCGGGTCCGGATATCTACCTATATAATTTATTAATCTATAAAAAAACAATTATAATTAACTATACAGTAAAAAAAAGTAAAATAATATTATATACAAATAATATTAATTTACCAAATATAAGCTTTTAAATTTACTAACAAATTTTAGTAATAAATTTATAAAACATATTTATTATTTAAAATTCGTATTTATTTAAATTTTTAATAAAAAAAATTTAGTAATATAAAAATTTATTATAAAAATTCTAATTTTTTAAATATTTTTTAAATTTAAATATTTATATTTGTTGAATATAAATTATTTTAAAATGATTATAAATCTAACAAAATATAAATAATGATAAATTATAAAAAATAAATTCATAAAAATCATAAATTATAAAATAATAAAAACAATTGAATTACATTATAATATGATTTTAAAATTTATAAAATTATAATATACTTCATAAATTGTCAGATAGAAAAAATAGCATTTTCTCTTCATTCTCTCTAAATAAATATTTAATTTTCAAAAACCTAAACTAAAACTAAAGTGATAAATAACTTTAAATATCTAAGCTAAATGCAACGAAAACCTAAATTGAAAACCTAAAATAATAAATTAAAATTAAACTAATTAAATCATATGAGAAAATTTTAATAATTAATAAACTAAACTAAAACCTACCTTACCTTTCACTTACCCACCACCCACACCTCTCCTTCCTAAACATTATTATAACGTAATACAAATATACTATATTTTTATTTGGATATTATGTACAGAATATTGTCTTATTAGTCAATGGTTACTATTGTTGAACAATCAAGACCAGTTGGAGATACATTTTTAATTATGATAATAGTATTAATCTATGGATAAATTTATTTTATACTACAGGTCAAAGTAATAATGTTCAGTTCTACTTTTAGTTGATAGTTCTAATGTTAGTTTTTTAGTAGCAGTATTAAAAAATTTACTACAAAGTATTTGAGTAACAAAATATAAGTCATTGATGAAATTTTTAATGATCCATATGTATCGTACAGGTGTTTACTTTCAAAGTTTGTGATAAAAAATAGTTTTGAATTTAATTATGATCGTAATGCAAAATATTAAATTGGTGTTCTTGTGAATTTAAGAAATTTAAATATTGTCCATGGAGAATTCACTATTATATTAATAATGCTAATGATTCTATGGTTGTTAGGAAATATAAAAGATGATAATAACTAAAATATCTGACCCGCGAGTCAGACCGATAAACTACTATACCCGAATTTACTCGGTACGTTATGTAATAAGGAATACGAATTTTTATTGTTAGTGAATTAATTTGGTAGAATATACCATTATAGATTATATATATGTCCATTGACCATACGGGCCCAAAAGCTCAATATTATTTATTATATAAAGCCTTCCACCTACCTTTCTCTCGAAATTGCTTTCTCTCTCTAATCTTTGTACTTAATCTTATACCTCTAAATAATTCTATAACTTCGCAAGTATCAAAAGTAAGCACAAATGAACACTCTAAATAAACATTTACATCTAATAATATGGTTAATTAAATTCTATCGATGGTTAAGAGTAAGAAAAAAATTACTCCTACTACTATAAAAGATATTTTAAAAACCAGATATGGTTGGATATGATATTTTAAATGGCAAATACAAAGAAACTCTACTTTTAGCAATATCTTAGGATGAAAATCATCCGAAAAAACCTACTTTATATGTTTTTTATTTTATCTTATTCGAGTTTAAATTCGTATACTTGTTTCATGATACTATTAATATTTAGAGGTTATTTCCAATTGGATTTGCAGTTGTTGATTTGGAAGATTCAACTAATTAGCCTTGATATTTTACATTGCTAAAGTCACACTTATTAGGTTGAAAGTTTACTTTTGTTTTGGACCATTCTATAGGTATTATCACATATATTCAGACTTTATTCCTGATGCTTGTCATTTGAATTATCTTTACCACCTAATTTTTCATTAAAAGAATAACTTAAGAAATTTTCTAAATAGTTATGAGATAGATTAGTTAATAAGCTAAAAAATGTGTTTATCCACCTGTTGAACATCCATTTTAAGACTATAAATGAGTTTATGAAAAACAGTGGAAATACAGTGGTTCATGTTTTAGAAACGATTCATCGAGAAAACTATTTTAACGCATTTTTTGAAGGTTGATACATAATGTGTTAGTATGAAGCGTAACATAAATTACTTATAATGTTAAAATAATGAATATGTATCATTTGAAGAAGAAACTGAAACAAACAGGGATTGACCACCTCATAATCTAATATATGAGATTGAAATAATGATTGAAATGAGAAGCTAACTATAAATATAACCCTCTGTTCGTATTACACAAATGAACCAAAAAAAATCAAATTCCATTATTTCCTCAGTTTTATTACTCTAATTCATTAGTTTATAACAAAGCTTCTATGTTTAATCCCCATAGGTAATACTTAGAAAACAATTTCAAGCCCAATACAAAAAAACACACATAAAAAATATTTTTTAAACCAAAAACCAAACAAATAGACATATATAACTGTTGTCAACTTCAAACAAAACAAAACCAAACAAACATATATAAAAAATATATTTTTAAACACCAAAATAGTTAAATTTAGTTACCTTAATGTCAACTTTATCCCGCATAATAATTGTTTTATGAAGATATACATTGGCACATAAATCATATTTTATCCATGTTTGTGCCATGTATAACATACATTTATTATTTCATTTTTATTTTGATAAATTTTATAAATATAATATCAATTTTTTGGACATCTCTTACTAATCTATTTGATTTTTTTTCTCGAACAATATGCTGAACTTATTAATGACATTATCATTTAGTAGCTGAGTTGGATCTCTTATTCTTTTATAAATCAATTGGATTTGTTTAAGAGTTAGTTTTTTTTTAGTTTTTCCGATATCAATTCTTTCCACTTCTCTTATTTGCTTCTATTTTTTTAATATCAACTATTTAAATATCTTTCACTTTCTCCTTCGTTAATGATATCTCTCACATGAAAAATATATTTTGAATTAGCTTTTTTTTCTTAAAGTCTCTAATTGAGTAACATTGTTATAAAAAATAGAATATGTGAATTAAATAGTCATATAGACTATGGACTCATTTTTTATAAAAAAACTATGGACCTTTTTTTGTTTTTAGGATCGGTTAAAGAGTCGAAGACCAAACATTTAAAACCTTTTTTTATGCCTGGTTCAAGAGCTTAAGGCCACACAAATTCAATTCCTCGTGAAATGGTGTGTATTGTAGAGTGCATAGTTGTTTAGTTTGGTATTGGAAGTGTCTATCTTTATATATATACAAATGGTGTGTATTGTAGATAATAAAAATTAGAGATTAGTACCATTTAAAATCCAAAAGCAAAAATATTATCTATTTACTATTTTTATTTTCACGTCTTTCTGAGAAAGATTCATTTTACTCAACTATTTACCATCTAAGACTCAATAATAGTCCTTAGTTAGTTATTTAATTTTTTTTTTATATTTTACTTAAATTTTTTTCCCTCTTTCTTTATTTTTTTAGTTTTATGATCATTAACGTTTCAACTTCCTTTCGATTCTTTGTTTTTTTTGTTTTTGTATGATTTTAATTGTGTTTTTATTTGATTTCGACGTTTGATTTTAGATTTATATTTAGGTAAGTCGATTTTTATGTTTATGTTACTTGATTTTTACTGTGTTTTTTATTTTTGTTTAGGTAACTCGATTTCTGTTCTTTTATCATGATTTTTAGTTTTTATCTAGTATTAATTTGATTTTGTAGTTTAAATGTTGTATTGCAGCAAGGTTTGATCATTTTTGGTGTATTTTTCTGTTTCTAGAAAATTTGGTTCGATAAAAATATTATAATATAAACGAAGAAGAAGAAGTTTGAGAGATGAGAAACATTTGTACTTTAAGTACTAATATATGCGAAACATGAAATATGAGAATATGCAAATCATTTGACTTAAAAAATGCAAATTCTTGACTTAACAACTTTAGGCTTGGCTACAACGTTTACACTTGTAGCTAGCTTAGTAGTCTTTTTCTTAACCGCGACGGCCTTACCAAAAACGAGTCCGACATATGGTATTTTGAAAGAGGTTTTTACCTTTACTAATTTCGCATAAGCAACCAGACTTCTCAACTGAACAAGCAAGAGATTTTTGAAACTCGCAAATAACTGCTTTTCGATGAATTTTGCAATAGCTATCAGGCTCAATCCAGTTTTTTGTTTCATCGCAATAATTGCATCACTCATCATCTAAAATTAATCATATATATAAAAAATAAAATCTAGTATAAGGTCCTAGATAAATAAATATAGAAGCCGGAGAAAATAGTAAAAGATGAAATAGCTGTGTACCTAAAGGAAAGGTGGATGACCGACGTCAGCATTCTTGCGTTTTCTGATCCGGCCATGACCAAGAGGATCAATTAGAATTATATGTTTAATTATGATATAAAAGCGAGAGAGAAAATATATTTATATACATGATACATATCACACTATCGGCACAGGATCACATATTCGTATTTAAATATAATCAGTTAGATTGATTTGTTCATCAGACGCCCAGAATAAAATGCAAGTGCGATGTGTATTTAGGTTCGTTGTTGAAAACCTGACGCATGGAAATATAAATGGATTCTTTTGTAAATTTTATATGGAATTGTGTTTTAAGATTTAAGTTTTTTTTTATAAAAAAATATTTAAATAAATAGAGCGTTTATACAAATACCCGGGGCATACCCCGAGGAGATACAAAAGATAAGTGCAACTGATACAAAAGTATTAGATGGCCGAGGTATAAATAGTAGTAGCATCGGCATAACTACGTAGATAGAAATAAAAGAGCGGGGTGGGAACGATATCATTGAGCATCGAAAGATCCCGCAACGACCTGATGAAGCTCCAGAGGTAAGGACACTGTAAGGTCCCAAACGAAGTGTCTGGGAAATCGAGAATACCTGCAATAAGAGAAGGAGATAGTTAGGGGTAAGCAGTTACGAAGGCTAGCAAATCTTGGAACCATGGAATCTGTTGTGAATGAGTCGAATAGTGCCTTGACAGTGTACTGTGTCCGGCAGTTCGAATAGTGCCTTGACAGTGTACTGTGTCCGGCAGTTCGAATAGTGCCTTGACAGTGTACTGTGTCCGGCAGTTCGAATAGTGCCTTGACAGTGTACTGTGTCCGGCAGGACAGTTTTGTGTTGGATATTGTCCAATTACTTCAGTTAGTCTTGTGGTATGAGCCCATTAGGCCCATAGTCTAGTAAGTCTATTAATTCCCTATAAATAGATTATTAGGGCGACACAAAACACAATCTGAAATCTGTAACCTTTCCTATCATAGTGAAACTCTTTTCTCTGGCGGCGCCCGTGGACGTAGACAATTGTCGAACCACGTTAAATCCGGTGTTTCATTTAAATCTTTCATTCGCATATATTCTGTGCTTGAGCCATTTAGTGATAATTGCATAGTATTTTTATAACAAAATTGGTATCAGAGCCACGTGGTGAAATTAGGGCTTTTGCAGTTAGGGTTTCACAATGGCGTCTACAGCAACAAAATACATGATTGAAAAATTTGATGGGGGATCCAGCTTTGCGTTGTGGAAGATTAAACTGAAATCTTCATTGGTACTGCAAGGGCTGTGGAAGGCTGTGGAGAATAAGTTACCAAAAGAGATGAAAGAAGAGGAGAAACAAGATCTTCAAGAAAGGGTTTTGTGCTGGATTTTAATGAGTGTGAAAGACAATGTGCTTCGCGAGATTAGTGGTGAGAAGACTGCTGCCTGCGCATGGAGAAAGCTAGGAGATCTTTACTCAGAGAAATCAGTAGTAAACCGATTATATTTGAAGAAACGTTTGTATGATTTCAGATTGAAAGAAGGTATGTCCATAACAGAGCACCTAGATAATTTTAAATCAATTATAATGGACTTGGAGAACATAGATATCAATATTGAGGATGAGGATCAAGCTTTGTTTGTATTGAGATCGTTACCAGCTCCCTATGAAAACTTCGTAGATACCATTATGTATGGTAAGGATAAGTTATCGCTAGCAGATGTCAAAGGGGCACTGAAATCAAAAGAGATGAGACAGTTGCAGCCAGACAATCAAGCTGAAGGGGAAGGTCTTATGACTAGGGGAAGATCTAAAAGCAAAGCGAGTTCCTTAAGAAGGAAGAACTTGAGGTCCAAGTCAAGGGTGAAGCACTCAAACTGTTATGAATGCGGTGAGCAGGGTCATTATAGGAGAGATTGTCCGAAACTGAATGGTAAGAAGGGAAATCAAAAGGAAAATGCAGCAAACATTGTTGAAGGTGTGAACGATTCCGAAGATAGTGAAAACAATGGTAAAGGAGATGTATTGTCCGTGAGTTCAGACTTTGGGCAAAACTCTTGGGTACTTGATACTGGCGCTACATATCACATGTGTCAGTTCAAGCAGTGGTTTGATACGTACAAGCCAATGCAGGGAACTGTCTATTTAGGGAACAATCATTCGTTGACTGTTGGTGGTATTGGTAACGTCAGAATCAGAATGTTTGACGGGGTTGTTAGAATCTTGACGTGCTGGCATGTTCCTGGGTTAAAAAGAAACCTGATTTCTCTTGGGACTCTAGACTCTCGGGGTTACAAGTACCATGCAGAAAATGGTGTAATCAAAGTGACAAAAGGCTCAATGGTATGCATGAAAGGTAGTTTGCAGAAGGGTCTTTACATTCCAGGGGAGTGTTGTTATTGGCGATGCTGCAGTAGCATCATCAGGGAGTAATAGCGAAAGTAGGCAGGATCAAAATAAGTTGTGGCATTGGCGTCTTGGTCACATGAGTGACAGAGGATTAGCTGTTTTGGGAAAGAGAGATTTGTTGAAAGGGTATAAAGCAGAATCATTGGGATTTTGTGAGCATTGTGTGTTTGGTAAACAAACTAGAGTCAAATTCAGCAAATCGGCTGTAAGAAAGACTAAAGGCACAGTGGACTACATTCACTCAGATCTTTGGGGTCCAAACAGAATTCCATCCAAGAGCGGAGCCAGATACTACATGAGTTTGATTGATGATTATTCAAGGATGGTGTGGGTTTACTTTCTGAAAACGAAAGATGAGGCATATTCAACCTTTGTCAAATGGAAGACAATGATTGAGAAGCAAACATGAAGAAAAATAAAACGTCTTAGGACAGATAATGGGTTAGAATATTGCAGTCGTGAGTTCAACGAGTTCTGCGAAGCTGAGGGAATAGTGCGCCATCGCACTTGTTCTAGAACACCACAACAGAATGGAGTCGCAGAAAGAATGAACAGAATGCTTTGTGACAAGGCACGAAGTATGCTCTCACATTCCGGTGTGGGAAAGGATTTTTGGGCTGAAGCTATCAATACAGCGTGTTACTTGGTGAATCGGTCTCCATCAACGGCTATTGATTGTAAAACTCCTTTTGAGATTTGGTCTGGATCGTCGGCTGATTATGAACATTTGAGGGTGTTCGGTTGTCCTGCGTATGCTCATGTGAGAGATGGTAAGCTTGAGCCGAGGGCAAAGAGATGCATATTTCTAGGATATGCTACTGGAGTGAAGGGATATAGGTTATGGTGTACCTCTCCAAAGTCTCCAGGTTTTCTCATCAGTAGGGATGTTACTTTTAATGAGTTTGCTTCGATAGACAGTCAGAATGAAGTAGGAGAAATGGTCGAATCAGGATCGGTTGTGAGTGAACAGTTGGAGCTTGAAGTAGAATCAGTTCCTAGTAGGTCCAATAATTCAAGTGGTTCTGAGGTGGATCCAGAATCAGGAGGTGAAGCGTCAGCATCAGATGATAGTGACGATGATGCGCATGAACCAGAACAACAACCTTATAGCATAGCATTGGGCAGAGAAAGAAGAGATATTAGACTTCCAAAAAGGTATGCGAATCTAGTTGCATATGCTCTGTCAGTTGCAGAAGAAGTTGAAATGCAAGAACCTAGTAGCTACAGAGAAGCTATAGCGAGTTCAGAGGCAGATCGATGGATTGGTGCTATATGGGAAGAGATTGAATCTCTTCAAAAGAATACTGTGAACGTTGGCTTAACTTTTAACAAAACCGATATTGGTGAATCGCTGAATGATGTTGCAGGATCATTGGTTGGTTTTGTTGATTCTGATTTTGCAGGTGATATGGATAAAAGAAGATCTCTGACAGGATATGTATTTACTCTAGCTGGGAGTGCGATCAGTAGGAAAGCACAGTTGCAAGCTACTGTAGCTTTGTCTACAACAGAGGCAGAGTACATGGCGGTAACAGAAGCAGTTAAAGAGGCAATATGGTTGCAAGGTTTGGTGGCAGATTTGGGCTTGGATAGGACTACTACAAAAGTGTTTTGTGACAGTCAAAGCGTCATACACCTTACAGGGAACCAGATGTACCATGAGCGTACAAAGCACATAAATGTCAGGTATCATTTTATTCGTGATATAATATCAAAGGGAATTGTTGATGTGAAGAAAGTGTCTACACACGATAATCCAGCAGATATAATGACCAAGGCAGTATCAGTTCGAAAGTTTAGGGAATGCCTAAACTGGATCGGTGTTCGCAGTATAGAGTGAATGCCTTAAGGGCATTTGGTGAGTCAGAAGAAGAGAAGATTCTTCGTTGATAGTGAAGAAAGGATATTCGCCTCAAGGGGAAGATTTGTTGTGAATGAGTCGAATAGTGCCTTGACAGTGTATTGTGTCCGGCAGTTCGAATAGTGCCTTGACAGTGTACTGTGTCCGGCAGTTCGAATAGTGCCTTGACAGTGTACTGTGTCTGGCAGGACAGTTTTGTGTTGGATATTGTCCAATTACTTCAGTTAGTCTTGTGGTATGAGCCCATTAGGCCCATAGTCTAGTAAGTCTATTAATTCCCTATAAATAGATTACTAGGGCGACACAAAACACAATCTGTAACCTTTTCTATCATAGTGAAACTCTTTTCTCTGGCGGCGCCCGTGGACGTAGACAATTGTCGAACCACGTTAAATCCTGTGTTTCATTTAAATCTTTCATTCGCATATATTCTGTGCTTGAGCCATTTAGTGATAATTGCATAGTATTTTTATAACAGAATCTGAACCGAAGATCAGAGTAGATTCGGTGAGAAACCAGGGAGGCGATGGCAGGAGGGGAACCGAAAATTCTTGAGTTCCTCTCCTTCCAAACGTGGTAGATAACCGCGCCAAAACTAGTACGCCAGAGATGGTGGTTTCGAGATTGAGACCAGTTTGACACGTCATTAATCCAAGACTGCCAGTTAGAGTGAGTTAAAGGAAAACCCAATTTTGAACTGGCTTGAGTCCAAATACTCTGAGCGAAACTACAGCCAAAGAGGAGATGAGCTGAGGTTTCCAGTGTAGAGTTACAAAGTACACAGTCAGTCGGGGTATTGTAGCCCCAACTGAGCAACTTATACCTAGTGGATAGTTTGTTTTGGACAGCAAGCCAAAGGATGAAAGAACGTCGAGGAATGTTGTATTTATTCCATACTAACCCGGCCCACCCCACTGTTGGGTTGGGCTTACGAATGGCATTGTAGGTGTCCTGGATGGTGAATGTGATGCAACCAGTTTTCGCAATCCAATAATGGACGTCTTGAGCAGGGATGTTAGGAGGGGGGAGGGAGAGGAGGAGCCTGTTGATCTCCTTGAGATTAGCGTTGCTTCCAGGTCGAGCGGATCGAAGGTTAGATGGCCAATTCCAATTACGATTAAGAATGATCTCGGAGAATTTGAGGTTCTTCCCGAGTCTGGAATCGTCAATGATATCGGATCCATAGTGATTTACAAGGGAGGTAGAGATAAGCCATGGGTCGAACCAGAAAGATGTAGTCGAGCCATTCCCGATAGCCACCCTGTACAAGTTGCTCGCCAAAGGTCGAAGCCGGAGGATTTTCCTCCAAATCCAAGAGGGGGAGGATTTGAGAGGAAGATCTCAGAAGTTTTTATTTTTGATTTTTTCCATTTTAATCCAATCACTCCAGATCGAGTGATTATTATTACTGATAACAGACCAAAGGTGTTTAAGGACAGCCGCGTGATTCCAGATTTTGAGGTCTAGGATCCCAAGGCCACCCTCTTTCATAGGAGAGGTAACTTTGGACCATGCTATTTTAGCCCCGTGGGTTTTCATGGTAGAACCCGACCAGAGAAATCGACAAAGATATTGAGAGAGCTCTTTTTTATCCTGGAGGGGAGAATGAAAATGGAGGACCAGTAAACTTGTCCGGCAAAGAGGACAAATTTGATGAGTTGGAGTCTGCCCGCATAAGATAGATGTTTGGAAGTCCAAGAGTCTATTCGAGCGGTAATTTTTTGAAGAAGGGGACGACAGTCAGTATGGGTAAGACACCCTGTAAGGAGGGGAACTCCCAAGTATCTGACTGGGAGAGATCCTTCAGGGAAACCCATAATGGAAAGAAGATCGGCTCTCAGAGAGTGGTTGATACCCGAGAGAAAGATGTGGCTTTTGGAGGGATTGACTTTGAGTCCAGACAGGGCATGAAATTCAATCAGGGCCTCTTTGATAAGAAGTAGAGAATTGATATCCCCATGACAGAAAATCACGAGATCATCTGCAAAGCAGAGATTCGTCATTTTGAGTTTGTGGAATTTCCAGTGGGATTTAAAGTTTTTATCGGAACTCTTCTCCTTAAATGTACATGAAAGAACTTGCATGACCAGGACAAAGAGGAAGGGAGAGAGCGGGTCCCCTTGCCGGAGACCTTTTCTACCTTTGAAATTACCATGGGGGTCTCCATTGACGATAACAGAGTAGGAGGGGGAGGAGATGCATTTGATGATCCAATTGATCATCTGATCGGGAAAATTCATAGATACCAGAATGTCTAGGATGAGATGCCAGCGCACGCTATCAAAATCCTTCTTAAGATCAATCTTTAGAGCAACCCTTTTGCCATAAGCATTAGAGTGATAGCCTCTAAGGAGTTCTTGGGAAAGAAGGATGTTATCCGAGATGTTTCTTCCCGAGACAAACGCCGATTGAGAATTGTCAATAAGATAGGGAAAGGTGTCTTTAATTCTGCTGGCTAAGATTTTGGAGATTATCTTATAGACAACATTACAAAGAGAAATAGGCCTAAAATCAGCTGCCTCCGAAGGGGATTCCTTTTGGGGAATAAGAGTTATGGAGGTGGAGTTCCAAGCGGAATTTATGTTACCAGTTTGGAAAAACTCCAGGACACCGTTACAGATGTCCTCCCCAACCACATTCCAAGTGGTTTTGAAGAAGAAAGAATTAAAACCATCAGGGCCAGACGCTTTGTTGCTATCAATACTAAAAAGGGCAGACTTGACCTCCTCACGAGAGATCTTGCGGGCCATATGGGTCTTATCACAATCTTTGACTTTGGTAATAAGAAGAGAGGCCACTTTTTCCAACTCCGGGTAATCCTCAGGATGACGGACCCCTAAAGAATTTTCGAAGTAGCTGACAAAGACATTTGAGATACTAACGGGAGAAGAAACAGAGAGTCCCTGATCATTATTGATTGAAACAATTTTATTTCGGAGGAGTCGAGTTTTAATATTACTGTGAAAGAATTTTGTGGTTTTGTCCCCAAGCTTGAACCAGTTTTCTCTAGATTTTTGCTTGAGGAAAGACTCTTCGGCTCGACTCAGAAAGATGAAGTTTGAGGAAGCCTCTACTTCGTTGGAAACCAGAGAAGGGTTGGGGGGATCATTGGCAAGGGCTTCTTGGGCAAGGAAGAGAGTATTTTGAGCATTAGTAACCCTAGTGCTAATATCACTATACTCCTTTCGATTAAGAGTGGCGAGCTCAAGTTGGAGACGATTAAGTTTGTCAGTGACACAACTCATACCGGAAGAATGAATAGGTAGATTCCAACTGTGGGAAACTATGCTTTTAAAAAGAGGATGAGACTGCCACATATTGAAAAATTTGAAAGGTTTATTCCTTCGAGGCCTTGGGATGCCAAGATTGAGGGTGACAGTGGTGTAGTCAGAAGAGCGGAGAAAACCAAAATGGGAAAACGACATAAGGAAAAGATTGTCCCAGTCGGGGTTGACTAGGACACGATCGATTTTAGAGAGGACGGGGTGTGACGGTTGCTTATTGATCCAGGAGAAATTGAATCCCGTCGATCTAAGATCACTAAGCTCAGAATGATAGCAACAATTATTGAAATCATCAATAGCCGCAGACCAATTGTCGGTTGAACCGATTCGCTCATCGGGGTGACATATGGCATTGAAATTCCCCAAGGCAGCCCAGGGAGTGCCTTGGTTGGATTTGGAAATGATGATTAGATCATTCCAAAGAGGGATACGATCTGATGCCTCATTAAATGCGTAGACAGCAGAGAATCTAAATGATGCATTGAAATTGAGGCAATTGGCAGAGCAGTGGATGAATTGTGGGGATTGAGAAATTCTAGTGATTTAGATAACACTAGGATTCCAAAGAATCCAAATTCTTCCCAGGGGATGAGAGGAGTGGTTGGTGAGAACATGCCAGAAGGGTGCCATAAATCTAAGAATAGAATCTACTTTCGAAAGGTGGACTTTGGTTACGACTAGGACAAGAATGGAGATGTTATTTCTAATTATAAAATCAGTAACATCTTTTTGTCTAACGGGGTCATTAAGACCTCTCACATTCTAAGAAGCAATATTCATAAGGAAGTAGACTTACAGTGCTTCAGTCGATGGTCCTATCGGAGGACATACCCATTTTTCCCTTTCCTCTAGGCGAAGCCTTTTAGGAGGTGACTCAACCTCCTCTCCACTATCGTCCTCAGTGCATCAGACGATGGTCCTATCGGAGGAAAAATCCATATTACTGTTAGCGATGACGCTAGAAAAGCGAAACCTCTCAAGAGGTGAGTCCACATTTTCATTGCTTCCAACAACTTTGATTCCATCCGATAAATCTTTTGGAAATTCAAAATAATAATAAAAACCACTATGTAAGTACCACACGATAGTCGTGTCGGAAAACAAATCCAAATAACCATACTAGTGATGTCAGTAAAAACTAGAATAGATGGAAACAAACTCATAACTAGCAAGACGAGTATTGAATTAATATATAAAAAGATATTAAAAAATACAATATAAAAAATATCAATTAAAATTAAAGAAAATAAAATAAATACTTTAAAAACAATTATATAATATATAAAGGGTGGTTGAGGAATTCAATAATTATATTTCGTACTGATGAAATAAGAAAGAGAGAAGAATGGACCGACTATTAATAAAGTAAAGAGGCGAAAGAGAAGATCCATTTCTTTTTTGTGAAACAGAAAACCCATCCTCGTTTCACTAGGGTTAAGCAAACAGGCAAGCACCCTCCTGTACAACGCCGTTACGACAGTATCATAACTTTCTTTCGCAACCGCAATCAGTACCGGTGCCATGATCGACGACGCTTCACTATCCGGAAAGAATTTTTGTTTCCCGAAAATAGATATGAAATTCTGACCATCTCCAATTATCAATTCGAAACCACCAGCCGACAGATTAGACCTTTTCAAAGTATCGACAGAAGAGCGCGATCCAGACGCACTAAAAATAAAGGATCTTAGCAATATACTATTGGTCGACGTATAAAGAGAGTTTTCGAGCCCTTGACATTGTGGCAATGTCGACGCACGAGAAATAAAACACCAATGCTTCGAACAGAGGCTCGAACAGAGGCTCAAGTCTGCTGAGAAAACATCACAAGTATCCTAAACAGCCAAAAACGATTTTTTTGAAATAAATCAAGAAAGGAGAAAAGTCTTGTTCCACAATGACCCTGAGTACGAATCCTTGTGTATCGGACCGGTGGAAATGGAAATAAACAACGACGACCAGACAGAGATAGCATATAACGGCAATGAGACAGAGGGAAGAAGATGAAACTGAAAGATACGAAGGAAACAAATAGTGGTGACACATTGCGACTCACACGTTAAGGTCCAAACGGATTTTAGAACAAACCGACCGGAAAGGTGTACAGACACCACCACCTTTAACACATGGCGGTGGTGGTCGAGAGGCAAACCGTGAGATTCAGGGGACATCGTCGACAAACAAAACAGGAGGTAGAAACATTACGGCGATGGTTGACGGACACGGTGTGGACTGGGTTTGAAGCTCTCAAATCTAGAGAGAGAAAGAACCATTGTATTTTAGTTGTAATAAATATGTGGGAAATAAAAAAAATCTCTCAGATCTGGAGAGAGAAAAAAATCTGCTTCATGCATTAGACCATCCACAGCAGTGCATACTCTCTAAATAATTCTGCAAAAATTTCCACACTCTCTAAATAATTCTGCAAAAATTTCCACTCCCCACAGCAGTACATATTTCATCTTTCAGTATACCCCACCATATTTCTCTCTCTTCCACATCATTCTACCATACAATATCCTACCATATATTTTTATTTATCTTTCTTATTATTTACTATATATTTATATTAAAATTATATATATTAAAATAATTAATATTTTTAAATTAACATAATATATTTTCTTTACAAATAAAAACTATAAAATTGAAATAATTAAAAATATAATACATAATATTATAGTATATTTAAAAATCAAAATTAAAAATAAAATTGGTTTGATTTCCGAAAAAGCTTCAACTTTTAATAGAATAAATAATTTACAAATTTAATAAAATATATTATTGACCACCTAAATTCATTTGTTTAATTTTTATTTACCAAATTATTACTTAAATTATCGATGGTATAATTTATATATTTTTTTAACTTACAAAAATGTTCACTTAAAAAATTTCGTTGTCCGAATCAATCAAACCAAGTCTCTATTTATAGATCTCAAGAAATTATAAATCATGGTATAATTTATTTATTTTTTTAACTTACAAAAATGTTCCGAAAAATGTTTCGGAAATACTTAATAAAAAAAACTTAAAAAATTTCGTTGTCCGAATCAATCAAACCAAGTCTCTATCTATAGATCTCAAGAAATTATAAATCATGGTATAATTTATTTATTTTTTTAACTTACGAAAATGTTCCAAAAATCATTTTGAAAATACTAAATAAATAAAAAACTTAA
Organism: Limnanthes douglasii subsp. nivea; assembly: GCA_036936605.1. NCBI lineage: Eukaryota > Viridiplantae > Streptophyta > Magnoliopsida > Brassicales > Limnanthaceae > Limnanthes > Limnanthes douglasii. Next base: position 140,069,087 of record JAUPFV010000004.1, on the reverse strand, counting down.
AAAAATTCGGTGTCGGAATGAAACGAACCAAGTCTCTACTCGTAGATATCGAAAAATTATAAATAATGGTATATTTTTTAAAATTTTTTGACTAACCATTTTTTTTAAAAAACCGTTTTTCTAAAAAAAAAAAAAAAGACAGCAGCATGCCAAATGGCATGCTGCAATTGGTTGTTTAAAAGATGGTTTGGGGTTCATCTTTTGAACCCCAAACCATCTTGGGCTGCCAGCGTGTATGAAATACACGCTGCTGCATATGGTCTTAGAATCAGAATGAATAGGTAGATTCCAGCTGTGGGAAATTTATCCTTTCTAATAAATATTAAACTGAGTTTAACGGTTTCTTATAAATAGATAAATTTGATTTGAAATTAATCATAGTATAGTTTCCAAATATAGGTATAATTTGGAGCTATAAACCATGTTAGTTTTGATATTTTTTTAATGATATTTTGATTTGCAGTAGATTTTTTATATATTTTTATATTAAATTTAATTTAAATTTGCTAATACTTTCAAGACCAAATCTTGAAATTACATCTAAATTTTAAAAGAAATTGAGGAAATGATTGATAATCAAAACAAATCTACTGCAAATCAGAATAATATGGTAACTTCATAATATCGGAAACAAAAATCTAAAATTGTTTTTCAATGATTTCTGATGCATGAAGCAGATTTTCCTCTTGGAAAATAAAAAAGGATAAATTGATAAGTATCAATGGAGTCAAACAACCGAGACTTACGCAAAAATAATAAGACCTATGCTTAAAAAATCAATCCTGGAACTTTCAAACATCCAAGAAAAATGGGATCACATAACAGTTCAATATTCAACAAAAGATAAAGATAAACTTTTTGAAGCATCAAAATTTACTTTAGTGGAGAAATTTGTAAAAAGTAATCCTTCAACTCTAAGTATTCAACAATTCTTGCATTCTTATAAATTTGCAGGGGAAGTTAATACTGTTTCTTGGGACACAAGACATACTTTAATAGAATTTTCCCTAAAAGATGATTTATGTAAATTGTGGAAGAGAAACCTTTGGCAGATTGGAGAGCATTCTACGAGTTTGCTCAAATGGCAACCTTATTCTAACCCACAAATTGAATGCCCCACAACGCCTCTCTAGATTATGTTTCCCAATATACCAGAATTCTCATATAATAAAGGTATAATAAAGGATATTGCACCATCTTTAGGTAATACACTAAAGGTTTAGGTCCCCAGAAAATTCAAAGCTAAGCACAATTGCTGCAAAACTCTAATAGAATGTGATGTCTCAAGGAAACCTATCCATAAAGTTTGGATATGTTTCAAAGAAAATGATGGTTGCTAGGTGGATATATGCAATGGTGATGTTCCATCATACTGCAATCATTGTTTACACTTAGGTCATAAAGATGTTGATTGTAAAAAATTCACTAATTTTGAATCTCAATATAGTTAATATAGTTAATTCTCATAAGTCTCCAACTAGTCCTTATATAAACAAAATAGAAGACACTGAACTTCCTAACGTGAAATCTATCATAATAAAAGAAATGTAATCAATATTAGGGAAGATCACAAATAACAAGAATTGAAATATGGAAATTTTAACACAAAGTAAAGATTACATAAATAAGCAAGATACTAGTAGGAATCAAGCTACGTTGAGAAATGTTGAGAATCGAAAAGTTGTTAACGAGGATAAAGAAACTATAAGTAATACAAAAACATGAAATTAATGAAGTAAATGATTCAAAAATTATTGAGACAATTGAGTCAATAAATTCCTTTGCCTCGTTTCGACTTCCAACAAACACAATAAAAACCAAAAATTAGAAGCTCCGAGGATAAGTGTCGTCTCTCCTCTCCATATCTGCAGAGCTGCAGTCCAGCCTGATCAAACAACTTGTATTGTAGGATGTATTGTTATGTATGCTGCTACTGATTATGAAAACCTAGCTCCAGAGCGCGATTCTCCTAAGGAAATGTATAGGAAGTCTACCTACATTTCGTAAGCATAGGAAAATAGAAGTAGGCAATGAGAAAGTCAAGAAATCTAAAAGTAAACCAAGTAAGAAATTTATTGAAATGAAAGGTCATTCAAAATGTCCTAACAAAGCATATTATAGTAGTTTTTCACGACTACTAAGATTTTAAATTGGAATATACGTGGTATTGGAAATAAGGCAACAAAAATAAGGCTAAAATCAATTAAGAGTTCTGCAAAAAATGACTTTATGGCTAAACAAGAACCGCTAATTGCTGTTAAAAATATAGATAAGGTCAAAAAAAGCTTAGTTTATCGCCACAATTTTGCAAATTATAGTCACAAAATATGGTTAACGTGAAAAGAAGACTACTTAGTTAATATTATTCTTAATCATTCTCAATTAATTCATATTAAAGTTAATCATAGGCTGTTAGGAAAAATTTATGGGTGACTATAGTGTATGCTAAGTGTTTGAGAGAGCTTAGAATGGACCTCTAGAATAATTTATGATCATTGACTAATAATTCAAAAGAGTGGTTGGTGATGAAGGACTTTAATATATTCTTAGCAGCTTATGAGCAACTCTTGCTCTTCTTTATGCTTGAGAGGAATTGAAGAATTTAATAATGTTATAATCGATTTCTCATTAGAACATACTCGTTTTACTGGATCAAAATATACTTGGTCCAATAAGATAAAATGGAAAAGACATGACATGATATTGTTCAACAATACTTGGACTTATTTTTAATAAGAAACTAGAGTAAAGCATATGGCAATAACATGCTCTGATCATACTCTCATTTGTATAACCATTGAAGAAAATCAATGAAACATTAATGTACCATTTAAGTTCCAAAATATGTGGACTAATCATCAAGATTTTTTTTTACATTATTGATGAAAGATGGAAACTAGAATTGGATGGTCAGCCTTTGATGATATTTTGGAATAAATTGAAAAGATTGAAGGAAAGACCTAAAAAGATTGGAATTGGGGGAAATTTGGAAACATTTTCAATTCTGCAATTCAACGTGAAGAGGATGTTATAAGTTTAGACAAAATATTTGAAGATTCTTAAAGAATTGAAGATAAAACCAAGTTAGCTAAATGTGAGGTTATCTATGTTTAGCTTCCACCTATAGAAGAATTGTACTTGCAACAGAAATGAAATTCTAATTGGATAAGGGATGTTGATAGGAATAATGTTTTTTTTATCACAAATATGTAAAACAAAATCCACGAGATCATGGATGAAAATGAATGGATAATTGAACATGATAAACTATAAAGGTTTGGTGTCTCTTATTTTCAAGAAATTATTTCTGGTAATCCTATTGAAAGAAATGAAGATTTTATTCAGGATTATATTCCTAATCTAAAAACAATAAAAGATAACAAAATTTTATTAGATTTACTTGATGAAAAAAGAGATCTATGAAGTAATCAACAATTTAAATTATTCAAGCGCAACATGAATAGATGGATTCAATGGTTTATTCTTCCAATGTTGTTAGACTATCATCTAGGAAGATCTAATTGCAACTATGTGTGCTTTCTTTTAAGGTCAAAGTTTTTCTCTGGGCATAAAATCTACCATAGTTTGTCTGATTCTTAAAATAAATGATGCTCAAACCTGGTAGGATTATATACCAGTTAGTTTATGTACTATTTTGAACAAAATTATATCAAATCATCAACATAAAGCTTTCAAATTTTATTTCTAAGATTATTTTGGATAAAAAGGTTTTGTTCAGAGTCGTAACATTCATGATAACATCCTTCTAGTTAAGGAGTTAGTATTGGATCTAAAGAAAAAAGTAAAATGTGACAATATAATGAGTAAAGTAGACATGCCAAAGACATTTGGCACACTGTCTTATAATTATATACTAAGGATTATAAAATATATTGGATTTTCCAATACTTTTTTGAATAGAATTAAGAGCATTTTACACATAGCTTCTTCTTTATATTAGTAAATGGTGAGTCATTTGGATCCTTTAAATCTTATAATAAAATCAGGCAAAGGGACCTTATTTCCTCTAGCCTTTATATCATTGTTCAAGAGGACCTAATAAGGGGTCTAAAGAAGCTTTTTAGTCTAGAAAGGAAAATGATCTATAAGTCCATAAGCTCTATACTGATACCATGTTTATCCTTTGTTGATTATTTATTAATCTTTACCAACAGATCTAACCATAATGTGGATACATTATGAGATTTTCCCCAACATTACCAATCAGTTTTTGGCCAAACCATTAATAAAGATAAAACTAAGGTGATTACCTCTAATGAGCTCTCTCAATCAAGAACTTCTATGATAGGTATTAATACTGATTTTCAAACATATACTTTTCCTATAAAATATATTGGCATCAACTTCAACACAAACAATAAAACTAGTAAGTATTTGGATCTCTTAGCTAAGATGAGAAGCAGAATTATGGAATGGGAAGGAAAAAATCTATCCTATGGTAGTAGATTAATCCTAATTCATTTTTTTAAGTTTATACCTATATACTGGATGCAAATTTTTTCAATTCTTAAAAATATCACATAAAAAATAGAAAAGCTTGGTAATAGGTTCTTATGGAGTTCTGATGAAACAACTAATATTATCCATTGGACAAAATGGATAAACCTATGTAGAACATTTGAAGATGGTGGACTAAACTTAAGAAAATTCTAAGATATCTGAGATATATTTTCCTACAAGTTATGGTACAGATTTAGGGATACAAAATCTATTTAAGACAGGATTGCAAGGATTTACATCATCTTCAAGTGGATTATGAAAATAAACACTCTATTACTTGGAAAAGGATGATAAAAATATAAGGAGCTACGGTGAGGATTTTATATATCGGAAAATTGGAAAAAATGATGTTAACTTTTGGTTGGATAGATGTTGCACAACCTCTTCATTTCTCAAGTTAAATTATAATAGTAATAACAGGTGGTTCCTAAAAAAAGTTAGTTTCTTCTGAAACGGGAATGATAGGCTAATGGAAAAACTTAGAAGTTCTGTCTTACATCTGACATCCTTAAAATTCAAAGAATATAAAGGAGAATATTGAGGATGACATGAGCTGGTCTTTATCTAAGTATGGTGGATTTAGCACCAATTATACTTGGAACAATTTAAGAACTAAATGTAACAAGTCTAAACTTTACAAGTAAACCTGAAATAACATAACCCCTATAAGTATTTCTTTTTTATGTGGAGCACTTGCAATAGGTGGCTATCTGTTGATACTATTCTGTAAAAAAAATTATATTAGTATCAAAATATCAACATTGTGAAAACTTAGAATCTATCAATCATTTATTTGTTTCTTGTAAAATGGCTTGGGAGGTTTGGTCCTTCTTCTCTAGGCCTTTCCAATATCAGAATTAAGAGGCATATGACCATTGTCCATGTAACCAGAACATGATATTGGTCTACAAAAAAAATTTAGCTAAGGACAATAATTCTTTTTGTAATATGTTGGTCTATTTGGAAAGCCACGAATAAGGTACAATATAACAATGAAAGCATAACTTCTAGTTTTATAATTAGGCAAATAAAACAAACTTTAAATTGTTTGGATTTTGCTAAATTGGTATAAGGATAATAAGGTTGCTTCCGATCTTGATTTTTATATCCATCTATTAAAAGCTAGGAAATGCATTCTGCTTATCTGGAAACCTCCCTCTAACAATATATATAAGCTTAACATAGATGGCTCTTGTAGTATAAATTGTGACGGTAGTGACACTGGTATTATTAGAAATGCATATGAGGATTATATAACGGGTTTTGGTAAGCTTTATGCTAAATTAACACCTATATTACATGAAGGAATTGAGTTATTAGATGACTTGTTAATGTGTAAGAACTTAAACATAAATAACTTTGAAATTGAAACTTATTCTCAAGTTTTAGTTAAAATGATAGGTAAAGGTAGAAGTAATGAATTTATGGATAAGCTTCTAACATGTTGTAGGAATCTTATTACTTATAATATGACTATTGCACACATATACAGGAATTGGACCAGGAAATGTAAAATGAGAATATATTCCAATTAAGATGAGATACCAAACAAGTTAAGATCAATAATTCTGTTAGAAAGTTTAAGTCTTGGTTATATCAGATTAGAGGATTAAATTTTTGAGAAATTTTGTAAGGTTCATAATGATTTTTATCATTATTAGTTTGAAGCTAACCAAAAAAGCATGTATGACCTGACTTTTTTATTTTCCATTAATCTATTATCCATGTTTTAAGTAAAATAGAAGCAAAAGAAGATAAGCAATGAAAGCAAGCAAAAATGAAAAGGAAAATTCATTACCTCTGCAATTTCTTGGTCATGAACTAAACTAATATTTTGCACTACAAAGAAAACGGAGTTTAGAAGGAACGCTGCAATAAAAAAGAAAAAAATTATATGGTTATTGTAATTAGGGATAACAATTTTTCCGAACCCGCGGGTACCCGAGCCGATGGGATGGGTTATGGATTTTAAAAAAATTCCACGGATGGGTTGTGTACTACCCGCCGGATATGGGATTGGTTATGGGTTTAAGAAATTTTCCACGAGTACTGAATCCGAACCCGACTCACTGGATAATACCCGACGGGTACCGTTAAATCAATATTATATAAAATATTATACTATTTAATATTATTTATCAAGCTTTAAAATAAAATTGTTAATATAAATATATCATATAATACGAAAACCATATATTATTTGCTAATATATACAATATATTTTTGAAATATATTATTTAACATTTAGACATTAAATTTAGTTTTTCAATTTCTTTATTTCTTTTAATATTTTTTATTTTTCTCAACAAAACTCATACTATCAATGAAGGACTATATTGAAAATTAAAAGAAAAACAAGCCTAGAAAGGAAATTGTACAAAAATTTAAAACCAAACCCTAATCAAAAGCGGGAAGTCACCGTCTTCCCCAAAAACCCCAAATACATCTGAAAACCCTAAATCACAAAATTGAATCTAATCAACCAATCTGAGGTAGCCCAAGTTGAGGCTTTCAAGGAAGGCAATAGCTTTGATCTTCGATGGAGCATCATTGCTGCTGAAATCAAGCTCCGATTGAGTCTTCAAAGTCTCCTTGACCACCCAATCGGCTCCATGATTCTGCTCCCGGTAGACATGCTATCAATATCAATATTGGTCTAATATTATTAATATTAATAATTAAATTAATTAAATTACTAACATATACCAAACCATATATAATTATTAATAACATTATAAAAATACAAAGTATTTGCTAATTATCAGTAGATACCATATATTTTGAAAAATATCTTTCTACATTAAACTAAATTGATTTTTCAATTTTTGGTTTTTAAAATATTTTTTTCCTTTTTATCTAAATATATGATTATTTATTAAACAAAAAATTACTAACATATACCATAATCATGTATGTATTATTAATAGATAATATAATAGTATTTTATATTTAAATATTAAATTTTATGATTTGTATTTTTTAAATATATTTTTTCTTTTTTTCTGCAATTAGTATCAAACTTAAAAAGAACTAATAATATGATTAATTAAGTTTTAAAAAATTACTAACATATGGCGTAGCTTGGATCGAAACATAGTGGTGTCCTGAATTTTTTGATTATTATCAAATAAATTAAAATATAAAAGTTATAACAAAAATAATTTATATTGAAATCTCAAATATTAAAATATTAAGTTTTTATTGTTATAATATACGTTACACAAGTAACTAAAATGTGATTAAAAAAACTAAAATAAAAACATAAAGCTAAGTTAATTTTACTTTAATTTTAAAAACATAAAATGTAGAAGGGTAGTTATGTTACTAATCGTGCTATGGATCGCTCATTCTATTTTTCAACTCCTTCCTCACATAATTCAAACCCTAGAAAACTTGTCCAACACCCGCCGTTACTACAGGTAAAAGCAAAGCCAACAATTGACAGAGTTATTATGTTTAATATATTCTAAGTAACTTCGATATAAGGATATTTCTCCTTACAAGGTTGTGTTAGACCCCTTAAAAGGTAAACTCTTCTTACCCAGTCTTGAAGATCTGGATGAAAGCTAGATATTCGATCTATTTTCCCTGGATCATCCTCCAAATGTTCCTAATTTGAAGATTGTGCTTCAACTTCAAGTTGTGGATTATTGACCACCGAAACATGTGCTTCTGGAATAACAAGTTAATCTTGTGTCCCTCTGCGGTTAACTTCACTGATTAAATTAAAGATATTTGTATTTTCTTTTCTAAATTTACTTGTTTTGAAATATCTATGCATCCTATAATGACAAACATAAAAACTAAATCAATAATAAAATTTAAACTTAGCAAAACAAAATAAAAATTATGATTTATAGAGGTTCTATTTCCTTTGAAATTTAACTCTACGGCTCTCTATCTTAAGAAAAAATATAGATCAACCAATGTTAATCTTTGTAACTAGTGAGTAATAATATAAGATATGTAGCAAAGCTTAAATTTTGAGAATTAATAACATAGAGACAGAATAAATACCGTAGTGTTTGAATCTTGTAGTTAGAGTTGTCTAATCGATAGTAAAAGAGAAATTGTTCTAAAAAATTGTATCTTATATATTAAAAATTTATATCAAATTTATATTACTATATAAATTTATATTACTTAAATATATTAGAATTTTATATATAATAAAAAATAAATTATATATTTACATTAAAATAATAAATATCTAACTCGACTAAGGGAAGAGATAAAATCTTATTACTAAAGATATATTTTAATGAAATCAGGTGGGATCCACAGGCACCCACATAGCTCTGCCTGTGATTACATATACCAAAACTATATCTTATTAATAAGATGTATTAGCATTAGGTTGAGTTTTTTTTATTATATAAAATTAGCTTAAATCTAGAAATTAGTGGGTAATTTTTCTAAAAAAATTAAGGGTAATTTTTGTAAAAAAAAATAACTTCTAGGTACGCGGAGGGGTATCCGAACCCGACGGATTCGGGTATGAGAAAAAAATATTACTACCCAACTGATTAAAGTATAGATATATTATAATATAAACGGGTATGAGAAAAAGATATTACTACCCGACCGACTGATTAAGGTATGGATGTATTAAAATATAAACGGGATGAGTTATAGATTTAGCATACCGACGGTGGTTGATGGTAACCATACTCTAATTTATTCCGCATCAGAAATTAACACTTTTAAACTTAGGCAGTACTAGTACTATTAAACTGAATACATTGTTTTATTTTAACAATTGTGATATTATAATCTAAGTATCATGAAGCTACTTTCATATACCTATTTAAGAGTTTTTTGCTGTTAACTAACAACACTAAACAGGTTTTACCTTACTGATTTTTTGTTTTAAGTTCAGGAAGTTCATTTAAAAAGAAGATACCAAAGCAGCTTACTGGATTTACATCATAGATAAAGAATTAAAACTTTTAGATTTACATATTGGAATCTGATTTCTTTTAACTCGAATGAAATTCCTAAGAATATGATATCAGGCAAAAAAAGAAAAGAAATGGGAGATTAAATAGGCAAATGAATCAAACTCAGTTTTAAAAACAAAAGTAATATGGACCAGTAGAAGATGTTACCTAAGTTAGAATAAAGGGATAGTTTTCTATGCTCCATCAAATCATACAATAACTAAATCTTATTCTCCTCAAAATAAAGTAAGTATCATCAGATTTAATCCAAAAATTCTGATAAATATAATAGTAATATAAATCAAAAGAATATACTACTACTTGGCAACCTAATCTTCTGAGAAGCTACGGATTTGATCTCTTTCATCTGTTGATGCTTTCAAATTGACATTCGGTGATAAGAAGAAGGACGCATGGCAAGGTTTCTATATTTTTGAAAGATCAGTCGCCTATCTCTCGGAGAAGCTCGATCAGGAAATTTGATCAATGTATAAGAAATTGCGGTAAAGTGAAGCTACCGAATTGGTTATTGAAGGATATGATGAAAGGATCGTGTAGCTAGATAACCGGTAAGTCCACCCCACATGAGTCACCACCATTCTACTATCTAAACCCCTTTCTCTAGCTCGTTTTCAATTGAAAATTGATTAAAAAGAGAAGCTTGGTAGTTAGAACGAGTAACTGTGAGTACAACCAATTTCTGATTAACCATTGTGAAATAGGAGGTACAGGATAGATGTGGTGAGTACAGCCAACCTCCGAGATTATCGATGGTGAAAGAGGAGGCGAAGGGTCGATATGGTGGATGTTAGAGGTATTATTGTAGAGGCTAGGGTTTCAGTTTGTCTCTATGGTATGGGCTGATTTCCAAAGAGCACGCAACCCATGTAATATACTCAAAATTACATTCATGTAATTTAATATTATTATTATTTTAACACACACTTGGCCCTTTTATTAATGAGAATTAAGAACATTACAAGTGGGCTAAAGCCTAATTGAAGACAAAAGTCTCAAAGACATAAACTAAAAACAACATACCCTAGATTAGCAATCTCTAGCCTCAATTCTTCGACCTTCTGCTGTGAGCGATGAAAGGAAGAAAACCACATCTGAGGTATTGTATTTGCAGTAGAAGCTCTTCTTACACGACAAACAAATGTTAGTGCCGAGCCGCTGGAAAATGGGGAAGTTGTGGTGCATCATGTATATCAACTGAGATAGGATTCTCCTAGCTACCAAGATTGATTCTTCTTGGTTTCAATTCCAGCAAAGAAAAGAGATTTCCACAATTACCACATTTTAGGTAAGATGAGACGAATATCTCTTCAAAACTCTTTAGGAAATCAGAATGTAATTAATCTCCTGATGCTGCCATTCATAATTATGGTGAAGAATAAGGGTTTCTCACAATTAAGACGACCTTCACAGACCTTGATGGCAACTAAGATTAACCACCAGATGTTTGGGCAAGTCATGACTTGAGGATTTCATCCTCAGAGCAATCTATCTTGATGATAAATGAAGTTCTAAATTTGGCTGTCCTCCCTAATCAATTTAGAGCGAAACCCATATTTGGATTCACTTTAGATAATAGGGAGACAATTAATCTGTCCCTACATCTACTTCACTGTATCCTTTGATTTTTCACAGGAGAAGTCCATCTAGTAGAGCACGGGATTCAGCTTGAAGAGGTCTCCCTGGTTGTCTCTTATCAGCACCACTCGTCTCCATTAGCTGAAACACTGGCGTTTGAGTTGAGTTTGTAGCGACCTTTTTTTTTACTATTGATCTCAGTCTTCTAACAGAAGATTGATCTTAGTCTCTTTCTTTTGAAGAAATTTTATAGCAATAGATTCATTTATTTTTCTTCTTCTAGCTTGTTTTAGTTTCTGTTCAAGAATTTTCTGAAAACTGGGATCAACTTTTTTGTTTTACTTTCAGGTGATGAAGGAAGATTGCCTTCATCAATTTGTTTAGCTAAATCAATAATGTTATCAAGAGATTTGATGGAATTAATGATTTCCTCATCATTCTCATTGGTATCCTCAAGAGGTATTATGTTCAAACCTGTATTTTGAAAACCTGTACTTTGCAGTTGTTCATCAGAATTTCTCCTGGAAGAAACTTCATGGCTCTCCTCAGGTAATATTTCTAAAGAAATTTCATTATTTTCTCCAACTATACTCAATTCAGCTTCAACTCTGTTCTGTTCTATTCTAATGTTTTGATCTTTTGCAGGGGGTTTACTGATAACAGGGTTTTGGTATTCAACGGGTATGTTTTGGCTTTCTTCAATAGTGTGATTAGGCTCAGAATTATATTCTTTATTGGCTTTCTCTATTTATTTTGCTAAAAGTACTGCCTCATCTTCATAAATGCTTTCTTTTTCTTGAGAAAGTGGTATTTGAGTAGTTTTCTTTGTAGCTACATTGCTAGTTTGATTTCTTTTCAGGTGGAAGAATCATGTCCCACATGAAAACAAGTTTCACAATATTTTAGAATATCTGTGTAGCTCAGAGAGATCCAAGCTCTTTGATTGCTGCCAAATCCTAGCCAAACACGGTTCTGAAGCTTTTTAGAGATGTCAATCTCAACCTATGCATAACATGCGTTGTAGATTACCTTATTTTTTGGGGGAATCCAGGTTTTAAGGGGAGTGCATATTGAAGAAGCTATGTAGTTTATGATTCCTTCATTGTACATTTGTTCAGGTAACCTTTCCATTCGAGTCCAGATTGGTACTAAAGGACATTCCTTTTTAACATTGAAAGAAGGCAGTCATTTCAGTATTCTCATGGAGTATTCACCTATTGACCAAACTCCCCGAGACCATATTTTCTATACATCTTCTTTTAGAGAGAACTCAAGGAACAAATGCCTTGAATCCCAATTTGAATATGAAAATTTTCCATTGAACTTTCTAGAGATAAAGAAACTGTCAAGATTTGACTTCTTGGGCAAGCCTTTAGAAAACTTGTCGATCAACGTAAATGATGTATCTTTTACAAGATCATCATAAAATTGCTCTTTGAATTGTATAGATATGTGATCTGCTTTATGTAGAATGCTTGTAGGCTTGATTTCGTTAATTTTATTTTCATGATTCTGATTGACAGTCTGAGCATACGATATTTTGTGACTGAGATACTTACCATTTTGACCACTTTTTTTTTGCAGGTTTGAGGGTTTCAACGCAAGATATTCTTCCATTCCAAGATTTCTAAGCAAGAAGAGGGGATCAATTCGAAAGTGAAACACAACTCATGAATATTGTTTTCAAGTGGAAGTCCAAAGATTTCTTATTCTCCAAGAAAGGGATTCTTGGAGCCTCTATTTAATTTAATATTCTAATAAAAGTAGTTTCTTGGAAGAAGAAAAACTTTAATTTGCTTAGAGTATCAAACGAAAATTTCTACTACAAATTACATTATGGTTTAGTTAAAAATTAGAATTGTAAGAGCTCAATTCATTTTATCTTATTTGAATTTTGACTGATGGATATAATTTTGGTATCAAATTAGTAAAAGGTATGGTTTATATAAATAAATAATAGGTTGAGTTACCGTCCTATATTTGTAAAATGATCTAGACTAGTATAGCTTTTATTTTTCTAACGTAAAAAATAAAAACAAAACCCGCGAATGATCTTTTTATGAGCTCAATTAATCTTGATTTCGCATCTAGTTTTTTGGTCCCGCTTCTATTATCTAAAAAACTTAATCTTATATTTTCTCGCATATATCATCTATAAAATTTGATTTTATAATTGTCTCGCACCTAGCAACTCGTCATGCATCTATCATCTAAAAAATATATTTTATAATGGCCTCGCATCTAGCAACCGGTCTTGCATATATCGTCTAAAACATTTCCATTCTACTCTCTTCTTGCATCTAGGAATTCATCATGCATCTATCGTGTAAAAATTATTTTAGACTAGTATCGTGTATAGCAAATGGTCTTGTATCTATTTAGAACTTATTTTATACTAGTCTCGCATCTAGGAATTGGTCTTACATCTATTATCTAAAAAATTATATTTTATATTGATCTCACATTTAGAAAATGTTTTGGTATCTATTATTTAAGAACTCCATTTTATACTAGTCTCGCATCTAGGATTTGGTCTCGCACCTATCTTCTAAGAATTATTTTACAATAATCTCGCATCTAGCAACTAGCACCGTATTTATCTAAAAAATATTTTACACTCGTCCCGTATCTACCAATTGGTCATGCATCTATCATCTTAAAAATATTTTACAGTAGTTTCAGATACAGCAAAGTTAGATAATAGATGCTAGACACTAGATACAAGAGACATACTTACTTGGAAAACCTAAAAACGTATTAAAACTTACATGAAAACACATAATCACTTTCTTTCACCAAACAATCCTTACTCAAAAATCAATAGACGGATTCCAACTCAAATGTCAATTTCAACAAAAAAACTAATCAAATACGTTAATGATAATCAAATTCCGAAGAAAAAAGAAGAACATGAAGAGGGAAAATTCCCATTAAGAGAGAGAAGAAAGATAAAAAAATCATGAAAAAGAAGATAGGAACTTTTGATGAAAATATTTAGTGTTGAAAAAAAGATAACCTTTAGTGAAAATATCGAGTTACGCTTAATTACAAAATTAGTAAGAAAAGAAAGTGTCTTTAATTAAAATATATAATTTGGTAAAACATAGCCTTTTATAATCAATAACAGTATTTGAGGTCTTAAAACATAGTTGTGTATTATATAATTATTTGGAAAGTTAAATGGATGGTTGCTATAAACATATGATAGAATAGGTAATAACTGAAGAATAAATTTTATCATTGATATTTTACTCTCGATATTAATCACATATTTTTTATTATGAATTATATACTAGGTAAACTACCCATAAATATCCAACCAAGTAATTGCATAACTACCTCAAATATAAAAATGGTAAACTACCAATATATACATGGCCATAAAATTGGATACAAAGACCTCTATTAGTTTAAATAACCTGTTTTAGGCTAACAAACATTATTTTTCTTCATTGGAACCAAAATAATTCAAATAATGTTTCTCTATATACCCATCATTCCTTCTTAAACCTAGAAACCAAAGAACTAAAACGACCGTTGAAGAACTCCAGTTTGAAGTGTAATTCGTCTAAAAATAAGAGTAATTTTAACCTATTATATGTATTTGAGGTATGATTATCTCAGTGTGTCCTCCATTTGACCTTTATTCCACTTTAATTCAACCACTATTCGAAGCACAAGACTCTAGAATTCTGAAATCAACATGTAAGAACTATGTAGCACTTCTTCATTTTAATATATTTGGATGGTTTTAGGTTTAGTCTGAAAGTCTTAAATGAAAAAAATAGGGTTTTAGTTAGGATTCCTTAGTGAAACTCACCTTCGCACTGTCCTTTTGATGTATTACATTTTGATAATTATGCTTTAATATATTTGATGATGTCTTATTATTTGATGTTTTGAGATTTTATTTTTGGTTTTATTCATTGTCGCAAATGTGAAAACGAACCATGTCTCGCATCTTATTTATTTTTCCTATATACGTCTCGCATAGGTTAGTATATTATGATCTATTTTTACACGTGAATCGCATATTATCATGCATGTTTATAAATACCCATTATGTCTATTCTCGATGTTGCTACCTAGGTCTGCAGTCTCACTTATTTTATCTACCCGTCTTGCATGGTTTTGATACGTGATAAAATATCTCTTAAAATATGATTTTTCAGATCGAGTTTAGTTAGCTCACTAAAATTTGATAAAAACGAAGAGTCACATTCTTATAAATTACATATAGAAGCTTCAAAGGAAACACATTTCTTTACGATATTGAAGACTTATTATGCCATCCACAACGAAAGTC
The DNA here is from genome assembly GCA_036936605.1 of Limnanthes douglasii subsp. nivea. Classification (NCBI taxonomy): domain Eukaryota; kingdom Viridiplantae; phylum Streptophyta; class Magnoliopsida; order Brassicales; family Limnanthaceae; genus Limnanthes; species Limnanthes douglasii. The sequence continues at coordinate 140,053,724 of JAUPFV010000004.1, read as the reverse complement.
GACTAATAAAAAGGAATTATCAAATTATAACCAAGATCATAAAAACATACTTGGTAGAAGAATATGCTTTCCTCATTGAGTCCAAACTTGTAAAACTAACAAACAATTATGTAAATACTATTGTTGGTTTGAAACATGATGACGATGAAATGTTTTTAAACTCAAAATCAGGATTCATTCACTACACTAATAGTAAAAAAATAGAGTCAAAGATCATGAATACATACTTTCTGAACAAGAATTTAAGAAAAATGGACAAAAAAAATCAAAACCAATATAATTAATTTGATAAACGTATGAATTTATCATTGGTAATGCATATTTCACTTGTAAATAAATTTAATTGCACTAGTCTCGTTTTTTTATCAAGAGTGGAATGTAGTTTCTCACCGAGATTGCATGTTTATATGCACTAGTCTCGCATGGTTTATTTGCACTAGTTTGGCATGTATTGTTCCACCAGGATCACATGTTTAATTGCACTAGTCTCGCGTGATTGTTTGATCAAGACTGTCATGTGATTTTTCCATCCGGATTGGATATGTACATGCAATAGTCTTGCATGGCTTATGTGAACTAGTTTTGCATGTATTGTTTTCACCAGGATTGTATGTTTAATTCACTAGTCTTGCATGGTTTATTTTATATAGACTGACATATATGTTTTTCAACAAGATCGCATGTTTAATTATTGTAGTCTCGCATGGATTAGTGCACATAATTAAACAAGTAAAAAATAGTTGTAATGACGCTGATATGTTTTTTGATGTAGCCATTCCTCATGGACCACACAACCATTATGCAAGGAGAAGCAAGAGCCAACGTGATTCCAAGATGCTAAAAATGGTGGGGATTAGAGTCAAAATCATCAAACTTGGATACAATTAAAAAAAACCAACTTAGAGAAGATGAGGTATTGAATGTTGTAGTCTCGTACGCCAGAGTTGATGTTAAATTCCATATATTGTTGAAGTGGAATCGCATATAGGGTAGCAGTATTCTCATACATTATAGTTGTCGGTACAGTCAAATGTTGGGGTAAAGTAGAATCACACATTCAGTTGAAGTAGAATCACTTGTTGGGTTGCACTAATCTTGCATGGTTTACTTTATAGTAGAATCGCATGTTCAATAACACTAGTCTCACATGGTTTAGTTTGCAATATAATTACCTAGTTTAGTAGTAGTAGTCTCGCATGGTTTAGTTTGTAGTCTAGTCATATGTTCTATGCAGATGAATTCGGTGGGTATAATTTGAGAGATGATCCAGTTGGAAACCCACATCCTGTAGTAGATCCACGGCCTAAGAAGAGGACTAAATTTGTAGCTACAAAACAAAGAAAAAATCATTCAAACCCTAGACAACCACCAACCAAAACACTCCAACCACCCCAACTAAAGAAACAAGAACACCCAACCAGAGAATCTTAACGACCCAAACCCAAATACACCAACCTACAATAAGAGAAACACAAATCTGGACACCCTCAACAAAAATCGGGGGTTTCAGAGATGATATTGATTTTGGTTGCACCCTAGGTTAATTCATCAAATAAAAAAGGAAGATTCTCTCGAAGAAGACTCTAACCCCCTTAAGAAACTGAAACCATATCCAATAAAAGTTTAACCACCTCCAAAATGAATATTATGATCACTTATAAGAGAATTTCTCTTTTACATTAAAAAACTAAAACCTAAAAGATGAAGTATTAAGTACATGTGGTTTGTTGAGTTCTACCGTATGAAGCATTCACTAGAAAAATAAAGGGAAAAAGTAATTATATATTTCTCTTATAGTCGCGCTTGATATCTATGTTTTATTTGTTGTAGTCTCGTATATTTCATACCAATATGTCTCACATTTTTGTTACAGGTCGATTAACAAGAAAATGTGATTGCTAAGTTACGCCGGAAGCTGGAACTTCAACTACTTGACGAGACACTATCTCTACCTATTTATGATTCAAAACCAAGCGAATCATTAGTACTACAACCACCATTCAATGAATAAACCCCACAGGTACCACAAGAACACCTACGAGTACAACAAACAAAAGCCCTACCAAAACAAGAAACATAACACCTATCCAAATAGTTGAACCACATATATAATAAGGTTATACCCCTCAGACAAGTTATATCACTTATAACTATGAGGTAAGGTCGATAAACAAAAAGATAATGATTGAACGGACAAAGGATACAAGCACATTCTTAGTCAACATCATGAAAAAACATGTCCAGTCAATGCAAGAAAAACAATCGAGTGGGCATACGACGACCGAAGAGCAAGACCTTGGTAAGAATATGGTTGGAAAATAATACAATTCAATGAAATGAATGAAGTTATAGTGGACCAAAGGTGATGCACGATAGTTATTAGGAAAAGATACGTAGTGCCATGATATGTGCCACTAAGAGAACATATGGATAAATGTTTACCCATTAACAACATAATACATATATTAACTACTTTTTAGATAGGAAAAATAATAGAATCTTGATTAAAATGTATAAATAGGGGAAAGCCTATGAAAATATATGATTTTCATAAGAAGAATAAGAAGACCATATTAACTTCAATTATTTTCTTTCTTGATTTCTATTAGTTATTTCTTTAGTTCGAAATCCTCATATCAGATTTTGGCATCGTCTGTGGAGATAAAAAACTAAACTTAGTATATTATAGGTAGTTGCATTTAGGATTTACCAGTGATATTAACTAGTTAAAAATCAAAACGGACGCCCCAAGGATGTATCATGACCGGAGTAACTCGTTAAATGATCAGGGAATCATAGAAAAGTTTCCAAACATTAGAGGTGATTTAGGGATCGCTCTAAAAACTGACCAATGTATCATGGTTGAAAATGATGACTATGCAAAAATCCCCATTGTTGGTGCAAATCGTCTTAGCGTTGCCGTTGTGTCAGCTTATGAATAATCGTTTAATCGAGATACATCGAACATCCCATTTAATGTTTAAATTTCATAATACTAGATAAAGAAGCTCAAACAAGATTAACTCAAGACAAACAGGTGCAACTCAAGAGGGTTGAGGCGGCCAAGGGAATAATGAAAACAATAACCGAGACGTTACAACTACTAACCAAAAAATTTATATCGGAAGATAGGGAACTAAGATCTTGCTTGAAAAGCTAACAAGTCTAGCCGCACCGACAATACTAAGAGACGAGCGGAGGACGTCGAGTGTACTGGCAAAAACAGAGGCAAAAAGCATAAGAAAATAAGAGTGAAAACTCTGAACAAGAGGACTAATCGAGCAAGAAGATAGAGAGGAAAGACATGGAGCGATAAGCGCTAGCATATATGCATCAGAAGTCTCTTTTTGTAAAGGAATCCTGGAAAAAAATATTTCTTGGAAGTTCAATCTTACAAGAAGAACTCATACGACGGATCAGATGACCCGGAACACCATCCAAAACAGTTCAGGAGCATGATAATGACCTCTAACGCCGATGACGATTTATTATGGAAGGATTTCTCCATGACATCCAAAGGGAATATGCTTGATTGGTTCAATAGTCTTCTAAAATTTATGATCCAAGACTTCAAGGGGCTCTCGGTCTCATTTATGAACCATTTTGTGGGGAACAAGGAACACAAATAGGAATGAGACTCTAATATGAACTTGTACCAGAGAAGAGAGAGATGCTCAAAAGCTATGTTGAAAGATTTTTCCGTGAGATGAACTTCATGTTAACATGAGAAGATTCGGTAGCAGTTGTTGCCTTTCAGAGAGAGTTACATTGTGATGGTTTTCTATACACTGAATTTATCCAGTTCTAAGTTAAAAAAATGGATGAATTTCTAGCAAAATTTGACCAGTTCATTAGGGTCAACGACTGGAAGAAAGAGAGTTTCTCCCTACCCACCTCATAAAAAATCCAAAGAATCCAAAGCCTCAAATGAGTGAGAAAATTTGCACTGATGAGGCACCCCAAGGCAACACCGCAAGAGTCCCGGTAAGTAGGCCACAACCTTCTTATTATGATAACCTCGCTCAGAAATTCACGTCCCTTACTGAAAACATGGCCACAATCTATAAAAAACCAAAGGCCGAGCCAAGTATCAAAGACCGCCAAGTATGCTATATGCTAGCTATGAAAGGTCCCATTAGAATTTTTAGGTGTACCACAATGACCACAGCCACCCCACTAACGAGTATTGGAAATTGAAGGAAGAAATTCAACGATTGATTGATAAGGGAGAGCTCATCCAATATGTTAATGACGAGTATCGTGTTGAAAGAGAAAGAGAAGCGCTAGTAGAGAATACTCCATAACAAATTAAGGATACAAAAGGGAAATAATACTTATTATGAACTATCTTTGGAGGAAAACCTTGTTGGGAACTAATGTTGCATCTCGAAAAAGGCACACGAAGGACTTACATGTCCACTTGGTGGATGAATCTTCATATTATAACTATCAAGATCCAGTGACTGACTAAACATTCAATGATGATGACTAAAGAGGGGTTGTTACCCCTCACAAGGATGGCATGAGCATTAATATGGATATTTCAGCATTTATGGCCACACTTATTAACAGATAATTTAAGTTTGACTAACGTCATCTTTAAATCTAGTTACAAAAAAAATGATATGGGTGCTACCATAAAATCCAATGGGTAGACAGCTGGTCAACTACGAAGGGAAGTTAACCTAGTACATGGGCGAGATAGAACTCTCGTTTTAGGTGGGGCATGGAAACACTGAGAATTTACTAAAAATTATATTTATGATCGTGAATGCCCCCAACTCTTACCATGCAATTGTTGGAAGACCATGGCTGCACATACTTGAGGTGACCTCGTGTTTATTCCAACAATGTTTAAAGTATTTGATCGAACATTTAGTTGGCATCGTGCGAGGTAGCCAGAGAACTTCAAGAAACTGTTATGTGATACCTTTTATCATATGAACTCGGATGTGTTCTCCTAGAGCGATGATAAGGTCATTGGGTTCAGTTCAGAGATAATATGTCACAAGCTCTCCATCGATAAAAATTCGCTACCAGTTCGATAAAAAAACTTTCTCCCATGAAACGTTTTAGGTAATTTTCAAAGAGATTGACAAGCTTAAACAACTAGGACACATTCGAAAATTAAAATATCTAACTTTGATAACTTACTTTGTGCTTGTAAAGAAAAAAATGGTTAATGATGAATGTGTGTGAACTTCATCGACCTCAACCGAGCATTCCCAAAGGATGCATTCCCTCTACCATGAATCGACCAGTTACCTGACACCCCGTCAGGTAACAAACTCATCTTGCTTATGCAGGCTTATTCAGTGTACAACCTGATTCAAATGCAGCTCATCGACGAAGAACAAATGACTTTCCAGATAGAGTGATGCTTATATTGTTACAAGGTTATACTGTTCGGGGTATAAAATGCAGGGTCAACTTATGAACGAATTGTGAATAAAATATTTAGGAACTAACTCAGCAAGAATATAGAGGCATAAATCAATGACATGATCATTAAAAGTGACACAAAGAGTCATCAACTCGAAGTTTTAGCCAATATATTCACGATGTTCTACAAGTAAAATCTTAAACTTAACCCGTTAAGTCAATATTCAAACGTAATCTATTATAGATATTATTAGATTAGATTTTATTACAGTAGTATAATAATAAGATATTTTCAGAGCCTATATATATGGCTTTAACTTGTACTGAAACTCCAAGTTATAATAAATCTTTTCTAGTCTTTACATGGTATCAGAGCCATTAGGGTTTCTATAAAAAAATCTAGATAAAAAATCTAGATGGAGGTTCGTGGTGGATATAATGATTATGGTAGTCATGGTAGATCAAACTATCGTGGTAATCGTGATGGGTACAGTAATCGCAGTAGTCGTGGTTGGTACAATAGTCAAGATGGATACAATAGACATAACAGTTCCGGTAACCATGGTGGTGATCTAAACAATGTTCAATTTGCTAATATGGCAACGAACGAGGAACCTCATGTACTTTCCCCCGAGGAATATGCTCAATTTTCCAAGTACCAAGAGTCTCTAAAGTCACAAGATTTTAAAAACCCTGCAACTTGTGTGTCAGGTGCAGCTTGTGTGTCAGGTAACTCAACTACATGTCTTATTTCTTCTTCCTCTGATTGGGTCATTGATTCTGCTGCCATAGAACATATGACAGGTAATAAACAAGTTTTTACTTCTCTTTCAAATACACATCATTCTAATGTCATATTGGCAGATGGATCATCATCTCGTGATTTAGGTTCAGGGACTGTCAATCCCACCAAAAATATCTCTTTAACATCTGTTTTACATCTCTCTCAGTTTTCATTCAACCTTATTTCTATTAGCCAACTCACTAAAACACTAAATTGTTTTGTTACCTTTTATTCCGATCATTGTTTGTTTCAGGATGTTACGACGAATAAAATAATTGGTAGAGGACATGAGAGTGGAGGTCTCTACTATCTTGATAAAGACTATCATACATATACTGCATGTTCTAGTATTACATATCCAATTGAAGCACATTGTCGTATGGGTCATCCATCTTTAATCTCTTTAAAACAAATTTATCCTAAATTTCGGCATTTGACATCATTAGAGTGTGAGTCATGTAGATTTACTAAACATCGCCGTCTTCCATCATATCCTCGTATTAATAAACGGGCTGCATTTTCTTTTGAAATCGTTCATTTAGATGTTTGGGGTGCTTGTCCCGTTGTTTCTAAAACTGGTTTTAAATATTTTGTTAGTTTTGTTGATGATTATTCTCGTGTTACATGGCTGTATTTCATGAAAAATCGTTCTAAGTTATTTTCAATATTTTGCACGTTTACTACAGAAATAAATACCAAATTTAATTGTCATAGTCGTATTTTAAGAAGTGATAATGGTAAAGAATATTGCTCAAATGCATTTCAATTATTTATGGAACAAAAAGGAATGATTCACCAAACTTCGTGTGTGGACAGGCCATCTCAAAATGGTGTTGCTGAAAGAAAAAATAGACATCTTTTAGAGGTTACTCGTGCACTTCTTTTTCAAATGAAAGTACCGAAATTATTTTGGGCAGATGCTGTTTCCACTGCATGTTTTTTAATTAATCGTATGCCATCTACTATCCTTTCAAATAATATTCCATATTCCGTGCTTTTTCCATCTAAATCTCTATTTCCTGTTGAACCACGCATTTTTGGTTGTACTTGCTTGGTTAGGGATGTAAGTCCTACTCGTACAAAATTAGATCCCAAATCCTTAAAATGTGTTTTTCTTGGATATTATAGGTTTCAAAAAGGCTATAATTGTTTTCCCCATCTCTTGATCGTTACATAGTATCTAAGGATGTTACATTTTTAGAACATGTTCCATTTTTTCCTGGTTTGTCTAATGTCGATCCAGAAACAACTACTGTCGATGATGATTTACTCATGTACACCACCGTTCAAAGATCTGATGTACCACCTCCACCATATCGACATCCTATTAGATATGTTTATCCTCGACGTAAAGCACTTCCTCCATCATGTCTACTACCACTTCCTTCGTCTCCAGATCCTACTACAAACGATAATGAGTGCACTCATGATCTTCCTATTGCTCTTCGAAAAGTTAAAAGATAATGTACTTATCCAATTTCTTATGTCGCAAAATATGATCAATTAACTTCTTCTACCCGAGCTTTTATTGCATCTCTTGATTCTATTTCTATTCCAAAAACTGTCCACGAAGCATTATATCATTCTGGCTGGCAAGCTGCAATGTTTGAAGAGATAAGAGCATTAGAAGACACTAGTACTTGGAAGTTCGTTGATTTACCCACTGGAAAGAAAGCTATCGGTTGTATATGGGTCTTTAATGTAAAAATGAATCCGGATGGGACGCTAGCTCGTCTCAAAGCACGACTTGTTGCAAAAGGATATGCTCAAACCTATGGTGTTGATTACTCTGAAACCTTTTCTCTGGTAGCTAATTTTACTTCTATTCGTTTATTTATTTCCTTAGCAGCATCAAATGATTGACCATTACATCAGTTAGATATTACAAATGCATTTTTACACGGAGACCTTCAAGAAGAAGTCTATATGTAGAAACCACCTGGATTTGTTTCTCAGGGGGAGAGAGGAAAGGTATGTCGTTTGTATAAATTATTGTACAGATTAAAACAAAGTCCCTGTGCTTGGTTCGGCAAGTTTAGTGATGCATTAAATGAATTTGAGTTGAAGAAGAGCAGTTGTGATCACTCTGTCTTTTTAAACGTTCTGCAAATGAAATTATACTCGTTGTTGTACATGTAGATGACATCATTATTACTGGGAATGATACTAAAGGCATTTCATTGCTAAAAACATTTTTACATTCGTGATTTCAAACAAAATATTTAGGACCATTAAAGTATTTTTTGGGGGTTGAAATAACAAGAAGCAACAAAAGTATTCTTTTATCGCAGAGAAAATATGTTCTAGATTTGTTGATGGAAACAGGAAAGCTAGGAGCAAAACCATGTAATACACCAATGGTTCCTAATTTGCAATTACTGAAAGATGACGGAGAATTGTTTAGTTATCCAGAAAAGTATCTTCGATTAGTAGGAAAACTCAATTACCTTACAGTAACTCGACCAGATATTGCATATCTAGTCAGTGTTGTAAGTCAGTTTATGTCTTCTCCAACAGTTAATCATTGGGCAGCACTAGAACATATCTTGTGTTGTCTCAAATCAGCCCTGGACTAGGATTGTGGTATGGCAGTATTGGTCATACAAATATAGAGTGTTTTGCAGATGCAGATTGGGCTGGATCTAAAACTGATAGAAGATCGACCACTGGTTACTGTGTTTTTGTAGGGGGTAATTTGGTATCTTGGAAGAGTAAGAAACAAAATGTTGTATCGCGATCAAGTGCTGAAGCTGAATATAAAGCCATGGCTCAATCTACTTGTGAGATAATTTGGATTTTCCAATTGTTAAATGATATCGGCATCAAGACTACCATGCCTGCGCAATTATGGTGTGATAATCAAGAGGCGCTGCACATGGCGTCTAATCCTGTCTTTCACGAAAGAACGAAGCATATTGAAATTGATTGTCATTTTATCCGCGAAAAGATTCAACCAAATCTCATTCATATGAGATATGTCAAAACAGGAGAACAACTAGGAGATATATTCACAAAAGCGCTCAATGGATCACGGATTACTTATATTTGTAACAAGTTGGGCATGATTAATATATATGCTCCAGGTTGAGGGGGAGTGTGATTTCGTTTCAGTCTTTCGATCAAGCTTGCACTTCAAGTACTTCAGTTCAAGTTTTAAAGAGAACATTATTATCAAAGCTACGACAGTTTCAAGCACTTTCGCACAAGCTTGAGGGGGGGGGGGGGGGTGTTAAAGGAAATAATAATATAAATTGACTAAATAATTTATTATAGTCAATATTCAAACGTAATCTATTATAGATATTATTAGATTAGATTTTATTACAGTAGTATAATAATAAGATATTTTCAGAGCCTATATATATGGCTTTAACTTGTACTGAAACTCTAAGTTATAATAAATCTTTTCTAGTCTTTACAAAATAGAAAAATTATAGGTTACATCGTTAGCAAAAAACGAAATCGAAGCCGACCTAATTAATTGTTAGCATTTCTAAACATAGAGCCACCACGAAACATTAAGGAGGTTTAGCGGTTAAATGGGCATCTCGGGAATATATATCGCTTTATCTTTAGAGCATTGGACAAGAGCCACCCTTTTTTCAAAGTGCTAAAATGATCCAAAATATTTACCTAGGCGGACGAGTGCAACGACGCGTTTAAAACGCTCAAGAATTATCTAACTTCGCATGAGGTGATATCAGCACCGGTACCCGGTGAGTAACTCTAAATTTATTTATCTGTGTCGAACTATTAAGTAATGAGGGTCCTAGTAAGGGAAGACATATGTATACATAAGTCGATCTACTATGTAAGAAAAAGTTTGCTCGAAGCCGAAATGAGGTACTTAAACCTCTAAATTCTTTCCTTAGGCCTAGTGGTGGATGCCTAAAAAATGACACTGTACTTCTAAAGACACATCATTATCCTATGCACGCCCCTCCCCCATGATAAACATACTACAAAATCTCGTTATCTCCGGAAGGCTTACGAGGAGGTCCGTTGAATTTGTGGAGTACAAATTTATCTAAGAGCCCCGCGCAGCAATACAATATCAAGCGATAGTCGACATCATAAAATAATTTATGAATAGTATAAATGAAGATAAGGCTATAGACCAGCTAGACAAGGAGCCACACTCGAGTAGATAGTGGAAGTTGTTGGAGCATTAAACACCACCTGAATGAATTGTCTTAAAATTTTATTTTGAAGAGGAGTTTAGACTATCAATTAAATTTCATTTTAAGGTGAGGAACAATACAACAGAATATGAGGTTGTCTTAGGGCTGAAGCAAGCCCATATTTGTCGGGCTTGGAGTCTGTGTGTATGATCAGAATCCTAACTTATTATCAACTAGGCTAAAGAACTGTATGAAGTGAAGCAAGAAAGCATGCAAGGATATCTTCAAGAATTGAAAGACACTAAGAAAATATTTTCCTAAATAAAATATGAGTAAATACCACGGTTCTAAAATTTGACCATAAATTCATTGGCTAAAGAAGCAACTTTCAACTATAGTCTGTTCATCATTATTTAAGACAAATCCAACTTAAAGGATAAATCGCCCACGAACAAGGTCCTGGAAACTAAAACAACAAGCGATTGGAGAAATTAATATATTTATTACTTAATGGACACAGATCTTCCTAAAAACAAAGCAGATATCAAGGTCCCTACAAGTAGGAGCAACTAAGTACATAGTTCTCGATAATGTCATGTATAAAAATAATGTTACGTATGTGTTAATCCATAAGAAGTTATCATTCTACTAACCGACCTCATGAAGGGATGGCTAGAACTCATTATGGATATCGAATCTTAATCAGACGGTTCCTCTTAGCAAGATTCTATTAGCCTAAACTAACGATCAATGTATAAGATCTTGTACGAGGATGTCGTTCTTGACAACAATTCGACGTGCTATCTCTTGATCGACCCAATGAGTATCATCTCAGCCGTTTAATACACTAGGGATTGATATGATAGGACCCATTCTTAGGGCTATGGGAAAACACCAACATTTGGTTGTGACAATTGACTACTTCACCAAATGGGTGGAAGCGAAAGATTTTTCGAGAACTAGAGCCTAAGAGATTTGTGTTCCTTCAAAATTGGATTCTATCACAATTTAGAATCCCTCACATCTTTATAACATAAATTTGACCAAATTCTAAAACGCAAGCGTGACTTCTTCTATAGTAGATGTGGAACAAATCATCATTTTTACATCATGCTACCCCCAAGAAAAAAGTGAAGTTAAGGTAACAAATCATATAATTTTGGACGGGGTAAAAATAAATTAGAAGATTCTAAGGTAAAATGACCTCGAAATTTAGTTGAGGTTCTATGGATATATTGGATGACCCTTCGGTCGTCCATGAGAGAAACTCATTTCTCTTTGGTATATGGAATGAAATTTATGGTCTTTGTTAAAATCCTCATCCCACCCACCCGGTCGTGAATTATTCATAGAAGCTCAACACAGATGAGCGAAAATTATCCCTGAACTTGATTAAAGAACGACGAGATTAGGAAAAGGTTTGGTCCGACCACTACAAAAGCCAAGTGATGAGTCGGTTTAACTCCAAATAGAAGTCATGCTTTCCAATTAAGCGAGCTGGTCATGAAAAAAAATTCAACGAGTGCAAGACAAGAATACTGGACAATTGGCTCCCATTTAGGATGGACCATACAAATTAATATCCAAAAGACATCATGGGGCTTATTGAGTAGAAGACATGGATGGTAACACACTGAAATATCCCTCGAAATAAAATCACTTGAAATTGTATCACCATGCTATTTAGAACAGTTACGCATTCTTTTTTCCCTTCTGGTAACGCTTAAGGGTTTTTAATGAGGCACATTATAAGCCAATAATCTAATAAAATGGTCCACTGAAAAAATCTCCTCTGTTCTTTTCTACATCAAGTAATCTGAATGAAGCATTGAGCTATAATCAACGCAAGATAATCAACTAAGTATTAACTACTTGTGATTACTCTACAAAAATAGTTCACTATCACTAAAAATAATAATGGGTCAGATAACAACACAACTGAGCGAACAGGTTAAAAACATATGGCTACCTAAAGGGCCACATTGTGCCCTAACTCACAAAGTCAACCAAAAAAAAAATTGGTTTCTTAACCAAGCCTATGTAGCTACGCAAGAGGACACATTGAGCCTGGGTATTAATGACAGACCTAGCGTTCTGGTTTACAAACCAAGTTTTTTAGACTATACAATAGGTCATAATGAGTCTTGACTTACAAAGTCCAATAGGCGACCTATTTAATAAACTAATCCTAGAGGCTTACATAATGTGCCTAGATAAAATAAACTTCTAATACGACCTCCTCCCACCAACCGTATTACTATCAAGATAAATAAATTATTTAAAAATCAAAATTCAATGAAGGAAAAATAAGCATCCATTACATCATGTGGCTTCAAACAAAAATGATACAAGTTTACATTATAAAAAAATCCAAATTCAACAACGAATGTACATAAAAAAAGTTCTTCAAAAATTAGTACTCAGACATATTATTCAAGAATGAGAAGAGGGAACTCTTACTTACTTACTGTATCATTTGCCAGGACCGCGCAGGGTATACTACCTTATCTTGGGAAATTCCACTTTCTTAAAGCAGAGTTTAGAGGAAGCATATCTCCTCCAGTGATGAGTATGAATACTCAAGCTCCTACGATGATGGCTTGTCTTCTGAAAGACATGTCTCACCATACAAAATGACGACCATAAAGGAATACTCCATGCCTTGTTTCCAATTCTGACGATTAGAAGGACCTGCATAACTAACTTTCTTATGTTATTTCACCCAAAAAGATGAACTTTAACGAACTGGAAGAGTCTGAATATGAGGAGTAAGAAGAAGAGACAAAGGAAGAAAGTGAAGAGAAAGAGTCTGACAATGAGAAAGATGAGGACGAAGAGGCGGAGGAAGATGAAGAATAAAAGAAGAAGAAGAGTTTGACGAAAGATACACTTATTCTGATGTTTGAAAGGTTTAATTTTTTTTGTTTTCTCGTACGGTGACGTGTTCAGCCTTGAAATATTTTGTATTTGTTATTATGGTTAAAATTGTGAACTTTTCATATATATTTTTTGGATTTTATAAATTCAATATTGTCTTTGATCTCATCTCACTTTGTTTTGCATGTCCAATATCTTTGGTCAAGTATAGTTCAAATGTTATAAGTTTTCCAATACTCTCTTTTCTGTTTTCTTTAAGTTTTTAATGATTTTATAGAGAGACTCGCATGTCTTTATATACAAACTCGCACTCCAAAACTAGAATCACGTGTTTAGATGAAGTGGGATCGCAAGTTTTAGTTTCAGTAGAATTTATGTTTGGTTGAAGTAGAACCACATGTTTAATTGAAGTAGATTCGTACATTTAATTATATTAGAATCGAATATTTTACTGAAATAGAATCGCATGTTGAATTGAATTAGAGTTGTTGTCGCCATAATCGCAAGTATACGATTCTGTCGTTAAGTAATTAAATAGCGATACTTATGGAGTAGCAAATATCATTAAATAATCTAACTGAACTATTCAAATTTAAGTTAATGGTATTCAAACTTTAAGTTGTAACTTTTAAATATGCAAGACAATTACGTAAGGAAATTTAATGAAAGGATAAAAATTGAATGAACAAAAGATTTAGGATTTTAGTCTTCCCAATAGATATATGGATCGCCAACAAAATTAACCAGTGTTATTATAGTCTGGGCTTTCGAATCGAGGATTAAAAATAAGTAAAAAAATATTGTCATCAATTTAAATGTATGCACTATTTACAAAAAATATCATACGAACTTGACGTACAAAACAAAGCACATAATGTACACAGTACACATTAATCCATAAAACGACTACCTAACATGTTCGCTTACCATCCGTTTTTGTTATTCATCAATCACATATGTGAATCTATGTTATTTAATTTCACAGCTAAGCTTAAGATCACATTATCACATTATCTCGTCACGCATAAACTTCTACAATGAATATAACAAATCTTCAATCGGTAGAATGCATTAAAATAAATAAAACATGCAAAGACTTTAAGTTAATTTAACAGGAATTAACAAAACATCGATTAAAATAAAAGTAATCCAAAATCCATAAGTTACAACAAAAAAATTATAGAATGTAGTTTAATTACAACCTATAACTAAATAACAAATAAAGTATTCAAAGTACTTATCAAGTGAAATACAAAAAAATACGAATAAAATCGGTAAAATGTGTCACAATAGCTTTATTAAGAAACTACCCACTCAATTGTCTTCTTTGTCAATGAAACAGTATAAAAAAATTATTTTCTCTTTTTATCTTTTTGATGGTGCGCCCTTCCTTTCCTTTTGTTTGATGTGTGGGGGTTTTATTTATAGGAAACGGTAGGAGATTTTAATTGAACTTTAATCTCATAGAAATAAAACTTATCTTCAAAAGAATATAATCATAATATTTATTAAATAAAAAAAATTAATTTATTGTTTTAAATTAAATGTAATATATTATAAAAGATTAAATCTTTAATTCTCTTTCTAAAAATATAACTATAGCTCTTAATAAATAAAATAAAAAAAAAATTCAATTTTTATATTAGATAATAAGATATTATAACATATTATAGAATACAATTATTTGGGTTCCTAATAATATATTATAAAGAGGGATGACAATATTAGTTTGAGTCGGCCCAAACATTCCGTCTAACCCAATCAAGTTTTATCCGGTTGAAACTTATAATAGATTCGAAAACTTATAATGAAAGATGATAATACAAGTTAATGAATAAGTGAAACAATCCTAACTACCTGTTATAGATAAAATTTTGAAAAACAATTGAAATTTTTTTCAACATGCTTGGAGAAAAATTAAACTTTCATTATATATTATTTACTTGAATAATTTTCCAATTCGTTTTTATTAATAAGTCAAAATAATATCAATTTCTTTTAAAAGATTGTCAATTGTTTTTTTACATTAACAACTATTTCTTAAAAACCCATTAATATATGGGTAGATTAATTTCCATGTAAAAAAATACACGTTCCTAGTAAATTTGTAATATAATTCATTTTAATAATAACTTCTAAACACAAATAAAATATAAAGATCTAAACAAATGAAAATCTAAATATGTAATTATTGATTTTTTCAACTTTAAAATTACTTCACAAGTTTGGATTAATCTATAACTTCCTAAAATATACAATAAAAAATGAAATGATACAAAAAAAAAATGTGATATTTTCATTCACCAATTTCCCGCTATTCTGATATTTAAAATCTAATATTGTCTCCAATATTAAGAGCACAAAAATAAATTAAGGAACAATTAGACCTCATAAATTTATTTGGGGACCAAATTGTATGATTTATGTTAGAGTGTAGAAGCTAATTGGTTCTCAAAGGACAAGTCAAAGAAAAAATCAAAAAAAATGACCGAAGGACCATCAAATCAGAAACAATGTTTCAATATGCCAAAAAACTAAAAATAAATACATAAATAAGACCTATATATATTCGAAAAATACTAAACTAAATAAATTTACATTTGGTTACCTCAAAATCAACGTTTCATTTACCGTCGATAGCTCAACCTAATTATAGGCTTTCAGTTATTCATTAAATCAATTTCTGCATATTTTATGTCGATGTTAACACCAAGGTAGAGTTTTAGCCATTGACCATTCACCTTAAATGCCCTTTGCGATTGCATAGGTAAAATTTCTAATGCACCATGTAGAAATACTTCCACCACTCTAACTGGTCTAGTCCACCGAGACTTTTACTTACCATGAAAAATATGTAAACATAGAGTTATATAACAATACAAGCTGGCTCAGTTAAAAAAAAATCTTTGATACTCTTGTCATATTATATTTGTGTTTCTTCTTATGGATGCGAGTATTTTTTATACGTATTCAAGCTAAATTATTAAATTTTCTCATACGACAACAACCGTTGCTTCAGCGGCTAAATTTCCATCAATGTTGAGTTTCTTTATTTCCTATAAGGCTTTATGTTCTAACTCACTCGTAGATGACAGGCTTTCTCATACACTAACTAATATGAAGAGAAACCAATAAGGATCTTGTACGTAGTGCAATGTGCCCATAGGCTATCACCAAGCTTGGTTGTCCAAGTCTTTCGAGAAGCATTAACAGTCTTTTCTAAAAATGAGCTTTATCTATTCATTTGACATTTCACCTTCACCGTTATATTTTGGATGATAAATAAGAGCCATCATGTGCCTCACTTCATACTTGACTATTAGAGTAATGAATTTATGGTTTCAAATGTGTGTTCCTTGATCACTTAAAAGAGGATAGTTGCAATCTTCGAGATGAATAAAACATAGAAAAATCTAAAAAACTCCGCACTAACTATATAAGGCTTATTTTTACCATCTATTTTAAATTATTATTTTATTTGTTACATATATTTCTATTTATTTACACATAAACCCTATATCTGAACGTCCAAAAGACTATGTCAACTCCTCTCATGAAACTGAACCCATTTATAAGCCACTTCTAGATGCATTGCGTCTAATAGATAGCGACGAAGACCTAAATATCTGAAGTTATGTGACGGATACATCGTAAAATTAAAAATGATCCCTCTAAAATTAGTCAGCACTCAGTTCGCAGAGGCAAAACTTGATCTTCCTAGAAACTCCAACATTGCTTCCATCCCAATAAGCCTCTAAGAAATCTAAAAACAAACATCAATCTGGAATCATCAAGGATAAAAATGCTGAAGAAGTGACCTCCTTTAGAAGGAGCTAGAGGCCACAACATCGGTGCTAAGGACTCAACGTCCTTTGAAACTTCTTAGATATGTTTATTTTATTGTTTATTTGGACTTTAGATCAAGGAATTTTTCTTTATTATCTATTATTGAATTGTAATTTACTTTCGATGTTTGAATTTTTCTTTAATTTGAATTTGGATTTGCTATATTTGGAAATTCAGTAGTCTCTTTTGTTTTAGTCTCGCACATTTTAATTGCATTAGAATCATGTGTTTAGTTAAGTAGATACATATGTTTAGTTGCAGTAGAATTACATTTTTAATTGATGTAATATCACATGTTTAATTACATTAGTCACACATGTTTTAGCTGCAATAATCTTGCACAGTTTAGACAAGTATAATCGCATGTTAAATTGAAGTAGAGTCGTATGTTTGGTTAAACGATTCACGCATATTTTAGTTACTGTAAAAGTTGCATATTTAGTTAAGTAGAAAAACATATTTTTATACTCTAAGCTGGTCTCGCATGTTTTCAATCATGGTCTCGCATATAAGTAGATAAACAAATATTCCGTAACATGAAAATTTAAAATATGCCAAAGATTCTCAAAATAAACAATGCAAAATTAAAAATTAAAAAACATGGAAAACAAATCCCAAAATATTTTTAAAAAGTTCATTGCAAGTCCTTTTATTATGCCCTAACTTTGAACAACGACCACAATTCATATGCCCAGTTTTTATTTATTCTCTAGATGTAATACACTTATTCTTAGGCCTTTCAAATTCTTTTCAAGTCAGGAGGAAAAAAAATCGGCTATTTCGTTTAAGTAGATACATATGTTTAGTTGTAGTATAATTACATGCTTAATTGATATAATATCACATTTTTAGTTACATTAGTCACATATGTTTTAGCTTCAATAGTCTTGCACAGTTTAGACAAGTATAATCGCATGTTAAATTGAAGTAGAGTCATATGTTTGGTTAAACGATTCACGCATATTTTAGTTACTGTAAAAGTTGCATATTTTGTTAAGTAGAAAAACATATTTTTATACTCTAAGCTGGTCTCGCATATAAGTAGATAAATAAATACTCTGTAACATGAAAATTTACAGTATGCCAAAAATTCTCAAAATAAACAATGCAAAATTAAAAATACAAAACATGGAAAACACATCCCAAAATATTTAAAAAAGTTCATCGCAATTTTTTTTATTATGCCCTAACTTTGAACAATGGCCACACTTCATCTGCCCGGTTCTTATTTATTCTCTAGATGAAATACACTTCTTATTAGGCCTTTCAAATCATGTTTTCAAGTTAGGAGGCAAATTTTTTTACTATTAATTAGAGTTTGATCCTTCACCAAAATTGGTTAAAACAGGTATGTTAAAAGAATAGGTTGACTTGTAATTACTAATAGTGAATAATGACTCTATCAATGTCATAAGATCATTCTTAGTTGAATGTATTGCAACAAAGGCATGGGAACATAGAAAACAAATTTGTTACCAATAACCACAAGAAAGTTTGAAATCCAGTAAAGTAACAACCATAATAGGTTTATAAAAAAAATTCAAATATGGTTGCTGAAGACTTACGAACTAGCCAAAGATGACCTTCTTCAACATTGACATTTAACTTATTTTTATACTCAGGGTATACTTTACTGCTACAACTTATCCTATTCAAAAAATGTCATGGAATTTAAGTCATAAGTAAGACTCGAATATTTTGATTAATTAAAGAATAGGTAAAACTACACATATTTTAAATTTGATGGTTAAAAGATTCGGTCGGAGAAGATGTCATAACACCATATCATTTCTCTTGAATAAATGCTTGAGTGTATTTGTCCCGAGGTAAATTATTGAGAAAATTAATAACTTTGTGCCCCCGTTCACTAATAAACACTTCAAGCATTTCTTTAAACATGTCTACAGTTAGAGTATAATAAAATTGTTTAAACCTAAAAATCATAATAATATAAACTTTTTTTTCAGAACGACTAAGAGCATGCCTTAAATTATGAATAATATGGAATATATAGTAGACATTATAACAGTATGAATACAAGGAATAAATAATTTAACGATAACTAAAGTATAGTCTATACTAAATGTGATTTGATATTTGAACAAATGAGGTTTCAAACTCTCAAAAAACCATAGCCAATTGTCAGCATCTTCACAAAAAACAATACCAAATGCAACAAGGAAAATACTTGAAAAACATATTAAACTAGTATTATGTGCATATATAATCACGTAACAATCCTTTTACAGGTCTCTCAAATTCATCTAGTCACGATTCACATGTTTTATATAGCATATCTCGCATATCGGTAAGAATGACTATTACATATAGGTCCTGCATGAATCACTATTGAGATACTAAAATATTCCATGCTATATATATATATGACGGTCTCGCATAAAAAATACTTTAGGTCTTGTATATATCATATACATTATTGGTCAAACATGAATAAATAATAAGAAACACAAAGTCATGAAACTTACATTGTTACCATCTTTTGCAATCAAAGAAAGCAATAATCCTTTATTATTTACGGTAAATATATGGTTCATAGACAAATAAAAGCAGATGAAAATAATGAAAACCTTGAAGATAAGATTCTAATTCTATGAAACATTGGTTGAAGGTTTTTCCCATAGTATATTCAAAATGATAGTCGATTGTAATTTCGCGACTCTTCAATCTTTTGAAGTGTCCATTAAGTACATAAAAATATATAACATAATCTCAAAAAACTTCCCTCATAACTTTCTATAAAGAATTCAATGAGATACGATAATATATGTCTAAACTGTAGTCCTATTTAGCAAACGATGTTACATTCTTTTTTGTCACGGAATTGCATGACCTAATAAAATCCTGATTTTTTAGCAATCAAATCGGATGTCATATATGATGAGTCCGAATTCGAAGTGCTCCCCGGGAGGGCAGCCCAAAGTAAATCTCTCCGTAAACCGGACAGACTCCAAGAGCTTAATTCGGATAGGACTTTTGAACCGGGCAGATGACTTCGAACACTGCAAGCCTAAAGCAGTTCGAACTATGACTAAAGTACTAAAAAACCTAAACACTATCTGACTAAGCTACCTGCCCATCTGCTTAAAACTCATGGGTCTTTAAACATGACCCGGGTCCATTAAACTTGACCCGAAAGCCCATAAGGGCCCAAATTACATACTATAAATACCCAACCACCAGCATTAACTATGGGTAACAAAATTTACTGGTGCCAAGCTGCTCAATTCTCTCTCCACCTTGAAACACCTTGAAACACCTTCACACCACCCTGAAACACCCTCACGCCGCCTTAAAACTCCACTTGAAATTACCAGCCTACCCTCAGGCTACTTTTATCCACACCAGATTGGCGACCACAGTGGGAGGCAACGGTGCCTGAATCAAGTATTCGAAACCAAGTAAAGAAATTCTCTCCGAATGAATCCGGATAATCCAGAGCTTCCACCAGCTTTGCTCGAAGTGGTGGAAGAGAACGATGAGTATACTGTCCAAGAGCACGACAGGTTAAAACTTGAAATAGAAGCTCTGAGGGCTGAAAAGGCCAAGATGGGCGTGAAAGAGAAATCCAAAGCATCAGCTGCTCACCACACCGATAACCCAAGAGAGCATGAGGTTTCCAAAACTCTTGTGAGCACTAAGAAGACGCATGCCAGCTCTAAAAAATATCACCGGTCCAAGCCTGTGGAGAGTTCTGACTCGAGTTCAGAGTCTTCGGACAGCTCTTCGGACAGTGAGGGAAATGAGAAGTCCTTTTCCTCTAGCAGTGATGAGGGTCGAACCAGGAAAAATCAAAAACAAGTAAAGAAGTATTCCAGAAAAAGAGATCACCATGGAAGAATGAAGAGGCATATTGGAAAAGGGTCATCTCACAACCGGAGGCATGTAGACCGGATGCTGATGGATCCTTTTGCCTTCCATGATGAGCCAGGTATCTTTGCAACTCCTAATGAGGATACTGCATTCAGTCGTGGGAGGAATTGGAGGCAATCACCATTGTCCTCTAAAATACAGTCCGGAAACCTCCCCAAGAGGTTTGACAGCACCAAGAAGGAGAAGTACGATGGCAGTACTGATCCGGACAATCATCTGGAGCAATTCAAGAACTTCATGATGAACTTTGATGATGATGATAAACTACTCTGTAGGGCATTCTCCCAATCCTTCACGGGGAGTGCTCTGAAGTGGTACAACAGCCTGCCTCAGGGTTGTATCAGAGACTTTGATACTTTTTGGGTGGCCTTTCGAAGGCAATTTGTGGGGAGTAAGGAGCTGAAGGGTAATGGAGATACCATAATCCATTGTGCCCAGGAACCAAATGAATCGTTAAAGGAGTACATAAGTCGCTTTGTAAACACAAAAAACGGGTTGGCTGATTGCTTTGAACAAGTGACAATAGCCTCCCTGAGACAAGGTTTGAACCCAGGCAACCTGGCCGATTCGGTGACCATGAAGAAAGCCATGACCTGGGGAGGATTGCTAAACCAAGTTGGCAAACAAATAAATATTGATGAAACAAAGAAGACCAGGGTGCACAGACAGGTGAGATCCACCCCGGTGGCACAAACTCCAAATCAAAACCAGTCCGGGAACAAAGCAAGAGAAACCGGACAAGGGCATAGAAGGGGAAAAGCTCAGTCTCAACCAGCTGCTCCTGCACAAAGCCAACAGTCTAGAAACAAAAGGGGGCCATGGGTCCAACCGGAGTGGTTTGCAGAACTCAAAGAAAGTGTGGCAACCATTTTCGATAAAACAAAAGATGAAGTACACTATCGGAGACCAGCAACCCTACAGTCTCCCAGAGAACATCGAAACAATTCTTTTTGCCAATACCACAATGATATTGGCCATACTACTGATGATTGCATAGCATTGAAACAAGAGGTTCAAAACTTGATCGAAAGAGGGAAGTTGGGTGCATACGTTAAAAAGAGAGGAGGCAACAGGCCTGACAACACTCATAGGGTTGGTCCAAGCAACGCTGCCCCGGAGGGGGCTATGGTAATAGTTGAAAGGTTTGACGTGGAGTCTGAGTATTTGGATCCTGATCCAACAAGAAACAGGGTGGGTACTATCGAGGAGCGTTCTAGATCAGTCTCCGGGCTCATTAAATTCTTCGAATCACTGATAATTTTCGGAGAGGACACTATGACAGCTCCTACCACTTCTTCAAGAAAAAGGCATGTTCATAATTTGGCCACCCAGCTAGAAGGAGGCATGACATCTTATCAATCTCCAAACTCATTCACATTCATAATTTTCGATGAGGATGATTTGAGAGATATTGCTGGCCCTCATGAGGATGCTGTTGTCATAGGAGCATCTATAGGGGGCAATGAGATAAGGCGAATTCTGGTAGATACTGGGAGCTCTGCCAATATCCTATTCTTAGACACTTACAAGAAAATGAAAAATCCAGCTGTGATTCAAAAGTCAGACAGGTCGATCGTGGGCTTCACAGGCAGCTCAGCCGATGTAATCAGAGAGTTTGAAGAAGAAGTGTTGTTGGGCAGGGGCCCTTTCAAGAAAACGGTCAGAATACTCTTCATTGTGGTGGATTCTCCCACTTACTACAATGCTATTCTAGGGATATCTTGGCTCTCTAGGATGCATGCAGTGGCTTCGACAGTCCATCAGTGTCTGAAATATGCTGTTCAGGGGCAGGTTGGGGTTGTCCGGAGCAGCCAAAAAGTTGCAAGAGAATGCTATGCCACTGCCTTGGCTCCACGAACGCTGGGGGCAGTCCGTATAAATGACCAATAGCAGTTTGAGGGTCTTTCTGGGGGTGAGGGTGAAATTGATGACCCCAGAGAGACCCCCGGAGTGTTGATCCCAGTTGAGGAGGTTGAAACGCACTGCTTGGAAGAAGGAAAAAATGTCAAGATAGGATCCAAAATGCCACCGATGTTGAAAGAAGGAATGTTGAAATTCTTGAAAGACCATCAGCATGTTTTTGCTTGGTACAATGCTGATGTTACTGGAGTTCCATCAGAGGTGATTTCCCATCACCTTTCTGTCCGGAGGGATGTGGCACCAGTGGTACAAAAAAGGAGAGCTTTCTCAAAAGAAAAGGCTGATGTCATTGTACAAGAGGTTGACAGACTCACAAAGATGGGGCACATTAAAGAATCTCAGTACACTTTGTGGACTGCCAATCCTGTCTTGGTAAAAAAGAAGAATGGTAAATGGCGTATGTGCATTGACTTCACATACCTCAATCGAGCTTGCCCAAAAGACTTGTATCCGGTTCCCCGGATAGATCAGTTAGTAGACTCTACTTCTGGGAACAAGCTACTATCCTTCATGGATGCCTTCTCTGGGTACAATCAGATCCAGGTGGATCCAAAAGATCAAGAGCATACCACTTTTGTCACTGATAGAGGTTTACACTGCTACAAGGTGATGCCCTTTGGCTTGAAAAATGCTGGGGCTACTTATCAAAGGTTAGTCAACAAGGCATTTTCTGATCAAATTGGAAGAAATATGGAGGTTTACATTGACGATATGATGGTGAAAAGCGTCGATGAGCAGTTGCACTTGTCCGACCTCCAAGAGACTTTTGCCAACTTGGCCAAAGTGAATTTAAAATTAAACCCTGAAAAGTGTGTGTTCGGAGTGCAGTCCAGGAAGTTCTTAGGGTATATCATAAGTGAGCATGGAATACAACCCGACCCGGACCAACTCAATGCTTTGTTCCAAATGGAGCCTCCTCGAAATATTAAAGAAGTACAGCGATTAACGGGGAGGTTGGCAGCCTTGAACAGATTCATCTCCAGGTCTTCGGACAGATGTGCTCCATTCTTTCAAACCTTGAAGGGTGCAAAGGGGTTTGAATGGACACCACAGTGTGATGAGGCATTCAATGAAATTAAGAAGCATCTGTCCTCTCCCAAGACTTTGTTCAAGCCAGTCGATGGGGAGACTCTCTTTGTATATCTGGCTGTTTCAAGTTGTGCCATCAGTGCTGTGTTAGTAAGGGAAGTTGATGGGCATCCTCACCCAGTGTACTACATAAGCAAAAGCTTGATTGATGCTGAGAGGCGTTACTTGAAACTTGAAAAACTAGCCTTGGCCTTGGTGATAGTTGCAAGGAAGATGAGGCCTTACTTTCAGGCTCATCCTATCGTTGTCCGGTCTTTCCCTTTAAAGAATGTCCTTCAAAAAGCAGACATTTCAAGCAGAATGACAAAATGGTCAGTAGAGTTGGGGGACTTCGACATAGACTTTGCTCCTCGGACAGCAGTAAAAGCTCAAGCTGTGGCTGACTTTCTGGTCGAATTCCATTCTGATAGGGATTCAGAACAACCTGCTGATTCAAAAGACAAAAAAGTGTGGATTGTCCAAACAGACGGGGGATCCAGTACCATAGGATCTGGGGCAGGAATATGTCTCACTTCCCCCTATGGGGACAACATGTTTCAAGCTATTTGCTTTGCTTTCAGGGCATCCAATAATGAGTCCGAATACGAAGCAGCTATAGCTGGGTTGAAATTGGCCTACATTTGTGGAGCTAAAAGGGTCAAACTACTAAGTGATTCCCAGTTGCTAGTCCACCATGCCTTGGGCCTATCAGAAGCTAGAAAGGAACAATTGGTCAAGTATTTACTCCTCTTGAAAAATGAGGCATTGAAATTTAAAGCTGTTGTCTATGAGCACATTCCCCGGGCAGAGAATGAGCTAGCAGACTCATTGGCAACGATAGCATATACGGAGTCCTATCCATGGATCCATGTGCTCGAAAGCCCTTCTATTCAACTTGATGAAGGTGAAAAAGAGGAAGTCTTTGAAATACAAGTAAACCGGCCTCAAGACTGGAGGTCTCCTCTTATGCAATATCTGTCCGATGGCGTCGTGCCCTTGGATAAATCACAAGCTAGAACGTTGAAACACAGGGCTCGTGGATTCATTATGATTAAAGAAGTCTTGTACAAAAAGTCCTATAGCAAACCTCTCCTACGTTGTTTAGGGGATCACGAGTCACAAATAGTTCTCTCCGAATTGCATGATGGTGAGGGATCAGCCCATTGTGGATTTAGAGCTTTAACAAGAAGAGTGCTTCTCTCCGGATATTATTGGCCATCAATAATGAAAGATGCTAAGGAGCTGGTAAGAAGGTGTGACCCATGCCAGAGGTACAGCAATGAAATTCATGTACCAGCCATTCCTTTGGAATCAATTTCTGAGCCCATCCCTTTTGCTCGATGGGGATTGGACTTAGTTGGGCCTCTCCCTATGGCGTCCGGAGGGCGTAAAACCATAATTGTAGCCATTGACTACTTCTCGAAGTGGATAGAAGCAGCCCCCTTGGCAGGGACAACATCAAAAGCTGTTATAAAGTTCATTCTATCCAACATATGTTGCAGATTTGGTGTCCCCCATAAAATAACAACAGACAATGGGCCACAGTTTGATAATAGAGAGATGGAGAGCTTATGTGCCTCAAGGGGTATTCAGCACTGCTTTTCTTCACCTTTCCACCCACAGGCCAATGGGCAAGTTGAGGTGGCTAATTGAACAATACTGTCCGGTTTAAAGAAAAACTTAGAAGGGGCTGCTGGGAAGTGGCCTAGTTATCTACAAGAAGTCCTGTGGGCCTACCGGACAACACCTGGGGCTGAAACACAAGAATCCCCCTTTGCCTTGGTCTATGGGATGGATGCAGTAGCTCCCATAGAGAAGACACTCCCCTCCTTTCGTGTTCATAACTTCTCCGGACAGGCTAATGAGATGACAATTAGAAATCAACTTGATTTAATTGAAGAAAGGCGGGTAAAAGCTCATCTTAGAATGGCACACTATCAGGGCTTGATGAGAAGCAGGTTTGCTTCTAAAGTTAAAAGAAGGGATTTTCAACCAGGAGATAAAGTATTGAGAAAAGTTTTCTTGCACACCAAGGAAAAGCTCTTCGGAAAGCTGGCCCCAACTTGGGAGGGTCCGTATACTGTGGTTGAAAGAATCAAGCCTGGGACATACTGGTTGGAAGACAAAGATGGCAGGGTTTTAACTCACCCTTGGAATATTGAACACCTTCGAATGTACTTGGAATAAAGCTTATGTAAATATTTACTTGTTTAAACATCCATGTAAATATTTGGGGGCATACCACTTCCTCTCTTCGGCGCCACGGAGAGCTTTCAATAAAACTTGATGCATTCTTCAATAATTTTCTAAGTTTTTGCAAAATTCTGTTGCTTGCCATACTACCCGGACTGAAAGGTCTAAAGGCTACTTAAATTCTAGCCAGAGAAACTAAACATTCTCACAATACAATAACTCAAAGCTACTTAAATTCTAGCTGTCTAAAGTGAGACAAATAATAAAAGAAGAAGATGGTTGAGTAAAATAAAAGCATTCATTCAACAACTTAAAGTTGCCTTGGCCTTCCAAGGACTTTTTGAACAAGTTTGGGCACAGAGAAACTAAACATTCTGTTGCTTGCCATACTACCCGGACTGAAAGGTCTAAAGGCTACTTAAATTCTAGCCAGAGAAACTAAACATTCTCACAATACAATAACTCAAAGCTACTTAAATTCTAGCTGTCTAAAGTGAGACAAATAATAAAAGAAGAAGATGGTTGAGTAAAATAAAAGCATTCATTCAACAACTTAAAGTTGCCTTGGCCTTCCAAGGACTTTTTGAACAAGTTTGGGCACAGTACAAAAATCTGTCCGAATAGTACGGACACCATCACAAAAAAGGTGCCTTGGCCTTCCAAGGACTTTAGTTCAAACAAAAGATAAACAGAACAAATTATAAATTAAGGTTGAGCCTTTGAAGATGGCTCACCCTCATCCTTTTTCTTGCCCTTGATGTCGCTCTTCTCCTCAACAATCTTCTTACCCTTGGGGTCAATCTCTTCCTCACCTGGGCTCTCTCCGGTTTCCTCCTCATCACCAGACGAGGACACATCAGTGTACCCTTCATCAACCATGGTCCAGTATGGGAGGTCATCGTCATCCACATAACGCCATAAGTCCCCTAGTCTCCTCTTCGGGAATTTCTCGTGAAACAGGAGGACCATGTCAGACTTCACTTTTTCAATCATTAATTCTTCACTCCGTATCATCTCTCTGGCATAAGCGTTGATTCTGGCCTTGATCATGGCCTCTTGATCCTTCACCAAAGCAGCTTTCTCTTCAACAGCCTGAGTCACTGTATTCTCTAAAGCAAGTTTGTCAGTGGTCAGGTTGGTGACAAGCTTCTCCTTTGCTGCAGTTTCTCCTCTTGAGGCTGTCAAGTCCTTCTCCAGTCCGGACAGCTTAGCCCGGAGATCTTTTACGGTCTCTTCTAAAGAAGAAACTTTTGTGTTGCTTTCATTTTGATTCTTCTTTAGCTGTTCGTTCGACTCCTTAAACAAATCAACCTTAGTAGCAGCAGTCCTGAGGTCATCGGACAGCTTCTCCTTCTCAGACTTGAGGTCTTTGATGGTGGTTGCCTGACTTCGGACTTGCCTTTCCAAAGTAAGTACTGGCTGCACGTTGCTAAGGAGAGAATAGGCTATGATGTCCCTCTCACTGGAAACCATAAAAGTCTTACCATTGAAATTCACTGTGTTGGAACTACTTGGGGGAACATATGGCCCTGCGAACTCATCTCTGGACAGGCCAAGGAAATAATCACCTAGAACACCTAGACCGGTGACGTCCACTTCATCCATGTTAATCTCTCCCCTTTCAACCTCATCAGTATGGAATTCCATTGGAATCCCTTCATTAAGATCCCCTGGGATCTCTTCGGCTAACGTCGGATCGGTTGAGAAAGTGGGCTCCGGATCCCGGAGAGCGAGCTCTTCTCCTTGGGAAGTCTTTTTCTTTTTGACTTCCCTGTCAGCACTGTCACTTGCTTGCTTACGAACCCGTTTGGAAGCCCTTGAAGGTTTTGGGGGATTCACTCTTTGTTTCTCGCTCTCCTGTTCTACCACTTGTAGAAGGTTTGCATCAACTTGAGCCTGGGCTGGCACCTCTGAATCCATTGGGGCCTCTTTCTCAGTATCCTCTATCGCTTTCCTGCCTTTCTTCTTCTTACCCTTCATTTTACTTGGGGCTTTGGCCCGGGCAGGAAGGAAGAGGGTCCCATCCAGTTCATGAGACCTTCTCAGCACGACGTCTTCATCAGGTGGGGTGGAGAACTCCTCCCAGGTTAAGTCTCTTCGACCTGTGGTGTTCCACAGGTGAGACCTCGCTAGGTTCCCAGCAGTGAAGGCTTTATGAAACCGGTTCTCCCAGTTCTCTGCGGCCCAAGCGTTGATTTTGCCACAGGTGACCTGTCCGGCCTTCAGATAGTCCCCGAACTCCTTTGGCAGCTCTGATAAAACAAAAGAAAAACTGATTAGTATAAACTTAAAGGAAAGAGAGGTTCGAACAGAAACTTAAAGTAAAAACTTATGATCGCTCCTCCATCTACTTCGAAGAAGGCTAGGATCCTCCCCGGGAGGGCAGCCCAAAGTAAATCTCTCCGTAAACCGGATAGACTCCAAGAGCTTAATTCGGACAGGACTTTTGAACCGGGCAGATGACTTCGAACACTGCAAGCCTAAAGCAGTTCGAACTATGACTAAAGTACTAAAAAACCTAAACACTATCTGACTAAGCTACCTGCCCATCTGCTTAAAACTCATGGGTCTTTAAACATGACCCGGGTCCATTAAACTTGACCCGAAAGCCCATAAGGGCCCAAATTACATACTATAAATACCCAACCACCAGTATTAACTATGGGTAACAAAATTTACTGCTGCCAAGCTGCTCAATTCTCTCTCCACCTTGAAACACCTTGAAACACCTTCACACCACCCTGAAACACCCTCACGCCGCCTTAAAACTCCACTTGAAATTACCAGCCTACCCTCAGGCTACTTTTATCCACACCAATATATATCTTACGTTCTTTGGAAAACCGGGGTTGTAAGTATGCAGTTTACCAAATCTCGCAATGATCATGAAGTCGGTGGTGGAGTCAAGTGATGCAAAAAGTCTCCATTTACATCAAGTTGAGACTTTATTTTCACAATAAACATTTATCTTAGATCTTGTATTATGCATGTATTTGAAATAGAAACAATGTTTTAAAGCATAATGATATAAAACTAACCTTAGAGATATAACACATTGATAAAACACTTGACCAACACCTATAATAGGATCAACCGAACCAATAATAGCAAGTTATTTTTTTATGGTAAAAAAGTCTTAAACCAGTACTACCCTCCATACTAATTAATTGATTATTTGAGGTTTCAAATAAACTTAAGCTAGACTATTTACTAATTTTTCAACCTTCTCCCTGGCTAAACTTCCCACCTTTATCTATTATGGAGAAATCATCATATCTGTGACTAAAGCTATTGGTAACCCTCTCTAAGCTTGGAATCCTAAAAATAAAATCATTTACAACTCTTGTATGGGCTGGGTAGAAACTGATTATACCATTGAACCAATATCCAAGATTTGGATTAGTTTTAGACCTGAAAATGGATATTGGCAATATGTGATCTACAGCCCTAGACCAACCTACTGTACCGGTTGCTGGCACATTGGTCTCAACCATTTTGATTGTAGAAAACTTATAAAAATCAGAATTACCTTTCCTTCCTAGCCTCCCAAGCTCAAGTTCATCATTTTTTAGACCACAAATTAATCAATGAATGACCCCAAAGACCTTCCTTCAACTCCAACACCCATCCTTGACCCGTCTCCTATCCTAACCTCATGTGGCATACAAAAAAAATTAAAAATTTAAACCTTATCTCCATCCTCAATTTCAAGATTAAATCAGACACCATGTATACTATTACATGAAAGCCAATTGAGCCCATATCTTTAACCCCTGTCAAGAATCCCGAAATTAACGAAGCCATCACCATCCTCAATACTGGAATCATTATCTATGACTCCCTTGTAGCTCCAGATACTCGTGATCCCCCCTCTCTTAAATTCAGATTCACTTGTAGCCTCTCATCAACTCCATTATCCCCTACAAAATATTATAATCCAGCTGTTAAGTATTCTGCTATACCTAATGCTACTAAAGTATTACAATTTACAAAGGCTGTCAAACCTTCTTTTGGATCTCATAAATGACATTCAACCTACTTTGTTGGAATGTAAGAGGTATTGGCAACAAGCCCAACTAGAATGAGAATCATTTTTTATGTAAATCTAAGTCCATCAATTTTATTGCTATTCAAGAGCCTATGTTAGGGGATAATCCTTAATCTTCTACTACAAAGCTCATAGGTTTTCAACATTCTCTCTCTCCTCTCTCTCTCTCTCTCTCTCATCTCCCTCTCTCTCTCTCTCTCCTCTCTCTCTCTCTCTCTCACTCTCTCTCTCTCTCTCTCTCTCTCTCTCTTCCTCTCTCTCTCTCTCTCTCTCTCTCTCATCTCTCCTCTCTCTCTCTCTCTCTCTCTCTCTCTCTCTCTCTCTCTCTCACTCTCTCTCTCTCTCTCTTCTCTCTCTCTCTCTCTCTCTCTCTCCTCTCTCTCTCTCTCTCTCTCTCTCCTCCTCTCTCTCTCTCTCTCTCTCTCTCTTCCTCTCTCTCTCTCTCTCCTCTCTCTCTCTACTCTCTCTCTCTCTCTCTTCTCTCTCTTCTCTCTCTCTCTCTCTCCCTCCCTCTCCCTCTCTCTCTAATATCACCAACAAAATATAGATTATGTGGAGATAATACTACGATGTTCAGATTCTTTTTAATCAGGATCAACTAATTTATTTTCAGGTCAGATTCTTACCTCTTAATAAACCTATCCTAACAACTATTGTCTATAATAAATGTAATGCGATCCTTAGGACTGAGATCTTGAGTTCCTAAGAGTTATCTCTAATAACTCTATCGATTGGATTATGATGGGTGACTTTTGATAAGGTCGGATATTGTTGACACTACCTCTCATATCAATCCGAAGGGCAGTTCGGACAAAACCAGTACCATGTCCAACCAAACAGTTTAAATTAGTGGACCATGACTCAGCTAGGTGCTAGTCTTTTCATCTCTTGGACCAATGGGTTCTTAAACTTGACTCAAGCCCACAATCCAACGCGAAAGGCCCATGGGTCATTAATTAAGTATAAATATCTCAACTACTTTCATTAATGACGGTAATCAAAACTTATTGCGAGCACACACCTTAATTATCTCTTTATATTTCACCTTAAACATTAAATTCCCAAAATACTTTACAAAATTACCCTTTATCAAAAATAACCCACACCAAATTGGCGACCACAGTTGGAGCACGACGTGCCTGAATTTAATAATCCAAAACTAGCAAACAATGTAGTTTGGATGGATCTGAATGCACTGAATGTTCCACCTCCTGAGGTGGAAGTAGCAAAAGAAAACAATAATTACATTGTTGAGGAGAGCGATCACGTAAGGGCTGAGATAAAGCCATTGAGATTGCTAAAACAAACAGAGAAAAAGGTTAAAGAAAAATCTGGTGCGTCGGTGCTTCACCATACTGACAATTCTGGAGAGAACGAACAGTCCCTAAAGACTCATCTCAGCTCCAAGAAAACGCATTGATCTAAACATGTGGAAAGCTCCACTTCGGAATCCTCCTGCAACTCATCTAATGATGCAGAGCTTGAAGAGTCAGTTTCCTCTATCAGTGATGAAAGACGGTTGAAAAAAAAATAAGGCTTACGAAAAAGCATTAAAAAAAAAGGGTCAAGCATGGTAGGCTTAAGAAACATCATGGGAAGATAAAGGGTTCAGCTAATCAACATATTTTCTACTTGCTGATTGATACTTTTCCTTTCCAGTCCGAACTAGGTATATTTGCTACTCCAAATGAGGATACTGGTTTTAGCCGTAACAAGAATTGGAGGCAATCACCTTCTGAAAAAATTCTCTCCAGACGTCTTCTCAAAAGGTTTGACAGCCATAAGATGGAGAAATATGACGAGAACAAAGATCCAGACAACCATCTTGAGCAGTTTAAGAATTTTATGATGAACTTTGATGATGACGACATACTGTTGTGTGGGTCTGTCCCCCAGAACTTCACATGAAGTGACCTTAAGTTGTATAACAGTCTTCCTCATAGATCTATAAATGTTTTTTACATATTTTGTGTTGCCTTCCGGAGGCAGTTCGTTGGAAGCAATGAGCTTAAGGGTAATGAAGATACCAACATCCATTTTTCTCAGGAGCCAAATGAGTCTCTAAAAGAATACATTAGTCAGTTTGTGAATACTAAGAATGGGTTAGCAGACTTCTTTAAACAAGTTTCAATTGCTTCCCTTAGACAAGGTTTGAATCCAGGAAACTTAGCCGATTCAGTGACTCGAAAGAAGGCCATGACTTGGGGGGTTATTAGATCAGGTTGAAAAACAGATTAATATTGAAGAAACAAAGAAATTCAGAGTGCATTACCAGATTAGGTCCACCACTCTAGTTTTGACACCTCAAGCTGCTAATAAGTCCGGTTACAGATCAAAGCAGACTGGACAGGGATCTAACTGATCAAGGTAGAATCAGTCCAACCAAAAGCAAAACAAACATATTAAGAATGAAAGAGGACCTTGGGTTCAACCTGAGTGGTTTGCTGAATTGGGAGAAAGTGTGGCTACAATATATGACAAAACTAAAAACAAAGTATATTTTAGAGAACCAGCAGTGTTGCAGTCTGCCAGAGAAAACCAGAGTACTTATTTCTGTAAATACCATAATGACATTGGGCATGATACCCATGATTGCATTGCTTTGAAGCAAGAGGTCCAAGACTTCATTGAAATGGGTAAGTTGGGGCCCGATGTAAAAAAACAAGGAGGGAGAAGACCAGATAATACATAATCCAATGCCAACATTCCTCAAACTACTCCCTCAAGAAATCTTGGAACGTCTAGACAGGAAGATGCTATGGTGATTACTGAAAGATTTGATGTAGACTCTGAGTACCTTTATCCGAATCCGAGTCAGATTTGGGTGGGGGTAATAACTGACAAGACTATTATTTTCTCTGGTTTGATTAAGTATATTGAATCTTTAACAAAAAAAATTTGCGGGGGGGGGGGGGGGGGACACTGTGACTGCACCTTCTAGTTCTTTAAGGAAGAGGCATGTACACAGTTTGACCACCCAGTTGGATGGAAGAATGTCCACACACTTGTACCAAACTCCAGCTCCTTTCATAGTTTTCGATGAGGATGACCTAAGAGACATTGTAGGGCCTCATGAAGACATTGTGGTAATAGAGACATCGATAGGGGAAATGATATACGTCGAATCCTGATTGACATAAGAAGTTCGGCAAACATCTTGTTCTTAAGATCCTACAAACAGATGAGAAACCCTTCGTTTATACAACGTTCGAACGAAACCATTGCGGGCTTCACAGGGAGATCGACAGATGTGATAGGATAATTCGAAGAAGAAGTATTCCTGGGAGAATGACATTTTAAGAAAATGGTGAGGGTATTGATTGTTGTGGTGGATTGCCCAACATTTTATAATGCAATATTTGGGAGGTATTGGATTTCAAGAATGCATGTTGTGGCCTCTACGGTCCATCAATGTTTAAACTATGCTGTCCAGGGATAAGTAGGTGTTGTCCGGAGAAATTAGAGGGTAGCCAGAGAATGTTATGCAACGACTCTTGCAGTTAGAAGGTAGCCAGAGAATATGCTGTCCAAGGACAAGTAGGTGTTGTCCGTGGAGGCAGTCAACATTAACAAAGATTAGCAGCTATTGGAGCCTTCCACCAATGAGAATGAAATTGATGATCCCAGGGAGGCTCCCATTGTCATTATACATGTAGAGGAAGTTGAAATTCATTCCCTAGATGAGGGAAAATTGTTAAAATTGGTACCAAGATGGCACCAGCTTTGAAATACAATCTGTTATGTGAATAATCTACATGTATTTGCATGGTACAATGATAATGTTACCGGAGTGCCTCCTAATATAATTTGTCACAAGTTGTTTGTACGAGCTGATATTGGACCGGTTGTAAAAAGAAAAAGGTAATTTCTTAATGAAAAAACAGATGTAATTGTTCAAGAAGTTGATCGTATGACCAAGATGGGCCACATCAAAGAGTCTCAGTACCCATTATGGACTGCCAACTGTGTTTTGGTTAAGAAAAAGAATGTCAGGTGGCGCATGTGTATTGACTTCACTGATCTTAATAGAGAATGTCCTAAAGATCTTTGTCCTATTCCTCAGATAGATCAGTTGGTGGACTCCACCTTAGAGAACAAGTTATTGTCCTCCATGGATGCGTTTTCAAAGTACAACCAAATACAAGTAGATCTGAAGGATCAATATCACACCACCTTTGTTACAGACAAAGATCTTCATTGTTATAAATTGATGTCGTTTGGATTGAAAAATGCTGGGGTCACCTATCAAAGGTTAGTAAATAAATCTTTTTCTAGTCAGATAGGCATAAATATGGAAGTTTATATAGATGACATTATGATGAAGAGCCTTGAAGAAGATGCACACATATCTGATCTCCAAGAAACGTTTTCCAACTTAAAGGTTGTGCTAAGCCTTGAAAACTCTGTTTTTTCAGGTCCGGTCTGGGAAGTTCTTGGGTTATGTAATAAGTGAAAAAGGAATTTAACCTGATCCAAATCATCTCAATGCTCTATTAACTATGGATTCTCCTCAAAATACCAAATAAATTCAAAGATTAACCGGACGATTAGCTGCGTTGAACAAGTTTATTTCAAGATCATCAGACAAATGTGCTCCATTTTCCAGATGGTAAGGAATGCCAAGGATTTTAATTGGTCACCGCAGTGTGATCAGGCCTTTCTTGAAATCAAAAAGCATTTGTCTTCACCCAAGACTCTCTTTAAACTTGTTCAGGTGGAAAAGCTCTACATATATTTAGTTGTATCTGAATATGCAGTAAGGGTTGTGCTAGCAAGAGAAGTGGATAATTACCCTCGTCTGTTTTATTATATTAGCAAAAGTCTGTTGGATGCTGTGATACAGAGTAGAACGCAAAATAAGCTAGATAGAGGGATAAACCCTAATTTTATTTAATAAAAAATTCCCCAAAACAATGTAAAGAAGATATGTTTATATAAGGTTTCATTTGAAACCCTAAAACTAAAATAAGAAAATTACTAAAATATCCTAAATTATTAAAAACTCAAAATAAGCTGATAGATGAGCCCAAATGCCCAAAAAAGCCCATATATCACAAGCAACGATAGAGACTTGCATTCGTGGCGTCGTTTCCTTCGAAACAAGGTGTTGTGGGTCAAAATCAGACACCGGAGCTCCAAACTGTCAATTCACCGTATTCTTCGGGGTGATCGCCAGTCTTCATAAATTACAGGGCTAAACTGTCTGCATCATTCCCGCCGGGGTAGAGAAGATTCGCCCTCGAATCAGAACCAGTCTCCTTGTCAGAAGAGTCACCTGCATAAGGAATCATATGCTTAACATTAAAGACATCAGACGTACGGACATGGCTAGGCAAACGCAGTCGATAAGCATTCAGATTGAACAACTCCACAATCTCCACCGGGCCAATCTTTCGGGCGGCCAGTTTGTTGTACTCACTAGCAGGGTACCGATTTTTGGTTAAAACTGTCCACGCATAGTCACCAACTTCGAACTGAACAGGACGACGATGAGAATCCGCCTGAGACTTATACTTGGCGGTGCTTAAGACAAGCTGATCGTAAGTCGCCTGGTGGGTTTGGCGAATCTGCGATACAAGCTCCTCGGCAGTTGTGTTAAGGAAAATTTTACTAGGCAGGGCTAGCAAGTCCACAGGACCCCGAGGCACAATACCATACATCACCTGGAAAGGACAAAAACCCGTTGACCGGTTAGGGGCATGGTTGTAGGCGAACTCCGCTTGAGGTAGGCGCTGATCCCATGCCTTTGGATGATCTCCCATCAGGCTGCGCAACAAGTTACCGAGGGACCGGTTAACCACATCTATCTGACCATCAGTCTGGGGTTGGTAAGCACTACTGAAGTTGAGCTGTGTATTCACCATACACCATACGTTGCGCCAAAAATGACTCACAAACCTGGTGTCACGGTCAGAAACAATGGTACTAGGAAGGCCATGAATGCGGTAAATCTCTCGAAAGAAAAGCTGCGCGACACACACTGCATCAGATGTTTTTCTACATGGGATGAAGTGTACCATCTTAGAAAAACGATCAACGACTGCATAAAATACCTTGTCCTAACTGCTAAGATACTTCAAAGATCATGATCAGTATATAACACAAATTCACGCTGAAACAAATAATGACGCCAATGCTTGATAGCCTGAACCACCGCATAAAATTCAATATCATATGTACTAAATCGCAGCTTAGCACTCGCCAATTTCTCACCAAAGAAAGCCACAGGACGCCATGACTGGGAAAGAACTGCCCCGATACCAAATCTAGACACGTCACAATGAAGCTCAAATGGCTGGGAAAAGTCGGGCAGCACCAGAATAGGTGCAGTGGTGAGACGCCGTTTGACTTCTGCAAATACCGCATCAGCATCTTTGGACCAACCAAATTTTGTGTCCTTCATGCAATCCGTAATTGGTGCCATAGCACTGCTGAAATGGGGAATGAAACACCGATAAAACGAAGCTAAACTGTGAAACCTGCGAACCTCGGTGATGGAAGTAGGTCGAGGCCACTGGTCCACAGCAGCGACTTTACTCGGATCAGCTCGTAACCCTTCAACAGAGACAATATACCCCAAAAATTGGACAGCTTAAGACATAAACGAGCATTTGGCAGTAGCAGCATAAAACTTGTCCCGACGCAACACCAATAACACCTCACGTAAATGGGATAAATGCACATAATGGTTAGCACTATAGATCATAATATCATCGAAGTAAACAACAACAAATTTACCGATAAAAGGCCTCAATTCCTGATTCATGATACGCATGAAAGTGCTCGGCGCGTTGAACAGACCAAACGGCATCACCAGCCACTCGAATAATCCTTCACGCGTCTTAAACGACGTCTTCCACTCATCACCAAGACGAATCCGAATCTGACGGTATCCACTCTTCAAATCAAGTTTGCTGAATACAGAAGCACCACCTAACTGGTCTAACAGATCATCCAGACGAGGTATAGGAAACCTGTAGCGAACAATGATATTGTTGATAGCTCGGCTGTCCACACACATACGCCAGGAACCATCTTTCTTCGGTGTCAGCAACGCTGGAACTGCACATGGACTGAGACTTTCTCGAACATGCCCCTTATCCAACAAATCTTCCACCGGTCGTTGTAATTCTCCTTGCTCCTTCGGGCTCATTCGATAGTGGGGCCGATTTGGGAGAGCAGCACCAGGAACCAGGTCGATTTGATGTTGAATATCCCTCAGAGGAGGTAGCTCGGGGGGGGGGGGGGGGGAATTCTCAGGAAACACATCTGCAAACTCCTGCAAAAGAGACCGAACTACATGGCTAGGGTCCGCATGAGAATTATTCACAACAGGATCACAAAACAACAAGAAAACCACACCAGCCTCTTCCATGGCTGCTTGAAAAGGAGCACGGGACAGCAAGGTCGTTATGGAAGGACCAGAGCCAATGCTTAGGGGCCGAGGCTTTTCCGATACAAGAACAATCTTTTTACCCCGAAAGAGGAATGAATAAGTATATGCACGACCATCATGCTTAACAGACAAATCATATTGCCAAGGACGGCCAAGCAGCATATGACAAGCGTCCATAGGGACGATATCACAAAACACCTCATCCTGGTATGTCTGCCCCACAGAAAAAGATACAAGCACACGTTTAGACACAGTTATATCAGTACCTTTACTCACCCAGGCGAGCTTGTATGGCTTGGGGTGCGATTTTGATTTCAGCCCGAGCTTTGAAACCGCTGTCTCGGAGATGACATTCTCGCAGCTACCACCATCAATAATGAAGGTGCACACCTTAGCGTCAATCGTACAAGTCGACTGAAACACATTATTCCACAGCCAGTCACTCTGATTAGGAACGCGAGGAGACATAAAAGTGCGACGTAGCATCAAAATTGCACCAACATCACCAGTCACAACTTCCTCCGCAACCTCAAGCATATCATCATCATATGTATCAAATTTTGGAGGACCATCAAGAACAATGGGGTTCAGTTCAAACGCCTCGTGAGAGAAAATACCCCTAGCACCCGCAGCATTCAGACACTCTACCTGACGATCCCTTAACTCACCATAGCCAAAGCAATGTAAATTACCTGAAGAACGGCTGGTCACACCACGCCCAAGAGGGACCTGATCAGGGGTTGGATGGGGAATTGGTTTGGGCGCCGAAGTCCATGGAGGAGCACCAGTCCGTACGCCAATCTGGGTCCGGTGAGCCAACTGCTTTTCAGCCTGGAGGGCATGCCGATGGGCTTCGGAAACAGACAACGGGTCGAACATGTTCAACACATCTTGAAGCTGAAGGCGCAACCCACCAATATAGCGGGATACCCGCTGATACGGCGACTCGTTCACATCCGTACGAGCCAACAACTGATAAAATTCTTCTGTATACTCGTCCACAGATCATGGTCCTTGACGAAGATTCTAGAATCGCAGGAATAGTTCCCGCTCGAAGTTGTAATGTAGGAAAGCCTAGCGGATTATTTTTCTGAACTTCTCCCAACTGCGGACTTTCTCCTTGCCTTCACGCTCACGGGTCTTCTTCACTTGTTGCCAACAAGCCTGTGCCCTGCCGCGCAGGTGGATGGTGACCAAAACGACCCTTCGAAACAAGGTGATGTGGGTCAAAATCAAACACCGGAGCTCCAAACTGTCAATTCACCGCATTCTTCGGGTGATCGCCAGTCTTCATAAATTACAGCGCTAAACTGTCTGCGTCATGTTGAAAGAATATGTTTGAAGTTAGAAAAGTTGGCCTTGGCTTTGGTAATTGTGGCAAGAGAGATGAGACCATACTTCCAAGCTCATTCCATTGTCGTTCGAACATCTTTTCCCTTGAAGAATGTTGTTCAGAAAGCTTATGTATCAAGCAGAATGACCAAGTGGTCAGTTCAATTGGGTGATTATGATATTTATTTTGCATCTCGAACGACGATTAAAGCCCAATCAGTGGATGATTTCTTGGCGGAATTCCATGGTGATAGGTCCCACATACAAATATAAGAAAACCAGTGTAAGAAAGAACGGGTAGTCTGAACCGATGGCGGATCTAGTACTATGGGATGTGAGGTTGGAATTTGTTTAACCTCTCCTTATGGTGATACTATGTACCACGCTATATGTTTTGGTTTCAGCGCCTCTAATAAAGAATCTGAATATGAAGCAGCTATAGCCGGTCTCAATCTAACCCTTATATATGGGGCCAAAAAGGTCCAATTAATGAGTGACTCTCAACTTCTTATTCACCACGATCAGAGGAAATCTGAGGCAAAGAAAGAACAATTGATAAAATATTTTCTTATGTTGAGAGAAGTTGTTGCAAGCTTCAAAAGTATCCAATATGAACACATCCTTAGATCGGAGAATACTGTGGCGGACTCTTTAGCAACCTTAGCTTATTTTGAATCTTACTATTGGATTCTGATGCTAGAATGTCCATCAATACAAACATGCCAACAAAAGGGTAAAGAGAATGAAGAAAGTATGAGCATATTTGTCATTCAACCCAAGGATTGGAGGTATGATATTTTTCAGTTTATTTCCGATATGATCTTGCTTCCGGATAAAGCCCTAGCTAAGAAAATTAAATACAAGGCTCGTGGTTTCCTGGTATTAAGGGAAATTCTTTACAAAAAATCTTTCATCAGACCCCTCTTGTGTTGCTTAGGATTTGAAGAATCCCAAAATGTTTTATCTGAATTACATGACGGGGAAGGTTCTGCACATTGTGGCTACAAGGCCTTAACCAGAAGAGTCCTATTAGCAAGGTACTATTGGCCAATAATAATGGCAGATGCCACAGACATGGTAAATAATTGTGATCTTTGTCAGAAATATGGGAATGAAATCCATGTACCAAGAGTTCCTATGGAGTCCATATCTGAACCATTACCTTTTGATAGATAGGGGTTAGATCTGGTTAGGCCTCTTCCTATGGCATCTGGTGGATGTCAAACGGTCATAGTTGATATTGATTATTTCTCCAAGTGGATAGAGGCAGCTCCCCTAGCTAGAACCACTTCTAAGACAATTATAAAATTCATGTTATCTAACATATGTTGCAGATTTGAAGTTCCCTGGAAGATCACCACAGATAATGGGCCACAATTTGATAACAAAGACATGGAAATGTTTTGCACCTCCACATGAATTCAACACTGTTTCTATTCTCCATTCCACCCTCAATGGCTTTTTCAGACTCCAAAAAGTCATTTACCATCTTATAATCGTTTCCCATATTACAGTGGTAAAATGGGATGTAGTGGTAAAACCCTGATGCCATTATACCGGCCAACAAAGTGTACCATGCGTTCGGGCTTAGCTGGCTCGGAAATAATTTTATCAAGTGAAATTTCCTAACTATATCTGGATCCAAAGGGAACCGGAGTCCCCAATTTAGCATTTCAGTGTATACTACTAGCTCATGAGACTTGCAGTCCATAGGAGTCCCTAGAGTGACTGGGATTCTCACTTTAACAGAATCGGGGAAGCCCCACTTTGTTGGATACGACCCAACTCAGTAGTATATGTATACAGATCAACAATATTCTGGAGGGGTATCAAGTATTTAACGCTGACTTTCTCAAAATTTGGCCCTACTTTCTCTTTTGAGCACTCCGGAAGTGACTCAGTATTGGGCAGACCCACTTTAACTTGGCCTTTCCGATCTGCGGCAATATCCTATGTCTGTCCGGATGTCTCAAAAGGACAGTCTTCTATACTATCCTTCATGGTCTCCTCTAATATGCTTGACCGCTGTTTGGATGGTTTGGTATCTGTTAGGGGCTTTACCATTTTCGAACTATAAGGTTTCAGAGAACTATGGTATTTTTAGCTTTGTATTGACGAGTTATTCGGTGAGGGATTGTTTTCTCTATGGACTTCTTAGCATCCGAACGCATTGACAAGAAAAGTGAAGGTTTCCTAACACTAGAAACTTTCTTTTCTTTAGATATGGGGTTTTGGGACTCTTGAACAGAAGATCCCGACTGAGAGGAGATAGGGTTACGACAAAAGGTAATTTTCTAACCTTTGATGTCTTTGATGATGATGAACCTTGGTATGTGTCTCTTTTTGGTCAATTGATTTCTTCATTCGGTGAAGTAGGAAGACCAGCTGTAACTCTTGCGTCTCTTGCGTATTTTCTTTCTTTCTCCGAATTAGATAAATTCAGCAAACCTCCTTTTACTAACGCATTTCTGGCTGTGAACATAAATTTACCAAGACACAATTTAAGAAGATCAGTAAGTTTTCTCTCTCTAGAAATGTTTAGGTTCTTAGAAATAATAGAATAGTGGAACCAATTTATATAACAATGAAAATGTGGAAGTTTACCTAAGAGAAGACAAATTGATCAAAGTGATGATTAGGGGCTATGAGGTATGGCGGTTACACCATAAGTAACTTTATAGCCAAGTAGGTATAGGTATCTACGAGAAAAAAAGGCTGAGAGGTCAAACCAAAACTCGACGCGTGTCCAACATAAAAAAATGGCTCTTGAAATTCTTATCGGTAAAGTTAGTCTCTTTAAAATTTGATCAGGCTGACTTTTGAAATTCTTAACGATAAAGTTAGTCTCAACTACTTTCATTAATGAGGGTAATCAGAATTTACTGCGAGCAAACACCTTAATTATCTCTCTATATTTCACATTAAACATTAAATTCCCAAAATACTTTACAAAATTACCCTCGATCAGAAATAACCTACGCCAACTTTAACTCCATCACCGATCCCTCTGAGTAGATATATTACTCTACTGATATAGAGTTTTTTGAACTCCCTATATGTTTATGACTCCTAGTTCTAATATGTTACTAGTCTTTCAATTTGATAATAGTATTCTATTTTTGGATTAAAAACTAAAATAAAAAGATGAAATAAACAATTTTTAACTTTTGATTTTTAAATATTTGTTAAAAAAAATTATACTCGAACTAAAATAATCTAATTAACCAAACGAAAACAACCACTTATTTCCGAACAAATTATTTTATTCAATACTTTATTCAATATTTTATTCAAAGCAACGCAAATAAGTGGCGGATCTAGGAATTGAAGTAAGGGGGCCAAAATTCTCGTCGAATTCTCGTCGAATTTTATCTCTAACATTAGTGTCAGAATTTTCAATAAGTTGGCGTAGTCCCTGATCACTCACTATATATTCATTCAAATGAAATTCTACACTATCATCATTAGGTCTTGATATAGAGGCAATCAGATTAGGATGAATCATATTATTATTACTCGAGCTACTTGAAGAACCATCACAATTCTTTGGTTTTATTACATATAAATATAAAGATATATATATATATATATATAACAATAAATCTTAATATATCTTAATATATTATTTTTAAAAGATATATAAAATAAAATAGAATATAACAAAACCAAATTTAATATCTTAAAAAGATATTTTAAAATTTACATAAAAGTATATAAAATTTGTTATAAAAAATATATTTTTGAAAAATAGATGAAAATAAATATGTTATATAAAACATATTTTTAACACATAGATGAAAATATTAGTATATTATTTTTAAAAGATATTTAAAAAAATAAAATATAACAAAATCATTTAATATATAAAATATATTTCAAAACATAAATGTATAAAATATATATTTGAGAAATGGATGGAAATAAATTGAATTTTTTTTATATAAAAAATATTTTTAAATACATATCGATAAAACAAAATTTTATGTAAAAATTATATAAAATCAAAATCAAATTTTGTATTAAACATAATTTATAATATAAATATATAATTTTATTTTAAAAAACTAAAAATTATTTTTATATATATTGTCTTTAAACTAAGTAAATGTATTTTCACTTTCCTAATGACCACAAATCAAATCAGAAAAAAATATTGATTAACAAGTGAAAAAAAAATATACATAGAAATAAATTGGTGAAACTCGATCGTGTTTTTTCTTTTCCACTTTTCTTTAACTTCTTTGATCGAAATGTAGTCTCGTTCCTATGCAGCAACTCATTATCTTTTTCTAAATCAAAGTAAGAGATAAAACATAATTAATTAGAAAGATTAGAGGAATATTAAATCAAAACAAATTATGGCAAAAACAAATTGAGAATACTTACCAAATCAATCGAGTTCTAATATTCTAGAGATTAAGATGCTCTAGACTACATCCAACCATTTATAAATATCAACTTAAAATTTTCTTTTAAAATATTCAAGATTTCTAACTTAAATTATTCCTTAAAAATAGTCATAATCCAAGATTTTGTAAATTAAAATTTCCATTGTTATTTGAGACTTTTAATCTAAACTATTTTCTTAAAAATAGTCAACATACTAATTTTTAAATTAAAAAATTTCTACCATTATTTTAAACATTCCTAAAAAATAATTATTATCTTAAATTTTCTTTAATATTATTTAAATAACTATTACTTAAAAAGGTTATAAAATATATATTTTAGTTAAAGATGCGCATAATTGTTACTTTAATATTATTTAAATAATTATTATCTTAGAAAAATTACAAAATATATATTTTAGTTAAGGGGGCGTAGAATTTTTATTTTAATATTATTTAAATAATTGTTACCTTAAAAAAATTATAAAACATATATTTTAGGTAAAGGAGGCCTATGCCCCTCCGGACCCGAACGTAGATCCGCCGCAAATAACTCCATCTATAGAAACTATCTTTTTTTATGAACAATAATAACTCCTTTTGCAAAAAAGTTACAAGATAAAGATTTATTATACTCACGTTTTTCAAATATGATGAAGAAAAATATTGTTAATTAAATTTCTTTTTTATTAATTAAATTTCTTTTTATTAACTAGAATATGTGAATTAAATGTCATCTGAAGTATGAACTCGTTACAAAAATTGTTTACTAATTTAAACCCCTTTTTTTTAAGAGCTGCTTCGTGGGCGGAAGACTAAAACATTTAAAAACCCTTTTGTAGGGCCTGGTTCAAGGGCTTAAGGCCCAACTTCAATTTCACCAATTCTGAGGAAAAATTAAATACATTTTAGGAAAAACGAATCAATTTAATTCATTCCATCAGAGTAGCTTGTGCAGATCCTTTTTATTATTTATTTCTCTGTCTAGGGTTTAGGGTTGGGAGAGAAAGCTGTGGAGCAATGGCGATTTATTTAACAGAGGATATCTTGAAAGAGGTACTGTCTAGGTTACCGGTTAGAGCCCTCGTGCGGTTCAGGTCAGTGTCTAAATCATGGCTTTCTCTGATTTCCTGCCCTGATTTTGCGATCTTGCAATATAAACGAGCATCTTCCGTCCGTAAGATCATGGATTTGGGGCGGAGAAACACACT
Organism: Limnanthes douglasii subsp. nivea; assembly: GCA_036936605.1. Taxonomy (NCBI): domain Eukaryota; kingdom Viridiplantae; phylum Streptophyta; class Magnoliopsida; order Brassicales; family Limnanthaceae; genus Limnanthes; species Limnanthes douglasii. Next base: position 140,009,267 of record JAUPFV010000004.1, on the reverse strand, counting down.
TAAATCAATGAGTTTTGATGGTATACATGAAATTCAAAAGTTCGAATTGCCATTTTCTAATGGATCCTCACAGGGTAGAATTTTAGGTTCCCCTAATGGCCTGCTATGTGTTTGTTATAGCTCTCATATATACAACCCTGATTCTTGTAAACATGATACCTTTCATATATACAATCCATGTACTAACCAATACAGAGACATACCTGCTCTCACATATCCCAGCGTTTGCGAGTTTGTTACTATGGATTTGGGTATGATTCCACCAACGACGATTACAAGCTTTTAATTGTTACCCTTTCTCAACAGCACCGTGATGCTACTATTAACCTTTTTTCATTGAGAAGAGGCAGTCGGAGAAGCTTTTTAGATGCCGAACACCTTCCTAAATATTTTTATGGTATTTACTCAAACGAAGACTTTCAAGATTCATTCCAGATGCTATGATGTGCACGGTGTATATCCAAACGTTCATGTGGAAACTTTGATCTCACCAAACTCCCCAATAAATCAGATATGAGGAGTGAGGGAAGTTGTTTACTAATTTCCTTTCAGATATGAGGAGTGAGGGAAGTTGTTTACTAATTTCCTTTGGGATCCGATTGGATCGGATTGTAACTGTGACTTTCAAGTCTCAAATCTTTCAATAATTTTAATTATTTTGCAGTGTATTAACTTTTCATTTTAGATTTATGGACTCTCCTACAAAATTCCTATCCATCGCAACCTTGGACTATGAATTTCTTTTCAATACAAAATATAAGTACAATTTGCTAATCACATCATTTTATTACTATCCTTTTGTGGAGTTTCGTGCTTGTTTATGCTTAACTAGATAAATTTTTCTTTTCTTAATTCTATAAGTCTTTTTGGTCGATGGATATTGAATTTTTATTTATAGGTTTGTCGTATAATAAATATCTTTCAAATACTTGGGGATAATTGTTTATAATTCTTTAATTACTACAGGATTTGTAGTTCGAGTGTATTTTTTATTAATTCCCGTAAAATATTTATACATAAGAATAAGCTGGTGGATATATAAATTCGGGCAGAGCGAATTAAACTCTTATCGGTAGCCTATCTAGTTTATATGAGAGTAATCAAAACAAAATAGCTCACTGTTTTCGAAGCATTCTTATTATTGGTTGAAGCGTTAATTGATCTTTGTCGAAACACTTTCCGAATTTTTTTTTTGTTTTTGTCAAACCATCAACTATCTTTGTGATTGCTTTGCGTGTTTAAAAGGCGCTTAATTTTAAATTTTTGAAACTTTCGAATGGTTGTTGACGATATGTTTGAATGATTCTGTTATTCTTTGTTGAATGTTCTCTTGAGTTTGTGGATTTTGATCAACATAAATTTGATGAAACTATTTGTGTATTAAAACCGTGTAATACTAAGACTTGTTCGGACTCCCTAGTAATTGTACGCTTAGAATAGATGTATTTCTATAACTTAATCTACGTCTTTGATTTAGGAAGAGATCTATTATTCAATTTTGATTTTTTATTTGGATTAAATACTCTTTTTTTTGTCTGTCTACTTTTTTTTTCTTTATCCTTGTTCTTTGAGCTTTGATCCATTTGTTAGTTTGTTGTAATAAATTTGACAAACTCTTCATTTTTTTTATAAATTTCATGGATAAAATAAGTATTTTTCGTTCCATACGCATAAATTTTTAATGTCTTCTTCCAGTGTTCAAGTCACTGGTAGTGAAGATTATGCTCAACATGATTTTGAACCCAAATCAGTGGTTGGTGGCCTGAATGAAGGCCAAAATCTTGATTTGATAATGCATTCATGTGTATATATATATAGTAATCAGAAAGTGAGACTTTTTAGAAATTTGAAGACTAGTGTATCCTTACAAACTTTCATCTCTAAGTTCCTAGGCATGAGAAAGCTTCCATTAATACTCGTGAAGACGAGGTTGTTTTCTTTTTTCCATTCTCTTGATCATAGGCTCCATTTCCCATTAGACAATGATATTGTTGAATTTTTTTCCATACTAGTCAAATTTTCCCAAGTCCATTGAGGTTGTTTTCTATTGTTCCTTTCGACTATTATTTTGTTGATGCGGTTGTTTGGCCATTTTTTATTCAGTATTTTTTAACCCCTATTGAGTTCATCGGTCGAGAAAAAACTCATTTATTTTGTATTGGTATCTCTATGTTTGCACAAACCGTTAACAATTTTACCAAAGTCATAGTTTCATTTGCGTTTATGCAATTGTGCCACCAAGGTTGAGAATAGTTAAGACACTATCAACCTTTCATAATGTTGATTGTGAGTACTCATCTCCTCAACTTGCTTTTATTTGATCTTTATCTTTTTAAATATTTTTAAGTCTTTATTTTTTAGCTTCTGCTATTAATATCCCCTTTGATTATCTAGTGTTAGATGATATACATTAAAGATATGCTAAAATGATAAAAGAAGCGATGAAGTTTTCGTTATCATGTTCTTCTATAATGATTCATGAATAATTTGTTGTGTCCAAATTATAGCCCATTGAGGGTGCCAAAGGGAATTTTTTTGATATTTCTTTACCGAAATAGGATACGACTACTAAAATTATTTTTTTAAAACAAATTGTAAAATCAGTCAATCGAGGACGTATACTTTTTAAGAATGCAACATATGGTTCATCCGTTATTTTTTCTCGAGTGCCCATTGTGTTTGCTTAGATTGTCAAAGTAAATGAAGATGAATAGGAAGATTATTTTGTTCTTTTTAAGAGGCGTAAACGCTAAGATATTTGATCTGATTTTATTATACATTCCTATCAACGTAAATGTATCTTTGTTGTTGAAATTTTGTACATTTACATTATGCAGTGACTATGTCGGTCGTTTCTTATGCGTTCGTAACTCATCCAATTCTTGCGGCAACTCATGTCTTGTCTCCTCTAACAGTTGCTGATTGTTCAAGTTCTTCTTCCTTTTTTAATTGTGGTGTTATGAATTTTGTATGCATGGCTGATGATTTTGTCTCGTCTAATGATTTAAGAATGAGATTTCCCAAAAATAGTTTGCATGTTAGTCACATACTGGGAAGTTAATCATGCTTGAGAATTTGTTCTACTTTTTAATAATGAGGTTTCCATTTCAGCTTCAATCGAGGTTGCTGATGGAATCACTATTTGAGATTCCCTCAGATAACCTTACTAGTAGCGGTGATCCTTTAAGGCTTACGAATGCTACGTTCAATGAAAATTCAAAATATAAGGGTTGTTTAGAGGAACATGTTCACATAGTCCCCAATTTATCAAAGATTCTTCAACAATGATATGTTATTTTGGTTCCTTTTGAAATTTCTTCCTCTTTTTGTGAGTTCGTTCTTCCATTGGTATCCAATAGTAATGTTACCTCCGATGTAAAGTTGAATTGTTTCCAAGTGTTCCCTGCTATTCGAGCTATATTTCAAATGAAGTTTATGCTTCATCGTTTTTCTATTTTTCATATTAATTGGATTCATGAGGTTGTTACCTAGTTTGGCTCATTGGTGAGCCAAAGGCCTTGGCTAGCCAGTCGTCATTTAGACCTTAACTTTAAGGTAATTACTTCTCATCATGTATTTTGCTTTTTTTTTTTGTCCTTATACTTACTTTATATATTTATTTATAGCTAATTTTTAATTATTTGACTATGTATTTATGGGGGAAATTCATTCTCAGATTTCTGAAAGAAAGTTAAGACTAGTTAATAATCAAAAGTAGAAGTGAAGTGTAATTTTATTAGCAAATGAATCAACTTTTTTACAATGATTGGATCTATTATTTATACCTACTTTATTTATAATTATGAAAGATGAGTGACATGTGTATCTTATGACTTGTTTGAGCCATTTATTATATATATTATTATTTTCCCCTACAAATGTCATGGGTATTCTAATAATACATTTTAGTCATCTCGAGCCTTATATTGCTTTTTACTACATTCAATCACTTTCTAGTATTTTTTCTACTATTCATGTCTAAGTATTTTCCATCATCTTTCTACTTTTATCTTGTTGTAATTTCCACCATATTTTTTCATTTACTTGTAGCATCAACTACTGCCAAATACCATCCATCGTGTTTTTTCTTTTATCTTCTATCATTGCTTAGTGGTTTACTGGTGCTCTTTTTAATCTGTTAATTTGGACATTTATCTAGTCGATGCCTTTACCTTGATGATATGAATCTTTTATTTTCCCCAAAAAGAGTAATGAAATCTCAACGACATATAACCTTTTGAGAAATCCCCCTAGTCACAAAATATATTCATATGTTTAAAGACTATTAGAAAAATAAGAATTAGACAATTCTAATCACTTTTAATTATATTATTTTGTTAGTTACCTTATTTGTCACATATCTAGTGTATTCAATATAATAAATATAAAATAAAGAAATGAATTAATAACATCACAATACTTGTTATGAACCAATGAACTTATGATATTTTGTATCTCACACATTATGACATTGCAAGTGAATCATTCATCTCACTTGAAATCAATGGTCATTATCCATTCATTATATATAACAACTTTTTATATTTCACTTTTGTACTCTTTAACTTTTAGAGATTGTCTCTGAAACTTCTCTCTTCATACTTACTTTATGCAACCGACACACTCCATCTTTATCGTTCAAGATTTTATATTCTCTCATTTTTTTTCTTAGGTAAAGATCCATACTCTTAATTAGATTAGATTATGTTACATAAATAAAACTATCTTAAATAATTAGACCTAAACAACATTTCCTGAAATCATCATCCATCATTATTCTTTTATTATTCATCTATCATGTAAAACTTTGACAACTAAGAAATCAAATTATGACGACAATCTATTATATTCTCAAAATTACCAACAAAAGGTCAATTTGAAGACAATACCAATTCATCGGATATTAATGATTGTGAGAGTTTGTCTCGTTTCTTATATGTTAGTGGAGAGGATATCGAAATGTTAGAGATCGATTTGACCCTTCTTGCCAATACCAAATATGACGCTAAGAATTTTTAAAAAATGCCATCCATTATGGAGAACCCTCTAAGCTTTTTGTTTATGACAATAAAGATGATGGTGACGACTTAGAAAAAATTACCACGCATGGTATTGCTTCTTTTTCTAACCAACCTAAAGAAAGTAAAGTTTGATTTTTTTACCGATGATTTTATAGTTAAAACTTTATTGATATTGAAAATAAGGATATTACCGAAAAAATGCTTTGATTTTTAAGGTGGTTATCTTGATGATGTTAAAATTCGCATCACATTGAGAGGAGACCATCATCATCATGTAGTTGGTGATGAAGTATGATTCTTTTACAGGACTATGAAGTGGAGTATTATGTTCCCCATTCTTCCAATATATTAGAATTTTTGTAGTTATGTAGATTATGCACTAATTAACTTACATATCTTGTTGAAGTTTCCTTTTCATATTTCCAAAATTTTACATAAATAAAAATTCAACAAAGTTGTTGGCTCTCATTTCTACTATTTTGTTTCCCCAAAACTTATAAGCGTAGTTATACCACCATCGTCTGATCATTGTTGGAAAGAAAAAAAATTATGTTAGTGGCAACAACTAGTAGTTGGCGATGCTGAAACACGTTGGATGACAAGAAGTGTATTTTAATTTCCATATGTTATTAATTTTTTATTTTTATATCTTTGTAACATACAATTATCATACACTATTTTAATTTTTTTGGAAGCTAAAATAATCTTCAAAGATTGGAAAAAACGGAATTGCCGACGCAAGATCCTTAACAAACTTGTCGTTACTGCTCAATCGGTTTAGTAAGATAAATTCCACAGTATTTTCACAAAAGTTAACCAAATATGTTCTTTGTTCTAGCCGATAGAAAATTTATATCTTTCGGATGACCAAAACCTTTTCATATTGTTTCTCAACCAATTTAGACGATCTTTTTGCTCTTAAGGCAATAAGTATTATCTTATCGGTTCTAGCATATATCTCCATATCAGACCTGTTAATGCTAAAACTCTTTAATCATCAAATGTTGATGTAGGTGATTCATCATTTTTAGATCCATGAGCATTTACTGGTCACTTTGTAGTTAATTGACCTACAAAATACTCGCCAAATATTACCAACTTCCAACTTCGCCAACGTCAAATGGAGCTTCAAATAGAGATAAAAATAAATTTATCCAACTTCCAATGTATATATCTTATTATTATTAAGTTATATTTATTTTCAAAATACTTCAAATCCTTCATTCAAATTATCATGCTCGTTGACTCGTAATTTTCAGCCTCAAATTCAATTTAGTGAAGAATTAATATAGTTGTAGTAGAATATTAGCAATCAAGAAACTGCTCTTAACAATTAGAAAAAAAATTGGATGGTTGAAGAAGAAACAATCTTTTGAAAATGACTTCAAATGAAAGGATGGTAAAATTACCAAACTCGAAAATTACAACACTCGATTGCAAAAAGAAAACAACAAAATCAAATTTGATACTCAAAATGCTAACAAAGAAAAAAAGCATATGTTGATCGAATTAAGGAAAGTAGAAGTGATAAATTTTAGACCAAACTACAAAAATGATGAAAGAATGTTCTTTACTGAGAAGAAATAATTAACTATAATGACCTTGGGAAAGTCTTGTTGGGCCATAATGGAACTTTTTTCTTAAATAATATAAAAATATTATGTTGCATATCCACATATCATGCCAACACGATTGAAAACGTTTGAAGGAATGTCAATGTTTCTTTTAGATGATGCATATTTTTCTGAAGATATTAGTAATAACAAATATGATTTCAATAACGATGGAAGCAATACTTAACTTATGACTCTTGACGATGTTACTTGAAAACAAAATGGAACACCATGATAGTCTCCGTCGTATTCTCCTCAACATGAAAATCCTTAATCTTTTATGAATCATTGTATAATACTATGCTTTCTTGGAAAGTTTGTCATCAAGAATCCGGTTTCCAATTTTTGTTTTGCATATGCTTAGAAATCTTTACTGGCTAAGAACAGACTATTACTTTGTTATTTTTATCTGCTTAGAACTCTTTGTCTGCTGGCATCTGACTATCTTCAGTTTCATGTTCGATATCTCATATTTCTCTACTTCCTTTACTTATTATCTGCTATTTTATTATCATTATTTGCCGTACATTGCGATTTCTTATTATATTCGAAACATAGTGTGGTCTCTTAAAATTTTCAACATAGTTGCTTTATAGTCATGTTCATTTTAATTGGGATGCGTGGCTTTTTATGCTTTGATAGTTAGGTTTGACTTTTAACCATGGTCCGCAACTTAAAAGGCCTTTAAAACAGGAATTTATAGCCTTAGTGCGTCTCTTACGCTTTTCAACTATGTTTGCCTTATAGCCATATTCAATTTTATTGGATTCATAACCTCTTACCTTCTTTAGCTAGTCTTGGCTATGTTTAATTATTAGTTATAATTATTTTAACTCATGCCGCCTCTTTTATTTGTAAAAACTTCGTTTTAAAACATATTAATAACATCAATGTAAAGAAATATTATAAATCGCGGGTTGTAGACTTTCTTATATATTATTATTCATTGGTGTGAGACTTCTTTGGAGAATATTGATAACATTTCACTGGAGATTATAACTATTATCATCATAAACTATTATTGATAATCATCGGTTAATAAATATATTATTATCATATTTATACTTTTTGTAATTGCAAATGTGATGATGTTTTAGATATTTTTTGGCAAGTTATTTCATTGATAATGAACCTAATGGTGTCTTATTAAAAACCTCACCCCACCAGGTTCGAAAAAGAGTACACCGACCAAATGTTATACAAATATTAAATGACGAATATTACAAGATTATTTTAATGAATTTCCTTTCATATCCAACAGTCTGTAAGCTTCTTCATATCCTATGGATACTAACTTAAAATATTCATCCCAATTTCGAGCAATATTCCAAGCAAATTTATTCATTTTCCCTCGGAATACCGTTCATAATACTAAATATCCTTCTTGAAACCTCCTAACTTTCAATTTAGCATTGTAATTGCTTTGCGTTAGACTCCAATAAATCTGCTCTAACCTGAGACGGATCATGTCATTCATCTAATAAATCAACATTTTTTTATTGTCATTATCTTATGATGAATAATACTGAATCTGATAAAAATGAATTACAATTTATACATGAACAATAACTCTTATCTCATACACCATAGAAAATGGATTTTCACGTTTCGCATCTTTAAGAGTTGTTCTATACGTCCATAAAACTTTGTTAAGGAATCTATCCTATGAAAATTAGTTCTAATAATTACCTCTACTTGCCCATTTTCTTTTGGATAATATAGAGTAGACAAATCTTGCTCTATCATATACTTTCTAAAAAAGCCACATATCATTTTGAAATTGAGACCTGTTATCCGTCATTAACACCCTCATAATTAATATAATGAATTAATATGTTGGATTGTAGAAATTCAAAAACTTATTGATATCTTTTCCTTACCGATGTTTTTGCCTCAAATCATTTAGTGTAATAATTTAAAGTTATGATTAAAAAAATTCATTATTCTTGTCGCCATCGGGAACAGTCCTACCAGCTCAAGTACCATCTATCTAATAGGCACGGAGAAAAATTCAAAACGATTTATTTACTATGAACATGAATTGTATTGGAAAAGCGTTGAAAAGGGTCACAATTTTCAACCATCAAGTTCGTATCATCCAAAAGTGTTGACGAGTAGAATTCAATAAAGGGAAAACAACGTATCAACCCTCAAAACGCATTATGAGTTGATGTTTCTTCATTGTGTAAATATTTTTGAAGAAATATATGTTCTGTTTTCGAAAATATCTTAACAAATATCATGTAGAATGTTGTGATATAAAATTCTATCAAGGACAACATACTTTGCAACACGCAAATTCAATGCTCGAGCTTGCGACTTATCCGACGGTAAAATATCATCGTTTAAGAAAAATCGTTACTCTTTTTGTTAATTAATATGGTCATCAACAGATAAAACCTCTCGACGGTATTTCCTATCTTATTATTAAAGGATTATCCATTTTACAACTAAATGTTTCAAAAACAGGAGCTTATTTATCTTTTAACTTCAGAACTTGCTCATATGTAACCTTTTTGAAATTGTTTTCCATTTCTTTTACTATTTCAAGATACTTTCTTGAATTCTCTTCTTTAGTTTCAAAATTACCAAGAGAATGACCAAAGACCAATTGAGAATCTGACAATAAACGAAGGAACTTTACTTCACAAATATGAGCTAACCTCATCTCAGCTAACAAACTTCATATTATGCTTCATTATTAGTAGCAGAGAATTATAACTTAATGGCTTGTTTAATTTGATTAGCCCCTGGAACCGTTAGAATAACACCAGTGTCGCTACCATTTACACTAGAAGTTACTTCGGCTCGAACAATTCATTCTTCTTTCCTCGAATGGATTCTCGTCGGTTTATCTTCTCCCCCCCCCCGTAGTTATTTATTCTTGAAATTCCTTGGTAAATTCAACTATTTTCTTCTTTTATTGTTTCCCTGGGTTCAAATTAAATTTTATATTCACCCAACTGAAATGACCACCACGTTCACATCCCATAAACATTTGTTCTTTAAAGCACATTATTTAATTTTTCTAGGTTTAAGTATCTATTTTTCGTGTCAACCAACCGTTTTACTCATATAATAGACTAGATTTTGAATTCCATCATATTCGCTCGCAACAAAAGCACTAACGATAAAACTTGAAATCATTAAATATAAAAGTAGAGGTTCCCTTCTTTAGGTATCGTTAAAACATCTGGTGAAGTTAGATATTTCTTCAATTCATTGAAAACTTTGGTGCAATCATCATTCTAATCAAACATATTTGATCTTCTTAGGATATTAAAAAAATAAATGAGCGTTATATGACTTTATGAAGATAAACCTTGACAATGTTGTTAATCGACTCGTTAGTTTTTGCACCGTTTTTATTGATTTTGGCGGAGTAATTGTCAATAATGCTTTAAACCGACTTGGGTTAACTTCAATTCCCTTTTTAATTATCACAAAACCAACGTTGTTACATGAACACTTGTTTTGTTACTTTTGATTATCATATCATCTATATAAGCTTTCATATTTCTACCCAATTGCTTACTAAAAATATGACTAACAAGTTTTTTATACGGCGCTCCAACATTCTTTAAACTAAACGGCATCACCTTATAACAATATAACATTTTTGTTGTAAAAACGATACTTTCTTTATCATTTTGGATGTATTTTAATTTGATTATACCTTGAATAAGCATCCATGAAAGACAAATATTCATAACAAGTAGTTGCATCCATTAATTGATCAATTCTAGACAAAGGAAAAGCATCATTCGTACAAGATTAATAAAGTCACATTCTTAATTACCTATTTTTATATTAATAAGCACCGGATTTCCCAACTATGTCAGATATGTTGACTTTCTGAAATTCCCCACATTTAACAATCTGTCAATCTCTTTAACAATAACTTCTAATTTCTCAATCGAAAAATATATATTGTATGTCAAATTGGTCTCAAACTATTATCAACAACTAACTTGTGACAAATAATAGATTTGCTAACTCTAGTAACATATGAAATAATCCATGCAAAAACATCAACATTTTTTTTCAAATAATCCACTATTTCCTTTTAAATTCTTCTTCAAGTTGTCCCTCAATCTTTGCTAAGTTTTTGTCACCTAACAAACAATCTTCTATATTTTCCATCACTTTAGTTTCACTTAACTCCTCATGTGATCATCAACCTCATCATGCTTCACAACTGCCACAGGTTTATAAGATTTTTTTATCGATACATCCCATGAAGACCCGTGTAACTAGTATAAGCAATATTTTCATGAGACAATAAAAAAGAGTAACAATCTTTAATGTCTGCTGACTTTCTCGAACCACCATAATTTGTTCGTTTATTACATATTTGACAGACTAATGGTAAGGCAACGCCATTATTTCCATTATATGTAGCCAATGTCGTCGCAAAGTTGCATTATAGAAGATTGGAGCATTAACTATCATGAATAATGTGGTAACAGTTTTATCAGTTTCTCATTTCATAAGAGATACAACTAAATCAACTTCCTAAATGCAATCAATTGACCGACCGGTAAACTTACCAAAATTCTGTATGTGATGCCTATCATCTGATCATATTCTCCATTATAGAAGACGAGTTCCCAGTATCGATCATCACCCTTCTCACAATCACTAGAGCAATCCCAAGGGTTACCAACAAAGCGTCTTCATGGGGAGTCACTAATCCTCTTAAGCCATCGTCGGTAAATGATAAAGTCAAAGCATGATTTATGTGTAAGTGCAAAAACGATTCATCAATCAGATGGATTTTATATTTTATGTATGTATTCTTTACAAACTAGTTGTTCCTGATAGTGTATCTCATCCAAAAATAATGCACAACTTGTTGTTTATAATTTTTGTTACTTTTGAATTCATTTGTTCCCTTTTATCTTTTCATTTTATCTTCGTTTTACAAACTCCATTAACTCCTCATTATCAATTAACCTTTGAATTTCATTCAACTAAAAAAATCCCATGTTGAATTCCCATGATAATTGTAATATTCACAATAACAGTGTCAGTTTCTCTCATTGGCTGGTGCAAACATTACTCTTAGAGTTCGATAGTTTAAACAATCGATTAGTTTATCATAAACGAAGGTTATAAATGAATTCAGCGGAATGAACTATTTGCTTAGATTATTATAATAATAAAACCAAGAGATCTTCATTGGGTCTTTAGGAAATTGGAAAAGTCATGTTGTCATCATTTATTTGTTTCTCCAACGGATACAATATGTTTTCAGTCATCTTGATTTTCATTACTCTACTTTTTCTCATATCCTCCATTTTGATATATATATATATATATATATATATATATATATATATATATATGCATGTTCTTGCTAACAAGTATCCAGTAAAAAACAACACAAAGTTAGTTAGATTTTATAACATATTACTATTATAAGGCAACAATCTCTTAAAATTTTCCAGCGCCACTCATTTTCTTAATAAATCGTTGAACATAATCCCTCAAGGACTCACCATTTTGGTATAATACTGTGATATGATCATCTTGTCGCTTTAAAGCCTTATGAGCAATTAAATAATTTCAAAAATACGTTTGGTACGTCACTAAAAATATCAACGGATCTTCACAATAACTTGTTGAACCATATCAATGCGCTTTCTTTGAACATTATCGAAAATTCCTGATAAAATAAAGTGTCGCACGGGTTGAATCCCAACATGATATTACGAGAATGCTCGATATGCTGCTCTATATTTGTTGTACCATAATACTTATCCAATCTATAATGATAAAAAAATTAATAGGTTTCCTTCCAAAAAAAATTGTGTCAATGGATATTTAGCCAATGTATACACAACCATTCTTACTCTTGCATCTTCCCTTTGATAGTCGTCGAATATTTTCCTTTCTATTTTTCTTTCTTTCTTTTTGATGATGCTTCATTACTAGATTAAAATATTTTACTTCCACGTTCTTGCTCTTTCAAAACAGCTTTATTTTCACATATCGAATCATATTTAACCATATCTTCACTTACATTTGCATTTTATTATGAAACAATTTTATATGTTATCAAGTGAAGAGTACAAGCCATCATTCTAAACCGATTCCAACTTTCTTTGTCTCACTGATTTGGTAGTAGATTATTTTTCTACTTCTGACCTAGTCATCACCATTTGGTTACTAAATGATCTTTTTGAAAGTATTTCCCACAGACGGTGCCAATTATGATGTGGGTCATTCATTCTGATATGTTTTCCCAAAATTTAATATTAACTAATGATCGAGAGTAAAATAAAAGTATCAACTTATTAGCAAATGAATCAACTTTTTTACAATGATTGGATCTCTTATTTATAAGTAATATATTTTTAATTATTAATGATAGATGACACGTGTAAAATGCTAACAGGATCATCCATCTATAACGTAAATCACTATGTTGCTCCTCAGTTGTCATGGTATTTTAGTAATATATTACAATTATCTCGAGCATTTTGATTCCTTTTAATATCTTACCATCTATCAATATCTTTCACACTATTCATGTCTAAGTGTTTTTATCATCTTTTCCCCTTTATTTTGTTGAATTTCCACCATCTTTCTGCTTTAATTTATAGTGTTGGCTACTGGCAAACACCATCTATTTTTTTTGAAGTTTTTATCTTTCGCGCTGTTATTACTTAGTGGTTTTACCGATGATATCTTTCCATCTATTATTTTGGAATTTCATCTAGCCGACAATTTTATGACAGTTTCAATCGATTCCTTTATCTTGGTGATATGAACCTTTACCTTTCCCCAAGAAAGGTAATGATGTCCCAACGAAATATAACCTTATAATGTGTCACCAAGACCAAGTGAGCATTTCAGCTCCTTTGCTAGATCTTCATGGCTTTGTTAGTAATGTTTCTGATTCTATAGATAAACAATATGGTTTGAAGGTTCCTCTCGAGTCTAGTATCGAGAGGGAAAATAAACTGCAAGCAATGCTTGTAGCCAAGAGAAGAAAAAGTCTTTATCCTTTCAGTTAGAATCTCATAAATACAATGTAGGGAAGATTTATCGGCGTGCCAAGCCAGAGTTTTCTGCTTCGAGAAATATGTGTGAAAATTTTCAAAAGATGCTTTTAAATGCACGATCTGAAAAAAAGATTGGTTCTTCGAAGCTGCAAAAAGTGCAAGAACAATTAGATTATATTACAACTAGGTATACTAGGTATAATACTATACTAAAGCAGCTTACTTATGAACGTAAAGCTCGTCTATTGATTTTGATAAGTATAATTTTTTTATGACTTCTTCTGCCCAAAAGACTTTTATGAAAGCTCGTTCATATTAGATTTGGATATACATGAGAATCATCCCGAGATAAATCTCAATCATTTTTTATAAAATATTTCAGAGGAACAATGGTCGAAGAATATTGTTTAGACTAATAAGTCTCCTGACTTCATTCATTTTTCATCAGGATATACTGACATAGGTAAGAAATTTTGCAATCTTCTTGAAGATATTGAGAAAATATGAGTATGAATCAAATTAGTTCTGATTATGGTGAAGATGCTGAAGGAAGTGGTGTTAATAAAGACGCATCTAAATTAAATTGTGCCCCAGTAATCAACACTATTGAATGTGGTATTATGTCCACGACTGTTAGTTTAGAGCATGTATCTCCTTCTTGAATTGTTTTCTATAAATTGGACTTTTGTCATCTTTCCTTTTTCTTTTTCTTTTGTAATTGTTATTCTAGAGACTCATAAATTAGCATTTCATTTTTGTAAGACTCTATTTTTCTGCGAGTATTCTTTTATTTTTTTATGAATGAGTCTTTGTGTCTAGAACGAATCTTGCATTCTCAATTTTTTATATTAACTGATCAAGTACGGTATGAAAAAAAAGTAGAACATTTTTGTTTTGCACTTGAATTTATCTAAAATTTTCCAAATATATTTAGGGTGCATAAATTCCTAGTAGAGGTTTTGCCTTCCTTTTAAACATATGTTGTTTATTTCTGTGGATTGACTCATGGTTATCCTTTTATTATTATTATTCATCGTTTGGATGGACGACTCATGGTCATCCATTTTTTTCTATTGTTTGGATTAATGATTCATGATCATCTAAAGTATATTAGTTTTTTTATATAATATTTATTACAACTTAAACACTTTCTTTCTCAACTATTTTATTTTATTTTATTTTGAGGACTTCTTGAATGCGTTATTATTTCCAAATGACATATATGTTTTGGCATAATGTGCTATATCACTTGTAGCTTCAAAAAATATATTGTACTTGTTTATTGATAGACTCTTTTTTGCCTTATTTATTCTGACGGATATATTCCCTTCGTCATATTGTTCTTTAGCATTTATTTCTTGGGAAAAAAAATTCTTTGGACCATTTTTGTATTTTTCAATCTACATTATGCACTTTTAAACATTCTAAAGTTTATATGTTTTTTAATTTTAATTTTTTTTCACTAAGTGCTTTTTTACGTAATATAAATAACAAGCGAGCTATATATTTTACACTCGAATACGTTTTATTAATGTCAAATGCCTCCTTCAAACCTGTTTGCGCCACCAAAAGTGGAAAGACTACATCCCTATAGTTTAATAAATACGATTTATATGAGTAATAAGTTACAAGCTTTTGTAATCCGAAAGACTATGGTAGAGTTGTAAATGCTGTATATTCCAGTAGTGCCTTACATGGTTTCTATTTTCATCCAGAAACGTATAACTTACTGGCTTTCTTTTTTCGTCGACCATAAATGAACCTTCTCATGTTGGGCCTAATTTCCAAGTTTTTTTCTTCTTCTCTGTGTTAGAATATTCTTTTTAGAACTTTATCTATTAGTTCAAAAATCATGAACCAAACTTTAGAATTATATGTATTCCTCATTAATGCCTTGTAGTATTCTGAACAAAAGTGTGCTTTGACCTTTCTTTCTTCAAAGAGATCAAATGTCGATCTTCGGTTTTAATCATTATTTATTTCGTTGTATGTTGTGATCCTGTAGGATGGCATACATATTTATGCTGACACTACTGCCTTCATTCCATATACCATGTGAATTGGTGTTATTATGTGATAGTTCTAGGTGTTGTTTGGTATGACTATAACACTTCTTGTAGGTAATCCAGCCAAGCTCATGCTTTTCCTTTCAACATCTTTTTAATTCTCTCGATTATTAGCTTATTAGTCACTTTGACTTGCCCATTGTCTTGAGGATGGATATGAAATGAGCACATTTTTTTAATTTCTTTTTCATCATGGTAATTTGTGATGCTATGATTTTGGAAATGTATTCCATTATCAGTATTGATAAATCTCAGAGTTTCGTACCTAAAACATATACTCACTTTTAAACTAGTATTACCTCTGTTGTCATAATGTTTTGCACTACTTTTTCTTGTATCCATTTGGATAAATAGTCTACGAAAGCTATGAGGTATCTTCTTGGCCTACAGGCCATCAGTAATGGTCCCATGATATCCATAATCCATCTATCAAATGTGAGTGCCTATGGTAATATACCCACTAATGTTGTTGCAACTTAGATTGAATTCGTGAATCTTTAGCATGTATCAAAAGACTTTGATTTTTGTTTTGCATCCTTCATGATTGTTGTCCAATTATAGACTTGGAAATATATTCTTTTATATAAGGCTTTATACCCGTTATGAGCGCTACCTTCTTCATCATGTAATTATTCGAGTACGAAGTTTAATTCACCAGTGCCTAGACATATTCGTAATAGATTTTATAATCCTATTTTGTACAATGTGTATGTTATCTACAAGTACCTTACACATATGATATTTAATTTTTGTGTCTCTCATCTGTATGCGGGTCAATCCATCTATGAGGTATATTTTATTGTTGCTCACTAATCGTCTTTCTCTTCTTCCCATTTAATTATTATTACTATTTCAGGTACGAAGGTTGAGAATAACTTATTTGGCAGTGCAATTGAGGGTTTTTCTTGTAATATTACTCATGATGATGAAGATGTATAGGCAAAAAAACAAATGCATCAGATATTGTATTTTGTGACAATAATCTATTAAGTCTTTACAATCTTCCTATTAGGATTTGAGCTTCTTTTATGTTTCGTGGAGCCTCCAATGATTCTAGGTTGGAGAGCTAGGTTGGATTTTCTTTGATTATGTTATCTCTCACTATATATTCTAAGAATTTATGAACCGAACGTTGAAGGTGCATTTTTTATATTTAAGTTTTAGATTTACGCGTCTAAGGTTGTCAAATTTATCAACGAGGTCTTTTTCATATTGGTATATTACCAACATATCATATATATATATATATATATATATATATATATATATATATGTATGTATGTTTCTACCTACCAGAGTTGCAAAACTCTTGTTTACATACCTTTGTTGCAATGTATCCTTCTTTCGGTAATGGACTTTGTGTGTTCTTGGTCCTTCTCAATCATTTAAATTTGTTTGTATCATGGGAAGGAATCCATAAAGGATAGAGATTGTTTCCTTATGTTGCATCCACAAACTGATCAATTCTTGGAAGTAGAATGGGATCGTTCAGACATACCTTATATAAGTCCTTAAATATACGCATATCCTTCACTTCCCGTTTTTATTTATGATCAAAAATATAATTTTTTTGTCCATATTAGCTAATGTGACTCTCTTATATGTCATACGATAATGTGTTTGTCTATCTCGACAATGATCGCCTCAGTTTTTTGTTAAAATATGGTCTCATTCTTTGTATTATTTATGAGAAATTATTATTATTATCCAATCTATGCCATATAAATTCTATTGTGACTCATGTTATATCTTGTATACTCTACGTGAACGTATCTTAATTTTTTATAAGAAGTTTAAAATTTTGTACATAAGATCAATAGGTATGTTTCTGGTGATCTTTATGATTTTCCCTTGTTCTATGATAACTTTTTCTTCTTCCCCAACTGTACTAGCCAATGGCCTAATTTGAGGTCATCCACCCTCTTAAATAACTCATTCATTCTCTTATTACTATGTTTTGAAAGCAATGGATCTCGTATAGTATTACTTTTTTCCCCTTACTATTACCACTTTACCGTTTATATGATATCCTATACACTAGTGAATGTAGATACTACAACACATATCAAATTGAAGAAACGTTTAACTTATAATCCTTAAGTTTTACATTTTTTATTTTTTTTCATTAATATGACTTGCAAAAGTTTATCTACTTGCATAACTATTTGTGAACTTACACATTAT
The DNA here is from genome assembly GCA_036936605.1 of Limnanthes douglasii subsp. nivea. Taxonomy (NCBI): domain Eukaryota; kingdom Viridiplantae; phylum Streptophyta; class Magnoliopsida; order Brassicales; family Limnanthaceae; genus Limnanthes; species Limnanthes douglasii. Next base: position 139,991,373 of record JAUPFV010000004.1, on the reverse strand, counting down.
TTTCATGTGTTGCAAAATCTTGGTTCTTGATAAACGTGAAATAATAAGCCTAGAATTAGTACTATACAAACACCAGATTATACCAAAAATAGATACTGTTTGTATCATTTAAAAATATTAAATAAATCTACTATTTTAACAGATGCTCCATCCCATGCTCCATCCCAATCTCTCGATATTGTGGTTTTACCTTCTTAACAAAATCCTGCCATCTTTAAACTATTTTCCTTGTTTTTAAATTTTTATTTAAGATTGAAAATCTCATCTTGATGTCTGTACCAATAAATTTTGTTTTGTATATCAAGGGAAATACATTTATAAAATCTGTCTAAAATAATCCTATAGTTATAGTAAGACAAATAATATATGATGACTTGCAAAATAAAACTAGTAAACCGGATTCGCAACACATGAGAAATAAATGTGAGAAACTTAAAAGGCTTACCATATCATCAAATATGTTATGATATGTGTTTTTTATTTTATTTATTTTGGAACCATCTTGGAATGAGGTATTTTGTTATGGTTGAGTGAAGATGCTGAAGGATGAAGGTGTTTTGTTTAATTAGGGTTTTAGAATAATGTATTTGTTTGTTGTTTTTTTGTATGTTTTCGTTTTATTACATCTTTCTATCAAACCAATCTGAACACAAAATTACCATTTCAAAATCCAAATTACTTATAGATACATTAACCAAATTTTATATCATAAATAACTTCTTTATATGAATAACTCTCCAAAATAATAACATAGTTTTTCCCTCATTTATTTCTCTAATTTTGAACAAATTTTCTTGTCGTCTCTCTACAATACTGAAGATTCGGAGAAAACAATTGCTACAAAGATAAGGTGAGTTTCACCCTTATAAATACCCTCTAACCCCAAATAACTTTCAACCCTGTAAACAACTGTGACCTCGACCCACACCAGACATTCTCAATGACCTATTTTTTTTACAAATCATTCAAAACACTCTTTCGATGGTAACGTGTGAGTTTTCTTCTATTTTTTTTCAATGATATTTTGTTAGTTTTTAGAGATTGATGATTTTTTGTTAATTTTAAAGGTTTCAATGATAGAACTTCGTTGTACCACGATTTCAAAACAAGGAAATTGTGTTTTTCAATTTCGTTGAAGTATGTTTTAGTACCAGATTTTGAAAATTCCTCCAATGATATACCTTTTTTGGTACATGGTTTGTGCAATAGATTCATGATAAATGCTTTAAATTGCGTAATTCATATATCGTAATTGTTTTTATTGAATGTTCGTATTTTACACCTTACAACTTATAACTCATTTCACCCATGTTTTGCATTTTGCAACTGGCTTTTATGTGTTTCGTATTTTATATTTCACTATTTGCACTTATATTAAACAATATATTTCACATTATACAACTTATAATTTATTTTTATGCATGTTTACACTTTTCACCTCGTAACTATTTTTTACTCATGTTTTGTATCGCAACTCGAACTTGATTTCTTATCCATGTTTTGCATTTCTAAACTGTATTTGACTTGTGTTCTATATCTCCCAAATCCTACAAGGAAACATGGCCAACTTTGATGTATTTTTCAGACCATGACAATATTCTCTAATTAAAATTATGAAGGTAAAGAAAATAAAAGAAGCAGACATGGAAGAAACCAGAAGAACATGAGTCCACATTTTTCAAGACAATGTTTGAGTTGAGAAACGACAAAAAATACTACTAAGAAACAATGAAACTTGATCGTAACAATAATCAAGATTTGCGAAGTGATAATGGAGATTGCAAGTTGGGGTCAACATTTCTAGAGCTTATATCAAAATATGTAAAGACTTTATTTGGACTGAAGTACGGTAAATAGAATATATATTTAAAAAGAAAATATTTCAAGATGATGAATTTCAATTTGATCATTTAGTTTGAAACTATCCAATGTAGATTTAGACATTGCACACCTGCATAAATGATTTCAAAAGATCGAGTAGCTTATCTTTCGCAAATTGAAGATGCATTTCACCAAAATAAACCCGTATGTTTTGCAATTCAAAACATATTTGTTTCGAATTTTACAAATATACTTATTTCACATTTTCTATTTCACATTTAATAACCTTTAAATACCCGTATTTCGTAATTTTAACCCATGTTTTGCAATTCACTATCTCTTTTGCAATTCCTTCTACATATGGGGTAGATACAACTAAATGAGTGCAATGATACAACTAAATGAGTGCAATGATACAACTATGGATCTAGATTTAATTTATTTTAATTATGTAATTTAAATTCTTGCGTGATAAAAATTATAAAGATATCATTTAGTTGCACCCAACATGTCACAAACATAGATATAAATCGTACTCAGCGTGCGATATTTTCATAGCATAGTCGATAGTTCATGTTATATTTTGTAATTGTTATCCCACCCAAAATATGACATTTTTGTAGCATATTAGAGAACATCTGTGATATATATCAAGTTTTTCATATATTGTTTGTAAAATTTCTTAAATATTGTATATATTTTAAAATTTGGTTTGATGATTTTATGTATGTTGTAACAGAGCAACCATCGTGTGTGTTAGTTGATTACACACGCTTGTTTACAAATTACAAGTATTACAATACCCCAGATTTGGACGCATGGGTTTACTCTAAAGGCCTCAAGATATGATTCTTATCATTATTACTCTTTATAGCGCTGGTAAATGAGGGGAAATTCTAGGATATATTTTAGATACGAGAGGTACATTTTTTATAAACCTAAACATAGTATGGATGTTATGAAGAAAATAATTTATACATAAAAAAAATACAAGTGTCCCTTCCAGTTAAGGGCATATTCAGTTGAAAGAAAATTTGGTTATTGGAGATTGATTGTGGTAGATTGGAAAACACAACCATGTATCGGGCTTGCACTTAGAAGGTGATTCTCAAGCTGGTAAACTTATAGGGGATGAAAAAAAAAATAGTGTGTAAGTTAACGGTAATTGGACATCTTCTTATAGATATACACATGTTTTTGAAGTGTCGTAACTCTAAATGTATCCAGCATTCACATTATCTACAATATTCTTTAAAAACATTGTTCACTTGAAAAACCTAGTCAAACCTCAATTCAATATTTGTTAACAAAAACAAAGGAACATAATTACTACGTGTGGCATTGATCAAAATAATTAGCATACATGATCATGGATTGTTTTCGTGCATGGTATAAGTATTAATTTATTGCACACATTCTGTCGACTTCTTATCATGGATAGTACTTATAAGATGACGAGGTATAAAACTTCATTACTCGAAATTTTTTGTACACCATCAGCCAACCAAATATTCTTTATTGGTTTTGTATTTATGAGTTCAAATAACAAACTCAACTACACCTATGCTTTCAGTGTTTTAAAGAACGGTGATGGTGGAAAATATTTGTATGTGTTCTAGTATAATCATGATAGATGGGGAGTTAGCATTGATGAAAGCTATTAGAGACATATTTCTAGATGTAATATGCTTGTTATGCAAATGACATATAAACAAAAATATTATTTCGAACACTAAAAGGTTGATGGCTAAATGATATGATGTTAACGATTATATGGAATTTATAATGTCGTTGTTGAAGTAAACACAAAATAAAATTATAACACAAGACTAAAAGCACTTACTGAAGTCTTCTCTTTATGACTAACTGTTATAGATTATGTTATGAAATCATGGATATCACTATTTGAGAAAAAAAGCTTCATCGCTTCAGGATTGAGTTTCAATATTTTAAAAACAAAACTACCAGTCAACAAGTGAGATTTTTGTTTTCAAACTTAATTTTTTTTATTCAAAATCAAATATAATAATAATAAAAATTAATTCATAATTTTAAAGGACGGATAGCGCTCATACGAGTCTAAAACGCTACATCGGCTCAAGTAAGCTAAATTTAGAACTTTTCTAAGCCATAGTTTATGAATTTCTTGGTCTTCAATCCTCGAATATTATGGAATCACTCAAGAGAAGTACTTTTGGTCGAGATTCGTATATAGAATTTACATCTATAACAATGTAAAAGATAATCTATATTTTTTGCCTTCAATATTATTGATAAAAATTATAAGTGTGCTAGAAACATAAACGTAGACCGAGTAACTTGTGGTTGTGTGGTAAAAAACACATGGGTAAACGTTTGCATGTGATTTGGCTATGTTTGATACAGAACATAGGCCATTTATGAAAGAAGAGTATTTTCCACCTAAAACGTGTCTTGTAAAAGAAGTTACACTAGTTTCGTATATGATATCCACTTCCTTCACGTAACTAAATCAATAAAATTATTGTATTTTACGTTATATTATGTCAAGTATATCATGTTTTTCTAATTTTTAATTTCATTTTTATAGGTTCGTATGGTTCTGGATGGACCAATGCAAGTATTATATCCGATATAGAGATTGTTTCACTCAGGAAAAGAAATTGTCTATGCAATTTCGCTCAATAAAATATTTAATAAATTTAATAAAATCAAAGCAGAATACACACCTAACTTATATGACCAAGAAATTTTTTTTACCGATTTGACCAAAGATCTTTGATTATGCTGCGATTATGTGAATGTGTTCCATGTGTAACTTGTTTATATTTCATTTCCATGACTTATTTACGACTTATTTACGTATTTTATGATATTAATATTTTATTTACCATTTATTTATGTATTATTTGAATATTGTTTTTTAGCCCTCGAATATTTTTATATGTATTCGTTTGAAAAATTTCACTGAACGATAGAATAGTTATTTTTCATACAATATGATAATTACAATGGATACAATTGCACAACAAGTATGCTACATGACAAATACGTCGTGCATAGAGTGCAAAATCTTAAACATATTATCTCAAATCAGGTGTGACATTTTATACATATTGTTGCAAAACAAGTGCGATGTGTTGGGAATATCCAGACGTTCATGCACGAAAAGTCTTATGAATTGGAAAAAGGAAGTCGTTACAAAGACAAGATACAAAAAACAACGATAACCTAAGAATGCTGAAATTGAACTAGAAACAATGACAATATAGGAATACTAAAACTGAAACACTGATAAATTAAGAATTAGAAACTGAAATTAAAGATAACTTAAAAATTTGTAAAATAAAAATAACGATAATATAGGTTAATGATAATTATCTTGGTTCCTATTTGGTTAAACATGATATTCATCTGTTCCTTGGTTAAACTACCAGTGATCGTGTGCTTAAATAGTTGACAAATAGTTTGGTGTTTCTTATCGTCGAGATTAAAAACCAAATATTGTCATTGAGTCCTTAAATACTTCGACTAGCTTTAACATTATCTAGACGTCGTGAAACTTTGGTGGCTCAGCGTGATCATTTCCATAGAGATAGTACAATTAGCAGACCATCTTATTCCTATAATGTTTGTCTCAACCGGCTCGATAGGTTTTTCCTACTTCTACAATTAATTTCTTCAAATATTCATCTCCGACCAGAAGTCCAAAACAACATATTTATTTTTAAGGATTATGTTATTACAATAGTGAAGCTTCTGTTTATTCATTCTTAGCTAAATATAACGTAATCCACCAAGACATATCAATACTTAACATATGTAAGTTATGGATATCGTAATCCACAAAGACTATTCGGTTTTAGTCACATATTAGATAAGACTAACACAACCCGAGATGTATGTCATTATAATCCCACGTGATGAGTTCCAGTTCAATATTACTAGAACTTTTACAATAATTAAAGATAATAAAATCCAAATAGACCCCTCAATATATTATACATGTAAGTTGTGGGTATTGTAATCCACAAAGACCCATAGATTAGGACACGTGTTAGATAAGTATTTCACAACCCCCAAGGCATGTCAGGTTAGACCCATGTGATGAGTTTCATTTTATTATTGCTAGAACTCTTACACTTACAATAATTAAACAAACCATATAGATTAGTCAGCTGTATTGTTATATTTGATAGTAATTAGACAATTATAAAGTTCATAAGACTAATAAACAACAATAAATTAATATTTTATACCATAAAAGCCATAACAATAAAAGTAAACGTCACACAATCATCAATTTTGTACAAAAATAAATCATTAACACAAACAAGAGAGTCATAACAAAAGAAAAAAACATATGGTATAACATCATTGCCTGAATCAATAAAGGTGCACAAGATTAAAACACTAAAGTATATATTTGTATATATCTTCCATAGTTATGTCAACAACCATCTCTTCTATCTTCATTATCCGATTAGATAACTCGTCTGAGCTAGCCTGATCAGTGCTTGTAGAGGGGTTGACCCTAACATATGTATTGGTATAAAAAAACTATGGGTTTCTCAATATGTACCATAAGTTGGGCCTTACCCAAATAAGGTACATCACGTTCATACACCATGGCCACCCTTGTATGGAGAACCTCACATCTCATGGTTAACAGTATTATTCTGCCATGCAATAGAAATAGATGCATCCTAGTTATAATATGGATTCACAAATTTACATCTACATACCAAAATAAGTCGTAATGGCCATGGTATTTGTCTAATATGCTCCAACTTTTTAGAGACACACATGGGATAGTAAGTTTCGATGATGTCCCAATACATCAAGTTAGAATTTATTTAAACAACCCCACAGAAAGGTCTAATGTCACGTAAATATGTATTCATGCCTCGGAAATGCGAGAAAACCACTAAAGCCCAAATTGTAATGGAGTAAACTCTTACTAATCATGTAGTATAATTGATCTAATACCATATGACCTTAGTTATACGTAACCATGCTGGTATAATTACCAATGAACTATGGTTAATCAAGTTAAATAACAATCCTAGTCTTGGTTTCTAAAATGAAACAACCAAACATATGTAAAACATAACCTAGGGTGGCATAAACAACACGCTCAGTATTGGTCTCACTATCCGAATAAGCACTACTTATATAAGTATCGCACAACCAGGATAGCCGAACATTTTTACCACTCATACTATTAGTTTTTTTACGGTTTCTCACCAAGGTGTAAAGGATCAACACCAAAAAGCTAGTCTAGTGTTTCAATCCTCTCAACAATACTAGAAAAGTTAACAAGATCAAAAGTATAACATGCCATAAAAAGACTGATGATCATGTACATTTTGTCTAGTGTGATCGACATCTCACCAAAATAAAAATAGAAAGAATTAGTTTATGCATAACAACACTCTACGAATGCCCCAACTAAGTGAATGCTGGTATTCCAACGTGAGAGACACTTTTAAAAAAGACAAAATTTCATCTTTATAACCTCATATCTGACTGGAGTCTAGTATGTATGATCTCGTCGGTGATGAGTATCGTACATAGTGTGACAATCTAAGCACACTCTAGCATATAAATTGATGTCATAATTAATATTTTTTATTCAAACATATGGTTTTAAGTACCTTACATCATTATTGAAGATTCCATACACGTCATACTCTTTGTACTCCTTGAATTTCAAGTGCAAGTCAGGAACCTGATGATTGATGCTATAAAACATACCATCCTCGGTTAGAGGTGGAGCATTATTATGTCATGTCTATACATAGTATGCAAAGGAGTATGCTGAAAATCGATCCACGTGTACAACTAGACTCGACAATTGTAATTACTAATCAGAAAATACATGATATCTGATATCCTTGTACGACTGTATCTCTCTAAGGAAGCTCGTCCTCAAACGTGGAATTTGTACGATGACAGGGAGGCATCCTAAAATAATATAAGAAAATAAGTTTACGAATGTTTAAAGAACTAAAAATATCATGAATGAGAATAATATCAACTTGCCAACAAAAGCAACTGACAAATATTGATGTAACACTATTTCAGGATAATTTAAAATGACACGTAATGCGTACATCAAATTATGTAAAATTTGCATAAAACAATAAAAAAAATTATTCATATGTTGAATGATAAGATACAGTAGAAATATATTACTACCTTCATCATCCATACCATTATTTATTATGTTCCTAACTGAAAATTAGAGTTTGTTTATGTAAGGTAGATTTCATTATCAGATCGATGGGTTTTTTCTGGTATTACATGACTAACCATGTCACTAATCCCTTGGGTAGGATTTGGATTCTTTAGAATGTGAGTGTAATATCTAACTCAATTCTCTTTTCCTTCCCATAATATATTCACTACAAACCCATTATTTTAAATCCTTTCATTTTCTTATATATTTTTTCCATTTATGCTTATAATGACGCGTTAGATCGCTCCCTATTCTAGTTGGATCTGTAAGATATTTTGGCTCTGAATAAGGACCGTCATGGGTTGTCTTTGAGATTATAACGATATACGTAAGATCAAGGAACGCACTGGTTACTATGATCAATGGAACTCTTACATTGACGATTTCAACACTTGTTACTATAAATTTGAGCTTAGTGACCTTCATTCCTCGACTTTCATTTCTCTTTGTCAAACAAGCAACCTCTTAATTTTAAAGTGTCCAAAATTTACCGGCTCTTACAAAAATGATTAGGATGAGTATTTTCACATGTCTTTTGCTTATTTTAGCTTCCCCCGCATGTCAGACGATACCACTATCATCTTAATCTTTCCTCCTCACCCATGTATAGAATATTATTTCAGAAGTATAAATATATGGTAGAATCACTCTAAATTCAATGATATTATATCTACTAGTTGGAACCTTGTGATATATTTTCAGGGTATGAGTTTAGTTTCTAAAACACTATATCAGCTTCAATATGTCCTTCGGCCTTAATCGGCATGATTTTAGTGATATCAGCTCTCATGTTACTTACAACTAAAATATCCTCTTATCAACCCAATTCAATTTTGCGTAAGATCCTTTTTACCCCATTCTCGTCTCCACTAATATCTAGGCTTCATATTCTTTTATCTTCATCAATAGAGCTGAGGAGCCTTTTTGGATAATAAAATTCAAAAGAAGAGCTTGCCACTTCTCTTGCGAGAGATTTCAATGTTTTCGTGAATTATTCATCTAATCTTCTTCTTCATACGTTACCTTTTTGGTTATCTAGGCTCTTGTGGGATCATGCTCTTAAATCTACTAAACTTAACCTTTAATATAAGACTTCTATAATTCTCCTAATTACATAAAAGGAGATAAACAGCGCATTATTCAGTATTAATAACAACAAAGCCTCGAGGCATAACATATTTAAAGTGGAATTTTTCAAGTATTAATATAATATCATGACCAAATATATATGTGAAGATATCCTCAAGCTCTTTGACTCTGGGATCCTAGAGCCATCTTATAATTCCATTACTCGTTATATTTTGTATAACTGACACTCTTTTTTTGTCTGAAATTTTAGGCCCATTGCATGCTGCAATATCGTATATAAGATCATCTCTAAAATTTTGGTCAATGGAATCAGGCACTCATTTCCCTACTTGATAAAAAAATCTCAAACCTTTTTTGTTTCCAAGTATATCATTTTTGACAAAGTTCTCTTCTCTCCATAACTCCTAATAGTATATCAAAGTAATAATAAAGATCTAAGGGTCGCATTGAAAATTAACCTTATGAAATCTTTTGACAACGTTTGTTGGCACCTAATTTTGGACATCCTTATCATCATGAACATTTCGGATATGATGATCACTTGGATTCTACAATATATCTCAACCCCTCTTATAGTGTTAATATTAATAGTGATGCATGTCGAAAAATCCAAGGTATGAAGGGTCCAAGACATGGGGACGCTTAATCTCCATTTTTGTTCCTTTTCAGTATCCTTAAGAATAAAAGTAATGATAGGAAATTTAAATTCCATTAGAAGTGTCAAAACCTTAAAATTGGTAACCTTCATTTCATCAATGATCTAATAATTTTATGCATGGTGATCTAACTCTCTTAACCTCATAAAAAATGGTCCAATTGTTTTTTTTATCATTTTAGCCTTTAGATCAACCCTAGTAAAAGCCATATCTTCTTATATATGGTGATTCTCATACTTAAAATGAACTGATCAACATCTTAGGGTATAATATTGGATCCCTCTCAGTAAAATACACGGGTGCCCCCCTCCTCGCAGATCGACTTTTATATCATGATTTTTTCATTCTCTCGTATTAGATCATGGACCTCTAAGCGCATGCATGTAGACTTTGGCTCATTAAATATATTTTTATTACAGGTCATGTCTACTAGTCCACTATTTAAATCTTCCTACTATGGTTTTCAAATAATCATCCTAAAATCTTCGGCACTTCCTATAGTCTGTCTTAACATCAAGATTTCAATGACTAAGTTTGGTTAGACCATTTTAACCTTGCCCTTATTGGAGGGCCACCTTGGGATTTGAAACCTTAAAACCAGGTCTCTCTCTCGCATTTGTTATCTTTGATGTTCACATTTACTATTGTTTGGTTGGAGAGGAACTCGAGAATATTTGAATCCCCTACTCTCCTTGGCTCTATGGTTTAGAATCGTATACATTCAGATCTTTAGTACCAAGGTTTTCTGGTCAAAGTAACCTCTTTACTTAATCCTAACTTAATTTAGTCTTATCCACTTCCAGTTCATTGTTGGTTCGCTACAATCGACCTTTGGATTGGATAGATCTTGGATTACGTACACACTTTTATAATTTTAAACTCATTTTTAAATTGTTTTGTCATACTGGCTCATGCCTAATATACTTTGGTTCAACTTCTAATCCTGTCTTGTATTCTTTTTTTTTACTTTCATATTTTAAACTTCATACCTCCGCGCAATATGTTCCTAATACGTTTATAAAAAAATTACCTTTTTTAATTTTATTTAGTTTCAACAAAAAAATTATATAATTTTTTGTTGAGAATATAAACTATATTTTTACTTTTTTATAAAATAAAAATAATATCATATATAAATGTGGATCATCTATTTTCAAAGTTCAATACGCGGAAAATAAATACATTTTTTCTTATAAATACAACTGTTCGATTTTCCTATAGAAATGATATCTTAGGTCTCTTATTATGTCGGTTTTCAAACATGTGCTTAAGTGTTGGTTTGAAAATATTTTCCTCACCCTATTGGGCATAAGGTAAACTCTGGCAGTTAATGCCGGCGGGATATCAAGAATATAAATTTGGTTAGATTTTGAACTTTTTAGTAAAATTAAAATATTAAATTAAAATAATAAATACATATGCAGGTGAAAACAATAAATCACGAAGTAAGTACCAAAGTCCCAAAGACAAATTTGTCTACATGTCCTAAAAAAGGCCTAAAATGCATAACACAATATCACACGTCAAACCTAAAACATACACCATTTGAATAATGATCACACGTTAAACCTAAAACATACACCATTTGAATAATGATCCATAAAAATGTATAGCATTCTAAAAAGAATGAAAAGTGGTGTAGGCAAAACAAAAAAGATAACTAAGTGGTACGTCAAGAGGATATAAATTTTAAACCGATCTAATCATTTTAGTATCAATAAGTCTAAACCGTAAAGACAGGAGTGATTGGAGAACCAAAAATGATTGAGTTCATCTTTATCAAATATGGTAAATGATTACTCAAAGCACGAACATGTCATAGATGTAGGAGGCACACGAAGGCCATCTTACAGCCTCTTGGTACCAGTTAGCCCAGTCATTCCATAAAAACGATAACTCCAATTTAATAGTAGCAACATCCCGAATGTTCAGAATGAATGCATATCATAAAAGATATGATTTATGTATTCACCATTGGAGTAGCATAGAAAACAATTGGGAGAAAAAAATAATTCCCAGCTGGAGCATATCCCCAGTAGACCTCTTGCAATAATGACGAATCTAAAGTTAAAAGAGTGACGAAGGATATTGAACTTATAATATACCAACTCCGCTCGCTCGACACAGAGTAGGCTAGTTAATGGTACGGTAAGTATTTTTATGGTGAACTATGCATGTTATTGCGTCAGATCAGGTTTTATAGTGTGCGCACTCATTGAGTAACAACTTCAGATTTCCTCAAAAAATAAAAAAAAATGATAAAAACTTGAGATGACTGAATCTTCCTACAGACTCTAATCTTTCCAGAACCCTAATGAAGCCAATGACACCCATGTTACTCCGATGAAAATGTTGGGTTTTTATGGTTTTAATTTCCACGGTGCAAAATGCTTTCCAGACCGACAGAAAATATGAATACAGAGCCACCATAAGATATTTCTACTATATACGCTCCTCTGAGAGGACATAAACAAAATCAAGATCGGTTTTATTGTGAGACGAGGAGACAACAACCAGAGAAACTTTTACTGGTGATAAAATTTAAATTAGAGCTCAGAGGACAACGAAATGACAAAAATACATCTCAATAGTAAGGCGTGAATTTGGACAAAAATTTGGTAATAAGTATTGTTAGACTGACGACCAGAATTCTACATCCCACATTAGTTAAACAGTGGAAAGGATCAGTTGTATATAAGTAAGAACATATCTCAACTAGTATGAGACCTTTTGGAAGTGAACCAAACCAAAAGCAAACATGTGCGGACCCTAACAAATTTAATAATTTAACGTCAATTTATACTTTTAAAAATATACATATTTGAATATAAATATTAAAGTAACATCAACTAAAAATTAAATAAATATAAAAAAAGTAACAATTGAATATGATTTAGGTATTTTTTATTAATTCTTAATATTTTTTATTAAATATATACAACTATCAAAATTTTAAAAACTATATTGTTGTTTTAAAATATAGTTTTTTTGTAAACTATAAGTTTTTAGACTTATATTTGAATCATAATCCTTACTTTATTCATAGTTTCAACGTCCTTGTATAAAGACTACGTGAAAAACTCACTCTAACTCACTGAACTAATAACAAGAAAATAGAACAAAATCACTAACTGACTCAACTAACTAAACAATTTATCCTTTAAAGTAAACTTGATCAAGATTTTCAGTTCACAACACTCATTACAAACGTTTCTTTGATCCTTTGAAATGATGACATCTTCAAAGCCTTTGATATTACGTCAGCCAACTGCTCCTCAGTGCTGCAATAGACCAATTTAACGACGCCTTTCTTTGTCAATTCTCTAAGAAAATGGTATTGAACCCTTATGTTCTTTGACTTCCCGTACATGATTGTAATTTTTGAAACCTTGATAGTGGATGTGCTGACGCAAAACAAAACCATCTCTTTATCTTGTTCATGCCCGATTTCTTTCAATATCCTTCTCATCCAAATGGCTTGACAAGCACATGTAACTGATGTTACATACTTTGCTTCACTAGTTGACATGGTTACAATTGGTTGCTCCCTTGAAGACCATGCTACAAATCCTTCACTTATCAAGAAAACATAGTCTGAAATGCTCTTACTGTCATCCATATCTCCCACATAATCACTATCAGTGTAGCCTAGGAGTTCACTTTTCCCTTCAGTATCTCAAATTCTAGAGTTCCCTTCTAGTACTTTATGATTCTTTTTGCAGTAGTAAAGTGAAACTCTGTAGGATTTTCCATAAAACAACTAATAATATTAACCACAAACATCAAGTCAGATCGTGTGGCTGTGAGATACACTAAGCTGCCACCATTTGCTTATATAGCATTGATTCAACCTTCACACCAACTTCATCTTAGCCAACCTTTTGTCCATGAACTATCAGATTGCAAACAGAGTTTTAATGTTGCATCATAAACCTCTCAATCAACTCAAAAACGTATTTTTGTTGACATATAAAGATTCCATCAGCCTTCCACATCACTTTGATTCCAAGAAAGTATCTTATCTTCTCCAAATCAGTCATATCGAATTTATTTTAAGGGCTTGAACTCATTCAGAAATTCCTCATCATTACTAGTGAATAACATATCATCGACATAAATCTTCACACTTAGGACTTTACCTCCTTTGTGTTTGACGAATAATGTTTGCTTGTTGGGGCAGCTTACAAACCCTTCTTGACGATATAAGCCTTAATAATATTGAACCAAGCTCTAGGTGCTTGTTTTAGTTTGTAAATAGCCTTATGCAACTTATAAAACATGTCATTCTTCTATGCTACTTCATAACCTTATGGCTGCTCTAGAAATACATCTTCCTTCAACTCACTATGTAGAAAATTATATTTGACATCGAGCTAATAGATTATTCATCTTCGTTGTGCTACTACGCAATGATCATCTTTATAGTATCCATTTGAGCCATCGGTGTGATTATCGTAGTGTAATCTACTTCGTAATCTTGCGTATACCCTTTTAAAATTATCCGAACTTTGAACTTGTCTACCTTTCCCAATTCATTTAATTTGGTTTTGTAAATCCACTTATCCCGAACAGTTTTAGCTCCAATGAGGAGTGTAGTTAGCGACCACGTGTGGTTCCGTTCGATAGATTGTATCTTGGCATCCATTGCTTGTTTCAATTCCTGATCTCTTACTACTTCTTGAATAATATGACCATAAAAGCTAGGTTTTCAATCTCGACGTTCACCATGTTTGCTTCCACCTCTATTTTTATGATAGCCCTTCTTATTTGTTGTAATCTACAGACAATATTGGTGGTGTTCTCACCCTGCTCGTTGCTATTGTTTCACTAATTGGTGGATTTTTTTGGTGAGGGAACATCATAAGTATCTTTTTATCCTTATTTAGATTCTTTTGCGTTCTCCATATCTTTATAACCATTTTCTCATACAAGTTCATTGCTTTCTTCACCAGAATAATCGATATTTTCCCAATTCCACTTATTATCTTCTTCAAATATCACATATCGACTCATGTGAACCTTTTTCTCTACTAGATTGAACATCTTAAAGGTTTTGGATTCATTATTGAAACCTAACATGACACACTTCACACTTTTTTCATCGGGCTTTCTTCTTTTAACATAAGGAATACGAACATATCTGATACATCCAAAAACCCTAAAGTTTTCTACTTGTGGCTTTCTTTCACTATATGCCTCTTCCAGAGTCATATCCTTTATAATGAATGTATGAGATCTATTAAAAACATGATTCACCAATTGCACAACGTTTGGTCATAAATATTTTGATACCTCAGTTTATAATAACACTGCTCTCACCATGTTTATGGTTGTACGGTATGAAGCGATAGTAATCTGTCTTTTGATTCTATGCTCTTTACATAATTATTTGAACTCATTTAAGTTGTATTCTTATCCTCTATGTGTTCTTCATAATTTGGTGAACAATCCTGTTTACTTTTCAACAAATGTTTTGAATGTCTTGAATCAATAAAATGCTTTTGATTTTTCTAGCACAAAATATATCCATGTATTTCTCGAGAAATTGTCAATAAAGCTTATCAAGTACCTTATTTGAGTGCTTGATGGTGGATTGATTGGAGCACAGATATCATAGTGGATAAGCTAAAATATTTTAGTGGCTTTCCACTTTCTCTCCTTTAGAAATATAACACGATGGTATTTCCCTTTGACACACGTCTCACGTGTTATTTTCACATCTCTAATTTCAAGTAAACACACAACCATTTTTTTACTACTTAATATGTGAAGTCCTTTGTAGCTGAGATGCCCATATAAATTATGCCACCACTTTACCTTGTCTGAGATATTAACCTGCATTCATCTGTCATTTTTTGTTTTTCATTTGACTCACCCAACAAGATAAACATTCTATTAGGACTCATAACAGATTCTACTATTTTAATTTTGGAGGGATGAAATATGCTGCATGTTTTTCGATCTCCTCTTTTGAATAACACATCTAAACCCCTTTCTTGAAGTTGGCCAATACTCAGCAGTTTGTTCTTCAAATCTGGAATATAATACACATCGTTGACCATATAACTTATTCCCTTAAGCGTTATTTTCACTACTCATTTCCCACCAACCATCAGTTGGTGATTGTTCCCAAGCTTGACATTAAATGTAAAACTGGTGTCCAAGTTTAAGAACATACATATGTCTCCACACATACTCTTTGAACATCTAGAGTTCATGAACCACGCATATCTTCTTCTAGTACCTTGAAGTTCCATATACGCCATGAGAAGAAATTCATCATTTTCTTCGATCTATGCAAAATGTGATTTATTCCCATTTGGAAATTCATTTTGGAAATGTCTAAGTTTGTGGAACACTCGATTTTTTTTGTTGAAAGATCATCCTTTGTATGATCATCTGCCTCTACCTCTGATATTAAGAGCTTAATCATCTTTTTCATGACTGATATTTTTGAATTTCTTTTCATGTAAACAAAAAGAGCTATATAGTTCGCCAATAGTCATATTTTGTGTATTTTTACTCATCAATTAACATAACCACATATGTGAACTTTTCAGTCAAAGTTTGAAGTATTTTCTCAACAATCTTCGAATCTGACATATCTTATATGTTGCTTCTCATCTTCTTGGAGACATACATTACTATTCCAAAGTAATCGTCGATGTTCTCTTGATTCTTCATTTCAAAAACCTGAAAATATCTTCTTAAGGTTTAGAGAAGAGACTATTTCACCATTTCATTGCATCTATATTTTATCTTCATCGAATTTCAAATGATTTTGGATGTTCAGCGATCTGAGATCTGTTCAAACACAACCGGGTCAATTACGTAAAACAGGTAATGCTTCACTTGATGGTCATTCGTCTTGAGCTCCTTAAGATTCTTCTTCTGCGTTGTACTCATTTCGATTCTCTCTACCGGTTCAACGTAACCATCTTCTACTAGACTTCACAAACCCTTCACACGCAGTTCAATGGTGATAGTAACCATCAAACTTTGGAATATTGGTCAATGTTTTATTGTCACTCATCTTTTTTTTTCTTGAATCACTTTATTTAGCTCTGATACTGGTGTGGTTTATTTTGGACTGAGGTTAATTTCGTCAAGTATTTTATAGAATTTCAAGAGTATTAAATTTTTGAGTGTTTTGTAGTGAGAGATTTGAGCTGTCTGGTTGTATTAAATGTTCATTACCCTCATTAATGAAAGTGGTTGGGTATTTATACCCTTAATTATGGACTCATGGCTTTCGGGTCAAGTTACAAAACTGGGTCGAGTTTAAAGACCCATTAGTTTTTAAGTAGATTAGCACCTAGCTTAGTCAAACGGTGTTTAATGTTTTAGTATTTTTGTCTTGTCCAGATAGTTCAGTGGGCACCTATAGTCCAAATTACCCCTGTTCGGTTTTCTCAGTGAGCCGTGGTGAATAATTCCGGACTCATCAGTAGCCCCTTTTTTAGGTTTTGTCAAAGATCTTTGGCAGGATTAAAAAACTCATTTGGCCAATAATCAACATTTTCTGGATCGCCCATGTATTCAGTTCAAGGTTTATCCGGACTGAATCCTTCTCAGAATTCCAAGAGTTTTGCTCTGGATCGTAGGACAGCTGTCGCACTTTGATTCGTTCTACCAGCCGTTTTCTTCCTAGAACGGCGCTCCCACTAAGCCCAAAAAGTAACTCCTGTATTTAATTTTTCTTACGTCAGCGCCACCTTCAGTCATTACCTTAGTAACTCCTGTATTTAATTTAATTTTGCCTCACTAGTATAAATTATTTCCCCTTACTATTTCACCATCTTCATCACTTTGTAATTTCTTTTTCTCAGAGCTTTTTACCTCTCCTTTAAAAACTTTTCTTGGGTAGTTTTATGTTCACAGCGAGAAACGCTCTCGTGAAAGGTGGTTGGCTAAATATTTCTGAACTATAAAAAGCACAAAAAGTTGAACATGAGAGACATATCGTTGCTGGCCTTCCAGTCTCTTCAAGCTGTAAAATTGATTCACCATCCTTAGAAACTGATCAAGGATCATCCTCTGCTAAAAACATAAAACCTAGACGTTTATTCCAACCAAACCTCTCGCCAATCCCTTTAGGTTCCTCGTTTCAGGAGTCTCAGCCTTCTATCGTGCAAGAGAAAGCAGTATCGAGTGTTAGAAAGCCTTCTCTAATTAATTTTATTTGGTCAGACATTGAGAAATACCGAGAGAAAATTAACCCTCGCTGGACACCGCACCTGGTAAAAGGTCAAGCCACTGGCTCACAGCCCAAGTCCTCGAAAATAGAGCCCTCCAAGTCTGGATCCAAAGATAAGGCCTCCGGATCAGAGGTATCTATTAGATCCCCAAGAGACAAACCCTCCGGATCTGAGGCCACCAAAATTAGTTCTCATACCAAGTCCTCCGGAGCTAAGCCCCAACCGGATATCAGACCCTTAAGAGAGACTGACGCTCAACCGTTTGTACAAACTACTGAGCCTCAAAATAGAACTCTCACATCCACAACGACTGATAAACCTTCCACGGTGATGGAAAAGGTGATGGAGGACAGCATCGAGGAGGCTCCATTTGAAACTGAAGCTTTCGGGCAGACTGGAGATGTTCCCTCTGATAAAAAGGGGAAAGGCAAGGAAAAAGTCTGCATGACCCATTCGGATCTGCCGGAGAGTCTTGAAGGCAAAGTATGACCTTGTTTTCACAAGATCAATGTGAAGTATCTGCTGGCCATGCAGAATATTAATTATGTCTATACTTACACCGCTGAGCTGGGCCGAATCCGGACCAAGTGGGGGATCCCTGAATCAGTTAAGGCGAGGATACCAGTCACATCGGAGACTCCGGTGGACTAGAAGCTCAACGAGATCGTCATCTAAACTGAGTTGTTCAACTGGGGGCTCAGATTTCCGTTAGATCCAGAAATAGTTAGGTATTTCCACCTGATCAAACTCTATCCAAGTCAGTTGAGTCCCAATGCTTGGTATACTCTCCTCGCCTACATTATGGCGCCAAGGCTGTCTGGTATTCCTCTCCCAATAGAACAGTTTGTTGTAGTGGCCAGCCTCTGTAAAAACCACCATATCTCATTCTACCACTTCAATGTAGAAGACAACTTCAAAGTGGTAGACGACCTGTTTGAGTCAGAGAAAAACGAGAAGACCCAGTTCATATTCATTAGCGGGACGTGGGAGAATGGGAGGAAAATTAAAGCTGGTGTCAATCTCAGTATGCTCACCAACAGGTGTAAAAGCTCATGTAAGTATTTTACTTTATTTGTCTTTCTTATTTTGCAAAAAAATTATTCACAAATTATTTTTTATGTTAGTATTGCCGAAGGAGTTCTCCAACTATGTGGAGGAGGTGCGGACCACGTGTGCCAAATTAAATGCATGGGCTACTGACCACTGGGGAAACGCTTTGCACAACTGATTTACCTCATGAAACTTGGTGAGGTCCCACCTCTGTAACACAACGGGCCGAAGAGAGCTCACATGGGAGGAGTTGACTACACCACCTCCTCCGACCGTTATACTTAAGAGAAAAGAGGCAAAATATGATAAATTTGCCTTGCCCTCCAGAGTCAAAGCCCCGAGTAAAATGAAAGGGAAGAAGGGCAAGAAAAAGAAGGCTGCAGAAGAGGCCGTTCGGGGTGCTGCAGAGGAGGTTGCTCCGGAGAGCCAAGGAGAGCAGGTCCAAGGAGGGATTGATGCTACTTTGCTTAAAGTAGCTAATGACGAATATATTAAGGAGGCAGGTGAACCCCAAAACCAACCAAGGCATCCTAAAAAGGAACGAAAGATGGGAGCTAGCACTGATGAGAGGATTACTAAAAAAAAGAAGGTCTCCTTGGGGGATGAAGTATCCTCCGCCCTTTGGAGCCTCTACCTCCAGCCGATCCAAGTGACCACACCTTGCCAGAGCAAATCCCCACCAATCTACATACCGGAGAGGGTACCTAAGGAGATTTGGAAGGAGTAGATATTAGTGACCTTCAGAACATTGGCCTTTATTTGGGAGAGTTCTATAAAGATGAATTTGTTGGCCCCTACCTTCCCTCACGTTCCTCCAATATGGAGAATTTTAATGGTAAGTCTTTCACTGTTTCAGGGGAAAACAATTCGGTGACTCACTCTCTGTTGGGCTATATTCAGCCAATGCTCAATTTGGAGAGGCAAGTAAAGAGTCAATCACCCCTTATCAACACTCTCAACACTGACAAGGAGAGTTTTTCCACTGGCCTCCTTAATTCCAATCAGATTATTGAGGCATTGAAGAAGGAGCTTGAGGGTTTGAAGAAGGAGAAAGAAGATCTGGAAACCAAGTTGGTCGCCTCGAATACAGCTAAAACAGAGCTCCAAACCAAATGCACTGGTTTGGAAAAAGATCTTTCCACCTTGAAGGGAGACATGAAGACCAAGGATGATGACATCCAAACTTTATCGGGTGACAAAATTTCCCTTGAAGAGGTTGTGTTCAAGGTAACCAAAGCAAAAGAGGACTTGGTGAGAGATCAGGATCAGAGAATTCAGGTCCGCGTCGATGCATACACCAACGAGGTGATAGATTCCCTAGAGAAAGGTATGCTGAAGTTAAGTCTGATATAGTTCTGCTTTTCCACCAAACGTTTCCGAAGAGAACGCTTGGTACCTTGTGGCAATATTTTTCGTATGAAGATATCCCATTCCATACAATGGTGGATGGTGATAAGAAGAACTATTCCAGTGGAATTGACGACACCACTGATAAGGAGGAAGGAACTGGAGAGAGTTCTAGTGGTGAACCCAAAGATCTTAGGAAAAATGATGATGCAGGATCATCCGAATGGAACAAGCCCTCAGCTTTTAACTATCTTTTCTTTTCTTTTTTTCTTAACCTTACAAAACACTAAAGTCCTTGGATGGCCAAGACATTTTTGTAACTATATCCGGTTTGAGTCCGGTTAAGCCTTTCTTTAAACTCAAAGTCCTTGGATGGCCAAGGCATATTTTATGTTTTAATATCATCATCCGGCTTTAGCCGGATAGGTTTACTTTGCTAAATTTTTGCTTTGTTTCATATATATTTTCTAAATTTCAATGGCTGTTATTTAAATAGCCCTTATTTGTTTTACAAGTATTTAAGATGAGAGTATTTAAAATCTCCGATGACAAATGTTAAATGGTCATCATTCCACCATATCAATCTGATCTGCTAAAGATCCTTTAAAGAGTTTAAAGAAACTTTAAATCAAAACACTCCGAATATTTTAAGAAGGCATTAATTTTTATTGAAAAACCCGGACACCTCACTAAAACCTCCCCGCGCCACAAGGGTAGGAAAGAGTACGCCCCCTAATATTTACATGGAGTTTAAACCAGTAAATATTTACACAACCTTCATTCCAGATACAACCGGAGGTGTTCAATATTCCAAGGATGGTTTAAGATTCTTCCATCTTTGTCTTGAAGCCTGTATGTCCCAGGCTAAAGTTTTTCGGTGACCTCATAGGGCCTTTCCCAGTTTGGAGCTAGCTTGCCGAACTGCTTCTCCTTAGTATGTAAGAAGACTTTCCTCAACACTTTGTATCCTGGTCAAAAATCCCTTCTTTTGATTTTGGAAGCAAGCCTGCTCCTCATCAAGCCTTGATAATGGGTGGCTCTAAGATGAGCCTTAACCATTTTTTCTTCTATTAAGTCTAATTGACTTCTGATTGCCACTTCATTAGCCTGTTCGGAAAAATTGTGGACTTTGTATGATAGAAGAGTTGCTTCTACAGGAGCAATTGCATCCATCCCATATACCAAGACAAAAGGAGATTCTTGTGTAGCAGCTCCAGGAGTGGTCGGGTACGCCCATAATACTTCTTGCAAATAGCTTGGCCACTTTCCTGCAACCCCTTCTAAATTCTTTTTAAGACCGGACATAATGGTTATGTTTGCCATTTCAACTTGACAATTCTCTTGTAGGAGGAAAGGAGAAGAGAAGCAATACTGAATGCCCCTAGAGGCACAAAAACTCTCTATATCCTTGTTATCAAATTGTGGCCCGTTATCTGTGGTTATCTTTTGTGAAACCCCAAATCTGCAACAAATGTTAGACAAGATAAATTTTATAACAGCTTTTGAAGTAGTTCCTGCCATGGGGGGCTGCTTCTATCTACTTGGAAAAATAATCAATGGCTACAATAATAGTTATGCACCCTCCGAATGTCATCGGTAGAGGCCCTACCAAATCCAGTCCCCAATGAGCAAAAAGCATTGGCTCAGAAATTGATTCCAGTGAGACATTACCATATATTTGGCATGGGTCACATTTCTTTACCAATTCCTTGGCATCTGCCATTATGGATGGCCATTAGTATCTGACCAATAAAACCCTTCGGGTTAAAGCTTTATAGCCACAGTGTGTTGATCCTTCGTCATCATGCAGCTTGGATAGCACAATTTAGGACTCTTCAATCCCCAAACAACGCAAGAGAGATCTACTAAAGAACTTCTTGTAAATGATGTCCCTTATGATTAAAAAACCATGAGCCCTATGTTTCATTTTCCTTGCCACGACCTTGTCCGGAGGTAAAATTCCATTAGAAATGTATTGAAGAATGAGATATATCCAGTCTTTGGGTTGAACCACTTGTATGCTTAAAATTTCCTCTTCTTCCTTTTCGTGATTGGGTTGTATGAAGAGACATTTATTGCACATGAATCCATGGGTAGGACTCAGATTATGCTATGGTTTCTAAGGAGTCTACTAGTGTGTTGTCCGATCTGGGCATGTGCTCATAGCTAACATTTTTGAAGTTAGCTACCATTTCTTTAAGGATGAACAAGTATTTAATCAACTGCTCCTTTTTTTCCTCAGATTGACCTTGGGAATGATGGATAAGAAGCTGAGAATCACTCATTAACCTGACTCTTTTAGCCCCACACATAAAGGCTAATTTCAGACCAGTTATAGCAGCTTCGTACTCGGACTCATTGTTAGAAGCCCTAAAAGCAAAACATATAGCTTGGTATAACCTATTACCATACGGAGAGGTTAAACATATCCAGAACCACAACCCATGGTACTTGATCCACCATTTGTCCGGACAACCCATATCATCTTAGTTTTTTCCTCTGTAGTTTGCTTAGTACTTTTGTCTGAATGGAATTCAACCAGGAAATCAGCAACATATTGAGCTTTAATTGCAGTCCGAGGGGCGAAATCAATATCATAATCACCCAATTCTACTGACCACTTGGTCATTCTGCTTGATGTGTCTGCCTTCTGATGAACCTTTTTCAAGGGAAAAAACGTCCGGACGACAATAAAATGAGACTAAAAATAGGGTCTCATTTTCCTGGCAGCAATTACCAAAGCTAGTACTAGTTTTTCAAGTTTTAAGTACCTTTTTCAGCATCCATAAGGCTCTTGCTGATGTAATACACCGGACGAGGATAGTTTTCCACTTCTCTTACTAGCACCGCACTTATAGCACATTCGGACACTGCTAAATATATATATATATAATATTTCTCCATCAATAGGTTTATAGGGAGTTTTAGGTGAAGATAAATGCTTTTTTATTTCATTGAATGTCTGGTCGCACTGTGGAGACCAGTTAAAATCTTTAGCACCCTTTAAAGTCTAGAAAAACGGGGCACACCTATCCGAGGACCTTGAGATAAAACGATTTCAAGGAGCTAACCTTCTTGTCAACCTTTGCACTTCTTTAATATTCCGAGGAGGATCCATTTGTAATAAGGCATCAAGCTGGTCTGGATCAGGCTGTATCCCTTTCTCACTTATCACATACCCCAAAAACTTCTCGGACTACACTCCAAAAACACATTTTTATGGATTTAATTTTAAATTAACCTTTGTCAGGTTGGCAAAAGTTTCTTGAAGATCTGCTAAGTGTAATTATTCTTCCACACTCTTTACCATCATGTCATCAATATATACTTCCATATTCCTCCCAATTTGATCAGCAAACGTTTTATTTACCAACCTTTGATAGGTAGCCCCAACATTATTCAATCCAAAAGGCATGACCTTGTAACAATGAAGGCCCCTATCTGTAACAAAAGTAGTGTGTTCCTGGTTCTTCAGATCCACTTGTATCTGATTATAACCGGAGAAGGCATCCATGAAGGACAATAACTTGTTCCCAGATGTGGAGTCTACCAACTGATCTATCTGGGGGACTGGATATAGATCTTTTGGACAAGCCCTGTTGTGGTCAGTAAAGTCGATACACATATGTCATTTCCTATTCTTTTCTTACTAAAACTGGATTGGATGTCCATAAAGGATATTGAGACTCCTTTATGTGCTCTATTTTGGTAAGCCGATCAACTCCTTGAACTATCACATCAACTTTTTCTTTAGAGAAAGCTCTTCTTCTCTGCACAGTAGGTGTTACATCTCTCCGGATGGATAATTAGTGTGATATAACATTCGCACGCACTCTGGTTACATCAAAATTACACCAAGCAAAAACATGTTGGTGGCTTGCTAAAAAAGACAACATTTTATTCTTCAATTCTTGTGTCATCTTAGATCCAATTTTGACATTTCTTCCTTCAGCTAGAGAGTGGATTTCAACCTCTTCAATTGGTATCAAAATACCATGGGTCTCTTTGGGGTCATCAATTTCACCCTCACCCCCAGAGGGCCCCATCAAGTGCTAATCTTTGTTTACCCGGACTACCCCCAGAGTTTTAGGGGCAAGCGCAGTTACATAGCATTCCCTTGCTATCTTTTGGCTACTCTAGACAACTCTCACTTGTCCTTGAACAACATATTTTAAACATTGGTGAACTGTTGAAGCCACAACATGCATCCTGGAGAGCCAAGATCTTCCCAAGATCGTATTGTAACATGTGGGACAATCTACCACAACGAAAAGTATCTTGACCATTTTCTTAAAAGGGCCCTTGCCCAACAAAACTTCCTCCTCAAACTCCCCGACCACGTCCGTAGAGCTTCCAGTAAAACCCACAATGGATCTGTTTGAACGATGAATCACTGCAGGATTCTTCATCTGTTTATAGAAACTTAAAAACAGGATGTTGGATGAGCTGCCAGTGTCAACCGAAATTCGCCTAATGCATTGTCCCCAATCGATGCTCATATCACCACAACATCTTCATGAGGACCACCTGTGTTCCTTAAGTCATCTTCATCAAAAACAATGAATGGGAAAGGAATTTGGGATTGATAGAAGGATATGCCTCCCTCTAACCGAGTAGTCAGGGTCTGAACATGCCTCTTCCTTGAAGAAGGAGTCAGCGTAGTCATTGTGTCTCCCTCAAATATAGTAAGCAACTCACAAAAATTGATGAGCCCAGATACTGTCTTGGTATGTTCTGTTATAACACCCACCTTATTCCGAGCTAGATCAGGATCCAAATACTCTGATTCTACATTAAATCTTTCAAAAATTATCATGGCCTCGTCCGGAGCCGATGTGCCTGCATTGTTTGTTGGACCAGTCCGATGAGCATTATCAGGCCTGTTCCCACTTCTTCTCTTGTCATAAGTACCTAATTTTCCTCTTTCAATCAGATTCTGCACATCTTGTTTCAAAACAATGCAATCTTCTGTGTTATGGCCAATATCATGATGATATTGACAGAAACAAGTATTATGGCTTTCCCTAGGAGATTGAAGCGTTGTCGGATTCCTAAAATGTACCTCATCATTTGTTTTGTCATCAACGGTTGCCACGTTCTCTTTTAATTTGGCAAACCACTCCGGCTGGACCCAAGATCCTCGTTTATTTCTATACTGCTGGCTCTGAGCTGGAGCTGGGTGAGATTAAGCCTTGGACCTGTTGGGACCTTGTCCGGCCTCCTTAGCCTTGATTCGGACTGACTCTGGTTTGGTGCAACTGGGGCAGACCTCACTTTCCTGTGCACCCTAGTCTTTTTCGTTTAATCTACATTGATTTTCTTTCCCACCTGGTTTAGTAAACCACCCCATGTCATGGCCTTCTTCTTGGTTACCGAATCGGCCAGATTCTCAAGGTTTAATCCTTATCTTAGAGAAGCTATTGATACCTGCTCAAAGCAATCAGCTAACCCATTCTTTGTGTTCATGAACGGGGTTATATAGTCTTTTAGTGATTCATTTGTCTCTTGGGCACAATGGATAATAGTGTCTTCATTGCCCTTCGCCTCCTTACTTCCAACAAACTGCCTCCGGAAGGCCACCCAAAATGTGTCAAAGTTTCTGATGCACCCTTGTGGTAGGCTATTGTACCATTTCAGAGCACTCCCCATAAAAGACTGAGAGAAGGCTCTGTAGAGAAATTTTTCATCATCGTCAAAATTCATTATAAATTTTTTAAATTGTTCCATATTATTGTCTAGATCCTTGCTCCCATCATACTTTTCCATCTTAGTACTATCAAACCTCTTAGGAAGGTTTCCAGACAGTATTTTGGAGGACAAAGGAGATTGTCTCCAATTTCGGCCACAACTAAAGACAATATCTTCATTATGTGCTGCAAAAATACATGGCTTATCATAGAAAGCGAAAGGATCCATCAGCAGCTGATCCACATGCCTCCGGCTATGGTTGTGGTTGTGGGATGACCCTTTATCCAGATGTCTTTTCAACCTTCCATGCATGTCCCTCTTTCTTGAATATTTTTTAACCAACTTTTGCTTCTTCTTGGATCTGCCTCATCACTGTTGGATGACATGGACTCATCAAGTTTATCCTCATTCAAGGAGCTACTAGAGGATTCAGACTCTGAGCTCTCCACTGGTTTAGACCGGTGAGACTTCTTCGAGCCGACATGGGTCTTTTTAGTACTCAAGTGAGTCTTTACTCATGGGTCATTCTCCCTTGGATTGTTAGTGTGGTGAATGGCTGACACTTTCGATTTTTCTTCCAAGCCTAACTCTGCCTTTTTAGCAGCTCTCAAGGCTTCTATTTCACCTTTCAGTCTGTCTCGTTCTCCGATCGTGTACTCATCTTTTTCTCCCACCACTTCTATCAAAGGTGGTGGCACTGCTTGCTTGTCCGGATTCATCCGAACTGGTTTTTTTACTGGTTTTGAATGCTAGATTCATGCACCTTCTTCTCCCACTGTGGTCACCAATTTGGTGTGGTTTATTTTGGACTTAGGGTAATTTTGTCAGGTGTTTTAGAGAATTTCAAGGGTATTAAATATTTGAGTGTTTTATAGTGAGAGATTTGAGTTGCCTCGTTGTATTAAATGTTTATTGCCCTCATTAATGAAAGTGGTCGAGTATTTATACCCTTAATTATGGACTCATGGGCTTTCGGGTCAAGTTACAAAACCGGGTCGAGTTTAAAGATCCATTAGTTTTTAAGTAGATTAGCACCTAGCTTAGTCAAAAGGTGTTTAGTGTTTTAGTACTTTTGTCCTGTCCGGATAGTTCAGTGGGCACCTATAGTCCGAATTACCCTTGTCTGGTTTTCTCAGTGAGTCGTGGTGAATAATTCCGGACTCATCAGATGCCAAATATAAACTGTAAGTTTTTAGACTTACATTTGCATCTGAATGCTTGCTTTATTCATAACATGAAAAAATGACTATAATTGACTCAACTTATAACATAAAAACAGACAAGTTTGAGAGTATTACATAAACGATGAGAGATTACATAAATCATCAAAAAATATCCACGAATGGTACTCAAACCCGACTTTGAGAGTAAAAATATAAAATAATATTACCTACCGGATTTAAAAAAATAAAAACAAAATAAGTTATAATTTT
The DNA here is from genome assembly GCA_036936605.1 of Limnanthes douglasii subsp. nivea. Lineage (NCBI taxonomy): Eukaryota > Viridiplantae > Streptophyta > Magnoliopsida > Brassicales > Limnanthaceae > Limnanthes > Limnanthes douglasii. Next base: position 139,963,871 of record JAUPFV010000004.1, on the reverse strand, counting down.
AACTATATGCATATAAATCACGACATTCTTTTTTTATAAAAAAACTCTATTTGGCCCTACTTTTATTTATGGTGGAATTAAAAAGTATGTGGGTTGGAAAAACCCACCTATATTATTTTTACCTAGCTATAATGGATTTTTATTCTCTTGTAGACCCAATTATACGGGTTACATCTCTTAGATATAGTAAACTCTTAGTTGCGTTCTACGTAGAAGCCATAAAAATTAAGGTCCAAGTTATGCATGGTGAGGATTTGAGGCCCAAGATTTGAAAATTAAAAGTTTTCAAGCCTTCTTGGAACTTGTTAGTTTATTTTTTTTTAATAAATGTATTAAAAATAAAAGAAGTTCATACAAGTACCTAGGGCATAACCCGAGGAAAAGCTTCATAGCTAGCTAGAAAGGAAAGTAGACAAGGACCATATCATAAAAAAATTGAATAACAAGTGATAGTTATCATTGAATGATAAATAGGTAGAGAGTCTTGTGAGGATTGGACACGGGTGTGGTGGAGCTCAACTAAATCATGTGGAGAAATCAAAGCATAACCAGTATTAAGTTAGTAAGTGGTAGTTTAGATATGCCAACCATTCTTGGTTCCCATAAAATGGAAACGAAGATCAGCAAATAAACAAAACGAAAGACACTAGAGGCAAGGTTTGGGGGATAACCAAAGGTTCCATTGTTTATTTCCCTCCAAATATAGTAAATGATAGCCGAAACAGGTCCGCTAAATTTGACGAGAACTCGAGTGGGGCCAATTAGAGGCTTCAATGATCCAGGAGGTCCAATGGGAATTATTATTGCATGGGATCCCAATCTTAGCACGAGGATGCTACCATAAGTTCTTAGATAAACTACAATCATAGAGGATATGATTAATTTTTCCATCCGCATTATTACAGACAACGCAAACAGGGGAAGTGTTGATCTCCCAAGATAAAAGATTGTCTCGAGTGTTAAGTTTTCCATTGATGGCAAGCCAAAGAATGAAAGAATGAAAGAATATTAAATTTACTTCAGACCAGCACCGCCCAACCGACACATTGGTTGGACGGTCAAATAGAATTATATGTGTTTTTGATCGATAAGTTGAAGGATCCATATTTCAACGTCCAAAGAGGGACATCATCCAGGTGCACGCTTGGTGTAGGAATGGAGAGAATAATCTTGCGGATCTCAAAAGGTTGTTCATGTTTCCAACATTAGTGGATCTCCGATTGAGACGCCAGAGCCAGTGTCCCTCAGAGATGAAATCAAATAGAGTAATATGCTTACCTAATCTTAAATCGTTGATGATGGAGTGACCACAAAATGATGCAAATGAGGTAGAAAAAAGCCAAGGGTCAAACCAGAAGGAGGTGGTCCTACCATTGCCGATAGCTACCCTGAAAAGGTTGATGGTGAGGGGCCTAAGGGATAAAAGTTTCCTCCAAGTCCAAGAGGGAGTGGAGCCAGGAGAAATAGAAATTATTATTTTTAATTTTCTTAGTCTTAATCCAAGTAATCCAGATAGAGTTAGAGGAATTGCTAACGATGGACCACAAGTGCTCAACGATGACCGCCTGATTCCAAATTTTTAAGTCCAAAATCATAAGGCTTCCCTCATGCAAGGACACAGTGACCGTAGACCAAGCCACTTTGGCTCCAGAAAGTTTCAAATCATGACCATACCACATATAGCGGCGAAGAATTTGGGCGAGTTTTCTAAGAACCCTGGAAGAGAGAATGAAAATTAGACCGTTACACTTGACCAGCAAAACGAAATAATTAATTAGTTGGAGACGACCAACGTAAGAGAGATATTTTAAGGTCCATGAGCCAATGTGGGAAGTGATTTTATAGAGCAAGGGGAAACAATCTGAGTGGGAAAGACGACTAGTGATAAGAGGAACACCCACATATTTCACTGAGAGGGAATCAGCCTTAAAACTAGAAAGGCTAATGAGGTTATTTTTTAGGGAGTGATTGATTCCATATATGAAAATATGGCTCTTGTCAGGGCTGATTTGGAACCCTGAGAGAAGGAAAAAATCATTGAGATCGTCCTTAATGAGCTGCAAGGACTTGATGTTTCCATTACAGAAGATCATGAGATCGTCCGCAAAGCAAAGGTTAGCAATTTTCAACTTATGACATTTCCAGTGGAATTTGAAATTATGATCATTGCTTTTCTCCGTGAAAAAATCAGAGAGAACTTGCATAACAAGGACAAACAAGAAATGCGATAAAGGATCCCCTTCTCTGAGTCATTTTCTACCCTGAAAGAACTTCGTGGGATCACCATTAATATTGATGCTATAGGTGGGAGTAGCGATATACTGAATTATCCATGTGATTATTTGCTCGTGGAAGTCCATAGATACAAGGATGTCTAATATAAGGTGCCATCTAAATTTTCAATGGGTTTCATCAAATCAGTCGTGGAAGCGGCTCTTTTACCTTTAAAGTTAAGATGATATCCTTTAAGGAGCTCTTGGGAGAGGAGGATATTTTCAGAGATTTTACTACCAACAACGAATACTGATGGGGACTTATCAATAAAATAAGGTAAAAAGTCTTTAATTTTGTTGGCCAGAATTTTAAAATAGTTTTGTATATAACATTTCATAAAGCGATATGACGGTAGTCATGGGCATTCGATGGCGTATTAGATTTCAGGATAAGGAAAATTGAAGAAGCATTCATTTTATTAGACCTGAAGAATTCAAGAACGTCATTGCAAATATCGTTTCCCACAATGGTCCATGAGTTTTTTAAAAAACTAGAGTTAAAACCGTCTGGGCCGGGGGACTTATCGCTATCAATATTGAACATAGCATCTTTTATCTCGTCGCGGGTAACCCGACGAATTATAGAGGATTTTTCAAGAGGAATAACCTTTAATGAGATAAGAGATGAGACTTTAGACAGTCCCGGATAACCATAAGAGTGACCATACCACAGCAAGGAGGTAAAATGTCTTACAAGGACATTGGAAATTTTGGCGGGAGAGGTGATCAAATTTCCATGGATGTTCACGATGGAAGTGATTTTGTTTCTTAGCAAACGTGATTTGATGCTATTATGAAATAATTTAGTGGTTCTATCACCGAGATTGAGCCAATTTTCTTTTGATTTTTTCTTATGGAAAGATTCTTCCTCCCTACTGAGAAATATATAAATCAAGGAAGCCTCAATCTCGCTAGTAATTAGGTGAGGGTTTAAGGGGTCTAAGATGAGAAGGTTTTGGATGGAGAAGATGTCCTTTTGGGCATTGAAAAATCTCAACTTAATATCACTATAGGCAGTGCGATTGAGGTTCAGAAGGAAGAGTTGAAGTATCTTAAGCTTAAAAGTAACTAGGTTCATGCCATGGAGAGGTCATGGAGAGTTCCAACTAGTGGAAACAATATATTTGTAGGAAGAGTGAGATTGTCATATGGTGAAGAATTTAAAAGGTTTTTTCTTGTGGTTGTGGAACATACACATGTGTAATGGTGGTATGTTCAGAGGAATGAGAGTTGTTATAATAGGCAGAAGAGTGCGAGAAAGTATCTTCCACAATGTTATTGACTAGGACTCGATCAATTTTAGAAAAGATAGGGTTCAACGGAGATTTGTTATGCCATGTATAGAAAGAACCGGCAGATGTAAGGTCACTGAGTTCACAATCAAAGCAACAATTATTGAACTCATCAATTGCCGAGGACCAGCCACCGGAGGAACCATATAGTTCCTCTAGGCTGCAGATAACATTAAAATCCTGAGCGCAACCCACTGGTCAAAGGAAGAGATAGATTTAATCAATGTTAGTTTATCCATTGATCGGCCCATACATAAATATGATTAATCTGTTATTATCTTCCCACGTGGACAAAAATTATAAGAGTTCAAAATAATTTTTCTTCTATTTTCGTATAATTGAAAAATAGAATATTGAATTTGACGGTCCCTTCTAGAACCGTCAACTGACCCAGAGTGCGAGAAGAAATGCCTTAATGACTAATTTGTTTGCCCATAAACCCTTTAACTTCCAAAATGGTTAACGCATAGCTTATGTGGATATCTATAGTTTGATTGAGTTAGTGTCAAACCCAAATAAACTACTTCTTGAAATTCCTCATTAACGAGGAGGCACTGGAAATGGTTAAGGCAATGTCCTTTGGTATAGCCAATATTGGACCGGATCTTCCCAACATCAAGAAATATGTAAGGCATCTACTTGCTTCAACCTTTGTGGTTTTTATTCGTAAAATCTTGATAAGTACGATATTCAGACAAGCTAGTTTCTCTATTATAGATTTAAGAAATTTCAAAGAAATTATTGTAAATTAAAAGGTACAAAGAGTTCAAGAAAAAACTCTATCAAGAACATGATGGTTCAAGAAAATGTTGAAGGTTATGTTTTGCTTGTTCAAAGAGTTCTCAAGTTATCTCCATAAGTAGCACAGCCAAAGGCCATCAAGGAGCTGCCTCCCAATTTGAAAAAAAAAATTTAAAAATACATTTATTTGAAGCTTTCCTGATTCAGTTTATGACGACAGAAATAGCAAGACTAAGATGTATTTAACTACGGTTGAGGAGATGTGGAACTATAAGCGAGAATTCTCATTCTTCACTGGATATTTATAAGGGTCAAGCTATATATACCCAATTCAGGTTTAAGTATACCCAATGTTGAGTATACCCAAAGGTGATCTAAGTATACCCATTTTTTTCCAAAAATACCCTTTTGTGGGTATATAAGCCATTTTTTTTACTAACTTCATCCACAACATTTTAAACTTCACTTTCCCTCACTTCACTCACTTCTCTCACTTCTCTCTAAAATCTCACTCAAACACTCTCACTTCTCTCTCAAATTTTCCGGCGAGCCACCACCACCACCACCACTCCTCCTCCTCCTCCTCCTCCTCCTTCATCATGGTCAAGAATAAAAACCCCCTACCGCCACCTACGTAAGTTCCTAAACTAAATTTGTTTGTTAATTTTGTTAGATTTAGGAATGAATTTTAGATTTGCGTTAGATTTAGGGTTGAATTTAGGATTTAGGTTAGAATTAGGGAGTAAATAGCAAAAATTGCACGATTTATGGGCCATTTTCCAGCCAACTTGCCGGCTGGAAAATGGCCGGCAAAATGCACCGGTGGTGCGCCATGGGCAGCACCATCGGTGCGAGCAGGTGTGCCGCTCGGAACACAGTGCCCGTGCCGAGCGGTACCGGTCCCCGTGCCGCTCGGTACGCCTTGTTGCGTACCTATGGTGCGCTGTTTTTTTTTTTAAATACCCAAATTGTGTTTCAAAGGTTTTACTTTTGTATTTTTTTTTTAAAAAAAACTTGAAATTTATAAAAAATTACTTTATAAAGTTAGCTCGGTTGCGTATTAGAGTGTTGATGATTTTAATTTTGTGGGTTACATCGTATGTTAATGTTATTAATTTCGTGATTTGTTTTGTATTTTTGTAGGTCGGACGCGGTTGAGGAGCGATGTCTTCCTCGATCTAGGGCGTATCCCCCTGGGTCACGTCCGCCACCGCCGGGGAAGAGTATTAAGACTGCACGAGCCGTTGAGGATGAGCGGGTCCGCGATGCCAAGCGCGGACGAGATTTACTTGAGGACTCTGAGACTATTCGTCTTAGGGAGGAGGAGGAAAGGATACGGAGTGATCGGTCTTTACGCCGAATCAAGCATGGGAAGAGGAAGGAAAAAGCCACAGAGATTGCGGACATTGATATCAGAGGTGGAGGCTCCTAACGACGAGAGACGTCGTCATCACATCGATCACCACCTCCCACTGCTAGTGATCTACCACCTCCCTCTCCTGCTCGCAGAGCTCTGCCCCTGCGCATACTAGTACACATCCACCACCTGTTAGTGACAGGGTGGATGCCACTGGGGACCCTGAGCAGGACACCATCGATGAGGAGCATATCGATGTTATCCACACTGAGGAGCAGCGGAAGACGTTTGCATTTCTCAAATGCAACAAGATACCTTTGTTTCCTGACTACAAGGAGCATGATGTTGGCGTATTCTCAGCGACAATGGAGGCTACGATTTTGACTAATTGTATTCTCAATCCCAAGTTATGTACTAATGTTTATGCGATGTTGTTGTTGCTTGTTTGTGATGTTTGATATTAAGTTATGAAATGATTATTGGCATGTCGTTATGAGTTGGTAAATTTCATGAATTACTATAATAAAAAGGAAGGACCAAAACGATGTAGTAAAATAAACAAAGTTCTAAACAACATAAATCCGTCTAAAAGACATAAAGCGACCAAAAGAAACAAATGAGTTCGAAACATGAACATAAACCCGACCAAAACACATAAACCAACTAAACAAATTCATCAAGATTAGTTACTTCTGGAAATGAACAGACTGGCTTTCTCCCTTCGAGTTCCGTTTATTTCTTGCAGCGACCAACTATTGGTAGCTCCCAATGCGTAGCCTCTTCACTCTTCAACTTCTGCCACGTAGGATGTATGCGTGCGCAAGGGCAAAGGGGGTTGCTTGATAGCTGTTTAATACTACTTAAATTAGAACCAACAATTGAGTAATATAGTGGTGAGAAAAAACATAACCATATATCGAATGACTTACATTGACAAAGTGGTTAGTATCAACGAATCCAAACCCAATCTCACGTCTTTGGGCCATAATGGGGGGTTTACCGTGCAGAGGTAAAAAAGTATGACTACAGTTGTGAGACCCCACGAGTGACACAAAATGAACAATGCATTCGAACTTGGTTGCAATCGCAATCCCCATTTCAGGCATTGTCATCCAATATTTAGGTGATGCTGGTGTCTCGTAGTAGTTTATACTTTCTGCAACCTTCAGGTAATCCTCTTTACCGTTATAAATCTTGTTGTACGTGTCGTAGTTTTCCATTAGTTCATCGTATATTTCCTCCCGAACACCTCGCCAACCTTCTTCATGACCATACAACCCAAATGAAACTGCTCTATATCCACAATGTCCATCTGGCTTAACATCATTTATACCCGATATAAAAGGGTTGAAGTGAATCGGAAACCAACGCAAAAAACCTTTCGGGTCATGTATTAGTTTTGTGACTCGATCAATAGACGGTTGTAGGATGTTGCTAGCGCGCAAGGCAATGGAAGAAGTACGAGTACGGGGTATTTTAGGCACATCTGCCCGAATCGTATTTTCACTACCAACTATTTTACCCTTTTTAACGTTTGTTGGTTTTAAAGACTGCATGACTCCGTTATGACTAGCTTCATCCTCTTTTAGCGGGTACTCCCATCCGCTCATGTCCTGTTTAGTGGATGATGTATCCACGACTAACTTTCTTTTCACCTGTGGGCGGCCTCGGTGTTTCTGCTTCTCCAATTCGGTACACGTCACACCCATTATCTCGAACAATGGCATACCATATCGTATGACTTTATATGTACTATCCATAATCAAAACTGTCGGAAATGTCCGCAAAAGCTCAACACTGACTGGATGGGAAAAAAACAAATCTGTAATGATTTGTCCATCGTCTTCACTAGATCTATGTCATTCATAATAATTATGTGACTTAAGCTCACCCAACAAGAGCTGAAGTTGTGACCTACCCGCCTTCTTTAAAACCCGACTTTTCTGTCGTGCATTGTAGATCGTCCGCATGGTAGAAACATTATCTTCGTTCAACTTCTCGACACCATTCAGTATATCTCTGGGGTTAGTACCAATGAAATTCGCTCGTTCAACATATTCCATCTCTTCATCATTCAAACGGCCAGCAAAAGAATGACCATCTAGATGTAAAGAAGTCTCATGGTTATGAATACCACATTTCACTTCTAACTTCCATTGATCTGGTTCAACCATTGACCCGAGAAGCTGAAATGGGCAGTCATTCTTTTTCGTTCCTGTAGACTTCCGTTTACGGTCTTTTTCTGCAACTCTTGGTGTATATTTCCCCCCCCCCTCTCACACTGGAAATAAACTCGGATTTTTTCTGTTGTTTACTTTGTCGCGCCGACTTATGTTGATAACCATACCATAGAGTTTTCCTATCTTTGTAACCCATTTCACCAACGCGTCGTGTGTGTAGAACTCGGTAGTGAAGAACAAATGACTGTAATCAGTAGCGGAAGGTGCCTCAGTCCCACTAGCGACATCCGTCCCCTGTTACACAACAAAAAACCACAATAAACATTCAAGTATAGTTAAAAACATAAAAACAAAACCTTGATTTTTTTCGAAAAACATGCGCGAATCCAAGGTTAAGAGGCCTAAAACCGGTGGTTCTAGGCCTCAGAACCGGCCGGACACGACCATAAGCACCACCGGTGGTGTTGGGGCCTCAGAACCGAGCGGACTGAGGCCCCTGCACCACCGGTTCATGGCCTCAGCACCGGTGGTGCTCAGGCTTCGGGACCGACCGGCTGGTGGCCCATGCACCATCGGTTCCATGGCCTGGAACCAATGGTGCATGGGCCACCGGTGAAGTTTTTACCTTCTCCGGCGATGGTGGTGGCTGCTCCGGCGACGGTGGCTGCTGCTCCGGCGACTCAAACTCTTTTTCCGGCAAAATTTCATCATCTTTTTTTTCCGGCGACATCAACTCCTCCACACTGATCCCTAGTTCTGCTTCGGTCATGATCGATTTTGTGTTTTAGGTTGAATGTTCTTGATTTTGTTATGAAGTTTGAATTTGGTTTCAAAATTTTTAAGAAAACTATACTATTTGGATACTAAATTCAGCAAAGAAGAATGTTTGTTTGGGTATAGATAGCGAAATAGGTCATTTGGTGAATTGGGTATACTCAGGATACACTTAGTAGTTTTTTTTACTTAATGGCAGTTTGGATATTAATTTTCTGATGGTGGGTAAAAATGTCAATAAAAAGTCAAACGAAAGTCAAATGTTGATTTTGGATATGCTTAAACCTGAATTGGGTATGTATAGTCATACTCTATTTACAATTTTTTTCATATAAGATTTGGATAGATATGCATATATACGGTCAATAATGTTTTTACGTGTTATGAAAATAGAGTATCTCTAATTGCAGATACAAATTATAACGATCAACAAAAGATAGAAAATTGTTCCAAGATATCAAATATTTTGTGTCTTAAGATATTTTGTGTTTTACTAAGAATTCTATTTTTAAAGTAATTTAAAAAACACAGAAGAACAATAAAAATATTAATTTTAATGTGTAAAAATAGAATTAAATAACACTTTCTAAATTGACCTTACGCGTCAAAAATTAAAATTATAGAGATGGCCAAGTTGACCGGAGGTTTTGTAATCCAAGGACTAACACCATAGTTGAAGGACAATCCACCGATTTAAGTTTGCGACCAGACTACCACTCCCGACTTATAAATATGAAATTATTCTTCCACGTTTTATTTGACTTCGGCAGGTCGTCAACTACTTTTGCAGGGTTATAAACAATGATGTAGTATAAAAGAAAAGTGTTGTTGGACTTGGCGGTGAGGCAGGAGATCACCACAAGATCTCCAATTTTGAAAAGTATGTTAGGTAGGCACAAAGCTATCAAGGAACTCATAATAGTCTTCTAGTATTTGGGGTAGCCTAACTTGGGTAGAGGTTCAACAACTTAAAGAATCTGACCAACTCAGAATGGAGCGGTCACTGAACTCCTCGTTCAGGGACATCAATATATAGCACGCATTTTTGGGTTGTAGACGAGGTTATGGTACCCCTATGACACATAGTCACACAATGATAGTGTCAAGAATATCATATTTGTTCCGAAGTTTGAGACGGTAGTTGGGAATAAGATATAGGTAATAGATGTCCATTAGGTTATCCATCAAAGCTCCGTTAATGTTAACAGTGATAGTGGTAATATTGTCAAGATTGTTTTTACTAGCCTCGGCCCTCGTAGTGTGTTATCTTTTTGAAGTATTCAGAGTCTAGTATTACTTGTTCCTTCCTAGTAAGAAATCGATGATTACCCTCAAGTGTTGGGTCTTTCGAGCTGTGGCTCTCGGATTCATGGTCTTCAAGATGAAGACCTTGAGGGTTTATGCTCCCAGACTAGACCCTAATGATACTCGGTCTTTTCTTTGATTTGATAGCATTGGTATGTTTTTTAACATATTGAAAAGTAGTCGCACCCTCATCATTCGCGGGGAGTTTATGGTTTCCAAAGTCTCTTCCAAAGAGTCTTAAGACCGTCTTTACCATACGCGGAGTAGTCAAATATTAAAATCATCGATCAAGCTCTGCCAATCAAGCTAGTGGGTTGACTTCCGAGATCCTTCAGTGGAGGCTTATAGATCAATTTCAAAGTAGGCATTTCCATGTATTCCAATGCTGTCATTTAGTCCGTCAAGTTATACCTCGACATCATCGGACAATCACGTGTCCCACATTCTAGCTTGACGCTTTTAGCCTTTGGATAGTCCTCATTTTCCTGTTGACTTAGAAAAGTATCGGGTTATAATCCAACCACATTCAATCTAGATACTGCTCTGATGTATGCTTGTACCTTTTTTTGGTAAAATGAAACTTTTTTCATCAATAAAATTTTGATCCACGATTGTTTTAATGAGAAGACAAGTCAAGGGTTGTGTCATACTAAAATGCTACACAAGTTAGTCAATGTCCACAAAACCACATCAACTCGTCAACTAGTAAAACGATCATGTAGACTTTTCTCCGTAAAAAATATTAAGACTATTGATAAAAGAATTATTAGCGAGGTCAAAACATATCGAATAATTAACCATAATAAATAAAATGAATCAACTTAATGCATTAAAAAATTCTATACATGAACCATAAATTTATTTTTATTACTATAAATATATAAATAAAATAAATAATAAATAATAGATAATTATTTTTATATTAAAACGTTACAACTTTTACTAATGGTAATTTGATTTGATTGATCGAATAAATTAACGAAATCGAATATCTATGACAAAAGTAAAATATAAAAAAAAGAATTCTAAAAGGTAGCCGAGTTGGTTGAGTAAGACACGTTTGTGACCAAAGTTCATGAGTTCGAATCACTTTACATACGCAAGGAAAAAAATAAAAAACAAACAAACATGATCTTTAAACTTCTGAACACATAAATTAATAAATTCGAAGTCGCGAGTTTTTTTTTTCTATTTATGAATTAATAAAAAGTTTGTAGCTTAAAAACAATTATTTGTTTGCGATACCCAATCATAGGGCTGTTAACTGTTCTCCGAAATCGAGAACCGGATCGGGATCGAACCGATAAGGACCGGACCGAGAACCGGACCGAACCTTAACGGTCCGGTTCGCGGTTCCATTCTAAAAACCGAAAACCGATAAAGAACCGAAACAAAAAACCGGTTAGGAACCGAACTGATAGAATCGATTAACCGATAGAACCGATAAGGAACCGAACCGATAAAACCGATAGGACCGAAGGAACCGATACGGAATCGAACCGATGAAACCGATAAGAAATCGGACCAATAAAACCGTTAAAACCGATTATTTATTATTATTATTATATATTCTTTTATAAATTATAGTACCAAAATTAATAGTTTTTTTTTCCAGCAAAATTATACTATATTACTAAATTGAAAGATATACAAAGTTCAAGGGCTACAATTGGAGCCAAAGCAAATACAAGGGACATAGTCCCCAAATCAAAACCCTAGACTGATAAGCAACAGATTCACTTTCCCAAAACTTCTCCTTTCCCAACTAAACCCTAATACAGAACAAAGAGCCAAAAGCCATCTCCCAAAGCTTCAAATCCAAAACACGACACCCAAAAGAGTAATCAGCTTTCAATCCACACAAAATCGCCAAATCAATCACCGAAACCTAACCGGGATCAATATACCCAACCCCTAAACTCTCAAGCACAATAATGGCGAGGAGTGGGTTGGGTATGTCACTAATCGTGAACACCTGGTTCTTTCTTTCAGAGAGCACCCATTTGGAGATCCAATCGGCCGCCACATTTTCCGATCTGGAAATGTGGCAAAGCCGCATCGAAGGAATAAGTAAATCTCTCAAGGGATCATCACCATTGGAGCTCATCAGACTTTTAACAAGTAACAAGCAGTCAGATTCGAGATCAACGTTCATCCAACGTCTTCTGTGGTAGAGAATCAGCGCTTCCTTCAACGCACATCTTTCTGCTTGAAGCGGGGATATTTTGCCTAACAAGAAACCAGCGCCAACAATGCAGTTTCCAGATTCGTCTCTCACAATGTAACCTCCAGAAGCTTCACCATTGAAGCCACAAGCTCCGTCAGAGTTAATCTTGACTCTACCAGCATCAGGTAACCTCCATTTCCTATAAACTGCTTTCCTAGAACATATAGACATAGCTCCAATCGAGACACCTGCATCAATAGCTCGAACCCAGTGTTTAGGTTTAAGCTTATAGTCAGTAGCTAGGATAAACCTTTTAATTCTACAAATAGCATTAGTGAAGGAGTCAACTGGCTTATCATGCTTGCTATGGTTTCTGTTAACCCAGATTGTCCACACAATCAATTGTGGGACAATGTGGGTGACATGAAAGTTACAGCAAGTATGCTTAAACCAGATAAAAAACATGCGACGAACACTCATACAACGTTTAACAGGAATGTTGAACATAAGGCCATAGTAAGACCATAAAGACCAAGCAAAATTGCACCTAATAAACAGATGTGTAACATCTTCAAAATTACCACAAAATTGGCATTTTGAAACAAGGAAAATATGCTTTTTGGAGAGAATGTCATCAGTAGGAACATAATTATTTAGTAACCTCCACCTAAGAAAAGAAAATCTTTAAGGAATAAAACTGTGCCAAATTTTTTTGAAAAAGAAGGACTTATTGTTTTTAAACCTGATACTTTCCCAAGTTGTTTTACTATCAAACTTTTTATCTTTAGTTAGATTCCACTCAATGGAGTCCTCCTTCTCATGATTGATTTTTATACAACTTATAAGTTGATATCTATCATGTGAAAGAAAGGAAGCCAGAATGGGATCCCAACTGTCATTTTTCCAAAAAAGAGTTAATCTTAGCTGGAAGATACCAAGTATTAGGATCAGAAATGATAGGCCTCATATTATGCCAAGCATCTCTCCAAAAATCTATCTCCCCACATCCAACTTTCCAGTCAACAAATTGATCAGCTCTATCTCTAACAGAGCAAAGTCTCTTCCAAACCATAGAGTCAGTAACTCTACAGCTAGCAGACAAAGGATGACTATCCTTACAATAAGAATTAGCAATCATATCAGCCCACAAAGACTTGCCTTTTCTAAATAAAAACCACAGTTTATAAGAGAGTGTGAGTTGAATATCAGATAACAATTTGATATTCAACCCACCCTCATCAAAGGGCTTGCAAAGCCTAGACCAACAAGCCCAATGAATAGCATGCTCATTGTATTTAGGCATCCACAAGAACTTGTTGAAACAAAGCTCAAGTTTATTCATAATGCTTTTAGGAATTAAACAATTTTGCATCCAAAAATAAACAATGGGATGAAGAACATGTCATATAAGTGACAACCTGCCACTATAAGACAGGTTCTTCAAGTCCCATTCACTGATCTTATTGTATATTTTAGAAAGTAAAGAAGTATAGTGCATCCCTTTATTATTAGCTGCTATTGTGACTCCCAGGTAATTGAATGGAGCAAGCTCAGACTGAAAACCCAGGCTTGACTTGATCTTTGCAGCATTAGCCCTAGAGCTTTTAGCAGAGGTAATCACCTTGGTTTTCTCTCTGTTTATTAACTGACCAGACTCTAACTGGTAACTGTCAAGCAGGTGACTTAGCTTACTAATGGAAGAGGAAGCACAGTACCAAAATTAATAGTTAATTACCAACTTTTTTTTAGAAAATGAAAGATCAACTTATAAACTTTAGTTTTTATATCATTTATTTTAATAAAAAAATGATTAAAAAACAATTTTTAATTGATTTTATTTTTTAAATGGACCGAACCGGACCAAAACCGGACCGAAACGGGACCGGACCAAACTCGGACCGAACCGAAACCGAAACCGAACCAGACCGAACCGGACCAGACCGAATCGAACCGAACCGAAAGCTTAGTGGTTCGGTCCGGTTCCAAAAATTAGAACCGAAAGTTTAGTGGTCAGATCCGGTCCGAACCGATAAGCTTAGCGGTCCGGTCCAATTCCTTCAAAACCCGGACCGAACCGGACCGATAACATAACAGACCTACCCAACCACGTACCAAAATATTAAAGGAAGTGCTTTGAATAAACTAAAATATTTACTTGCCTCCTTGGCCACTTTAATGCAGCGAAAAGGACAACCAGCAGCGCTTATCGAGACCTTATTAAATATTATTCATGCAAAGTGGCAAACATTATTATCTGGAGTTAGATTCACACTCGATTTTGTGCTGAAAATATATTTTTTCGATGTAGCGGTAGGTATAAATATATTATCGATTATCGATTATTTATTTATAAAATAACTTTGAAATGTTTATATTCTATTGTTCGTACAATATAACTAAATAAATGTTGTGAATGCTATAATTATAAAGAGTTTTTTTTTTATTTCTTTTATTTCTTTTTTTTTATTTGTGTATTTTTAGTACTCTCTAATTTTATAATTGGTTGCACACACATACCTATAATCTGGATTCTAATTGAAATTTCATAACTATAGAACTTCAATCCATAACAATCACGACCAACTACATATTAATGAAGGCACAATGCACAAAGTACTCATTGAACTCTAAACTTTTAGAAGATAATTTTATAAAATTTTATAATAAGAAAAATATTAACATGCACATGTTCTACGTATCATTTCAGTTGTTGTCTTTGTTAAAAACAAAGAGAGAAGTAGTCGCAGGAAGCGGCTAGGGTTTTGTGTTTATTAGAAAATGTTCCCTTTTGTTGTATTGATGCATTAGAGATGTAATTCAAGAATTGACCAATAGTAAGGCTCTCAATATATAAAGAACTTAGAGGTTTATACAAGGAAACTTAATACACTGAATATTCTAACACTCCCCCTCAAGTTGTGTAGTGGGATCACCAATACCCAACTTGGATAAAACTGATTCGAATGTTCTTGCAGCAACCGCTTTTGTCAGGATATCTGCCAGTTGGTCTTCGGATCTAACAAACGGAAGTTCGACTGTCCCATCTTCAATCTTTTCTTTTATGAAGTGCATATCTATTTCAACGTGCTTTGTTCTATCGTGCTGTATCGGGTTCTCTAAAATCTTAATCGCAACTTTATTATCGCACATTAACTGAGTTGGACACTTTAGAGGGGATCTGATTTCTTTCATTATCTTCTTTAACCAAAGTATCTCGGTAATCCCCTTAACGATTCCTTTAAATTCTGATTCAGCACTTGACAGTGATACTACTTTCTGTTTCTTACTCCTCCAAGTCACCAAGTTACCTCCAAGAAGAGTAAAGTAGCCAGCAATTGATCGCTTGTCGTTAGGATTCCCTCCCCAATCAGCATCTGTGAATACTTCAACATCAAGGTGTCCATTTTTCTTAAAAATTATGCCTCTTCCTAGTGTGCATTTGAGATATCAAATAATCCTCATTACTGCTTCCATATGGTGTTCCTGAGGATGATGCATGAACTGGCTAACTACTCCCACCGCTTATGCAATGTCGGGTCGAGTGTGAGCCAGGTAAATCAATTTTCCCACCAACATTTGGTACCTTTCTTTATTTGCTGGTCTGGCCCCTTCAATTATCTTTAGTTTGTGATTCACAACCATAGGAATGTCATTTGGTTTGCAATCCACCATGCCAACTTCAGCTAATAAATCTAATATATATTTCCGATGGGAGATATAAATTCCTCCTATTGACCTAAGAACCTCGATTCCTAGGAAATACTTCAACCCCCCAAGGTCTTTCATTTCGAACTCCTTGAAGAGGTTTTTCCTAAGAGAGCTAATTTTTTCTTCGTCATTCCCCGTTGTAATCATATCGTCGACATATATTATAAGACAAGTGACTAATTCTCCTCTCTTTTTGTAAAACAAGGTATGATCCCCACTACTCTGTTTGTTGCTATACTGCTTCATTGCCATTGTAAATCTCCCAAACCAAGCACGAGGAGACTGTTTCAGCCCATATAATGCCTTTTTCGGTTTGCATACCTTATTTTCTTGAAAACCATCACAGAACCCTGGTGGGGGTTCCATATATACCTCTTCTTCCAAGTCTCCATGTAAGAAAGCATTCTTTACATCAAATTGATGAAGAGGCCAATCTTTATTCGCGGCTATTGAAAGTAAAACTCTGATAGTGTCAATCTTTGCAACCAGAGAGAACGTTTCAGAGTAGTCTATACCATATGTTTGTTTATATCCTTTGGCAACCAATCTTGCCTTGTGTCGCTCAATGGTGTCATCAGATTTATATTTTATATTAAACACCCATCTACATTCGACTGCTTTCTTCCCTTGTGGTAACACACAATTCTTCCATGTACCATTCATTTTTAGAGCTTCCATTTTTAGAGAATAGTAGCTGAAAACTCCTTTGCAATCTTCGTCATTTCTTTCATGTCCGCTTTTACTGGATATGTAGAAGCACGAAGAACGTGTTTTGGTGAATACCGGTCAGGAGGAACCCCTCTATTTTTTCTTAGGGGAAGAACCGGAGTTTGAGTTTCAACAAATGAACTTCCTGAAATGTCATGGTCAATAGCATTTTGTGAATTATGACATTGTAAATTTTTTACCTCTTGATGGATATTTTCTTCGGCTGATTCGCTGGTAGTATCCATGGCATTTATTTTTTGTTGGACATTATCTTCGGGAGAATCATTGGTGGTAAAAACTGCCTCGTCAGTCTCCTTTATATTGGAAGAGGCGTGTTCGGTGACGCCATCTACTGAATCTGTCGGCACATCCTCAAAGTAACTTTCATATAGCAACCAGTCGAGTGATTCACTTACTTTCTCCCCCTGAGCACGAGATTGGTGGTCAAAAAAATAATCGGATTCTAAGAAGTCATAGTCCATGGTGACATGGATTCGACGAGTAATCAGATTGTAACACGATATCCCATTTGATGAACACCGTATCCAACGAATACACACTTCTCAACACAAGGATTAAGTTTGTTTCAACTAGTTTTAGGGATATGAACAAACACCGAACAACCAAAGGCACAAGGTGGTAAGGTCATAACAGATGGAATTGTAACTTGGGTGGCAAGCACTTGTAATAGAGTTTTATTTCTAAGACATCGGGTTGGTAGACGATTTTCAAGATACGTAGCTGTAGCAAGAGCTTCTGGCCAAAGAGAATGAGGAACTCTAGATTCAATCATAATAGCACGAGTTTTTTCAAGTAAAGTACGATTTTTTCGTTCTGAAGTACCGTTTTGTTGAGGTGTGTTTGGACAAGTGGTTCGATGGATAAGACCATTTGTTTTGAAAAATTATGCATTGTTTGGTTGACAAACTCTGTTCCATTATCAGAACGGAGAATCTGTATTTTTTTTCCAAATTGAGTCAAAATAATTTTGTAAAAACAAACAAATATTTCTGGTACTTCCGATTTATGTTTTATGAAGTATATCGAAGTCATTCTTGAGAAATCATCCACAAATAAAACAAAGTATCTGATTTGATTGTTAGTGGAATTTGGTGTTGGACCCCAAACATCAGAATGGATTAGCAAAAAAGCATAATCAACTCTAGTATTACTTAGATTAAATGAGACCCTACGATTTTTTGCAAGAATGTAGGTTTCACATTTCTCATGAATGGAATTATTCAAAAAAAGACTAGGAAACAAACTCTTAAGATAGTTAAAAGAAGGATGACCAAGTCGTCGGTGCCATAACCAAAGTTGTCTTTCGGTTGTTCCGTGAGCAAGTAGGGCATGTCCCTTATGAACTACCTCATTAACATAATAGAGACCTCCTTGTTCAGTACCAAGCCCAATGATCTCCTTCGTACGAATGTCCTGTAAAATGAAAAAAATGGATACATAAGAACCACACAGTTGAGTTGTTTTGTCACTTGACTAACATACAATAACTTTAAGGATAGTGAAGGAATGTAGAGACAGTTTTTAATTTCCATTTTTTCCGAAAAAATAATTGAACCTCCCCCTTTGACTTCACAAATTTCTCCACTAACATTCTCAACATGGGATTTCTTTGGAGATGACATGTCACCAAAGTCTTTAGGATCATAAGACATGGTGCCCGTAGCCCCGCAATCAAAGATCCAATTCATTGATTTCTCAAACCTTTTACCTCCAAGTTTTTCATAGGAGTTCGCTGCCATTCCTCCAAAACCAGTACCACTTTCTTGCTCATTTTTAGTCGGATCTTCGCCGCCACTTGTAGACGAAGCCCGTTTGACATTAGATCTGAAACGCTAGTTATTTTTCTCCTTATGACCGTCCTCCCCCATTCTGGATAGCCAACCAGCTGGAAACATGTCTCTTTAGTGTGTTTCTTCATCCCACAATGAGTGAAATATAACTTGGATTTATCTTCTTTCTCTTTGGATTAGAATTTAAACCTCTGTGCAGAATCTTTAGCAGCCAAACCCATTCCAATTTTAATCGAGTCACTATCAGAAGAACTTGATTTTAGTATATTATGGCTGGCCACTTCCCTTCGTATTGTAGCATATGTTGTTTCCATGGAAGGAAGATGATCCTTTTTCAGGATATCTCTCTTGACTGGTTCGAGCTTGCCATTAATCGTCATTAGCAATTGATAGAGTCTTTGTTCTTGAGTCTTCTTATTGTAAATCTGAATGTCTTCTGGGTCTTTCATAGGGTTCGGATCTCGCCTATCTATAGACATCCAGATGTTCTGCAGTTTGTTCCACAAGTCTTCTAGTGTATCAGACCCTTGCCTTAATGAATTAGCCCTCTCATGAAGGTCAAACACCTGTAACGAATCTGTACCAGAACTGTATGTGGTGGCTAACCCATCCCAAAGGGCTTTTGCAGTGGGATATTGTGAGACATTATTCACCAAGCTGGATTCAAGATTCTGGATAATCCATGTGAAAACACATTGATCATCTTGTTCCCACCTTGTACATGTTTTGTCAGTTTTGGATGAAGGTGTCGGCTCCCCTATAATGTGAGAACCTCTCCCCATTCCCCCAATTGCTTTCTTCATCAGGTTTACCCATAGGGCATAGTTGTCACCACCGAGTTTAATCCCTAAGGATAAATTCTCGGGGTTAGTTGTTTGTTGTTGTGTTCCGAGACCATTTCTCAGAATGGCAGCAATCTGCATTGTTAATTCATCAGGGATTTGACTGACCACGACTTCATTGCCAGCCATCTTTGTTAAGAATATTCAGAATTCCCAAAATCACATGTGCTCTGATACCATTTTAACATGCACATGTTCTACGTATCATCTAAGTTGTTGTCTTTGTTAAAAACAAAGAGAGAAGTAGCTGCAGGAAGCGGCTAGGGTTTTGTGTTTATTAGAAAATGTTCCCTTTTGTTTTATTGATGCATTAGAGATGTAATTCAAGAATTGACCAATAGTAAGGTTCTCAATATATAGAGAACTTAGAGGCCTATACAAGAAAACTTAATACACTGAATATTCTAACAAAAAACTTCGTGAGTATAAATAGCTTCAATATTTGAAAGATTATTTGCCATCCATATTTCTTGGTTTTACTTTAAAAAATTGCAGTATGATGAACAACTATACAAAGAACCATAAGATTATAGATCTTACACCATCTTCATAATCTCGAAGTTTGCACAAAAGCTTACACCAATAGAAATCGATCATTCCAAGTAAACTTAATCTTATTTAATTAGCTCTCTCAAAAGAAAAGAAAAAAGTCAAATTCCAACATGCTTGTAGATTTTCTTTTATGTTACTATATTTCTCCATTCATGCTTTTTTTGTATTTAAAAATTGTTGATGAGTTTTATTTGATGTTGGTTGATTTGAATTTGACTTTTTTGGATTTTATAAAGTTTTAATTCTAAAGGTTTATGATTATAATTTTTGTTGAATTGAAAAAAATTCAGTTGTTATATGAAATAAGGGGAAGAGAAAACAATGGCAGAAATTTATAAATTTAACGTTAAATGAAGGATAAAATGGTAAAAACTTGTTTAAAATTTTCATTTTTAAATTTTGGATGGAAGAAATAAAAAAATTCATAGAGAAAATTACCCTTCCCTATAATTATTTATAATATGATTCAGTAACAAAGTAGTAGTTGGTCTCACTTAAACTAATGAAACATAATAACGTATTAGTATTAGTAATCATGATAAAATATTGACCATGATTATTTGATACATTATCTTTCATTATTATTCTTTTTTTTAAAAAGTTGTATGAGGCTTACTGTAGTATTTTTATTAAGTTGATCCATCTTTGTATATAAAAATTTATTATTTTGTTATGTTGATTTATTTTATTATTATTTTTAAATAATTTTTTTTAAATCTTGTTTTGGTGACATTTATTATATTGGTGAAGCTAAATTGATGATTTTGTAGTTAGATTTGTATGCAAATGTATTAATATATAAATTATGGTGGATTTTGTTGGTTGATTTGTGATAGAAATCAAGTATTTTAATTGGACTCGGAAGATTTAGGTTTTTAGATCTGTAGATCTAGAACTTTGTTTAGTTGTTCAATACCAGCACCGACAGTACATACTAATTGTACTGCCGATGCAAATAACAAGTATTGTCGGTCAGGAAGTTGCAATATTACGAGTACATAAACCTCTGTGATGTCAATGTATCTTCTTAAACACTGGTGGTTCACTAGATTTACACCGCCAATGTAGAAAGAACTAGCCGTATGTAGATTTTATAAAGATAATATGGGTAACTTGGAGTATAAGTTAACTAACTTGAGAAACGAGATAACACCGTTAGTGGTTGTTCTTGTTTTAGCCAAAATACTAGCAGCCACAACATGATATATCCTTAGTTCATCTCGAAACTCGCATTTTTGGAAACCCAACTGCCACTGCATTGGTAGTAGGATGAGTATTTATTATCAGTATTATTGTCTTGGGTAACAAGCTACTTATCAAACCGTTTGATCTTTTCCCAAAATATATAGTGTGAGTGTATGGTCCGCAAGAAATTAGGATACATTATAATGTCTTAATAGCGTTGCACGGGTGGTAGAAAACCTTTATACCGTCATTATGGTTAAAAATTACCCTCCTCTATATTCCTGTCAACTATTTATTTCCGCCAACTACAAACTTTTTCCAATTTTATCATTCACTTCTCTATAAAAGGATACTCAAGCATACCATGTTTTTTTATCTACCGAAATATAAGTAATCAATTAAGATAACCACTTGTTGCAAGTTGTCAAGTATGTGAAGAGAATAAGGTCGGATGCGACTACCGATGGGGTTTTTAATAAATTTATGTGTACAATATACTACATGTACGTGTTATGTATGGGCGTTCAGGAGCTCGCATTTTCTCTCCACGCAGTCTTGAAGAAATTTATACCATGTACAAGTATTTAACATCAGAACCAATATTTCGAGTGTTTGACCTCCCGTACAAAGTTAGGAATGAGGCGTTCAATTCATTAAATTTGAAAGTAACTAATTTCATGATAAAAAACATGTTACGTTATGTGGAGATGCAAACAGTTTAAAAATAAGATGCAAACAAGAATTGCACACCCGTTGATGGAGTTTTAAAATTTTACATAGCGAAAGAGCGATTTCTTTTTCTAAATGTAGCACATGCTCGAAATGTGATTTATCTCGTTTGGTGGACAAAACGACGACTGATAATTTATGCTTCACCGATAGATGACCATAGTGTTTTTATCTCTTTAATGGATCTAAAAATGAAAGTTGTTTTGCAAACAATTTTTTTTGAATCTAAATATGTTTTATACGTCCTTTGTCATTGGTTTCCATGACATCATCAACAATTTTATCAAATTTTTATTTCAATAGCTGACATCTTGAATAGTTTATCAAAATTTTATTTCAATAACTCTTTCGTTGTTAGATTTGTACGAATCATTATATTTAACTTATTTCAATCACCGTCTAAATATTCTAAAAGAATTGTTATGTCGTTTTTTTAATAAAATCGTGGATCTCGTGCGAAGACGAATATTATATGTAGTTTGTATAACACAAATTAATTTGTATCTCTAACTTCTATTGTTTAGCGTTATCTAATTCATCTAAAATAAAACTTAAAGTAGTGTTAAAGACGTTAGACATGATTTCGTTGAATATCTTGTGAGTAGAGTTATGTTAATGATTTAATAACTTCTTGTTGCATTTCGATTAAAAAAGGATCTAACCCCAAAACAACTCGAGGTTAAACTTGCTTGTAACGATAAAATGCTTCAGAACTGAATGAGTGTTCTCCACGCGGTTAGTGGTTGTGTTTCTAAAATGTATGATATTCCTAGTTTTACACGCGACACACTTATCAATGTAAGGAGTTAACCAAAAAGTTTTGCTACATTCAACTACTTGATGATAGTCTTTGAACTCACGCAACATATCATTTCGATTATTATTGAACTATTTTTAATTCTCCAAGTATATTATATGATTTTATGAAACCATAAACTTGGAAATTTTATTTTATTTTTGTGAACGTTTTTGCATTCCAGAGACCGTTCCTATGAATGTGCCAGTAGCATAGCATGTGCGTTATTTTCAGGAACACTTATTAGAGAGCCTAAATTAACATTTTGTCACTATGCGTCACAACTATGGATGATATTTTAATTATGTTAGTTACCATTAATGATTACAAATAATCTAATACCCACTTGTAATTTTCTAAACATAAATTTGATGCAAATCAAATTGATAGAGGTTACTCTAACGACCTCAAGCAGCGTCATCGCTAACTTATTATCTTGTAGTTGTTATTTATTATTAACACATTTATAAAATTATGTAACAAGTCCATACTAAAGAGATGTGCAAATTTAATCAATAATGATATCACCTGTATCTTTGTTCAATCTGTGTCATTCAAAATAATTTAATATTTTTAGCTCGCGTAACAGTATTGCAATTGTGATTGACCACCTTTATCATATTTGTATTGTTTTTGTTGTATATTGTATATAGTGTGCATAGACGACGAATTCTTAGAGTTAAAATTTTTCACTCTCTTAAAATTGTACGCTAACAAGTACCCGTGTATGAAAAATTATGTACAAATTCTAAATTTTCTTTATTGAAGCATCTCGAGTACGAATAACCTTTTTTGTTTTTCGTATTATCATGGTTGTGAATCCCATATTTGACTTCTATGGACTATTTTTCATGAGTTATCATAGTTGTATTATGCTTGAAAAGACAACCACGTTTCTTCGTTCCAGTAGACATCATTTTAAAATCATTTGGGTCCACCACCTTTTTATACGGTCCAAATCTCTCGCATTTGAAAAACGTTGTAGAAATCTTTTGAAATTTTGCATCATCGTGATGCCTTATTATAATAATAAACCCAAAATTGTCTATGATATTCTTAACACCTTCGCATAATTATTCTTACATATAATATTTATTTATGATATAAAAAACTATAATTTTTAAAATTATTTTTCGGTATCATTTTTCTCAAACAATTTCAAATTACATTACATAAAAGAAAAACAATTTATATAAAAAAAACTAAACAAACAAACAGTCAGAATTGCCAATACAAAGCTTTTATAATGCACGTACATAATGTGCTCAACGTTAGCTTAATAACATGCGTACTCAATGTTAGCTTAATGACATGCGTACTGTGAATATGGTTTTGAATTTTTCCAGTGTTATTCATTGCCGGTACATACCCTCCGCATCCACAACTAATAGGATTATGCACCGTGAGTGCAAGAACTATACTAACAGAGCAAACAAACAATCACAAAAATCGTTAAAAAATTCTAAATTCAACTACTTCAAATAAAAATGGAACTAAACTATAGTTAAATTAGAATTCGATTTTTACATTTTTCGATATGTTTATATATTCCGATATGGGAGTTTCATCAAACTCTTATCTTTTTTTTATGATTTATCTTTTTTATGAACTAAATTTTTTCAAAAGTGAAATTTTGATGTAAAAAACTTGTGTCAAATCGTATTTATTTCAAGATGTAAATAAATTGTTGTTTATGAATTATTTGATTTTAGAAAAGAATTTAAAACTGGATCAAAAAATAAAAATAAAAGCTTAATCCATTTTGAAGTTGAATAACCCATACTTAAAATATTATATCATCCAATGATTTATGCTGATTATTATAGGGCAAGTTTAGTATTTTTCGGTGACCTTGAGTATTTAAAACCCCACCATTGATTTCATAAAAACACTTTGTTACAACACCCTATTGGCATTTCTGGCCTCATATCGCTTTATAGCCAATGATGAACACTGCCATATTCAACGTCGATAATAATAAATTACTTCATTTTTATAAATATTGGACCACAATCCTTGACAGATTTATTACTTCACATTTATATAGGAGGGTTTTACTTTAATATCGACGACTAAATAGTTAGATGGATATGTAAATGACACTATTTAAATGGTTAGGTGTATTTCAAAATAATAAAAGATATATTTATAAACCGCTAGATTAAGATAAGATATATTTATAAGCCGCTAGATTTCAAAAAAAATTCCCTCATTCAAGCTCGAATTCTCGTTAGAGTTTATTGATAAGATATTTTTCTCAGCTTTCTTTTATTACAGTTTCCTTTCTTCTTGACGTTTTAGAGATTTGCTGATTCAATTTTTGGAGTACTTAAAATTCTCTGTTCTGCTGGAGATGCAATGCTTTGAAGAGGGAGTTGGACTACTTTCAGTACTTTCAGATCTTCTGGGCATTCAGCAGTTTGAATGTTCGTGAGATTTCAAACAAGTAAACATTATTCAACTCTAATGTAATTTATTTGTAGACTCTCTAGAAATATTATAGCTGCCAATTCTGGTGGAGGTACAAAATTCATGTAGTCCATCTTCATTTTGCATTTTTGTGTCCATCGAGCAAGCCAATCAGCTGCTCGATTTTGTTCTCTATATATATGATGAATAGACATGGTACTCGTTATAAGAGACTTGATGTTATAGAGTATATACTTTAGCTGATTATGATAGATTCCACTTGAAATTAAGTTAACTAGTATTTCAAAATCAGTTTCAATGTCTACTTCCTTTATACCTTTGATTCTGCATAGTTGGAGCCCATCATAGATAGCTCTAGCTTCAGCCTGTATAGCTGATAGTTTTCCATAGTTGTTGTCGTATCCAAGTATAAATTTTCCTTCACTATCTCTGATTATAGTTGCTCCAGTTTCCTCACCATTGAATGAACAACTCGCGTTTGTATTGATTTTAAGTCTACCTTTAGCAGGAGCAGTCCAGGATAAGTAGGAAACTTTCTTCTTATTTTTGATGTGGTTGATGCATCCAAGAGTTACTGCTTCTTGTTCATTATGTTTCCAATGCTTAGACTTCAAAAGTTTAGAGTGATCTAGAGATTACAGCATGTATTTGATGTAGTTGATAAATGACACAACTGATATAGCTTCATTCTTCATTTCACTTTTGTTGATAAACTCTACATCGGCTCAAGTAAGCTAAATTTAGAACTTTTCTAAGCCATAGTTTATGAATTTCTTGGTCTTTAATCCTCGAATATTATGGAATCACTCAAGAGAAGTACTTTTGGTCGAGATTCGTATATAGAATTTACATCTATAACAATGTAAAAGATAATCTATATTTTTTGCCTTCAATATTATTGATAAAAATTATAAGTGTGCTAGAAACATAAACGTAGACCGAGTAACTTGTGGTTGTGTGGTAAAAAACACATGGGTAAACGTTTGCATGTGATTTGGCTATGTTTGATACAGAACATAGGCCATTTATGAAAGAAGAGTATTTTCCACCTAAAACGTGTCTTGTAAAAGAAGTTACACTAGTTTCGTATATGATATCCACTTCCTTCACGTAACTAAATCAATAAAATTATTGTATTTTACGTTATATTATGTCAAGTATATCATGTTTTTCTAATTTTTAATTTCATTTTTATAGGTTCGTATGGTTCTGGATGGACCAATGCAAGTATTATATCCGATATAGAGATTGTTTCACTCAGGAAAAGAAATTGTCTATGCAATTTCGCTCAATAAAATATTTAATAAATTTAATAAAATCAAAGCAGAATACACACCTAACTTATATGACCAAGAAATTTTTTTTACCGATTTGACCAAAGATCTTTGATTATGCTGCGATTATGTGAATGTGTTCCATGTGTAACTTGTTTATATTTCATTTCCATGACTTATTTACGACTTATTTACGTATTTTATGATATTAATATTTTATTTACCATTTATTTATGTATTATTTGAATATTGTTTTTTAGCCCTCGAATATTTTTATATGTATTCGTTTGAAAAATTTCACTGAACGATAGAATAGTTATTTTTCATACAATATGATAATTACAATGGATACAATTGCACAACAAGTATGCTACATGACAAATACGTCGTGCATAGAGTGCAAAATCTTAAACATATTATCTCAAATCAGGTGTGACATTTTATACATATTGTTGCAAAACAAGTGCGATATGTTGGGAATATCCAGACGTTCATGCACGAAAAGTCTTATGAATTGGAAAAAGGAAGTCGTTACAAAGACAAGATACAAAAAACAACGATAACCTAAGAATGCTGAAATTGAACTAGAAACAATGACAATATAGGAATACTAAAACTGAAACACTGATAAATTAAGAATTAGAAACTGAAATTAAAGATAACTTAAAAATTTGTAAAATAAAAATAACGATAATATAGGTTAATGATAATTATCTTGGTTCCTATTTGGTTAAACATGATATTCATCTGTTCCTTGGTTAAACTACCAGTGATCGTGTGCTTAAATAGTTGACAAATAGTTTGGTGTTTCTTATCGTCGAGATTAAAAACCAAATGTTGTCATTGAGTCCTTAAATACTTCGACTAGCTTTAACATTATCTAGACGTCGTGAAACTTTGGTGGCTTAGCGTGATCATTTCCATAGAGATAGTACAATTAGCAGACCATCTTATTCCTATAATGTTTGTCTCAACCGGCTCGATAGGTTTTTCCTACTTCTACAATTAATTTCTTCAAATATTCATCTCCGACCAGAAGTCCAAAACAACATATTTATTTTTAAGGATTATGTTATTACAATAGTGAAGCTTCTGTTTATTCATTCTTAGCTAAATATAACGTAATCCACCAAGACATATCAATACTTAACATATGTAAGTTATGGATATCGTAATCCACAAAGACTATTCGGTTTTAGTCACATATTAGATAAGACTAACACAACCCGAGATGTATGTCATTATAATCCCACGTGATGAGTTCCAGTTCAATATTACTAGAACTTTTACAATAATTAAAGATAATAAAATCCAAATAGACCCCTCAATATATTATACATGTAAGTTGTGGGTATTGTAATCCACAAAGACCCATAGATTAGGACACGTGTTAGATAAGTATTTCACAACCCCCAAGGCATGTCAGGTTAGACCCATGTGATGAGTTTCATTTTATTATTGCTAGAACTCTTACACTTACAATAATTAAACAAACCATATATATTAGTCAGCTGTATTGTTATATTTGATAGTAATTAGACAATTATAAAGTTCATAAGACTAATAAACAACAATAAATTAATATTTTATACCATAAAAGCCATAACAATAAAAGTAAACGTCACACAATCATCAATTTTGTACAAAAATAAATCATTAACACAAACAAGAGAGTCATAACAAAAGAAAAAAACATATGGTATAACATCATTGCCTGAATCAATAAAGGTGCACAAGATTAAAACACTAAAGTATATATTTGTATATATCTTCCATAGTTATGTCAACAACCATCTCTTCTATCTTCATTATCCGATTAGATAACTCGTCTGAGCTAGCCTGATCAGTGCTTGTAGAGGGGTTGACCCTAACATATGTATTGGTATAAAAAAACTATGGGTTTCTCAATATGTACCATAAGTTGGGCCTTACCCAAATAAGGTACATCACGTTCATACACCATGGCCACCCTTGTATGGAGAACCTCACATCTCATGGTTAACAGTATTATTCTGCCATGCAATAGAAATAGATGCATCCTAGTTATAATATGGATTCACAAATTTACATCTACATACCAAAATAAGTCGTAATGGCCATGGTATTTGTCTAATATGCTCCAACTTTTTAGAGACACACATGGGATAGTAAGTTTCGATGATGTCCCAATACATCAAGTTAGAATTTATTTAAACAACCCCACAGAAAGGTCTAATGTCACGTAAATATGTATTCATGCCTCGGAAATGCGAGAAAACCACTAAAGCCCAAATTGTAATGGAGTAAACTCTTACTAATCATGTAGTATAATTGATCTAATACCATATGACCTTAGTTATACGTAACCATGCTGGTATAATTACCAATGAACTATGGTTAATCAAGTTAAATAACAATCCTAGTCTTGGTTTCTAAAATGAAACAACCAAACATATGTAAAACATAACCTAGGGTGGCATAAACAACACGCTCAGTATTGGTCTCACTATCCGAATAAGCACTACTTATATAAGTATCGCACAACCAGGATAGCCGAACATTTTTACCACTCATACTATTAGTTTTTTTACGGTTTCTCACCAAGGTGTAAAGGATCAACACCAAAAAGCTAGTCTAGTGTTTCAATCCTCTCAACAATACTAGAAAAGTTAACAAGATCAAAAGTATAACATGCCATAAAAAGACTGATGATCATGTACATTTTGTCTAGTGTGATCGACATCTCACCAAAATAAAAATAGAAAGAATTAGTTTATGCATAACAACACTCTACGAATGCCCCAACTAAGTGAATGCTGGTATTCCAACGTGAGAGACACTTTTAAAAAAGACAAAATTTCATCTTTATAACCTCATATCTGACTGGAGTCTAGTATGTATGATCTCGTCGGTGATGAGTATCGTACATAGTGTGACAATCTAAGCACACTCTAGCATATAAATTGATGTCATAATTAATATTTTTTATTCAAACATATGGTTTTAAGTACCTTACATCATTATTGAAGATTCCATACACGTCATACTCTTTGTACTCCTTGAATTTCAAGTGCAAGTCAGGAACCTGATGATTGATGCTATAAAACATACCATCCTCGGTTAGAGGTGGAGCATTATTATGTCATGTCTATACATAGTATGCAAAGGAGTATGCTGAAAATCGATCCACGTGTACAACTAGACTCGACAATTGTAATTACTAATCAGAAAATACATGATATCTGATATCCTTGTACGACTGTATCTCTCTAAGGAAGCTCGTCCTCAAACGTGGAATTTGTACGATGACAGGGAGGCATCCTGAAATAATATAAGAAAATAAGTTTACGAATGTTTAAAGAACTAAAAATATCATGAATGAGAATAATATCAACTTGCCAACAAAAGCAACTGACAAATATTGATGTAACACTATTTCAGGATAATTTAAAATGACACGTAATGCGTACATCAAATTATGTAAAATTTGCATAAAACAATAAAAAAAATTATTCATATGTTGAATGATAAGATACAGTAGAAATATATTACTACCTTCATCATCCATACCATTATTTATTATGTTCCTAACTGAAAATTAGAGTTTGTTTATGTAAGGTAGATTTCATTATCAGATCGATGGGTTTTTTCTGGTATTACATGACTAACCATGTCACTAATCCCTTGGGTAGGATTTGGATTCTTTAGAATGTGAGTGTAATATCTAACTCAATTCTCTTTTCCTTCCCATAATATATTCACTACAAACCCATTATTTTAAATCCTTTCATTTTCTTATATATTTTTTCCATTTATGCTTATAATGACGCGTTAGATCGCTCCCTATTCTAGTTGGATCTGTAAGATATTTTGGCTCTGAATAAGGACCGTCATGGGTTGTCTTTGAGATTATAACGATATACGTAAGATCAAGGAACGCACTGGTTACTATGATCAATGGAACTCTTACATTGACGATTTCAACACTTGTTACTATAAATTTGAGCTTAGTGACCTTCACTCCTCGACTTTCATTTCTCTTTGTCAAACAAGCAACCTCTTAATTTTAAAGTGTCCAAAATTTACCGGCTCTTACAAAAATGATTAGGATGAGTATTTTCACATGTCTTTTGCTTATTTTAGCTTCCCTCGCATGTCAGACGATACCACTATCATCTTAATCTTTCCTCCTCACCCATGTATAGAATATTATTTCAGAAGTATAAATATATGGTAGAATCACTCTAAATTCAATGATATTATATCTACTAGTTGGAACCTTGTGATATATTTTCAGGGTATGAGTTTAGTTTCTAAAACACTATATCAGCTTCAATATGTCCTTCGGCCTTAATCGGCATGATTTTAGTGATATCAGCTCTCATGTTACTTACAACTAAAATATCCTCTTATCAACCCAATTCAATTTTGCGTAAGATCCTTTTTACCCCATTCTCGTCTCCACTAAGATCTAGGCTTCATATTCTTTTATCTTCATCAATAGAGCTGAGGAGCCTTTTTGGATAATAAAATTCAAAAGAAGAGCTTGCCACTTCTCTTGCGAGAGATTTCAATGTTTTCGTGAATTATTCATCTAATCTTCTTCTTCATACGTTACCTTTTTGGTTATCTAGGCTCTTGTGGGATCATGCTCTTAAATCTACTAAACTTAACCTTTAATATAAGACTTCTATAATTCTCCTAATTACATAAAAGGAGATAAACAACGCATTATTCAGTATTAATAACAACAAAGCCTCGAGGCATAACATATTTAAAGTGGAATTTTTCAAGTATTAATATAATATCATGACCAAATATATATGTGAAGATATCCTCAAGCTCTTTGACTCTGGGATCCTAGAGCCATCTTATAATTCCATTACTCGTTATATTTTGTATAACTGACACTCTTTTTTTGTCTGAAATTTTAGGCCCATTGCATGCTGCAATATCGTATATAAGATCATCTCTAAAATTTTGGTCAATGGAATCAGGCACTCATTTCCCTACTTGATAAAAAAATCTCAAACCTTTTTTGTTTCCAAGTATATCATTTTTGACAAAGTTCTCTTCTCTCCATAACTCCTAATAGTATATCAAAGTAATAATAAAGATCTAAGGGTCGCATTGAAAATTAACCTTATGAAATCTTTTGACAACGTTTGTTGGCACCTAATTTTGGACATCCTTATCATCATGAACATTTCGGATATGATGATCACTTGGATTCTACAATATATCTCAACCCCTCTTATAGTGTTAATATTAATAGTGATGCATGTCGAAAAATCCAAGGTATGAAGGGTCCAAGACATGGGGACGCTTAATCTCCATTTTTGTTCCTTTTCAGTATCCTTAAGAATAAAAGTAATGATAGGAAATTTAAATTCCATTAGAAGTGTCAAAACCTTAAAATTGGTAACCTTCATTTCATCAATGATCTAATAATTTTATGCATGGTGATCTAACTCTCTTAACCTCATAAAAAATGGTCCAATTGTTTTTTTTATCCTTTTAGCCTTTAGATCAACCCTAGTAAAAGCCATATCTTCTTATATATG
Source organism: Limnanthes douglasii subsp. nivea (assembly GCA_036936605.1). Taxonomy (NCBI): domain Eukaryota; kingdom Viridiplantae; phylum Streptophyta; class Magnoliopsida; order Brassicales; family Limnanthaceae; genus Limnanthes; species Limnanthes douglasii. The sequence continues at coordinate 139,932,204 of JAUPFV010000004.1, read as the reverse complement.
GTGATTCTCATACTTAAAATGAACTGATCAACATCTTAGGGTATAATATTGGATCCCTCTCAGTAAAATACACGGGTGCCCCCCTCCTCGCAGATCGACTTTTATATCATGATTTTTTCATTCTCTCGTATTAGATCATGGACCTCTAAGCGCATGCATGTAGACTTTGGCTCATTAAATATATTTTTATTACAGGTCATGTCTACTAGTCCACTATTTAAATCTTCCTACTATGGTTTTCAAATAATCATCCTAAAATCTTCGGCACTTCCTATAGTCTGTCTTAACATCAAGATTTCAATGACTAAGTTTGGTTAGACCATTTTAACCTTGCCCTTATTGGAGGGCCACCTTGGGATTTGAAACCTTAAAACCAGGTCTCTCTCTCGCATTTGTTATCTTTGATGTTCACATTTACTATTGTTTGGTTGGAGAGGAACTCGAGAATATTTGAATCCCCTACTCTCCTTGGCTCTATGGTTTAGAATCGTATACATTCAGATCTTTAGTACCAAGGTTTTCTGGTCAAAGTAACCTCTTTACTTAATCCTAACTTAATTTAGTCTTATCCACTTCCAGTTCATTGTTGGTTCGCTACAATCGACCTTTGGATTGGATAGATCTTGGATTACGTACACACTTTTATAATTTTAAACTCATTTTTAAATTGTTTTGTCATACTGGCTCATGCCTAATATACTTTGGTTCAACTTCTAATCCTGTCTTGTATTCTTTTTTTTTACTTTCATATTTTAAACTTCATACCTCCGCGCAATATGTTCCTAATACGTTTATAAAAAAATTACCTTTTTTAATTTTATTTAGTTTCAACAAAAGAATTATATAATTTTTTGTTGAGAATATAAACTATATTTTTACTTTTTTATAAAATAAAAATAATATCATATATAAATGTGGATCATCTATTTTCAAAGTTCAATACGCGGAAAATAAATACATTTTTTCTTATAAATACAACTGTTCGATTTTCCTATAGAAATGATATCTTATGTCTCTTATTATGTCGGTTTTCAAACATGTGCTTAAGTGTTGGTTTGAAAATATTTTCCTCACCCTATTGGGCATAAGGTAAACTCTGGCAGTTAATGCCGGCGGGATATCAAGAATATAAATTTGGTTAGATTTTGAACTTTTTAGTAAAATTAAAATATTAAATTAAAATAATAAATACATATGCAGGTGAAAACAATAAATCACGAAGTAAGTACCAAAGTCCCAAAGACAAATTTGTCTACATGTCCTAAAAAAGGCCTAAAATGCATAACACAATATCACACGTCAAACCTAAAACATACACCATTTGAATAATGATCACACGTTAAACCTAAAACATACACCATTTGAATAATGATCCATAAAAATGTATAGCATTCTAAAAAGAATGAAAAGTGGTGTAGGCAAAACAAAAAAGATAACTAAGTGGTACGTCAAGAGGATATAAATTTTAAACCGATCTAATCATTTTAGTATCAATAAGTCTAAACCGTAAAGACAGGAGTGATTGGAGAACCAAAAATGATTGAGTTCATCTTTATCAAATATGGTAAATGATTACTCAAAGCACGAACATGTCATAGATGTAGGAGGCACACGAAGGCCATCTTACAGCCTCTTGGTACCAGTTAGCCCAGTCATTCCATAAAAACGATAACTCCAATTTAATAGTAGCAACATCCCGAATGTTCAGAATGAATGCATATCATAAAAGATATGATTTATGTATTCACCATTGGAGTAGCATAGAAAACAATTGGGAGAAAAAAATAATTCCCAGCTGGAGCATATCCCCAGTAGACCTCTTGCAATAATGACGAATCTAAAGTTAAAAGAGTGACGAAGGATATTGAACTTATAATATACCAACTCCGCTCGCTCGACACATAGAGTAGGCTAGTTAATGGTACGGTAAGTATTTTTATGGTGAACTATGCATGTTATTGCGTCAGATCAGGTTTTATAGTGTGCGCACTCATTGAGTAACAACTTCAGATTTCCTCAAAAAATAAAAAAAAATGATAAAAACTTGAGATGACTGAATCTTCCTACAGACTCTAATCTTTCCAGAACCCTAATGAAGCCAATGACACCCATGTTACTCCGATGAAAATGTTGGGTTTTTATGGTTTTAATTTCCACGGTGCAAAATGCTTTCCAGACCGACAGAAAATATGAATACAGAGCCACCATAAGATATTTCTACTATATACGCTCCTCTGAGAGGACATAAACAAAATCAAGATCGGTTTTATTGTGAGACGAGGAGACAACAACCAGAGAAACTTTTACTGGTGATAAAATTTAAATTAGAGCTCAGAGGACAACGAAATGACAAAAATATATCTCAATAGTAAGGCGTGAATTTGGACAAAAATTTGGTAATAAGTATTGTTAGACTGACGACCAGAATTCTACATCCCACATTAGTTAAACAGTGGAAAGGATCAGTTGTATATAAGTAAGAACATATCTCAACTAGTATGAGACCTTTTGGAAGTGAACCAAACCAAAAGCAAACATGTGCGGACCCTAACAAATTTAATAATTTAACGTCAATTTATACTTTTAAAAATATACATATTTGAATATAAATATTAAAGTAACATCAACTAAAAATTAAATAAATATCAAAAAAGTAACAATTGAATATGATTTAGGTATTTTTTATTAATTCTTAATATTTTTTATTAAATATATACAACTATCAAAATTTTAAAAACTATATTGTTGTTTTAAAATATAGTTTTTTTGTAAACTATAAGTTTTTAGACTTATATTTGAATCATAATCCTTACTTTATTCATAGTTTCAACGTCCTTGTATAAAGACTACGTGAAAAACTCACTCTAACTCACTGAACTAATAACAAGAAAATAGAACAAAATCACTAACTGACTCAACTAACTAAACAATTTATCCTTTAAAGTAAACTTGATCAAGATTTTCAGTTCACAACACTCATTACAAACGTTTCTTTGATCCTTTGAAATGATGACATCTTCAAAGCCTTTGATATTACGTCAGCCAACTGCTCCTCAGTGCTGCAATAGACCAATTTAACGACGCCTTTCTTTGTCAATTCTCTAAGAAAATGGTATTGAACCCTTATGTTCTTTGACTTCCCGTACATGATTGTAATTTTTGAAACCTTGATAGTGGATGTGCTGACGCAAAACAAAACCATCTCTTTATCTTGTTCATGCCCGATTTCTTTCAATATCCTTCTCATCCAAATGGCTTGACAAGCACATGTAACTGATGTTACATACTTTGCTTCACTAGTTGACATGGTTACAATTGGTTGCTCCCTTGAAGACCATGCTACAAATCCTTCACTTATCAAGAAAACATAGTCTGAAATGCTCTTACTGTCATCCATATCTCCCACATAATCACTATCAGTGTAGCCTAGGAGTTCACTTTTCCCTTCAGTATCTCAAATTCTAGAGTTCCCTTCTAGTACTTTATGATTCTTTTTGCAGTAGTAAAGTGAAACTCTGTAGGATTTTCCATAAAACAACTAATAATATTAACCACAAACATCAAGTCAGATCGTGTGGCTGTGAGATACACTAAGCTGCCACCATTTGCTTATATAGCATTGATTCAACCTTCACACCAACTTCATCTTAGCCAACCTTTTGTCCATGAACTATCAGATTGCAAACAGAGTTTTAATGTTGCATCATAAACCTCTCAATCAACTCAAAAACGTATTTTTGTTGACATATAAAGATTCCATCAGCCTTCCACATCACTTTGATTCCAAGAAAGTATCTTATCTTCTCCAAATCAGTCATATCGAATTTATTTTAAGGGCTTGAACTCATTCAGAAATTCCTCATCATTACTAGTGAATAACATATCATCGACATAAATCTTCACACTTAGGACTTTACCTCCTTTGTGTTTGACGAATAATGTTTGCTTGTTGGGGCAGCTTACAAACCCTTCTTGACGATATAAGCCTTAATAATATTGAACCAAGCTCTAGGTGCTTGTTTTAGTTTGTAAATAGCCTTATGCAACTTATAAAACATGTCATTCTTCCATGCTACTTCATAACCTTATGGCTGCTCTAGAAATACATCTTCCTTCAACTCACTATGTAGAAAATTATATTTGACATCGAGCTAATAGATTATTCATCTTCGTTGTGCTACTACGCAATGATCATCTTTATAGTATCCATTTGAGCCATCGGTGTGATTATCGTAGTGTAATCTACTTCGTAATCTTGCGTATACCCTTTTAAAATTATCCGAACTTTGAACTTGTCTACCTTTCCCAATTCATTTAATTTGGTTTTGTAAATCCACTTATCCCGAACAGTTTTAGCTCCAATGAGGAGTGTAGTTAGCGACCACGTGTGGTTCCGTTCGATAGATTGTATCTTGGCATCCATTGCTTGTTTCAATTCCTGATGTCTTACTACTTCTTGAATAATATGACCATAAAAGCTAGGTTTTCAATCTCGACGTTCACCATGTTTGCTTCCACCTCTATTTTTATGATAGCCCTTCTTATTTGTTGTAATCTGCAGACAATATTGGTGGTGTTCTCACCCTGCTCGTTGCTATTGTTTCACTAATTGGTGGATTTTTTTGGTGAGGGAACATCATAAGTATCTTTTTATCCTTATTTAGATTCTTTTGCGTTCTCCATATCTTTATAACCATTTTCTCATACAAGTTCATTGCTTTCTTCACCAGAATAATCGATATTTTCCCAATTCCACTTATTATCTTCTTCAAATATCACATATCGACTCATGTGAACCTTTTTCTCTACTAGATTGAACATCTTAAAGGTTTTGGATTCATTATTGAAACCTAACATGACACACTTCACACTTTTTTCATCGGGCTTTCTTCTTTTAACATAAGGAATACGAACATATCTGATACATCCAAAAACCCTAAAGTTTTCTACTTGTGGCTTTCTTTCACTATATGCCTCTTCCAGAGTCATATCCTTTATAATGAATGTATGAGATCTATTAAAAACATGATTCACCAATTGCACAACGTTTGGTCATAAATATTTTGATACCTCAGTTTATAATAACACTGCTCTCACCATGTTTATGGTTGTACGGTATGAAGCGATAGTAATCTGTCTTTTGATTCTATGCTCTTTACATAATTATTTGAACTCATTTAAGTTGTATTCTTATCCTCTATGTGTTCTTCATAATTTGGTGAACAATCCTGTTTACTTTTCAACAAATGTTTTGAATGTCTTGAATCAATAAAATGCTTTTGATTTTTCTAGCACAAAATATATCCATGTATTTCTCGAGAAATTGTCAATAAAGCTTATCAAGTACCTTATTTGAGTGCTTGATGGTGGATTGATTGGAGCACAGATATCATAGTGGATAAGCTAAAATATTTTAGTGGCTTTCCACTTTCTCTCCTTTAGAAATATAACACGATGGTATTTCCCTTTGACACACGTCTCACGTGTTATTTTCACATCTCTAATTTCAAGTAAACACACAACCATTTTTTTACTACTTAATATGTGAAGTCCTTTGTAGCTGAGATGCCCATATAAATGATGCCACCACTTTACCTTGTCTGAGATATTAACCTGCATTCATCTGTCATTTTTTGTTTTTCATTTGACTCACCCAACAAGATAAACATTCTATTAGGACTCATAACAGATTCTACTATTTTAATTTTGGAGGGATGAAATATGCTGCATGTTTTTCGATCTCCTCTTTTGAATAGCACATCTAAACCCCTTTCTTGAAGTTGGCCAATACTCAGCAGTTTGTTCTTCAAATCTGGAATATAATACACATCGTTGACAATATAACTTATTCCCTTAAGCGTTATTTTCACTACTCATTTCCCACCAACCATCAGTTGGTGATTGTTCCCAAGCTTGACATTAAATGTAAAACTGGTGTCCAAGTTTAAGAACATACATATGTCTCCACACATACTCTTTGAACATCTAGAGTTCATGAACCACGCATATCTTCTTCTAGTACCTTGAAGTTCCATATACGCCATGAGAAGAAATTCATCATTTTCTTCGATCTATGCAAAATGTGATTTATTCCTATTTGGAAATTCATTTTGGAAATGTCTAAGTTTGTGGAACACTCGATTTTTTTTGTTGAAAGATCATCCTTTGTATGATCATCTGCCTCTACCTCTGATATTAAGAGCTTAATCATCTTTTTCATGACTGATATTTTTGAATTTCTTTTCATGTAAACAAAAAGAGCTATATAGTTCGCCAATAGTCATATTTTGTGTATTTTTACTCATCAATTAACATAACCACATATGTGAACTTTTCAGTCAAAGTTTGAAGTATTTTCTCAACAATCTTCGAATCTGACATATCTTATATGTTGCTTCTCATCTTCTTGGAGACATACATTACTATTCCAAAGTAATCGTCGATGTTCTCTTGATTCTTCATTTCAAAAACCTGAAAATATCTTCTTAAGGTTTAGAGAAGAGACTATTTCACCATTTCATTGCATCTATATTTTATCTTCATCGAATTTCAAATGATTTTGGATGTTCAGCGATCTGAGATCTGTTCAAACACAACCGGGTCAATTACGTAAAACAGGTAATGCTTCACTTGATGGTCATTCGTCTTGAGCTCCTTAAGATTCTTCTTCTGCGTTGTACTCATTTCGATTCTCTCTACCGGTTCAACGTAACCATCTTCTACTAGACTCCACAAACCCTTCACACGCAGTTCAATGGTGATAGTAACCATCAAACTTTGGAATATTGGTCAATGTTTTATTGTCACTCATCTTTTTTTTTCTTGAATCACTTTATTTAGCTCTGATACTGGTGTGGTTTATTTTGGACTGAGGTTAATTTCGTCAAGTATTTTATAGAATTTCAAGAGTATTAAATTTTTGAGTGTTTTGTAGTGAGAGATTTGAGCTGTCTGGTTGTATTAAATGTTCATTACCCTCATTAATGAAAGTGGTTGGGTATTTATACCCTTAATTATGGACTCATGGCTTTCGGGTCAAGTTACAAAACTGGGTCGAGTTTAAAGACCCATTAGTTTTTAAGTAGATTAGCACCTAGCTTAGTGAAACGGTGTTTAATGTTTTAGTATTTTTGTCTTGTCCAGATAGTTCAGTGGGCACCTATAGTCCAAATTACCCCTGTTCGGTTTTCTCAGTGAGCCGTGGTGAATAATTCCGGACTCATCAGTAGCCCCTTTTTTAGGTTTTGTCAAAGATCTTTGGCAGGATTAAAAAACTCATTTGGCCAATAATCAACATTTTCTGGATCGCCCATGTATTCAGTTCAAGGTTTATCCGGACTGAATCCTTCTCAGAATTCCAAGAGTTTTGCTCTGGATCGTAGGACAGGTGTCGCACTTTGATTCGTTCTACCAGCCGTTTTCTTCCTAGAACGGCGCTCCCACTAAGCCCAAAAAGTAACTCCTGTATTTAATTTTTCTTACGTCAGCGCCACCTTCAGTCATTACCTTAGTAACTCCTGTATTTAATTTAATTTTGCCTCACTAGTATAAATTATTTCCCCTTACTATTTCACCATCTTCATCACTTTGTAATTTCTTTTTCTCAGAGCTTTTTACCTCTCCTTTAAAAACTTTTCTTGGGTAGTTTTATGTTCACAGCGAGAAACGCTCTCGTGAAAGGTGGTTGGCTAAATATTTCTGAACTATAAAAAGCACAAAAAGTTGAACGTGAGAGACATATCGTTGCTGGCCTTCCAGTCTCTTCAAGCTGTAAAATTGATTCACCATCCTTAGAAACTGATCAAGGATCATCCTCTGCTAAAAACATAAAACCTAGACGTTTATTCCAACCAAACCTCTCGCCAATCCCTTTAGGTTCCTCGTTTCAGGAGTCTCAGCCTTCTATCGTGCAAGAGAAAGCAGTATCGAGTGTTAGAAAGCCTTCTCTAATTAATTTTATTTGGTCAGACATTGAGAAATACCGAGAGAAAATTAACCCTCGCTGGACACCGCACCTGGTAAAAGGTCAAGCCACTGGCTCACAGCCCAAGTCCTCGAAAATAGAGCCCTCCAAGTCTGGATCCAAAGATAAGGCCTCCGGATCAGAGGTATCTATTAGATCCCCAAGAGACAAACCCTCCGGATCTGAGGCCACCAAAATTAGTTCTCATACCAAGTCCTCCGGAGCTAAGCCCCAACCGGATATCAGACCCTTAAGAGAGACTGACGCTCAACCGTTTGTACAAACTACTGAGCCTCAAAATAGAACTCTCACATCCACAACGACTGATAAACCTTCCACGGTGATGGAAAAGGTGATGGAGGACAGCATCGAGGAGGCTCCATTTGAAACTGAAGCTTTCGGGCAGACTGGAGATGTTCCCTCTGATAAAAAAGGGAAAGGCAAGGAAAAAGTCTGCATGACCCATTCGGATCTGCCGGAGAGTCTTGAAGGCAAAGTATGACCTTGTTTTCACAAGATCAATGTGAAGTATCTGATGGCCATGCAGAACATTAATTATGTCTATACTTACACCGCTGAGCTGGGCCGAATCCGGACCAAGTGGGGGATCCCTGAATCAGTTAAGGCGAGGATACCAGTCACATCGGAGACTCCGGTGGACTAGAAGCTCAACGAGATCGTCATCTAAACTGAGTTGTTCAACTGGGGGCTCAGATTTCCGTTAGATCCAGAAATAGTTAGGTATTTCCACCTGATCAAACTCTATCCAAGTCAGTTGAGTCCCAATGCTTGGTATACTCTCCTCGCCTACATTATGGCGCCAAGGCTGTCTGGTATTCCTCTCCCAATAGAACAGTTTGTTGTAGTGGCCAGCCTCTGTAAAAACCACCATATCTCATTCTACCACTTCAATGTAGAAGACAACTTCAAAGTGGTAGACGACCTGTTTGAGTCAGAGAAAAACGAGAAGACCCAGTTCATATTCATTAGCGGGACGTGGGAGAATGGGAGGAAAATTAAAGCTGGTGTCAATCCCAGTATGCTCACCAACAGGTGTAAAAGCTCATGTAAGTATTTTACTTTATTTGTCTTTCTTATTTTGCAAAAAAATTATTCACAAATTATTTTTTATGTTGGTATTGCCGAAGGAGTTCTCCAACTATGTGGAGGAGGTGCGGACCACGTGTGCCAAATTAAATGCATGGGCTACTGACCACTGGGGAAACGCTTTGCACAACTGATTTACCTCATGAAACTTGGTGAGGTCCCACCTCTGTAACACAACGGGCCGAAGAGAGCTCACATGGGAGGAGTTGACTACACCACCTCCTCCGACCGTTATACTTAAGAGAAAAGAGGCAAAATATGATAAATTGGCCTTGCCCTCCAGAGTCAAAGCCCCGAGTAAAATGAAAGGGAAGAAGGGCAAGAAAAAGAAGGCTGCAGAAGAGGCCGTTCGGGGTGCTGCAGAGGAGGTTGCTCCGGAGAGCCAAGGAGAGCAGGTCCAAGGAGGGATTGATGCTACTTTGCTTAAAGTAGCTAATGACGAATATATTAAGGAGGCAGGTGAACCCCAAAACCAACCAATGCATCCTAAAAAGGAACGAAAGATGGGAGCTAGCACTGATGAGAGGATTACTAAAAAAAAGAAGGTCTCCTTGGGGGATGAAGTATCCTCCGCCCTTTGGAGCCTCTACCTCCAGCCGATCCAAGTGACCACACCTTGCCAGAGCAAATCCCCACCAATCTACATACCGGAGAGGGTACCTAAGGAGATTTGGAAGGAGTAGATATTAGTGACCTCCAGAACATTGGCCTTTATTTGGGAGAGTTTGATAAAGATGAATTTGTTGGCCCCTACCTTCCCTCACATTCCTCCAATATGGAGAATTTTAATGGTAAGTCTTTCACTGTTTCAGGGGAAAACAATTCGGTGACTCACTCTCTGTTGGGCTATATTCAGCCAATGCTCAATTTGGAGAGGCAAGTAAAGAGTCAATCACCCCTTATCAACACTCTCAACACTGACAAGGAGAGTTTTTCCACTGGCCTCCTTAATTCCAATCAGATTATTGAGGCATTGAAGAAGGAGCTTGAGGGTTTGAAGAAGGAGAAAGAAGATCTGGCAACCAAGTTGGTCGCCTCGAATACAGCTAAAACAGAGCTCCAAACCAAATGCACTGGTTTGGAAAAAGATCTTTCCACCTTGAAGGGAGACATGAAGACCAAGGATGATGACATCCAAACTTTATCGGGTGACAAAATTTCCCTTGAAGAGGTTGTGTTCAAGGTAACCAAAGCAAAAGAGGACTTGGTGAGAGATCAGGATCAGAGAATTCAGGTCCGCGTCGATGCATACACCAACGAGGTGATAGATTCCCTAGAGAAAGGTATGCTGAAGTTAAGTCTGATATAGTTCTGCTTTTCCACCAAACGTTTCCGAAGAGAACGCTTGGTACCTTGTGGCAATATTTTTCATATGAAGATATCCCATTCCATACAATGGTGGATGGTGATAAGAAGAACTATTCCAGTGGAATTGACGACACCACTGATAAGGAGGAAGGAACTGGAGAGAGTTCTAGTGGTGAACCCAAAGATCTTAGGAAAAATGATGATGCAGGATCATCCGAATGGAACAAGCCCTCAGCTTTTAACTATCTTTTCTTTTCTTTTTTTCTTAACCTTACAAAACACTAAAGTCCTTGGATGGCCAAGACATTTTTGTAACTATATCCGGTTTGAGTCCGGTTAAGCCTTTCTTTAAACTCAAAGTCCTTGGATGGCCAAGGCATATTTTATGTTTTAATATCATCATCCGGCTTTAGCCGGATAGGTTTACTTTGCTAAATTTTTGCTTTGTTTCATATATATTTTCTAAATTTCAATGGCTGTTATTTAAATAGCCCTTATTTGTTTTACAAGTATTTAAGATGAGAGTATTTAAAATCTCCGATGACAAATGTTAAATGGTCATCATTCCACCATATCAATCTGATCTGCTAAAGATCCTTTAAAGAGTTTAAAGAAACTTTAAATCAAAACACTCCGAATATTTTAAGAAGGCATTAATTTTTATTGAAAAACCCGGACACCTCACTAAAACCTCCCCGCGCCACAAGGGTAGGAAAGAGTACGCCCCCTAATATTTACATGGAGTTTAAACCAGTAAATATTTACACAACCTTCATTCCAGATACAACCGGAGGTGTTCAATATTCCAAGGATGGTTTAAGATTCTTCCATCTTTGTCTTGAAGCCTGTATGTCCCAGGCTAAAGTTTTTCGGTGACCTCATAGGGCCTTTCCCAGTTTGGAGCTAGCTTGCCGAACTGCTTCTCCTTAGTATGTAAGAAGACTTTCCTCAACACTTTGTATCCTGGTCAAAAATCCCTTCTTTTGATTTTGGAAGCAAGCCTGCTCCTCATCAAGCCTTGATAATGGGTGGCTCTAAGATGAGCCTTAACCATGTTTTCTTCTATTAAGTCTAATTGACTTCTGATTGCCACTTCATTAGCCTGTTCGGAAAAATTGTGGACTTTGTATGATAGAAGAGTTGCTTCTACAGGAGCAATTGCATCCATCCCATATACCAAGACAAAAGGAGATTCTTGTGTAGCAACTCCAGGAGTGGTCGGGTACGCCCATAATACTTCTTGCAAATAGCTTGGCCACTTTCCTGCAACCCCTTCTAAATTCTTTTTAAGACCGGACATAATGGTTATGTTTGCCATTTCAACTTGACAATTCTCTTGTAGGAGGAAAGGAGAAGAGAAGCAATACTGAATGCCCCTAGAGGCACAAAAACTCTCTATATCCTTGTTATCAAATTGTGGCCCGTTATCTGTGGTTATCTTTTGTGAAACCCCAAATCTGCAACAAATGTTAGACAAGATAAATTTTATAACAGCTTTTGAAGTAGTTCCTGCCATGGGGGGCTGCTTTTATCTACTTGGAAAAATAATCAATGGCTACAATAATAGTTATGCACCCTCCGAATGTCATCGGTAGAGGCCCTACCAAATCCAGTCCCCAACGAGCAAAAAGCATTGGCTCAGAAATTGATTCCAGTGAGACATTACCATATATTTGGCATGGGTCACATTTCTTTACCAATTCCTTGGCATCTGCCATTATGGATGGCCATTAGTATCTGACCAATAAAACCCTTCGGGTTAAAGCTTTATAGCCACAGTGTGTTGATCCTTCGTCATCATGCAGCTTGGATAGCACAATTTAGGACTCTTCAATCCCCAAACAACGCAAGAGAGATCTACTAAAGAACTTCTTGTAAATGATGTCCCTTATGATTAAAAAACCATGAGCCCTATGTTTCATTTTCCTTGCCACGACCTTGTCCGGAGGTAAAATTCCATTAGAAATGTATTGAAGAATGAGATATATCCAGTCTTTGGGTTGAACCACTTGTATGCTTAAAATTTCCTCTTCTTCCTTTTCCTGATTGGGTTGTATGAAGAGACATTTATTGCACATGAATCCATGGGTAGGACTCAGATTATGCTATGGTTTCTAAGGAGTCTACTAGTGTGTTGTCCGATCTGGGCATGTGCTCATAGCTAACATTTTTGAAGTTAGCTACCATTTCTTTAAGGATGAACAAGTATTTAATCAACTGCTCCTTTTTTTCCTCAGATTGACCTTGGGAATGATGGATAAGAAGCTGAGAATCACTCATTAACCTGACTCTTTTAGCCCCACACATAAAGGCTAATTTCAGACCAGTTATAGCAGCTTCGTACTCGGACTCATTGTTAGTAGCCCTAAAAGCAAAACATATAGCTTGGTATAACCTATTACCATACGGAGAGGTTAAACATATCCAGAACCACAACCCATGGTACTTGATCCACCATTTGTCCGGACAACCCATATCATCTTAGTTTTTTCCTCTGTAGTTTGCTTAGTACTTTTGTCTGAATGGAATTCAACCAGGAAATCAGCAACATATTGAGCTTTAATTGCAGTCCGAGGGGCGAAATCAATATCATAATCACCCAATTCTACTGACCACTTGGTCATTCTGCTTGATGTGTCTGCCTTCTGATGAACCTTTTTCAAGGGAAAAAACGTCCGGACGACAATAGAATGAGACTAAAAATAGGGTCTCATTTTCCTGGCAGCAATTACCAAAGCTAGTACTAGTTTTTCAAGTTTTAAGTACCTTTTTCAGCATCCATGAGGCTCTTGCTGATGTAATACACCGGACGAGGATAGTTTTCCACTTCTCTTACTAGCACCGCACTTATAGCACATTCGGACACTGCTAAATATATATATATAATATTTCTCCATCAATAGGTTTATAGGGAGTTTTAGGTGAAGATAAATTCTTTTTTATTTCATTGAATGTCTGGTCGCACTGTGGAGACCAGTTAAAATCTTTAGCACCCTTTAAAGTCTAGAAAAACGGGGCACACCTATCCGAGGACCTTGAGATAAAACGATTTCAAGGAGCTAACCTTCTTGTCAACCTTTGCACTTCTTTAATATTCCGAGGAGGATCCATTTGTAATAAGGCATCAAGCTGGTCTGGATCAGGCTGTATCCCTTTCTCACTTATCACATACCCCAAAAACTTCTCGGACTACACTCCAAAAACACATTTTTATGGATTTAATTTTAAATTAACCTTTGTCAGGTTGGCAAAAGTTTCTTGAAGATCTGCTAAGTGTAATTATTCTTCCACACTCTTTACCATCATGTCATCAATATATACTTCCATATTCCTCCCAATTTGATCAGCAAACGTTTTATTTACCAACCTTTGATAGGTAGCCCCAACATTATTCAATCCAAAAAGCATGACCTTGTAACAATGAAGGCCCCTATCTGTAACAAAAGTAGTGTGTTCCTGGTTCTTCAGATCCACTTGTATCTGATTATAACCGGAGAAGGCATCCATGAAGGACAATAACTTGTTCCCAGATGTGGAGTCTACCAACTGATCTATCTGGGGGACTGGATATAGATCTTTTGGACAAGCCCTGTTGTGGTCAGTAAAGTCGATACACATATGTCATTTCCTATTCTTTTCTTACTAAAACTGGATTGGATGTCCATAAAGGATATTGAGACTCCTTTATGTGCTCTATTTTGGTAAGCCGATCAACTCCTTGAACTATCACATCAACTTTTTCTTTAGAGAAAGCTCTTCTTCTCTGCACAGTAGGTGTTACATCTCTCCGGATGGATAATTAGTGTGATATAACATTCGCACGCACTCTGGTTACATCAAAATTACACCAAGCAAAAACATGTTGGTGGCTTGCTAAAAAAGACAACATTTTATTCTTCAATTCTTGTGTCATCTTAGATCCAATTTTGACATTTCTTCCTTCAGCTAGAGAGTGGATTTCAACCTCTTCAATTGGTATCAAAATACCATGGGTCTCTCTGGGGTCATCAATTTCACCCTCACCCCCAGAGGGCCCCATCAAGTGCTAATCTTTGTTTACCCGGACTACCCCCAGAGTTTTAGGGGCAAGCGCAGTTACATAGCATTCCCTTGCTATCTTTTGGCTACTCTAGACAACTCTCACTTGTCCTTGAACAACATATTTTAAACATTGGTGAACTGTTGAAGCCACAACATGCATCCTGGAGAGCCAAGATCTTCCCAAGATCGTATTGTAACATGTGGGACAATCTACCACAACGAAAAGTATCTTGACCATTTTCTTAAAAGGGCCCTTGCCCAACAAAACTTCCTCCTCAAACTCCCCGACCACGTCCGTAGAGCTTCCAGTAAAACCCACAATGGATCTGTTTGAACGATGAATCACTGCAGGATTCTTCATCTGTTTATAGAAACTTAAAAACAGGATGTTGGATGAGCTGCCAGTGTCAACCGAAATTCGCCTAATGCATTGTCCCCAATCGATGCTCCTATCACCACAACATCTTCATGAGGACCACCTGTGTTCCTTAAGTCATCTTCATCAAAAACAATGAATGGGAAAGGAATTTGGGATTGATAGAAGGATATGCCTCCCTCTAACCGAGTAGTCAGGGTCTGAACATGCCTCTTCCTTGAAGAAGGAGTCAGCGTAGTCATTGTGTCTCCCTCAAATATAGTAAGCAACTCACAAAAATTGATGAGCCCAGATACTGTCTTGGTATGTTCTGTTATAACACCCACCTTATTCCGAGCTAGATCAGGATCCAAATACTCTGATTCTACATTAAATCTTTCAAAAATTATCATGGCCTCGTCCGGAGCCGATGTGCCTGCATTGTTTGTTGGACCAGTCCGATGAGCATTATCAGGCCTGTTCCCACTTCTTCTCTTGTCATAAGTACCTAATTTTCCTCTTTCAATCAGATTCTGCACATCTTGTTTCAAAACAATACAATCTTCTGTGTTATGGCCAATATCATGATGATATTGACAGAAACAAGTATTATGGCTTTCCCTAGGAGATTGAAGCGTTGTCGGATTCCTAAAATGTACCTCATCATTTGTTTTGTCATCAACGGTTGCCACGTTCTCTTTTAATTTGGCAAACCACTCCGGCTGGACCCAAGATCCTCGTTTATTTCTATACTGCTGGCTCTGAGCTGGAGCTGGGTGAGATTAAGCCTTGGACCTGTTGGGACCTTGTCCGGCCTCCTTAGCCTTGATTCGGACTGACTCTGGTTTGGTGCAACTGGGGCAGACCTCACTTTCCTGTGCACCCTAGTCTTTTTCGTTTAATCTACATTGATTTTCTTTCCCACCTGGTTTAGTAAACCACCCCATGTCATGGCCTTCTTCTTGGTTACCGAATCGGCCAGATTCTCAAGGTTTAATCCTTATCTTAGAGAAGCTATTGATACCTGCTCAAAGCAATCAGCTAACCCATTCTTTGTGTTCATGAACGGGGTTATATAGTCTTTTAGTGATTCATTTGTCTCTTGGGCACAATGGATAATAGTGTCTTCATTGCCCTTCGCCTCCTTACTTCCAACAAACTGCCTCCGGAAGGCCACCCAAAATGTGTCAAAGTTTCTGATGCACCCTTGTGGTAGGCTATTGTACCATTTCAGAGCACTCCCCATAAAAGACTGAGAGAAGGCTCTGTAGAGAAATTTTTCATCATCGTCAAAATTCATTATAAATTTTTTAAATTGTTCCATATTATTGTCTAGATCCTTGCTCCCATCATACTTTTCCATCTTAGTACTATCAAACCTCTTAGGAAGGTTTCCAGACAGTATTTTGGAGGACAAAGGAGATTGTCTCCAATTTCGGCCACAACTAAAGACAATATCTTCATTATGTGCTGCAAAAATACATGGCTTATCATAGAAAGCGAAAGGATCCATCAGCAGCTGATCCACATGCCTCCGGCTATGGTTGTGGTTGTGGGATGACCCTTTATCCAGATGTCTTTTCAACCTTCCATGCATGTCCCTCTTTCTTGAATATTTTTTAACCAACTTTTGCTTCTTCTTGGATCTGCCTCATCACTGTTGGATGACATGGACTCATCAAGTTTATCCTCATTCAAGGAGCTACTAGAGGATTCAGACTCTGAGCTCTCCACTGGTTTAGACCGGTGAGACTTCTTCGAGCCGACATGGGTCTTTTTAGTACTCAAGTGAGTCTTTACTGATGGGTCATTCTCCCTTGGATTGTTAGTGTGGTGAATGGCTGACACTTTCGATTTTTCTTCCAAGCCTAACTCTGCCTTTTTAGCAGCTCTCAAGGCTTCTATTTCACCTTTCAGTCTGTCTCGTTCTCCGATCGTGTACTCATCTTTTTCTCCCACCACTTCTATCAAAGGTGGTGGCACTGCTTGCTTGTCCGGATTCATCCGAACTGGTTTTTTTACTGGTTTTGAATGCTAGATTCATGCACCTTCTTCTCCCACTGTGGTCACCAATTTGGTGTGGTTTATTTTGGACTTAGGGTAATTTTGTCAGGTGTTTTAGAGAATTTCAAGGGTATTAAATATTTGAGTGTTTTATAGTGAGAGATTTGAGTTGCCTCGTTGTATTAAATGTTTATTGCCCTCATTAATGAAAGTGGTCGAGTATTTATACCCTTAATTATGGACTCATGGGCTTTCGGGTCAAGTTACAAAACCGGGTCGAGTTTAAAGATCCATTAGTTTTTAAGTAGATTAGCACCTAGCTTAGTCAAAAGGTGTTTAGTGTTTTAGTACTTTTGTCCTGTCCGGATAGTTCAGTGGGCACCTATAGTCCGAATTACCCTTGTCCGGTTTTCTCAGTGAGTCGTGGTGAATAATTCCGGACTCATCAGATGCCAAATATAAACTGTAAGTTTTTAGACTTACATTTGCATCTGAATGCTTGCTTTATTCATAACATGAAAAAATGACTATAATTGACTCAACTTATAACATAAAAACAGACAAGTTTGAGAGTATTACATAAACGATGAGAGATTACATAAATCATCAAAAAATATCCACGAATGGTACTCAAACCCGACTTTGAGAGTAAAAATATAAAATAATATTACCTACCGGATTTAAAAAAATAAAAACAAAATAAGTTATAATTTTAACTATATGCATATAAATCACGACATTCTTTTTTTATAAAAAAACTCTATTTGGCCCTACTTTTATTTATGGTGGAATTAAAAAGTATGTGGGTTGGAAAAACCCACCTATATTATTTTTACCTAGCTATAATGGATTTTTATTCTCTTGTAGACCCAATTATACGGGTTACATCTCTTAGATATAGTAAACTCTTAGTTGCGTTCTACGTAGAAGCCATAAAAATTAAGGTCCAAGTTATGCATGGTGAGGATTTGAGGCCCAAGATTTGAAAATTAAAAGTTTTCAAGCCTTCTTGGAACTTGTTAGTTTATTTTTTTTTAATAAATGTATTAAAAATAAAAGAAGTTCATACAAGTACCTAGGGCATAACCCGAGGAAAAGCTTCATAGCTAGCTAGAAAGGAAAGTAGACAAGGACCATATCATAAAAAAATTGAATAACAAGTGATAGTTATCATTGAATGATAAATAGGTAGAGAGTCTTGTGAGGATTGGACACGGGTGTGGTGGAGCTCAACTAAATCATGTGGAGAAATCAAAGCATAACCAGTATTAAGTTAGTAAGTGGTAGTTTAGATATGCCAACCATTCTTGGTTCCCATAAAATGGAAACGAAGATCAGCAAATAAACAAAACAAAAGACACTAGAGGCAAGGTTTGGGGGATAACCAAAGGTTCCATTGTTTATTTCCCTCCAAATATAGTAAATGATAGCCGAAACAGGTCCGCTAAATTTGACGAGAACTCGAGTGGGGCCAATTAGAGGCTTCAATGATCCAGGAGGTCCAATGGGAATTATTATTGCATGGGATCCCAATCTTAGCACGAGGATGCTACCATAAGTTCTTAGATAAACTACAATCATAGAGGATATGATTAATTTTTCCATCCGCATTATTACAGACAACGCAAACAGGGGAAGTGTTGATCTCCCAAGATAAAAGATTGTCTCGTGTGTTAAGTTTTCCATTGATGGCAAGTCAAAGAATGAAAGGATGAAAGAATATTAAATTTACTTCAGACCAGCACCGCCCAACCGACACATTGGTTGGACGGTCAAATAGAATTATATGTGTTTTTGATCGATAAGTTGAAGGATCCATATTTCAACGTCCAAAGAGGGACATCATCCAGGTGCACGCTTGGTGTAGGAATGAAGAGAATAATCTTGCGGATCTCAAAAGGTTGTTCATGTTTCCAACATTAGTGGATCTCCGATTGAGACGCCAGAGCCAGTGTCCCTCAGAGATGAAATCAAATAGAGTAATATGCTTACCTAATCTTAAATCGTTGATGATGGAGTGACCACAAAATGATGCAAATGAGGTAGAAAAAAGCCAAGGGTCAAACCAGAAGGAGGTGGTCCTACCATTGCCGATAGCTACCCTGAAAAGGTTGATGGTGAGGGGCCTAAGGGATAAAAGTTTCCTCCAAGTCCAAGAGGGAGTGGAGCCAGGAGAAATAGAAATTATTATTTTTAATTTTCTTAGTCTTAATCCAAGTAATCCAGATAGAGTTAGAGGAATTGCTAACGATGGACCACAAGTGCTCAACGATGACCGCGTGATTCCAAATTTTTAAGTCCAAAATCATAAGGCTTCCCTCATGCAAGGACACAGTGACCGTAGACCAAGCCACTTTGGCTCCAGAAAGTTTCAAATCATGACCATACCACATATAGCGGCGAAGAATTTGGGCGAGTTTTCTAAGAACCCTGGAAGAGAGAATGAAAATTAGACCGTTACACTTGACCAGCAAAACGAAATAATTAATTAGTTGGAGACGACCAACGTAAGAGAGATATTTTAAGGTCCATGAGCCAATGTGGGAAGTGATTTTATAGAGCAAGGGGAAACAATCTGAGTGGGAAAGACGACTAGTGATAAGAGGAACACCCACATATTTCACTGAGAGGGAATCAGCCTTAAAACTAGAAAGGCTAATGAGGTTATTTTTTAGGGAGTGATTGATTCCATATATGAAAATATGGCTCTTGTCAGGGCTGATTTGGAACCCTGAGAGAAGGAAAAAATCATTGAGATCGTCCTTAATGAGCTGCAAGGACTTGATGTTTCCATTACAGAAGATCATGAGATCGTCCGCAAAGCAAAGGTTAGCAATTTTCAACTTATGACATTTCCAGTGGAATTTGAAATTATGATCATTGCTTTTCTCCGTGAAAAAATCAGAGAGAACTTGCATAACAAGGATAAACAAGAAATGCGATAAAGGATCCCCTTCTCTGAGTCATTTTCTACCCTGAAAGAACTTCGTGGGATCACCATTAATATTGATGCTATAGGTGGGAGTAGCGATATACTGAATTATCCATGTGATTATTTGCTCGTGGAAGTCCATAGATACAAGGATGTCTAATATAAGGTGCCATCTAAATTTTCAATGGGTTTCATCAAATCAGTCGTGGAAGCGGCTCTTTTACCTTTGAAGTTAAGATGATATCCTTTAAGGAGCTCTTGGGAGAGGAGGATATTTTCAGAGATTTTACTACCAACAACGAATACTGATGGGGACTTATCAATAAAATAAGGTAAAAAGTCTTTAATTTTGTTGGCCAGAATTTTAAAATAGTTTTGTATATAACATTTCATAAAGCGATATGACGGTAGTCATGGGCATTCGATGGCGTATTAGATTTCAGGATAAGGAAAATTGAAGAAGCATTCATTTTATTAGACCTGAAGAATTCAAGAACGTCATTGCAAATATCGTTTCCCACAATGGTCCATGAGTTTTTTAAAAAACTAGAGTTAAAACCGTCTGGGCCGGGGGACTTATCGCTATCAATATTGAACATAGCATCTTTTATCTCGTCGCGGGTAACCCGACGAATTATAGAGGATTTTTCAAGAGGAATAACCTTTAATGAGATAAGAGATGAGACTTTAGACAGTCCCGGATAACCATAAGAGTGACCATACCACAGCAAGGAGGTAAAATGTCTTACAAGGACATTGGAAATTTTGGCGGGAGAGGTGATCAAATTTCCATGGATGTTCACGATGGAAGTGATTTTGTTTCTTAGCAAACGTGATTTGATGCTATTATGAAATAATTTAGTGGTTCTATCACCGAGATTGAGCCAATTTTCTTTTGATTTTTTCTTATGGAAAGATTCTTCCTCCCTACTGAGAAATATATAAATCAAGGAAGCCTCAATCTCGCTAGTAATTAGGTGAGGGTTTAAGGGGTCTAAGATGAGAAGGTTTTGGATGGAGAAGATGTCCTTTTGGGCATTGAAAAATCTCAACTTAATATCACTATAGGCAGTGCGATTGAGGTTCAGAAGGAAGAGTTGAAGTATCTTAAGCTTAAAAGTAACTAGGTTCATGCCATGGAGAGGTCATGGAGAGTTCCAACTAGTGGAAACAATATATTTGTAGGAAGAGTGAGATTGTCATATGGTGAAGAATTTAAAAGGTTTTTTCTTGTGGTTGTGGAACATACACATGTGTAATGGTGGTATGTTCAGAGGAATGAGAGTTGTTATAATAGGCAGAAGAGTGCGAGAAAGTATCTTCCACAATGTTATTGACTAGGACTCGATCAATTTTAGAAAAGATAGGGTTCAACGGAGATTTGTTATGCCATGTATAGAAAGAACCGGCAGATGTAAGGTCACTGAGTTCACAATCAAAGCAACAATTATTGAACTCATCAATTGCCGAGGACCAGCCACCGGAGGAACCATATAGTTCCTCTAGGCTGCAGATAACATTAAAATCCTGAGCGCAACCCACTGGTCAAAGGAGGAGATAGATTTAATCAATGTTAGTTTATCCATTGATCGGCCCATACATAAATATGATTAATCTGTTATTATCTTCCCACGTGGACAAAAATTATAAGAGTTCAAAATAATTTTTCTTCTATTTTCGTATAATTGAAAAATAGAATATTGAATTTGACGGTCCCTTCTAGAACCGTCAACTGACCCAGAGTGCGAGAAGAAATGCCTTAATGACTAATTTGTTTGCCCATAAACCCTTTAACTTCCAAAATGGTTAACGCATAGCTTATGTGGATATCTATAGTTTGATTGAGTTAGTGTCAAACCCAAATAAACTACTTCTTGAAATTCCTCATTAACGAGGAGGCACTGGAAATGGTTAAGGCAATGTCCTTTGGTATAGCCAATATTGGACCGGATCTTCCCAACATCAAGAAATATGTAAGGCATCTACTTGCTTCAACCTTTGTGGTTTTTATTCGTAAAATCTTGATAAGTACGATATTCAGACAAGCTAGTTTCTCTATTATAGATTTAAGAAATTTCAAAGAAATTATTGTAAATTAAAAGGTACAAAGAGTTCAAGAAAAAACTCTATCAATAACATGATGGTTCAAGAAAATGTTGAAGGTTATGTTTTGCTTGTTCAAAGAGTTCTCAAGTTATCTCCATAAGTAGCACAGCCAAAGGCCATCAAGGAGCTGCCTCCCAATTTGAAAAAAAAAAATTAAAAATACATTTATTTGAAGCTTTCCTGATTCAGTTTATGACGACAGAAATAGCAAGACTAAGATGTATTTAACTACGGTTGAGGAGATGTGGAACTATAGGCGAGAATTCTCATTCTTCACTGGATATTTATAAGGGTCAAGCTATATATACCCAATTCAGGTTTAAGTATACCCAATGTTGAGTATACCCAAAGGTGATCTAAGTATACCCATTTTTTTCCAAAAATACCCTTTTGTGGGTATATAAGCCATTTTTTTTACTAACTTCATCCACAACATTTTAAACTTCACTTTCCCTCACTTCACTCACTTCTCTCACTTCTCTCTAAAATCTCACTCAAACACTCTCACTTCTCTCTCAAATTTTCCGGCGAGCCACCACCACCACCACCACTCCTCCTCCTCCTCCTTCATCATGGTCAAGAATAAAAACCCCCCACCGCCACCTACGTAAGTTCCTAAACTAAATTTGTTTGTTAATTTTGTTAGATTTAGGAATGAATTTTAGATTTGCGTTAGATTTAGGGTTGAATTTAGGATTTAGGTTAGAATTAGGGAGTAAATAGCAAAAATTGCACGATTTATGGGCCATTTTCCAGCCAACTTGCCGGCTGGAAAATGGCCGGCAAAATGCACCGGTGGTGCGCCATGGGCAGCACCATCGGTGCGAGCAGGTGTGCCGCTCGGTACACCTGCTGTGTGCCGAGCGGCACAGGCACCTGTGTCGCTCGGAACACAGTGCCCGTGCCGAGCGGTACTGGTCCCCGTGCCGCTCGGTACGCCTTGTTGCGTACCTATGGTGCGCTGTTTTTTTTTTAAATACCCAAATTGTGTTTCAAAGGTTTTACTTTTGTATTTTTTTTAAAAAAAAACTTGAAATTTATAAGAAATTACTTTATAAAGTTAGCTCGGTTGCGTATTAGAGTGTTGATGATTTTAATTTTGTGGGTTACATCGTATGTTAATGTTATTAATTTCGTGATTTGTTTTGTATTTTTGTAGGTCGGACGCGGTTGAGGAGCGATGTGTTCCTCGATCTAGGGCGTATCCCCCTGGGTCACGTCCGCCACCGCCGGGGAAGAGTATTAAGACTGCACGAGCCGTTGAGGATGAGCGGGTCCGCGATGCCAAGCGCGGACGAGATTTACTTGAGGACTCTGAGACTATTCGTCTTAGGGAGGAGGAGGAAAGGATACGGAGTGATCGGTCTTTACGCCGAATCAAGCATGGGAAGAGGAAGGAAAAAGCCACAGAGATTGCGGACATTGATATCAGAGGTGGAGGCTCCTAACGACGAGAGACGTCATCATCACATCGATCACCACCTCCCACTGCTAGTGATCTACCACCTCCCTCTCCTGCTCGCAGAGCTCTGCCCCTGCGCATACTAGTACACATCCACCACCTGTTAGTGACAGGGTGGATGCCACTGGGGACCCTGAGCAGGACACCATCGATGAGGAGCATATCGATGTTATCCACACTGAGGAGCAGCGGAAGACGTTTGCATTTCTCAAATGCAACAAGATACCTTTGTTTCCTGACTACAAGGAGCATGATGTTGGCGTATTCTCAGCGACAATGGAGGCTACGATTTTGACTAATTGTATTCTCAATCCCAAGTTATGTACTAATGTTTATGCGATGTTGTTGTTGCTTGTTTGTGATGTTTGATATTAAGTTATGAAATGATTATTGGCATGTCGTTATGAGTTGGTAAATTTCATGAATTACTATAATAAAAAGGAAGGACCAAAACGATGTAGTAAAATAAACAAAGTTCTAAACAACATAAATCCGTCTAAAAGACATAAAGCGACCAAAAGACACAAATGAGTTCGAAACATGAACATAAACCCGACCAAAACACATAAACCAACTAAACAAATTCATCAAGATTAGTTACTTCTGGAAATGAACAGACTGGCTTTCTCCCTTCGAGTTCCGTTTATTTCTTGCAGCGACCAACTATTGGTAGCTCCCAATGCGTAGCCTCTTCACTCTTCAACTTCTGCCACGTAGGATGTATGCGTGCGCAAGGGCAAAGGGGGTTGCTTGATAGCTGTTTAATACTACTTAAATTAGAACCAACAATTGAGTAATATAGTGGTGAGAAAAAACATAACCATATATCGAATGACTTACATTGACAAAGTGGTTAGTATCAACGAATCCAAACCCAATCTCACGTCTTTGGGCCATAATGGGGGGTTTACCGTGCAGAGGTAAAAAAGTATGACTACAGTTGTGAGACCCCACGAGTGACACAAAATGAACAATGCATTCGAACTTGGTTGCAATCGCAATCCCCATTTCAGGCATTGTCATCCAATATTTAGGTGATGCTGGTGTCTCGTAGTAGTTTATACTTTCTGCAACCTTCAGGTAATCCTCTTTACCGTTATAAATCTTGTTGTACGTGTCGTAGTTTTCCATTAGTTCATCGTATATTTCCTCCCGAACACCTCGCCAACCTTCTTCATGACCATACAACCCAAATGAAACTGCTCTATATCCACAATGTCCATCTGGCTTAACATCATTTATACCCGATATAAAAGGGTGGAAGAAGTACGAGTACGAGGTATTTTAGGCACATCTGCCCGAATCGTATTTTCACTACCAACTATTTTACCCTTTTTAACGTTTGTTGGTTTTAAAGACTGCATGACTCCGTTATGACTAGCTTCATCCTCTTTTAGCGGGTACTCCCATCCGCTCATGTCCTGTTTAGTGGATGATGTATCCACGACTAACTTTCTTTTCACCTGTGGGCGGCCTCGGTGTTTCTGCTTCTCCAATTCGGTACACGTCACACCCATTATCTCGAACAATGGCATACCATATCGTATGACTTTATATGTACTATCCATAATCAAAACTGTCGGAAATGTCCGCAAAAGCTCAACACTGACTGGATGGGAAAAAAACAAATCTGTAATGATTTGTCCATCGTCTTCACTAGATCTATGCCATTCATAATAATTATGTGACTTAAGCTCACCCAACAAGAGCTGAAGTTGTGACCTACCCGCCTTCTTTAAAACCCGACTTTTCTGTCGTGCATTGTAGATCGTCCGCATGGTAGAAACATTATCTTCGTTCAACTTCTCGACACCATTCAGTATATCTCTGGGGTTAGTACCAATGAAATTCGCTCGTTCAACATATTCCATCTCTTCATCATTCAAACGGCCAGCAAAAGAATGACCATCTAGATGTAAAGAAGTCTCATGGTTATGAATACCACATTTCACTTCTAACTTCCATTGATCTGGTTCAACCATTGACCCGAGAAGCTGAAATGGGCAGTCATTCTTTTTCGTTCCTGTAGACTTCCGTTTACGGTCTTTTTCTGCAACTCTTGGTGTATATTTCCCCCCCCCCCCTCTCACACTGGAAATAAACTCGGATTTTTTCTGTTGTTTACTTTGTCGCGCCGACTTATGTTGATAACCATACCATAGAGTTTTCCTATCTTTGTAACCCATTTCACCAACGCGTCGTGTGTGTAGAACTCGGTAGTGAAGAACAAATGACTGTAATCAGTAGCGGAAGGTGCCTCAGTCCCACTAGCGACATCCGTCCCCTGTTACACAACAAAAAACCACAATAAACATTCAAGTATAGTTAAAAACATAAAAACAAAACCTTGATTTTTTTCAAAAAACATGCGCGAATCCAAGGTTAAGAGGCCTAAAACCGGTGGTTCTAGGCCTCAGAACCGGCCGGACACGACCATAAGCACCACCGGTGGTGTTGGGGCCTCAGAACCGAGCGGACTGAGGCCCCTGCACCACCGGTTCATGGCCTCAGCACCGGTGGTGCTCAGGCTTCGGGACCGACCGGCTGGTGGCCCATGCACCATCGGTTCCATGGCCTGGAACCAATGGTGCATGGGCCACCGGTGAAGTTTTTACCTTCTCCGGCGATGGTGGTGGCTGCTCCGGCGACGGTGGCTGCTGCTCCGGCGACTCAAACTCTTTTTCCGGCAAAATTTCATCATCTTTTTTTTCCGGCGACATCAACTCCTCCACACTGATCCCTAGTTCTGCTTCGGTCATGATCGATTTTGTGTTTTAGGTTGAATGTTCTTGATTTTGTTATGAAGTTTGAATTTGGTTTCAAAATTTTTAAGAAAACTATACTATTTGGATACTAAATTCAGCAAAGAAGAATGTTTGTTTGGGTATAGATAGCGAAATAGGTCATTTGGTGAATTGGGTATACTCAGGATACACTTAGTAGTTTTTTTTACTTAATGGCAGTTTGGATATTAATTTTCTGATGGTGGGTAAAAATGTCAATAAAAAGTCAAACGAAAGTCAAATGTTGATTTTGGATATGCTTAAACCTGAATTGGGTATGTATAGTCATACTCTATTTACAATTTTTTTCATATAAGATTTGGATAGATATGCATATATACGGTCAATAATGTTTTTACGTGTTATGAAAATAGAGTATCTCTAATTGCAGATACAAATTATAACGATCAACAAAAGATAGAAAATTGTTCCAAGATATCAAATATTTTGTGTCTTAAGATATTTTGTGTTTTACTAAGAATTCTATTTTTAAAGTAATTTAAAAAACACAGAAGAACAATAAAAATATTAATTTTAATGTGTAAAAATAGAATTAAATAACACTTTCTAAATTGACCTTACGCGTCAAAAATTAAAATTATAGAGATGGCCAAGTTGACCGGAGGTTTTGTAATCCAAGGACTAACACCATAGTTGAAGGACAATCCACCGATTTAAGTTTGCGACCAGACTACCACTCCCGACTTATAAATATGAAATTATTCTTCCACGTTTTATTTGACTTCGGCAGGTCGTCAACTACTTTTGCAGGGTTATAAACAATGATGTAGTATAAAAGAAAAGTGTTGTTGGACTTGGCGGTGAGGCAGGAGATCACCACAAGATCTCCAATTTTGAAAAGTATGTTAGGTAGGCACAAAGCTATCAAGGAACTCATAATAGTCTTCTAGTATTTGGGGTAGCCTAACTTGGGTAGAGGTTCAACAACTTAAAGAATCTGACCAACTCAGAATGGAGCGGTCACTGAACTCCTCGTTCAGGGACATCAATATATAGCACGCATTTTTGGGTTGTAGACGAGGTTATGGTACCCCTATGACACATAGTCACACAATGATAGTGTCAAGAATATCATATTTGTTCCGAAGTTTGAGACGGTAGTTGGGAATAAGATATAGGTAATAGATGTCCATTAGGTTATCCATCAAAGCTCCGTTAATGTTAACAGTGATAGTGGTAATATTGTCAAGATTGTTTTTACTAGCCTCGGCCCTCGTAGTGTGTTATCTTTTTGAAGTATTCAGAGTCTAGTATTACTTGTTCCTTCCTAGTAAGAAATCGATGATTACCCTCAAGTGTTGGGTCTTTCGAGCTGTGGCTCTCGGATTCATGGTCTTCAAGATGAAGACCTTGAGGGTTTATGCTCCCAGACTAGACCCTAATGATACTCGGTCTTTTCTTTGATTTGATAGCATTGGTATGTTTTTTAACATATTGAAAAGTAGTCGCACCCTCATCATTCGCGGGGAGTTTATGGTTTCCAAAGTCTCTTCCAAAGAGTCTTAAGACCGTCTTTACCATACGCGGAGTAGTCAAATATTAAAATCATCGATCAAGCTCTGCCAATCAAGCTAGTGGGTTGACTTCCGAGATCCTTCAGTGGAGGCTTATAGATCAATTTCAAAGTAGGCATTTCCATGTATTCCAATGCTGTCATTTAGTCCGTCAAGTTATACCTCGACATCATCGGACAATCACGTGTCCCACATTCTAGCTTGACGCTTTTAGCCTTTGGATAGTCCTCATTTTCCTGTTGACTTAGAAAAGTATCGGGTTATAATCCAACCACATTCAATCTAGATACTGCTCTGATGTATGCTTGTACCTTTTTTTGGTAAAATGAAACTTTTTTCATCAATAAAATTTTGATCCACGATTGTTTTAATGAGAAGACAAGTCAAGGGTTGTGTCATACTAAAATGCTACACAAGTTAGTCAATGTCCACAAAACCACATCAACTCGTCAACTAGTAAAACGATCATGTAGACTTTTCTCCGTAAAAAATATTAAGACTATTGATAAAAGAATTATTAGCGAGGTCAAAACATATCGAATAATTAACCATAATAAATAAAATGAATCAACTTAATGCATTAAAAAATTCTATACATGAACCATAAATTTATTTTTATTACTATAAATATATAAATAAAATAAATAATAAATAATAGATAATTATTTTTATATTAAAACGTTACAACTTTTACTAATGGTAATTTGATTTGATTGATCGAATAAATTAACGAAATCGAATATCTATGACAAAAGTAAAATATAAAAAAAAGAATTCTAAAAGGTAGCCGAGTTGGTTGAGTAAGACACGTTTGTGACCAAAGTTCATGAGTTCGAATCACTTTACATACGCAAGGAAAAAAATAAAAAACAAACAAACATGATCTTTAAACTTCTGAACACATAAATTAATAAATTCGAAGTCGCGAGTTTTTTTTTTCTATTTATGAATTAATAAAAAGTTTGTAGCTTAAAAACAATTATTTGTTTGCGATACCAAATCTGACATACCAAAATATTAAGGTTTTGGTTAAATTAGGGTAAAAAAATGTTAACCATTCCCAAATTCTAGAGAATTTTTTTAATAGGTAGTCAAAGACGGTTTTGCCCTTTGACCAAGAATTTTTAATTTTATCTTCTAGTGCATTGTGGGTATAGTTAACCAAATATAGAAGAACACAAAATTACTACTCCCAACAACCCTCTTATACTCAAAATTTAACCAAAAATCCAAAAATTCAAAAACTCAAAATAATTCTGAAAGTCCAAAAAATTCAAAAACTCAAAAAACTTCATACACTCTCAAACCTCCAAAAATCAACTAATTTTTCGAAAAAATTCAAATCATTGAAGAATGGATTCAACACGTGAGAAGGTTGATGAAGAGCATGGAACTCCAAACATGGTACTTGTTCTAACCAATCTTTCAAAAAAAGTTTCCGTTTTGGTAGATTTTATATTTTTAGAAAGCTGGACCCGAACTACCCCGCCGAGGGAAACCTCCTCAACCGGCAAGGTTGAAGAACATTCATCTGTGAGGATGAATGTCCCCCGCCGGTCGAGGTCATGACCAACCGGCTGTAGCATCGAGTACCACCCGTCGGTGTTAGGATTAGTGTCCCGGCGGGGCCGAATACTAAGAAATATTTACGAATTGGTTAAAAATAGTTAGGGTCAGTGGCGGATTTACGTTGGGGCCCGGGGGGGCGTAGGCCCCCCCTTACCTAAAATATACCTTTTATATTTTTTTAAGGTAATAATATAATATTAAAATAAAAGTTATACGCCCCCTTACCTAAATTATACGCCCTCCTACCTAAAATATATATTTTATATAAATAATATTAAAGTAAAAATTTAAGAAAATAATTGTTTTTTAGGAATGTTATAAATTTAAAGTAAAATTTTAATTTAAAAATTATTATGTTGACTATTTTAATAAACTTTTTAGATTAAAAGTCTCCGGCGTTAAAAATTTTAATTTAAAAAATCTTGGATTATGGCTATTTTTAAGGAAAAAATTAAGTAAAAAATCTTGAATATTTTAAAAGAAAATTTTAAGTTGGTATTTATAAATGGTTGGATGTAGTCTCGGGCATCTCAGTCTCTAGAATATTAGAACTCTTGATTGATTTTGTAAGTATTCTCATTCTTTTTTGCGATAATATGTTTTGATTTTATATTCGTTCAATCTTTCTATTTCTAATTAATTATGTTTTATCTCTTACTTTGATTTAGAAAAAGATAATGAATTGAGACGATATTTAAATCAAAGAAAAGGGGAAAAAGGAAGAACACGATCCGAAGGAAGAACACGATACGTCCCAATTTATTTTTTCAAGGTATGTATGTTTTTTTTTTTCTTTTGAAATTTTATTATTATTTTGATCTTAAAACACTTGATAATCAATATTTTTTTCTGATCTGATTTGTGGTCACTTAGGAAAGTTAAAATAGATTTACATAGTTTTAGATAGCAAAGTTTTATTTACTGAAGTTTTATTTACTGAAATTATTTTTTATAAAGTAATTGATTTTAATTTTTAATCCGTTTAAAGACAATATATATGGAAATATTTGTTATTTTTTAAAATAAAATTATATATTTATATTATAAATATCTTTTATATAACCAAATTTTATTTATTTTCATCTATTTTTCAAAAATATATTTTTTATAACAAATTTTATTTACTTTTATGTAAATTTTAAAAAATCTTTTTAAAATATTAAATTTGGTTTTGTTATATTTTATTTTATTTTATATATCTTTTAAAAATAATATATATTAAGATACATTAAGATTTATTGATGTAATAATAACATATTCTAATAAGATATTTTTATTTGTAGACTTATAATGGAGTGTTGGTTCTTCAAGTAGCTCGAGTAATAATAATATTATAATAATATGATTCATCCTAATCTGATTGCCTCTATATCAAGACCTAATGATGATAGTGTAGAATTTCATTTGAATGAAGATATAATGAGTGATCCGGGACTACGCCAACTTATTGAAAATCCTGATAGTAATGTTAGAGGCCAACTTATTGAAAATCCTGATAGTAATGTTAGAGATAAAATTCGACGAGAATTCATATCAAAAGGACCTTGCCAATCAAAAAATCATATTTTCCCCAAAACACAATTTGGGAAAAATAACCGGAGTTTTCAAGTTACATGGTTCGAAAAATATTGTGCATAAGGATGCTGTTTGGCCCCCCCTTACTTCAATTCCTAGATCCGCCACTGGTTAGGGTTAACCCCGCCGGTTAAGTAATTTTCAACCGGTGGTTGACAACGCCCCTAGCGGTTCGTGTATTTTCAACCGTCGGGGAGTTTATTACACCGCCGGGGAATAGGTCTCCAACCGTCGGTTGGTTTTGTATTACCCCGTCAGTGTGGTATTCGTAAACCGGCGGGGGAATGCGTTAATTAATATTATTTTAGAACCCTAACATAATCTCCTGTTTTTTTACGTAGGCCGAAGATTTAAAGAATAAAAATTACAAGGAGGAAGATTTTAAAGAGGAAGATTTTAAGGAGGAAGATTTTAAGGCCTCATGAGTCCGAATTCGAAGTGCTCCCCGGAAGGGCAGTCCAAAGTACATCTCCCCGTGAATTCGGACAGGCTCCAAGTATTTAATTCAAACAGGACTTTTTTACCGGACAGATGATTTCGAACACTGTAAACTTAAGGCAGTTCGAACTATGACTAAAGTATTGAAAAACCTAAACACTATCTGACTAAGCTACCTGCACATCTGCTTAAAACTTATGGGTCTTTAAACATGACCCGGGTCCATTAAACTTGACCCGAAAGCCCATAAGGGCCCAAATTTCACACTATAAATGCCCAACCACCAGCATTAACTATGGGTAAGAAAAATTAACTGCTGCCAGGCTGCTTAATTATCTCTCCACCCTGAAACACTTTGAAACACCCTGAAACACTTTGAAACACCCTGAAACACTTTGAAACACCTTTAAACACCACCACACCACCGTGAAACACCCTTACACCGCCTTAAAACTCCACTTGAAATTACCAGCCTACCCCCAGGCTACTTTTATCCACACCAAATTGGCGACCACAGTGGGAGGCGACGGTGCCTGAATCAAGCATTCAAAACCAAGTAAAGAAATTCTGTCCGAATGAATCCGGATAATCCAGAGCTTCCACCAGCTTTGCTCGAAGTGGTGGAAGAGAACGATGAATATACTGTCCAAGAGCGTGACAGGTTGAGGGTTGAAATAGAAGCTCTGAGGGCTGAAAAGGCCAAGATGGGCATGAAGGAGAAATCCAAAGCGTCAGTTGCTCATCGCTCTGATAACCCTCGAGAGCATGAGGCTTCAAAAACTCATGTGAGCACTAAAAAGACACATGCCAGTTCTAAAAAGTCTCACCGGTCCAAGCCTGTGGAGAGTTCTGACTCAAGTTCAGAATCTTCGGACAGCTCTTCGGACAGTGAGGGAAATGAAAAATCCTTGTCCTCCAGTAGTGATGAGGGGCGAACCAGAAAAAACAGAAGCAAGTTAAAAAGTATTCCATAAAAAGAGATCATCATGGAAGAATGAAAAGGCACATTGGGAAAGGATCATCTCACAACCGAAGGCATGTAGACCGGATGCTGGTAGATCCTTTTGCCTTCCATGATGAGCCAGGTATCTTTGCAACACCTAATGAGGATACTGCGTTCAGTCGTGGGAGGAATTGGAGGCAATCGCCTTTGTCTTCTAAAATACTGTCCGGAAATCTCCCCAAGAGGTTTGATAGCACCAAGATGGAGAAGTACGATGGCAGTACTGATCCAGACAATCATCTGGAGCAATTCAAGAACTTCATGATGAACTTTGATGATGATGATAAACTGCTCTGCAGGGCATTCTCCCAATCCTTCACGGGGAGTGCTCTGAAGTGGTACAACAGCCTTCCTCAGGGTTGTATCAGAGACTTTGATACTTTTTGGGGGGCCTTTCGAAGGCAATTTGTGGGGAGTAAGGAGTTAAAGGGTAATGGAGATACCATAATCCATTGTGCCCAGGAACCAAACGAAACATGAAAGAAGTACAGCGATTAACGGGGAGGTTAGCAGCCTTGAACAGATTCATCTCCAGGTCTTCGGACAGATGTGCTCCATTTTTTCAAACCTTGAAGGGTGCAAAGGGGTTTGAGTGGACACCACAGTGTGATGAGGCATTCAATGAAATTAAGAAGCATCTGTCCTCTCCCAAGACTTTGTTCAAACCAATTGATGGGGAGACTCTCTTCGTATATCTGGCTGTTTCAAGTTGTGCCATCAGTGCTGTGTTAGTAAGGGAGGTTGATGGGTATCCTCACCCAGTGTACTACATCAGCAAAAGCTTGATTGATGCTGTGAGGCGTTACTTGAAACTTGAAAAACTAGCATTGGCCTTGGTGATAGCTGCAAGAAAGATGAGGCCTTATTTTCAGGCTCATCCTATCATTGTCTGGACGTCTTTCCCTTTAAAGAATGTCCTTCAAAAAGCGGACATTTCAAGCAGAATGACAAAGTGGTCAGTAGAGTTGGGGGACTTCGACATAGACTTTGCTCCTCGAACAGCAGTAAAAGCTCAGGCTGTAGCTGACTTTCTGGTCGAATTCCATACTGATAGGGACTCAGAACAACCTACTGATTCGAAAGACAAAAAAGTGTGGATTGTCCGAACAGACGGGGGATCCAGTGCCATAGGGTCTGGGGCAGGAATATGTCTCACTTCCCCCTATGGGGACAACATGTTCCAAGCTATTTGTTTTGCTTTCAGGGCATCCAATAATGAGTCCGAATATGAAGCAGCTATAGTTGGGTTGAAATTGGCTTACATCTGTGGAGCAAAAAGGGTCAAGCTGCTAAGCGACTCCCAATTGCTTGTCCACCATGCCTTGGGCCTATCAGAAGCTAGAAAGGAACAATTGATCAAGTATTTACTACTCTTGAAAAATGAGGCCATGAAGTTTAAAGCCGTTGTCTATGAGCATATTCCCCGGGCAGAGAATGAGCTAGCAGACTCATTGGCAACAATCGCATATACGGAGTCCTATCCATGGATCCATGTGCTTGAAAGCCCTTCTATTCAACTTGATGAAGGTGAAAAAGAGGAAGTCTTTGAAATACAAGTAAACCGGCCTCAAGACTGGAGGTCTCCTCTTATGCAATATCTGTCTGATGGCATCGTGCCTTTGGATAAACCACAAGCCAAAACGTTAAAGCACAGGGCTCGTGGTTTTATCATGATTAGAGAGGTCTTGTACAAGAAATCCTATAGCAAACCTCTCCTACGCTGTTTAGGGGATCATGAGTCACAAATGGTTCTCTCCGAATTGCACGATGGTGAGGGGTCAGCCCATTGTGGATTTAGAGCATTAACAAGAAGAGTGCTTCTCTCCGGATATTATTGGCCATCAATAATGAAAGATGCTAAGGAGCTGGTAAGAAGATGTGACCCATGCCAGAGGTACAGCAATGAAATTCATGTACCAGCCATTGCTTTGGAATCAATTTCTGAGCCCATCCCTTTTGCTCGATGGGGATTGGACTTAGTTGGGCCTCTCCCTGTGGCGTCCGGAGGGCGTAAAACCATAATTGTAGCCATTGACTACTTTTCGAAGTGGATAGAAGTAGCCCCCTTGGCAGGGACAACTTCAAAGGCTGTTATAAAATTCATTATATCCAACATATGTTGCAGATTTGGTGTGCCCCAGAGAATAACAACAGACAATGGGCCACAGTTTGACAACAGAGAAATGGAGAGCTTCTGTGCCTCAAGGGGTATTCAGCATTGCTTTTCTTCACCTTTCCACCCACAGGCCAATGGGAAAGTTGAGGTGGCTAATAGAACAATACTGTCTGGTTTAAAGAAAAATTTGGAAGGGGCTGCTGGGAAGTGGCCTAGTTATTTACAAGAAGTTTTGTGGGCCTACCGGACAACGCCTGGGGCTGCAACACAAGAATCACCTTTTGCCTTGGTCTATGGGATGGATGCAGTAGCCCCCATAGAGAAGACACTCCCCTCCTTTCGAGTCCACAACTTCTCCGGACAGGCTAATGAAATGGCAGTTAGAAATCAACTTGATTTAATTGAAGAAAGGCGAGTAAAAGCTCATCTTAGAGTGGCACACTATCAAGGCTTGATGAGAAGCAGGTTTGCTTCTAATGTTAAAAGAAGGGACTTTCAACCAGGAGATAAGGTATTGAGGAAAGTTTTCTTGCATACCAAGGAAACGTTCTTCGGAAAGCTGGCCCCAACTTGGGAGGGTCCCTATACTGTGGTTGAAAGAATCAAGCCTGGAACGTACTGGTTAGAAGACAAAGATGGCAGGGTTTTAACTCACCCTTGGAATATTGAACACCTTCGAATGTACTTGGAATAAAACTTATGTAAATATTTACTTGTTTAAACATCCATGTAAATATTTGGGGGCATACCACTTCCTCTCTTCGGCGCCACGGAGAGCTTTAAATAAAACTTGGAGCCTTCTTAAATAATTTTCTAAGTTTTTGCAAAATTCTGTTGATTGTCATACTATCCGGACTGAAAGGTCTAAGGGCTACTTAAATTCTAGCCAGAGAAACTAAACACTCTCACAACACAATAACTCAAGACTACTTAAACTCCAGCTATTTAAACAGACTATGAAAGAAGAGAATGGTTGAGCAAAACAAAACATCCATTCAACAACTTAAAATTGCCTTGGCCTTCCAAGGACTTTTTAAACAAGTTTGGGTGCAGAACAAAAATCTGTCCGAACGGACAACATCACAAAAAAGGTGCCTTGGCCTTCCAAGGACTTTGGTTCAAGTAAAAGATAAACAAAACAAATTATAAATTAAGGTGGAGCCTTTGAAGATGGCTCACCCTCATCTGTTTTTTCTTGCTCTTGATATCACTTTTTTCCTCAATGACCTTCTTGCCTTTGGGGTCAACCTCTTCCTCACCCGAACTCTCTCCGGTTTCCTCTTCGTCACCAGACGAGGATATATCAGTGTACCCTTCATCAACCATGGTCCATTAGGGGAGATCATCGTCATCCACATAACGCCATAAGTCCCCTAGTCTCCTCTTCGGGAACTTCTCGTGAAACAGGAGGACCATATCGGACTTCACTTTCTCAATCAATAATTCTTCACTTCGTATCATCTCCCTGGCATAAGCGTTAATTTTGGCCTTGATCATGGCCTCTTGATCCTTCACCAAAGCAGCTTTCTCCTCAACAGCCTGAGTCACTGCATTCTCTAAAGCAAGTTTGTCAGTAGTCAGGCTGGTGACAAGCTTCTCCTGTGCTGCAGTCTCTCCTCTTGAGGCTGTCAAGTCCTTCTCCAATCCGGATAGCTTAGCCCGGAGATCTTTTACGGTCTCTTCTAAAGAAACAACTTTTGTGTTGCTTTCCTCTTGATTCTTCTTTAGCTGTTCGTTCGACTCCTTAAGCAAATCAACCTTAGTAGTGGCAGTCCTGAGGTCATCGGACAGTTTCTCCTTCTCAGACTTAAGGTCTTTGATGGTTTCTGCCTGACTCCGGACTTGCCTTTCCAGGGTGAGTACTGGTTGCACATTGCTAAGGAGGGAATGGGCTATAACATCCCTCTCACTGGAAACCAAGAAAGTCTTACCATTGAAGTTTACTATGTTGGAGCTACTTGGGGGAACATATGGCCCTGCGAACTCATCTCTAGACAGGCCAAGGAAGTAGTCACCTAGAGGACCCAGACCGGTGACGTCCACTTCATCCATGTTAATCTCTCCCCGTTCAATCTCATCAGTATGGAATTCCCTTGGAATCCCTTCATTAAGATTCCCTGGGATCTCTTCAGCCAATGTCGGATCGGTTGGGAAGGTGGGCTCCGGATCCCGGAGAGTGAGCTCTTCACTTTGAGAAGTCTTTTTCTTTTTTACTTCCCTGTCAGCACTGTCACTCGCTTGTTTGCGAGTCCGTTTAGAAGCCCTTGTAGGTTTTGAGGAGTTCACCCCTTGCTTCTCAATCTCCTGTTCTACCACTTGTAGAAGGTTTGCGTCAACTTGAGCTTGGGCTGGCACCTCTGAACCTGTGAGAGCCTCTTTCTCCGTACCCTCTACCGCTCTCCTGCCTTTCTTCTTCTTGCCCTTCATTTTACTTGGGGCTTTGGCCCGGGCAGGAAGGAAGAGGGTCCCATCCAATTCATGAGACCTTCTCAGCACTACATCTTCATCAGGTGGGGTGGAGAACTCCTCCCAGGATAGATCCCTTCGACCTGTGGTGTTCCACAGATGGGATCTCGCTAAATTCCCAGGGGTAAAAGCTTTGTGAAACCGGTTCTCCCAGTTCTCTGCGGCCCATGCGTTTATCTTGCCACAGGTAACCTGTCCGACTTTTAGGTAGTCTCCGAACTCCTTTGGCAGCTCTGATAAAACAAGAAGGTAACTGATTAGCATAAACTAAACGAAAAGAGAAATTCGAATAGAAACTTAAAGTAAAACTTACGATCGCTCCTCCATCTACTTCGAATAAGGCTAGGATTCTCCCCGGCCTTAATTTTCTTGCCATTCTCCCACGAGCCACTCACAAACAAGAACTGGCTCCTCCACTTGCTCTCCGACTCCAGGAGATCATCCACAGCTTTAAGATCGTTCCCCATGTTAAAATGATAGAAAGGGAACTGATGGTGTTTGCACAAACTAGCTACAGCAGCGAACTCTTCCATTGGAAGAGGGATTCCGGACAACCTAGACGCCATAATGCATGACATCAGGGTGTACCATCCGTTAGGGCTTAGCTGTGATGGACATAGCTTGACTAGGTGGAAATAGCGCACTATCTCTGGATCCAATGGGAACCTAAGTCCCCAGTTGAATAGCTCCGTAAAGAAGACTATCTCGTTCCTTTTGCAATCCATCGGGGTCTCCGGATCGATGGGAATTCGAATTTTTACATTTTCAGGGATCCCCCACTTAGTGCGAAACCGTCCCAAATCTTTAGTATGGATAAACGCATACTTGGTCTTTAACAGAGATAAAAGGTACTTGAACTCTACCTTATGAAAGTAGGGCCCTACTCTCCCTTCGAGGCTCTCCGGCAGATCCGGACGCCTCAGATACAAGTCCTCTTTGCCCTTCTTGGCAACAACTACAGCAGTTTCAGCTTGTCCGGAAGACTCGGACTCAAACCTAACCTCCTCAGTGGAGTCTTCCATCCTCTTCTCCATTATTGTTGGGGGAGCTTCAGCAGAAACAGCCCGAGGAGGGATGAAGCTTGGCACAGCTGATCCTCCGGACTGTTGGCTCTTTGTATGTTTTTGAGTTCTCACCTCAGTTTGAGTTTCTGAGGTCGAAGTTTCCTTGGGAGGTAATAGGCTGCTAGCCCCCGGACCGACTGGCCTTTCCCGGAGAGTCCTAACAGTTGCCCCGGACCCTGAATCGCTGGTATTTTTTGAAGAAAGTCCCTTAACCAATCTGCTTGGTCTTTTCATGATTAGTTTGTCTGGAGAATGATCGGAGTCGGACCCCATAGCAATGAAAGTGGATTTCTTCCTGACACTTGTGACAGTGACCCCCGGTTCAACGATAGGGATCGACTCTTGAACTGAAGAGCCAGATACTATGGGAGAAAGTGTTGATTGAAAGAGTTTTCTGGGTTTCGTACCTTTCGAAGAAGACGAACCTCTATCAGATTCTTCGATTGAAGGGGCTGGTTTCTCGACAGGCGACGTTGGAAGCCCTGCTACAAGTCTTTTCTCTTTTTCAACCCTTTGAGCTTTCTCCAATTCTGAGAGATTAAGCCAGCCACCCTTGATTAGAGCTGTTCTTGCTGTGAACATAAAACAACTAAGGAAATCTTGAAGTTTTAGAGAGATGAAACTTTGAGTAAAATGGCAGAGTGAAAGTGATAAGTGAGGCTGTGAAAGATGAATGAAATTTATAGTAAATGTAAAAAAGGGTTTGATTCCTAGGAGAATCCGAAAAGTTGGGCAATGATTAAAAAACGGCGCTGACATCATCAATAGCATTTAAAGAGGTAACTTGTTCGAGAAAGTGGTGCAACTTTCAAGGTGAAAAAACGGCTAAAAGTAACCAACCAGAGAGTGACACGTGTCCCACTAACTCTGAAAAAGAACCGTTTGGATTTCGTAACGATTGGGCTGTCCGGGCCTGTCCTCAACTCTCTTCAAATTGGAAGATCACTTCCTAAGTCGGACTGTTTTTCAGTTCTTTAACAAGGACACTTGTTCAAATACCTAAAAAAGGGGCTCCTGATGAGTCCGAATTCGAAGTGCTCCCCGGAAGGGCAGTCCAAAGTACATCTCCCCGTGAATTCGGACAGGCTCCAAGTATTTAATTCGAACAGGACTTTTTTACCGGACAGATGATTTCGAACACTGTAAACTTAAGGCAGTTCGAACTATGACTAAAATACTAAAAAACCTAAACACTATCTGACTAAGCTACCTGCACATCTGCTTAAAACTTATGGGTCTTTAAACATGACCCGGGTCCATTAAACTTGACCCGAAAGCCCATAAGGGCCCAAATTTCACACTATAAATGCCCAACCACCAGCATTAACTATGGGTAAGAAAAATTAACTGCTGCCAGGCTGCTTAATTATCTCTCCACCCTGAAACACTTTGAAACACCCTGAAACACTTTGAAACACCCTGAAACACTTTGAAACACCTTTAAACACCACCACACCACCGTGAAACACCCTTACACCGCCTTAAAACTCCACTTGAAATTAC
The DNA here is from genome assembly GCA_036936605.1 of Limnanthes douglasii subsp. nivea. Classification (NCBI taxonomy): domain Eukaryota; kingdom Viridiplantae; phylum Streptophyta; class Magnoliopsida; order Brassicales; family Limnanthaceae; genus Limnanthes; species Limnanthes douglasii. The sequence goes on along the minus strand of JAUPFV010000004.1, from coordinate 139,892,874 downwards.
CAGCCTACCCCCAGGCTACTTTTATCCACACCAAGACCGATGATTTTAGTTCGTGCATGGTGAAGGAGGAGGAAACGGCAGTGTCTTGCTCGGTCGATTATAGCTATTTTTTCGACACCAAATGTCACTACTCTCAAGTGGAGTTGATCGAATGAGTGAAGCAGACCGCAACGGATAACGGGTTTGTGGTAATATTACGACGATGCGATAGACTTGATAGAAAAACTCCAAGAATTGAGTTTGTGTGCGAAAGATGTGGAGTTTACAAAAAATTGGTAGATCCGAAGCATTTAAAGAGGAAGTCAACGGACACGAAAAAATGCGGATGCCCTTTCACCCTAAAAAGAAAGAACTTGGGTGATGATTTGTGGGGTTTAGAGGTCGAATGTGGCATTCACAATCACGACACTACATCGTACAAAGAAGGTCATTCTTACTTGGGACGATTTAACAAAGAAGAGATGGATTTCGTAGTTACTTCTATGAAAATGGGATCCCGTCCTCGGGACATTCTCGGTGGGGTTAAGAAGTTGAACCCCAAGAATTCTTCCCAATGCGCACCGTCTACAACGCTCAACTAAAACATCGGAAGCTCGAGAAAGATGTCGGTCGCAATTCCAATACTTGTTGGGCGAACTTAAGCGGCTAAACTACTACGAATTTTATAGAAAGTTTGGAGACGGAAGCGATGTCATAGGCGAGCTTTTCTTCGCGCACCCGGTTAGTTTGGATTTGTTACGCACATTTCCAAACATGATTGAAATGGATAACACGTACAAGGTGATCAAATACGGGATGTCATTGTACGAGGTCGTCGAAGCCACTTGTACGGGGAAGACTTTCTACATCGGATTCGCGTTCATGTCGGGGGAAAACTTTGAGAGCTACAAATGGGTGTTAGAGTGCTTACATTCTTTGATGGTAACTCTCTCCATCGAATTACCATCCATCGTTTTGACGGATAGAGACTTGGCACTTGTGAATGCGGTGGAGGATGTGTTCCCCAATACAACACACATGTTGTGTTGATGGCACATCAACATGAACGTCCTAGGGAAAACAAAAAAGATCATAAAAGATAAGAAAGTGTCCAACGCATTATTGAAAGTGTGAAATGAAATAATGTTGGCTGAAAGGGAAATAGCGTTCAACGACTACCGAGCCGAATCGCATCGTGACTTCAAAGAGTATCTGCAAGCAATTGAACATACAGAAAGTTGGTTAGGGCCTTACGGTGATAAAATTTTGACGTGGAAAACCAACAAGTGGATGTATTTTGGTAACCAAACCACAAACCGCGGGGAGAGCGCTCATTCGACCCTTAAACGTTTCATCGGTACGAGGAAATGTAACTTTGAATCTTTTTTGTTGAAGTTGCATACCTTGATAGAATTGCAGCATGGGGACATAAAAGGTTCATTCGAAAAGAGCCGCTTGTTAGCCCTCCATAAGTTCGCAAACAAGGTGTACGACAAACTAAAAACCAACGTCTCACACTATGCCTTGGATATTTTGTCCGGCGAAGTAGATTGTGCTCGCAACATGACAACCGCGGGTTGTATGCCTTGTGGTTTCTCAATACGAAGCACGCATGGTATCCCTTGCGCGCACGATATCTACGAGTTTTTTTCCAAAGGGTTAGAGGTGCCGCTAGAGTTGTTCAACGAACATTGGAAGAGGTTGGAAATTTTAGTCTGTACAAACCTCACGACTATGGAACAACTAAAAGCGAAGCTTGACAAAGTACTATGTGATGTCATGGAATCCAAAGATGAAGGGCGAATAGAGCACGTTTACAAAAAATGGTTTACCGTCGTCCATCCGGAAACAACTACCATTTTGGAGCCATTGGTGAAGCCAAAAGCGCGCGGTCGTCCACCTAACAAGCGCAAGCTTTCTATTGCCGTGGATGATACGTCCACTAAACGCGAAAAAAGTGGGCACGAGTATGTGCTTGAATTAGAAAATTATACTTCTCCTTCATTTGCGGATGAATTCAAATCTCCTCCGGCAACGTCAACTAAAGGGAAAACATTCGGGGAATAAAATTAGTTCTGATAGTGCTGCCGCTCGTAAGAAAGGTAGTCTGATTTCAACCCAAGCAAGTGGAATGATGCTTTCTAGTGGAACGGTTGGTTGTAGGCCAAGGTCAACGTTGTCGGCAAAGGCAAGTTTTGTAGACCCTAAAGGATACCTAAGACAATTCCCCATCTACTTTAGACCATTTGTGGAGTCATTTAATGACGTAAAAGCCGATGGCCATTGCGGGTACCGCTCTATAGCGTATGCGTTAAGCGGGAAACAAGATGAGTGGAGGTTGATAAGGGATTCCCTTTACAACGAGCTGATGGATTTTGCATCCGTGTATGTTAAAATATTTACAAGCATGGAGGAACTTATTGATGTTGCGGAGTGTGTGAAGTGCTCTGGTAACATGGGTACTAAAGCTCATTGGATGTCCATGCCCGAGATGGGGGGCAATTGCATCTGCGTTTAACTGCGTACTCCATTTTGTTGGAGTGTACCGAAATATGGACGTCGGCTTCACTTTTCTCCCCCTAAGAGGTGCACCGCCTCCAATGTCAAACTGGGTGGAAATCGGATTGGGTTGGGTCAACTCCAACCATTTCGTTAACGTAAGTATTTTTTGACCTTCACGATTAGTTCTAACATTAAGACATTTATTTTATCGACGTTTCATTTTGTAGCTTGGAATTAGGGTGGACACCTCTTGCGCAATGATACATCCATGTTGCCTGAAGTTGCGTTCACCTGAAGCAGAGGGTTGGGCATTGCCGATTGTCTCGCGTTGCAGAAGATATCAAGAACTAAAAAATGGTTGCCCCGATGTAACAGATTTATCCGCTTTTGCTTGATTACTATGTTATTGTAATGCACATGCATGCTAAAATTTTGTGTTTTTTGAGTTGATGTTTGTCATAAAAACACAATAATTTTATGTTCGAGTTGGTCGTTTCTTTTATGTTCGTCTTTGTGCTTATTTATGCTTCTAATGAACGTATGCATATTCCTCAAACGTTAACAACATACAAATAAAATATACCCTCTTGCGGGGGACGTGGCTTGGCATGAAAGTAACAACTTATGAAACTTTCATGTTTATCCCCGCCGGTTCAAATTTTTCATACCGGCGGGTGGAATAATAAACCGACGGTTTTGAATTTTGATACCGGCAGGGACATGGGTGGACATTAAGGATAAAATTAACGTTTTTTCATCTTAGTCAACTGTCGGGTGGATATTTTCATACCGGCGGTTGAAATACTCAACCGCCGGTGTAAAAACTTCCCCGACGGTTGAGAATTTTGATACCGCCGGCATACATGGGTGCAAATTAAGGAGAAATGAAATTTATTTTCATGTTAGTCAACCGCCGATTGTAAATTTTCACACCGGCGGTTGAAATACTCCCCCGTCGGTATGAAAACGTCACCGACAGTTGAGATTTTTGAGATAGACGGTTGAATCGCACCCTTATGAATAATTTAGTCTAGGTTTCTGCCGGTTGAGCATTTGTCAACCGGCGGTTCACAAGGTCCCCGGCGGTATACAATTTTTCAACCGACGGGGTGGGCTATAGATTAAAAACAATAACACTAAAACTTCGTTTGTCGGCATTATAACATTACACTTAATTCAAAGGCATTGCATAATTAGAAATAATAAGAAAATAAGTTAAAACATATGATAGATAAGCGAACTCTGAGTAAACATAGCGCACTCAATTTCATGGAGACGGATAGTTCCATCTATATTCAAAACGTTTTTCGAATGAATATTCCTCTTCGTCACTACTTCATTCGGGACTTGTGTTAGTATCAATGACGCTGGCTATTGATTCGGCTATTTTTTGCTCAATTTGCCTCTCCGCATGTGACACTATCTCCTGTGTAATTGTACTTTGGAATCCCATGTTGAAAACGTTTCGGGCTTTGCTTCGGACTTTAAAAGGAAGTGACTCAATCTGTATAGTCACTTTTCTAAGATAAGTTAACCTATCGGCCACATCTTCGCGTCCGCGTGGTCGGGGCATTAAACATCCGGGACACGATGCCTCCATACCGTGGTTGAAGAACATTATGCACAAAACCGCATCGACGAAACCAGGAATCTCCTCTAGCATTGTACCTTTGACGAAGTCAAATGCGCTTAGGAGGTTTGCATCTTCGTGGACGTTCGAGCTAGAATCAGCCATTGTTATAACTTAAATGCTTAGTTTCATACACATATTCTAGTATTTATAGAGTAGGAGTCAGTGGTCAATTCTAAAATAATAAGTGGAAAAGGGTGTTATTATTCCTACTTATTATATGTTTTGAAGCGGGAGTCTCATTTGGTTGGAGAGTTATTTGGCGGGAGTTTAAATTTGGCGAGATTTATTTTGGTGGGAGTTTATGTGGCAAAGTTTTTTGTGGGAGTTTGTGTGGCGAAGTTTTTGGCGGGAGTTTATGTGGCAAAGTTTTTGGCCGGAATTTAATTTCTATAAAATAAATGTTCTATCCACACATTGAAGGGTAAACAACTTGAAAAACCCAAAATTAATGTGTCATTGGAACGATTTAGAAGATCAATATCTAATGAAAGCATCAATCGAAGTTGGTAACACGCACATGGAAGAGGGGCGTAAAGCGTACTAGGAGGCATTGCTATGCCAGATGTACTTATTATACGGAAGGGATGGTGTCCAACCGCCAAAAATTTCAAGGCGTGTTGATGAGGTGAAGGCTAGGTGGTCAGTCCTACTCACACTCCGTCTTCATCCGGTTTCTGGCCTCAACGAATTAGAACGTCGTGTTGTGTGTAACCTGTTCAACTGTCAAGACACGGATTCGATAACGAAAGATCAACTGGATAGGGTTCGTTCTTACATTATCGACATCCGCTTACAGGAAATGAGTGATTAACTAGATAGTGCCTGTTTGTATCAGTTTGTCTTTCGGTTTAATTTTCCTTAGATGAATGTATCTTCTATTGTATGAGGTTTAATGAATGTATCTCCTTAGATGAATGTATCTTATTAGAATGCGGTGATATGTAAAATACATAAATATTGAACAACAACTAGAAACTCAAACATAACAACTTAACATTACATAAGAAATGAAGAGAATAACAACATTACGAAACATAAATAATAAAAACACGTTCGAATACGACACATTGCACTATTAGTAGTCGTATCGCAAGCTGTGTAAAACATTTTCGCCATCTTCCCTTGCCATAACCATATCCTCCACATATGCTACCATATCCCTAGTGATATAGTCGCAGACTGTCATGTCCCAGACCTTTACCGCCTCCTCTTTTATTCTCCGCGACATGAACAACAACTTCGTGAGCGGTTGGACGGAAATGTAGCGTCTCTTGATTTCGTCACGGTTGCGCACAACGACACTTCCAGTTTGTAAACAGCCGGGTCATAATTTTTTACCCGTCGCTTAAAATACTACACCGGCGGGGTTAAAACTTCCCCGACGGTTTACATTTTTCATACCGACGGGGTGAGTACAAACAAGAGACTTCCAGTTTGTATGGAATGTTGGTTCAGGACCCACCTGGCCACAAATTTCATACCGTCGGTTGACAATGTCCCCAGTGGTTGACTAATTTTCAACCGCAGGGGTGGAATATTAGAAAATTCGATTTTTCCACTCGTCATCAACCGGCGGCTGACATATTTTCAACTGTCGGGGTTGTGTACAACTCGGGGGTGGAATTTGTTCAACCGCCGGGTTGGAAGGAATTCCAAACACTGAAAATTCAAACTTGTTTAAATGGAAAACGTGTTTTGGTTGAATTCATGGTACAAGGAGAAACAATACACAAAACGACATTATATCACGCGAACAACGCAGTTTACAACAAATTGAAAACAAGAGTATCGTGATCATCGTACAACAACACAAAATGTAAAACAAACACAATCCACAAAATTTAGTTCGCAAAACTAAAACAACATGCAAATGAAGAATGCGACTACCATAAACGGGAGCCACGGACTAGTGGTCTCCAACATCTTCTTTGCGAACGACATGAGCTCGTCAGCGGAATTGTCCAACGGCCGAACACGATTAATCGTGTTGATCGCATCAACCGCGGACCTCTCGGTAAGAATACAAGGCGTGATGTTAAACCGACCGTACCTCTTCACGTACTCCTTGTACTATGGGGATGACGTGTGGCTACTCCCTTCCAAGGGCCTCGAGTACCTATCGATAATGTAAAGGTGCTCCCTCCAGTTCACCCAGTGCCTTCCATGCAGCGCATAACGGAGATGGTCTCCTCTTTGCAGACCGGTTCTAGCCAAAAGGGGGTTCAGCGGCTTTTCCTGGATCAAACCAAACTACCTCATCACTCGGTCCGGGTGATATGCTTCGCTTACTAGCATAAGGCGAATAGGGTTCCGGTACAACCTTATTGCCTGCTCAGGCCACACTTCACGTACATCCTCATAAGGTCGGAATATCACCTACAAAAAAGCAATTACGTATATAATCATATAATTAATAGTCAAATTATAATATACGTAAACAACAATACTTACTTCCGTCTCTCCTTGCGCCGTGAGGATGTCACGGTAGTAAGGCTTCCCGCGAGCTACTGATCCAGTGATCCTCTTGGGCAACCACGCTAGCATTTTTGGATCGGTCGGGCTATAACCGCTGTTAACCGCCGCCTGGAAGATGGGAAAGTAGTCATAGGTCCAACATTCCATCAGGGCTGAAAACCCGACCAAGCTCTTCAAGGAGTGCTTCAAAACGCCTCCCAAGCTTTTGTACAAGCACACGAGTGCACATGTACCCCATGCATACGTACGGAGGTTGGACAAATCCTCGAGGTAGTGGAGAAAATCGCACTGGATGTTCTTCTGGCTCGTGTTTGCGAAGATGGTAGACCCAAGAAAGAACATGATGTATGCCCTAGCAACCGATTTCTTCATCTCCGTGGTGAGGTCGGCATTGGAATCCCAATACTCCGCCCAGAGAGCATCGTCCGTAGCCATCGGAGGCCAAACTCACTCCCGTCATGCGCCTCCATATCCTCCCGCGCAACATCCGCCGAAACTCCCAACAATCTGCATAACGTGCATATGTCGCACCTATATCCTCCGTCAAAAAGGCGTCCATAATTCTCCAGTCGACCGGGAGGCCAATGATGACATACACGTCATCTAGCGTGATGGTCATCTCCCCAAACGCAAACGGGAAGGTGTTGGTCTCTTGGTGCCACCTCTCAATGAACACCTCCACCAACTGTACGTGCGTGTTGAACTTCGGAAGATGGCGCATTAGTGGCCAGAACGGTATCTCTTCCAACAAATCTTTGACACCTAACTGCTTGCTAAGGTCCCACTGACCGAGCAAACCGTACTTCGACTGGACGGTGATAGTAGATCGTGCCTGCAAAAAATTGCAAAAATACATATAATTTTAACACAAATAGAACAGTTAACAAAATATAAGTTAATCTAAAATTAAAAAACTTACGTCGTCCATGAATGTGTAGTACGCCTCATGCTGCGCGTAATCCGGGAACATAAGGATATTGTTTTGCGCTAAAAATAAGTTCCTTCATCCTTCTGGATCAGTACGACGTCCGACCGTACCCTTTATTCGAATTGGTGGCATTGGGACCTCCATTTCCTCCTCCGTCTCGATCTCGTCTATTAGCGCACGTGGAGGAGTCGGTCGTACAGCGGGCTCCCTTGTGGCATCGCGATCCCTTGTGGCATCATATTTTCTATGCCTCAAGGATCTTTCGGTGTGGCCTGGGCGCACCTCACGCTCGAGGCGTTCCCTTTGTTCGGGGCGATCGACTGCCGCCCATCGGCTACCTCATTCACCTTTCTTTTGGGGAGGGACTTCACGTTCTCGTCTAGGGATTTTTGGCGCCTTCTCTTTAGCGGGGCGAGGTGCTTCGTGTCTGCGGGAACAAATAGATCAAAATAAGTTAGAATATCTACGAAATTAACTAGGTCCCCACCGGTTGAATTATTTTCACCCGACGGGGAAATATATTTAATTTCAAAATTCAATTTCGACCCCGCCGGGTGAACAATTTTCAACCGGCAGAGATTTACAATTAATTTAAAATCTAATTTCAACCCCTACGGGTCAATCCAGCCACACCCGGCGGGCCTTAAGAACATGAACAAATATAGGTTAGTTACCCCGCCGGGTCAACCCGTTTACACTCGGCGGGGATGAAGAATTTTCTGGAAAAAAAAATTAGGTTCCCCGCCGGTGTGAATATGCTCACCCGTCGGGGGGTCTCGAACAGATCATAAACCGCTATTGGAGACCTGAAACAAAAACTCCAAATCCTAACCTAAAACACCAAATCGGCCACACCAACTCTATCCTAGCATCAATATACAACTAAAAACAACTTAATAAACAGGTTTCGCCTATTCTAGCAGCCATTCAATGTCAAAATCTTCAAAACTTAAGAAAAACTAAATATAGCAAAAAAAACAATATTTAAGAAGTTTCATTTTCCCATTGTCGTTCTTCACAGGGTATCAATCCACTGAAGTTTTTTAAATTTGAATTTGGGGCGGATTTGGAAGTTTGGAGTAGTGGAGAAATGAAAGAGAAAGTTAGGGCTGGTTTAGATTTGTTTTCGTTGTGGGGATTGTTAGTGGATAGAATTCGAACTTAATAAAAACGGAATGATGTTTTTTTGTATAAAATTGGAGCTATTTAAAATATGGGTGGGTATGATTATAATTGGAACTGCTTATCCAAAAGGATCCTAATTTAACCAAAACTAAATATTAAAAGAAGTGCTTTGAATAAAAAAAAATTTACTTGCATCCTTGGCCACTTTAATGCAGCGAAAAGGACAACCAGGAGCACTTATCGAGACCGTATTGAATATTATTCATGCAAAGTGGCAAACATTATTATCTGGAGTTAGATTCACACTCGATTTTCTGCTGAAAATATATTTTTTCGATGTAGCGGTAGGTATAAATATATTATCGAGTATCAATTACCTATTTATAAAACAATATTGAAATGTTTATATTCTATTGCTCGTACAATATAACTAAATAGATGGTGTGAATGACATAAATAGGGAGGACTGTTTTTTTCGTATTTTTTTTCAGTTTTGTGTAGTTTTAGTATCCTCATTTTGTTTAAGATAAAAATTACAATTTTATAATTGGTTGCACATACATATCTATAATCTGGATTCTAATTGAAATTTCATAACTATAGAACTTCAACCCTTCAATCCACCACAGTCACGACCAACTACATATTAATGAAGACACAATGCACACTAGTACTCATTGAACTCTAAACTTTTAGATGATAAATTTATGAAATTTTATAATAAGAAAAACTTCATGAGTATAAATAGCTTTAAAAACATATTTGAAAGATTATTTGTCATCTATATTTGTCGGTTTTACTTATGAAAATTGCAGTAGGAAAAACAACTATACAAAGAAGCATAAGATTATAGATCTTATACCATCTTCATTATCTCGAAGTTTGCACAAAAACTTATGCCAATAGAAATCGATCATCCTAAGTAAACGGAAAGAGTAGTAAAAGTGTGAGATTGGTCTAGTATTTAATTAATGTTTTTTTTAGTTTTTTTTATTTAATCCTATTTAATTACCTCTCTCAAAAAGAAAAGAAAAAAGTCAAATTCCAACATGCTTGTAGATTTTCTTCTATGTTACTATTCCTCTTCATTCATGCTTTCTTTGTATTTAAAAATTGTTGATGAGTTTTATTTGATGTTGATTGATTTCAATTTGATTTTTTTTTTTGGATTTTATAAAGTTTTAATTTTAAAAGTTTATGATTATAATTTTCGTTGAATTTAAAAAAATTCAGTTGTTATAGAAGAGAAAAAATGGCAGAAATTTGTAAATTTAAAGTTAAATGAAAGATAAAATGATAAAAACTTGTTTAAAATTTTCACTTTTTAAATTTGGATGGAAGAAATAAAAAAATTCATAGAGGAAATAACCATTCCCTATAATTATTTATAATATGATTCAGTAACAAAGTAGTAGTTGGTCTCACCTAAAAAATGAAACATAATAACCTATTAGTAATCATGATAAAATATTGGCCATGATTATTTGATACCTTATCTTTCATTTTTATTCTTTTACAAAAAAAATGTTGTCTCAGGCTTACTGTAGTATTTTTATTAAGTTGATCCATCTTTGTATATAAAATTTCATTATTTTGTTATGTTGATTTATTTTATTATTATTTTAGAAAAAATATTTTTTAAAATATTGTTTTGGTGACATTTATTCTATTGGTGAATCTAAATTGATGATTTTGTAGTTAGATTTGTATGCAAATGTATTAATTTATAAATTATGGTGGATTTTGTTGGTTGATTTGTGATAGAAATCAAGTATTTTAATTGGACTCGGAAGATTTAGGTTTTTAGATTCGTAAATCTAAAACTTTTTTTAGTTGTTCGATACCAGCACCGACAGTACATACTACTCGTACTGTGAGTGAAAATAACAAGTATTATCTGTCAATAAGTTGCAATACTACGAGTACATCAACCTCTGTGATGTCAATGTATCTTCCTAAACACTGGTGATTCACTAGATTTACACTGCCAATGTAGCAAGAACTAGTCGTATGTAGATTTTATAAAGCTAATATGGGTAACTTAGAGTATAAGTTAACTAACTCGACAAACAAGATAACACTTAATGGTTGTTCCTGTTTTAGCCAAAATACTAGCAACCACAAGATGATATATCCTTAGTCAATCTCAAAACTCGCAGTTTTGGCAACCCCAACTACCAGTGCATAGTGCATTGTGCATTGGTAGTATGATGAGTATTTATTATCAGTATTACTGTCTTGGGTAACAAGCTACTTATCAAATTGTTTGATCTTTTCCCAAAATATATAGTGTGAGTGTATGGTCCACAAGAAATTACGATACATTACAATGTCTTAATAGCGTTGCATGGGCGGTAGAAAACCTTTATAACGACAATATGGTTAAAAATTACCCTCCTCTATATTCGTGCCAACTATTTATTTCCACCGACTACAAACTTTCACCAATTTTATCATTCACTTCTCTATAAAAGGATACTCAGGCGTACCATATTTTTTATCTACCAAAATATAAGTAATCAATTAAGATAACCACTTGTTGCAAGTCGTCAAGTATGTGAAGAGAATAAGGTCAGATGCGACTACCGATGGGGTCTTTAATGAATTTATATGTATAATATACTACATGTACGTGTTATGTATGGCCGTTCAGGAGCTCCCGTTTTGTGTCCACACAATCTTGAAGAAATTTATACCATGTACAAGTATTTGAAATCAGAACCAATATTTAGTACGAAGTAAGGAATGAGGTGTTCAATTAATTAAATTTGAAAGTAACTAATTTCATGATAAAAAAATATGTTACGTTATGTGGAGACGCAAACAGTTTAAAAATAAGATGCAGACAAGAATTGCACACCCATTGAAGGAGTTTTAAAATGTTACATAGAGAAAGAGCCATTTTTTTTTCTAAATGTAGCACGTGCTCGAAATGTGATTTATCTCGTTTCGTGGATAAAACAACGACTGATAATTTATGCTTCAGTGGTGGATGACCATAGTGTTTTTATCTCTTTAATGGATCTAAAAATGAAAGTTTTGTTTGCATACAATTTTTTTAAATCTAAATATTTTCTATAGGTCCTTTGTCATTGGTTTTCATGCCATCATCAACAATTTTATCAAATTTTTATTTCAATAGCTGACATCTTGAATAGTTTATCAAAATTTTATTTCAATAACTCTTTCAATGTTAGATTTGTACGGACCATTATATTTAACCTATTTCAATCATCGTCTAAATATTCTAAAAGAATTGTTATGTCGTCTTTTTAATAAAATCGTGGATCTCGTGCGAACACAAATATTGTATGTAGTTTGTATAACACAAATTTAATTTGTATCTATAACTTCCATTTTTTAGTATTATCTAATTCATCTAAAACAGAACTTAAAGTAGTGTTAAAGACGTTAGATATGATGTCGTTGAATATCTTGTGACTAAAGTGATGTTAATGATTTATTACATTTCAATTAAAAATGGATCTAACCCCAAAACAACTCGAGGTTAAGCTTGCTTGTAATAATAAAATGCTTCAGAAATCCATGTAAGCCGTAGACCTCTCGGACGTATAAATTAGCAACATTCACAGCATCTGTGATTTTCTTACATGAAATAAATTGGGCCATCTTAGAAAACCTATCATCCACCAAAATAATAGAATCGTTACCTTTGGGTTTTCTCGGCAGTCCAGAGATGAACTCCATGTTCACGTTTTGCCACAGTCCCTCCGGTATTAGGAGTGATAGGTATAGACCTACGTTGGATGATTTGTCTTTTGCCATCTAGAAAACCCGACAGTCGGCTTCAAACGGATAAAATCTCTCATCAAATGCGGCCAGAAGAACGACTGGATATAGAGTGAAATGTTTGATATCGACCATTATGCCCCTTGTTGTGTCGCTTCTGTATAATCAATAACATCGAATTACCCTCAGGAATACATAGTAAGTGACCTTTGAAGAGGTAGCCGTTGCTGACTACAAAATATTTTCCGAAACCTGCCTTGGCATCCTCCAGAATATGACCAAAATATGGATCGATAGCAAGTAGATCCTTCATCATCTCGATTTCCATAACATTTCATTTCATACGAATCATCATATTGCGTCAGCTCATGGCATCAACTAAGCGGTTAACTTCTCCAGAAGTGTGGTTGATAGAATAGGTAAATTGTTGAGCAAACGTTGCCTAACCACGCATGACGTGAAGAAAGCTTCTCCTGAATCTACATATGCTTTAAGGCATCATGATTGGTGTATAGTACAAAGTAGTTCTAGGCCAAGTAGTATCTCCAATGCTTCAAAGCCCGCACCACTGCATAAAACTCTTTGTCATAGGTGTTGTAATTGAGTTTTGCTCCACTTAACTTCTCACTGAAGTAGGCTACAGGCCGGCCTTGTTGGTTGACTATAACTCCAATGCCAAGTCCGGACGCATCACAATGCAGTTCAAAGCGTGTGGAAAAATCAAGTAAAAACAAAATAGGTGCATTGGTCAGTCTTACCTTACTATCTTTAAACACAGTAGTTGCCCCATGGGTCCAGCGAAATGTCTTGCCCTTCATACAATCTGTAATATGAGCCATGACAGTTTTGAAGTTATAGATGAACCTCCTGTAGAATGAAACCAATCCATGAAAATAACAAACTTCTGTGATAGAAGTAGGTGTAGGTCAATCCCGCACTGCTGCTACCTTCGACTTATTCAATAACAGACCATATTTTGAAACAACATTCCCAATAAATAGAACTAAATCTGTCATAAAGGAACACTTGTCGAGTCCCCCATAAAACTTCTCTTGCCTCAAAACAACCAATATTTCCCTTTAGTACTGAAGGTGCAGCTTCTCCGTATACTATATATCAGAATATCGTCAAAATACATAACTAAAAAAATTCCAACGAAGAGATGAAATACATGGTTCATAACCCTCATAAACGTGCTAGGAGTGTGAGAAATGTCGAACGGCATGACCATCCACTCAAACAGACCTTCTTTGGTTTTAAAAGTTGTCTTCCACTCATCTCTCATGCGAATACGAATCTGATGATATCCGCTTTTCAAATCCAATTTCGTAAACACTATAGCACCACTCAATTGATCCAGTAAATCACCAAGTCGAAGGATAGGAAACTGATACCTGACTGTAATTTTGTTGATATCCTAGCTATCCACACACATCTTGATTGAGTCATCCTATTTTTGTATTAGTAGTGTTGGAACCGCACAATGACTAAGGCGCTCACGGATATGGCATTTACTCAATAGTTCTTCCACCTATCTACAAAGCTCCTCATACTCCTTTGGACTCATTCGGTAGTGTGATTGGTTTAACAAACTAGCACTCGGTACTAGGTCAATATAATATTGGATGTCTCTTAATAAAGGAAGACATGTAGGTAGAGTTTCGAGAAACATAGCAACAAATTCTACTAATAGCTGGAGAACACGCTCAGGAATCCTTACAAACGGATCATCATTATATTCTTTAACCACCAATAAATAAACAATTCATGTATCACTAGCATGCTCTATAAATGCTTTGTGAGCTAAAAAGTTCTTACTTGACTCATGTGATACAACAAGTGCAGATTTTGGAGCTACCTCTTTAGATGGTGTTAATATGAATCTAATGTTATTCCATATGAAACTATAACAGTTCTTCCTAACATCGTACATGACACTTCTATCATATTTCCATGGTTTGCCTAGCAATAAGTGACAAACATCCATAGCAATAACATCACACCATGTTTTATCCTTATAGTTACTGACAAAAAAAAAAACGCTAGGAATCATTTAGAAATTGTTACCTCACTACATTTCTTTAACCATGAGAGTTTGTAGGTTTGGGGTGGTCTTCTATTTTCAGGGCCAACTTCTGCACAGCTTCTTCGGAAATCACATTTTTGCAGCATCCTGTATCAATAACGAATTTACATACATTTCCCTTGATAGTACAAGTCGGCTGAACGATATTGTTTTGCAGCCAATCATCATGTTCACCTCTTCCCTTAGGCATAAAACATATACATCTTAAAACCAATGCCTGTCCAACATCTCCTCCGAGAATTTTGGTCCGTCTGTACCTCATCAAGAACATCCTCCAGTTTCTCATCAAACTGTGGTTCACCTTTCATATTGAAAATAGCAGCTCTGGTGAACAAACCCCTCAATTATTGTGGTTTTCGTCGCAATTTCGAATATTGCAAAGCAACGTACCCTGGTTCGTGATAATGGTAGCACCTGACCTGCGAAAAAGTACATATACGACTAGCTACCTATGAGTTAGCACTTGCACGAATGAGGACGACAGTTGGTACTGTTGAGCTACGACCTTGAACTGTCTTTTTTGGAAATATCATTGGTGTTGTCCTGGCAATATCTCCCCCATAAGGCCTTTGCGAAAGAGCTTTCTCCATATGCAAAGCGCGTTGATGTGTTTCAGACACATTCATAGGGTCGACCATATTCAGTTGAGCCTGAAAGTGATGTCTCATCCCACCTATGTAGCGATAGACTAATTAACTCGTTGAATCAACAGTATCCACTCGGTTTTGTAGCTTGAAAAAGTTGTTAGTGTATTCATCAATAGTCATTGACCCTTGTTTAAGGTTTTGGAACTGCTGGTAAATTATACATGCAGAATTATAGGGCAAAAACGCATCCTTCGGGCGCTTCACAAACTCAATCCATGTTATTATTTTTGGCTTACCTTGCCTCGATTTGGTATGTTTTAGCTGCTGCCACTAAGATGCAGCTCGACCTTAGAACTTAGTTGCGGTCAACTGTACCCATTTTGCATCTGAAACCTCCTTGAAATCAAGGACTTCTTCAACTAAGGCGATCCAATCGAGAAACTCTTTCGGTTCAAGATCCTTCTGAAACTCTGGGATCTCAAGTCTGATCGGAATCTATCGCTGGTGGCTACCCAAAGATCTCTTCACGATAGTCTTGGGGCTAATATTGACCTTTGTCTTGTTCTCTCCGAGGAGCAAACAGACTATGTTCTCGGCCGGTCTCTCTCTCAGATCCCGAAGGTTGGTTTCTCGAAACCGGAGCTCGAAATCCGTTGGTTTGGTTGTTCAACAACCTTTGCATTGCTTCACCCATCTGCCCAAATCGGTTTTCGAACTCATTCTTATTGTCCGGTTCTACGATTGGAAGAGTGGACTTCCCACGCAAGGATCTCTTAGGCGACATACCTCTGTAACCCACGTCGTATGAGCTATGTCGCTTTATACCAATATGATGACGGTGATATAAGATATAGAACAACTGGCTGCAAAATACATCAAATAGGAAGACAAAACATAGAATAGATCAACACTAACCCTAGGTTGGAGTATAAGAGACTTAGAGAAAAAACTCAAATTTGATTCAAAAAGTCTGACGACAAAAATAAAGTTTGAGATCCTTTTATAGAAGTGCTCAAAACCTTACGCCAAAATTACAAATTGTTCCTCACAAAATAAAATAAGGCTCAGCCCAATTTCAAAGTGATTGGAGCTAGTTAAGTATTTTAATTAAATCTAATAAAAAATGTAGAAAATTAACTAAAACAACTAAAAGAGGGCCTAAAGGATGGATTTTCGGACCTGAACTTCATCACCAAGCTTGGCTCTTGTGAGGCTTCCGAAAGTCGTTAGGCTTCTCGACGTGTTCGATTTGAATGGTCACAACATCTAATCGAGATAACCGAACCCCAAATAAAGCTCGTTGTTGTTTGTAAAAAATGACCGTATAACCACTTTTCAACGGAAAAACGAAAAACCATTAGATCACCATCCAGCAATTCTACTTTTCAATTCCATTGTATAAAATCCCCTCATCACATGCATCTTTTCCATGTGATGAAGAGGATCACCATCCTTTCTCCTACTCCCTACCTACCATCTCTGTTCCCCGCAAGTTACATCGACTCTTCAATGGAGTTCCTCTCATTTTTGTCACTGTTCAGGCCATCTCGCCTCACGCACGGTTCCTCCGCAACACGGTTCTCAAGAAAATTGCCCCGACAGTCTCTCTCCACTCCCCCGGAGAAGCTCTCTCAGTTCATCGTAAAACCACCGATTTCATACTCTTTTCATTTTTGAAGTTCAAAACTGCCCTGAGCCCTACCTCTGGACGGTTACTCCATCTACAGTTAACCATAAATGTTAACCACCTCGACTCTTGCATTGCCAAAAGCGCTAGTTTTTCGAGCGCCAGAATATCCTCGTCCCTTATTGAGCAACTCTTTAATTCTTATTGCAACATATCTTCTCTCTCATCCTCGCCCAATAGCCATTCATCTCCATTAAAGCTGCATTTAATATCTGAGTCTTTCTTGCAAGAAAACTCTCCCGCTTACCGCAGCATCCGCAACCTTATCTCCTTCTGTCTCCACCACCCATTATAGACACTTTCCTCGACCCTCTCCTCTCACATATCTCCTCCCTATCTCTCTGAAACTGTCTACCTCTCCCACCCACACTTTTCCTCTCCTCACCATGGTCGAAACAAGAACCCAAAGATCCCAGAAGAAAATCGCAGCCTCCTCCCTCCGAATAGGAAAACCACTATGAGACGAAATGGGAATCCAATCCCCTCTGAATAGGAAAAACTGCCCATCCAGACCCATGTCCCATGCAAACACAAAACCTCCTCTCAAACTCAAACCCTAACACCAACAAACCTTACCCTACTGACTCTAGCAAATACTTCTTCAGCCCTTCATCCACCTCTCATCAAAACTCGTGTGCCTCGACTCCTTCCAACACTCTGACCACAACCATACAAACTTTTCAAAGCTACACCTTCCAGCAAATTGCCCAAACCGTATCCTCCTTCAACCTCGCGGGATCCACTGTTATTCATACTTCGGGCCATGCTTCCCCAAGTATCCCGCAACTCAACCCGATACATGTTCCAAAAAACTTCCCAGAATTATTCCCTGGTCGCAATAGCAATGGCCAAAATCTATCCCGAACTCCCAAAGCCATCTGTTCCCTTGGAATAAGACCTACCACCATCTTTTGCTCCACCTCGCACAAAGCCAACCCTTCGATTGGACACCTGCACAACAATAACATCCCATTGCAATTACTCCAAGAATATGCCCCCATGGTAAACCTGCACCAGCCCACTCCCTATTCCTCATTTCGCTCATAGGCTAACGTGGTAGCCTCAAACCAAGATTCCAGAGCTCCCACGGCCATCAAAAAAACTGACGACATCTGTTTCAACAAAGGTATCCATATATTCCTTGAGAATGCCTTATCCGGTGGCAAAGATGACTGGCTATATTTCTCTCCGGATACTTCCTATCCAAAATGAGAGCTATTTCGCATGTGCATTCGCTGGCTTGCCAAATATAGGGTTCGTTGGGCCTCCAAGAATGTAAGCTAACACTTTCCGGCCACTACGTTTTCTGATTCTCCTCGGCTGATAATGCAACCAAGTTTTTTAGCGCGCCCCCTAATTCTTCAGCAGTCATTCGGTCTTCCTCCGACGTTAGGCCCCCATGCAAACCCTTGAGAAGAGGCCCTGAAGGCTATCACTCTATGGGTTAAATTCCATGGTATGCCGCACGAACTCTGGACATAAAAAAGACTTAGTATTCTCGGAAGCTCTCTCTTGGAACTCCTCTCTACGTCAATAGTCAAACCGCTAGCCGCTCTCGCCTCAGCTATGCTCGGATTTGCATAATCATGCAAGTGTCTGCCTTTTTCCTTTCATCCATCACCATTGGCTATCTCAGAAAAGAACACTCCATTTGTGTTAAATTTCAAGGGCTCTTAACGATATGCTCTCGATGCATCTCTTTCGGTCATGCACTACAACGTGCCTCCACCCTACCGAGACCCTCCAGCCAGCGTCAACTCGAAGACCGGGTAAAAAACCTCTTTAGGAATCAGATGTCCCTACTATGGCGCTATCAGACTCTAGTAGAAGCGACTATGCCCCCTGATGAAAATCTGCATCCTATGACGAGCGACCCGGGTTGGACCAAAAGCCAGGTGATAGCCAGCAACAACTCTGAGGCTGGTTAGATCAGGCACATCAATAGAGAACCCGTCCCAACGGATGTTACCTCACCGAAAGCGCGCCATGCAACATCAAATGTTAAAAAAAGTATGTACGGGGCGACCCCTTGTTATTTTATTTCAATTCTAATCCAAAAACTTAATCTTATTTACATATATTATGTTGCTTGTCTGTTCAAATGTTCGTGGTCTAAATAACCCTGTACGTCAAAAGGACGTCCAGGATTTTTTTTCTTTAATAGTATTAATATCATCTACCTCCTTGAAACTAAATTCAGCTCTGATAAAGTTGATTTTATTATGAAACACATGCTCTATTGGTGGCTTTGCATAACCAACCATTCGAGCCGCGACTATGGTCGCATATGGATTGCTTGGATTCCTAGTGTTTTCAACATTAATCTTGAAATGGCCACACCCCAACTCATGGATATGAAATTTAACTGGATCTCAAAAAACATCAAATTTTCTGCACCACTGCTATATATGGCTTTAATGAGCCATCTTACTGCGTCCCTCTTTGGACAGACTTATGCTCCCTATCTCAGACCTCTGCATCTCTCCCCTGGACCGTCCTTGGGGATTTCAACGCAATTCGAAACCCCCAAGAGCGCTCTAGCGCCGACCCCCCGATGGAACAATGCTATTACTGATTTCAATGATTGTTGCCAAAATTGTAACCTCGAAGACCTTCGGTCCTCCGGTTTCCAATTTTTTTGGTTCAATAATTACCTTGACAATCCATATCTCCTCTAAGATAAATTAACCTCTAGTTAATGACCTCTAGGACGATTTCCTCCCCAACTCTAATGCCCACTTTGACCTCCCTATACCTCCGACCACACCCCTATAATCCTTTACCTCTTCTCTCAAACCTTTCAAGTACTTTAATGTGTGGCATCTCCATCCCAGTTTCGCTGATATTGTCACCAAAAGCTGGAGCTTACCTGGCCATAAGAACCCAATGAATTCCATAGTCATTAAGCTCTCCCACTTAGCCCCCTCTTTTGAAGCTCTCAACGGGAGAGATTTTAGTAACATCAGCTATAGGGTTGATGAGGCCTAAAAGGCGCTTTCCCGCGCCCATCAAAACCTTGACTTTAACCTCACTGAGCCCTACCTTCTCTCTAAAGAGAGGGAAGCCGCTGAGTCCTACATCTTCTACAGTCATGTAGAGGAATATTTCATTAAGCAAAAATCCAAAGAAACTTGGCTTAAGCTCGGGGATAAAAATACCAAATTCTTCCACAATAATATAAAAGCCCGTAGAGCCTGAAATAAAATTCTCTCTATCACCACTCAGGATGGTCGAGCTAGTACTAACCCAAATGATATCTTCACCACCTTTCTCTCCCACTTCCGTAACTTTCTTGGCACTCCTGGCCATGAGGGCTATGTCGGCCTGAACATAATCAGATCCCTGCTCAAAACCTCTGTCTCCCCCTCCGACAAAGCCAATATGATTAAACACATCCTCGATGGTCGAATCAAATCTACCCTTTTCAATATCAATAATGAAAAAGCTCTGATCCCTGACGCGTTTAGCGCTGGTTTCTTGAAATTTTGCTGGCATATAGTTGGCGCTGATATTTGTGCTGGTGTCAAGCATTTCTTCCGTCATGGGAAAATGAACCCTGACTAGAATAAAAAAATTATTGCCCTCATCCCAAAACTTTCCTCACCTTCCTCCCTCTCGGGCGTTAGGCTCATCTCTTGTTGCAATGTAATCTACAAGATTATATCAAAAATTCTCGCTAACATGATAAAACCCTAGCTCACCTACCTCATTGACTCCACTCAGTCAGCTTTTGTCTCCAACCGCTCCATCATAGACAACATCCTCCTCTCCCAAGACCTTATGCATGGTTATCAGAATAACCGAAAGGGCCCTATATGTGCCCTTAAGATTGACCTTATGAAAGCTTTCGACAATATCCGTTAGGAAATCGTCCTCGAGGCCCTTTATACAATGGACTTCCCAATTGAAATGATAGGTTGGATAATCCATTGCATTACCACCCCCTCTTTTGTCGTCTGTATAAATGCCAATCCCTCGAGCTATTTCCGCGGGAAAAAGGGCCTCTGTCAAGGCAATCCTCTCTCCTCATATATTTTTGTTATTGTCATAAAGGTCTTATCTAGTATCTTCCACAAAAAAGTCAAGCCCCTGTGTTTGGCTTTCATTGGAAATGTCACTCCCTCAAGATCATCAGCCTATGCTTTGCCAACGACCTAATGATTTTCTGCAGATCCAACCCCCAATCGGTCGACCTCATTTGTGAGGGTCTCAATAAATTTGCTAGCCTCTTGGGCCTCCATATGAACCTTTTCAAGAGCCACGTTTTCTTCTCTGGCAGTTCCCCCACGACCAAGTCCGTAATTCTCCATCTACTCAGTTTCCATGAAAGATCCCTCCCAATGTGCTACCTAGGAGTCCCCCTAATCACCTCACAGCTTACCTACAACGACTGCCGCCCCCTTTTCATGACTATTACTTCCCGGATAAGCTTCTGGTCATCAAAGAATATCTTGTGCGCCGGTCGTCTCCAACTCATCAAGTTTGTCCTCTTTGCTCGCCAGGTATACTGGTCCTCCATCTTCATTCTTTCGGCCAGAGTCCTTAAAAAGCTTTCGCAGCTTCTGAGAAGGTTCCTATGGTCCGGCTCGGAAATGAAGATCTCGGGGGCTAAGGTGACCTGGGAAAAGCTGACATTGCCCACGGAGGAAGGAGGCCTTGGGTACCTAAACCTAAAAGTTTGGAATCAGCGGCTGCCCTGAAAATTTTATGGTCCATTATTACCAAAAACAAAAACTTCATTTGGTCTCAATGGATCATTGCGGAAAAAATAAAATCAAAAGCTTCTCGACTCCTCCCTCCCCCCTCCCCTTACAAACTCCACTTGGGTCTGGCGAAAGATCATAAACCTCAGACGGCAAGCCCGTACACCTCTTTATCCTTATCTTTTGAGCACCTCTTTATCGTATGCCCGTACACCTCTTTCATCTAGGAAAACATATGTCGCAAGCTGCTCATCCCCTCCAGCCTCTTATCTTGGGATACCTAGATGGATACCGCTACCTCTTGGTCAAACCATACTAACGGAGCAACCTCCTCTGGCAAACTGCGTTCTGCTCAACCATCTATCACATCTAGAAAGAAAAAAACTCACGCATCTTCAACAACACCTCAGCTCCTAACTCAGCGGTAACTCATCATGTCTTTCAGATCTACGTTTCTGTTTCACCAAACGAAGATATATATCCCTCTGTAATCGTTTCCTTTTAAATTTAATTCAACTATAGCTATCCCTTTGTAATCGTTTCCTTTTAAATTCAATTCAACTGTAGCTAGCTCCACGGAAACTAAATCTCCAATGTAATAGGACTATAAGCCTTCTAGCATTCATGTACCTTTTTCATTTATATATAAAATTTACAGCTTTTGATAAAAAAAATCCTTAATACAATTACATCATTATATCTTTATTGCCTTATATTTTTATTATCTCTTTTATCTGTATCCAAGATCACCTGCTATATTATAGTTGGCCAGGTAATTATAATAGCAATAAAAACACAAGGTAACACTCAATAATTTGTCCTTAAATAATAAATTGACTAAAATATGAATAATATGTGAATCTCCAGAAAATTGTTTAATAAACCTTGAACTAATATACTAGCTCATTTTAATTATAAGTAAACAACTACAAAAGAAGAAGGTGCACCATCTTTTCATTTTCATTTTTGTGCAAGCTCTGATGTTTAACATTTTGATGGGTTTTTTCTTAAACCATAGTCTCTATTAATTATAGCCAAAATAATAGATTTTATTTTCTTTATTTTTAAAAATAAAATGATGAGGTCCAATCTATGTCTATATAAATAAAAACAACAGAGTTGTTTATTAAATCTTTCAGTTTATTGCCTACTTTTTATTTAATTATTGATTTTTATTTATATTGTTTTAGATATTTTTTGCTATTTTTTTACAATCAATTATCAATTATCTATTAAATTTAAAATAATAATTGTATTCGAACACAAAAATAAAATAATCTCCTTCTCCTATACTCCTCCAACAGCTAGTTTTTTTGTCTTCTCTATTTCCAATCTGAGTTTCAAGAGCGGTTTCAGGCTAATCGGCCTGAAACCGGTGGCGGCTAACAAAGGCAAGAGCGGTTTCAGGCTAATCGGCCTGAAACCGGTGGCGGCTAACAAAGGGAAAGATGGGTAGGGAAAGATGGGTTTTTCGTATGCCTTATCTTCATCCGGTGTTCATATAGAAATTTATGATTTAACATCCGTTTTTCTTCGCCGGAAAGTTGTACCTTCACCGGTCTTCCGATTCAATGGTTCTCTTATCTCTCTTACGTCGCCGTCGACGATTCTGTTTGTATTTTGTATCATGCTGAAGTTTTTAGCATTGCGGCAAAAGGTGATTTTAGGCCTCCAGGCCTGCAATCTTTGCCGGTTTTCTTTAACTCTCTATTTCTGACAACCAAGTGTAAGGTCCGCTCCGGTGATCCGTTCATCCTTTCCTCGAAGTGCTTTCTGGCTTTGTTCTGTTTCCTGATTCGAAGCGTTTTTGTTGACGTTGGAGGTCCTTTATCCTCGTCATCGTTGCTTTTTCCATGGTCTCCATCGAGGCACAGGAGATAGTAAAACAACTGTTGATTCTTCATTCATACGCTTTGGTTGTTATGTTCCCAGTGCAGCCTTTGCTCACTTTGATACAGATTTGGCATGGTCTGATCATATCCGCGAGCTTGCGATCATTGAGTAGACTGGACGACGCTCTCCTTCAAAGTTTGTAGGCTCGGCTTAGTTTTGAGAAGGATTCGGTGTCCTTTCTGAGCTTGGGAATGGCTATGGTTTCTGTTCACAAGATGGAGTATGGAAAGTATGGGATGAATTCGGCTTCCGGTAAGATCCAGGAGCACTCCAGTTTTGTTGGAACAAGTTTGGTTGCTTTGTGCTTCAGGTTGGATCTCTGGTTACTCTCCTCGGATGCGGCACCACTTTGTATGCTTAGTTTGGATTGGTTTAGTTGTATCTGCTTGAATCAGTCAGGTTGGCTCGTGTCGGAATTCGTGGCGGCTTCACCGATGTTAGCAGTTACATCTACCGGTTGGTTCGCGGTGGATCTTGCGGTGGCTGCACCGATGTTAGCAGTTACCTTTAATGGCTGCTTCAATTCGCTTATTTTCTCAGTTACTATGATAGAACCATTGTCGTATACTCTCACTATCCGATCGGAGCTTACATTCAAGATTAGTGGTAAACTCATCACGGTGAACTTCGAGTATCAAGGACTTCCATATCAGTGTGCTAAATATATTGTTTTCGGCCATCCCACCAGACTCTGCAAAAAATGTCATCAGATTATATCTTCGAAAGAATCTGATCCCTCAGAGATTGAGCCAGAGCCCTGTACTGGCAATCACCTCACATCCTTCGAAGAAGTCGATGAGGCGAAAAGTAGTGCGGAGGTTGACTCATCTCCGAAAAGGCTTTGTGCAGCGAATGCAAAGGATAAAAGTAGTTTGGATTTGTCCTCCGACAGGACCATCGTCTAAAGCACTATAAGTTTTATTTATGAATGTTGCATCTTGGAATGTTCGAGGCCTAAATGATCCCATTAGGCAAAAAGATGTTACTGATTATATTATTAGTAATAGTATCTCTTGTTAATTCTAGTATAAACTAAAGTCCAACTGTATAAAGTAGATAATATCATTAGGAAGATGGTTCCCTTTTGGCAAGTCCTAACCAATCACTCCGACCATCCTCTAGTTAGAATTTGTATTATTTGGAATTCCAATGTAATTACTATTTCTAGGTTATCCCAATCTTCCGAACTCATCCATTGCTTGGCCAAGTGCCACAATTTTGATGCTTCTTTCAGATATTTTGCTATTTATGCTTTTAATGAAGCTTCTGATCGAGTTCAACTCTGGAATGACTTAATTACCATTTCCAAGGTAAATAATCTCATTCCATGGGTTGCTCTCGGGGATTTTAACGTTATCCGTCACCCGGATGAGCGCTTAGGTTCCTCTGAAAATTGGAAATCTTCCATAGACGACTTTAACAATTGTTGCTTCCTTAGTGAGCTCAATGATCTTAGATCCACAGGATCCCATTTCACTTGGATCAATAAGCAACCTGATCATCCTATTCTTTCCAAACTTGATCGATTTCTGGTCAACCTTGTTTGGGATGATCTTTTCCCAATGTCTTTCGCCCATTATGGTTTTCTTCGTACCTCTGACCACACCACGGTTAAGCTTAACTTAGGTTTTCCTCGACCTAAGCGTACAAAACTGTTCAAATTCTTTAATATGTGGCAAGCTCACCCACAATTCAAAAATAGTGTGTCGACTAATTGGAATAACTTCATATCTTCTAAAGGTATGAGACTTATCTCAGATAAACTTCTGAGACTTCAGTCTGAGCTCACTCGACTCAACTGTAAAGAGTTTAGTAATATTATCTCCAGGGTTCTGAGCGCGCAAAAAAGATTATTTCAGGTGCAATCTAACTTGGATAAGGATCTCTTAAATCCTCTTCTTGTCTCGGATAAAAATGAGGCTTTATCTTCTTTCATCTTTCTTAGTCGAGCCGAAGAATCATTTCTAACGCAAAAATCCAGAGAAAACTGGATTAAGATTTGGGATAAAAATACTAAATTTTTCCATAATAGTATTAAGGCTCGACTCTTCCGTAACAAAATTGTTTCCATTAACAATGAGTATGGATCCACTATCTCAACTCCTAATTCTATTGCTAATGTTTTTATAAGATACTTTGAGAACTCTCTTGGTATGAGACAATCTAATGGCTATCCGGGTTTGGAAACTGTCTTCTCCCTCCTTAATTCTAAAATCTCTAATTCTGACAAGGAATCAATGATCCACGAGATTTCTTATGAAGAGATTAAAGCTGCATTGTTCAGCATTAACGGTAACAAATCTTCAGGGTCGGATGAATTCAATTCCTGTTTCTTTAAAACCAATTGGAGCATTGTAGGCCATGACATATGTAATGGTGTTCTTGAATTCTTTCACTCTGAATCTCTGGACCCATATGGAGCTCCACTTCTATTACCCTCATTCCTAAAAAGGACTCCCCCTCTAGTCCGTCAGATTTTAAGCCTATTGCTCTTTGTAATGTTTTTTACAAAGTCATTTCTAAAATTCTAGCCAATGGAATTAAGGATTCTTTCCCCTACCTCATTGATAATTCTCAATCGGTATTTGTTAAAGGAAGGAACATTTCGGATAATATCTGTTTATCCCAGGAGCTCTTACGAGGTTATCATTCCAATCATAAAAACAAAAGGATTGCTCTCAAAATTGATCTAATGAAAGCCTTCGATAGTGTCAGATGGTACCTCATTCTTGACATCCTTGTTGCTATGAATTTTCTTGAGAAGATAATCTCTTGGATAGTCAAATGTATATCCTCTCCTTCTTATTCCATTAATATTAATGGAGATCCCCATGGTAATATCAAAGGAAGGAAAAGTTTGAGACAAGGAGACCCCCTCTCCCCATTTCTCTGTGTTCTTGTCATGCAAGCCCTTTCTAGCATTCTTTTGGAGAAGAGCAAGGATAAGAATTTCCGCTTCCATTGGAAATGTCAAAAGCTTAAAATCATAAATATTTGCTTTGCAGACGATCTAATGGTTTGTTGCCATGGGGACGTTAAGTCCCTCAACCTCATCAATGAGGCTCTAGATGAGTTCCACTCCCTCTCGGGTCTAAAAGTCAACCCTTCTCAAAGTCACATTTTTTCTCGGGTATTGATGATTTTCTCCGTGCGGAATTTCTTTCCATCATGGGATACCTAGAAGGTTCTCTGCCTATAAAATACTTAGGTGTTCCCCTTCTTATTAGTCGGCTTTCCCACTTGGACTGTCGTCCTCTTCTCCATAAAATTACCTCTAGAATTGATTTGTGGACCTCTAAGCATCTCTCTTACGCTGGTAGGATTCAGTTAATTAAATCTGTATTATTCGCTGGTCATGTCTATTGGTCTTCTATTTTTATTCTTCACGCTAGAATAATCAAAGAGTTGTCACAATACCTTCGTTGATTTCTTTGGTCGGGAACTGCGATGAAAATCTATGGTGCTAAAGTAGCCTGGTCCACGGTCAGTTTACCCACCTTAGAGGGCGCCTTGGTATTCTGGATCTAAAAATATGGAATCATGCGGTTGTCCTTAAGCATATTTGGTCTATCATTAGTAATAATAATCACTTTATTTGGTGTGATTGGATAAAAGTTGAAAAAATTAAAAACACAAATTTTTGGCATCTTCCAATTGGATCCTCTCCTTCTTGGATCTGGAGGAAAATTCTTCATCTTCGCCCTTTGGCTTGTAATCTGTACAGGGTGGCCATTGGCAATGGTTCGAGTACCTCCTTCTGGTACGATCCTTGTCTTTTTTCCTCATCGCTTACTTCACATTGTGGAGATAACATCATAATCGACTCTAGGCTTGGGAAGAATCTCAAGGTCTCGAATATCATTCATGATGGAACTTGGAACTCACCAGCAAATCTAAGATCAGCGCGAGCTCGAAGCCGTGAAAGTTTAAGGGAGATCCAATCTCTAATCCTTTATCTCCCTCCTCCCAACATCGAGTCCAATGATACTCCTTTTTGGACGGCGAAGAAAGGATGTAACTCCTTCTCTATCAAAGACACGTACCTTGATATTCGTGTGTCCCACCCTAACGTAGGGTGGGCCGGGTTAGTCTGGAATAAATATAATATCCCTCGTCATTTCTTTATTTTATGTCTCGCTATATGGGGCAAACTTGCCACGAAAGACAAGCTGATCACTTGGGGTTATAATATCTCGACTGATTGTGTCCTTTGTAACTCTGATATCGAAACTATCCCTCACATCATTTTTTAGTGTAGTTTCACCCAAAGTATCTGGACCAATTCTAGTATTAAACTAGGTTTCCCCTTTACGGCTTCTTGCTGGCAATCTTGGATAAGTGCAGCATCAAATTGGTCACAATCTCGTAACCATAGTATTTGGAAATCTGGCTTCGCCGCGGTAATATACCACATATGGAATGAGAGGAATTCAAGAATATTTGGTTCCCATCCAGCCTTAGCCTCCATGGTTTCTCGCTGCATCCTATCGGATCTCTGGTTTAGATTCCATGGCACCAAGATTAGCTAGCCTGTTTAATCTCTGTATTGATTTTGTTTGTTTGGATTACAGGTTTCGAGAGGAGTATGCAGGTCATCTTCTCACAACCGCGATGATTCTCTATGGAGGTGTACGACTACTGTCCCTGATGTCTCTGATGTCCATTTTGTTTGATCAGTGTTCCACTATTTTTTAAAACTTTATCTTATTCTATTATGATTGGGTAAAATGTTGAATCTTTTCTACCCGAAGACTATATTAGATTGTATTACTCGGAGTATGCCCTAGTTTCTTGTATGAACCATTTTCAATTAATTTAAAGTTTTATTACACCAAAAAAAAATTGTGATAGTATTTTATTTTATTATTAGCTAAACTGACCAATAAATGAGGATAAAAAATACAACTTAAAAACAATATACATGGATAAAAATAATCCAAAATTATTGCTTTGTTAGTCACGATTAAAACAAAAATTATTACAAAAATATTGTCATCAATGAGTACCAATAAAATGAATATAATAAAAACGGTGTATAAAATTACAGAAGTTCATAAAACCTAATGTAATCTTCTAAATACATGTTATTAGATACAAAAATTTAAAGAAGTATAAATCATTCAACTTATATTTTATTTCATTTTTTTATCATTTTCTTTAACATATAATTATTTTATTAGAATATTTTTACCAATTTTCTCTAACAAACCAAAATAACTCAATTGTTCCTGAGTAGCAATCATCAATTTATATATGGGTGATTTGAAAGAAAAGAAAGAGCCCAGCTAAAAATGGTCTGGGGTAAAGAAGTAGAAGGATTTGTGTAATTTGAAAATTCGGTGGCAAACAATATATGTGACAGAGTTTGTTAAGTTTCCAAATTTCCCATTGAGGAATTCTACTCACTAAAAGGTGGATTTTCTTCTCTGCTAAGAAACTCTATCTTGAAATTCAAGAAAAGCTTCAGATAAGCTATTTATGGCTTTTTGTCATTTATATATGATCTCATCCAATCTCTGTTATCTTCTAGTTGTTGTTCCTCACTCGCACGATGAAGTTAAAAAACAAAAATATTTGTCACTCCTCAACA
This sequence comes from Limnanthes douglasii subsp. nivea, assembly GCA_036936605.1. NCBI lineage: Eukaryota > Viridiplantae > Streptophyta > Magnoliopsida > Brassicales > Limnanthaceae > Limnanthes > Limnanthes douglasii. Next base: position 139,863,936 of record JAUPFV010000004.1, on the reverse strand, counting down.
TAAAGACCATTTTTCTGCTCTTCGATCCAAAAAGCCTCAATCATCTACTCCTGAAACTCAGGAAACTCAGCATGTCTTCCCTCCACAACCTGCAAAATTCAACAACCATATATCTTACTCAGATATACTCCAGAATCATCCCAAAAAAGTAACCATAAACCTTCCCAAGTATTCCACAAATCTGATCAGATATCAATGCAGTTTGAGGATGAAACAAAAGACTCTTTACGGAAATCAACTTCCTATACTCTAGTTGGGAAATTCAACAAAGGTTTTCCAAAGACACAAGCACTCGACAAATTCTTTGAAGTAAAGAGGTTTGAAGGGGACTTTTCATATTCAAACTGAGATTCCAGAAATTTGTTTATGAAATTCTCTCTGAAAGATGATATCAGCAAGATTTGGTCAAGATTTTCCTGGCAGATTGATGATTACTCAATGCGCATCTTTAAATGGCTACCCTCTTTCAACGTTAAAAATGAATGCTCTATCATACCAATTTGTATCAGAATAGAGAAGCTACCTGAACATTTGTATAACCCTGATATTATTAACTCAATAACTGCTTCTATAGGCTGCCCTTTCAAAATTTGGATTCCACCAAAGAACAAAGCAATGCACAACACATGATATGCCTGGGTCGAAATTGATTCTGTGGCTTGCTTTGGTGATAACAGAGGCTACTGGATTCAGCTAAGTTACAAAAAAGTTCCGAAATATTGTACGCATAGTTTTCATGTTGGTAATGATAAGATTGAATGCAATAAAACCACTCAAGACAATCCAGTCCAAGATGTTCAAACAAAGGCAATTCAGCTAACCTCACAAAACTCTAAATCGGGCCTCAAAGTGGTAAACCATGGCAAAGCTACAACAAATATCATCACGAGTGAAACTCAGATTGATGATATCCCAAAAGCAAGCGAAACAATAAATAGCCCTAGGAGAATATCAACACAGGAACATGAAGTAGAGTTTAAAGAAAAGGAAAATACCAATGAAACCCAGCAGGATAACAGCAATGGAGCAGAAATAATTGAAGCAATCAAATATTTTGAAGACAACCATAACCTGTTTCATAGACTCAAGAAGATGAAGGCATATGATGTTCTTAAAGCAGAGCAATTGATTGCCAGGAAATGTCATGAAAACTCTAGATGATGGAACAAAATCAAAATAAGATTTAAGTTATGAATATTTTCTTTTGAGTTGCTGGACTATAGAAGTTTGAATGCAATAAAAATTTCAAAAATGGAGGCAATAAAAATTTTAAAAATAGCGCCAATTCTTGTTAAGAAATTTCAATTCAGCCTCAAGTATATACTCTTTTTAGAATTAATTCTTACAATTCTAAATAGTCAATATATATCCTTAAAATTTGTAATCCTCTGTTTGAGGCCCCAATTTTAATATAATTGTTACTTAGCTCAACTTGGTGTTTCAAAAATCTAAGTTCTTCGATTAAATAAAATATGTGGTTATATGTTACTTATTATTTTTCAATACAAAGGTGAAGTTGTTTCAATGTTTCTCTCGTTTACACAACAACAAAAATTGAAATTCATCTAAGAAAACATAATCTACTTTCTTTAAGTTTTTCTTTTAACAAAAGCTCGTAACTTTAGCTCAGTTGTTCGTGTAAAGAACCTTCTCTAGTGTTATCATCTATGATTCATGATGGTTCATAAGAAGAGCAAAATCAATCTCTCTATTTATACTGATACACATCAATTAAAGATGATTCTCGTGACGATTGTTCTTCTAGATGTACGGATCATAATGCGCATTTTCTTGTGTATATTGATCATAAATAAGACCAAATTAGAGTAGTATGGGATGGTCTCTATGACTATATTGCAAACAAATCAGGTCCAAATGACTGGGCGACATCGAGCAAAACAAATGGCATATCACTAAGTATTTTACCTTTGAAATTTTAATAAACTTTAGAATCTTTGGAGGTAATCTTTTTACTAGCTAGAATGAATTTTGTTTAACTTGTTAATGATCTAATGGTGCTTCCAATTTTATTCGAATAAATAAAACTTAAACACGATAGGGGTTTCACGCTAATGACTTGCTCAATTACATATTTAGAAAGTGGTTTCATCCTCTTGGTTGAATTTTTGTTAGCACGTTTATTATCTCTACTTTTAGTTTTTGCATTATCAATATGTGGAATGATTTTAGTTTTTGTAGGTTTAAATACTTTGAGAATTTTTATTAAGATATGTACGTTACGATCATGATCGTAACCACGGATTAGAGAACTTATCTTTGTTACTTATTCTTTGAAACAATCATCTTCATTATAATCGGTGTGCTTCAATAATTTTATTCTTTTATTCTTTTTATCATACTTACATCAAACTTACGATACTCCATTATTAGTAAACCAACTTCGCATGCACAAGGTAAACCATGATCGATTCTAATAAATATTTGCATTCTGCTTTATCGATCCTTATTAATCTATTCTTTTCGCATTTTTTTATCAAAAGTCTAAGGCAAAAATTCTGATATGAAACATCTAATGGTATCAAATATCTAGCAATCATAATCAACTTTAGATATTAGCTTACCTTTTTCGAATGATATGTTTGCCTTTGTTTGTTAAATCTCTAGTAAAACATTTTTTTCTTAAAATAAATCAAATGTAAGTTGGATCATTCCAAAGAAATGTTCGAGGGATGCATTTACACCTTTCATTCTAATATTCATTAAATTAATACTTTATTAATAATTCAAAAATAATATAATAATTTCATTAAATTATAAAAGTTTTAGCTTACTAATTTGTTGTATTATTTTCAAAATATTTGAACCTGTTAGTGGGAACATAAAGAAACTCTTCACTCTAAGATTTGAGCCAAAATATTTGAGCGTAATCGAGGGCTTCTAGGTATGCTTTATATTCTTATTTCACCTATTCTATATTTAAGCCAAGATGTTTGAGCGAAATTGAGGGTTTTTTTATGGTATTTGGATAAAATTTGTATCCCAAGACTTTTGAAATCTTTGAATATAATTCTGTCTGTAAACATTTTCTTAGTCTTTGCTATAATATTTTTCTTATATGTCATCTATGTAAAAAGTGTGTCGCTTTTGAAATATATTGTCAATTAATTTTATCTATTATTTATCTATTACCAAAATATATTGTAAATCATAACTGTTTTACTTCATGAGCAACTAAAAAGGATTCAACGTCCACAAGTAATTGTCAACCCTTGCGACTAAAAAAAAAGAGAATGTGATGCAAAATATGATATTAGTTTACATAACACCAACAGTCTAGAAAAATGACATCTTGTATCTTGTCGTTCTGTATGTAATATCCGTAATACCTTATGAAATGTCCTTAGAAGATTGATAGACATCATGTGTGCAAAAAATAAATCGGTGATTATTTGGGACCCATTACTTCGTGTTCTATTTTATTCATTATAATTTTTCTCTTATATCTTACCCAATAATTACTAAAACTTGTGACTAACCGCATTTCTCCAATGTATGATGTCTTTGTTTAACATTATAAATGTTATGTACATTGAACACGTTATGAGGATTAATATTCTTTAACGCATGGGAAGTATCCCGAGGATGGAAGCCGCATATAGATAATTAGTTCACCAACTCTTCTTCAACTGTAGTAATTTTTTCACTTGAGTACATTCTTTTACAATTTAACTAGTGAATGATTATATCTTCCAAATTGAACTGCAAAAAATCATAGCTCATCGTCAACATGATAATCTCTAAGTTTTAAAAAAAGAATTCATTTTTTGTGCCCCTTTCATTATGTTGTTGCTATGCTTTGAGAGCCATGATGTTACGTAGCATTCTCTGTTTATTTTTTTATTTCCTTTATCACGACCACTTTACCATTTACGGGATATCTTATATATTCTAGCCAAGATTGGCCTATATTATATTATATGAAGATGATGCATCTACCACCATGAAAATACATGTTATCTTTTTTATTATTCATGTTTTCTTAGGTTTACGTCTAGAGTTTATTCTCCTAGAATAGTTACATTTGCACCTGTGAATCCTGTCAGGACTCTCTGACTTTGGACCACCATCGGTGCCCCTCCCATTTTTCATATGTTCCTTGATATAATGTATTTGTCAAGTTTCCAGTATTGATCATCACCCTGGGGTTCTTTATGTCAACTAACTTTACAATTATTAGTACTACGTCAATGTGGGAAGATTCTACTCCCTTCAAATTATTATTTGTGAAGGATAGGTCCGGGTATGGGTTCCTATACAAGTGTGGGGATGTTTTCCCTTGACATACTATTTTAATTTTATCAGTATATATCTTTCTTTATCTTTTTGTTATTCCAGAGTATGGGTCTCCTCCGGCAATCATTATGTTTGTTTATTTGTTTGGATCTATTTCCAGGTAATTCGCTTCCTCTTTTGGTTCGACCACCGTGATGGCACTTGTACCTAATCCTTGTTTAGATTCTTTTTTAGGCTTGTTTTATTGCATCACCTACATTATGTCCTAGTTCCTCAATAATTTTACTTTTTTTAAATTCATTTAATTTTCTTTGTCTATTAAAACTTAGATTTGGTCCTGCAAAACCAAAACATATCTAGTAAAGTGACCTATGTCACCATAAAACTTATATTACTTTTTTATCTATGTTTTCATTTAGTCCCAACAACTTTCCAAATCGGCTATACTTGATGGAATCCTATGTTTTTCTTAGATTGTCGTTAATGACTTTGTCAGTTTTGTGAATCTTCCCTTCGACGGTCGATTTGTTATCCTGATGCTTTTAGCGATGTAAGTAACTTTTGACTTTCCCGTTTACGTCTGATTTGGCGTTGATTTTGCTGAAGCTTTAGCGTTATTGTTCCTTGGTTATTTATTTTTCACTTATCAATGCTATAATATCTATTTTTCTTACCAAAGTACCTCCGTATTTTCTATTTTTTTTTATTATGGCTACTTCATCCTCTTGATGAATCATTCCACCTGGGTCAATTGATAAAAGGGTTTAGTTTTTAAATCATTGTCTAAATGATGCAACAACCATTAGATCGTGGTAATTTTATAATTGTGAGTTTGTTTCAATGAATCTTTTAGGGTAGTCCATTAAGCTCTAATTATCCCTTTATTTGTAATGGAATATATATTATTCATCTTATTTAATTTATCTTAAACCCATGACGTGATTCTTAAATGGGGTTCAAAGCATCTTGTAATTTTTAACAACCTTTTGAGAGACTATAATATCATTGCATGGTTGTTCCCCTCATGTCATGGAAAATTCTTGAGAATTTATTCCATCGTCAATTCCATATTGTAACATTTCATTGCTGAATTGTTGGATATGGTGCTCTTCATTTATTTTTCCATCATATTTGTCTATCTTGTTGTTATCATAGAATGATGACATTTCATTAATCGACCCTTATTCTCGCCTCGCCGATGCATATATTGGAGTGAATTCATCTGCGACCACTTATCAAATGAGGTTACAAGACTTGACAGATCAACTATTCGAGATAGAGTCAACGTTCCCCGAGTTGAGTATAGAGCAGCTTCGCGAAAGTGCTTCAGACTAGTGCATAGGTTTCGAGATTGATTTTACTTTATGTTATTTTAATGACTTTTTTCTTATTACTGATTTTATTTTTACATTTTCTTATATCACGGCTACTTTAAATCACGATCAGTTTGTTATGTACGAGTTTAATTTTTTATGTTTTATTGTATCACGACTATTTTTTTACGATTATGAATACTCGAAGTTTATTCTGGTATCCATAATTTATATGTTTCATATATCGATATATTTATTCAATAGGTGTCCGAGCTAATTTTTGTAGGGCTACTTGGATTCCTTTCTCTAATAAAATTTAGGGCAATACTATATCTCGATCCAATTTTGTTAGATCTCGACCTCCAAAATTTAATTGTTACTCGTCACGTGGGTCTATCATGACATACATCGGGGGTTGCGTTAGTCTTATTCAATACATTTCGTAAACTGATTTGTTAAGATAATTACAGTGTCCACAACTTACATGTATCCAATATTAATAGGTCTATTTGGATTCTGTTATCCTCAGATGAAGCTCAATAAATAAATGCTACACTCTTGTAAAATTAAACCTTAAAAACTGACACTTTATAAAAAAATGTCTGAGTAGACCAATCTCGAAGATAAATATTTAAAGAAAGCCTTCGTTAAAGTGAAGAAATCATACAATGATAAAGGAGGTAAACCGTATTTAGATGCAATATTATGCCAGTTGTACTATCATAATGGTAGGGATTGTGTCAAGCCTTCAAACAATTCATGATGTCCAGAAGAGGTGAAAACTAGATGCAAGTATCCAATGACAAAACGCATACATTGGTTTTCAACCTCAATGGTGAGAAACATCATACTACGTTTTTTATTTTTTAATTACTTGGTGACCGACAGTATAACCGAGGAACAGTTGGATAAGGTGCATAAAAAAATAAAAAATTAGCGAGAGAAAGTTATGTACGATGCTCAATTGAACCATGAAATGGAGAAATAAGAAAGAAAATTTATAAAAATGAAACTCGTCTGACAGAAAAGCAATAGTTTGTATTACCATCAAGAGTTTCTGAATTACTACTACGTTATTTATGTTTATGTATCGTAAGTCATAAGTTATCATTGTTTCAATTTTAGAATTTATAAGTTATTGTTGTATTTGATTTCAGTCAAGTTTAAGTTTTTTTATCATTTATTTTTGCATCATGTCTTTATAAAGGCTTTATTTGAGGATAACTTATTTTAAATTTCAGTTTTACATATTACGTGTGAGTGGAAATTGATTATTTATTCTCACTGAGTGTGTGCAACATTTTACAACCTAGCGCGCTAGCATTACGCAAATATGTATAATTGTGTGCACCCTAGGCGTGACATTACATTTTATGTTATGTAATCCAAGTATGAATAATCCATTGCCTGTTTCGAAAAAAAATCTTAATATTATGTTTTAAGCATGATGTGGACAATTTTAAAAGTAAACATACGTAAATGTTATATGGATTAAAAAACAAAAGGAAAACGATACATAAATTAGTCTTAGATGAAATATCAATACCTGAACGATAAGTAAATAATTCGTAATTATGCCGCGCTAACAAAACTGAAACAAGTTACACACGTCGTAGCATAATTGAGGGTTTCAATCAAATCAGTAAACTTTATTGCTCCATCATGCATAATGGATGTTTGAACCGACTTGATATGGTTTAATTTTTTAAATCATTAGTTGAGCAAAACTGCCCACGCACTTGCTTATTTGGTAAGACACAGATACCATACTAGATTTATTATCGGAAATGGTCCATCCAAAACAACCTATAAGAATAAAAGTTTGATAACGTAAGGTAAAGTAACATATCATAAAATTTAGTTACTTACATGAACGAAGTGGTTACCATGTACAAAATCAAGATCAATTTCTTTTATGAAACATGATCGAGGCAGCGATCCGTCTAAAGGTATATATGTGTAGGACATATAGAAAGAGATATGGTATACCAAGCATTGATATTGAGTGGCTATCACTAGGTCGAGTAACATCATACAATATTTACTACTTCTATTATATACTTTAAACCAATCTAATCTCTAAAGTAGGTTGTCTCAGTTTCTACATCGCCGAACACTGTCACCCAAAAATTGTGTTAGCCTTTCAATCCGCAAATCAAAGCTCACCTCACTAATTACCATGAATCGAAACATTCATATACTGATATAGCTATGGCCCGATAACCGCACTAATCGTTTGGATAAACTTCTACCATGTTATTAATATAATCAATAAATAATTTGGAAATCATCCCTCGTAACCAATAAGATTGTTACTCATACTAGATGTATTTACTCGATATACTTTCTTTCTTTTTTCTTCAGGAGAGCTTTAACTTTTGATGAATTGATTTTTTTGTAGGCGAACAAGCTAGATATTGTATTAAACGTGCTATTATTATGGCCTTGACTAGAGTCATATTCAAATAAAGATGCGTCTCGTTTAGTCGATTTGTTGAGACTGACCTTTTCCGACCTTTAGTAATTATCGGTTCATTAGGCTCTAATATGTGACTTCTTTCGAGTTTGAAGATTTGCGTTATCTTATTTATAATATGATCTTGTATATTTGGGTCGTAACCACATATATATAACTATCTATTATGTCAATTTTTCATGTTAGGTCATCTTTCATACCTATTATATCTCTAGGAATGATCTTTAGAGTACTTTAATGTACATCACAGTTACTAAAGGAAATGACTTATATTATTGCGTAGCCATAGCTAGCGTACATGGAGATGGTAACCTGTGTATTTTCCTAACAATACAACGACAATCTACCCAATATATGCCTATTTTTCTAACATATTTATAAGTTTCATGGATAATTTCTAAGATAATAGAAGATAAATTACCTTTTAATTCTTTATAGACAATAATTTCATACAACACTTTCGGACAATAATTACTTCACCGTATATCGTTATCCATTAATCCATGGTATAATCTATAGCCTTTAGACAAAATAAGAACACTTCGTTTAGTATTCAATCAGACAATGACGTCATAAAAATCCATAAACTCTTCCACAATATCTATTTCGGGCATCACCTTTTTATAGTACACTAACAAGTTTTTGTTAATATTTTATTTGCATAGCATGTGGATAACATCCATAAAACATATTCAATAACTCGCATTAAAGCTAACTATCAAACGATGAAGATAATATTTGGAAATTCATAAATATTATCCACCATCACGGTCCTTAAAACACTCAAAACCCTCGTGTTGTTCACTTATTTCTTGGAGCTTATAAAGGCGAAAGCAATAAAAAATATCTTTTTGGTTGATATTACACCAAAAATTTAAAACAAAGGCATCTTGTACCTTTCTGTCTTGTAGTACTGTCCATGACATGAACTCGAGGGAATGTGCGTAAAAGTTTGGTACTTGTAGGATGCGCGAAAAATAATTGTGAGAACCTCGTCATTTGTGTCGTTTGTTCGATGTCACACAGATTACTTGTGTTCTTTCAATTTACACAACAAGAATTTCATTTGGGTTTGCCAAGCTTTTTCGATCAACCTTTTTTTTACGAATGTTGTAAATGATGCATGTGCTAGATATATTTTGAAGGTTATGAATCTTCAAACCCCCGAATATCTCTCTCGGACGAGAACTGACTATCGTTAACCTACGAACTAATTCCTCTTCTTCCGCCTATTGTTTAGCGGTTTGAGAATGACCACTCAAGTGTAAAACCAGTGCATGGTTGTGTTTCCTATTTAACACATTCAATTTCCAAAAATCATATTTGGCTTTTACTAGACTTCTTTTTGACATGAAAGAGCAACAATATTTTTTTATGAGCATTATCGTTATTTTTTCACAATCCCCCCAGTTTGAGTTTAGGTTTATAAACACCGTACCTCTCATATTCAAAATATACCCTAAGAGTTTTTCAATTTCTATTACTGTCATCATCTTTGGTATTAATAACGATGAACCTATGTCGATGGCTATGTATTTTATCCATGTTTTCAAATTGTCTTTAATATAAAATCTTTGGATCGTAAAAATATGTGTGTAATCGGCCATTATATATGCTGGTTATTCTGGATCGTACAAGATACATAAAGATAACGTACATGGAAATTCAGACTCACTAAATGTAAGTCGAACCCAAATCGCGGACGAAATTGCGCCAGTTTGTGTAAAACCACGCGTATGGAGTGCGCCATGTTATGCAAAATCACACAAAATTGTTCAAAATTATAAGAGAAATTGTCCATGAACAATGAGCGTAATTTGGTGTAAATTGCGCATGCAAAACGGGTGATTTAGCACAATTTCGCGCATCATGGGTGTGCGTTAGTACAAAATTTAACGAACGACAAGTGTGAAATTATAATTGACTTAAAAAACAAAGAAATGTATTTTTATGGTTGTCTCTAGATGATCCGTTAATAGTTCCCCGTCTTTTGATATAAAATGATAAATATTACAACTAAACTCATTATTTTCATCACTTAAATCCATACTTTGTGAGATTATATGAAATTAAGTTAATTTTTAGTTGATTTTGTAGTGATTTTAGTAATGATAGTTATAGGGATTCAGTTTATTTTTGGAAAGTAAGTCAAAATTTAATGTTCTTACGAATAACAATATCTTGGAATTTTTATTTTTTTAAAGTGGGATCCAGATCCAACAAATATGAATATTGATGTGACCTAACCCAAAATAATATTTAACTAGGGCAGTACGTAAAGACTAATATCAACAATCAATCATCCATCACACCTCTAGTAGTTGATGAGTCCGAATTCTGCACACTCCCCGGACAAGGACAGATCGGTACAAGGCCTCCGGACCGGACAGATCACATGGACCGGACAGATCACTTTGAATACTATGACCATAGGACTGTTCGAACTATGACAAAAGTACTAAAAAACCTAAACACTTCTTGACTAAGCTACTTGCTCTCCTACTTAGAGCTCATGGGTCTTTGAACATGACCCGGGTCCATTAAACATGACCCGAAAGCCCATAAGGGCCCAAACATCAGGGTATAAATACCCAACCACCTGCATAAAGTGTGGGTAATGAGAATTAACTGCTACCAGGCTGCTTAATTATCTCTCTACTCACCACTCTAAACACATAACACTCACATACTACCATAAAACACCAAGTGAAATTACTAGCCTACCCTCAGGCGATTATTATCCACACCAAATTGGCGACCACAGTGGGAGAAGAAGGTGCCTGAATCAAGCATTCAAAACCAGCTAAGAAAATCTGTCCGAATGAATCCGGACAATCCAGAACTACCACCAGCTTTGCTCGAAGTGGTGGGAGAGAACGATGAATACACTATCGAAGAGCGTGACAGGCTAAAGGGTGAAATAGAAGCTCTGAGGGCAGAAAAGGCCAAGATGGGCGTGAAAGAAAAGTCTAAAGCATCGGTTGCTCATCACACCGATAACCCCAGAGAGCATGAGTCTTCAAAAACTCATGTGAGCACCAAAAAGACTCATGCCAGTTCTAAAAAGTCTCACCGGTCCAAGCCTGTGGAGAGTTCTGACTCAAGCTCAGAATCTTCTGATAGCTCTTCGGACGATGAAGGAGTTGAAAAATCGTTATCCTCAAGCAGCGGTGATGATCTAACTAGAAAGAAACAAAGGCAGATCAAAAAGTATTCAAGAAAAAGGGATAGACATGGAAGGATGAAGAAGAATATTGGTAAAGGGTCATCACACAGCCTGAGGCATGTGGACAAGATGCTGATGGACCCCTTTGCTTTCCACGATGAACCAAGTATCTTTGCAACTCCCAATGAGGATATTGTGTTCAGTCGTGGAAGGAATTGGAGGCAATCTCCATTGTCTTCTAAAATTCTGTCCGGAAACCTCCCCAAGAGGTTTGACAGCACCAAAATAGAGAAGTACGATGGCAGTACTGATCCGGACAACCATCTGGAGCAATTTAAAAACTTCATGATGAAATTTGACGACGATGATAAACTACTTTGTAGGGCATTCTCCCAATCATTCACGGGGAGTGCTCTGAAATGGTACAACAGCCTGCCTCAGGGTTGTATTAAAGATTTCGATACTTTTTGGGTAGCCTTTCGAAGGCAGTTCGTAGGGAGTAAAGAGCTAAATGTCAATGGAGACACAATAATCCATTGTGCCCAGGAACCAAATGAATCCTTGAAAGAATATATAAGTCGTTTTGTGAACACCAAGAATGGGTTGGCTGATTGCTTCGAACAAGTGGCAATAGCATCCCTAAGGCAAGGTTTGAACCCAGGCAATCTAGCTGATTCAGTGACCAGAAAGAAGGCCATGACATGGGGAGGGTTACCGAATCAGGTTGGCAAACAAATAAATGTTGATGAAACAAAGAAAACCAGGGTGCACATGCAGGTGAGGTCTACCCCAGTGGCACCAAATCCCAATCAAAATCAGTCTGGGAACAAAGCAAGAGAGACCGGACAGGGGCATGGTAGGGAAAAAGCTCAGTCTCAGCCAGCTGCTCCTGCTCAGAGTCAGCAATCCAGAAACAAAAGAGGGCCATAGGTCCAACCGGAGTGGTTCACAGAGTTAAAAGAAAGTGTGGCCACCATTTTTTATAAAACAAAGGATGAGGTGCATTACCGGAGATCGGCAACACTGCAGTCTCCCAGAGAGCATCGCAACAACTCTTTTTTCCAATATCACAATGATATTGGCCATACCACTGATGACTGCATAGCATTGAAACAAGAAGTTCAGAACTTGATTGAGAGGGGAAAGCTGGGAGCTTACATTAAAAGAAGAGGAGGCAACAGGCCTGACAACACTCACCGGGTTGGTCCAAGTAATGCTGCTCCGGAAGGGGCCATGGTTATAGTTGAAAGGTTTGACGTGGAATCTGAATACTTGGATCCTCATCCAACTCGAAACAGAGTGGGAGCTATAGAGGAATGTTCTAGATCAGTCTCCGGGCTCATTAAGTTTTTCGAGTCGCTTACAATTTTCGGAGGGGACACTATGACAGCTCCTACTGCTTTTTCGAGGAAGAGGCATGTTCATACTTTAGCCTCCCAGCTAGAAGGAGGCATGACATCCTATCAGTCACCAAACTCATTCCCCTTCATTGTTTTTTATGAAGATGATTTGAGAGACATTGTTGGCCCTCATGAGGATGCTGTTTTCATAGGAGCATCTATAGGGGGCAATGACATAAGACGAATCTTGGTGGATACTGGAAGCTCAGCCAATATCCTTTTCCTAACCACTTACAAGAAAATGAAAAATCCAGCTATAATTCAGAATTTGGACAGGTCAATCGTGGGCTTCACAGGCAGCTCAGCAGATGTGATCGGAGAGTTCGAAGAAGAGGTGTTATTGGGCAAGGGCCCTTTCAAGAAAATGGTCATAATACTCTTTATTGTGGTGGATTGTCCCACTTGCTATAACACTATTCTAGGGAGGTCTTGCCTCTCTAGGATGCATGCAGTGGCTTCAACAGTCCACCAGTGCTTGAAGTATGCTGTTCAGGGACAGGTTGGAGTCGTCCGGAGCAGCCAAAAGATTGCAAGAGAATGTTATGCCACTGCCCTGGCTCCTCGAACGCTGGGGGCAGTCCGTATTAATGAACAATAGCAGTTTGAGGGAATTTCTGGGGGTGAGGGTGAAATTGATGACCCCAGAAAGACCCCTGGAGTATTGATACTGATCGAAAAGATAGAAACACACTGTTTGGAAGATGGGAAAAGTGTCAAGATAGGGTCTAAGTTGCCACCTGTGTTGAAAAATGAAATGTTGAAGTTTTTGAAGAACCATCAGCACGTTTTTGCTTTGTGCAATGCTAATGTTACTGGAGTTCCATCAGAAGTGATATCACATCACCTATCCGTCCGGAGAGATGTAGCTCCAGTGGTTCAAAAAAGAAGAGCTTTTTCCAAAGAAAAGGCTGATGTCATTGTGCAAGAGGTTGACAGACTCACAAAGATGGGGCACATCAAGGAATCTCAATACCCTTTGTGGACTGCCAATCCTGTCTTGGTAAAAAAGAAGAATGGCAAGTGGCGCATGTGCATTGATTTCGCGGATCTCAATAGAGCTTGCCCAAAAGATTTGTATCCGGTCCCTCGGATTGATCAGTTAGTAGACTCTACCTCTGGGAACAAGCTGCTTTCCTTTATGGATGCCTTCTCCGGATACAATCAGATTCAAGTGGATCCGAAGGATCAAGAGCATACCACATTTATTACTGACAAGGGCCTTCATTGTTACAAGGTGATGTCGTTTGGTTTGAAAAATGCTGGGGCTACTTATCAGAGATTAGTAAACAAAGCATTTCCTGATCAGACTGGAAGAAACATGGAAGTATACATTGATGACATGATGGTGAAGAGTGTAGATGAGCAGTTGCACTTGTCCGATCTTCAAGAAACTTTTGCCAACTTGGTAAAAATGAATTTGAAATTAAACCCAGAAAAATGTGTGTTCGGAGTGTAGTCCGGGAAGTTTTTAGGCTATATCATAAGTGAGCATGGAATACAGCCCGATCCGGACCAGCTAAATGCTCTTTTCCAAATGTAGCCTCCTCGAAACATTAAAGAAGTACAGCGCTTAACGGGGAGATTAGCTGCCTTAAACAGATTTATCTCAAGGTCTTCGGACAGATGTGCACCTTTCTTTCAAACTTTGAAGGGTGCAAAGGGATTCGATTGGACCCCGCAGTGTGATGAGGCTTTCAGTGAGATCAAGAAGCATATATCCTCTCCCAAGACTTTGTTTAAACCAGTTGATGGGGAGACCCTCTTCGTATATTTGGCAGTTTCAAGTTATGTCATCAGTGCTGTATTGGTAAGAGAGGTCGATGGTCATCCCCATCCAGTATACTACATCAACAAAACTTTGGTAGATGCAGAAAGGCGTTACCTGAAACTCGAAAAGTTAGCATTGGCCCTGGTAATAGCTGCTAGAAAGATGAGACCTTATTTCCAGGCTCATCCCATCATCGTCCGGACTTCTTTCCCTCTGAAGAATGTCCTCCAAAAGGCTGACATTTCAAGCAGGATGACTAAGTGGTCAGTAGAGTTGGAGGACTTCGACATAGACTTTGCTCCTCGAACAGCAGTCAAGGCCCAAGCTGTGGCTGATTTTCTGGTTGAATTCCACTCCGACAGGGATTCAGAGCAAGCTACTGATATAAAAGATAAAAAAGTATGGGTCGTCCGAACAGATGGTGGATCTAGCACTATGGGATGTGGTGCAGGAGTATGTTTAACTTCCCCATATGGAGACAAGATGTACCAGGTTATTTGTTTTGCTTTTAGGGCATCTAATAACGAGTCCGAATATGAAGCAGCTATAGCTGGGTTAAAGTTAGCCTACATCTGTGGGGCTAAGAGGGTCAAGCTGCTAAGTGACTCCCAACTACTTATCCACCATGCCCAAGGCCAATCTGAGGCTAAGAAGGAGCAACTTGTGAAGTATTTACTCCTCCTAAAAAACAAAGCACTTAAGTTTAAAGGTGTTGTCTATGAGCACATTCCCCGGACAGAAAATGAGCTAGCAGACTCATTGGCAACCATAGCATATACGGAGTCATATCCATGGATCCATGTGCTCGAAAGCTCCTCTATTCAACTTAGTAAGGGTAAAGAAGAGGAAAATTTTGAAGTACAAGTGAAACAACCTCAAGACTGGAGGTTTCCTCTCCTGCAATATCTCTCCGATGGTGTCGTGCCTCCAGATAAGTCACTAGCCAGAACATTGAAACACAAGGCTCGTGGTTTCACCATATTGAGAGAAGTGTTGTACAAAAAGTCCTACAGTAAACCTCTCCTGCGTTGTTTGGGGGATGAAGAATCACAAGTAGTCCTCTCCGAATTGCATGATGGTGAGGGATCAGCCCATTGTGGGTTTAGAGCTTTAACAAGAAGAGTTTTACTCTCCGGTTACTATTGGCCATCAATCATGAAAGATGCTAAGGAATTGGTGAGAAGGTGTGACCCATGCCAGAGGTACAGCAATGAAATTCATGTACCAGCCATTCCTTTAGAGTCAATTTCTGAGCTCATTCCTTTTGCTCGATGGGGATTGGATTTAGTAGGGCCTCTCCCTGTGGCGTCCGGAGGGCGCAAAACTATAATTGTGGCCATAGACTACTTCTCGAAGTGGATAGAAGCAGCCCCTCTAGCAGGGAAAACATCAAAAGCTGTTATAAAATTCATTCTATCCAACATATGTTGCAGATTTGGTGTCCCACAGAAAATAACAACAGACAATGGGCCACAGTTCGACAATAGAGAAATGGAGAGCTTCTGTGCCTCAAGGGGTATACAGCATTGTTTTTCTTCACCTTTCCACCCACAAGCAAATGGGCAAGTTGAAGTGGCTAATAGAACTATACTGTCCGGTTTAAAGAAGAATTTGGAAGGGGCTGCTGGGAAGTGGCCTAGTTATCTACAAGAGGTCTTGTGGGCCTACCGGACAATACCTGGGGATGCAACACAAGAATCACCCTTTGCCTTGGTCTATGGGATGGATGCAGTAGCCCCCATAGAGAAGACCCTCCCCTCCTTTCGTGTTCACAACTTCTCCGAACACGCTAACGAGGTGGCAATCAGAAGTCAACTTGATTTTATAGAAGAAAGACGAGTTAAAGCTCACCTAAGGGTTGCACACTATCAGGGCTTGATAAGAAGCAGGTTTGCTTCCAAAGTTAAAAGAAGAGATTTCCAACCAAGGGACAAAGTATTAAGGAAGGTCTTTTTACACACTAAAGAAAATCTCTTCGGAAAGCTGGCCCCAACTTGGGAGGGTCCGTATATGGTTGTTGAAAGAATTAAGCCTGGAACTTATTGGTTAGAAGACAAAGATGGCAGAGTTCTAACTCATCCTTGGAATATCGAGCATCTCCGGATGTACTTGGAATAGCACTTGTGTAAATATTTACTTGTTTAAACATCCATGTAAATATTTGGGGGCATACTCTTTCCTCCCTGGTGGCACGGGGAGGTTTTAATGAGGTGTCCGGGCGGTTGAATAAAATTTGATGCCTTCTTAAAAATTTTCTAAGTGTCTTTTAAAGTTTTGTCCCTTGTCATACTATCCGGATTGAAATAACTAAGGGCTATTTAAACTCTAGCCGGAGAACTTAAAGACTCTCACTATGAAACAACTAAAGGCTACTTAGACTATGGCTATCAAAATTAAAACAAACAATGAAAGAAGATGATGGTTGCACAGAATAGAAGTATTCATTGAAATAAATAACTTAAAATTGCCTTGGCCTTCCAAGGACTTTTAAATGGTCAAAGTACAACACAAAAAACCTATTCGGTCGGATACCGGACACCATTACAAAAAGAGTGCCTTGGCCTTCCAAGGACTTTAGTCTGAATAAAAAATAAACAAAGTGGATCGTAGGTTAAGGTTGAGTTTTTGAAGATGGCTCACCTTCGTCTACCTTCTTGGCCTTAGAGTCGTCTTTCCCTTCATCTACCTTCTTGCCTTTTGGATCGTCTTTCTCTTCATCTGGGCTCTCCCCAGTATGTTCTTCATCACCCGAGGAGTCACTAGAGTAGCCATACCTATCGCCTTCGGCCATCGTGTGGTATGGGAGGTCTTCAGGCTCAACATAAAGCCATAAGTCCCCTAGGTTCCTCTATGGAAACTTTTCATGAAAGAGTAGAACCATGTCAGACCTCACCTTCTCAAGCAGTTGCTCTTCGCTCTTAATCATCTGGTTGGCATAAGCATTGATCTTGGCTTGGATCTTGGCCTCCTGCTCCTGTAACAAAGTATTTTTCTCCTCGGCAGCCTTGGACACTGCATTCTCAAGGGCAATCTTATCAGTGGTTAAGTTGGTGATGACTTTGTCCTTTGCCTTGGTTTCTCCCTTTGAGGTAGCCAGGTCTTTCTCCAGACCGGACAGTTTCTCCTGGAGGTCTTTGATGGTTTCCTCTAAAGTGGTGACTTTGGTGGGGCTTGTCTTTTGGCTTCTCTTCAACTCCTCATTTTCTTCTTTCAACATGGCAGCATTGGAGGTGGCAGTGCGAAGGTCTTCGGATAGCTTTTCCTTCTCAGACTTAAGGTCTTTAATGATGTCTGCCTGACCCCGAACTTGTCTCTCCAACGTAAGTGCCGGCTGCACATTGCTTAACAAGGAGTGCGCTATGGTATCCTTTTCACTAGAGACAATAAAAGTCTTACCGTTAAAATTGACCGTGTTGGAGCTGCTCGGAGGAATGTAAGGCCCTGCGAAGTCATCTCTGGGGAGGTTGAGGAAGTATTCACCAAGCTCACCAAGACCGGTGATGTCCAACTCCATCAATGTTGAGATCCCCTCCCTCAACCTCAGTGTGAAAGTCCCCCGGAATCTCTTCGGCGTGCGTTGGGTCAGAAGGCTCAACTTGGAAGGAAGGCTCCGTAGCCCGGAGAGAAAGCTCGTTTCCCTTAGCAGTCTTTTTCTTCTTCGCCTCCCGGTCTGCACCTTCGCTTCCCTGTTTACGATTTCTCTTGGAAGCCCTTGGAGGTTTTAGGAGATTCGTTTCCTGCCTCTCAGTCTCTTGCTCCACTACTTGCAAGAGAGCAGCATCGATTTGGCTCTAGGCTGGCCCCTCCGGGACTGTTGGAGCATCCTTCTCAACATCAGCAAGGTTGGCATCACCCACCACCTTTTTGCCCTTCTTCTTCTTGCCTTTCATCTTGCTCGGGGCTTTGGCCCGGCCTGGCAGGAAGAGTGTCCCATCTGGTTCATGGGTCCTCTTGAGCACAACGTCTGGAGAAGGCTGGGTGGTGAGCTCCTCCCAGGTCAAGTCTCTCCGACCTGTGGTGTTCCACAGGTGAGACCTTGCCAAATTTCCACTGGTGAAAGCATCGTGGAATCGGTTCCCCCAATTCTCAGCAGCCTAGGCATTAATTTTTCCACAAGTTATCTGTCCGGCTTTCTGATAGTCGTTGAACTCCTTGGGAAGCACTGCCAAGGAAAAAGTGAGACCCATTAGTTCGAACTGCATTAGATAAGAAAGGGAGAAACAAAAAATATATAATAAATAAAGTCGGAGACTTACAATCACTCCTCCACCTGCTTCTGAGGAGGCTTGGGTTCTCTCCGGCCTTTATCTTCTTGCTATTCTCCCAGGCACCACTAACGAACAGGAATTGGGTCCTCCAGTTCCTCTCTGCCTCCAGCAAATCATCCACCGCCTTGAAGTTATCCCCCATGTTAAAGTGGTAGAAGGGGATGTGGTGGTTTCTACACAGGCTAGCCACTGCAACAAACTCCTCCATGGGCAGAGGGATCCCTGATAGCCTTGATGCCATGATGCATGACATAAGGGTATACCAAACGTTGGGGCTCAGCTGGCTCGGATAGAGTTTGATCAGATGGAAATATCTGAAAATCTCTGGGTCTAGTGGGAGCCTGAGCCCCCAGTTGAACAGCTCCGTAAACAGGACCACCTCACTCAACTTGCAATCCATGGGGGTCTCCGGATGTATAGGGATCCTGATCTTTACATTTTCTGGAATACCTCATTTTGAACGCATCCTGCCCAACTCAGCAGTATGGATGAATGCATAGTTAATTTTTTGTAAGGAGAGAAGATAGTTAACGTTGACCTTGTGAAAACAAGGCCCTACTTTTCCTTCTAGGCTCTCCGGCAGATCCGGATGCCTCAAGTACAACTTTTCCTTGCCCTTGTCCTTCTTGGCAACTATCTCTTTGCTAGTCTGACCGGAGGGCTCAGACTCAAACGGGGCCTCTTCAACGGAGTCTCTTCAACGGAGTCCTCCATCACTTCCTCCATGATCGTTGAAGGGATTTCAGCAACTGTGGTAGGGGGAGGGTTCAAACTTGATTCAGCCTTATCTCCGGACTGATGGGACTCAGTGCCCCTTTGATTTCTGCTCTCCGGTAAAGTGTTTGGAGCAGAAGTTTCTGGTTGAAGGATTGGGTTGGAGCCCTCCGGTCCGGATAGCATGTCCTTAGGAGCTCTAATTGGCACCTCTAATCCGGTGCTGCTATCCTTTGCCCCCGATTTTGAGGGAGTATTTTTGGTCCCCTGGCCTTTAACCAGCCGGCCAGTCCTCCTGACAATCAGCTTCTCAGGAGAGTGCTCTGTATCCGATCCCATTGCGATGAAGGGAGAGGGTTTTCTAAGGCTAGTGGCTGTAACTCCTGGCTCGACAGTAGGCACTGATTCCTGAACTGAGGAACCAGAGATTATGGGGGAGAGGGTGGATTGAAATATTTTTTTGGGCTTAGTACCTTTGGAAGAGGACGAGCCTCGATCTGACTCAGATGCGGAGGAGATAGGTATGTCAACAGGCGAGGCAAGTAACCCTGCAGCAATATGTCTTTCTCTTTCGACTTTTTGAGCCTTCTCTAACTCAGAAAGGTTGAGCCACCCGCCTTTGACAAGAGCGTTCCTCGCTGTAAACATAAACTGTTGAACTAAGTTTTTTTCTTTAGAGAGAGAAAGCTTTGAGAGTTTTTTACAGAAGTAAGTTTGAAGGAGATGGTAAAACAGTAGAAATGAATTTGTATTTATAGTAAATCTGAAAAAGTAGTTGATTCCTAGGAGAATTCGAAAAGTTTGGCAATGATTAAAAGACGGCGCTGATGTCACCACTTGTAATCAAAGAGGTTGCTTTTCGAAGAAGGTGGGTTCGAAATTCAAGGTGAAAAAACAGCTGAAGCAACCAATCAGAGAGCGACACGTGTCCCACGAACTCTGACAAAAACCGTTTTGAATTCGTGAAGCTTTATCTGTCCGGATAAACCCATAGACCTGTCCGGGTTAAAACTACCCCTAAATGCCGGACTGTTTTTTAGGTCTTTGGCAAGAATATTTGCACAAACACCTAAAAAAGGGGCTCCTGATGAGTCCGAATTCTGCACACTCCCCGGACAAGGACAGGTCGGTCCAAGGCCTCCGGACCGGACAGATCACATGGACCGGACAGATCACTTTGAATACTATGACCATAGGACTGTTCGAACTATGACTAAAGTACTAAAAAACCTAAACACTTCTTGACTAAGCTACTTGCTCTCCTACTTAGAGCTCATGGGTCTTTGAACATGACCCGGGTCCATTAAACATGACCTGAAAGCCCATAAGGGCCCAAACATCAGGTTATAAATACCCAACCACTTGCATTAAGTGTGGGTAATGAGAATTAACTGCTACCAGGCTGCTTAATTATCTCTCTACTCACCACTCTAAACACATAACACTCACATACTACCATAAAACACCAACTGAAATTACTAGCCTACCCTCAGGCGATTAATATCCACACCAGTAGTAGTATTGATAAAATTTTTAACGAAAATTTAACTTTAAATTTGGTTAAAATTAAATTTGATTTAATAGTTTTATATTAATTTTTTATGCTTAATTCTTTTTCTAAAACCGAAAATATATATTTTCGAATAACAAATTTTATATTTTAAAAAAATGAAGTTAATTTTTTTAACATTTAAAAAGAATAACGCAAGAAGAGTTCAAGAACAGAACATCCTGAAGTTTTAATTTGCTTCATCATCAATCTTCTAGATGCTTACCATATTAAGAAATCTACCATGGCAATTGATGTCAATCCTGGTGTTTTCAAATCTTTATAGGAAAATAAAAATACTAAAGTTGCTCCATTAATTTGAACTTCAGCAAACAGAGCTCATGCACAAGAAGTTCAAAACAAAGACTTTATGGAATCTGAATTTCCAGTTCTTCCTTTCTTCAAAGGAAAGGAAAATACTCAAGAATCTCGCAGAACATACTCAAGTAATGATACATAAATGAAAACAAGAAAAGAAGCAAATCAGTCTGCAATGTGCCCTAAAACATGGGAAGAGACAAAATGAAACTTATGCAAAGAACTTGCATACGTTCCTATAAATATCCAGGAGAAATCAAATCACATTTCTATTCAATTTGCAAGACAAAGAAAATATAATGGCTTTTTTTCAGATTTATATTAATAGGTAAATTCATGAAAGGTAAATCTAAACTTACTTACGTTAATCAGTTATTGGCTTCTTTAAAATTTGCAGGTGTTATTAATGTGTCTAACTGGGATGTTAGACACATATCGATTGAATTTACATTAAGAGAGGACTTGTGCAAATTATGAACCAAAAATGTCTAGACTATAGGTAAATACTCAATGAGGTTGTTCAAATGAAAACCTGAATTGAATCATAAATATGAGTGTTGTATAACACCGGTGTGGATCAAGATATCCAATTTTCCTGAATTTATTTACAATGATAGTATTATCAAGACAATATCATCCTTCATAGGCCAAACCTTAAAGATTTAGATTCATGAAAGGCATAGTGTTAAACATAACTCATGTTATTATTGGATAGAACTAGACATTGCCAATAAACGTCTACACAAAGTTTGGATTGGGTTCGGTAATAACGAAGGTTGTTGGCTGGACATAAGCTATAAATACATACTTCCACTATACTTTCTGCCACCATCTTGACACAAGGCTGGTGATTGTATAAAGCTGCAATTCAAAGATCAAATCAGTAAAAATAAACAACATAAAAGGCTTTACAACAATAAACCTTCTGCTCAAACAGAGATATGACTATCCAAAGTTAAGTCAATAGTAATCGATGATAGATATTCAGGTAGCCTAAACTATCCTAACTTGACAGAGGAAGAAAAGAATCTACTCATTAAGTACATGTCTTTACAACCTAAGATGACCGTAAAACATCAGCAGAAGAACAAGCCATAACTGTCAAAACCCAAAATAGACTCAGGGTGATTGATAAGGTAAACAATATGAAGTATAATGAGAATTTATCAAATTAATATAATGACACCCCCACATAAGCAGAAGTAATTGAATCAATCCAATCTTTAGAATCTCGTTTCAATCTCTCAAGCATCCCAGACTATGAAAACTTGGACTCTGAAAAACACTCACCAAATAAGAATAATATAGGTAGCTTGCCCACCTCTTATACTCGCAACAAAACAGAAGTAAAAAAATCCTTTAAGGAACTCCTTAACAAGAAACTAAAAGAAGTTAAAAGCAAAAAAAACAAAGGAGCCCTGGTAGTCAAGGCAATACATATAAAATGGTCAAACAGATATCCCCCAGAAATTCCAAAGGACCATTAAGATTCTCAATTGGAACATCAAGGGTATTGGTAGTAAATCTTATAGGAGAAGACTAAAATCTATCAAAAATAAGGAAACCTTTGACCTCGTTGCTTTACATGATCCTTTGATCAAACTGGAAAATCTAAAAACGATAGTTGGTAGCATTTGTTTCACAAAATATATAGGTAATACCAATAACAAAATATGGCTCATATGAAAAGAGGAGTTCAAGATGGATATCATAATAGACCATTCACAATTCATTAATGCTGAAGTAAGACATTTGACAATGGACAAAATATTTTTTGTTACAATGGTATATACTAAATGTCAAAGAGAGTAATGTTTGGATCTCTTGAATAACCTCATAACCTTATTAGACATATCTAAAGTGTGGATTGTGATCAGAGATTTTAATGTTATCTCCTCCTCACGTGAGGAATTGGCATGCTTCTCCTTATGTTTAAAAATCCTTGATGATTTTAATAATGCAATAAGAGAATATAATCTTGAAGATGTTGGTTTCTCATGTATTAAGTTTACATTGGCTAATAACTCTAAATAGAAAATGTTGGATCGTGTGCTCTATAATCCTGCTTGGGTTGATTATCTTTCAAATAATAAGGTTTATCACATGACAAGAACATGCTCATACCACACCCCTTTTAGTATATCAATCACC
Source organism: Limnanthes douglasii subsp. nivea (assembly GCA_036936605.1). Classification (NCBI taxonomy): domain Eukaryota; kingdom Viridiplantae; phylum Streptophyta; class Magnoliopsida; order Brassicales; family Limnanthaceae; genus Limnanthes; species Limnanthes douglasii. Next base: position 139,840,559 of record JAUPFV010000004.1, on the reverse strand, counting down.
AAAAATCCAAACAAGCATAAGATGTTTTTTAGATTTCAAAACATGTGGACTCGTAATCAAGACGTTTGAACATAGTATAACAAAGATGGAACCAAGAAATATCTGGTCACCCAATAAATATTTTCTGGAATAAAACTAAAAGTCTAAAAGAAGTTCTAAATACATGGAATAGAGAGAGTTTTGGAAACATATCTGATGTTGTTCTGGATACAGAAAAAACTGTCAAAATCTTAAAAACTAGATACCATGAAACTGAAAACATAGAGGACAAGACTAAGCTATCAAAAGCTAATGTATTATACCTTCAATTCCTAGATAAATAATAAATTTATTGGTATAAAAAATGCTACACCAACTGGATTAAAGATGGAGACAATAACACGGCTACTTACCATAATTATGTAAAGAGACAAAGAATAATGAATAGAATTCAAAACATTTTAGATGAAGAATACTGGATTATAGATTAAAATCTTCTTGGAAACTCAGCTTTGTCATATTTTAAATCTATTCTAACTGAGACTCATAATTTAGAAGAAGCTGAAGACCTCAATGACATTATTCCCAAGATAATAAATGAAGAGGATAATAGAGTATTGATGATCCTTCTATCTGAAAAGAGATTCATAAGGTAATTAGAAGCCTCGATCCTGCAAATGTTACAGGTGTTGATGGTTTTGATAGTTCATTCTTTCAAATCTGTTGTCACATTATAAAACATGATATTTGTGCTTCTATAAAAAGCATTCCTTCTTGGTCAAGCTATCCCCCAAGATGTCTGGTCACTCTCATATGCCTAATTCCCAACACCGGTAGTCATATTACCTGAAAAGATTATAGACCCATGAGTGTGAGCATATTATTCAACAGAATATTATCCAAAACCCTTAACAATAGATTAGCTAAGATTTTCCCTAAAATAATCTTAATTGTATAGGATGGCTTTGTTTATGGCAAGGATATTTATGATAATATTCTCTTAGCAAAAGAACCCATGACATAAATAAAAAGACTAATGGAACTAATGTTATGATTAAAGTAGACATGACCAATTTTTTTGATGGAATGTCCCATAAATCCATCCTTAAAATCGTGTCTCTATTTGGATTCAACCATGATTTTATAGATATTAGAACTGATGAGTCCGAATTTTGTCACCATACTTTATGGGAACCGGACAGGGTCAATTCGGACAATGTCCACTTCACCGGATAGGGGCAGTTCTGACAACTATCATTCACTGAACTATCCGAACAGAACTAAAGTACTTAAAACCTAATCACTTTTTGACTAAGCTGCCTATTTACTTACTTAAAACTAATGGGTCTTTAAACTCGACCCAAATCCATTAAACACAACTCGAAAGCCCATATGGCCAAAGATAAGGGTATAAATACCTAACCACCTACATTAAATGAGGGTGATGAAAATTAAATACAACCAAGCAGCTCAATTCTCCCTCTACATTCTACCCAAACATTAAATACTCTCAAAATTCCACAAAACTCTAGACAAAAATTACAAACTTACCCTCAAACAAAAACAAAACGACATCAAATACTCGTCCGGTGTATTACATCAGCAAGAGCTTGATAGATGCAGAAAAACGCTATCTGAAGCTTGAAAAATTAGCATTAGCCCTGGTGATTGCTGCAAGGAAGATGAGGCCTTATTTCTAAGCTCATCCTATTATTGTCCGGACGTCTTTTCCCTTAAAAACGTTCTTCAAAAGGCAGACGTTTCAAGTAGAATGACTAAGTGGTCAGTGGAATTGGGGGACTTCGATATTGATTTTGCCCCTCGGACAGCAATCAAAGCCCAAGGTGTGGCTGATTTCTTAGTTGAATTCCATTCAAATAGGGATACAGAGCAAACAACTGATATCAAAGATAAAAAATTCTGGGTCGTCCGGACTGATGGTGGATCAAGTACCATGGGATGTGGTGCAGGGGTATGCTTGATCTCTCTGTATGGTGACAGAATGTACCAAGCTATATGTTTTTCTTTTAGGGCTTCTAATAATGAGTCTGAATATGAAGCTGCTATAGCTGGTTTAAAGTTAGTTTTTATTTGTGGAGCCAAAAGGGTCAAGTTGATGAGCGATTCCCAGCTTCTTATCCATCATGCACAAGGTCAATCCGAAGCCAAAAAGGAGCAACTGATAAAATACTTACTTCTTCTTAAAAATGCGGCACTTAAATTCAAGAGCATCGTTTATGAGCACATACCCCGAACAGAAAATGAACTGGCAGACTCCTTGGCAACCATAGCCTATACTGAATCCTACCCTTGGATCCATGTGCTGGAGTGTCCTTCCATTCAACTCAGTCTGGGTTAGGAGGAAGAAAGCTTCGATATACAAATGAAAAAGCCTCAAGATTGGAGGTTTCCTCTCTTTCAATATCTCTCAGATGGCATCTTGCCTCCGGATAAATCAATAACAAGAAAAGTAAAGTACAAAGCTCATGGTTTTATCATACTAAGAGATGTTCTTTATAAGAAGTCTTACAGTAAACCCCTCTTACGATGTTTGGGGGTTGACGAATCTCAAATAGTGCTCTCCGAATTACATGATGGTGAGGGATCAGCTCACTGTGGATTCAGGGCTCTAACAAGGAGAGTTTTGTTGGCTGGGTATTATTGGCCCTCTATAATGCAAGATGCTAAGGAGTTGGTGAGGAGGTGTGACCCATGCCAGAGATATAGCAATGAAATTCATATCCCAACCATCCCTTTTGAGTCAATTTCTAAGCCTATACCTTTTGCTCGATAGGGGTTGGATTTGGTGGGACCTCTGCCCATGGCATCCGGAGGACGCAAGACAATAATTGTTGCTATTGATTATTTTTCGAAGTGGATCGAAGCAGCTCCATTGGCAGGTACAACGTCAAAAGCTGTTATAAAATTCATTTTATCCAATATCTGTTGCAGATTTGGAATTCCACAGAAGATAACAACAGACAATGGGCCACAGTTCGACAACAAGGAGATTGAGAGTTTTTGTGCCTCTAGAGGTATACAACATTGCTTCTCTTCACCTTTCCACCCACAAGCAAATGGTCAAGTTGAGGTGGCTAACAGGACTATACTGTCCGGTTTGAAGAAAAATTTAGAAGGGGCCGCTGGAAAATGGCCTAGTTATTTGCAAGAAGTTTTGTGGGCTTACCGGACTACACCTGGGGCAGCAACACAAGAGTCACCTTTTGCTTTGGTCTATGGGATGGATGCTATAGCTCCTATAGAAGCAACTCTCCCTTCATTTCGAGTTCATAATTTCTCCGAACACACTAACAAGGTGGCTATCAGAGGCCAACTTGACTTGATAGAGGAAAGAAGAGTTAAGGCTCACCTTAGAGTTGTGCACTATCAAGGTTTGATGAGAAGCAGGTTTGCTTCTAAAATCAAGAGAAGGGATTTTCAACCGGGGGATAAGGTGTTGAGAAAAGTTTTCCTACACACTAAAGAGAGGCAGTTCGGTAAATTGGCCCCAACTTGGGAAGGACCCTATGTGGTCATTGAAAAGCTTAAGCCTGGAACATATCGGCTCCAAGACAAAGATGGAAGGATTTTGAATCACCCTTGGAATACTGAGCACCTCCGGATGTACTTGGAGTAGAAACTATGTAAATATTTACTTGTTCAAAAGTTCATGTAAATATTTGGGGGCATACTCTTTCCTACCCTGGTGGCGCGGGGAGGTTTTTAATGAGGTGTCCGGGCTTTTTTATGAAATTAAATTCGATGCCTTCTTAAAAATCCGGAGTGTTTTTGCTTAAATAAGTTCTTGTGAAATTATTTTTTAAACATGGGTCGGATTAAATTAAAGGAGTGATGACTATTTGAACATTTGTCATCGGAGAAATTAAACACTCTCACTTCAGAATGTTTATGAAATAACTAAAGGCTGTTTAAACATTAGCCACCATAATTGAAAAACTATGAAAAAATGCAAGAGTTATGCGAAACAAAAGTACCTATTAAAACATATGAAGTGCCTTGGCCATCCAAGGACTTTAAATTGTCAAAACAAAAAGATTTATCCGGATAAGGACCGGACACAGTCACAAAAAATGCCTTGGCCATCCAAGGACTTTGGTTCAATCAAAACAAAAGTAAAAAGATAATTGATATTCTAAGACTGAGCCTTTGAAGATGGTTCAGCCGCACTAGCTTTCTTCTTCTGAAGGTCGTCATTTTCTTCATTCGGGCTCTCCTTGGTGTTATCTTCTTCATCACTTGAATCCGCACTAGAATAGTCATGCTTATCACCATCAGCCATCGTATGGAAGGGGAGGTCTGGATACTCTACAAAAGTCCATAAGTCTCCCAGATTCCTCTTCGGAAACTTCTCATGAAAGAGTAAAACCATGTCCGACTTCACTTTGGAATACATTTCTTCCTGAGTGTCTATCACATTGTTGGTATAAGCATCAATCTTGGCTTGGATTTTTGCCTCTTGCTCCCTTAGCAGATCAGCTTTTTCTTGTGCAGCCTTGGACACCGAGTCCTCGAGCGCGATCTTGTCATTGGTCAAGGTATGAATGACTTGGTCCCTGGCCTTCACCTCCTTTTTCGAAGAGGAGAGATCTTTCTCCAACCCGGACTGCTTTGCCCGGAGTTCTTTGATAGTATCTTCTAAGGTAGCTACCTTTCTGGCCCAACTCTCCTGGTTCTTCTTTAACTCCTCGTTTTCTCTCTTCAAAACATCGGCATTTTGGTTGGCAATGAGGAGGTCGTTGGACAATTTCTCCTTGTCAGAATTAAGGGCAGTAATGATAGCTGACTGACCTCGCACTTGTTTCTCCAAAGCAAGCACTGCTGAATATTACTCAATATAGAGTCAGTTATAACATCTCTTTCACTTGAAACACTGAAAGACTTACCATTGAAGGTAGCGATGTTCGAAGTGCTTGGAGGGAGGTAGGGCCCCGCAAAATCATCTCTGGGGAGGTTTTCAAAGTAGTCACCAAGCCCCTCAAGCCTAGTAATGTCGACACCGTCAATACTGATGTCTCCTCCTCCAACCTCATCAGTTCGAAAGTCACCAGGGATCTCTTCTGCTCTTTTTGGGTCAGTAGGGTCAACAGGAGGGAGGGGCTACGGAGGCCGGAGAGAAATTTCATCACCCCTGGAGGTCTTTTTCTTCTTGGCCTCCCTGTCCTTGATTTCTGCTCCCCGTTTCCTGTCTCTCTTAGGAACCCTTGGGGGTTTTGGAGATCCTGCCTCTTCCCTAGTACTCTCATGCTCCACTACTTCTAGAAGAGCAGCATCAATTTTCCTTAGAACTGGCCCCTCTTGGTTTATTGGAGTAGTTTCCTCCGCTTCGGTGGGGTTGGCTTCAACTGCACTCTGCTTGCTCTTAACCTTCTTGCCCTTCATCTTACTTGGGGCCTTGGCTCTACTAGGAAGATACAATGCCTCGTCCGGTACGTGTGTTCTTTTGAGGACCACTTCTGGAGGGGGTGGGGTGGTAAGTTCCTCCCAGGATAAGTCCCTCCGATCAGTGGTGTTCCACAGGTAGGACCTTGCAAGATTGCCTCCGGTAAAGGCGTTGTGTAAGCGATTTCCCCACTTTTCAGCAGTCCAAACGTTTAGCTTGGTACAAGTGGTCTGCCCAGTCTTCAAGTAGTCATTGAAGTCTTTAGGCAGCACTGTCAAGGAACAGATTTAAAAAATAATAATAATAAAGATGGGAATGTGAGATGGGGTTCTTACCATCGCTTCGCCATCTGCTGGTAAGGAGACTCGGGTCGGTACCGGCTTTAATCTTCCTCCCATTCTCCCAGGCACCACTCACAAACAAGAAGTGAGTCTTACAATTTCTCTCCGACTCGAGCAAGTCATCCACTACTTTATAATTATCACCCATGTTGAAGTGATAAAAGGGAATATGGTGGTTTCTGCATATGCTGACCACAGCTGCGAATTCCTCCATTGGGAGAGGAATTTCAGAGAGCCTGGAGGCCATGATACAGGCCATGAGAGTGTACCGGGCATTATGGCTCAGTTGACTGGGGCAAAGCTTGATGAGGTGGAAGTATTTGACTATCTCCGGATCTAAGAGAAACCTTAGTCCCTAGTTAAAGAGCTCAGTGAAGAAAACTATTTCACTGAGCTTGCAGTCCATCGGCATTTCAGGGTCTATTGGGATCCTTATTTTTACATTCTCTAGAATCCCCTATTTTGTTCGCATCCGACCAAGTTCGGCTGTATGGATGAAGGCATGGTTAAGTTTTTGCAAAGCTATTAAATACTTACACTCACCTTGTGGAAACAAGGTCCCACTTTTCCCACAAGGACCTCCGGCAGATCTGGATGCCTTAGGTATAGTTTTTCTTTGCCTTTATCCTTCTTAACAGCAGCAGCCTCACTTGTCTGCCCGGATACTTTGGACTCAAACGGAACCTCTTCAATAGAATCCTCCATCACTTCTTCCATTACCAGGGAGGGGTTTTCAGTTGTTTTGGGTGAGGGGAGTTAGAGATTGGCTCAGCATGCCCTCCGGATGGTTGAGTTTCACTGATTTCTTGTACTCTGGCCTCCGGTTGGGGCTCAGATGTAGTGGTTTCTTTTCGGAGACTTGAGCTAGATGCCTCCGGTCCGGACAGCTTGTCCTTAGGAATTTTCATGAGTGCCTCTGACCTTGTGTTGCTGTCTTTAGCCTCTGATTTGGAAGGTGTACCTTTTGAAGCCTGCCCTTTTACTAGAAGACCTTTTCTCCGATCAACTAACTTATCTGGAGAGGCATCAGCATCTGATCCCATGGCGATAAATGGAGAAGGCTTCTTAAAACTGGTAACTACTTGTCTTGGTTCAACAGTGGGCTCTGATTCTTTAACCGACGAGCCTTAAACAATTGGTGAAAGGTTGGTTTGGAACAATCTCCTCGGTTTAACGCTTTTGGTTGAAGAAGAGCCTTGGTCAGGCTCTATGCTTGGTGTTTCTGGTTTGTCGACAGGGGAACTAGGAAGGCCTGCAGCAATGCGCCTTTCTCGTTCAACTTTTTGGGCCTTTTCTAACTCTGACAAATTAAGCCACCCGCCTTTGATTAAAGTGTTCCTAGCTATGAACATAAACTCACAACCGAAAGAAAGTGTTTGTTTTTTAGAGAGAAATCTTTGAAGTTTAGTAGAGCAAGAATGATGAAGATGGTGAAACAGTAGAAAAGTGAACTAATTTATAGTAAATATGCAAAAAGATGCTTTGATACCTAGGAGAATTCGAAAGGGTCGCAATGATTAAGGAACGGCGCTGACATCAGCCTCATTAAATGAAGAGGTTACTTTTTGGAGAAAGTGAGAGCACCGTTCTAGGAGAAAAAACGGCTGATGTGTCGAACCAGAGAGAGACACGTGTCCCACGATTTCTGGCAAAAAACCGTTTAGTTTCTGAGGACTTTTTCAGTTCGGATAAAGCTATAACAAAGTTCGAAGAACCTGTCCGGATATGGCTGTGACCAACTACAGGCTATTTTTTAAGTCTTGCCAAAGGCTTTTGAACACCACCTAAAAAGGGGGCTACTGATGAGTCTGAATTTTGTCACCACACTTTATGGGAACCGGAAAGGGTCAATTCGGACAATGTCCACTTCACCGGACATGGGCACTTCGGACAACTATCATTCACTGAACTATCCGAACAGAACTAAAGTATTTAAAACCTAATCACTTTTTGACTAAGCTGGCTATTTACTTACTTAAAACTAATGGGTCTTTAAACTCGACCCAAATCCATTAAACACAACCCGAAAGCCCATATGGCCCAAAGATAAAGGTATAAATACCCAACCACCTACATTAAATAAGGGTAATGAAAATTAAATACAACCAGGCAGCTCAATTCTCCCTCTACATTCTACCCAAACATTAAATACTCTCAAAATTTCACAAAACTCTAGACAAAAATTACAAACTTACCCTCAAACAAAAATAAACCACATCAATAACTAGTAAGAATATATATGTTCATTTTAATACCCTTATTAATGGTAAATCCAAAGGTTACTTCAAAGCTAAAAGAATTATTAGACAAAGGATCTATTATCCCCTAGTTTATTCATCATAACTGAAGAGTACTTAATTTGTGGTTTAAGTAGGCTATCTGCTGACAACATAACAATGTGATATAAATCCAGGAGCGCACTTACCATCTCATACCTAGACTTTGCTGATGACCTACTTATATTCACTAATGGTCTTCATTCAACTATAGACAAGCTAAGATAATTTCTTCGATATTACGAATACTAGTGGTCTTCATTCTGTGAGTCACTCACCATACGTATCGTTGCCGGTCTCCCAGTTTCTCCAAGTGAGAAATCCAGTCAACCAACCTAGGACGCCGATCAAGGGTCCTCCTCTTCCAAGAACCCTAGGCCCAAACCGCTCTCATTCAAACCAAACCTTTCACCTTTGCCTTCTGGTTCTTCTGTTCAAGAGTCCCAACCTTCTGTGCCTAAGGAAAAATTAGTTTCAAGTATCAGAAAACCTTCTCCCTTTATTGTTATGGGTTCTGATGCTGAGAAGTCTCCGGAGAAGATAACCCCTCGTCGGACGACCTACCAAACCAAAACCCACTCCACACCATCACTACCAAAACCCTCCAGATCGGAGGTATCTAAAGCAGCTCCAATGGCCAAGCCCTCCGGATCCCAACCTCTACCAGACACCAGACCTTCAGAGGCAACAAGTGCTCAACCATCCGAACAACCTTCGATGCCATAAACTAACCTCCTTTCTTTTAAGGCAACTGATAAACCTTCCACGGTGATGGAAGAGATATTGGAAGATAGTATTGAGGAGGTCCCCTTCAAAACTGAGGCATCAGGTCAAACGGGGGATGCTACTTCTGATTAGAAGGGAAAAAGTAAGGTGAAAGTCTGCATGACTCATCCGGACTCACTTCCGGAGTGCTTAGAGGTCAAAGTTGTCCCTTGCTTCAAATATGTCAGTGTCAAATACATGTTGGCCCTACAAAACATAAATTACATCTACACCCATACCACCGAGTTGGGTTAAATTCAGACAAAATGGAGGATTCCGGAGTCAGTAAAGGTAAGGATACCTATCACTCCGGAGACCCCATGGACTACAAGCTTAACGAGGTGGTAATTTTCATCGAAGTGCTGAATTGGGGACTCCGGTTCCCATTGGACCCAGAAATCGTCAGGTACTTTCACTTAGTCAAACTCTGCCCTATCCAGATAAGCCCCAATTCCTGGTACTCTCACTTTGCTTGCATCATGGCATCAAAGTTGTTAAAAATCCCACTTTCGATGGAGCATGCTACTGTGGCAAGTTTGTACAAGAATCATCAGATTCCATTCTACCATCACAATATGGGGCACAACTTCAAAATTGTGGATGACTTGCTGGAGTCTGAGAAGAACTGGAGGACATAGTTTCTGTTTTTCAGTGGGACATCGGAGAACGACAGGAAGATTAAGGCCAATACCAATCCTAGCATGCTGACTAGCAGGTGGAAAAGTACTGGTAAGTTTATTTCCTCTCTTTGTCTTTAATGTTTTTCCTTTTAAATTTTAAGTGTTCCCATTCTGATTGACTTGTTATGAATTTTTAGTGCTACCAAAGGAGTTCACTGGACACTTAGAGGAGGGACAAAAAACCTGCGCAAAACTCAATGCATGGGCTACAGAGCATTAGAGGAATGCCTTCCACAATTGCTTCACATCAGGAAATCTTGTGAGGTCCCCCCGTGCTCCTACTATGGTCGCCAATTTGGTTTGGTTTATTTTGGGTTAGGGGTAGTTTGGTAAAGTATTTTGGGAAGTTTAAAGTGTTTAGTGTGGAGAGTAGTGAGATAATTAAGCAACCTGCTTGTATTAAATGTTGATCACCCTATTAATGAGAGTGGTTGGGGTATTTATACTCTTAATTAATGACCCATGGGCTTATGGGTCAAGTTATGAAACCGGGTCAAGTTTAAGGACACATTAGTCTTTTAAGTAGATTAGCAAATATCGTAGTCAAAAGGTGTTTTACTTTTGTCATGTCCGGATTTTTTAGTGGCATGTCATTATCCGAATTAGCCCTATCCGAATTATGCAGTGGGTTGTGTCTAAAGTTTCTGAACTCATCAATAATCATCTGAATGAAACTAGAAAAGCATTACTTTTTATTTGGTCCATCCCTACTCGTAATATATTCAAACTAAATACGGATGGCTCGTGTCTAACTAACGGAGAAGCTAGTGGTGGTGGATTATTAAGAGACAGTAAATGATATATCATAGTAGTTGTTGGTAGGTTATATAGTTAATTAACTCCTATCCTGGCTGAAGTTAGGGCTCTCCTTGATGAACTTATGATTTGTAAAAGTACGGACATAAACAATGTTAATATTGAACTGACTCCAAAATCCTAGTTGAGCTTTAATCCTTTGGCAAAACCCCTTGGACTTTAGAACATTTACTGAATTGATGTAGAAGACTAATATCATCTAGAATGGTATTATCTCACATTTATAGAGACCAAAATAATGTCGCAGATTGGCTTGCAAAATGGACCATTACATGTAAAATGAAATTATTGTCTCCTCTATGATGGTCCTTCTCTTTTATCATTTAATCCTGGTCAAAATACTGATGTGATTGGTATTAACCTAACTAACAATTTTAGCAGGTTGTACGTGACTATTAGTTTATGATAAGTTTTGTTGCAGAACACAAGAATATCAGATTCCCTTTAACGAACATCGAAGATGGAGCATCAACATAAAAAAAGGAAACAAAGCAAACACATAGATCATTCCAACCTCTAAAGGAATAAATGAGATGAAAATATCGGGATATATAGTAGATTTTCGTTCAGTTTCTGGAATCGAACTAATCGTTACTTTTGTTTTCTCAGATTCCAAAGCTTAGTTGAACTAGAAACAAGCATGAAAGATGTATCCTTTAAATGCAATTTGAGTTCCAGTTAATTGTTCAATTCGTCACCAAAACTGTAATTTTGACGACTATCGAAATTTGAGTTTGGCACTTCTCAATTTATCGATAAGTGTTTGCAATCAAAATTTTAATCCTAAGAGAAAGTTTACTTTTTGCTTATTTTTTAAAAGAAAATTAAAATAATAAGTTTTGTTTAGTGATATGATGAATAAAAAAAATTATTAATTAATTATCATGATTAATAATAGATTAGATGTGGGTTTGATAAATGAAAATTCGATCTTTTTAAAAAAAAAAGGGTTAGAAAAACTGAACAACTATTTAATAATACCCCTTAATTTCAGAGAAAACTCAAGTTATATTGGTCCATTATAAATGTTCCATACTTATTTAATATAACCAATCAGACTCATCCACATGCTGATACTCTATAATAATATTTAATTTACACAAAAATACTAGAACAATCATTAAAACTCTCAAATTGATGACAAACTTAAGTACTCTCCTAATTACATTAAATCTAGATTTGACAACAAGAAACCCACAATCAATTTCACATAAAGCTTTACTAAAAACTTCCAAATTCGACCAATCACAAACCCTATATTTATATACTCATCTTCTTCCTCCCTCCCACGACATTCTCAATCCTTCATTCTCCCTTTCTGATTGACCTGTATATTCACAGATCCAATTTTTGCTCTTTTCACACTCTAAATCACTTGTTTCTTCGTTTATACAGATATACGATTATTTTCAATCTCATAATTGTTGTTTCTCCCTTATGATTTTTTGCCAGAAACTCCACTGAATTCGATATTTATTCTCTCTTTTCTGAAGGAAATTTTGATTTTTGTTTCTGATTGTACCGCGCCTCCACTTGCGATTTGTTCTGTAGATTCAATCCGAATCAGTTAAAATTCGGTTGAATATCAATCTTTTCGATAGTTCGTGAAGTATTTTTTGATTACATACACTAGTTTGATTTGAGTGTATATCTAAGCCGAATCTGAAACTGCCCCAAGAATATTTGGGGTAAGATTTTTTTGAGGGGAGAATAATTTATTCGAGTTTATGTAACAGAAAGCTTGATCTAGTATTGTGGAATTAGTTTGTGAGATTTTTAGTTGGGAGATGAGATTGTAGTGAAGGTGAAGGATGAACGGTCCGTCATTAGGGCTGCGTTCCGGTAGTTATGGCTCGTCTTTAGATAAGTATGGACAGAATGGTGCGTCACCGGTTCAGCCGTCGTCCATTTCACGTAATAAGTCGTCGAAGATGGTGAAGGAGAAGGAGAGATTGTTCCCTTCAATCTTCAAATTCGTGGGTCGGAAGAATTTTGGGATGTTGCTTCTGTGTAGTGTTTCAGCTGCTGTTTTCCTTTGGGTTCTTTATGTTGGAAAAGGTCTGTGTTCTTTATTCATGATTCTAGCTGTTCTTTAATTCTTTCGATTACTGCTTTTATATAGTTTGATTTCTCGCATTTAGAAAAGAATAGGTTCGGTAAGGATTAGTAATAAAAATAAAGCCCAGGATTGTGTTGAGACTGTTTTGTAGATGTTTCTGCCAGAATCTAGCCTAGGCATGTTTGAATAAGGAATTCAATGTTGTTGGCTTAGTGGTGATTGTACTTTATTAGCCCAGTTGATTGAAAATGTTATGTATGTCCTTGTGGTTGCATTTAGGTGAGGATTCTGAGGAAAGCCTTCGTCTGAGAAGCTTACAGATGAATAGAAGAGTTTATGTAAATCTGACAGAAACTTCACCATCAATCATAAACCAAGTTAGCAATATGAACAATCAGACTTTTTTGATGGATACACTTGTATCGTACTTAATTGACGTTTCACCGCCTCCTCCACCTCCTCCTCCTCCTCCTCCTTCGTATTTTCTTGGCTACAGTCTTCCTCCAGGGCATCCATGTGAAAGTTTCACTCTACCACCTCCGCCGGCTGATCGAAAAAGAACTGGACCACGACGTAAGATTCCTCTGTATATCAGATTTTCTTGTCAGTTGTTTTTTATTATCAGGTGATAAAAACAAACTATTTGGGAATGTGTTGTGCTTTTTTTAATATAAGCTGAGCACTTATAGTTTTGGTTTCAGCTTGTCCGGTATGTTACCTTCCTGTGCAAGAAGCTGTTGCTTTAATGCCAAAATTCCCCTCATTCTCTCCTGTGCTTAAAGAGTTGACCTATATTTATGAAGAATCATTAAATAGGGAAACAGAATTTGGAGGTTCAGAGTTTGGTGGATACCCAACTTTGAAACAGAGGACTGATTCTTTTGACATCAGAGAATCTATGAATGTTCATTGCGGGTATGTCTCTCTTTAAAGTAGTCTTTGTGTTTGCTCTTAGTGAAAATACGCTAATCTTGTTTCTGTTAATTGTTCATCAGATTTGTGAAAGGACAGAAACCTGGCCTTGGAACCGGATTTGACATTGACGAGCCTGATCTCCTTGAAATGGAGCAGTGCCGTGGTGTAGTTGTTGCTTCAGCAGTCTTTGGTACTGCACTGCCTAATGCTTGTCTGAGTTAGTCAATTTATGTTCATGCGTAATTTTTGGAGAATTTGCTCATTAAATTCTATAATCATTAACAGGGGCGTTTGATGAAATACAGCATCCGAAAAATATTAGTGAATATTCTAAGGATACTGTATGCTTTTACATGTTTGTTGACGAACAAACCAATGATTTTTTGAGGACGAAATTGGGCGTTGAGAGTGTCAAGAAGGTGGGTATATGGAGAGTTGTTGTTTTACGCAATCTTCCTTACGCAGATGGAAGACGCAATGGAAAGGTACACAGTCATTCAGTTCTTAAAACTTATTACAAACTCAAATGATTTGGGGCTCTCAGAAGTATTTATTGGTCAAGAGGAGATAAAAGTTGCAGATAAATTTTTCTTTTCAAAATCTCTCTGTGGCCAATAAATGCTTTTGGAAACTGAGCTTGTATTCAATTTCTTTCAGATTTTTGTAAGGATCAACCATGCAATAGGCGTATGCTGGATGGGTTTGGGTGGGTTTGAAACCAAACCTATGGAGACTGTTTTAAAAAATCGAAAAGCAGACCAACTTTTAAACAAAACTAATTGAACAAAAAACCCTTTCAGGTTGAGCAGTTTAATAGTTTAGCAAAAGCAAAATGGGTATCTATTACTGTCTTTTACTTGAATTTTTTATATGATACGTAGTTATAATAATGTGTTTCTTCGATTACATATATCTTATTGATTTTAACTTTAAATTCTATACGTAATGAGCAATTTAAAAAAAATCTGAAATCATTTAGTCAACTAGAGATAAAAATGGAGAAACTTTTTTTCTGTACTTTTCTGTCTATATATGGTTTTTTATATAGCAGAAATATTTTAATTTCTTATTTAAGAATCTTATCAACCCAGCTACCACGCAATGACTGGGTTCATCCACAACTTTCCTATTATGAATCATGTCTCTAGATATAAGGAAGGAGTTCTAAATAATCGCCAATCTTCCAAATCTAGAATGAAACAGAATTACACATTCACTTTTCTTTCAGCTTATTGTTAGCTTACTATAAATGGATGAAAGTAGCATGAAGAACTTTCGTGTGCATTTTGCTACTCACAATAGGAATAAAAAAGCTATCAAATTTGTATTGGCTAGATCTCTGATGCTACTTTGCATTTAGAAACTGCAAAAGTCCCATGTTAATTATGCTTGTTAGTGGTTTAATTTACATTTTGACCCAAATTTTACTTGTTACAGATACCAAAGCTTTTGATGCATAGGATATTTCCTAGTGCTCGTTATTCGTTATGGATTGATGGAAAGCTTGAACTTGTGGTAGATCCATATCAAATATTGGAAAGGTAAATCTATGATGCTATCTTCCTTGCTGTTTGATTGAAGGTATATCTGGCGAAATTTAGAGTGGCACAAATCGCAATTACGAATACTTATATAGCTGAAGTCTATAGGCTACCATTGTTGTTGAAACGGAGTTATTAAAAGAGTTAAAACATTTTTTAATGCTTGTTTTTGCACATTCGTTTTCTCTTTGTCTATGAATTCTTGGAATTTTGTAAATACACGGATGATAATCCATTCAGTAAGATATCACTTTTTACACATTGATACTCCTTTCTGATAGTTTTGCATGTGTTTATAACTCCATGCATAGGTTTTGTTAGGGATGGCAATGGGCCGTCCGCAGGCCGGGTTCGGGCTGGCCCGCTTTTTTGACACTTGAGCCCGAACCCGGCCCGACCCGCTCCCGGGCTCATATTTTCAAATCCGAGCCCGTCCGCTAATGTCCGCCGGTCAACCCGGCCCGACCCGCGGACATTAATTTTAATATTTTTTAAATATTTTTAATTTATTTTTTAAATATATTATTTTTATTATATATGAAAATATTATTTTTATATATATTTTATGATTTTGGGGCCGGAACGGGCCGGACAAATTAGAAACCGGAACCCGGCCCGACCCGGCTGCGGGTTACAATTTCTGAACCCGAACCCGGCCCGGTCTAAGTTCGGGCCGGACAAAACCCGGCCGGGTTCGGGCCGGGTCGGGCCGGGTCGGGCCGGACAGCACCCGAATTGCCATCCCTAGGTTTTGTGAGATCTTTCTCGTGGTTTCCTGAATCACTTAAGTTTTTGGTAGTATTGTATGGTCACCTGTAACTTTGTGTGAGCCTTTCTTCAGGTTCTTGTGGAGAAAAAATGCAACATTTGCAATTTCAAAACATTATAAACGCTTTGATGTCTTCACAGAAGCCGAGGCAAATAAAGCTGCTGGAAAATACGATAACCATTCTATCGATTTTCAAGTCGATTTTTATAAAAAGGAAGGTCTTACACCTTATTCCACTGCCAAACTTCCCATCACCAGTGGTAAGTGTTGGAGGATCCTTGCTCTCTTGCCAATATGTTTGGTTGCATTGCATTTTTCTGAGTAATAAATTTTGTTTGGTCATGCAGATGTGCCTGAAGGGTGTGTAATCATAAGGGAGCATGTTCCTATTAGCAACTTGTTTTCTTGCCTTTGGTTCAATGAAGTCGACCGCTTCACCTCTAGGGACCAAATTAGTTTTTCAACAGTAAGGGATAAGATCACAGCAAAGACAAATTGGACACCAAATATGTTCTTGGACTGTGAAAGACGCAACTTCGTGATTCAGGTAATTTGTAAAACTTGTTATGGAGTGCTGCTCTTTTTCTTCTCATAGATAACTTTGAATTTGTTCTGCTTCTATCCAAAATTTCTTAAAGCCGTAATTGGTTCATGAAAATTTTCATTGTTTTCGGTTTGACTTATGTGAAACCTGTTCTTGGATGCTGGAAAAGTGAGAAAACAATTTTCTAGGAATTTATTTAAGTATTTAGCTCTCTCTTTCTGATTCCTTGTAATTGCTACTTTCAGAGATATCATCTAGCCGACTTGGAAATAATAGCACGGCGTCCACATCGTCATATTGCTGTGGATCCACCTCCTCCACCACTGTCTATAACCACTGAATCACCAATGAAGGTAACTCTTGAGTCACCAATTGAAAAAATCATTAGTCCTTTGGCTAGAAAGTTACCGCAAAAGCGCGGTAGAGAAAAGCGATCAAGGCGTCACCGTAAAATTGTTGCCAGTGGCACAGGTTAGAAGACTTTCTGTTATGAAAAATAATATATTTTTATGGATTAAGGGATTACAAAATTCGGGTCATATATTTGGGGAAGGATGAAATAATATAGTTAAGTGGAATGTTTTCCGATCATTTTTTTGGTGTATATAAATATACTCATAAATAATTTAAACATGGGTTTCCACCAAAAGTCCTTTAATATGCAGCCAACCCATCTTGTGCTATTATGAATAATATTTCATATCACTTATGCTAGGGGTGGGGTGCTCGAAAGTAAATTAAATCAACGAAACCGACTCAAACCATTCTGAAACCTAAGTATGATTAGGGTTGTTTCTTCTTGTAAACTAGCCAAACAAAACCAAACCGTACGGCTGATTTGCGTGCATGTCTTTTTGGTTAAACCGAACCTATGCGGATTTTTAAAAATAAAAGTAGTAAGTGGCGCCTGATAATCACTTTTTTTTTTTATTAAATATCATTAATAATTTAAATATTCATAATGTTTAATAAAAATAAAAAAGGTAGGACTATATATACCCAAACACAGTTGATTTTTGTTTGATTTTTTTAGGACGAATTTTTTTTTGAACTTATATTTAATATCCAAATTGTGACAATAAAAAAAACTAAGTATATTATAGATATACCCAATTCACAAAACAATCTATTTGACTACTATGTATACCCAAAAAAACACAACTCCCTACTAGATCAAATCCCATATTACTACAATTTTAAGTTCCTCAAATTGTTTTTGAACATTCAAAGTTGACTCAAGAACATTCAAACTCTTTTCAATTTTTTTAAACTTCTTATAATAAAAATACAAAATCAAACATGAATCGACCCAAATTAAGGTAAAAACTTGTTTTTTTGAATTTTTTTTAAAAAAAATAAGAATTTAATTATTAAAAAAAAAACCATAATTTTATGGTGTTTAAAGGCTATTTTCCGATCGGAATTCGGTCAGAAAACGGCCGGCAGCGAAAATTGAGCGCACCATAGGTACAGGGGTGTACCAACTGGTACAGATCCCCTGTACCCGCCGGTATGTCCCTTGTATCGATGGTGCGGGCGATAGCGTACCAAAAGGGTACGATACCCTTGTACCATCGAAATTCGGCCGGAAAATGGTCGGCAACAAAAACTAAGGCACTATAGGTACACGGGCCGCATCGGCTGGTACAGACCCATGTACCCGCCGATACACCCCCAGTATCGATGGTACAGGCGATAACGTACCAAAGGGCACGATACCCTTGTCTCCAAACACCCTAAAATTATGATTTTTTTATCTAATTCAACCATAATCCTAATTTTGATATTAACACTAAGTTTCCATATTTTAGTTCGTCGGATAAATTAGAGAGAACTTGGAGGTTATAGAGAGAAGTTAGAGAGTGTAAGAGAAAAAATGAGGTGGATGAAGGTTAGTAAAAAAAACCTTATATATCCATAAAAAATATATTTTTGTCAAAATTTGGATAAACTTATACCACATTTCGGCAAACTCAAAATTGAGTATATTTAAACCACATTTGGGTATATATAACTTGACCCAAATAAAAAATGTGAAGTAATCTTTTAATGAATGACAAGTATTACTAACTTTTTTTTAAACATAAAAAAATAATATATTATCAATATTTAATAATTAAAGGCAATATTCGGATTTTTTTTATTTGAATCAGAATCATGGTTTGTTTGTGGAATTTCAAATTAATCTTTTGTTTTAAAAATAGTTACATTATTATTTTATTTTAGAAAAAAGTATGAATAAATATTCACTCCGTTTTTTGTTATCAATTAATATCTGAAAATAGGATAGTATTTATTTTTATTTTAAAAAGTCTGTATCTTGTAAACCATAGTTCGAAAAAAATCTGAAAGTACAATCGATTTTGTTTTTTTAAAACGAACAAAAGTAGACCCATTAATGATATTTTATTTTATTTTTGAATTTTTTGTTCAAAGAACTTTCATGATTGATTTTTTAAAAGAAATCGCATAATTGATTTTTCAAAGAAATCGCATAATTAATTTTTCAAAGAACTTTCATTATTGATTTTTCAAAGAACCGGCATGTTTAATTCCTCAAAGAACACGCATTATTGATTTTTCTAACAAAATAACATTGTTAATTTTTCAAATCAACTCACATGTTTAACTTTTCAAAGAACTCTCATGATTGATTTTTCAAAAAACTCTTAACTTTGATTTCTCAAAAAACCCTGTCTTTTAATTTTCAACGAATTCTCATGATTGATTTTTTAAAGAACTCTCATGTTTAATTTTTCAAAGAACTCGCGTGATTGATTTTCAAAGAACTCTCGTGGTTAATTTTCAAAGAACTCGCATTTTACTAAAATATCATCAATAGATCTAGTTTTGTTCATCTTAAACAACAAAGGCAATGGTACTTTCGGGTATTTTTTTCAAACTCCAATTTGAAAGATATGATCTTTTAAAAAATAAAATAAAAAGATAAAGTAAGAAAGATAAAAAATTTTCAAGAATTAGAAGTGGTTATGTGGTTGGTGATGAAGTAGGGTATTTGAGGTATTATCAAATAATTAAGTATTGATTTTGAGTTATATAGATGAGATTAGTATTAAGTAGTAATAAAAAAGAAGTTGAGTATTATATGGAAATATAATAGTTGAGTATTGTCTGATCTTTTAAATTATTTTAGCTTGGTTATTTTAGTTAAATCAAATCAAGTACTATTATTGGCATAGTAATTGGAATGATAGTTTCCAAAATAGTTTAAGTTCTGAAAAAATATTCTTTCACCATTGTTTGAAAAGATAGATTTCAATATCAATCATGTTACGCTCGACAATTTTTAAATTTAGCAATGATAATCAAATCAAACGATGTGATAACCGATGAATATTTTGCAGCGTAATAAAACTAAAAAAAAATTACGAGTGTAAGTCACTCCATTGTAAGTAGGATTTGTAGTTGAGAGCGGACAAAGACAAAAATAACAAACTAGACCTACCGTGATCGTCTCAGCAACTCAATCCCGATGAAAGAGATAAACATTTTTTCCACTTTAATATCACGGCACCAAGTTTTAATTAAGGGCTTACATAAGAAATAGTGTCAAGATCATCGTGTCGAAAAGAAGTATTTCGAGCCAACAATTGGAAGGCCATATATAATATAAAATTAGCGAGAAAAGACATAACCTTGTTGCAATAGAAAATATCGCTCCTAATCAAGAAACAAAACATTCAATAATCGATTTGAATCCAACGATAAAGCAATAACCATATTTTTCGAAGCATAACCATTTAATATCTTCGTCGAACCATCAACACCACTTTATAATGCTTGTTCAGGGACATTGTTCGCAGATTCCACCGACAAAATAAAAAATTCCACCATTAGACCAGTCGTCTAGTAAATGAACAAAAATCTCACCAATGAATCAACATTCGTTGAAAAACCAACATATCACACCGATGAACCAACAATTTCCATCAATGAACCAGTTATTTATGTCGGTGGACCAATCGATCCCACTAATTAACCGATATAATCAACGGCCGGGTTCCAACAATGCATAACTATGGTTACATGGATATGGAGAAATGAACAACACCTACAATCTAGTTGCGTCCTCATTAGTACCAACAACACCATATGGAGATACATTTTCCAATTTCAACCAGTATAAGATAAATAAGTAAGATGTAGACAGACGACCCTAAGCATTACATCAAACAGTTCATATATGAGATGTTAAAGTTCAGTGGAGACGACATAATTCTATGTAAATCTTTTTTCATAAATTTTAATGAAGTGCTCTGACATGGTTCAGCTAACTATCCCCTAATCAATTTGTAACTTTGATACATTTTAGAATTTTTATAGATATAAATTTATAAAGAAAACTCATTGAGAGTGATGACGATTATACCATCCAATGTAAAAACCTCAAAGATCATACAAAGAGGTTAGTTTTGTTCGTCAAAACCAAGAATAGTCTAAAATATTATCACAAACTTAGGGTTTATTTTCATTTATAGATAAGGACTCTTGCCCAAACTTTATATGATATTATGAAGCGTAAAGCCTCAACCTTTGGGAAACTCTTGGCTCAGACAGATTAAAAAATTAAGGTAGATAAAATCACATGCATTAGGTTTTCATATTAGCCTAATACATATCATTCTTATCATCGTGCGTTTAACCTTATTTATAATCCGACCAAGCCTTTTATCGTGGCTCCTATTAAACAAAAAACAAATAAACTTGGGACTAGCAAAAAAGAAAAACATCCTAACAAACTAGGGATTTTAGTTTGTATAGTAAAAGAAATAGAGATTATGAGATACCATATACCAATCTTAATGAAAACATAACCGACATTTATAGCCAAACCAAAAATATGGTTCATTTTCAAAGTTTGTATAAAATATGGAGTCTAAAATGATCCATTTAGGCTTTGTAAATATCACAACCAAATCGAACATCATATAAAGGAATTCCAAACCTTGAAGCATGAGAATTATAGTCTCATCGATGATAGTAACTTACTGAAATTGTTAAAAACCAAGCTCCCACGATCCCCAAAAAACACTACACCACAACAAACTCCAGATCCTCAAATTGATCCTCTTATGATATTTTACCAAGCTATAACACCAAAGATAGTAGAGACATTGGTCCTCTATGAAACATGTAAATTATTTGATCCATCTTCGAACTGGAAAATAGTTGGTACTATTGTCGGAGGCCCTCTCTAGAATAAAAAAATTCTTCAAAAAACACCGCATACACGATATGGAGGTTCAACATCCATAATAATTCGGCTCACCTTTATATGAACCCTTGTCATACCATCTATTTTGACGATTATTATTTAAAATAAGTAATTGGACCTCATGAAGATGAAACTGTCACTGTTGCTCAATTCGGGCAGGGAATTAGATGATTGTTGTTGATGTGGAAAGTTTGACGAACATTCTTTTCAATAAATCATATGAACATATATGTGACATAACATCTCTGATACCATCATAGATGGTGTTATCAAGTTTTACTAGAACACAAGCCCTAGCGTTTGGCGAACTGAAGTTGGATTTATTTCTAGGGTAGAGAGAATAAATAAAAAAGATAAAATACCTATTATGGTGGTGCATAGGGTCCATCATCATACAACGTTATATTCGGGCGTGCCTGGTTGAATCAGATTCATGCCATCATTTATATCGTGCATATATACATTGTATTTATTATCAATGGAATAATAGATGTAGTTTGAAATAAACAGTGCATATCCCACGAATACTATGTTGTTTCTCTCGTTTCTTCCAACTAATACCCAACGGGGACTCCGGTCACTTTAGACAACATATATGATTGTAGGTTACATGATTTTAGTTAGTCTTTATATGAAACACTAGATCATTAATATGTGTATGGTTGAGATGAGATGTGTTTTCCTATAAATATCAACTTGTAGCCATTATTACTTTATTTTTCCTTTTTTATTTTTTTTATGTTAATGATTTCTTGCTTTTGATCCCCAATAACCAAGTTTCTTATTTTTCTCCTTTTTCATTATAGATTACACAAACGTCTCGAACCCAAGTTTTCGTTTATGAATCTTCTAGATTTGAAACCATGAGATTAACTTGTACGCCTTCTATAACTAAGTTTAAACCGATCAACACGACGCCTCTCGTTTTTATAGCACCATCATCTTCCTCAGATGTTATAAACATTTAAATTCTCGCTATCGGAGGGTATGTTCCTGCACTAGACACCATTTTTCGATGAGAATTAAAAAATAAAAACCACTTTCATTATAGATTGTCAGATCAATTATAAAGATATATTCGGAGAACTATATCATTTTTGGTAAAATAAATTTTGTGTCCATTGTGAGAGAAATGGAATTTATCTGAAGCAATGATGATCATATATCAAGAGAATGTGAGACTCATGCGTAATTTATAACATATAAGACTGTATTTTTGAATTATGTTTCAGATGCAGGGGTTCGACTACCTTTACATCCAATATTATCATATTTTTTTCAACTACGGGGAATGTGTCTCGATCAATTATTAATAAAGGGACACAGTTGAATTATAATTGCTGCTAAATATGTCAATTATCCAATATCGATGCAAGAATTCTTGGTAGTGGCCTTCATAAATTCTTCTACAACCAATCTTTATTATTACATTTCTCTACATAACCACTAAAAATGGTGACTAACTAGTCTGACTCATAAATTTATTTACGTTAATCGGTGATGACCACCGGTTTCCTACTCTAAATAGGAATTGAGAGTTAAAGAGTAAGTAGATTTATTTTTTATATTATATGTTTTACATACTCCTGCAATTTGGCTGAGATAATCCGACTTTTACTTTTCATCAACAAAGCATGTTCGTTTGTACAAAGAGTTTTCTACGAGGAAGAAAACAACATTATAAAACCAGAGTGGTAACTTAAAAACCACAAAGTCTGATGTCGTAAGTCCTAAAGTTGTTGCAAAAAATATATATGTACATGTTATGTCCCATGCGAGGCCTTTAGGAAAAGAAACGACACCCTCTTATAAGCATAATTCTCTAGAAACATTTGATATAAAAGAAAGACTTTAGCTAGTTATTAAACTTATAAAATCTCTCAATGGATTTTCTTTGAAGTTTCGGCGAGGGGAATATTGTGATAAATGATGTTGTCAGGCTCATTGATGCAGCTCAAGATCAATGAGTGAGATCAAAATATCCAACGGTCTTGTTATTATTTCAGTCAATGGAGTTCGACATGAAAATGAGTATTTTTTTTATTTTTTTATAGTTATTTTATAGAATGACAATTTCATTATTGAAATTTATCTTTTGGTATAGATTATCCGACGCTTTAAGTTCATAGAATCTAAAGTAGAAAAATAATTTGCACTACAACAATAATCGAATCAAGACACTGAGAAGCGATTCATGCTTCAATTGGAGAACATTCAAAAAAAAGTCAAAGATTTTGCCGAGGCTAAGGTATTAACTAATGATGCAACCAAAACTCAAATATTAAAATTGGAGGGTGTGGAACTCTAGTTAATTGACTCTCAGAAGAATATCAAATAATTAGAAGACCAAATGTGCACTTTGGAAGAAACATGCATAACTTTGAAAAATAAAGTGGATGGCTTAATCACTATATTGGAGGAAGAAAAGATCAAACATGAGACTTAAGTGAAAAATTTAAAATCTCAAAATACGGTTCTCTTAGATGAAACTATGAAGCTTATTGTTGATCAAACATGCAAATTTATGAAGACATTAAAGGCAAACATTATTTAATTTGTTCACAAACAACCGTTGGAAGTTGATATACGGAGTGCCTAGGAACTAGTACCTTTAAACAAAAGGCGTGCTATGATCAACTACACCAACACTGAAGATTCAAAATATATTCATTTTGGTGAATGTACAACAAAAAAATTAAAAGTAAAGACTTTGGTTCACAAAGGTTCTTAACTTGTAATAAATGTATTTCTTTCTTAAACTTATCGTTTTGTAAACTGAAAATATTGAGACATTTTGTTTTTTCAGACCATTAGTGCACAATATGAAGTGTTATCTATAAATGAAGTCACATATAGTAATCATTAGTTTATGTTAAAAAACGGGTTAGTCATAGTGCATCTCTGACAAAATTTGAAAAAAGTATTTTAATTAGAGATTCCACCAGGTAAAAGTGGTTATTCCCTAGCATTTGTTGTCGAACTGAGTTAATTCCTCGTCAATCTGAAGAAAATAAATATCCTCATATCACCAATCATGATTTGTTTTCGCTTGTTTTGAATAACTTAACTTATCCAAAAACCAAAATCCTCTTTCAGAGATAATTTTGTGCTATTATAATATTTGCTATATTATTTTATTACGACATATTTTCAATAATCGAAGTCTTTCATATTATGACATGATATTTTATTTTAACATATTTTTATTTAGAACTATATTTTACGCATAAAAATATTTCTTAAATTTAACATGATTTTAACCTAAAAATGAAACTTGCATTCTTTCTTACAACATATCTATTTACTTGATTTGTAATTGTATGTCGTGAATGCGTGAAAATTCTTATTGTTTTATTGTTTAGTTTTAAAAAAGTTTTTTAGCAACTAAAACTTCACATATAGTTTGAGTTAGTCTTTTTTATAGTGTTTTAGCATAATGGATAAGATTGTCCTGCAGGATGATCAAGCCTAAATGGAGGAATTTTGGTGTTTTGTTATTTAATTCAAAATACTTGAGTGCTCCTAAGGTATATATATGATGGTTTTTCACAATGGTATTATAAGAGAACAAAGATATTGTGTTAGAAAGTAGTTGTGTTATGGCATGACAACGTATACGTTTTGCACAACATTGTTGTATGAATACGAATGCGTATGTTTAGCCTAGAACTTTTGCCTTAATATAATGGTATTTCTTAAGTAAGAAGACATCAGAGTTTTATTATTAAGGAAGTGCCTCTTTAAAACCTATATGTTCCACCGAATTAGAAAATAGTTATCGTAAGTATATATATAAACCTATATGTTCCACCGAATTAGAAAATAGTTATCCTAAGTATATAAATAATAATAAGGGAACTTATCTATAAGTATATACTAAATTATATGGTGTGTAGAGCTTCGAATGCTCTATGGATGTTGTAGAAATTTCCCTCTTCGTCTTGGAATTTGTAAATACATGCTTTGGTATTTGCAATTAATTTATATAGACCTTCCTAGTTTGGTCACAACTTTCCAAGAGCTTTATATTTTTCATAAAGGAGCATCATTCTCATGACTGGATCTCGTGCCTTAAATTTAAAAAAAAATGAATCTTAGAATCATACATGTTACGCATTAAGATCTTTTAGTATTTTATACGCAAATGGGTCTTGATTTGTTTCTCTTTGATCATGTATAGTTATGTTTTACGATTCACTATATTTATTCTTTCATTTTAATTTGTAGTTCAAAAATAATGAATGCATATTTCAACTGAAACTACAGCTTCTATCCCATAACTAAAAAGACAATGAGTTTATCATGTTGTAGCTTCTGGTGTGGTTTGGTATGACCATAAGACTTCTTGAAGTTTATTTGGTCATTTCCTTATATGTATTTGGAATTTGAAACGAGAGTTCATTTTCTAGAAAAAATGGTCTCGTGAATTTAAAACTTACTATCCTTTTTCCAAGACAATTGATCCTCCAAATTTAAAATGTACCATCTTAGATCCCCAACTTGTTAAAATATCGAAAATTAGTCCCTATTTATGGGCTATACATGGGACTAAATGCCCATTTTTTATAAGTCCAATAGGCTATATGGTACAAAATAAATAAGTTTGTTTACGTCTCAGGTAACTAGGAGGATTGAAACAAAGAAGATAAATGGTTTTGTTCTCTTAGTTGGATTTTCCAAGTAAGCCTATTCTATTTTGTTATTTTTATTCTAATTTTTTTGCCAAATGTGTTATATTTATATAGATTGTCTAGCTATATTATATCCATATTTGGATATGTAGTACAAAATTATTTTTCTTTATACTGCTAACAATATTCCAAATTTTCTAAAAAAGTTGAAATATGGTTTAATGATTATATGGACATCTTGGTTCCTGAAAATTTATTTGTTAATCGATTATGGTATAATCCTGTTTTAGTTATTGCATATTCGATCTTGGGGGTTTCGAAAAGACTGGAACTGATGTCTAGAGTCCTCATAAAGTCTTCAAATATTGTTGCTTCTTTGGAATTCACAAAGGTTAATGATTCTCAAGTGAACAAGGTTAATATTAGTTATCTCTTAATAGAAAAGTTATTGGCAATCAGTTGCGCATGAGGAAAAGTTTGTCAAGGATGCCATATTATTTCAAATTATAATGAGGGCAAGTTTTCTAAAGTTAAACGAGTGGTTGGTCAAAATTCTAAGTTAAATTATTGTCTTCCCCATAATTTTTCAAGAATTCAATTGTGGATACTATAATTTCTAAAGCCTTGGTTACCGAGATATTGGTTGCTGATCCAAACCCACATTCTGCAGATTCTGAGGAGAATGAGACAAATCATTATGAAAAGGTATCATTTTTGGATATCGTTATTGTTAATTTTCTTGTTGGTGTCTTTTATGGTCCAAAAATCTTGGTTATTACTAAAACTTGTAAGAGCAAGTATCATATTATTGGTATATACATGTATGGAAAATACTTTGATTTTGTAATGAATCGTACTCCTTTTACTAACAAAGGCTTTATGATAAGGGAAAGGCTAAATAGAGACTATATTTGGCTATAATGAGACCCTTTTATAATGATACCTATTTTGGCTATAATGAGATCCCAAAAATGACCAATTTACCCTTGATATAAAAGCTTCATTTCAGCATAACTCT
Organism: Limnanthes douglasii subsp. nivea; assembly: GCA_036936605.1. Taxonomy (NCBI): domain Eukaryota; kingdom Viridiplantae; phylum Streptophyta; class Magnoliopsida; order Brassicales; family Limnanthaceae; genus Limnanthes; species Limnanthes douglasii. Next base: position 139,813,588 of record JAUPFV010000004.1, on the reverse strand, counting down.
TCTCTTTTCTCTCTTCTCTACACAAAAATTCTCAAAATCAGCCCAAAAAAACCTCAATATTTCTCAAATCTGAACTCACAAACACGTCAGGGTATGAATCCTATACTTATTGATGTAATTTTTATACATTTTATTTAGGTATTTGTAGTGATATTTAGAATTCTAGGTTTTTTATAAAAATCGCATTTTCATCTAAATGTTGTTATTTTTTTTGAAAAAAAATTGTAGTTATGTGTTAGTCTCGTGATTATCGACGTGTTGGTACCAGTTTTTTTTGAATTTGATTGGATTTTTTGGGATTTGGGTTCGATTTGAATCTTAGGGGTTGGAGTTTCTTTTTGTGCAAGATCGCGAGCAAGACACACGCGATCCTGCACGATTCGCGAATAGGGTTAGATATTATAGTATGTAAAAATTACATGAGGTTTTGAATAAATTGGTTGCTTTTTGCAGGCACTGGAGTCGCCACACCCCTCAAGGTGCAGCTTTTGAAGCTGAATGGAACTCTAAGTTCTGTGCTTATGAGAAGAAGTATGCAGATGAAGCTGCAGAGTTTAAATCTATAGTCGTTGGTGAATTTCCTGCTGACTAGGTTAAAGCACTTCCGGTAAGTGTAGCTTTAAGCTTACTTTCAGCTCATAAAAGCTACAAACCTAAAAAGTTTTATGGTCTTTATGTCAAAATTTTGTCAAACCAATCTGATTGATATCATTCCGCTCTGAAAACCTTCTCCGATTATTAACTTTAGACTATAAATTCGGTTCCGGATGGTTTGATCATTTGAAAACTTGCTTGATTTTTGTTTCGGAAACTGGGCACTTCAAGTATACTATAACTGTAGATCAAAGGATCAATTAAGTATATAGGCCTCACTTAGAGAGCCTTTAAATTTTAGTAAACACCGAAACATGAAAGATATATCAGTGAATTCAATATATTTATAGTTTTACATTATTTATTCTGAAACTTACTTGAAGTTGTAAAGTTTAATAGAGATATTTGAACCTCAGAATCAGTTTTGTATTTTTAGGATTTTTAGAGAGAGAAAGCTTAAGGGAGAAGTAAAAGAAAATTTATTTTTGTTACAAACTTGGTCTTATAAAGGAAGGGTAAAATGGACATTTCATATTAAAGAAAAAAGTTGTGATTTTGGGGTCTCATTATAGCCAAACGGGATCCCAATATAGCCTTTCCCTTATGATAATTGAATTTGGTTCTTATGCTTTAAATAAGGATTTCTCCTTGTGGTGGGAAACAGAATGTAACATAAGTAATGTTTTCCCTAAGTTAGTTCTTGGTGTTCGTAGGAAAAATGAAAATTTAGGAAGCATTTTATGGAAGAAAGGAAAATGAAAAATTACAAGAATGAAGAGTTTTTTTAGAAGACGAGTTCAAAAAACCCATGGACAAAGATGAAAAATGTTTGATATTTTAGTCCATATTGTTCAAGAACCACATTATTTTCCAATTTTTTTTATAAGTGTTCATGGTGTTGGTGACACTTAACGCAAAAAGATGGAAATAGTTCTGATCACTTCTAAAGCACCACCTGATGGAACTCCTGCAGACACACATACTTATCAATACTGTCCAAAAAGGTGGTTACAACTCTTAGCCCTCTTGATGTACCATTTAATGGAACTCTTACATACACACATAATTATCATTTGAGTGTTAATTTTCCTTTTATAAGACTATTTCTGCCCATGTACCTAAAAAGTATCATTTTGAGAAGATTTCAGATGTATTTAGTCAATTTACAACTTTATCGTGCATGAGGAAACTACCAGCATATCTCACTTCCATAGAGTTGGGCATGAGATAAATAAGTCTGGGAGTTGAAGTAAGTTTAGTCGTTTATTTTTCTCTTTTAATTTTTTATAATATGTATCTATAATTTTTCGAGTTTTTTGTTTTCAAACTTTATCCAATTCTTTTATAATGTTGTATCAAGCTTGTGAAATTGTTGCCCTTGTTATCCCTGATCAAATAGAGTTGTTATAAGCGTCATAACTAGTATTAAAGTCTGGTTACGAGTGATTGTTATAGCTGAAATGGGACTGACGTAGTTCAATGTGGAGAGATTTAACGGGAAATGAGTTTTGGAATCTGGTGACAATGAATGTGAATATTTATGGTTCAACAGAAGGTTGCTTCAACCGTATCAGGGGAGACTAAGTTGCATAAAACTTTATATGAGGCTGAGAATGAAGAAATGCTCAAAATTACATATAATACGATAATCTTGTATCTGAATAATATTATATTAAGATAGCTCTCACAAAACAATTCAGCAGATGGAGTCTGAAATAAACTAGAAAGCGTGTATATGATACAATCCCTAAAAATCGAATCTATTTAAAGGTGATTTTTTTTTAAGATGCAGAAGGATAAATCTCATAATGATAACCTTGATTACTTCTCCAAAATTGTTATCAATTTGGAAAACCTCGGTAAGGAAATCACTTATGAAGAACAGACGATGGTCTTATTGAACTCATCGCCTTCTACATATGGATAACTAAAGGATATTATCTAATATAACAAAGAAACACTATCTATGAATGAGTTAAAACCTATAATTAGATCTACAAAACTGGAACTCGTGAGTGTAAAAGGGTTGAAAGTTGTGGAAGTAGCAATGAAACCTTAAACATTAGAGGGGAATCAAATAGAAAGGATACTGGTAAGATCAGAGGGAAATTTAGATCAAAGTCAACAACGAAGTTTGGTAAGTCCAAGATTAGATGTCACCATTACAAGAACCTGGATCATTTTAGGAAAGAATGTCTCGGACGACTGCGAAGGCAAGATGATTGCATATCAAATTAAAGGGATGTTTATGTTTCTTTTGAAGGATATGACTCTGTATAGATTCTAGTGCACTTTAAGATGAAGGTTAAATATAGTGATTCTAGATGGATGTTAATATTATATGAGTCCATACTCGGCCTGGTCCCACTCATTGAAGTGAATAATAAATGACTTGTGTTAATTGGAAACAATAAGGCTTGCAAGATAGCCAAAATTTGATATATAAATATTCTAATGTTTGATGGTTGTGATCCGATTTTGACGAATGTGAGGTACGCTCCCAATCCAAGAAGAAATCTAATTTCCCTTGCCATATTGGACAACTTAGGTTGTTTATCAAATTTTAAAATGGATACATAAAAATTGTTAGGGGTGTCATAAATTTAATGAAAAGGAAATTGTCCAATGATTTTAATTTCTTGATCGACGATATTGTTATATGCACAATGACTAGATTTTCTGAAGGACCGATAGATGGTACAACTCTATGGCATAGAAGACTGATTATATGCGTGATAATAAATTTTTGGAGTTGTAGAAACAAGGTTTCTTCGGAAAAGACAAATTGATTAGATTTGAATTTTGTCAATCATGTGTGTACGGAAATAATAATAGAGTTAAGTTTGTAAAATCTGAACATACAATAATTGGAATATTTTATTATATACATTCTTATCTCTGTGGGCTTAAAAGGGTTTAATCTCATGGAGGAAACAAATATTTTCTATCAATTATTGATAATTACTCAATAAAACTATGGATTTATCTGTTAAAGTTGAAAGGAGAAGCTTTTGATAGGTTCAAGAAATTGAGGATCTTCAATTTAGTGCAAATGAGTTCTTACTAATTACTCCAAAGCATGATGGACTGTTCGGTATATAATAGTACGAGACACTCCACAAAAAAATGTTCTTGTTGAAAGAATGAACATAACCATTCTTAATATGGTGAGGTGCATAATGGTTACTGTTAAAGTCTCAAGGTAGTTTAGGGCTGAATCAGTAATACATGTCTATTACCTCATAAGAAAATGTCCATCTATTGCGATTGGCTTGAAGACCCCACATGAAATATGGTACATGAGGCCTTTAGATTATTTAAATATAAGAGTGTTTGGTTGCATTGTTTATGCACATATTAGCCCTGAAGTGCTTATTCATTGGGTATCGCAAATGCATCAAGGGTTACAAGTTATGGTGCGTTGAAACGGGTTATAAGAAGTATCCATTCAATATGGATGCAACATTCAACGATAATTATTATCTTTATTTGGGTGTTGAAATGCATAAAGCCCAATTTGACGGAAATGACATGTTTGATATTGAGGTGAAGTCATATGGATCAATACTTGATGGTGGCTTAAGGGGATATGAGCCATTAAATATACTTGGAAAATAAGAGTGTATGTATTTTGAAGGTAATGAAGCTCAACATGGCTACTAGATATCAATGGAGATGATGAGAAGAGTCATCTGAGATCATTAAAGGTACGAGTATGCCAAATTAGCAGCTTTTGCATTGGTTGTTGCATATGAAGTTACTCACTCTGAACCTGATAGCTTCAAGCAGAAAATAGAAAGTGAGGATAAAGCCAATTGGCTTATTACTATGAAATAGTAAATGATTTCGTTTCGAAAGATTGACACATGTGATTTGGTAGACAAACCCGAAGTTCATAAATTGGTTGATTGCAAGTAGATTTTCAAGAGGAATGAATACATTCTTGGGGTTGAATGGCTCGGTACAAAGCCAGATTGGTTGCTAGAGAGTTCACTTAGTGGTAGAGTGTATATTCAATGAAATATTCTCTCCCATAGTGAAATATAGTTAAATCAAGATTTTACTCACAATGGTTTCCAAGTTTGACATGATTGGACCAGATGGACGTCAATACATCTTTCATACATATGATCATTTAAGAAATTATCTACGTGAAATATCATGTATGATTTTGTAGATAAGGAAAAGAATGACTAGGTTGATCTCTTGAACATAACATTATACAGTCTAAAACAATATCAAAGGCGATGGTATAAGTGTTTTGATGATTTAATGGTCAATATTGGTTATGGAAGAAGAGGCTATGGTAGTTGTATTTTTGTGAAGAAGACTGGTTCTGCTAATATATATTTATTATTGTATGTAGATGATATGTTTATTTTTATCAAAGATAAGGTAGAAATTAAGTCCGTGAAAGTAATGTTGAGGAGTAGGTTTGAGACAAAGTGGGTTGTTAAGTGGGTTTTGAGGTACATGTGGAGATCCACTAGTCTCACACTGATGTGATGAGAGACTGGTTTTGGACTAGAAGGTGTTGATGGTTTTGTTGATTCCGATTATGTTGGTTTCTGGACAATAAGAAATATTGGACTAGACATGTGCTTATGTTATTCGGCAATACAGTAAGTTGGAAAGTCGTAGTAGTATTATCCTCCATTGAACCTGGATACATATATTGTTGTTAGCAAAGCAATAAAATTATTGATGAAAGGATTATTGAAGGACCTTGAGGTTTATCATAATACTATTGATGATGCATCGTTATAAACAGAGTGCAACACACTTGTCCAAGAATCAAGTGTATTGTTGTATACTGTTATCTTGATATTTCTATGTTATCTTAATCTTGTATGTTTTCGTTACTATTGAACAACCATGAGAATGAAATTTGTTTTGGCTTAAAGTGGACGCAAGCAAGTTGACGAACCACTATAAATATGTGTTCCACTTTCTCTCACGCTATTATTGCTTTGTTTTATTTGTCAATAGAATTGCTACGTAATTAGTGACGTAGTTCTTTGAACGATTTGTTTAAGACCTGAATTGATCAAATAGAGCTTGTATAAGTGTCACACTCCATATAAGATATCTGGAGTCGGTGGATATTCAATCTCGAAAAGATTTTTGTCGTAAAACAAAGTGTTTTTTTTTTTATAATTTCTTTGGATAAATTAAGTTTGTTGTTGTTGGTTGAAAGTTATTATTAGTTATGAACTAATTTCGGGTAAATATTGGAGAGTATTGGTATAGTCTAGACCGTTGTTATTTTGCTAATGTTGGATTGTCGATGCTTTGGGACATGATCTTTCTTTGTTTCTTTCGCTATGATGTTTGATAATAGAGCTTTGATATGATTCAAACCGAAACCGTACTAAAGTTGATTAAAAAACGTTTTGGTATTCGGTTCGGTGCAATTTTGATTGGTTGCGGTTTCAGTTTATTTATGTGTCGATTTAGTTTGTTGTGGTTTGATTTCGTTTCAATCCGGTCCGGTTCAGATCGGTTTAGTTAATTTTCTTTTAATATTTAAAAGCAAAAACTAAAATTATAAAATTATAAAAATAACGATACTGTGCTAGGTGAAATCAAAATTTAAGTTTAACAGAAATATGGTTTAGTTCGCCTTGCTACAAATATCTTTTAATAATATATATTAATATAATTGTTTCTATAATTGTTCAAGGACGGGTTTGGTTTTGGTAAAAACATCGCTGAAATTGTGACATCGGTTGTTTTTTAGATTAAAATCCAAATATAATTGTTTAGTTTTAATTTGATTTTAATTTTTTTATAAATAAATTAAACATAAAATAATAATTAAATAAAAAAACAATAGGTTGTGACGAATTATTGGATTGGTTTCGTATTGCTTTTATCGGTTTCGGTCTTATCAATACAATTCTATCGGTTCGATTTCGAATCCATCTTTTATTAGTTTCATTAATTCGATTTCAAACCAACTTTATCAGACCGGCCGATTAAAATTAGATCCGATTTTCATCGGTTCAATTACCGACAAAACCGTTTGTTTATTGATTCGGTAAATTATTAACGTTTTAAAAATAAATAAATAAAATCGATATATTGAATTTAGGGCTGAATTTTTTTATCACGTGGTTCATAAAATTCAAACTTTTTTCCTGTCATTTTCTAACGAGGACCTACCTAAAAGTTTTCTTTCAGCCAATTTTTTTTCAAAATCTTATGAAGAATTTCATCAATTTTAACCAACAAGTTATTACATAAAATAACTTCCGTCATTTTTATAATCCCTCCTATATATATATTTGAAAGGTAAAGTATTAAATATTTCATCAATATATGTAACATTTAACAATTTTAGGTTTATAAATTAGTTTCGCTCAAAACATTTAAATTACAATTAAAATAGAGAATTGCTAAAAAGAAAATCATTTTTACTATGTGAACTCGTTTTTTTTTTTCAGTTTTTGAAAATTATTTTATGAAATTAAAAAAATTAGAGAATTTTGTCAATTATAAAATTCCTAGAATAGTAGAAATTATTACGCAAAGTTACCATAATTTTTTTTAAAAATGACATTTTTCTCCATGCTCTCTAAAAACAAATTATATTTTCAAAAACCTAAACTACGACTAATTAAAACCTAATATATAAATTAGAAATCTAAAAGTAATATATTATTTATAAAAGCTAAATTAGAAAATAATTAAAACTAAAGTTACTAATGAGAATCTCTCTCATACCCCTCTCTTCTAAAAAACCTTTACCGTTGAAAATCAACGAACAACCACAAACAACAATCTTCCACAACTAACAAATACTTCAAAACACCTTGGTCTTCAACTTTAAGCCACCAAAGCCAGCCATCAACCAGCCACCACTACACATCGAGCACACTTCACGAAATCGACTAAAGGCAGCCACCACCAGTGCATAGACTAGGCAACAACCGCATCGACTGGACCAAATCAACGAACATCTGACCAGCAAATCGATACCAGTCCAAACCAGCAGATTGACAGGAGTAAGAAGTCCCGAATCGAGCATCCGACATCACGAAATCCCTGAAAGATAAGTGTTTTAGCGTTGTAGTTTTGGCTTGCGAATCGTGTTTTAGTGTTGTTTATGGCTTTCGATCCCTCAAAGGTAAGTGTTTTAGTGTTTAGGTTTGAATCAGTAGGTTTCTGTGTAGGTTTTCTTCACCAACGATTTTCGAAGAACCCCAACCAGTGGCGGAGACAATGTTTGCCCACGCCATCTGTATGGCGTGGGCACCTAAACCTATGACATACGTATACCATGGGAACCAAGCACCATGCCATATGTATGGAGTAGGAGCATAGCATATGCCATCAATTTAGTGTATACCCATGCCCCCACGTCATATGTACGGCGTTGGTCGCTCTAGTTACCGAAATATCCTGGGACCGATTTAATCTCGTTTATTGGTGTTGATTATATATGTTTGTATTATTTGTTTTTTAAAAATAGATTATCAAATGACATTTAGTATTTTCAAGCAAGCTTTGACATTTCGTATGTTTTTATTTCAGGTTATTGATCCAATTGACGCTTCAGGGTCTGGTGATGGCTTGCGGACGAATAAAATAAATAATCGGGCAAAACAATGGACCGATAGGGAGCGCGAGATACTAGTCGATTCTGCGGTTCTGATGGAGACGCTACTGATTGTTTTAGGAGCCCGTGCTTCCGGCAAAACGTTAACCTCCGAAGTTGTCTACTACCTTTGGCAAGGAGAGGTAATATTTAGATTTGTAGTTGATATTTTGGTGCCGATTTAATATATACTAATATTAAGAATAAATATTTTCAAGAGCGCAAGATATGGTTATACGCCCATTATCCCAGCCATGGAGGTTGGATTCTGAGCTCTCAGAGCAGGCTACGAGCCGTACTTGATGATATGAATTTTGTTAAGCTGATCGAGCTCTTCTCGTGCATACACACGCACTCCAACATCATGGATGTATTTTAGGAGCGGAGGCATATGGAAATAAACAGTTTTTATTTTTCCTTCGGTGAGATGACAATCACCATTGATGATGTGCACACGATATTGGGACTCGCAGTAGAGGGTGAGGTTGTTGTTTTACCTGTTATATCCGACAAGTCGTTGAACATGCATAAAGGCGTTGAACTACTTGAGATTAACGAGGAGAGATTCGTGAAAGATGTTGAGAAATGCAAGGACATCGGTTTGGGTTATGCATGATTGCGGACTAGGTACAATGCGCCACAGTTCTGTGACGACTACCTGGGTATCACTGATACTATGGTACAGTAGGTTGTGCGTGCCTATAATTTACACATGTTCGGTACCGTTCTCTTCCCCCAACAAGAGTAAGATGCATGTTAATTTTAAGTACTTGTTTCTATCTTCGATTTGAACGAAGAGGGTGTTGGACATTATGCATGGGGCACATCCGTGCTTGCTTACTTGTAGCACAATCTCATAAAGGCATCTCTTTATGAGACCATGACTATGGCTGGATGTATCACTTTGCTAGACACGTGGATACGGGGCCATTTCGTTATGATCCGCCCTGTTACTCGTTCCACTTACACAGAGCAACAACCTACTATTTCTAGATGGGATACATGTGCGACGATATCTGATTCCCAGACGAAGCTGAACCTTCAGATCACCATCAGCATCCTCCAGGAGACCGATGTAAGTTTTATAATTGAATAAGATAAATTTTTTTTTATAATTTAACCTATAACTATAATTGAATAAGATCAAATTGGTAATATTTTTTGTCGTGTCTTGGTTGTGTTGAACGGCGTGGATAACGAGTCTTATATGTGTTCGTGTTTGTATTGTTTTGTTTTACATGTATTGTTTGAGCCTTATCATGTCATACGCGACGTTCCCTGTTGGAGGATATAGTATGGTTTTGCGATGTCATTGTTGGTGTATAGCACTCTCAGGAATACTATCCAGAGCGGGTATTGAGGCAGTTCAAACGTGTCTAGAGGCTTATCCCATATCTGTTGCTCAAGATACAGATAAAGGCAAAAAGGAAATCAAAGACCATGGCCTACGCATTCGATGAGGAGTGTTGGGTGAACTTGTGAGATTACCTGTTATACGAGGTTTTTAGGGGAGATACAATTAGAGACGAGATGGAGTCTTTTTGTACTTATGATTATCTTCTGTACCGTCAGAAGGTTAGCTGGATCAACCTCATTAACACTGCGATACACTCATTGGATGATTATGTCTACGAGGAAAGAAACAAAGCTATTATACTCTATTTGCGCGCCAGTATGCGTATGATGTCGTTGTTTCTCTGTGTTGATGAGTTTGGCGATGATGTTGGTGCTTTGAGGGAATCTCGATCTTCTTTATATATTGTGAGATATTCTAGTCTATGAGAATTTTTAAACTTTTGTATGGTACTAATACACTTGTTTAATTTAAAATTTGCAAAGTACATAATATAAGCATTACAAGAAAGATAAAAGGACACAAATATTTTAAATTTTTTATACCGGTGGAGTTAAAAAAATCTCAAAACATTATTAGTTGAGATTGACAATAAATACATAGTTCGAAAACACCTATTAGTCGAAATCATATCCGAGGTTATCCTCAACCGATGAGTAGTTAGGTATCAAAACCTTTTTTTACCAATGATATCCTTCAAATAAACAATCATATCTTTCGAAATCCAACCAGCAACTTTCAATTGCCACACTTGTGTTGCCTCTTCATGTAAAACGTAAGACAAGTCAAACACCCGAAGCATGAGTTCAGGTTTAAGTTTGTTGTACCTGGATGCGACTTCTTCACGACTGCGAGTGTGGGGGTTTTTAAATCCCAGACGTCCGTAGTCGAAGTACATCATGCACAACACTTCATCGAAAAAACGTCAATGTTTTCCTCGGACATTCTTCAGGTAACGTATTTGACCGCTTGAAGTAAGTGTTAGTTTTCATCCACACTCAAATTCATACTGAAAAATACTTGAACTATTTCTAAAATCTGGAATGTTTGATTTACATCTTCAAACTACATGTATGTAGGGTTATATAAATAAGGTGAAAATTATTGGCGTCCTCCGTGAAGTTAAATTTATATACAATTTTTTCCCTTCATGACAAAAAATATTCCCACCCAATTTTTTTTTTCCGGCCAACTATCGATTCCCGCCATAACATAATTACCACCAAAACTACTTTCGCGCCAGAGCATGATCTTCTTGTAAAATTAAAATGAACCATTCTTAATCCTTCATACACCATACCTTATCGTCGATTAAAAAAACATAAGAGTATGAAGTTTAATGTAAATGAAGACTATTAGTTGCTTGAAGTCGTGAAGTTTGTTACCTTAACAATGTCTAATGATACGACCGATGATTTTTTCGATCAAGTACTTTGTAGGATGTTTTATGAATATGGACGATTTGGAGCTCCAAATCCAATTCTGCGCAGTCGTGATGAAGTCAAAAATAGGTACACTCGTGTAAAATCTGAACCACTACAACGTTTATTTTACATATCCCACAAAGTTATGCGTGAAACAGCTGAAGTGTGGAAGATGAAAATTAAAAAAATTATTATTACAAATATGGTAGTATATCTCAAGGATAGGATTTCGAAGAAAGAGGATGACATTGCAAACTTTGAAATTGTTTAGGACAATATGGGATGCGATCTTGACTTCTAAATTATATTGCACTATGTATTATTGTTATTAACTCACCTTCACCTTGTTGTGAAGTTTTTTTTAATTTATATTATATCTCAAATATATTATTTTTAAAATTAATAAACAATCGAAATTTGAGTTATTATTTTAAAATTAATAATAATAATAATATATTATGAATTATTTATTTTAAAATTAGCTTTCCACTAGTGAACAGCCGAAGGTGCCTCCATTATGCCGTCCACATGCGGCAACAAGGCAGAGGCTTAGGCTTGCCTCTACTTTACTTTGCCACTTTGGGGGTCAACCCCAATAGATGGTGTGATACTGGATCCTTACGCCAAACATATTGACTCAACCAAAATTTGAAAAAAATATATTTTAACGACACTTTGATAATGCAATTTTCAATGCTACTACAAGTCTAATGCGCCGACGTTTCCGGACTCCCTAACGTTGCCGTCAGCCGCCACATCTCGGTTCCGGAATTTTAACCGGATCTATAATGCATAATTTAAATAGTTTACAACACAAAAACACAAAACAACAACTACTTCCGATTTGATTAAAAAATTACAACACATATACAATTAGAAGTCTTTGATTAAGTCAACTACGAGTTGCTCATGTTTTACGAATTGTGTCGGCGTGAGGTTTTGTAGTCGTGAAAAAATGCAGACTCTATCTAGCAAAGGGATCGACCAAGAACTAGTGGTCTCTAGCCGTCCGCATCTATGTTGGATCTATAGTTGATAAAGATGAACCTTGAACCAAATCGACCTACAGTTTAACAACATAAGTAAATGTGTAGATCATGTTTAGATAATAAATAACTAAATGCATTTAAAATTAATATTTTGTTTACTTACGTGAACAAAATGTTTTGTATTGACGAATGCGGGGTCGATCTCCTTTATAAACCATTCTTTGGGGTTCATTTTTCACCGGTAAGTTAGTCGAACATCCACCGGCTGCTAGGCAATAGAAAACACAATTGATTATCGTTGTTACTAGTTTTTCGCAACTAGGTAACGACATCCAATTTTCGATTGAGCCATTTTTTCATTATAACTCAACCGGTGTAGCTCCTTATCGACTTCACTATCATCGTCATAATAAGTGACACGTTTATGAAAATCCTGATGCGTCTTTAGCTCGTGAACCATGGATTCTCAAACCATTTTCCTCTACTTTCAACCGATCATACCATGTGGGATGACTCTAAAACCACAATTACCGTCGGGCATCACGTTTGTAATTTGGCTTATGAAAGGACGCATAAATTATGGTATGTCTTTCGAATACCTCGAGTCTGGCACGTTGGGAAACCTCGATGAATTTTGTTTAACCGGAAATGATGGTTTTGCGGTAATATTATTCGACGCAATTGGAGTTCCTAAACCTACACATTCAACCAATTTTGTTCCGTTTTCGACGGTTTTTCTCTGGAATTAGTACAAGTGTATGTGGCGATCGTCCGTACGGTGCTAACGAAAGTGCCGACCGGGGTTACCAAGCTCGCGGGGGGTGTTATCATTTTTGAACGTTTGACACTATCTTGAGACTCTAACCATTCTTGTTCAACGTATTCGTGATAAGAATGATCCCTTTTCGTAGAACAATCCCGTTGAAGTTTTCTACTTTTACCGCGACCAAGACCACGACTTCCGACACGTCCGGGAGTTCTAGCGTGATTTTTAACCTTTTGGAGGGGTTCGCAAAAGAGTGACGTCGAGGGATCCAAAATGCGCTAAAATATGTTAAGCCAATGGTTTTGTTCGTAAACATCAAAATCTTAAAGTTTAGCATTTAGATTTGCAAAATTAACTTTCACCTCTTCTTTGCTGGTTAGTTTAACTCGGGGAACGATGTCTAGTCTCTTCCGATTTTCGTCTATAATTCGACTAGGTACATAACCGTCCGCTCTTCGGATTGCTTCTAGTTTATGGGTACAAGGTAAACCTTGGTTCATATGATCGATGCAAACACATGAAGATTTATCACCTCCGCTTTTATCAACATAGTTATCTTCTACTATCGCCAATGCAATAGGTGAACGTACCCCTGTAAAAGCTTTAAAGGTTTGAAATCTTGAAATTTATGAATTAGACAACACTTGCTAACCTCCATTGATTTTTTTATGGCCGAATGTCGCATCGCTAACAAACTATGTATTTTCTCCTAGAACCTATAAAAATTCAATCAGCTTGACCCGGTATATTTTTTGAACGTAGTATGCGAGCTTTCTGTCCTAATAGAGTTGTGATTATTGAAATGCATCATTTTGCTAGGTTAGGCTTGAACGAACCTCTATTTATAAAGCGTAATCTACGAGTCTACGACATAATCGACCGCCTTATCATGCTATTTGAACACTGACCACATCTTAGACAACCTCTTGTTCATCACATCAACGATAATGAATGAAACGACGTCATTCCAAGCTTCCAAAAGTTGTTAAATATGTTACCGTCTTTAAACACTTTTTTGGGTTTCCCATTAATATTCTTGTTAATATGTCACTGACATAACATGTGACTCGCGCTAGGAAATATTTTATATATGCTATTCATCCAAGCAAGTTCGCGGTCCGTTATTATTACACATGGTAATTCGCAATCATTTTCCTTCATTACCGTTTTGAAGCATCCCAATGACCATCCGTAGTTTTCTTGTTTTTCTTTCATCATAAACGTGAAACCAATGCAAAACGTTTTGTTGGTCAATATACCCTGACTACTTTAAACGAAGGCATCTCGTAACTAATGACTTTGTATGTGCTATCCATGATTAGCAAGCGTGAGAAGGTCCGTAGTAAATCAATACTAAGCGGGTGTGCAGAAATAAATCGGTTATCATGTTCGAGCCATCGTTGGCCGTCTGTTCCCAATATTTACCACCATTTTCAGCCATCTTCGTTCTTTGACGATGATTGTATACGTGACAGATATTTGACACATTCTCCGCATCGTCCTTCTTTAAAGCATCAAATATTTGTCGTGGAGTTGTTTTGTTCACCGTCAAAACACCGACGAGCTTTTTTTCGGTTTTAACTTGGACTATTGCAAATATCCTTGTGCATACTTAATCGGTTCATGGTTGTATTTGCCAAAAATGACACTTAGAGCCCACATAAACTATGTTTTGGTGTTGTTTTTGCACTTTTATAGAGTAGTTTGGAATACTCCACGATATTAGTTCTAATTTATTAGAATTTTAAAGTTTTTTAATTTTTTATTTGGCGGTAGAATTGTAAATATTGAAAATAAATAAAGCGACCTCACATAGTAAATACTTAATTTTCCACCGGTATCAATGGTCATCGATCTAGAAATATTTAATTTTCATACTGCTAAATCAAAATCAAGTATTTTTGGATGAGCCATTTGGATTCACTGAATTATAAAATGCGAGGTACCAAGAGAAACCATTTTACATAATAACATTTGATTCAGCTGTAACTCAAGGCCCAATATTGTATTTTAATCTAGAAAAAGAGTCAACATTTAAACGTTAACATGAACATGTTCTCTCGCTGAATCTCTCGCATCCATCCATGGCGATGGATCCCTCCAACCCGTCTTCTTCACTTCTCTCCACACTTGGGATTTCCCCTTTCTTTTTTCCGAATAACTTGATTACTACCTTACTCTTCTCTCTCCTCTTCGCACTCTCTTTCCTCCCTTCACCATCAACCTCACGGATCCAAGTAGTCCATCGCATCCCAACAACCCCAAACCCTAATATCCTTTACTCCACATACTGCAATCACATAGTCTCCGATGCTCCACCGGACCCTACCGTTTCCTCCTCCGCATCCGCCCTCGCGTCTCTTCGATTCAGTATTGGATTCTTCACTGGCGGTGACCAGTTACTGCTGAAAAAATCATCGTCGGAGCTCCCAAAAGCGGCGTCGTTTATACCTTTCTATGCACACAAGGCATTGAGCAATGAATCTGAATCCGTGTACCGTGTCAAAGCTAAATTAAGACTCCGTGTACGGAGACTGGTTTCTGCTTCTTCTTACGCGATTACGGACCGTCGTGAACTGCGGTTGCTGCCGTATCGCATTGGGGATTCAAAGTATGGTTTCGATCAGTTTCGATTTTCCGGGCCGGGCTTTCCATTCACCGGCTCTTGGTCGGAGTCAACTATGCGGCTTTGCATGGTGGGATCAGTTTCGGTCTACACAAAGTCAGGTAATTCAGAGCTTTCTGATGCTGTTCTTAAGCTCAATTATTCGACGAATTCAAGTATATATGGAAGTTTGATTAGTGGGGTTTTAGAATGTGTTAATAATAAGAGTGATTCCTATTATTTCGAGCCTGTTTCAATACTTGGTATAAGAAATAACAATGAAAATTTCGAATATACATTGGCTAGTAAGGAGAAAGCTGATTGTTTAGAGGGAGGAGATAATTTATCCATTAAAGAAGTGAAGGGAGGTTTGTGCTCACTTCTAAACGAACATATTCATATGTTCGGCTTGAAGTATGACACTGAATGTGGAAATTTTAGTTGCAACCCTCTCAAAGGAAATGTTGGAGATGTACCCGAATACATGTCTTTACGGCAGGTTGGATGCATTGGTGAGGGGAAAATGCAGGTACTGTTGGCTTTTGGTAACTCTAGTAGAACTGCTGCTTTTCCTTTTGGTCCTAACAGCACTTTGATTGCAGAGGGAGACTGGAATGAAAAAAAGACTAGGTTTTGTGGTGTTGCTTGTAGAATCTTGAATTTTACTGATTCCTTGAGTAATGCTGGTGTTGGTGATTGCACTATTAAGATAAGTTTTAGATTCCCTGCTGTGTTGTCAATAAAAAAGAAGGGTGCAATTCTCGGGGAGATTTGGAGTGATCGCAAAGAGAATGATCCAGAGTATTTCAGTACGATAAAATTTTGGAGCCTTAAGGAACCATTTCCGCGTATCCCTGGATTAAGGTACGAGTATACCGAGATCAATGGGGTAAGAGCAACTTGTGCTAGTAGGAATAATGTAAAGGCGAAAGGAAAGAACTATCCTAGTTCACATTCTTCCGACATGAAAGTTTATATAAATATGAAAAATAGCAAAGGGCTCAGTTCTGCATTCGCATCTCCGTTATTCGTCGGTGATCAGCTTTACAGGAACCTTTTGGCGGGTACATATGGAGCTGAGCAACACGGGGTTGCTGTAAATCTAAACAATAACCAGGGTAGCTTGGTGAATATTAGTTACACGATAAGGTTTGAGTCTAATATCGTTTTTGGTGGTGAGATTGATGCTGCTGCTCGAGGTACAGAGATTTCCGCTGAAGGAACCTACAATAGAGATACTGGTGTCCTGTGCATGATTGGTTGTCAGTCTTTGAAACTAAATAACGGAACTTTGATGACAAAGGATTCATTGGACTGTGATATTTTGATTAACATTCAGTTTTCTCCATTAAATTCACAAAGCAATGACCGTCTGAAGGGAACCATTGAGAGTAGACGAGAAAAGACAGACGCACTTTACTTTGAACTTGTTGAATTGTGGTCGCACTCAATGTCCATCGACCAAGCCAAAGACTCGCTTTGGAGAATGGATCTAGAGATTACTATGGTTCTAATGTCGAATGCACTTGCATGCGTTTTTGTTGGCCTTCAGCTCTATCATGTCAAGAACCAACCCGATGTACTTCCCTTTATTTCCACTGTGATGCTTGGCGTTCTTGCATTGGGACATATGATTTTGCTATTGTTGAACTTTGAAGCTGTATTCTTAACTAATCGTAACCAGCAGGCTATGTATTTCCAAAATGGTGGGTGGCTTGAAGTAAACGAGATTGTAGTAAGAATAGTGACAATGATAGCCTTCCTTTTGGAGTGTCGTCTTTTGCAACTTTGTTGGACGTCAAGGCGGGGTACTGAAAGCCAAAAGGGCATATGGGCTTCAGAATTAAAAGTGCTCGGTGTATCTTTGCCATTGTACTTCATTGGCGCTCTAATTACATGGATTGTGAACTTACTAAAAAATGCACAGCAGAATCCGTTCCTTCAATCACATCCGCGCCATCTTCTGCGAAGGACTAGATTTCCACACGTTTTATTCCAACAGTATTCTCTTTGGAGTGATCTCAAATCTTACGGTGGTTTGATTCTTGACGGTTTTCTACTTCCACAGATACTCTTCAACACGATCTATAATTCAAGAGATAAGGCTCTAGCTGCTTCCTTTTATATACCGACAACCCTAGTTAGACTTCTCCCCCATGCTTATGATCTTTACAGGACACATAGCTACGGAACCAACATAGATTGGTCTTACATTTACGCAAACCACAAAATGGACTTCTACTCTACTGCCTGGGACATTATTATTCCGTGCGGTTGCTTGCTGTTTGCTTTTATTGTTTTCATGCAGCAGCGAGTTGGAGGGAGGTGCTTCCTGCCAAATAGATTTCGGGATAACTTTATGTATGAAAAAGTTCCTGCAGTCAGTAGTGTGGAATTGCAAGGTCATACGGTTCAGAATAGTTCGTTTAGCTTATAATACGTTATTGGGTGTGGCTATAGTCTGGAATGAAATTATCAAGCTTCTTCCAGAAATTCATTTTTTTATAGTGACACGTTTGTCTCATAGCAGAAATATACAAAGATCCCTAATTCTTCTTCTTTTTGTTCCTCTCTTTGTTTTTAACATATTGCTTTAAGCTGTATAAAACAGAAAGAAACCCTTAAACCGATATAATTCCAGCTAAAATACTGCAAAGCACATTAGCCTTTTGCTAATTCAGTTAAATTGGATCCCCGTCTGCCGAGCAAAAAGTCTATTGTTTTAGCTTGTGAGGGTTGGATTGGTTTAGGAATTAAAAGCCTTATTTACTTGTTGATGAAGGTTTGTTGTGGTATGAAGATAGTTGATCAGGCAATCGAGTGCTTTGGATTATAAATTCGCTGCAAAGGATAGTTTTGTGGCCATTTTGTCATTAATATCTAAAGTGGCGATGGATTATGATATCACTGGGTTTAGTGTATTGCAATGTAGTCTGGTGTAGCTATTATTTCTAGCTCTATGTGTCAGCCATGGTCTCTCTCTGCTCTGGTGCTTGTTATTATCAAAACAAATATTAAAAATTGCTTATATATTAGTAGCAAAGATAGCATACAAAGAAAAACATTCAACAAAAACTAAACATGATCATTCTACCCTGCCCGAGTCTCTTTCTACTCTATTTTCTTCTGGCTTCATCCGTAGTCTGATTAGACCAGACCAATAAGTTTTCGGTTTATTTAGGTAAGATCTAGTCAGATTCAGTTTTGATTTAGTCTGATTTCGTCCGCGTCCATTTAAAAAATACAAATTTTATTATAATTTGATTTTCAAATCTTTTATTTAAAAATTTAAGTTTAAAAATTAATTTTTATAAAAAAATATTAATTGATTATTATTTTTAGTAATAAAATATATAAAAATAAAACGATCATTAAAAAGTTTAATGGTTTTATTTGTTCTATTTTGTTATAGGTTTTTGGTTGTTAATATTATCCATTCGGTCCCCGTCTAATAAGCCGTTAACAGCCCTACCACTGGTTTGTCGGAGTGAGTCTATTTGTTTAAAAACCTAAAAGTAGGTCGAATCATCGTGTGTGCTCTATATATCTGACATCTATCTCTTTGAAATTTATACATTTATATGTAATAGATAGCAGCTAGTCATTGAAATTTATACATTTATATCTAATAGATACCAGCTAGTCTTGGGGTTTGGAGTTTATATTATTTATATATAGTCATATACGAACTTCTATATATCATATATCAGCATATAAATACAAATTCCAAACACCTAAACTAGCTGTTATATATTTTCAAAAATACAAATTTCAAACTGTTGGTGAGATATATAGATCACATAGTATGTTGATAAGTTAGGGATATTCAAATTTCAACCCGATCATTATATATATATATATAGAATTACATAATAGATAACCGATCGATTACGAAATGGAATACAAATCTCAAAACGATGGGAATATAAAGATCACAAATATAATTGTTAAAAGTTTATACAAATACATAACCCTTATATATCACGGTAAACAAATACAAATTTTAATATAAATTATTCACCAATTTTTTTTTAATATAAACAGCGGAGTAAATATTAAAAGCTGTGAGACCTATTGCAAAATCAGTTAAAAAAATATCAATCATGTTTCATGGGTTTCAAGTTCGTACATTTTTATATTTAGTTTTTTCTTTAAAAAAAATAATTTTGATCTTGAAAATTTGAAATCTTAAAAATTTACATCCCATCAAATATTTTTGATTTTTTTAAAAAGAGTTTGTCTAGTTTAGACCATGTATCTCCATTCCACTGACAGGATCTAAATATAAATTTCGACCAGAAAACTATTATTTAAATCACCGGATCAAATACAAATTTCTAACAGAGATAACACTGTTCTATTACGGGATCTAAATATGAGCAAATGAGATCATAATTTATATAGATTAAAAAAAAGATAACAGTTCCGCAATTAATTATTATACAATATTAAACCAGGTATTAAATAATAGATAACGTTATTATACAAATACACATTTCTAATAAACTAACCGTTTACGTTATCAAATCACAGTTACTGAAATACAATTGCAAATTTTAGATACCACATCTTCCTAAATCCTCATGGAAGATTGCAAAACATAACTGAAACTAGGGTATTATCGAACCGCTAAACTTATCAGATCACTAAACTTATCGATTTAGACCGGACTGGATGGCTAAGATTTTGATTTTATTTTTCAGAACCAGACCAAATTGTTTAATTTTTAATTCGATTCGATAAAATTCAGTTAAATCCGATTTGAATGGGCTCCATTCCCAATTGACTTTGGTTTTTTTCCTTGTTCAGTCCGTTATCAATCAAATTTTGATACGGTTTGGTCCACTTAAATAAAATCACACCAGATGTAATTTGAAAATGAATTGGATGAAGTTAAATAGTCAAAAATCAAATCTGTTGGGGGAAGGAGTCGATAAAAGAATTTGACCGGAACGACTTTTCTGTGTCTATTTATCTGAATGGGATTTATATAAAACTATATTTAGATCGGTTTTTTTTACTTTTTTTATTTAATGTTCAATAGTGTAGGTATTTTAAAATAAATACAAAAACATTTTAAACTAGAATGTTATATAATTCGGTATTCAATGATATTATATAATTTAATTAATAAAACATAACCGCTAATAGTATAGTTATAATTTCAAGGAGAAAAAAAAACAGAATAAGGGAAAGAGATTTAAAAAAAAATAGAGAAAAACGATTATTTTTTCAAGATTATTTTTTCTTAATAAAATCATTAGTAGAGACAGCTCTAAATTGATCACTTATTCTGTTTGACCATCAATATGGGATATTTATCCAGATTAGTTTGGATATTTTTGGTTTTCGTGAATAAGGAAAAAACGAGAACAATGAAACTTATAGAAAAAGGAAAAAAAAAGTCAAATCTAAAAAAATAAATTTAAAATAAAATATTTAAAATATAAGATGGGTGAAAATATAAAGAACGACTATATAAAAAGTTAAACAAATAACTTTTTATATTTAAAATGAACATTTAAAAAAGGTTTAGCGGCTTTAACCTAAACATAAATAGTTCATTACTTTGTATGAGAAATAGAAATTAGGTGGAAGATGAAGGAAAGGATTCACTGAAGAATACTGGAAAAGAAAACTTAAGGAAGAAGAGTGAGGCTGTCTAAGTCGTAAAACAAGGAGTACATTCTGTGTCTCAAACCAAGGGTAAAGTACTAATTTATACCATGGACCATTTAATAAAGATCCGAGTCCAACAAACTCAAGCAGCCCAAAGATACAAATGAAACCCAATTAAACAAAAAAGGCTAATAACACCCAAGAAGGTTTACAACCCTAATCTAGCTCTCTCCTTTCTGTTACACAATGAGAAGTGTACAACCACTCCTAACAGAAGAATATTCATAGGATAGCTTCCCAATGGAACAACATGCATTGGATTCCGTTCACCATGTATTTGTACTATATATACCTGCAAAACAGAATGTAAAAAAGGTGAAGAATCAGCAATAAACTTCTCTCCATCACTGACAAATATTTTCTAAAACCACACAAAAATTCACTTGGTATCAGAACAGTCTTTTCTTTCCTGAAGAATGGCAAGCAATGACTCACCTTCCTCCACCGAAACATATGCTACAGCTCCCTACTCTGGTGATATCCTCAGTGATGGAGACAACCACCTAAAAATGAACAAGATGGCATCATTTACTTCTATTAGGTTAGATAGAAACAATTTCATGCTATGGAAGACTATGGTCTTACCAGTGATAAGGGGGAATGACTTAGGAGATTTTATCATTGGTGAAGAACCATGTCCTCCCAAAAACATTACTGACATAGATGATACTGTCACCCGGAATCCAACATATAAGATCTGGATAAACAAAAACCAACTGCTCATGGGTTGGTTGTTTAATACTCTGACCCCATAAATTGCATCTGAACTGATAGAGGATGAAACTGGAAATGATTTATGGGATGTTTTTGTGAGACTAACTGGCTCACAAACAAGATCGAGAATAATGCTTCTCAGATCTGAGTTTCAAAAAACTTGAAAAGAAAGTACTACTATGGAGGATTACCTGAACAAGATGAAGAATCTGGCTGATAATCTTGCTTTAGCAGGATCTCCTCTGCACATTGACCATCTTGTGTCTCACATACTGGCTGGATTAGATTCAGAATACACTCTCATTGTTGTCGGCTTGGCAGAGAGGGATGTGTATAACTGATTGGACTTGCAGTCTACCCTCTTAAATTTTGAGGATAGACTGATCCAGCTGAACAAGACCACTCAGAGTCTGGTAAGCCTGAATGTAACAACAACAAACTTCAGAGGAGACAATAAACAGAACAACAACAACAATAACAACAACAACAAATCTAACAACTATAGAGGGAAAAATTCATATAGAAGACAAGGCAGGTCAGACAGAGGGAGATACAACTATCAACGTGGTAGATTTACCTACAGGGGAGGCAAGAGTGGCAGGTACACCACTCCAAACAGACCAACATGTCAAATATGTGGTCGTTATAGACATACAGGTCCTTATTGCTATTACAAAGATGATCACAGTGTTAAGGGGACTATGCCTACACCTCAGGACAAGCAAACACAAGAGCAAGGGGCGTATTTAACTACTCAAGACTCAACAGAAGAGAATGCATGGTTCCTGGGCAGTGGAGCAAGTCATCATGTGACAGGGTCTCCATATCTTATGACTCAGAAGTACTTTGGTAAGAAGTCTATTGTTGTTAGCAGTAGAGAAAGACTTAATATACAACACATTTGTAAATCTGACCTAAAAACATCTAAAAACAGTTCACTATCACTACAAAATATACTACATGTGCCAAAAATTAAGAAAAAACTTCTATTTGTTCATCATCTTACTTTATATAACCATATTTATGTTGAATTTCACAAAAACTGTTGTTTTATCAAGGACAAGAGAACAAGGATGGTGCTGCTTACAGAGACAACTAATCAAGGCCTATATTAGCTGGATACACTCACTAGAAATAGCAAGTCTAGTGTCAAAGGTTTATGTCAGTCTCTAAAATCTTTTACTGTTTCTAGTCTACATCAGGGTCAGCCTGAGTCTAGCTTCTATGTTTCCCTAAAAGAAGGATGGCACATGAGGTTAGACCATCCTTCAGATAGAAATCTAGGTATTGTTTTGAAACAATGTAATCTGTCTATCATTCAAAGAAATGCAAACATGTTTTGTGATTCATGCCAACTTGGGAAATCTCATTCTTTACCCTTCAATAAATCTGAATTTCAATTTAAACAGATCGTAGACCTAATTCATTCAGACCTATGGGGACCATCTCTTACTATTTCTAAAACTAGGTTCAACTAATACATTATGTTTGTAGATACTTACTCAAGATTCACTTGGGTATATTCACTTAGACAGAAAAGAGAAGCTCTCACTGCTTTCAAAATTTTAAAACAATTGTTGAAAATCAATTCAAAATGAAAATCAAAGCTCTCCAATCTGAATGGGGTGGAGAATTTATGTATTTTGTACATGTTGCTAAAGAATGTGGTATACTCCTTAGGACTGCCTGTCCTCACACCTTTGCCCAAAATGGCAGAGCTGAGAGGAAGCACATGCATCTGGTTGAAACAGGGTTAACCCTGTTGGCTCAGTCTAAAGTCCTTTTTTCCTAACTGGCCAGAGGCTTTCCTCACTGTTTTGTATCTAATTAACAGATTACCTACAGCTATCCAAGGAGATGTATGACCTTTTGAAACACTCTTTTACACAAAACCAAACTATTCTTTCCTAAAAGTATTTGGCTGCGCTTGTTTTCCCTGTTTATGACCCTATCAAACTCACAAATTTTCTTTTCACTCAACTAACTTTATTTTTCTAGGATACAGTGACTCTCATAAAAGGTACAAGGGCCTTAGCTCTATTGTTAGAGTCTATATATCTGGTCATGTTGTGTTTAATAAACTCCAATTTCACTTTGTCACTGGGTTCTTACATCTTAAACAACCTGAGTCAAAATGTGTATCTAACTTTAGTCATGGTCTTGCTATATCTGGTCAGTCTATTTCAGCTCATGTGCATAGGTTGTTACCTTTAAGCTACCGTATCTCTACCAGTTCACTACCAAACACACTGCCTACACCCATTATATCACAGTCACCAACTCACACAAATACAAACACAATACCCAGTCCCACTAACACTCATGCATACACTGTGTCTACCTTACCATTACTCAAACCTACCACTCAACATCACTCGCAAATCACCTTTACCACTTATCATACACTCATAAAACCACCCAACAGATCATCTATCCTAGAATCAATCCCTAAGCCACACATCCCACAGATTACACTAGCACTCAAGCACACACCCCATAACAACAAGATCCAAAAAATAGGATCAGTAAACCCAAGTATATGTTCATAGGCTTATCACTACTGCTTCAAGGATTTCTACAGAGCCAACTAAATTTTCTGATGCTATTTCTAACCCTATTTGGTATAAGGCTATACAGGTTGAACACAATGCTTTACTTCACAACAAGACTTGGTCTCTGGTGTCCTGGACTCCTACTATGAACCTAATTGGGAAAAAATGGATTTACAAGGTGAAACATAATATTGATGGGGCAGTTCAGCACTACAAAGCCAGGCTTGTGGTAAAGGGGTTTCATCAGACCCCTGGTGTGGACTTCACTGAGACATTTAGTCCAGTGATTAAAGCCTCTACCATCAGACTTATTTTAACTATAACAGTGTCAAAAGACTGGGTGGTCAAACAACTTGACATGAATAACGCCTTTCTAAATGATGAGCTTATAGAGACTGCCTTTATGAAGTAGCTATAAGGTTTTGAAGATGCTAATAGGCCCTCTTATGTTTGTCAACTTCATAAGGCTTTGTATGGACTGAAACAAGCCCCTAGGTCTTGGTATTCAAAATTATAGGATACCCTAATTCAGTGGGTTTTCAAGAACTCTAAGGAAGATGTGTCTATGTTCTTCTATGAGTCTAGCCAACTCATAATTATGCTACTTGTCTATGTAGACGACATCATCATTACAGGTAACCAAGCCTCTCATCTTCAAAGTTTTATCAACAGACTAAATTCTATGTTTGCACTCAAAGACTTAGCTGACCTACATTATTTTCTGGGGATAGAAGTGGTTAGGGACTCTACGGGTTTTCATCTATCTCAACATAAATACATTCTGAATTTACTAAATACAGTGGGACTCACTAGTACAAATGCGTGTTCCACTCTAATGCGTGCTACACCTACTCTTTCTTTTAGTGATGGAGATCCACTACATCAACCTACACAATACATAAGCATTTTAGGCTCTCTACAATATCTCTTTCACACAAGAGAAGACATTGCCTATGCAGTCAATAAACTAAGCCAGTTTCAACAGAATCCTACGACTACTCATCTACATGATGTTAAACGCGTGTGTAATTACTTATCTGGGACCGCTCACTGGGGCTTCACATCAAACCCAGTCTTGAACTGCAATTGCGAGGCTTCAGTGATGCTGACGGGGCTTCTTCTGTTGACAATCGATGCTCTGTGGGTGGTTACTGTGTGTTCTTTAGGGATATACTCGTCTCCTGGTCCTCCAAGAAGCAGCATGTCGTGGCACAGTCCAGTACTGAATCTGAATATCGTGCGCTTGCGAATATCTCTGCTAAACTAATATGGCTGTGTTTAGTCTTGAAGGAACTCAACTTTCTAGTTTCTCGGTCACTGGTGATTTGGTGCGACAAATTGGGGCCAGTTCCCTTGCATGTAACCCTGTTTTCCATGCCCGGACGAAGCATATCGAGCTCGACGTTCACTTCTTCAGGGATCAAGTTCTTCAAGGGACTCTTGACATCAGATATGTACCATCTCTGTGGGCCTATCGAACTACTCCCCGGGTTGCCACACAAGAGTCTTCTTTTGATTTAGTATATGAGATGAATGCAATTACTCTCATAGAGGATACTTTACCATCACACAGAATCCAACACTATTTCTAACAGACTAATGATGTAGCAGTTAGGAATCAATTGGACTTAATAAAAGAAAAAAAAAGTTAAAGCACACCTAAGAACAGCACACTACCAAGGTTTAACGAGGAGCAGATTTGCTTTCAAAGTTAAAAGAAGAGATTTTCAAGTAGGAGACAAAGTTTTAAGAAAAATCGTTTTACATACAAATGAGAAGCAGTTCGGTAAGCTGGCTCCAAACTGGGAAGGCCCTTATATAGTCTCTGAAAAGGTTAAACCAGTGACATATAGGCTCCAAGACAAAGAAGGGAGAGCTCTAAAGCATCCATGGAATGTTGAGCATCTCAGGTTATATTTAGAATAAAACTTTTTGTAAACTTGTTAAATACCAATGTAAATATTAGGGGGGCATACTATTTCCTACCCTGGTGGTGCGGTGAGATTTTAATGAGGTGTCCAAAGTTTTCAATAATATATGATGTCTTCTTCAAAAGTCTGTTGTGATATTGTTTCGATTCGGATATAAATTTCTTATTCAACACCCCGAATCTCAAGTTTTCTTGAGTTGATCTGATATGTTTAACACTTGATCACAATTATTAAACGCGTGTGATCGGAAATATTGGATACTTTTGTTCAAAACTTCTGAAATATTAGTGGCTATTTAAACATTGGTCATGAAAGATTTAAACAAAATATTAAACAAAAGGGAAATTTGATAATTAAACATGATCGGACTTGAACCGATCAATAGTACAAAAAATTCCTTGGCCATCCAAGGAATTTAGTGTTTCATAAACAAAAAATACATAATATAACCTTAGGGCTTGTTCCCTTCAGATTTTTCTTCAGCACCATCTTTTTTGGGACCTTTGAGTTCAGAACTTGAACTCTCGCCCGTTTCTTCATCATCATCAGTGGAGTCAACTCCACTAGAGTAGTTGTTCTTGTCACCATCTGCTAAGGTATGGAATGGGATGTTATCGTAGT
Organism: Limnanthes douglasii subsp. nivea; assembly: GCA_036936605.1. Classification (NCBI taxonomy): domain Eukaryota; kingdom Viridiplantae; phylum Streptophyta; class Magnoliopsida; order Brassicales; family Limnanthaceae; genus Limnanthes; species Limnanthes douglasii. The sequence continues at coordinate 139,786,759 of JAUPFV010000004.1, read as the reverse complement.
CTACGTATTTTCATAAGGGACCAAGGGTCCTCTTGGGAAAGGTCTCATGGAACAACGAGACCATATCGGACTTGATCCCATCATACCTTTTCTCTAAAGAGTCCACTACCTCATTGGCATACTACTCTATACCTGAAACTACGAATTTTTTTTGTTGGTGTTCCAAGGCCTCTTTCTCTTTAATCTTCTCTTCGACAGTGCTCTCCAACTAGGTCTTCTCATTGGACAAAGTCTGGATAGTACCATCCTTAGTTTTCAAGTGCTCCTCCGAAGTTGTGAGGTCTTTTGAAGAAGAGGTCTCCAGGTTGGAGTATTTGGTTTGGAGCTCCATGTTGGCTGCTTCTGATGCGAGTAGTTTGACAGCTAACTCTTCTTTGTTGAGCACTAAGAAGATCATTCGATAATTTTTGCTTGTCTGTGGTTAGAGAATTAATGGTACATGTTTGAGTCCTTACTTGTCTCTCCAGATCAAGCATTGGTCGGATATAGCCTAGGAGGGCATGGCTCAAGGTGTCTTGCTTCCCGGATATAGCATATGTCTTCCCATTGTGACTCACCACATTGGAAGAACTAGAAGGACGGTAGGGCCTCGCAATGTCATATTTCTCTAGATTATCAAAATAAATATTAATGTCTTGAAAGGCCTCAAGGTCTACCTCATCGTTACCATCACCAGCAACCTGTCTGGAATGAAGGTCACTTGGAATTTCCTCTTGTAAAGTAGGATCGGTAGGAGATGAGGGGAGGACTTCTACAGGGCGAAGGATTATCTCTGCACCCATAGTGATTTTTTTATTGGCAGTCATCTCAATACTGTTGGCCTTGTGCTTTTTGTCCTTCTTCGGAGGCTTCGGTGGGTTTTTTGACTCACCAGCTTCTTTTACAGTCACTTCTACTACTTTTAGCAAAGCAGCATTGATACCCCGTTGGTTCTCCAAACCCGTCCCCTCAGTAGTCGTTTGGACTGGGTCTGTTGTGACCTTTTTTCATATTCTTCATCTTGCTATGGGCTTTGTTCTTGGAAGGTAGGTATAACTTGGCGTCTTTGGCCTCTGTCCTTTTTAGGATCACATATGCAGAGGGAGGGGTAGTAGACTCTTCCCAGGTGAGATCTGGTTTTCCACAAGTGAGACCTCACAAAGTTACATGACTTGAAGTAATTGTGAAAAGCATTACCCCAATTCTCCGAGGCCCAAGTGTTCAGCTTGGCACAAGTGTCCTGACCCGCTTCCAAGTAATCCGAGAACTCCTTCGGAAGTACTGGAAAAGAATATGAGTTAACTCAAAATTAAAAACTTAACATTTGAAAGATAAAGGAAGAAATGAAAAAAACTCACTAGTTCTCTTCCAGCGACTGGTCAAAAAGTTTGGGTTTAAGTCAGCCTTGATCATCCTGCCATTCTCCCAAGTCCCACTAATAAAAAGGAACTGCGTCCTCCAGGGTTTTCTGGACTCCAAGAAATCATCCACTACCTTATAGTCATTCTCCATGTTGTAATGGTAGAAGGGGATCTGATAGTTCTTGCACAAGCTTGCCACAACAACAAACTGTTCCATCGGTAATGGAATCTTGGACAGCCTGGACGCCATGATGCAGACCAGAAGGTCATACCAAGCGTTAGGGGTCAGTTGGTCGGGGCACAGTTTAATCAGATGGAAGTATCTGACTATTTCTGGGTCCAAAAGCAACCGAAGTCCCCAATTCAATACTTCGGTGTGGACCACCACGTCATTTAGTTTAAAGTCCATTGAGGTCTCCGGAGTAATCGGGATCCTCACTTTTACTGACTCAGGAATCCTTCACTTAGTGCAGATCTGACCTAACTCAGTTGTGTGGGTATACACATAGTTGATGTTTTGGAGGGCCAACAAGTATTTTACGTTGACCTTCTCGAAATAGGGACCCACTTTGCCCTCCCAGCTCTCTGGAAGAGCGTACAGATGAGACATACCCACCTTGGTTTTGTCTTTCCGGTCTTAATTTTTATCCCATGTTTAACCAGAAGTCTCAGCCTCAAAAGGGGATTCTTCTATGTTGTCTTCTATATTTTCTTCCATCACTGTGGAAGACTATTCAGATGGTTTTGAAGAAGACTGTTTTGATGCCTTTGAGGATGGTTGTTCAGATAGTTTTGCAAACGGTTGTTCAGAAGGTTGTGCAGATGACGTTTCAGATAATCTGGTGTCTATTAGGGGTTGTTTCCCGAATGGTTTAGCTTGCGGTACATAATTTATTTCCTCCAAACTGGAGGGCTTTGAAGATGTAGGTGTGGATTTTGGTTTAGACTGACGCGTAACCCGACGAGGGGTTAATTTTTCTGGAGACTTTTCTATTTATGATCCCATCACAATTAAAGGTGAGCGTTTTCTTATACAAGAAACAGCTTTCTCCTTGGGCAACGGATTTTAGAACTCTTGGATTGAGGACCCAGATAGGAGAGATGAAAGATTTGCTACAAATAGAAGTTTATTAACTATAGGGTTCTTTGAGGAAGATGACCCCTAATCAGTATTCTGTTGTGGCTGCTTTCTTTTTTCACTTGGAGAAGCAGGAAGACTAGCAACAATGTAGTTGTCCCTCGCTACTTTTTGTGCTCTCTCTAATTCAAACAAGTTCAACCAACCTCCTTTCATTAAGGCGTTTCTGGTTATGAACATATATAACTCAAGAACAAAGTTGAAAGTGAACTGAGCTCTCTCTCTCTCTAAGAATATTTGTGATTTTTGAAGACAATAAAACAATAGAAAAATTTATATATAACGGTGAAAATGAGATGTTACCTTGGAGAAGGTAGATCGATTTTTTTGGAATGATTAAAAGTTGCAAAGTGTGAAAATTAAAGCATAGGTAACTTTTTAGCCTTGTGGGTGCGAGAATCTAGAAAAAGCCGGCTGGGAGGTTTAACTAAGGCTTGACTCGTGTCCCACGATTTAAGAAAAACTCTTAGAATTCTGAGATGAGAAATCATTTCTGACAAAGTACGAACAGGGTTACTCTTGAAAAAAAACTCTTGCAGCTCGAACAACACAAACGGATCGGAAAAAGTTGATATTGGTTTTTCGATTTTTAGCTCTTCCAAAGACCCTTTGCAAGATCTAAAGGGGCTACTGATGAGTCCGAATATTTGAGTCACTGTAAAATCACTATGCCATGATTTAATCCGAAGGGAAATTCGGATTAAACCACCACACTAAAATTCTGAACTGGACAAATGTATTAACTATTGGCTAAGCTCGTTGTTAATCAACTTAAGACTATATTACTAATGGGTCCTTAAACTCGACCAGGTTTCACAACCCGACCCAATAATCCCATGGGTCAGTAATTAAGTATAAATACCCTAACCACTTTCATTAATGAGGGTAATGAGAATTTATTACTAGTAGACAATTTAATTATCTCTCTAGTCATCACACTAAACACAAAACTCCACAAAATACCCAAAACACCCTTTAAACACTTTATTAGATTACCCTTAAGTAGAATCAAACCACACCACAACTAACAAAGAGATGGTTTTTCTCTTTGTAGTTGTTTTAGAACTAACATTTGGGAGCTACAAAAATATTACTTTTCATTAAAATATCATCAGTAGGAATAAAATTATTGATAGGTTTCCAGCAAAGAAAAGAAAACTTCTTGGGAATTATGTGACTCCATATCTTCTTGAATATGCTGGACTTGTTTGTATGATTCCGACACTGTCCTATGTGAATTTGTTATTAGTATATTGCTTCCATATCATTTTGTCTTCAACATCAGGATTAATCTTGAACTTCCTGATATGATTAATTCTTTCGCAAGAGATGAAGCTTTCAAGAGTAATGATGTCCCAGTAATTGTTCTTCCAGAAATAATTAACTTTAGCTTCGAGGAACCAACTATTGGAATCGGTGTTAGTGTGATTAGATAAAGGGGAGTAGTTATGCCAGTCTTCTAGCCAGAAATCCATATTGCATTTCCCAAGAATCCATTTGATGTTGCACTCTGTTTGATCTTTAACGCCTATTAATCATTTCCAAACCAAAGAACCAGGCTTATTGCAGTTAGTTTATAAAGGATGAGTACTGGGGCAGTATATGCTATACAGAATTTTAGACCATAAACTGTTCTTTTTCCTGAAAAGGAACCAGAGATTTTGAGAGAAGGTGAGCTGAATGTCAGTCAAAGATTTGATGTTCAGCCCTCCTTCCTCAAATGGCTTACAAATATAGTTCCAGTTTATCCAATGAATAGACTTATCATTATAGTTAGACCTCCACAGAAATCTATTAAAAGTAGTTTCCAAGCTTTTTATTATAGTTTTTGGAAGCATACTGTTTTGCATCCATTAGTATGTTATTGTAAGAAAAACAGAAGATATAAGGGTCATTTTGCCTCCATAGGACAGATGATTTGAGTCCCATTCATTTATCTTATCATTAACATTATCTAAAATAAGTTTGAAGTTATTTCCTTTGTTATATCCACATAAGGTGATCCCCAGATAGCTTGAAGGAAGGTTGTCAACTGAGTAGCCAGTCATAAGCTTCAGACTGCTAATCCTGGATTGAGGAGTTCTAGTTGAGGTAATCAACTTGGTCTTTTCCTTATTGATAGCTTGCCCGAAAACAGATTAATAATTGTCCAACAGTCTGCTTAACTTGTCTATGGAGGAGTTCGAACCATTAGTAAAAACTAATATAGCATCAACAAACACAAGACAGAGAATACTGAGGTTTAATCTAAAAGCATAATGCATACTTTTTTCAGCACTAAAAGGATTATAGAGCCCTCTTATTAAAAAAAATTCAGCAAGAATAAAAAGGCTAGGAGATAAAGGATCTCTTTACCTTAAATCTTTCTTCTGATAGAAGTAGCCAACAACATACCCATTGATAAGAATAGAAGTGATTACATCAGTAATCATCTTTTTGATTAAGCTAATAAAACCTTCAGAGAATCCAAATCTGGAAAGAACTTTAATAATAAAAGAATGAGCCATTTTGTCGAAGGCTTTAAACATATCAAAATCAATCATGATGTTTCTAGTTTTGGGTTTTCTATTAATGTCATGGATGAACTATTTAGCAATCAGGATGTTTTCATGAATTAGTCTACCTTTGACAAAGGAACCCTGAGAGTTAGAGATAATGTTAGGGAGACAATACACTGTTAAACATAGAGCACAAGCTAATAGGTCTGTAGTTTTGCCAGCCAGTTGGATTAGCAGTCTTTGGGACAAGATAAATCCCAATAACAAAGACACCAGTAGGAATGCTATTACCTTGAAGATAAGATTTTAAATCATTATAGAGATCTTCATTTTCAATTTTCCAACATATTTTGAAAAAGAATATGTTAAAGCCATCAATGCCAGCAGCACTGTCATTACTCATGTTGTTTATGATGCTCCAAACTTTATCTTTGTTAGTAGGCTTAAGCAGAGCATCGTTATCACCATTAGTAAAAAACATGGGAATACTTTCAAAGATAGTATCATTTATCATGATGTTCTCTTCTTTCCTGTTATTATAAGAATTAGATACAAGATAGTTTTTGAAGAAATTTTCAGCCGATTTACCAATTTCTTAAGAGTTATGAATCCAATCACTTCCCTCAATAATACCCTTAATCACATTTTTTATTCTTTTCTTGGAGACATAAGAATGACAAAGCTCTGTGTTTCCATCTTCATCTTTATGCCAACTATTATAACACTTCTGTCCTCAGTAATTTTCCTTATTTCTAAGAGCTTTAATGTATAGACTATTAGCGTTAGATAAAGAAACTTTAGTGGTTTGGTTATTGGTCATGTAGTAGAGAATTTCCAACTTCTTAACTTCATTAAAAGTATCTTTAACATTGTTGAAAATGTTGCCAAAATGCTTGTTGTTCCAGTCCTTAAGACAAGCCTTGAGTCTTCTGAGCTTGTACCAAAATATTTGATTGTTGATGTCGTTAATCTTTAAGTTCCAATTCTTCTCTACAATGCTTAATTTTTATTATTATTAGCCCATGCATTTATAAATTTAAAGCTTTTCTTATTGTGATTAAAGTGATTAAAAAAGTTAATAAGAGAAGTGATTAAGAGATGGGCATGGTTAGAACAAGTTTTGACCATGTGGAGAACCTGGATCCCTTTGAAGTTGGTAAACCATTTGTCATTAACCATAGCTCTGTCAAGTCTTTTCCAATCAGAGTTTCTGTTCCAAGTATATCTGGATCCCACATACCCTGCGTCTTCAAGATTATAGTTTCTGGTAGCATCATTGAAGTTATCAGTACTGATTTGATCATTAGAAGTACAACCAATTTGGTCATTATAAGTGATGATAGCATTGTAATCACCAGCAGTGATCCAGGCTTTGTCATTGGTAGCAAGACTCTTCATCATCTCCTGAAGATCAATCCTTTGAAGCCTCTGGATTTTAACCTAAACAGAAGTAAACAAAAAAATATCCTCAAGACCAGGATAATGAACCTCTATATAAACTAATTGATCATGGCATTTCACAATATCAATAGTAACATCATCAAACCAGACCACCCAAATCTTGTTAGAACTATTGAGAATATAGTTCTTAAAGCCCAATATATTAGTTATACTTTCAATCTTCTCAGAATTGGTCATGGTTCTTGAATAGCCAAGATTTTAATATTTTCAGCATGAATCATTGATTGAAGCCTTCGAAAGGGGAGATTGTTATTAATACTTCTACCATTCCAACTACTTATCCGTATCATTATCAGATAGGGGTTTTTGTTTCTATTTCTCCCCAGTTGTTTTTAGGGAATTAATGACCAGTTTATTGCTTTTCCTGTCTTTCTTTGCAGATTTCAGTTTTTTGCTGATGATGGTGTTGAAGTCTGGGTCATACGGGGAGTTTCTTTTTGTTGGAGTAACATTGCTACTTCCTATATTATCATAATCCGGAGTTATGGAGTTGAATTCATCCTTAAGAGTGCTTTGAGCATATATATGGTCCAGCTTTTGAAGAGCTTCAATGATTTCCAGGTTTTATTTTGTTGTAGAGTCTTTGCTGGAGTCATTCTGTTGGTTTTCAGTAAAGGTATGGTTTTGGCAGGTTTGACATTGAGAGTTTTGATCTTGATAGGATTGAGATTGGGTTTGATTGTCCTTCTTCTTACTATCCTGATCTTTTTGAGTTACAATGGATTTAATCTTTCTTCTGTAAACTTTATTAAAAATTTGAGTCAAATGAATTGATGTTTTCATCCCTTCCTGTGGGTTAAGATGTTGATTGTTCAGAGTTATTGTTTGGTTATCATTACTAGGGCTGTCAAAAAAATCCGATATCCGACCGAAATATTCAATATCGAATCCAAATAAAACAGATAATATCCGTATTCGAAAAAAAACGGATAATATTTGTATCCGAATTCGTATTCAAAAATAGCGGATATGGATATAGTTGTCAAAAGTATTGTATTTCTCAAAAAAATATATCTTATTTATCTGTCTGGTTCACCTTTTATACTACTTTGTAGCAGTTACAACAATTAATACTAGAATATTTATTTTCCTAAAGTTGACATAGACTATTGACTATAATTGATTATCTTTGACTAAATAAATATACTACAATATATATTATACTAAATATATATTATACTAAATAAATTAGATATTAATCTAATTTATTTCCTGTAACACCCTCCCTCAAATTGATGATGGTAAGTCAACCAGTAACAATTTGCCAATAAGAAATTGATGTCGCTGACGAGTCATAACTTTGGTAAAAATATCAGCCACTTGGAGATTAGAAGAGATGTGAGGAAGAGATATCACCCGTTTTTCCAAAGTATCTCGAATGGAATGACAATCAACTTCAATGTGTTTGGTGCGCTCATGAAAAACAGGATTGGTGGCAATCTGAATGGCACTAGTGTTATCAGCATGAAGAGGGGTAGAAGTTGTTTGAGGAAATCCAACCTCCTCAAGAAGACTGCGTAGCCATACAATTTCGGAACAAGCACTAGATATGGCACGATATTCAGCTTCGGTAGAGGATTTAGAAACACGATCTTGTTTCTTACACCTCCAAGAAATTAGAGCGTCGCCTAAAAACATACACCAACCTGTAGTAGATCGACGTGTATATGGACATCCAGCCCAATCAGCATCACTATAGGTAACAAGGTGAAGAGATGAGCCAGCTGGAAAGAATAAACCACGTGTAGACGAGCCTTGAAGATAGCGAATGATGGGTCTAACTGCAGCAAGGTGTAGATGTCGAGGAGAGAACATAAACTGGCTGACTTGATGAACAGCATATGATATATCAGGGCGCGTAGTTTTCAAGTAGATAAGACTCCCAACCAAGCGCCGATAAAGAGTAGGATCATCCAAAAGGTTCCCTTCATTTTTCCTAAATTTGACATTTACCTCCATTGGAGTATCAACTGAAGAAGCATCCTCTAGACCAGCCAAAGTGATAAGATCTTACATATACTTTTGTTGGTTAAACAAATACCATTAGCCCGACGATGAACTTCTAATCCTAAGAAGTATGTAAGTTGGCCAAGATCTTTCATATGGAAAGTTGCATGTAACTGTTTTTGAAGCTTAGTAATCAAACTACAATTAGTACCGGTGATGATAATATCATCCACATAAACCAAGAGAAGGACTATACCCGATGTAGATGTGTGGAAAAATAAAGAAGAATCATACTGACTTTGGGCAAAACTGAAAGAAAGAAGTGTACGGCGAAACTTTTCAAACCAAGCTCGAGGTGCTTGTTTGAGCCCATACAAAGAACACCTTAACTTACAGACATCATGAGGAGAAGAAGTACTCATACCAGATGGAAGCTTCATGTAAATCTATTCTTGAAGATCTCCGTGAAGAAAAGCATTCTTAACATCCATTTGATGCAACAGCCACGATTGTGAAGCAACAATAGCCAAAATGCTTCGAACGGTGGTCATTTTGGCAACATGAGCAAATGTCTCCTCATAATCAATCCCATATTCTTGTTTATTACCCAGAGCTACAAGACGGGCTTTATATCGCTCCAAATATCCATCAGAACGTAGTTTCACAGAGAAAACCCACTTACTCCCAATTGGTTTAACTGTAGGAGGACAATGAACAATATCCCATGTATGATTCTCCTCAAGTGCTTGAAGTTCTACTTGCATTGCGTTTTGCCAACACTAATGTTCCATGGCTTGTTTGTAGCTAGTGGGAATTGAAATACTAGATAAAGTAGTTACAAGAGAGACGGGGGAAGAAAAACCATACCTATTAGGAGGTCGAGAAGGACGAGCAAATCGACGAAGAGTTGTGGAATCAAGAGCAGGATCAGGCGCCGAGACAATATTAGAAGGGATCACAGTAGTGGGACCATACTCATCTCGATTACGTCGTCGATATACAAAACCAGGTTTAAATCTTTCTATAGATTTTGGAATATCAGAAAAACTTGGCATGAGAGATAAAGATGCAGGAGGTGGATCAACATGAGATGGAAAAAAATATTGTTTTTCAAAAAAAATCACATTCCTAGACACCCGAAGATGACGAGCATGAGGATCATAACAAACATAACCCTTATGAGGAATAGCATAACCAAGAAAAACACATTTTACAGATTGAGCCGTAAGTTTATGACATTCATGAGTAGGGAGGTGTACAAAACAAACACATCCAAAGGTACGAAGATCAGAATATGAAGGAGAATGACCAAACAACTTATAAAAAGGAGAAACATGATTTAATGTAGGAGAAGGTAAGCGATTAATAAAAAAAACAGCAGTAGAAATGGCTTCACACCAAAAACGAGGAGGAACAGATGATTCAAGTAAAATAGTTCTTACCACATCAAGAAGATGCCGATTTTTCCTCTCAGCCACATCGTTTTATTGTGGTGTCGAAGGACAAGAACGCTGAGAGAGAATCCCTTTATTTTGAAGAAAATTTTGAAACTCATGTGACATGTATTCACCCCCAGAATCAGATCGTTAAACTTTTATATTTGCAGAAAATTGAGTGTCAAGATATGCAAGGAAGCGTTTAAAACTGAAAAAACTTCAGCTTTAGCCCGAAGGAAGTAAACCCAAGTAAAACGACTAAAATCATCAATGAATGTAACAAAATACTTGTAGTGTGCATGAGAAATAATGGGTGCAATCCCCCAAACATCACTATGAATAACATCAAAACATTGTGAAGCACGAGAAGCATGATGAGGAAAAGGTAAAACCTTACTTTTACCAAGTTTGCATGATGTACAATCAAAAGAAAGATCATAAGAAGAACTTATTTTATTGCCCAATAATCCAGAATGAACCAAAGTACGAAGGACATCAGAATGTGGATGACCTAGACGTCTATGCCACATTTGGTTTCGCGAACCAACAACATTACAAGCAAACGAAAAAGAAAAACTAGGAATATCAATGGAAGGAGACTTATATAATGGAAAGAGTCGTCCTACTTTAGGACCCTTCGCAATCATCTTTCCCGACACTTGATCCTGCACAACACAACCAAAAGGAGAAAAAGTGACATGACAATTATTATCAACCAATTGACCAACAGAAATAAGATTTATGGAGAGGTCAAGAGACACAAAAACATTAGTGAATGTGGAAGAAAGATCACCAACAGCAGTAATAGGCACAGAATGACCATCAACAGTGTTAACTTTCAGATCTCCATCATATTTTTTAACATTAGAGAGAGGAACAACGGTATTTGTCATATGGTTTGAGGCTCCAGAATCGAAATACCATGGTGTGGAATAATGTTTTGGATTACCTGAGAGTCCAAAAGCAGAAAAAGCAGAAATTATCATTTGTTGAACCATTTGAGGAGTAAGTGTGTTTGGATTTGTTGTTGGAGAAGGAACATGAACAATCGGCGAGGCAGTAGGCAATGCAGTAGAACAAGCACTAGTGGAGGCATGATAAGCAGTACCTTGTCGTCATTCAGGTCGAGTGGGACAAGAAGAGATGATGTGCCCTTGTTTCTTGCAGTAGTTGCAGACCTTTTTGGGACAATCCCGAGCAATGTGGCCGAAAGAATTACAACTATAACATTGGATGGCACACATGTCTCTATTTTTATTCCTCGCTTGTGTTGCATAAGCTACCGGAACCTGTGTACTGATACTAGCTTGATGTTCAATAGATGCCTGAGTTATCATTCGCTGCTCCTCACGAAGAAGTTCACCCAAACATGCATCCAAAGATGGTACATGATGACGATTCATCAGATTAGACCGTGCGATGTCAAAATTCGGTCGTAGCTTCATTAAGAACTGATCTCGTCTGCTGGTTGCGTGCATTGTCTGGATAGCAGAAAGAGCTGAAGTAGGAATATCGGCATAAATTATATCTGAATAATCTGCCCAAAGGTTTTGAAAACCTAAAAAATATGCTTCAATGGAAAGACTTCCTTGAGTGTAATTAGCCAATTCATACTCCAATTGAAATCTTCCAGCAGAGTTGTCTTGATTATAAATCGTCTTTAGATAATTCCACATACCAGCAGCGGTTTTATAGGGCTTCAAGGTGAGATAGATGAGGTTCGAGCGAACTAAGAATCCAATTCATGATTCTAGCATCTGTTATTTCCCACTTGGACAAAGCATTAGCATCTAGAGGGGCAGGATCACTCCCATCAATATGACCCCATAATTCTTTTCCTTTCACATACAATTGAAATTGAAATTCCCAAGCAGAATAATTTTTCCTCGTAAATTTAATATGAAACGGCTCGAATTTATCGAGTGACATGATGTAACCAAGAAAACAAATCCAGGAGAACAAAAAAAATCTGAAATAAAACTAAAATCCCCAAATTCTCAAAAGAAAAAAATATTTCACTACCCAAATACTTTCGAAATTCAGAAAAATCTGAAACTAAAAATCTCCAAATACTCTCGAAATTCAGAAAAGAAAAAAACTCACCACCCAAAATACGCAAAAAACTCACCACCAAAAAACTCTACGAAAAAAAAATCAGTTGCGCTCTGATACCATGTCAAAAGTATTGTATTTCTCAAAAAAAGTATATCTTATTTATCTGTCTGGTTCACCTTTTATACTACTTTGTAGCAGTTACAACAATTAATACTAGAATATTTATTTTTCTAAAGTTGACATAGACTATTGACTATAATTGATTATCTTTGACTAAATAAATATACTACAATATATATTATACTAAATATATATTATATTAAATAAATTAGATATTAATCTAATTTATTTCCTGTAACAATAGTCATATCCATATTCGAAATATCCGATATCCGAATTTTATAAATAAATATATATAATTTTTTTTTATATTTAAGCATATATTTTAGCTATCCCACATTGTAAAAAGCAAAACAAATTACTAACAAAGTTGGCTATAAATATATAGGGTTGCTTCTTTAAAAAATGTATCTTATCCCACATCTAAAGTTGGAAAAAAGAATTGCTACCAAGTTGTTTATAAAACACATGGTTGTTTTTCATAACAAGTATATCTTTGTTAGTCTTATGACTCTTATCCCACATTTAAAATGTGGAAAGGAAATGTTACCAAACTTTCTATAAAAGACATGGTAGCTTTTCAAAATAAGTATATATTTTTTAGTCTTATCCCACAACTAAAATGAGTATATTTTTCTTAGTCTTATCCTACATCTAAAATGGGAGTATGAATTTCTACTAAAATGCTTCTAAAAGTCGCCCATCGAATAGTGCAATTAGTTAAAAAAAAAATCTACTAAGATGCTTCTAAAAGTCGCCCATCCAATAGTGCAATTAGTTAAAACAATTAGTGGAAATTCGGATTCGGATATTATCTGTATCCGGATAACATCCGTCGGATACGGATTTAGATGTTGTTTTTTATAAAACTTTGGATTCGAATTCGGATTCGGATAGTGATTTCTGATTACGGATTCGGATATAGACAGATTCGTATTCGAAATATCCGTTTGACAGCCCTAATCATTACTTTGATTTTCAATTATGGGATTAGGAACATCTTTCGAATCTTCCTTTTTCTCTTCTTTAGTATCATTCTTTCTGGATTTCTTACAATCTGTCTCTTTGTGTCCTAAATGGAAGCATAGATCACAATATATAGGTACATTTTTGTAACTTATTGTAAACCAGCAGCCATCGCTGGAGCCAAATCCAATCCACATTCTGTGCTTTAACTTTTTTGAAATGTCAATTTCAATTTGAGCATAGCAGGCATTACTATAAGCTATGTTGATTTCTGGGACTATAACTTTAAAAGGGGTTCCTATGGTTGATGCGAGATCATTTATGACAGTGTGATTGTAAAGAAACTCAAGGATTCTTTCAAAGAGAACCCATATCAGCTTCAAAGGATTTTCATATTTTCTATTAAAGTCAGGACTCCATCTTAGCAGTCTCATCGTCGATCCTTCTATATTCCAAACATCCCTAGACCAGAGATAGCTTACATCTTCCTTCAGGCTGAATTTCAGAAGAATGTGGTGAGCATCCATGATCTCAAAACTGAATGACCCTTTGAACTTTAATGAATTTAAGAAGCGATTCATGACCGATCTTTTAGGGATTCTACTGCTGAATTTCCCTACATGAGTAATTTTTTATTATTAAATCAACAGATCTTGAACTTCTTTAATATATTGAACTGAATAGTGGTCATCTGCTTCTTTAGTATACTCAGGTGTGAGGTTAACATTCAAGGCTTTGTTTCTTGGCTTAACAGCTTCAACGAAGGTTTTCTTGATTAGAGATCGCTGAGAATATTTTCCAATTAAGTGTCTCGTGGGAAGAGCTTATTATTCTTCCTCTTCTCAATCGTTATTGGAGTGTGAATCCATGATAAGCAATCAAGGGAGCAAGGAAGAGCTTAGAGATTGAGCTTGAATCCTAAAAAAAGAGGAAGAAACCTAAATGGAGTTCTTGGAGAAAAAGCGACCATCTTTCTCCGCGTTTTCATATATGTTTTAACTTCAATTTAAAGTTTTGGACGGATACCAAAAATTATAAAACTAAAAATACAAACCTCTAAAATATTTAAATTAAAAGTTCACCCACTTTTACCTAAATCTTTCTCTAAAATAATAAAAATAATCTCATCTGAAACACTAGTTGATATTTAAAAATAAAAGTTAATTTATTTGTTTTATACATTTTTTTAATTCAAATTCAAAGTCAAATTATCTTCTATTCCAACCAAATGAATTATATATATTCTAATTGTTAGAGATAGTAGGCTCCAACCTATTACCTTTTATGTACGCTTTTTAAATAATCAATTTTTTTGTTTTATCTTTTTCTACATGGTATCAGAGTCTAGGTTGATCTCGATCTTAAGTTTTGTTCGCCGGAAGAAAAAAAAGTGAAAATTTTCAGTTTTCGGATCTAGTGTGTGCATCCACAATAAAAAAAACCTGATCAAGAGGCAAACAGTATCAATTTTTGCTAAATTTCAGATAGCATGTTTGGGACATATAATCTTTCAATCTCATCGGTTGGATTACGATTTGGTGATATGGTTTGAAAGAAATCGCTATTGGAACAGTGCATCATTTTTGTTGGTAAAACCGCAGGATCAATTTTGTTTTAATTTTGGTTTTTATTGGAACTTAGATTTAAATTTGGATTTCGTATTTGATTTAATTTTAAATTTTGATTTGGTATAGATTTTGTTTGGATTCATATTTCGTGTATATTTTGTTTGGATTCAGATTTGGTATAGATTTTGTTTGGGGTTGGTATTTGGATTTAATTTTGAATTTGATATTTATTTTATTTAGTAGATTTTGTTTGATGTTTGGATTATGCCAGGCATTTGTTTATATCGACGTTTGTCGTTTTGATTCGTTTGATGTTTAGATTTTGTTTGGCGTTTGGATTATGTCTGACGTTTGCTTAGATGAGCGTTTTTTGTTTTGATTCGTTTGAATTTGTTTGGACATGTTTGGATTCGTTTGGTGTTTATATTTTATTTGGAGTTTGGAGTTTGATTTTGGGTTTTAACGTCGGTTTTGGAGTTTTATTTTGATTTTGGCTTTCGATTATGGTTTTATCGTTTGGATTTTGGATTTGGATTCGATTTTGGTTATATACTCAATTTTGGGTTTTTATTTTTTAGATCGGTTTGAGTTGATATTTGGGCTTTGACAAACGTTTGGAATTTGATGATTTGAATTTGGTTGAAGAAGATGATGAGGTTGAAGAAACACAAATAAATATACTTTAAGAAGATGTATGTTGAAGGGTATTTGAATCAGAAGAATATCAAATTTCTACTCAATTCTCGAGTGCCTCATTGTTGTGCCTCCTTGCATACCTCTGGCTTCTCAATCATTTTGGGTCCATTTCGTTAGTTTGAGTGTTTATGTTCCTGTTAAGTTTATTGATTCCAATACGACGAGTCTTATGAGACTGGTTATAAGCGGTGTGAAGAATACATATGAAGAAGTTTTCAAGATTGAAGTAACTTGCGAAGTTCTTCGCAAAGAAACACAACATGACGATTTCCTTACAAAGACTCTGTTAGTATCTCAGTTTCGTTTTTTTACAAACTCTTAATGCATTATTGCATTGTGAATTTGGATTATGTCTGACGTTTCCTTAGATCAACGTTTGTCGTTTTGATTCGTTTGGATTTGTTTGGACATGTTTGGATTCGTTTCGTGCTTATATTTTGTTTGGAGTTTGCAGTTTGGTTTTGGGGTTTGACGTCGGTTTTGGCTTTTTATTTTGATTTTGAATTTTAGTTATGGTTTTGTCGTTTGACTTTTGGGTTTGGATTCGATTCTGGTTTTAGACTCAATTTTCGTTTTTATTTTTTAGTTCAATTTGAATTGATATTTGGGTTTTGACAAACGTTTGGAATTTGATGATTTGAATTTGGTTGAAGAATATGATAAGTTAGAAGAAATGCAAAGAAAGATACTTGAAGAAGATGTATGCAGAAGGGTATTTGAATCGGAAGAATATCAAATTTATACTCAATTCTCGAGTGCCTCATTGTTGTGCTTTCTTGCGTACATATGGTTTCTCAAGAATTTTAGGTTCATTCATTTAGCTGGAGTGTTTATGTTCCTCTTAAGTTTGTTGATTCCAATACGATGAGTCTTGCGAGACTGGTAATGAGCGTATGAAGAAGTTTTGAATATTGAAGTAACTTGCAAAGTTCTTCGCGAAGAAACATAACATGCGGATTTCCTTGCAAAGACTCTGTTAGTATCTCAGTTATTTTTTTACAAACTCATAATACATCTGTTGCATTGTGAATTTGAGAAAGGGTGTTCATTAATTCATATATTTTATCTATAAATAATAGCTTATACTTTTTATAATATATATGTTTTTTTAATTAACAAAACATTAATCGTTTTTTTATGTTTTATCCTTTGCTACGGTAATAAAAAATTTAAGATTATTCATTGACAAATTTCATTTTTCTTTACTAGTTTCAAATCTTTTGCACCGTCATCCTAACTTTTACCATTTTCTAAATATAGGTACTCGTCTGTGATATATTTATTGGTGATTTATTTGTTTTTTATAATTTAATTTTATGATAAATTAAAATAATAATATTATTTTGACTTTGGTTTGAATATTTGAAATCTCAAAATTTTAATTTTAGATTTGTTTTAAAACAAATTCTCAAAGTTTAAAATCAAGATTGAAATAAATTTCAGTTTCTTGAATAGGGTGGTTGTTGGTCTGAGTATTGTTGGTACCGGACCGTTAAACTTTCGATTTTAATTTTTGTAATCGAATTACTGAGCTTTTGGTTTTTATTTTTGGGACCGCACCGCTAAGTTTTTTGTTCGGTTTTGTCATGATTCAATCTGGTCCGTTTCAGTTGCATTTTGATTCCATTTTGGTTAAGTCTGTTATTGCTACGGGTTTGGTCCATTATTAAAAAAATTGATATCAATTATAACTTGATATTCAATTTTTTTTATTTAAATTGATAATATAAATATTAAAGTTTAAAAATTAATCTTTGAATGTTTTAAATTGGATTATACCTAACAATTTTAACAATATAATATATAATAAATAAATCGATAAAAATTAATAAATGGACTCTAACGGTTTCATCGCATCGATTCCGTATCAATTTTTAACGGTTTATCGGTTTTAGTTTTGTATTGGTTTCATCGGATAGTTGATTCTATCGATTTGGTTCTAAATCGGTTTTATCAGGTTTTATCGATTCAGTTCTAAACCGGTTCCATTAGTTTATAGGTTTTATTGTTTCATCCTATTTTATCATTTATATTTCAACAAAATTATTTTTTATTTTTAATAAATTATTTGCAAAAACTAAAATACAACATTATAGAAAATGAAAGATGGTTTTAATATTAAAATAACATAAAAGAGTCTTTTAACGTAGTTGAATAGATTGAAGAATTTATAGTAACTTTTACCTAAATTTTATCTTAAATTTTATTCGAAACACTAAATTTGTTGTTAATAGCTTTTGAAAAATGGGAATCCAATTGAACTTTAACTGTTCGTTTTGCAGTTTCATTATAAAAATTGTAATTCATAAGGAACCAAAATGATAAAATCGGTTAAGGGCTGAACCAATAAAACCTATAAACTAATAGAACCGATTTAGAACCTATAAACCTTAAAATCGGTTAAGGGCTTAACCGGTTATAATGAGATCCGACTTGGCTATAACGAGACCTCCATTAATTACAAAAATATCATTTATATAAATAGTAAAAAATCAGAATTTGTTACTCTTTCTACCTCCAAAAACCCTAGCTCTCTCTACCTCCAAAAACCCGCGTTTTTTTAATCGATTTTTTTTGAATCCAACTCCAGCAAGCTGTTAAGGTAAGGATTCTATACTTCATGATGCAATTGTTTTTCATATTCCATCGTTTTTTCTATAGATATCTAGAGTTTAACATTCGGGTAAAAAACTTGAATTTTTATGTAATTGGGTTGTTTTGTTGGATTTTAACTGCATGTATGTTGTTAGTTAGGAGATTAGGACCATTTAGGGTTGTTTTTTTTTGGGAATTTGGCGTTGATTTGGGCAGATCTAGGTGCTGGGTTTAGTTTCTGTCACTGGGGGTATTTCCACGCAAGTTCGTGCGTGGAAATACCAAATCCACGATTTTCAGTTTTTTTACACTTTGAATTCATCTAATTGTTCGGTTTTGTCTTGTGCAGTATGCCTCCTCGCCCACGTCCTCCCGTTACCGATACAGACTATGAGTCAGGTCGAGAGACAGAGGAGCTCGCTCGTGCTGAGACGTCTCGGAGCGTCCGGATCCGAGTTAAAAACGGCCATCTTTCTCCGTGTTTTCATATATGTTTTAACTTCAATTTAAAGTTTTGGACGGAAACCAAAAATTATAATACTAAAAATATAAACCTCTAAAATATTTAAATTAAAAGTTCAACCGACTTTTATCTAAATCTTTGTCCAAAATAATAAAAATAATCTCATCTGAAACACTAGTTGATCTTTAAAAATAAAAGTTAATTTATTTTTTTATACATTTTTTAAATTCAAAGTCAAAGTCAAATTATCTTCTATTCTAACCAAATGAATTATATATATTCTAATTGTTATAGATAGTAGGCTCAAACCCATTACCTTTTATGTTTTATCTATAAATAATAGCTTATATTTTTTTTTGTAATATGTACGCTTTTTAAATAATCAGTTTTTTTATCTTTTTCTACATGGTATCAGAGTCTAGGTTGATCTCGATCTTAAGTTTTGCGTTTTTTGCTGTGTCATCGAGCAATTTTTTTTTGTTCGCCGGAAGAAAAAAAGTGAAAAATTTCAGTTTTCGGATCTAGTGTGTGCAGCCACAATCAACAAACCTGATCAAGAGGAAAACTGTATCAATTTTTGCTAAATTTTAGATAGCATGTTTGGGACATATAATCTTTCAATCTCACCGGTTGGATTACGATTTGGTGCTATGGTTTGAAAGAAATCGCTATTGGAACAATGCATCATTTTTGTTGGTAAAACCGCAGGATCAATTTTGTTTTAATTTTGTTTTTTATTGGAACTTAGATTTAAATTTAGATTTCGTATTTGATTTAATTTTGTTTCTCATGTCGTGGCACAGTCCAGTACTGAATCTGAATATC
Organism: Limnanthes douglasii subsp. nivea; assembly: GCA_036936605.1. Classification (NCBI taxonomy): domain Eukaryota; kingdom Viridiplantae; phylum Streptophyta; class Magnoliopsida; order Brassicales; family Limnanthaceae; genus Limnanthes; species Limnanthes douglasii. Next base: position 139,767,651 of record JAUPFV010000004.1, on the reverse strand, counting down.
GTGCGCTTGCGAATATCTCTGCTAAACTAATATGGCTGTGTTTAGTCTTGAAGGAACTCAACTTTCTAGTTTCTCGGTCACTGGTGATTTGGTGCGACAAATTGGGGCCAGTTCCCTTGCATGTAACCCTGTTTTCCATGCCCGGACGAAGCATATCGAGCTCGACGTTCACTTCTTCAGGGATCAAGTTCTTCAAGGGACTCTTGACATCAGATATGTACCATCTCTGTGGGCCTATCGAACTACTCCCCGGGTTGCCACAGAAGAGTCTTCTTTTGATTTAGTATATGAGATGAATGCAATTACTCTCATAGAGGATACTTTACCATCACACAGAATCCAACACTATTTCTAACAGACTAATGATGTAGCAGTTAGGAATCAATTGGACTTAATAAAAGAAAAAAAAAGTTAAAGCACACCTAAGAACAGCACACTACCAAGGTTTAACGAGGAGCAGATTTGCTTTCAAAGTTAAAAGAAGAGATTTTCAAGTAGGAGACAAAGTTTTAAGAAAAATCGTTTTACATACAAATGAGAAGCAGTTCGGTAAGCTGGCTCCAAACTGGGAAGGCCCTTATATAGTCTCTGAAAAGGTTAAACCAGTGACATATAGGCTCCAAGACAAAGAAGGGAGAGCTCTAAAGCATCCATGGAATGTTGAGCATCTCAGGTTATATTTAGAATAAAACTTTTTGTAAACTTGTTAAATACCAATGTAAATATTAGGGGGGCATACTATTTCCTACCCTGGTGGTGCGGTGAGATTTTAATGAGGTGTCCAAAGTTTTCAATAATATATGATGTCTTCTTCAAAAGTCTGTTGTGATATTGTTTCGATTCGGATATAAATTTCTTATTCAACACCCCGAATCTCAAGTTTTCTTGAGTTGATCTGATATGTTTAACACTTGATCACAATTATTAAACGCGTGTGATCGGAAATATTGGATACTTTTGTTCAAAACTTCTGAAATATTAGTGGCTATTTAAACATTGGTCATGAAAGATTTAAACAAAATATTAAACAAAAGGGAAATTTGATAATTAAACATGATCGGACTTGAACCGATCAATAGTACAAAAAATTCCTTGGCCATCCAAGGAATTTAGTGTTTCATAAACAAAAAATACATAATATAACCTTAGGGCTTGTTCCCTTCAGATTTTTCTTCAGCACCATCTTTTTTGGGACCTTTGAGTTCAGAACTTGAACTCTCGCCCGTTTCTTCATCATCATCAGTGGAGTCAACTCCACTGGAGTAGTTGTTCTTGTCACCATCTGCTAAGGTATGGAATGGGATGTTATCGTAGTCTACGTATTTTCATAAGGGACCAAGGGTCCTCTTGGGAAAGGTCTCATGGAACAACGAGACCATATCGGACTTGATCTCATCATACCTTTTCTCTAAAGAGTCCACTACCTCATTGGCATACTACTCTATACCTGAAACTACGAATTTTTTTTGTTGGTGTTCCAAGGCCTCTTTCTCTTTAATCTTCTCTTCGACAGTGCTCTCCAACTAGGTCTTCTCATTGGACAAAGTCTGGATAGTACCATCCTTAGTTTTCAAGTGCTCCTCCGAAGTTGTGAGGTCTTTTGAAGAAGAGGTCTCCAGGTTGGAGTATTTGGTTTGGAGCTCCATGTTGGCTGCTTCTGATGCGAGTAGTTTGACAGCTAACTCTTCTTTGTTGAGCACTAAGAAGATCATTCGATAATTTTTGCTTGTCTGTGGTTAGAGAATTAATGGTACATGTTTGAGTCCTTACTTGTCTCTCCAGATCAAGCATTGGTCGGATATAGCCTAGGAGGGCATGGCTCAAGGTGTCTTGCTTCCCGGATATAGCATATGTCTTCCCATTGTGACTCACCACATTGGAAGAACTAGAAGGACGGTAGGGCCTCGCAATGTCATATTTCTCTAGATTATCAAAATAAATATTAATGTCTTGAAAGGCCTCAAGGTCTACCTCATCGTTACCATCACCAGCAACCTGTCTGGAATGAAGGTCACTTGGAATTTCCTCTTGTAAAGTAGGATCGGTAGGAGATGAGGGGAGGACTTCTACAGGGCGAAGGATTATCTCTGCACCCATAGTGATTTTTTTATTGGCAGTCATCTCAATACTGTTGGCCTTGTGCTTTTTGTCCTTCTTCGGAGGCTTCGGTGGGTTTTTTGACTCACCAGCTTCTTTTACAGTCACTTCTACTACTTTTAGCAAAGCAGCATTGATACCCCGTTGGTTCTCCAAACCCGTCCCCTCAGTAGTCGTTTGGACTGGGTCTGTTGTGACCTTTTTTCATATTCTTCATCTTGCTATGGGCTTTGTTCTTGGAAGGTAGGTATAACTTGGCGTCTTTGGCCTCTGTCCTTTTTAGGATCACATATGCAGAGGGAGGGGTAGTAGACTCTTCCCAGGTGAGATCTGGTTTTCCACAAGTGAGACCTCACAAAGTTACATGACTTGAAGTAATTGTGAAAAGCATTACCCCAATTCTCCGAGGCCCAAGTGTTCAGCTTGGCACAAGTGTCCTGACCCGCTTCCAAGTAATCCGAGAACTCCTTCGGAAGTACTGGAAAAGAATATGAGTTAACTCAAAATTAAAAACTTAACATTTGAAAGATAAAGGAAGAAATGAAAAAAACTCACTAGTTCTCTTCCAACGACTGGTCAAAAAGTTTGGGTTTAAGTCAGCCTTGATCATCCTGCCATTCTCCCAAGTCCCACTAATAAAAAGGAACTGCGTCCTCCAGGGTTTTCTGGACTCCAAGAAATCATCCACTACCTTATAGTCATTCTCCATGTTGTAATGGTAGAAGGGGATCTGATAGTTCTTGCACAAGCTTGCCACAACAACAAACTGTTCCATCGGTAATGGAATCTTGGACAGCCTGGACGCCATGATGCAGACCAGAAGGTCATACCAAGCGTTAGGGGTCAGTTGGTCGGGGCACAGTTTAATCAGATGGAAGTATCTGACTATTTCTGGGTCCAAAAGCAACCGAAGTCCCCAATTCAATACTTCGGTGTGGACCACCACGTCATTTAGTTTAAAGTCCATTGAGGTCTCCGGAGTAATCGGGATCCTCACTTTTACTGACTCAGGAATCCTTCACTTAGTGCAGATCTGACCTAACTCAGTTGTGTGGGTATACACATAGTTGATGTTTTGGAGGGCCAACAAGTATTTTACGTTGACCTTCTCGAAATAGGGACCCACTTTGCCCTCCCAGCTCTCTGGAAGAGCGTACAGATGAGACATACCCACCTTGGTTTTGTCTTTCCGGTCTTAATTTTTATCCCATGTTTAACCAGAAGTCTCAGCCTCAAAAGGGGATTCTTCTATGTTGTCTTCTATATTTTCTTCCATCACTGTGGAAGACTATTCAGATGGTTTTGAAGAAGACTGTTTTGATGCCTTTGAGGATGGTTGTTCAGATAGTTTTGCAAACGGTTGTTCAGAAGGTTGTGCAGATGACGTTTCAGATAATCTGGTGTCTATTAGGGGTTGTTTCCCGAATGGTTTAGCTTGCGGTACATAATTTATTTCCTCCAAACTGGAGGGCTTTGAAGATGTAGGTGTGGATTTTGGTTTAGACTGACGCGTAACCCGACGAGGGGTTAATTTTTCTGGAGACTTTTCTATTTATGATCCCATCACAATTAAAGGTGAGCGTTTTCTTATACAAGAAACAGCTTTCTCCTTGGGCAACGGATTTTAGAACTCTTGGATTGAGGACCCAGATAGGAGAGATGAAAGATTTGCTACAAATAGAAGTTTATTAACTATAGGGTTCTTTGAGGAAGATGACCCCTAATCAGTATTCTGTTGTGGCTGCTTTCTTTTTTCACTTGGAGAAGCAGGAAGACTAGCAACAATGTAGTTGTCCCTCGCTACTTTTTGTGCTCTCTCTAATTCAAACAAGTTCAACCAACCTCCTTTCATTAAGGCGTTTCTGGTTATGAACATATATAACTCAAGAACAAAGTTGAAAGTGAACTGAGCTCTCTCTCTCTCTAAGAATATTTGTGATTTTTGAAGACAATAAAACAATAGAAAAATTTATATATAACGGTGAAAATGAGATGTTACCTTGGAGAAGGTAGATCGATTTTTTTGGAATGATTAAAAGTTGCAAAGTGTGAAAATTAAAGCATAGGTAACTTTTTAGCCTTGTGGGTGCGAGAATCTAGAAAAAGCCGGCTGGGAGGTTTAACTAAGGCTTGACTCGTGTCCCACGATTTAAGAAAAACTCTTAGAATTCTGAGATGAGAAATCATTTCTGACAAAGTACGAACAGGGTTACTCTTGAAAAAAAACTCTTGCAGCTCGAACAACACAAACGGATCGGAAAAAGTTGATATTGGTTTTTCGATTTTTAGCTCTTCCAAAGACCCTTTGCAAGATCTAAAGGGGCTACTGATGAGTCCGAATATTTGAGTCACTGTAAAGTCACTATGCCATGATTTAATCCGAAGGGAAATTCGGATTAAACCACCACACTAAAATTCTGAACTGGACAAATGTATTAACTATTGGCTAAGCTCGTTGTTAATCAACTTAAGACTATATTACTAATGGGTCCATAAACTCGACCAGGTTTCACAACCCGACCCAATAATCCCATGGGTCAGTAATTAAGTATAAATACCCTAACCACTTTCATTAATGAGGGTAATGAGAATTTATTACTAGTAGACAATTTAATTATCTCTCTAGTCATCACACTAAACACAAAACTCCACAAAATACCCAAAACACCCTTTAAACACTTTATTAGATTACCCTTAAGTAGAATCAAACCACACCACAACTAACAAAGAGATGGTTTTTCTCTTTGTAGTTGTTTTAGAACTAACATTTGGGAGCTACAAAAATATTACTTTTCATTAAAATATCATCAGTAGGAATAAAATTATTGATAGGTTTCCAGCAAAGAAAAGAAAACTTCTTGGGAATTATGTGACGCCATATCTTCTTGAATATGCTGGACTTGTTTGTATGATTCCGACACTGTCCTATGTGAATTTGTTATTAGTATATTGCTTCCATATCATTTTGTCTTCAACATCAGGATTAATCTTGAACTTCCTGATATGATTAATTCTTTCGCAAGAGATGAAGCTTTCAAGAGTAATGATGTCCCAGTAATTGTTCTTCCAGAAATAATTAACTTTAGCTTCGAGGAACCAACTATTGGAATCGGTGTTAGTGTGATTAGATAAAGGGGAGTAGTTATGCCAGTCTTCTAGCCAGAAATCCATATTGCATTTCCCAAGAATCCATTTGATGTTGCACTCTGTTTGATCTTTAACGCCTATTAATCATTTCCAAACCAAAGAACCAGGCTTATTGCAGTTAGTTTATAAAGGATGAGTACTGGGGCAGTATATGCTATACAGAATTTTAGACCATAAACTGTTCTTTTTCCTGAAAAGGAACCAGAGATTTTGAGAGAAGGTGAGCTGAATGTCAGTCAAAGATTTGATGTTCAGCCCTCCTTCCTCAAATGGCTTACAAATATAGTTCCAGTTTATCCAATGAATAGACTTATCATTATAGTTAGACCTCCACAGAAATCTATTAAAAGTAGTTTCCAAGCTTTTTATTATAGTTTTTGGAAGCATACTGTTTTGCATCCATTAGTATGTTATTGTAAGAAAAACAGAAGATATAAGGGTCATTTTGCCTCCATAGGACAGATTATTTGAGTCCCATTCATTTATCTTATCATTAACATTATCTAAAATAAGTTTGAAGTTATTTCCTTTGTTATATCCACATAAGGTGATCCCCAGATAGCTTGAAGGAAGGTTGTCAACTGAGTAGCCAGTCATAAGCTTCAGACTGCTAATCCTGGATTGAGGAGTTCTAGTTGAGGTAATCAACTTGGTCTTTTCCTTATTGATAGCTTGCCCGAAAACAGATTAATAATTGTCCAACAGTCTGCTTAACTTGTCTATGGAGGAGTTCGAACCATTAGTAAAAACTAATATAGCATCAACAAACACAAGACAGAGAATACTGAGGTTTAATCTAAAAGCATAATGCATACTTTTTTCAGCACTAAAAGGATTATAGAGCCCTCTTATTAAAAAAAATTCAGCAAGAATAAAAAGGCTAGGAGATAAAGGATCTCTTTACCTTAAATCTTTCTTCTGATAGAAGTAGCCAACAACATACCCATTGATAAGAATAGAAGTGATTACATCAGTAATCATCTTTTTGATTAAGCTAATAAAACCTTCAGAGAATCCAAATCTGGAAAGAACTTTAATAATAAAAGAATGAGCCATTTTGTCGAAGGCTTTAAACATATCAAAATCAATCATGATGTTTCTAGTTTTGGGTTTTCTATTAATGTCATGGATGAACTATTTAGCAATCAGGATGTTTTCATGAATTAGTCTACCTTTGACAAAGGAACCCTGAGAGTTAGAGATAATGTTAGGGAGACAATACACTGTTAAACATAGAGCACAAGCTAATAGGTCTGTAGTTTTGCCAGCCAGTTGGATTAGCAGTCTTTGGGACAAGATAAATCCCAATAACAAAGACACCAGTAGGAATGCTATTACCTTGAAGATAAGATTTTAAATCATTATAGAGATCTTCATTTTCAATTTTCCAACATATTTTGAAAAAGAATATGTTAAAGCCATCAATGCCAGCAGCACTGTCATTACTCATGTTGTTTATGATGCTCCAAACTTTATCTTTGTTAGTAGGCTTAAGCAGAGCATCGTTATCACCATTAGTAAAAAACATGGGAATACTTTCAAAGATAGTATCATTTATCATGATGTTCTCTTCTTTCCTGTTATTATAAGAATTAGATACAAGATAGTTTTTGAAGAAATTTTCAGCCGATTTACCAATTTCTTAAGAGTTATGAATCCAATCACTTCCCTCAATAATACCCTTAATCACATTTTTTATTCTTTTCTTGGAGACATAGGAATGACAAAGCTCTGTGTTTCCATCTTCATCTTTATGCCAACTATTATAACACTTCTTTCCTCAGTAATTTTCCTTATTTCTAAGAGCTTTAATGTATAGACTATTAGCGTTAGATAAAGAAACTTTAGTGGTTTGGTTATTGGTCATGTAGTAGAGAATTTCCAACTTCTTAACTTCATTAAAAGTATCTTTAACATTGTTGAAAATGTTGCCAAAATGCTTGTTGTTCCAGTCCTTAAGACAAGCCTTGAGTCTTCTGAGCTTGTACCAAAATATTTGATTGTTGATGTCGTTAATCTTTAAGTTCCAATTCTTCTCTACAATGCTTAATTTTTATTATTATTAGCCCATGCATTTATAAATTTAAAGCTTTTCTTATTGTGATTAAAGTGATTAAAAAAGTTAATAAGAGAAGTGATTAAGAGATGGGCATGGTTAGAACAAGTTTTGACCATGTGGAGAACCTGGATCCCTTTGAAGTTGGTAAACCATCTGTCATTAACCATAGCTCTGTCAAGTCTTTTCCAATCAGAGTTTCTGTTCCAAGTATATCTGGATCCCACATACCCTGCGTCTTCAAGATTATAGTTTCTGGTAGCATCATTGAAGTTATCAGTACTGATTTGATCATTAGAAGTACAACCAATTTGGTCCTTATAAGTGATGATAGCATTGTAATCACCAGCAGTGATCCAGGCTTTTTCATTGGTAGCAAGACTCTTCATCATCTCCTGAAGATCAATCCTTTGAAGCCTCTGGATTTTAACCTAAACAGAAGTAAACAAAAAAATATCCTCAAGACCAGGATAATGAACCTCTATATAAACTAATTGATCATGGCATTTCACAATATCAATAGTAACATCATCAAACCAGACCACCCAAATCTTGTTAGAACTATTGAGAATATAGTTCTTAAAGCCCAATATATTAGTTATACTTTCAATCTTCTCAGAATTGGTCATGGTTCTTGAATAGCCAAGATTTTAATATTTTCAGCATGAATCATTGATTGAAGCCTTCGAAAGGGGAGATTGTTATTAATACTTCTACCATTCCAACTACTTATCCGTATCATTATCAGATAGGGGTTTTTGTTTCTATTTCTCCCCAGTTGTTTTTAGGGAATTAATGACCAGTTTATTGCTTTTCCTGTCTTTCTTTGCAGATTTCAGTTTTTTGCTGATGATGGTGTTGAAGTCTGGGTCATACGGGGAGTTTCTTTTTGTTGGAGTAACATTGCTACTTCCTATATTATCATAATCCGGAGTTATGGAGTTGAATTCATCCTTAAGAGTGCTTTGAGCATATATATGGTCCAGCTTTTGAAGAGCTTCAATGATTTCCAGGTTTTATTTTGTTGTAGAGTCTTTGCTGGAGTCATTCTGTTGGTTTTCAGTAAAGGTATGGTTTTGGCAGGTTTGACATTGAGAGTTTTGATCTTGATAGGATTGAGATTGGGTTTGATTGTCCTTCTTCTTACTATCCTGATCTTTTTGAGTTACAATGGATTTAATCTTTCTTCTGTAAACTTTATTAAAAATTTGAGTCAAATGAATTGATGTTTTCATCCCTTCCTGTGGGTTAAGATGTTGATTGTTCAGAGTTATTGTTTGGTTATCATTACTAGGGCTGTCAAAAAAATCCGATATCCGACCGAAATATTCAATATCGAATCCAAATAAAATAGATAATATCCGTATTCGAAAAAAAACGGATAATATTTGTATCCGAATTCGTATTCAAAAATAGCGGATATGGATATAGTTGTCAAAAGTATTGTATTTCTCAAAAAAATATATCTTATTTATCTGTCTGGTTCACCTTTTATACTACTTTGTAGCAGTTACAACAATTAATACTAGAATATTTATTTTCCTAAAGTTGACATAGACTATTGACTATAATTGATTATCTTTGACTAAATAAATATACTACAATATATATTATACTAAATATATATTATACTAAATAAATTAGATATTAATCTAATTTATTTCCTGTAACACCCTCCCTCAAATTGATGATGGTAAGTCAACCAGTAACAATTTGCCAATAAGAAATTGATGTCGCTGACGAGTCATAACTTTGGTAAAAATATCAGCCACTTGGAGATTAGAAGAGATGTGAGGAAGAGATATCACCCGTTTTTCCAAAGTATCTCGAATGGAATGACAATCAACTTCAATGTGTTTGGTGCGCTCATGAAAAACAGGATTGGTGGCAATCTGAATGGCACTAGTGTTATCAGCATGAAGAGGGGTAGAAGTTGTTTGAGGAAATCCAACCTCCTCAAGAAGACTGCGTAGCCATACAATTTCGGAACAAGCACTAGATATGGCACGATATTCAGCTTCGGTAGAGGATTTAGAAACACGATCTTGTTTCTTACACCTCCAAGAAATTAGAGCGTCGCCTAAAAACATACACCAACCTGTAGTAGATCGACGTGTATATGGACATCCAGCCCAATCAGCATCACTATAGGTAACAAGGTGAAGAGATGAGCCAGCTGGAAAGAATAAACCACGTGTAGACGAGCCTTGAAGATAGCGAATGATGGGTCTAACTGCAGCAAGGTGTAGATGTCGAGGAGAGAACATAAACTGGCTGACTTGATGAACAGCATATGATATATCAGGGCGCGTAGTTTTCAAGTAGATAAGACTCCCAACCAAGCGCCGATAAAGAGTAGGATCATCCAAAAGGTTCCCTTCATTTTTCCTAAATTTGACATTTACCTCCATTGGAGTATCAACTGAAGAAGCATCCTCTAGACCAGCCAAAGTGATAAGATCTTACATATACTTTTGTTGGTTAAACAAATACCATTAGCCCGACGATGAACTTCTAATCCTAAGAAGTATGTAAGTTGGCCAAGATCTTTCATATGGAAAGTTGCATGTAACTGTTTTTGAAGCTTAGTAATCAAACTACAATTAGTACCGGTGATGATAATATCATCCACATAAACCAAGAGAAGGACTATACCCGATGTAGATGTGTGGAAAAATAAAGAAGAATCATACTGACTTTGGGCAAAACTGAAAGAAAGAAGTGTACGGCGAAACTTTTCAAACCAAGCTCGAGGTGCTTGTTTGAGCCCATACAAAGAACACCTTAACTTACAGACATCATGAGGAGAAGAAGTACTCATACCAGATGGAAGCTTCATGTAAATCTATTCTTGAAGATCTCCGTGAAGAAAAGCATTCTTAACATCCATTTGATGCAACAGCCACGATTGTGAAGCAACAATAGCCAAAATGCTTCGAACGGTGGTCATTTTGGCAACATGAGCAAATGTCTCCTCATAATCAATCCCATATTCTTGTTTATTACCCAGAGCTACAAGACGGGCTTTATATCGCTCCAAATATCCATCAGAACGTAGTTTCACAGAGAAAACCCACTTACTCCCAATTGGTTTAACTGTAGGAGGACAATGAACAATATCCCATGTATGATTCTCCTCAAGTGCTTGAAGTTCTACTTGCATTGCGTTTTGCCAACACTAATGTTCCATGGCTTGTTTGTAGCTAGTGGGAATTGAAATACTAGATAAAGTAGTTACAAGAGAGACGGGGGAAGAAAAACCATACCTATTAGGAGGTCGAGAAGGACGAGCAAATCGACGAAGAGTTGTGGAATCAAGAGCAGGATCAGGCGCCGAGACAATATTAGAAGGGATCACAGTAGTGGGACCATACTCATCTCGATTACGTCGTCGATATACAAAACCAGGTTTAAATCTTTCTATAGATTTTGGAATATCAGAAAAACTTGGCATGAGAGATAAAGATGCAGGAGGTGGATCAACATGAGATGGAAAAAAATATTGTTTTTCAAAAAAAATCACATTCCTAGACACCCGAAGATGACGAGTATGAGGATCATAACAAACATAACCCTTATGAGGAATAGCATAACCAAGAAAAACACATTTTACAGATTGAGCCGTAAGTTTATGACATTCATGAGTAGGGAGGTGTACAAAACAAACACATCCAAAGGTACGAAGATCAGAATATGAAGGAGAATGACCAAACAACTTATAAAAAGGAGAAACATGATTTAATGTAGGAGAAGGTAAGCGATTAATAAAAAAAACAGCAGTAGAAATGGCTTCACACCAAAAACGAGGAGGAACAGATGATTCAAGTAAAATAGTTCTTACCACATCAAGAAGATGCCGATTTTTCCTCTCAGCCACATCGTTTTATTGTGGTGTCGAAGGACAAGAACGCTGAGAGAGAATCCCTTTATTTTGAAGAAAATTTTGAAACTCATGTGACATGTATTCACCCCCAGAATCAGATCGTTAAACTTTTATATTTGCAGAAAATTGAGTGTCAAGATATGCAAGGAAGCGTTTAAAACTGAAAAAACTTCAGCTTTAGCCCGAAGGAAGTAAACCCAAGTAAAACGACTAAAATCATCAATGAATGTAACAAAATACTTGTAGTGTGCATGAGAAATAATGGGTGCAATCCCCCAAACATCACTATGAATAACATCAAAACATTGTGAAGCACGAGAAGCATGATGAGGAAAAGGTAAAACCTTACTTTTACCAAGTTTGCATGATGTACAATCAAAAGAAAGATCATAAGAAGAACTTATTTTATTGCCCAATAATCCAGAATGAACCAAAGTACGAAGGACATCAGAATGTGGATGACCTAGACGTCTATGCCACATTTGGTTTTGCGAACCAACAACATTACAAGCAAACGAAAAAGAAAAACTAGGAATATCAATGGAAGGAGACTTATATAATGGAAAGAGTCGTCCTACTTTAGGACCCTTCGCAATCATCTTTCCCGACACTTGATCCTGCACAACACAACCAGAAGGAGAAAAAGTGACATGGCAATTATTATCAACCAATTGACCAACAGAAATAAGATTTATGGAGAGGTCAAGAGACACAAAAACATTAGTGAATGTGGAAGAAAGATCACCAACAGCAGTAATAGGCACAGAATGACCATCAACAGTGTTAACTTTCAGATCTCCATCATATTTTTTAACATTAGAGAGAGGAACAACGGTATTTGTCATATGGTTTGAGGCTCCAGAATCGAAATACCATGGTGTGGAATAATGTTTTGGATTACCTGAGAGTCCAAAAGCAGAAAAAGCAGAAATTATCATTTGTTGAACCATTTGAGGAGTAAGTGTGTTTGGATTTGTTGTTGGAGAAGGAACATGAACAATCGGCGAGGCAGTAGGCAATGCAGTAGAACAAGCACTAGTGGAGGCATGATAAGCAGTACCTTGTCGTCATTCAGGTCGAGTGGGACAAGAAGAGATGATGTGCCCTTGTTTCTTGCAGTAGTTGCAGACCTTTTTGGGACAATCCCGAGCAATGTGGCCGAAAGAATTACAACTATAGCATTGGATGGCACACATGTCTCTATTTTTATTCCTCGCTTGTGTTGCATAAGCTACCGGAACCTGTGTACTGATACTAGCTTGATGTTCAATAGATGCCTGAGTTATCATTCGCTGCTCCTCACGAAGAAGTTCACCCAAACATGCATCCAAAGATGGTACATGATGACGATTCATCAGATTAGACCGTGCGATGTCAAAATTCGGTCGTAGCTTCATTAAGAACTGATCTCGTCTGCTGGTTGCGTGCATTGTCTGGATAGCAGAAAGAGCTGAAGTAGGAATATCGGCATAAATTATATCTGAATAATCTGCCCAAAGGTTTTGAAAACCTAAAAAATATGCTTCAATGGAAAGACTTCCTTGAGTGTAATTAGCCAATTCATACTCCAATTGAAATCTTCCAGCAGAGTTGTCTTGATTATAAATCGTATTTAGATAATTCCACATACCAGCAGCGGTTTTATAGGGCTTCAAGGTGAGATAGATGAGGTTCGAGCGAACTAAGAATCCAATTCATGATTCTAGCATCTGTTATTTCCCACTTGGACAAAGCATTAGCATCTAGAGGGGCAGGATCACTCCCATCAATATGACCCCATAATTCTTTTCCTTTCACATACAATTGAAATTGAAATTCCCAAGCAGAATAATTTTTCCTCGTAAATTTAATATGAAACGGCTCGAATTTATCGAGTGACATGATGTAACCAAGAAAACAAATCCAGGAGAACAAAAAAAATCTGAAATAAAACTAAAATCCCCAAATTCTCAAAAGAAAAAAATATTTCACTACCCAAATACTTTCGAAATTCAGAAAAATCTGAAACTAAAAATCTCCAAATACTCTCGAAATTCAGAAAAGAAAAAAACTCACCACCCAAAATACGCAAAAAACTCACCACCAAAAAACTCTACGAAAAAAAAATCAGTTGCGCTCTGATACCATGTCAAAAGTATTGTATTTCTCAAAAAAAGTATATCTTATTTATCTGTCTGGTTCACCTTTTATACTACTTTGTAGCAGTTACAACAATTAATACTAGAATATTTATTTTTCTAAAGTTGACATAGACTATTGACTATAATTGATTATCTTTGACTAAATAAATATACTACAATATATATTATACTAAATATATATTATATTAAATAAATTAGATATTTATCTAATTTATTTCCTGTAACAATAGTCATATCCATATTCGAAATATCCGATATCCGAATTTTATAAATAAATATATATAATTTTTTTATATTTAAGCATATATTTTAGCTATCCCACATTGTAAAAAGCAAAACAAATTACTAACAAAGTTGGCTATAAATATATAGGGTTGCTTCTTTAAAAAATGTATCTTATCCCACATCTAAAGTTGGAAAAAAGAATTGCTACCAAGTTGTTTATAAAACACATGGTTGTTTTTCATAACAAGTATATCTTTTTTAGTCTTATGACTCTTATCCCACATTTAAAATGTGGAAAGGAAATGTTACCAAACTTTCTATAAAAGACATGGTAGCTTTTCAAAATAAGTATATATTTTTTAGTCTTATCCCACAACTAAAATGAGTATATTTTTCTTAGTCTTATCCTACATCTAAAATGGGAGTATGAATTTCTACTAAAATGCTTCTAAAAGTCGCCCATCGAATAGTGCAATTAGTTAAAAAAAAAATCTACTAAGATGCTTCTAAAAGTCGCCCATCCAATAGTGCAATTAGTTAAAACAATTAGTGGAAATTCGGATTCGGATATTATCTGTATCCGGATAACATCCGTCGGATACGGATTTAGATGTTGTTTTTTATAAAACTTTGGATTCGAATTCGGATTCGGATAGTGATTTCTGATTTCGGATTCGGATATAGACAGATTCGTATTCGAAATATCCGTTTGACAGCCCTAATCATTACTTTGATTTTCAATTATGGGATTAGGAACATCTTTCGAATCTTCCTTTTTCTCTTCTTTAGTATCATTCTTTCTGGATTTCTTACAATCTGTCTCTTTGTGTCCTAAATGGAAGCATAGATCACAATATATAGGTACATTTTTGTAACTTATTGTAAACCAGCAGCCATCGCTGGAGCCAAATCCAATCCACATTCTGTGCTTTAACTTTTTTGAAATGTCAATTTCAATTTGAGCATAGCAGGCATTACTATAAGCTATGTTGATTTCTGGGACTATAACTTTAAAAGGGGTTCCTATGGTTGATGCGAGATCATTTATGACAGTGTGATTGTAAAGAAACTCAAGGATTCTTTCAAAGAGAACCCATATCAGCTTCAAAGGATTTTCATATTTTCTATTAAAGTCAGGACTCCATCTTAGCAGTCTCATCGTCGATCCTTCTATATTCCAAACATCCCTAGACCAGAGATAGCTTACATCTTCCTTCAGGCTGAATTTCAGAAGAATGTGGTGAGCATCCATGATCTCAAAACTGAATGACCCTTTGAACTTTAATGAATTTAAGAAGCGATTCATGACCGATCTTTTAGGGATTCTACTGCTGAATTTCCCTACATGAGTAATTTTTTATTATTAAATCAACAGATCTTGAACTTCTTTAATATATTGAACTGAATAGTGGTCATCTGCTTCTTTAGTATACTCAGGTGTGAGGTTAACATTCAAGGCTTTGTTTCTTGGCTTAACAGCTTCAACGAAGGTTTTCTTGATTAGAGATCGCTGAGAATATTTTCCAATTAAGTGTCTCGTGGGAAGAGCTTATTATTCTTCCTCTTCTCAATCGTTATTGGAGTGTGAATCCATGATAAGCAATCAAGGGAGCAAGGAAGAGCTTAGAGATTGAGCTTGAATCCTAAAAAAAGAGGAAGAAACCTAAATGGAGTTCTTGGAGAAAAAGCGACCATCTTTCTCCGCGTTTTCATATATGTTTTAACTTCAATTTAAAGTTTTGGACGGATACCAAAAATTATAAAACTAAAAATACAAACCTCTAAAATATTTAAATTAAAAGTTCACCCACTTTTACCTAAATCTTTCTCTAAAATAATAAAAATAATCTCATCTGAAACACTAGTTGATATTTAAAAATAAAAGTTAATTTATTTGTTTTATACATTTTTTTAATTCAAATTCAAAGTCAAATTATCTTCTATTCCAACCAAATGAATTATATATATTCTAATTGTTAGAGATAGTAGGCTCCAACCTATTACCTTTTATGTACGCTTTTTAAATAATCAATTTTTTTGTTTTATCTTTTTCTACATGGTATCAGAGTCTAGGTTGATCTCGATCTTAAGTTTTGTTCGCCGGAAGAAAAAAAAGTGAAAATTTTCAGTTTTCGGATCTAGTGTGTGCATCCACAATAAAAAAAACCTGATCAAGAGGCAAACAGTATCAATTTTTGCTAAATTTCAGATAGCATGTTTGGGACATATAATCTTTCAATCTCATCGGTTGGATTACGATTTGGTGATATGGTTTGAAAGAAATCGCTATTGGAACAGTGCATCATTTTTGTTGGTAAAACCGCAGGATCAATTTTGTTTTAATTTTGGTTTTTATTGGAACTTAGATTTAAATTTGGATTTCGTATTTGATTTAATTTTAAATTTTGATTTGGTATAGATTTTGTTTGGATTCATATTTCGTGTATATTTTGTTTGGATTCAGATTTGGTATAGATTTTGTTTGGGGTTGGTATTTGGATTTAATTTTGAATTTGATATTTATTTTATTTAGTAGATTTTGTTTGATGTTTGGATTATGCCAGGCATTTGTTTATATCGACGTTTGTCGTTTTGATTCGTTTGATGTTTAGATTTTGTTTGGCGTTTGGATTATGTCTGACGTTTGCTTAGATGAGCGTTTTTTGTTTTGATTCGTTTGAATTTGTTTGGACATGTTTGGATTCGTTTGGTGTTTATATTTTATTTGGAGTTTGGAGTTTGATTTTGGGTTTTAACGTCGGTTTTGGAGTTTTATTTTGATTTTGGCTTTCGATTATGGTTTTATCGTTTGGATTTTGGATTTGGATTCGATTTTGGTTATATACTCAATTTTGGGTTTTTATTTTTTAGATCGGTTTGAGTTGATATTTGGGCTTTGACAAACGTTTGGAATTTGATGATTTGAATTTGGTTGAAGAAGATGATGAGGTTGAAGAAACACAAATAAATATACTTTAAGAAGATGTATGTTGAAGGGTATTTGAATCAGAAGAATATCAAATTTCTACTCAATTCTCGAGTGCCTCATTGTTGTGCCTCCTTGCATACCTCTGGCTTCTCAATCATTTTGGGTCCATTTCGTTAGTTTGAGTGTTTATGTTCCTGTTAAGTTTATTGATTCCAATACGACGAGTCTTATGAGACTGGTTATAAGCGGTGTGAAGAATACATATGAAGAAGTTTTCAAGATTGAAGTAACTTGCGAAGTTCTTCGCAAAGAAACACAACATGACGATTTCCTTACAAAGACTCTGTTAGTATCTCAGTTTCGTTTTTTTACAAACTCTTAATGCATTATTGCATTGTGAATTTGGATTATGTCTGACGTTTCCTTAGATCAACGTTTGTCGTTTTGATTCGTTTGGATTTGTTTGGACATGTTTGGATTCGTTTCGTGCTTATATTTTGTTTGGAGTTTGCAGTTTGGTTTTGGGGTTTGACGTCGGTTTTGGCTTTTTATTTTGATTTTGAATTTTAGTTATGGTTTTGTCGTTTGACTTTTGGGTTTGGATTCGATTCTGGTTTTAGACTCAATTTTCGTTTTTATTTTTTAGTTCAATTTGAATTGATATTTGGGTTTTGACAAACGTTTGGAATTTGATGATTTGAATTTGGTTGAAGAATATGATAAGTTAGAAGAAATGCAAAGAAAGATACTTGAAGAAGATGTATGCAGAAGGGTATTTGAATCGGAAGAATATCAAATTTATACTCAATTCTCGAGTGCCTCATTGTTGTGCTTTCTTGCGTACATATGGTTTCTCAAGAATTTTAGGTTCATTCATTTAGCTGGAGTGTTTATGTTCCTCTTAAGTTTGTTGATTCCAATACGATGAGTCTTGCGAGACTGGTAATGAGCGTATGAAGAAGTTTTGAATATTGAAGTAACTTGCAAAGTTCTTCGCGAAGAAACATAACATGCGGATTTCCTTGCAAAGACTCTGTTAGTATCTCAGTTATTTTTTTACAAACTCATAATACATCTGTTGCATTGTGAATTTGAGAAAGGGTGTTCATTAATTCATATATTTTATCTATAAATAATAGCTTATACTTTTTATAATATATATGTTTTTTTAATTAACAAAACATTAATCGTTTTTTTATGTTTTATCCTTTGCTACGGTAATAAAAAATTTAAGATTATTCATTGACAAATTTCATTTTTCTTTACTAGTTTCAAATCTTTTGCACCGTCATCCTAACTTTTACCATTTTCTAAATATAGGTACTCGTCTGTGATATATTTATTGGTGATTTATTTGTTTTTTATAATTTAATTTTATGATAAATTAAAATAATAATATTATTTTGACTTTGGTTTGAATATTTGAAATCTCAAAATTTTAATTTTAGATTTGTTTTAAAACAAATTCTCAAAGTTTAAAATCAAGATTGAAATAAATTTCAGTTTCTTGAATAGGGTGGTTGTTGGTCTGAGTATTGTTGGTACCGGACCGTTAAACTTTCGATTTTAATTTTTGTAATCGAATTACTGAGCTTTTGGTTTTTATTTTTGGGACCGCACCGCTAAGTTTTTTGTTCGGTTTTGTCATGATTCAATCTGGTCCGTTTCAGTTGCATTTTGATTCCATTTTGGTTAAGTCTGTTATTGCTACGGGTTTGGTCCATTATTAAAAAAATTGATATCAATTATAACTTGATATTCAATTTTTTTTATTTAAATTGATAATATAAATATTAAAGTTTAAAAATTAATCTTTGAATGTTTTAAATTGGATTATACCTAACAATTTTAACAATATAATATATAATAAATAAATCGATAAAAATTAATAAATGGACTCTAACGGTTTCATCGCATCGATTCCGTATCAATTTTTAACGGTTTATCGGTTTTAGTTTTGTATTGGTTTCATCGGATAGTTGATTCTATCGATTTGGTTCTAAATCGGTTTTATCAGGTTTTATCGATTCAGTTCTAAACCGGTTCCATTAGTTTATAGGTTTTATTGTTTCATCCTATTTTATCATTTATATTTCAACAAAATTATTTTTTATTTTTAATAAATTATTTGCAAAAACTAAAATACAACATTATAGAAAATGAAAGATGGTTTTAATATTAAAATAACATAAAAGAGTCTTTTAACGTAGTTGAATAGATTGAAGAATTTATAGTAACTTTTACCTAAATTTTATCTTAAATTTTATTCGAAACACTAAATTTGTTGTTAATAGCTTTTGAAAAATGGGAATCCAATTGAACTTTAACTGTTCGTTTTGCAGTTTCATTATAAAAATTGTAATTCATAAGGAACCAAAATGATAAAATCGGTTAAGGGCTGAACCAATAAAACCTATAAACTAATAGAACCGATTTAGAACCTATAAACCTTAAAATCGGTTAAGGGCTTAACCGGTTATAATGAGATCCGACTTGGCTATAACGAGACCTCCATTAATTACAAAAATATCATTTATATAAATAGTAAAAAATCAGAATTTGTTACTCTTTCTACCTCCAAAAACCCTAGCTCTCTCTACCTCCAAAAACCCGCGTTTTTTTAATCGATTTTTTTTGAATCCAACTCCAGCAAGCTGTTAAGGTAAGGATTCTATACTTCATGATGCAATTGTTTTTCATATTCCATCGTTTTTTCTATAGATATCTAGAGTTTAACATTCGGGTAAAAAACTTGAATTTTTATGTAATTGGGTTGTTTTGTTGGATTTTAACTGCATGTATGTTGTTAGTTAGGAGATTAGGACCATTTAGGGTTGTTTTTTTTTGGGAATTTGGCGTTGATTTGGGCAGATCTAGGTGCTGGGTTTAGTTTCTGTCACTGGGGGTATTTCCACGCAAGTTCGTGCGTGGAAATACCAAATCCACGATTTTCAGTTTTTTTACACTTTGAATTCATCTAATTGTTCGGTTTTGTCTTGTGCAGTATGCCTCCTCGCCCACGTCCTCCCGTTACCGATACAGACTATGAGTCAGGTCGAGAGACAGAGGAGCTCGCTCGTGCTGAGACGTCTCGGAGCGTCCGGATCCGAGTTAAAAACGGCCATCTTTCTCCGTGTTTTCATATATGTTTTAACTTCAATTTAAAGTTTTGGACGGAAACCAAAAATTATAATACTAAAAATATAAACCTCTAAAATATTTAAATTAAAAGTTCAACCGACTTTTATCTAAATCTTTGTCCAAAATAATAAAAATAATCTCATCTGAAACACTAGTTGATCTTTAAAAATAAAAGTTAATTTATTTTTTTATACATTTTTTAAATTCAAAGTCAAAGTCAAATTATCTTCTATTCTAACCAAATGAATTATATATATTCTAATTGTTATAGATAGTAGGCTCAAACCCATTACCTTTTATGTTTTATCTATAAATAATAGCTTATATTTTTTTTTGTAATATGTACGCTTTTTAAATAATCAGTTTTTTTATCTTTTTCTACATGGTATCAGAGTCTAGGTTGATCTCGATCTTAAGTTTTGCGTTTTTTGCTGTGTCATCGAGCAATTTTTTTTTGTTCGCCGGAAGAAAAAAAGTGAAAAATTTCAGTTTTCGGATCTAGTGTGTGCAGCCACAATCAACAAACCTGATCAAGAGGAAAACTGTATCAATTTTTGCTAAATTTTAGATAGCATGTTTGGGACATATAATCTTTCAATCTCACCGGTTGGATTACGATTTGGTGCTATGGTTTGAAAGAAATCGCTATTGGAACAATGCATCATTTTTGTTGGTAAAACCGCAGGATCAATTTTGTTTTAATTTTGTTTTTTATTGGAACTTAGATTTAAATTTAGATTTCGTATTTGATTTAATTTTGTTTCTCATGTCGTGGCACAGTCCAGTACTGAATCTGAATATCGTGCGCTTGCGAATATCTCTGCTAAACTAATATGGCTGTGTTTAGTCTTGAAGGAACTCAACTTTCTAGTTTCTCGGTCACTGGTGATTTGGTGCGACAAATTGGGGCCAGTTCCCTTGCATGTAACCCTGTTTTCCATGCCCGGACGAAGCATATCGAGCTCGACGTTCACTTCTTCAGGGATCAAGTTCTTCAAGGGACTCTTGACATCAGATATGTACCATCTCTGTGGGCCTATCGAACTACTCCCCGGGTTGCCACACAAGAGTCTTCTTTTGATTTAGTATATGAGATGAATGCAATTACTCTCATAGAGGATACTTTACCATCACACAGAATCCAACACTATTTCTAACAGACTAATGATGTAGCAGTTAGGAATCAATTGGACTTAATAAAAGAAAAAAAAAGTTAAAGCACACCTAAGAACAGCACACTACCAAGGTTTAACGAGGAGCAGATTTGCTTTCAAAGTTAAAAGAAGAGATTTTCAAGTAGGAGACAAAGTTTTAAGAAAAATCGTTTTACATACAAATGAGAAGCAGTTCGGTAAGCTGGCTCCAAACTGGGAAGGCCCTTATATAGTCTCTGAAAAGGTTAAACCAGTGACATATAGGCTCCAAGACAAAGAAGGGAGAGCTCTAAAGCATCCATGGAATGTTGAGCATCTCAGGTTATATTTAGAATAAAACTTTTTGTAAACTTGTTAAATACCAATGTAAATATTAGGGGGGCATACTATTTCCTACCCTGGTGGTGCGGTGAGATTTTAATGAGGTGTCCAAAGTTTTCAATAATATATGATGTCTTCTTCAAAAGTCTGTTGTGATATTGTTTCGATTCGGATATAAATTTCTTATTCAACACCCCGAATCTCAAGTTTTCTTGAGTTGATCTGATATGTTTAACACTTGATCACAATTATTAAACGCGTGTGATCGGAAATATTGGATACTTTTGTTCAAAACTTCTGAAATATTAGTGGCTATTTAAACATTGGTCATGAAAGATTTAAACAAAATATTAAACAAAAGGGAAATTTGATAATTAAACATGATCGGACTTGAACCGATCAATAGTACAAAAAATTCCTTGGCCATCCAAGGAATTTAGTGTTTCATAAACAAAAAATACATAATATAACCTTAGGGCTTGTTCCCTTCAGATTTTTCTTCAGCACCATCTTTTTTGGGACCTTTGAGTTCAGAACTTGAACTCTCGCCCGTTTCTTCATCATCATCAGTGGAGTCAACTCCACTGGAGTAGTTGTTCTTGTCACCATCTGCTAAGGTATGGAATGGGATGTTATCGTAGTCTACGTATTTTCATAAGGGACCAAGGGTCCTCTTGGGAAAGGTCTCATGGAACAATGAGACCATATCGGACTTGATCTCATCATACCTTTTCTCTAAAGAGTCCACTACCTCATTGGCATACTACTCTATACCTGAAACTACGAATTTTTTTTGTTGGTGTTCCAAGGCCTCTTTCTCTTTAATCTTCTCTTCGACAGTGCTCTCCAACTAGGTCTTCTCATTGGACAAAGTCTGGATAGTACCATCCTTAGTTTTCAAGTGCTCCTCCGAAGTTGTGAGGTCTTTTGAAGAAGAGGTCTCCAGGTTGGAGTATTTGGTTTGGAGCTCCATGTTGGCTGCTTCTGATGCGAGTAGTTTGACAGCTAACTCTTCTTTGTTGAGCACTAAGAAGATCATTCGATAATTTTTGCTTGTCTGTGGTTAGAGAATTAATGGTACATGTTTGAGTCCTTACTTGTCTCTCCAGATCAAGCATTGGTCGGATATAGCCTAGGAGGGCATGGCTCAAGGTGTCTTGCTTCCCGGATATAGCATATGTCTTCCCATTGTGACTCACCACATTGGAAGAACTAGAAGGACGGTAGGGCCTCGCAATGTCATATTTCTCTAGATTATCAAAATAAATATTAATGTCTTGAAAGGCCTCAAGGTCTACCTCATCGTTACCATCACCAGCAACCTGTCTGGAATGAAGGTCACTTGGAATTTCCTCTTGTAAAGTAGGATCGGTAGGAGATGAGGGGAGGACTTCTACAGGGCGAAGGATTATCTCTGCACCCATAGTGATTTTTTTATTGGCAGTCATCTCAATACTGTTGGCCTTGTGCTTTTTGTCCTTCTTCGGAGGCTTCGGTGGGTTTTTTGACTCACCAGCTTCTTTTACAGTCACTTCTACTACTTTTAGCAAAGCAGCATTGATACCCCGTTGGTTCTCCAAACCCGTCCCCTCAGTAGTCGTTTGGACTGGGTCTGTTGTGACCTTTTTTCATATTCTTCATCTTGCTATGGGCTTTGTTCTTGGAAGGTAGGTATAACTTGGCGTCTTTGGCCTCTGTCCTTTTTAGGATCACATATGCAGAGGGAGGGGTAGTAGACTCTTCCCAGGTGAGATCTGGTTTTCCACAAGTGAGACCTCACAAAGTTACATGACTTGAAGTAATTGTGAAAAGCATTACCCCAATTCTCCGAGGCCCAAGTGTTCAGCTTGGCACAAGTGTCCTGACCCGCTTCCAAGTAATCCGAGAACTCCTTCGGAAGTACTGGAAAAGAATATGAGTTAACTCAAAATTAAAAACTTAACATTTGAAAGATAAAGGAAGAAATGAAAAAAACTCACTAGTTCTCTTCCAACGACTGGTCAAAAAGTTTGGGTTTAAGTCAGCCTTGATCATCCTGCCATTCTCCCAAGTCCCACTAATAAAAAGGAACTGCGTCCTCCAGGGTTTTCTGGACTCCAAGAAATCATCCACTACCTTATAGTCATTCTCCATGTTGTAATGGTAGAAGGGGATCTGATAGTTCTTGCACAAGCTTGCCACAACAACAAACTGTTCCATCGGTAATGGAATCTTGGACAGCCTGGACGCCATGATGCAGACCAGAAGGTCATACCAAGCGTTAGGGGTCAGTTGGTCGGGGCACAGTTTAATCAGATGGAAGTATCTGACTATTTCTGGGTCCAAAAGCAACCGAAGTCCCCAATTCAATACTTCGGTGTGGACCACCACGTCATTTAGTTTAAAGTCCATTGAGGTCTCCGGAGTAATCGGGATCCTCACTTTTACTGACTCAGGAATCCTTCACTTAGTGCAGATCTGACCTAACTCAGTTGTGTGGGTATACACATAGTTGATGTTTTGGAGGGCCAACAAGTATTTTACGTTGACCTTCTCGAAATAGGGACCCACTTTGCCCTCCCAGCTCTCTGGAAGAGCGTACAGATGAGACATACCCACCTTGGTTTTGTCTTTCCGGTCTTAATTTTTATCCCATGTTTAACCAGAAGTCTCAGCCTCAAAAGGGGATTCTTCTATGTTGTCTTCTATATTTTCTTCCATCACTGTGGAAGACTATTCAGATGGTTTTGAAGAAGACTGTTTTGATGCCTTTGAGGATGGTTGTTCAGATAGTTTTGCAAACGGTTGTTCAGAAGGTTGTGCAGATGACGTTTCAGATAATCTGGTGTCTATTAGGGGTTGTTTCCCGAATGGTTTAGCTTGCGGTACATAATTTATTTCCTCCAAACTGGAGGGCTTTGAAGATGTAGGTGTGGATTTTGGTTTAGACTGACGCGTAACCCGACGAGGGGTTAATTTTTCTGGAGACTTTTCTATTTATGATCCCATCACAATTAAAGGTGAGCGTTTTCTTATACAAGAAACAGCTTTCTCCTTGGGCAACGGATTTTAGAACTCTTGGATTGAGGACCCAGATAGGAGAGATGAAAGATTTGCTACAAATAGAAGTTTATTAACTATAGGGTTCTTTGAGGAAGATGACCCCTAATCAGTATTCTGTTGTGGCTGCTTTCTTTTTTCACTTGGAGAAGCAGGAAGACTAGCAACAATGTAGTTGTCCCTCGCTACTTTTTGTGCTCTCTCTAATTCAAACAAGTTCAACCAACCTCCTTTCATTAAGGCGTTTCTGGTTATGAACATATATAACTCAAGAACAAAGTTGAAAGTGAACTGAGCTCTCTCTCTCTCTCTAAGAATATTTGTGATTTTTGAAGACAATAAAACAATAGAAAAATTTATATATAACGGTGAAAATGAGATGTTACCTTGGAGAAGGTAGATCGATTTTTTTGGAATGATTAAAAGTTGCAAAGTGTGAAAATTAAAGCATAGGTAACTTTTTAGCCTTGTGGGTGCGAGAATCTAGAAAAAGCCGGCTGGGAGGTTTAACTAAGGCTTGACTCGTGTCCCACGATTTAAGAAAAACTCTTAGAATTCTGAGATGAGAAATCATTTCTGACAAAGTACGAACAGGGTTACTCTTGAAAAAAAACTCTTGCAGCTCGAACAACACAAACGGATCGGAAAAAGTTGATATTGGTTTTTCGATTTTTAGCTCTTCCAAAGACCCTTTGCAAGATCTAAAGGGGCTACTGATGAGTCCGAATATTTGAGTCACTGTAAAGTCACTATGCCATGATTTAATCCGAAGGGAAATTCGGATTAAACCACCACACTAAAATTCTGAACTGGACAAATGTATTAACTATTGGCTAAGCTCGTTGTTAATCAACTTAAGACTATATTACTAATGGGTCCTTAAACTCGACCAGGTTTCACAACCCGACCCAATAATCCCATGGGTCAGTAATTAAGTATAAATACCCTAACCACTTTCATTAATGAGGGTAATGAGAATTTATTACTAGTAGACAATTTAATTATCTCTCTAGTCATCACACTAAACACAAAACTCCACAAAATACCCAAAACACCCTTTAAACACTTTATTAGATTACCCTTAAGTAGAATCAAACCACACCACAACTAACAAAGAGATGGTTTTTCTCTTTGTAGTTGTTTTAGAACTAACATTTGGGAGCTACAAAAATATTACTTTTCATTAAAATATCATCAGTAGGAATAAAATTATTGATAGGTTTCCAGCAAAGAAAAGAAAACTTCTTGGGAATTATGTGACGCCATATCTTCTTGAATATGCTGGACTTGTTTGTATGATTCCGACACTGTCCTATGTGAATTTGTTATTAGTATATTGCTTCCATATCATTTTGTCTTCAACATCAGGATTAATCTTGAACTTCCTGATATGATTAATTCTTTCGCAAGAGATGAAGCTTTCAAGAGTAATGATGTCCCAGTAATTGTTCTTCCAGAAATAATTAACTTTAGCTTCGAGGAACCAACTATTGGAATCGGTGTTAGTGTGATTAGATAAAGGGGAGTAGTTATGCCAGTCTTCTAGCCAGAAATCCATATTGCATTTCCCAAGAATCCATTTGATGTTGCACTCTGTTTGATCTTTAACGCCTATTAATCATTTCCAAACCAAAGAACCAGGCTTATTGCAGTTAGTTTATAAAGGATGAGTACTGGGGCAGTATATGCTATACAGAATTTTAGACCATAAACTGTTCTTTTTCCTGAAAAGGAACCAGAGATTTTGAGAGAAGGTGAGCTGAATGTCAGTCAAAGATTTGATGTTCAGCCCTCCTTCCTCAAATGGCTTACAAATATAGTTCCAGTTTATCCAATGAATAGACTTATCATTATAGTTAGACCTCCACAAAAATCTATTAAAAGTAGTTTCCAAGCTTTTTATTATAGTTTTTGGAAGCATACTGTTTTGCATCCATTAGTATGTTATTGTAAGAAAAACAGAAGATATAAGGGTCATTTTGCCTCCATAGGACAGATTATTTGAGTCCCATTCATTTATCTTATCATTAACATTATCTAAAATAAGTTTGAAGTTATTTCCTTTGTTATATCCACATAAGGTGATCCCCAGATAGCTTGAAGGAAGGTTGTCAACTGAGTAGCCAGTCATAAGCTTCAGACTGCTAATCCTGGATTGAGGAGTTCTAGTTGAGGTAATCAACTTGGTCTTTTCCTTATTGATAGCTTGCCCGAAAACAGATTAATAATTGTCCAACAGTCTGCTTAACTTGTCTATGGAGGAGTTCGAACCATTAGTAAAAACTAATATAGCATCAACAAACACAAGACAGAGAATACTGAGGTTTAATCTAAAAGCATAATGCATACTTTTTTCAGCACTAAAAGGATTATAGAGCCCTCTTATTAAAAAAAATTCAGCAAGAATAAAAAGGCTAGGAGATAAAGGATCTCTTTACCTTAAATCTTTCTTCTGATAGAAGTAGCCAACAACATACCCATTGATAAGAATAGAAGTGATTACATCAGTAATCATCTTTTTGATTAAGCTAATAAAACCTTCAGAGAATCCAAATCTGGAAAGAACTTTAATAATAAAAGAATGAGCCATTTTGTCGAAGGCTTTAAACATATCAAAATCAATCATGATGTTTCTAGTTTTGGGTTTTCTATTAATGTCATGGATGAACTATTTAGCAATCAGGATGTTTTCATGAATTAGTCTACCTTTGACAAAGGAACCCTGAGAGTTAGAGATAATGTTAGGGAGACAATACACTGTTAAACATAGAGCACAAGCTAATAGGTCTGTAGTTTTGCCAGCCAGTTGGATTAGCAGTCTTTGGGACAAGATAAATCCCAATAACAAAGACACCAGTAGGAATGCTATTACCTTGAAGATAAGATTTTAAATCATTATAGAGATCTTCATTTTCAATTTTCCAACATATTTTGAAAAAGAATATGTTAAAGCCATCAATGCCAGCAGCACTGTCATTACTCATGTTGTTTATGATGCTCCAAACTTTATCTTTGTTAGTAGGCTTAAGCAGAGCATCGTTATCACCATTAGTAAAAAACATGGGAATACTTTCAAAGATAGTATCATTTATCATGATGTTCTCTTCTTTCCTGTTATTATAAGAATTAGATACAAGATAGTTTTTGAAGAAATTTTCAGCCGATTTACCAATTTCTTAAGAGTTATGAATCCAATCACTTCCCTCAATAATACCCTTAATCACATTTTTTATTCTTTTCTTGGAGACATAGGAATGACAAAGCTCTGTGTTTCCATCTTCATCTTTATGCCAACTATTATAACACTTCTTTCCTCAGTAATTTTACTTATTTCTAAGAGCTTTAATGTATAGACTATTAGCGTTAGATAAAGAAACTTTAGTGGTTTGGTTATTGGTCATGTAGTAGAGAATTTCCAACTTCTTAACTTCATTAAAAGTATCTTTAACATTGTTGAAAATGTTGCCAAAATGCTTGTTGTTCCAGTCCTTAAGACAAGCCTTGAGTCTTCTGAGCTTGTACCAAAATATTTGATTGTTGATGTCGTTAATCTTTAAGTTCCAATTCTTCTCTACAATGCTTAATTTTTATTATTATTAGCCCATGCATTTATAAATTTAAAGCTTTTCTTATTGTGATTAAAGTGATTAAAAAAGTTAATAAGAGAAGTGATTAAGAGATGGGCATGGTTAGAACAAGTTTTGACCATGTGGAGAACCTGGATCCCTTTGAAGTTGGTAAACCATCTGTCATTAACCATAGCTCTGTCAAGTCTTTTCCAATCAGAGTTTCTGTTCCAAGTATATCTGGATCCCACATACCCTGCGTCTTCAAGATTATAGTTTCTGGTAGCATCATTGAAGTTATCAGTACTGATTTGATCATTAGAAGTACAACCAATTTGGTCCTTATAAGTGATGATAGCATTGTAATCACCAGCAGTGATCCAGGCTTTTTCATTGGTAGCAAGACTCTTCATCATCTCCTGAAGATCAATCCTTTGAAGCCTCTGGATTTTAACCTAAACAGAAGTAAACAAAAAAATATCCTCAAGACCAGGATAATGAACCTCTATATAAACTAATTGATCATGGCATTTCACAATATCAATAGTAACATCATCAAACCAGACCACCCAAATCTTGTTAGAACTATTGAGAATATAGTTCTTAAAGCCCAATATATTAGTTATACTTTCAATCTTCTCAGAATTGGTCATGGTTCTTGAATAGCCAAGATTTTAATATTTTCAGCATGAATCATTGATTGAAGCCTTCGAAAGGGGAGATTGTTATTAATACTTCTACCATTCCAACTACTTATCCGTATCATTATCAGATAGGGGTTTTTGTTTCTATTTCTCCCCAGTTGTTTTTAGGGAATTAATGACCAGTTTATTGCTTTTCCTGTCTTTCTTTGCAGATTTCAGTTTTTTGCTGATGATGGTGTTGAAGTCTGGGTCATACGGGGAGTTTCTTTTTGTTGGAGTAACATTGCTACTTCCTATATTATCATAATCCAGAGTTATGGAGTTGAATTCATCCTTAAGAGTGCTTTGAGCATATATATGGTCCAGCTTTTGAAGAGCTTCAATGATTTCCAGGTTTTATTTTGTTGTAGAGTCTTTGCTGGAGTCATTCTGTTGGTTTTCAGTAAAGGTATGGTTTTGGCAGGTTTGACATTGAGAGTTTTGATCTTGATAGGATTGAGATTGGGTTTGATTGTCCTTCTTCTTACTATCCTGATCTTTTTGAGTTACAATGGATTTAATCTTTCTTCTGTAAACTTTATTAAAAATTTGAGTCAAATGAATTGATGTTTTCATCCCTTCCTGTGGGTTAAGATGTTGATTGTTCAGAGTTATTGTTTGGTTATCATTACTAGGGCTGTCAAAAAAATCCGATATCCGACCGAAATATTCAATATCGAATCCAAATAAAATAGATAATATCCGTATTCGAAAAAAAACGGATAATATTTGTATCCGAATTCGTATTCAAAAATAGCGGATATGGATATAGTTGTCAAAAGTATTGTATTTCTCAAAAAAATATATCTTATTTATCTGTCTGGTTCACCTTTTATACTACTTTGTAGCAGTTACAACAATTAATACTAGAATATTTATTTTCCTAAAGTTGACATAGACTATTGACTATAATTGATTATCTTTGACTAAATAAATATACTACAATATATATTATACTAAATATATATTATACTAAATAAATTAGATATTAATCTAATTTATTTCCTGTAACACCCTCCCTCAAATTGATGATGGTAAGTCAACCAGTAACAATTTGCCAATAAGAAATTGATGTCGCTGACGAGTCATAACTTTGGTAAAAATATCAGCCACTTGGAGATTAGAAGAGATGTGAGGAAGAGATATCACCCGTTTTTCCAAAGTATCTCGAATGGAATGACAATCAACTTCAATGTGTTTGGTGCGCTCATGAAAAACAGGATTGGTGGCAATCTGAATGGCACTAGTGTTATCAGCATGAAGAGGGGTAGAAGTTGTTTGAGGAAATCCAACCTCCTCAAGAAGACTGCGTAGCCATACAATTTCGGAACAAGCACTAGATATGGCACGATATTCAGCTTCGGTAGAGGATTTAGAAACACGATCTTGTTTCTTACACCTCCAAGAAATTAGAGCGTCGCCTAAAAACATACACCAACCTGTAGTAGATCGACGTGTATATGGACATCCAGCCCAATCAGCATCACTATAGGTAACAAGGTGAAGAGATGAGCCAGCTGGAAAGAATAAACCACGT
This sequence comes from Limnanthes douglasii subsp. nivea, assembly GCA_036936605.1. Taxonomy (NCBI): domain Eukaryota; kingdom Viridiplantae; phylum Streptophyta; class Magnoliopsida; order Brassicales; family Limnanthaceae; genus Limnanthes; species Limnanthes douglasii. Next base: position 139,737,732 of record JAUPFV010000004.1, on the reverse strand, counting down.
GTAGACGAGCCTTGAAGATAGCGAATGATGGGTCTAACTGCAGCAAGGTGTAGATGTCGAGGAGAGAACATAAACTGGCTGACTTGATGAACAGCATATGATATATCAGGGCGCGTAGTTTTCAAGTAGATAAGACTCCCAACCAAGCGCCGATAAAGAGTAGGATCATCCAAAAGGTTCCCTTCATTTTTCCTAAATTTGACATTTACCTCCATTGGAGTATCAACTGAAGAAGCATCCTCTAGACCAGCCAAAGTGATAAGATCTTACATATACTTTTGTTGGTTAAACAAATACCATTAGCCCGACGATGAACTTCTAATCCTAAGAAGTATGTAAGTTGGCCAAGATCTTTCATATGGAAAGTTGCATGTAACTGTTTTTGAAGCTTAGTAATCAAACTACAATTAGTACCGGTGATGATAATATCATCCACATAAACCAAGAGAAGGACTATACCCGATGTAGATGTGTGGAAAAATAAAGAAGAATCATACTGACTTTGGGCAAAACTGAAAGAAAGAAGTGTACGGCGAAACTTTTCAAACCAAGCTCGAGGTGCTTGTTTGAGCCCATACAAAGAACACCTTAACTTACAGACATCATGAGGAGAAGAAGTACTCATACCAGATGGAAGCTTCATGTAAATCTATTCTTGAAGATCTCCGTGAAGAAAAGCATTCTTAACATCCATTTGATGCAACAGCCACGATTGTGAAGCAACAATAGCCAAAATGCTTCGAACGGTGGTCATTTTGGCAACATGAGCAAATGTCTCCTCATAATCAATCCCATATTCTTGTTTATTACCCAGAGCTACAAGACGGGCTTTATATCGCTCCAAATATCCATCAGAACGTAGTTTCACAGAGAAAACCCACTTACTCCCAATTGGTTTAACTGTAGGAGGACAATGAACAATATCCCATGTATGATTCTCCTCAAGTGCTTGAAGTTCTACTTGCATTGCGTTTTGCCAACACTAATGTTCCATGGCTTGTTTGTAGCTAGTGGGAATTGAAATACTAGATAAAGTAGTTACAAGAGAGACGGGGGAAGAAAAACCATACCTATTAGGAGGTCGAGAAGGACGAGCAAATCGACGAAGAGTTGTGGAATCAAGAGCAGGATCAGGCGCCGAGACAATATTAGAAGGGATCACAGTAGTGGGACCATACTCATCTCGATTACGTCGTCGATATACAAAACCAGGTTTAAATCTTTCTATAGATTTTGGAATATCAGAAAAACTTGGCATGAGAGATAAAGATGCAGGAGGTGGATCAACATGAGATGGAAAAAAATATTGTTTTTAAAAAAAAATCACATTCCTAGACACCCGAAGATGACGAGCATGAGGATCATAACAAACATAACCCTTATGAGGAATAGCATAACCAAGAAAAACACATTTTACAGATTGAGCCGTAAGTTTATGACATTCATGAGTAGGGAGGTGTACAAAACAAACACATCCAAAGGTACGAAGATCAGAATATGAAGGAGAATGACCAAACAACTTATAAAAAGGAGAAACATGATTTAATGTAGGAGAAGGTAAGCGATTAATAAAAAAAACAGCAGTAGAAATGGCTTCACACCAAAAACGAGGAGGAACAGATGATTCAAGTAAAATAGTTCTTACCACATCAAGAAGATGCCGATTTTTCCTCTCAGCCACATCGTTTTATTGTGGTGTCGAAGGACAAGAACGCTGAGAGAGAATCCCTTTATTTTGAAGAAAATTTTGAAACTCATGTGACATGTATTCACCCCCAGAATCAGATCGTTAAACTTTTATATTTGCAGAAAATTGAGTGTCAAGATATGCAAGGAAGCGTTTAAAACTGAAAAAACTTCAGCTTTAGCCCGAAGGAAGTAAACCCAAGTAAAACGACTAAAATCATCAATGAATGTAACAAAATACTTGTAGTGTGCATGAGAAATAATGGGTGCAATCCCCCAAACATCACTATGAATAACATCAAAACATTGTGAAGCACGAGAAGCATGATGAGGAAAAGGTAAAACCTTACTTTTACCAAGTTTGCATGATGTACAATCAAAAGAAAGATCATAAGAAGAACTTATTTTATTGCCCAATAATCCAGAATGAACCAAAGTACGAAGGACATCAGAATGTGGATGACCTAGACGTCTATGCCACATTTGGTTTCGCGAACCAACAACATTACAAGCAAACGAAAAAGAAAAACTAGGAATATCAATGGAAGGAGACTTATATAATGGAAAGAGTCGTCCTACTTTAGGACCCTTCGCAATCATCTTTCCCGACACTTGATCCTGCACAACACAACCAGAAGGAGAAAAAGTGACATGACAATTATTATCAACCAATTGACCAACAGAAATAAGATTTATGGAGAGGTCAAGAGACACAAAAACATTAGTGAATGTGGAAGAAAGATCACCAACAGCAGTAATAGGCACAGAATGACCATCAACAGTGTTAACTTTCAGATCTCCATCATATTTTTTAACATTAGAGAGAGGAACAACGGTATTTGTCATATGGTTTGAGGCTCCAGAATCGAAATACCATGGTGTGGAATAATGTTTTGGATTACCTGAGAGTCCAAAAGCAGAAAAAGCAGAAATTATCATTTGTTGAACCATTTGAGGAGTAAGTGTGTTTGGATTTGTTGTTGGAGAAGGAACATGAACAATCGGCGAGGCAGTAGGCAATGCAGTAGAACAAGCACTAGTGGAGGCATGATAAGCAGTACCTTGTCGTCATTCAGGTCGAGTGGGACAAGAAGAGATGATGTGCCCTTGTTTCTTGCAGTAGTTGCAGACCTTTTTGGGACAATCCCGAGCAATGTGGCCGAAAGAATTACAACTATAGCATTGGATGGCACACATGTCTCTATTTTTATTCCTCGCTTGTGTTGCATAAGCTACCGGAACCTGTGTACTGATACTAGCTTGATGTTCAATAGATGCCTGAGTTATCATTCGCTGCTCCTCACGAAGAAGTTCACCCAAACATGCATCCAAAGATGGTACATGATGACGATTCATCAGATTAGACCGTGCGATGTCAAAATTCGGTCGTAGCTTCATTAAGAACTGATCTCGTCTGCTGGTTGCGTGCATTGTCTGGATAGCAGAAAGAGCTGAAGTAGGAATATCGGCATAAATTATATCTGAATAATCTGCCCAAAGGTTTTGAAAACCTAAAAAATATGCTTCAATGGAAAGACTTCCTTGAGTGTAATTAGCCAATTCATACTCCAATTGAAATCTTCCAGCAGAGTTGTCTTGATTATAAATCGTATTTAGATAATTCCACATACCAGCAGCGGTTTTATAGGGCTTCAAGGTGAGATAGATGAGGTTCGAGCGAACTAAGAATCCAATTCATGATTCTAGCATCTGTTATTTCCCACTTGGACAAAGCATTAGCATCTAGAGGGGCAGGATCACTCCCATCAATATGACCCCATAATTCTTTTCCTTTCACATACAATTGAAATTGAAATTCCCAAGCAGAATAATTTTTCCTCGTAAATTTAATATGAAACGGCTCGAATTTATCGAGTGACATGATGTAACCAAGAAAACAAATCCAGGAGAACAAAAAAAATCTGAAATAAAACTAAAATCCCCAAATTCTCAAAAGAAAAAAATATTTCACTACCCAAATACTTTCGAAATTCAGAAAAATCTGAAACTAAAAATCTCCAAATACTCTCGAAATTCAGAAAAGAAAAAAACTCACCACCCAAAATACGCAAAAAACTCACCACCAAAAAACTCTACGAAAAAAAAATCAGTTGCGCTCTGATACCATGTCAAAAGTATTGTATTTCTCAAAAAAAGTATATCTTATTTATCTGTCTGGTTCACCTTTTATACTACTTTGTAGCAGTTACAACAATTAATACTAGAATATTTATTTTTCTAAAGTTGACATAGACTATTGACTATAATTGATTATCTTTGACTAAATAAATATACTACAATATATATTATACTAAATATATATTATATTAAATAAATTAGATATTTATCTAATTTATTTCCTGTAACAATAGTCATATCCATATTCGAAATATCCGATATCCGAATTTTATAAATAAATATATATAATTTTTTTATATTTAAGCATATATTTTAGCTATCCCACATTGTAAAAAGCAAAACAAATTACTAACAAAGTTGGCTATAAATATATAGGGTTGCTTCTTTAAAAAATGTATCTTATCCCACATCTAAAGTTGGAAAAAAGAATTGCTACCAAGTTGTTTATAAAACACATGGTTGTTTTTCATAACAAGTATATCTTTTTTAGTCTTATGACTCTTATCCCACATTTAAAATGTGGAAAGGAAATGTTACCAAACTTTCTATAAAAGACATGGTAGCTTTTCAAAATAAGTATATATTTTTTAGTCTTATCCCACAACTAAAATGAGTATATTTTTCTTAGTCTTATCCTACATCTAAAATGGGAGTATGAATTTCTACTAAAATGCTTCTAAAAGTCGCCCATCGAATAGTGCAATTAGTTAAAAAAAAAATCTACTAAGATGCTTCTAAAAGTCGCCCATCCAATAGTGCAATTAGTTAAAACAATTAGTGGAAATTCGGATTCGGATATTATCTGTATCCGGATAACATCCGTCGGATACGGATTTAGATGTTGTTTTTTATAAAACTTTGGATTCGAATTCGGATTCGGATAGTGATTTCTGATTTCGGATTCGGATATAGACAGATTCGTATTCGAAATATCCGTTTGACAGCCCTAATCATTACTTTGATTTTCAATTATGGGATTAGGAACATCTTTCGAATCTTCCTTTTTCTCTTCTTTAGTATCATTCTTTCTGGATTTCTTACAATCTGTCTCTTTGTGTCCTAAATGGAAGCATAGATCACAATATATAGGTACATTTTTGTAACTTATTGTAAACCAGCAGCCATCGCTGGAGCCAAATCCAATCCACATTCTGTGCTTTAACTTTTTTGAAATGTCAATTTCAATTTGAGCATAGCAGGCATTACTATAAGCTATGTTGATTTCTGGGACTATAACTTTAAAAGGGGTTCCTATGGTTGATGCGAGATCATTTATGACAGTGTGATTGTAAAGAAACTCAAGGATTCTTTCAAAGAGAACCCATATCAGCTTCAAAGGATTTTCATATTTTCTATTAAAGTCAGGACTCCATCTTAGCAGTCTCATCGTCGATCCTTCTATATTCCAAACATCCCTAGACCAGAGATAGCTTACATCTTCCTTCAGGCTGAATTTCAGAAGAATGTGGTGAGCATCCATGATCTCAAAACTGAATGACCCTTTGAACTTTAATGAATTTAAGAAGCGATTCATGACCGATCTTTTAGGGATTCTACTGCTGAATTTCCCTACATGAGTAATTTTTTATTATTAAATCAACAGATCTTGAACTTCTTTAATATATTGAACTGAATAGTGGTCATCTGCTTCTTTAGTATACTCAGGTGTGAGGTTAACATTCAAGGCTTTGTTTCTTGGCTTAACAGCTTCAACGAAGGTTTTCTTGATTAGAGATCGCTGAGAATATTTTCCAATTAAGTGTCTCGTGGGAAGAGCTTATTATTCTTCCTCTTCTCAATCGTTATTGGAGTGTGAATCCATGATAAGCAATCAAGGGAGCAAGGAAGAGCTTAGAGATTGAGCTTGAATCCTAAAAAAAGAGGAAGAAACCTAAATGGAGTTCTTGGAGAAAAAGCGACCATCTTTCTCCGTGTTTTCATATATGTTTTAACTTCAATTTAAAGTTTTGGACGGATACCAAAAATTATAAAACTAAAAATACAAACCTCTAAAATATTTAAATTAAAAGTTCACCCACTTTTACCTAAATCTTTCTCTAAAATAATAAAAATAATCTCATCTGAAACACTAGTTGATATTTAAAAATAAAAGTTAATTTATTTGTTTTATACATTTTTTTAATTCAAATTCAAAGTCAAATTATCTTCTATTCCAACCAAATGAATTATATATATTCTAATTGTTAGAGATAGTAGGCTCCAACCTATTACCTTTTATGTACGCTTTTTAAATAATCAATTTTTTTGTTTTATCTTTTTCTACATGGTATCAGAGTCTAGGTTGATCTCGATCTTAAGTTTTGTTCGCCGGAAGAAAAAAAAGTGAAAATTTTCAGTTTTCGGATCTAGTGTGTGCATCCACAATAAAAAAAACCTGATCAAGAGGCAAACAGTATCAATTTTTGCTAAATTTCAGATAGCATGTTTGGGACATATAATCTTTCAATCTCATCGGTTGGATTACGATTTGGTGATATGGTTTGAAAGAAATCGCTATTGGAACAGTGCATCATTTTTGTTGGTAAAACCGCAGGATCAATTTTGTTTTAATTTTGGTTTTTATTGGAACTTAGATTTAAATTTGGATTTCGTATTTGATTTAATTTTAAATTTTGATTTGGTATAGATTTTGTTTGGATTCATATTTCGTGTATATTTTGTTTGGATTCAGATTTGGTATAGATTTTGTTTGGGGTTGGTATTTGGATTTAATTTTGAATTTGATATTTATTTTATTTAGTAGATTTTGTTTGATGTTTGGATTATGCCAGGCATTTGTTTATATCGACGTTTGTCGTTTTGATTCGTTTGATGTTTAGATTTTGTTTGGCGTTTGGATTATGTCTGACGTTTGCTTAGATGAGCGTTTTTTGTTTTGATTCGTTTGAATTTGTTTGGACATGTTTGGATTCGTTTGGTGTTTATATTTTATTTGGAGTTTGGAGTTTGATTTTGGGTTTTAACGTCGGTTTTGGAGTTTTATTTTGATTTTGGCTTTCGATTATGGTTTTATCGTTTGGATTTTGGATTTGGATTCGATTTTGGTTATATACTCAATTTTGGGTTTTTATTTTTTAGATCGGTTTGAGTTGATATTTGGGCTTTGACAAACGTTTGGAATTTGATGATTTGAATTTGGTTGAAGAAGATGATGAGGTTGAAGAAACACAAATAAATATACTTTAAGAAGATGTATGTTGAAGGGTATTTGAATCAGAAGAATATCAAATTTCTACTCAATTCTCGAGTGCCTCATTGTTGTGCCTCCTTGCATACCTCTGGCTTCTCAATCATTTTGGGTCCATTTCGTTAGTTTGAGTGTTTATGTTCCTGTTAAGTTTATTGATTCCAATACGACGAGTCTTATGAGACTGGTTATAAGCGGTGTGAAGAATACATATGAAGAAGTTTTCAAGATTGAAGTAACTTGCGAAGTTCTTCGCAAAGAAACACAACATGACGATTTCCTTACAAAGACTCTGTTAGTATCTCAGTTTCGTTTTTTTACAAACTCTTAATGCATTATTGCATTGTGAATTTGGATTATGTCTGACGTTTCCTTAGATCAACGTTTGTCGTTTTGATTCGTTTGGATTTGTTTGGACATGTTTGGATTCGTTTCGTGCTTATATTTTGTTTGGAGTTTGCAGTTTGGTTTTGGGGTTTGACGTCGGTTTTGGCTTTTTATTTTGATTTTGAATTTTAGTTATGGTTTTGTCGTTTGACTTTTGGGTTTGGATTCGATTCTGGTTTTAGACTCAATTTTCGTTTTTATTTTTTAGTTCAATTTGAATTGATATTTGGGTTTTGACAAACGTTTGGAATTTGATGATTTGAATTTGGTTGAAGAATATGATAAGTTAGAAGAAATGCAAAGAAAGATACTTGAAGAAGATGTATGCAGAAGGGTATTTGAATCGGAAGAATATCAAATTTATACTCAATTCTCGAGTGCCTCATTGTTGTGCTTTCTTGCGTACATATGGTTTCTCAAGAATTTTAGGTTCATTCATTTAGCTGGAGTGTTTATGTTCCTCTTAAGTTTGTTGATTCCAATACGATGAGTCTTGCGAGACTGGTAATGAGCGTATGAAGAAGTTTTGAATATTGAAGTAACTTGCAAAGTTCTTCGCGAAGAAACATAACATGCGGATTTCCTTGCAAAGACTCTGTTAGTATCTCAGTTATTTTTTTACAAACTCATAATACATCTGTTGCATTGTGAATTTGAGAAAGGGTGTTCATTAATTCATATATTTTATCTATAAATAATAGCTTATACTTTTTATAATATATATGTTTTTTTAATTAACAAAACATTAATCGTTTTTTTATGTTTTATCCTTTGCTACGGTAATAAAAAATTTAAGATTATTCATTGACAAATTTCATTTTTCTTTACTAGTTTCAAATCTTTTGCACCGTCATCCTAACTTTTACCATTTTCTAAATATAGGTACTCGTCTGTGATATATTTATTGGTGATTTATTTGTTTTTTATAATTTAATTTTATGATAAATTAAAATAATAATATTATTTTGACTTTGGTTTGAATATTTGAAATCTCAAAATTTTAATTTTAGATTTGTTTTAAAACAAATTCTCAAAGTTTAAAATCAAGATTGAAATAAATTTCAGTTTCTTGAATAGGGTGGTTGTTGGTCTGAGTATTGTTGGTACCGGACCGTTAAACTTTCGATTTTAATTTTTGTAATCGAATTACTGAGCTTTTGGTTTTTATTTTTGGGACCGCACCGCTAAGTTTTTTGTTCGGTTTTGTCATGATTCAATCTGGTCCGTTTCAGTTGCATTTTGATTCCATTTTGGTTAATTCTGTTATTGCTACGGGTTTGGTCCATTATTAAAAAAATTGATATCAATTATAACTTGATATTCAATTTTTTTTATTTAAATTGATAATATAAATATTAAAGTTTAAAAATTAATCTTTGAATGTTTTAAATTGGATTATACCTAACAATTTTAACAATATAATATATAATAAATAAATCGATAAAAATTAATAAATGGACTCTAACGGTTTCATCGCATCGATTCCGTATCAATTTTTAACGGTTTATCGGTTTTAGTTTTGTATTGGTTTCATCGGATAGTTGATTCTATCGATTTGGTTCTAAATCGGTTTTATCAGGTTTTATCGATTCAGTTCTAAACCGGTTCCATTAGTTTATAGGTTTTATTGTTTCATCCTATTTTATCATTTATATTTCAACAAAATTATTTTTTATTTTTAATAAATTATTTGCAAAAACTAAAATACAACATTATAGAAAATGAAAGATGGTTTTAATATTAAAATAACATAAAAGAGTCTTTTAACGTAGTTGAATAGATTGAAGAATTTATAGTAACTTTTACCTAAATTTTATCTTAAATTTTATTCGAAACACTAAATTTGTTGTTAATAGCTTTTGAAAAATGGGAATCCAATTGAACTTTAACTGTTCGTTTTGCAGTTTCATTATAAAAATTGTAATTCATAAGGAACCAAAATGATAAAATCGGTTAAGGGCTGAACCAATAAAACCTATAAACTAATAGAACCGATTTAGAACCTATAAACCTTAAAATCGGTTAAGGGCTTAACCGGTTATAATGAGATCCGACTTGGCTATAACGAGACCTCCATTAATTACAAAAATATCATTTATATAAATAGTAAAAAATCAGAATTTGTTACTCTTTCTACCTCCAAAAACCCTAGCTCTCTCTACCTCCAAAAACCCGCGTTTTTTTAATCGATTTTTTTTGAATCCAACTCCAGCAAGCTGTTAAGGTAAGGATTCTATACTTCATGATGCAATTGTTTTTCATATTCCATCGTTTTTTCTATAGATATCTAGAGTTTAACATTCGGGTAAAAAACTTGAATTTTTATGTAATTGGGTTGTTTTGTTGGATTTTAACTGCATGTATGTTGTTAGTTAGGAGATTAGGACCATTTAGGGTTGTTTTTTTTTGGGAATTTGGCGTTGATTTGGGCAGATCTAGGTGCTGGGTTTAGTTTCTGTCACTGGGGGTATTTCCACGCAAGTTCGTGCGTGGAAATACCAAATCCACGATTTTCAGTTTTTTTACACTTTGAATTCATCTAATTGTTCGGTTTTGTCTTGTGCAGTATGCCTCCTCGCCCACGTCCTCCCGTTACCGATACAGACTATGAGTCAGGTCGAGAGACAGAGGAGCTCGCTCGTGCTGAGACGTCTCGGAGCGTCCGGATCCGAGTTAAAAACGGCCATCTTTCTCCGTGTTTTCATATATGTTTTAACTTCAATTTAAAGTTTTGGACGGAAACCAAAAATTATAATACTAAAAATATAAACCTCTAAAATATTTAAATTAAAAGTTCAACCGACTTTTATCTAAATCTTTGTCCAAAATAATAAAAATAATCTCATCTGAAACACTAGTTGATCTTTAAAAATAAAAGTTAATTTATTTTTTTATACATTTTTTAAATTCAAAGTCAAAGTCAAATTATCTTCTATTCTAACCAAATGAATTATATATATTCTAATTGTTATAGATAGTAGGCTCAAACCCATTACCTTTTATGTTTTATCTATAAATAATAGCTTATATTTTTTTTGTAATATGTACGCTTTTTAAATAATCAGTTTTTTTATCTTTTTCTACATGGTATCAGAGTCTAGGTTGATCTCGATCTTAAGTTTTGCGTTTTTTGCTGTGTCATCGAGCAATTTTTTTTTGTTCGCCGGAAGAAAAAAAGTGAAAAATTTCAGTTTTCGGATCTAGTGTGTGCAGCCACAATCAACAAACCTGATCAAGAGGAAAACTGTATCAATTTTTGCTAAATTTTAGATAGCATGTTTGGGACATATAATCTTTCAATCTCACCGGTTGGATTACGATTTGGTGCTATGGTTTGAAAGAAATCGCTATTGGAACAATGCATCATTTTTGTTGGTAAAACCGCAGGATCAATTTTGTTTTAATTTTGTTTTTTATTGGAACTTAGATTTAAATTTAGATTTCGTATTTGATTTAATTTTAAATTTTGATTTGGTATAGATTTTGTTTGGATTCAGATTTGGTATATATTTTGTTTGGATTCAGATTTGGTATAGATTTTGTTTGGGTTGGTATTTGGATTTAGTTTTGAATTTGGTATTTATTTTGTTTGGTAGATTTTGTTTGATGTTTGGATTATGTCTGACATTTGTTTAGATTGACGTTTTTCGTTTTGATTCGTTTGGTGTTTAGATTTTATTTGGCATTTGGATTATGTCTGACGTTTGCTTAGATCAGAGTTTTTTGTTTTGATTCGTTTGAATTTGTTTGGACATGTTTGGATTCGTTTGGTGTTTATATTTTGTTTGGAGTTTGATTTTGGGTTTTGACGTCGGTTTCGGAGTTTTATTTTGATTTTGGCTTTCGATTATGGTTTTTTCGTTTGGCTTTTGGATTTGGATTCGATTTTGGTTTTAGACTCAATTTTGGGTTTTTTATTTTTTAGATCGGTTTGAATTTATATTTGGGCTTTGACAAACGTTTGGAATTTGATGATTTGAATTTGGTTGAAGAAGATGATGAGGTTGAAGAAACGCAAAGAAATATACTTTAAGAAGATGTATGAATAAGGGTATTTGAATAGGAAGAATATCAAATTTCTACTCAATTCTCGAGTGCCTTATTGTTGTGCCTCCTTGCATACCTCTGGCTTCTCAATAATTTTGGGTCCATTCCGTTAGTTTGAGTGTTTATGTTCATGTTAAGTTTATTGATTCCAATACGATGAGTCTTGTGAGACTGGTTATAAGCGGTGTGAATAATACGTATGAAGAAGTTTTAAAGATTGAAGTAAGTTGCGAAGTTCTTCGCAAAGAAACACAACATGAGGATTTCCTTACAAAGACTCTGTTAGTACCTCAGTTTCGTTTTTTATGAACTCTTAATGCATCGTTGCATTGTGAATTTGGATTATTGTATGACGTTTCCTTAGATCAACTTTTGTCATTTTGATTCGTTTGGATTCGTTTCGTGTTTATATTTTTTTTTGGAGTTTGGAGTTTGGAGTTTTGAGTTTGGTGGTTTGGGGGTTTGACGTCGTTTTTGGTGTTTTATTTTGATTTTGACTATTAATTATGGTTTTGTCGTTTGGTTTTTGGGTTTGGATTCGATTCTGGTTTTAGACTCAATTTTCGTTTTTTTAGTTCAATTTGAATTGATATTTGGGCTTTGACAAACGTTTGGAATTTGATGATTTGAATTTGGTTGAAGAAGAAGATGAGTTAGAAGAAATGCAAAGAAAGATACTTGAAGAAGATGTATGCAGAAGGGTATTTGAATCGGAAGAATATCAAATTTATACTCAATTCTCGAGTGCCTCATTGTTGTGCTTCCTTGCGTACCTATGGTTTCTCAAGAATTTTGGATTCATTCTTTTAGTCGGAGTGTTTATGTTCCTCTTAAGTTTATTGATTCCAATACGATGAGTCTTGTGAAACTGGTTATGAGCGTATGAAGAATTTTTAAAGATTGAAGGAACTTGCGAAGTTCTTTGTGAAGAAACATAACATGCGGATTTCTTTGCAAAGACTCTCTTATTATCTCAGTTTTGTTTTTTACAAACTCATAATGCGCCTGTTACATTGTGAATTTGAGAAAAGATGTTCATTAGTTCATATATTTTATATATCAATAATAGCTTATACTTTTTTATAATATATATATATATATATATATATATATATATGTTTTTTAATTAACAAAACATATTATGTTTTATCATTTTCTACGCTAATAAAAAATTTAAGATTAATCATTGACAAATTTCATTTTTCTCTACCCGTTTTAAATTTTTTGCACAGTCATCCTAACTTTTACCCGCGATATATTTATTGGTGATTTGTTTGTTTTTTATAACTTAATATATCGAATAATGTTTTAAGACAAATTAAAATAATAATATTATTATTTTGCGTTTTGTTTTAATATTTGAAATCTCAAAATTTTAATTTTAGCTTTGTTAAAGTTTAAAATCAAGATTGAAATAAATTTCAGTTTCTTGAGTAAGGTGGTTGTTGGTCCGAGTATTGTTGGTACCGGACCGTTAAGCTTTCGATTTTAATTTTTATAATCGAATTGCTGAGCTTTTGGTTTTAATTTCTGGGACAACACCGTTAAGTTTTCGGTTCGATTTTGTCATGATTCAATCCGGTCCGTTTCAGTTGCATTTGATTCGTTTTCGGTTAAGTCTGTTTTTGGTACGGATTTGGTCCATTATTAAAAAAATTGATTTCAATTATAATTTGATTTTAATTTTTTTATTTAAATTATAATATAAAAAATAAAATTAAAAAAATAATCTTTGAATTTTTTAAAATTGAATTTTATCTAACAATTTTAACAATAATATATAATAAATAAATCGATAAAAATTAATAAATAGACTCTAACGGTTTCATCCCATCGATTCCGTATCAATTTTAGTGGTTTATCGGCTTTATTGTTTCAGTTCTGTATTGGTTTCATTACCAGATTCTATCGATTCGGTTCTAATTCGGTTTTATCAGTTTATAAATTCTATCGGTTCGGTTCTATTAGTTTATAGGTTTTATTGGTTCAGCCCTTAACCGATTTATCATTTTGGTTCCTTATGAATTACGATTTTTATAATGAAACTGCAAAACGAACAGTTAAAGTTCGATTGGATTCTCATTTTTCAAAAACTATTAACAACAAATTTAGTGTTTCGAATAAAATTTAAGATAAAATTTAGGTAAAAGTTACAATAAATTCTTCAATCTATTCAACTACGTTAAAAGACTCTTTTATGTTGAAATATAAATGATAAATTTTTTTATATTGGAAAGTATGAAAATTTATTTGATAATATAGGGTATGAGTAAAACTAAAATAATATATTATTGAAATATTAAAATGATTTTAATACGATAATAAATATAGGGATTCTAGTGATTTTTATATAAGTTTAAATTCTAAGATGTATGTTCTAAAATTTATTAGTAATAAAATTTCTCCATAATAATATTAAATGATAGTTTGTTTTAAAAACTCAATATATATATATATAACCATTTATATATATATAGAAGGTTATAAATAACTATATGATTCCGTTATTGTTAAAAGAAAAAGATATGCTTTCATCTTGATTTAATTGTAGGTTACATAGGGAAATTGACTAATACATCCATAAAATAAATAAAATCAAAAATTGAGTAAATATAAAATGAAGTATGAACGAACTTTTGTATAATCCAGGTGCTCCATAGTCATACCAAAACCAAATCTAACCCGAAAACCGATTATCAATCCGAAACGACCCTCGATATATAAACTCTCTACAACATTCCATTGTTTTCATCTTTAATTCTATATTGTCGATTTCTCTGCGAAGGAGAAAGAAAGAAGAAGGAAGAAAGAGAAAGTAGAGAGATGGCACCGCAATGGGTGCCTCCTTGTAATAACCAATGCACCCACAAATATGCAGCACTTAAGCAGATACCATGTAATGTCTAAAACAAACCCAACTTTCTAATTTCTTGATTCATAAAGATATTGTTATTGTTATTCTGACTAATTTTGTGTTATTTGATTCTTATATGTCTAAATCGACCTGATATTCAAATTCGAATTTTCTGGGTATTTGGAGGATTCTTTGATCTTCTCGGTGCATTCGAATGAGGTGGCATTGTGATTGTGTTAGATAGGGATTAGGACTTCTTGTTTAAAGTGTTTTATAATGGAGAGTTTTAGAACATTTAGTGAAAGAATCATCTTCGATCAAAAATATATAGACGTATTTATATCTATGCAAAGAAGCTAGCCCTTATTCTGATGAATTCAACCTAGATTGTTACATAGCAGCTATCTTCTTCAATATAAATTGCAGTCTATAAATTGCTTATGTTGGTTATTTTTATGAACATTTATCGCGGAAAAGTATTACATTGTTGTACAAGAGTGTTTGATGTTGTTGCTTCCAAAATCCCTTTGTTTTGATCTTACAAGTTCTTTATAATAGAATGTTGATTCTTCCTTTAGGGAGAGTGTTCTGTAAAAAAGGATGCGATGCTGATGGTGATACATGGGAAGAATGTAAGTAATTTTTCTAGTGTTTTTTTAGGTAGTTTTAAAGATTGGTTTGAAGTTATTGTTGTTGGATCTTTAGGTTTGTCAGAATGTGATGAGATATGCTACAAGGATCCAGTCTTAAAAGACCGCAAATGGAGTGCTTATATAGACCGGTCTCCTGGGGCTGCTAGTTATTCAGAGGTGTTTGTCTTTTCGAAACTTGATCTTATTGATTACTTTATTAATTCAGTCTATCTACTTTTATATTTTGTAAACTCTAGGACTTAGAGGAAAGCATAAAAAGATTGGTTAATATAGTCTGGCTATTTTACTGACATAACTTTTTCTACCTCATCACAGGAATGTTTTCATGCATGTGTATCTGGTTGTGGTTACAAGGTTTGTTTTTCAGCTTCAGTGAAAGTCTTTTGATGTTATTTTGTTGGCTTATAAGATAAATTTATCGTTCTTAGTTTGAAATCGACTCGGATGAAGTTGACAAAGTCCAGCCAAATAGGCCACCTCCTCCTCCGGTCAGTAAAAAGCCACACGCAGCACCTGCTAAACCAACCACACCAGCAGAAGATTTACCAGGAACTTCTGCATAAATGGATCTAGTTTGTGACGGAATGATTTCACTGGATTAGCATAGTCACATACCTTTATGTGTAATGAAAGTGTATTTTTCTCAAATTTTAGTTTTTTGCAAGTTTCTGGTGCTCTGGAATATGGTTTCACTCAGTTGGATACTCCGATTAAAACTATTTTCCAATGTTTTTGTTTCTGGTTTTCATAGCTACTTTAATCTCACATGTTTCTCTAATATTAAATTAGAGTCTGTTATAGCATTACTGAGAGGCTGTTATAAAATTTTGTAACTCCAAAGGATCTTTTTGTGTTCCAAAATGAAGTAAGATGTTAAAACTTGATTCTGACATAGGAGAGAAACATAGTGCCTAACATTGTAAGAAAAATCACTACAAAAAATGATTGTTCTTCTTTTGTAAAGCTGAGATTATTATAATTTCGATGTAAAGATCATCAGATGTCTGTAGATCTTGTATCTATAGAAAAGGGACATAGTTTAACCAAGAATATGCTGATCAAACTCTAAACATGATACTGAATCAAAGAAAAGACCAGAAATATCACCCGGACAAGCAACAAATATCTGTGCCTAAATGCCTAATAATGCTAATATGAAAGCATTGGTCATCTCTGATAAAAATAAAACAGACCACATATTACATAAACAACTGGTTTCTTGTGTATAAAAATCCATTTAAAGAATCATTGACTCGCTGTCCTTAATCTAAAACACCATAACCATCCCTTGGTTCCTGAACAGTATCATATAGTAAACATATCAGTAAGGGAAATGAAAAAACTTAACATTAACCCACACGTCAAATCCTCTATTCGGATTTTTTTGTCGACAACTTTCTCTTCATTCTGCTATACGGTCCAACACTATGGTCCATAATGTACATATAGATCACTTGGCTCCATGATTTATACGAACCTAAAGTTTCGTAATATTCAGGTGCAATTTCCCTCACTTTGTGGAGCTTAGATCCAGAAATCCTCGGGAAATCATGGTGCTCATTGTGGTAACCAACGAACCATGTTAGAAGATTCAACGGTCCGTAGTAAGAGTAGGTTTCTTGCTCAGGATTGAATACGTAATGCTCGGAAATGAAGTGACCGGCCATCGGGTGCAATCCTCCTCCAACGAAAGTCGAGAGAATCAAATAACCTAATGATTTCCAGCCACAGAAATAAACCATGGCCACATCAAGAGCAATCTGGATTGCAAAATTGATGAACTCCCATAAACCTGGAGGTTTTGGTTTGAGAAACACAGGTCGGAGGGCGTAAAAGAAAAGCTGCAAGAAAACCCAGATGGTTTTCGAGACAACGTTTTTAACTAGGTTGGCTTCTGTGTGACTTGGGATATCCATATCGACTCCGTCGACTCCCTGGTAACGGTGGTGCTCGAGATGGTACTTTTGAAAAGTGACAGACATGGGCACTCCAACAGGAAGGTTGGCAAAAATACCGAGCCAACGGTTGTAGACAGGTGTTTGAAAGGCAAGGTTGTGGCTGAGTTCATGGATTGCCAAGAACAAATTGTGGTTAAGAATTGAACCAAAAAAGTAAGCAATTCCTAGAATCTGCCACCATCCTGCATCTTTAACTAAAACTGCCGTCCACAATTGAAGCAAAACCACCACAGTGACCTGCAGCAACATGGAGGACACACTTAATCAGACGCATCGATAGATTTCTACATTGCCATCTCAGTAAAATCAGTGTCGAACAACCGAATTCATATGAATCTATTACTTTTTTTCTGGGTTCGAACCGACATTGGTGATTCCTATATCCAATTCCAACCAGAAACAGAGATCATACAATAAAATTATTGTTGACGATAGATAGAGCAAAAAATCGAAAGGATTTTTCACTATTCGATCAAAAACAGGGTTGAATACGATCTGAACACGCTAGTTTCTAGATACCAAACTGCAAATTCAAATGCGATGTCTAATCATCACATCCAGTAACAAAGGATCACCTAAAACGAACACTATGAACATCGCGGATCTTAAAAGAACCTCAAACTAAGAATCGAAAAGAAACACGAATGCAAATACAAGATACATAGATAAGGAGGATATATACATATATATATATATAGAGAGAGAGAGAGAGAGATGACCTTAGTGAAAGCCCAAGGGTCAGGACCAAAGAGCTCTTTGATTTGAGGGTACTTAGAGAGGATTTGTCGTCTTCTAGAAGCGTGAGGCTCGTCGGTGTAAGACCAGAAGAAATCGTTGGCCATTACTACACCTTCTGCATCTTGGACTCTCTGTCCACCTTTCCCCATTGTTATCTATCGTCTTGCTTTCTCTCTCTTCCTTGCGATTTTCGAATATTCTACAGAGAAGAGAGAGAGAGAAAAAAAAAAGAGACCCAAGACTGAGAGAGATTCAATTGTGGTTTTATTGCCCGATATTGTTTACGAAAATAGGTAATATAATGAGGGAGAATTTCTGAAACAGTACTAATTATGGGGGCACGTCTAAAATTATCCAAGACTCTTTTCTCGGGAGGTTTAAGAATCCATGAATGGATGGACGGTGTTGTTTTGCTTATTTTAGAGGTGGTGTGTTGTACTTACTACTTACACAGCTAGATTTTGGATTTTAGAGCGTTTTATCCCCACGTGGTCGGTCTGTCCATCTTATGGTAAGTTTTTGGGTTAAAAATCTTGACCGGCTAGAGTTTTAAAAATCTTGACCGGCTAGAGTGTTTAACACTTATTGCATTGTTATTATTAAAATAATTTATTTTCAAACCTGGTTACACAAAAATACAATTGATTTTTACTTATTTATCATATTTTTTTCCGTATAAAACGCTTGTAAATTGAAAATAAATAAATGTATCTGATCCTGGGATGGGTCTTTTACAATATTTCAAAATTCCAGAAAAGCATAAATAGAAGAAATAGAAGCAGACATAAGTGATATATAATAGCACTATCCGGAAAATGGATATTTTGTTCCTTTAAATTTATAGCGAAAGTCGGAGAGGATCAAGTGGAAGGTGTTTGAGTAGTGGGATTGCTTGTTATTGAAAATTTTGTTGCTCTTTTCTTCCTAAATATAATATACTGTGGCACAGAAAGCGGTGTTCCAATGCAGCCGGCAACTTTTATCAAAGGTTGCCCAGGAAATGGCTACCTCATACCATTGATGCCACGATAACGGAGGGTGGGGAGGAGGAGC
The DNA here is from genome assembly GCA_036936605.1 of Limnanthes douglasii subsp. nivea. Taxonomy (NCBI): domain Eukaryota; kingdom Viridiplantae; phylum Streptophyta; class Magnoliopsida; order Brassicales; family Limnanthaceae; genus Limnanthes; species Limnanthes douglasii. Next base: position 139,719,009 of record JAUPFV010000004.1, on the reverse strand, counting down.
TTTTGGGCTAAGATCTCCCAAATGGCGGAAGAGTAAGGGCAGAGGATTAGGAGGTGGTCAAGAGTTTCAGGAGCGTTGTTACAGGGGACACAGGAGGCCGGGCAGTCAAGGCCCCAAGAGATAATCCTGCCTCGGGTGGAGAGCTTGCTATGAATAGCAAGCCAGGTGATGAAGGAGTGTCTGGGGATTGAGTATTTATTCCAGGTGAGGTTTGCGCAGCTAACCTTAGCATTTGAGAGCCTAAGAGCAGAGTAGGTGCTGCTGATGGAGACCTTAGGTTTGGAGTTATTCGGAATCCAGATGAAAGTGTCTGGATCTGAGAAAGCAGGGGCGAGATCTCTGAGAGCTAAGGTGATTTCCCTCAAGTGATCTTGGAGGTGGCGATTGGAGGCTCTGGCATGGGGGGGGGGGGGGGGCAGGCCCATGTATCGTTTATGCAAATATCTTCTACCTTTCTTAAGTTGCGGAGTCTGGAGAGGTTCTGAATTGAAGGGTCGAAACGATTGACAAGGGATGAAGTGAACAACCAAGGGTCATGCCAAATAGAAGTATGGGCTCCATTTCCAATTATGACTTGATAAAGATTTGAGGCCTTGCTTCTGAGGTTCAGGATTTTCTTCCAACTCCAGCTTGCAGAAGAGGGCAGGGGGAGGGTCTGGAAGCAATTTGATTTAATCTTTTCCGTTATAGTCCATTGAGTTCATAGGGAGTTCTTATTCCTGGTGAGAATGGACCAGAGGAGTTTGAGGGCGGCCGCCTGATTCTATATTTTTAGGTCTGGAATCCCAAGGTCGCCCTCCTCTTTGGATACGGTCAATTTACTCCAAGTAATTTTGGCACCAGCAATCTTCATTTCAGGCCCTGACCACAGAAAACGACGGAGCATTTGAGAAAGCTCTTTGAGGACTCGCGCAGAGAGGATGAAGATTGATGACCAATAGACCTGGCTAGCAAAAAGCACAGAGTTGATGAGTTGGAGCATGCCGGCATAAGAAAGGTGTTTGGAGGCCCAAGAGTTGATACTGTTGTTGATTTTTTGGAAGAGGGGGCGACAATCGTTATAGGAGAGGCGAGACGAGATGAGAGGCACACCCAAATATCTGACCGGGAGGGAGCCTTCCTTGAAGTTGAGACATTGAAGGATGTTGAGCTTAGCAATAGGGGAGGTACCAGAGAAAAAGATGGTGCTTTTGGCAGGGTTCAAATGGAGGCCCGAAAGTGCTGCAAATTCTGTCAGTCCTTCGCGGATTAGCTCGATCGATTGGAGGTTGGCCCTGCAGAGGATCATTAGGTCCGCGAAACAAAGGTTGATTATCTTTAGCTTGTGACATTTCCAGTGGAAACAAAAGGAAGGGCTTTGACTTTTCTCCTAGAGTATTTTAGATAGGACCTACATAACAATAACAAAAAGGTACGGAGAGAGAGGGTCTCCTTGTCGAAGACCCTTTCTACTAGGGAAAGGGCTCATCGACTTACCATTAATGAAGACCGAGTAAGAAACGGAGGTGATGCATTGGATGATCCAATTTATCATGGGCATAGGAAAGTTCATGGCTAAGAGGATATCCAGAATCACTTCCCATCTGATATTGTCGAAAGCCTTCATAAGGTCGATTTTGAGGGCACATCTAGGACCTTTACGGTTTGTTTGGTAGCCATGCAAGACGTTTTGGGTGAGCAAAATATTGTCCACGATAGAGCGGCCCGGAACAAAAGCGGACTGAGAGGGGTCAATGAGAACCGGAAACGCCGGTTTGATTCTCGAAGCAATGATTTTGGAGATGATTTTATAAATAATATTGCAGCAAGCAATAGGCCTATAGTCCGAAGGAAGAGAGGGAGTGTCAATTTTAAGAATGAGGGCGATCAGGCTTTTGTTCCAGTCAGGGTTCATCTGACCCTTTTCGAAGAAGTGTTTGACCCCGAGGCAAATGTCATTGCTAATGAGGGGCCATCTGGATTCAAAGAAGCCCGCACTAAAGCTATCAGGACCTGGGGCTTTATCACTGTCGATGTCAAACAGGGCTGTCTTAATTTCAGCGTTTGAGATAGGTTTTATCATCTCGGCACTGAGCTCAGGAGGAACAGTGGAGTGAATTAAGGCTTTTATTCAGTCCAGACCGGGGTAATTGGGCTTACTAGGAGAGCCAAGTTGCTCGAGAAAGATGTTTTGGAAGGTGGAAGAGATGGTGAAGGGGTTAGAGCTAAAGGGACCTCCATGGGTGGAGATCGAGAGGATTTTATTACGGGATCTTATGCTATTATGGAAGAATTTGGAATTCTTGTCCCCGAACTTAAGCCAACTTTCTCTGGATTTTTGCTTGAGGAAGGATTCTTCCGCACGACTAAAAAAGATGAACGAGTTTGATACCTCCTTCTCCGCGGAGATAAGCGTCCTATTCGAGGGGTCCGAGAAGAGATTCTCTTGGGCGAGAGCTAGTGAAGATCTAGAATCTTCAACTCTCTGGCTGATGTCACTAAACTCCGACTTATTCAAGGAGGAGAGAACAGGAGTGAACCTAGCCAACTTGAGGACAACCGCTTTCATGGGGCTCAGGGGGCAAGGAAGGGACCAGCTATCCGAGATGAGGTTTTGGTAATTCGGATGGGATTTCCACATATTAAAAAATTGAAAGGTCTGGGGGAGGGGACAAAGGGGGCAGTGAGGTGGACAATTATGGGGGTATGGTTAGAGGTTCTGGGCAGGTCAAAGTGGGCGAATGAGTTAGGGAAAACGTCATCCCAAACTGCATTCACAAGGGCTCTATCGATGCGAGAGAATATGGGGTTTTCTTCTTGGCGATTGAACCAAGAGAATTGAAATCCAGAAGCTCTAAGGTCATCGAGGCAGCACCTCCGACAGCACTCATTAAAAGCATCGATTGCGTTGTTCCAACGCTGGTCGGTATTAGTTCTTTCATGGGGGTTTCTGATCGCATTGAAATACCCTATGGCTATCCAAGGGATGGGGGAATTAGACAGCCCACAAGAGCAAAGGGTGCTCCAGAGAGGGAGACGATCAGCCGGGTCATTAAAGTCGTAAATAGTCGTGAGGCTGAAAGAGGTGTTTCTGGCTGTCCAAAAGAGGTCGTAATGAAGGGTTTGGGCCGTGGAGTCTTTAACAGTGATTTGGAAGACGCTTGAATTCCAAGCAATCCAAATTATACCAAGGAGATGACTATTATGGTTCGAGACGCAATGCCAATAAGGGAGCATAGAAGACATAATATGCATAACATTATCAATCTTAACTTTAGTTTCAAGCAAGCAAATAACGTTAATACTATTTGAGAAAACAAAGTTCTTAACATCATTTTGGCGGATCGGGTCATTCAACCCTCTAACATTCCAACTAGCTAATTTCATTGGAGAGATTAAAGACAATAAGATAAAAAAGTTCTAAAAAGACATTAGGGTGTCCCCATACATACTTGCGGTGGCCGCATTATTTGCGGCTTTAGGTATTGGGGAGGTGATTTTAGAGGAAGAAGGGTCACCCACGTCCTGATCTATCTGGGTAGCAGCGGGGCAGTTACTAGCTATCAGAAAGCTTTTAGTCCAGGTGATTTGCGTAGTGATCCGACAGAGAGATTCAGGTGACACTGGTTCATTGTTGCTGGATTTGAGAGGGTGCGGGACGGGACAGGATCGGTTATGGGTTCTTTTCCTGATCTGTGAGAAGGGGAGGCGGAAGCTGGTGGTTCCGGTGGAAGATGGCAGGCGGCAACAGCATGTCCAAAAGAAAGGCAGCGCTTACAGATAGTAGGGAGACCTTGGAATTCCACGTGGATTGTATGGTCTTTTCCAAGGCATCGAATGATGATAGTTGACGAGAATTGTGAAGAGGCTTGCATGATGATACAAATTCTTGCGTAGCTGAGTCTGGATCTGTCGGCGGTTTGGCTGTCCACATAAAGGGGAGTCCCTAAGTAGCTTCTTAGGATTCCCAAACCCTTTTCCGTCCAGAGCCGATGAGGCATGCCATGGAACTTGACCCACAACGGGATAACCTTTAAGGCTTCTTTGGTCAGAGTTTCCATGAGAACCATCTCTTAAGGAAAACAGGATTTACGCTATTTTTTTAACTTCTCATAGATTATCTATTTAACATTAGTAAATTTTCACCACCTAATTAATCTATTTACTATAAACCGAAAAAAATATATTTATTTATTGTATATTTTTAACTTTTCACAAATTAACTCATTCAATATGGGTAAACATTTACCACTAAATTAATCTAGTTATCGTAATCAAGACCCCCCATTAACGGATACTATAACCAGCTGAGTTATGAGAGTTTCGTATCATAAAAGTACGTAAAAACCTAGTAAATCTAAGTCATGATTTTTAACCTCTACACCTTCGAGAATGCCGTTTTCTGCTAAAACTCACAAGAAAAAACCTTTAAATTTCCATCAAAATTTCAAAACCAACATAATTTTCTATGCGAAATCCAAAGAAAATCATTCGTTGGCACCCGCTTTAACTCGAACCTGAAACTAAACTATCGCCTAATGAACTTTGCTTTAAGGGAAAGTTAGAGCAAGCTATAAATCACTTAAACTCAATGCAAGAGTTGCAAATGACTGTAGATGAAAATATTTTTTTTGCTTTGATTAGTCTATGTGAGTGAAAGAGAATGCATGAAGAGAGATTTTCCATTTATTCCTCTGTTTTGAATCCGGTTCTGTGTCTTAATATTAAACTGGGAAACGCTCTGCTGAGTATATTTGTGAGGTTTGGTAATTTGGGTAATGCATGGTATGTGTTCGGTAAAATGGCTAAAAAAAACTTGTTATCTTGGAATATGTTAGTTGATGAGAGACGATTACCTGAATTTGATTCCATTAGATTTCAGATTCTGACATACGAACGAAGAATTGGTCAATTTCTACTCGTCATTGGTCAATTTTGTAGAGATGAACCCGTCACTTTGCATAGTGCGATCTTTCTCTTTCAAATGATTTTTTTTGTTTTGAGTTTCTTTAATTCAATAGTATTTATGTAATGAATTATGCAAGTTAGTCATTTACTAGTACATTGATGCATTTTGAGTCTGTAATTAAATTATTGAGGTGTCTGCAGATTTGTCGGTTGAAATCGGAATAGAATGAGTGGAATTAGAATGAACAGAATAACAGGGCCTGGTTACGGAAGTCGACCGGTAAGGATCAACATCTTAAGTCATGCACTATTATTAGACGTTTAGAAGCTCCCATAGCTCAGTTAGTTAGAGCATCCGCATGGTAACGTGAGGTTTAGAGTGGTTTACTAATGTTAAATGGGTTAATTGGTGGATTATTAAGAGAAATAAAAATGAAGCTTCCGTTTTCTCTCCACGAAACAGAGGATGAAAATTCTTTAACTTTAAGAATCTGAGTCCTTCTCTTTAGCTCATCTCTAATCTTCTTCTCATCTGAGAAATTTCGCCAACACTACAATCTCTCTCACCAGTCATTGCCTACCTGCCTTCCTGCATCATTAACGACACAAATCAAAGAAGAGAAGAATTTCCAGTTCTTAACAACACCAAATTACAGAATGAGAAACCAAGGAAAACCTTTGGTGAAGTTCTTAAAGAACCAAACAAAACCTCATCCTCAGAAAATATCTCCTCTACCAGCATAAACTACCATCAAACCCATATATCAATTCAATTCAGTAAAGAAACAAAAGAAGCGCTGGAAAAAACTAGCAAACACTCTATAATTGCTAAGTTCTCTCAAGAAATTCCTAAAAGAAGATCCTCAACAACTTCATTCAAGAGAGAAAGTTAGTTGGTGAAATCAACATAAGCAATTGGGACTCAAGGCATTTAATTTTAGAGTTCTCGAATACTGAAGTTATGTGCAAAATATGGATGAAACCCATATGGACAGTAGGAGACAAGATGATGCGGCTTGTTAGATGGAACCCAACTCAAGGACTTAAAGATGACGTTTGTGTAGGATTTGGGCCAAATAAAGGTTGCTGAATAAGAATACGTTATAAAGATGTTCCAGATTACTTCAACTACTGCAAACATATAGGTCATCAGGAACAAAAATTCAGAAATGAAGTGCCTAAGACTAAAGATGACTTACCCGAAACAATTCAAATCTGTGACACTGAGCAACATCTGCAGAAGCCAAATGAAATGCAACACTCTCAAACTGTTAAAAATGGAAATCTTACCAAAGTTCAAGATCCTATAACTATGCTAAATAAAAAGATTGATCAAGAAGTAGAAAGGAAAAAAGATCATGATGGAAAAGTTATGAGCAAACTTCAACTTGTACAAATACCTGATGAGAAAAGTGAAGAAACTGTTGAAGCCATTAGAAGCCTAGCTGAAGAGTACATAAAAAATAAAGATCGTGACTTGAACCTTTACAGTCATGGAAACTACACTCCCAACCACAACAACTTTGGCAGCTTCTCTCCTTCTTCAGTTTTGAAAAATAAAGATACATATAGAAGCTTCCATGATCTTCTAAACAAATGTTTGAATGCTGCTAAATTCAAAAGTAAAAAAGTTAAAACTATATACAAGCCCATCACAGGAGCCAAAAAAATCCCTTCAAACTCTGATAATGATCAACATTCTTAGTTGGAATATAAGGGGTATCACTAATAATTCTTCTTTGAGAAGAATCAAGAACATCATCCATAAAGAAAATGTCAAATTTGTCTCCATTCAAGATCCAATGGTTTCTTATGATCAGATCCTTACCTTAGCTACTAAAATCGGCTTCTCTAATTACTACTCTAACTGCACAAGCAAAATCATGATTCTATAGAAGAACTGGTTCAATGTTGAAATCATGGAAGACAATCTTCAGCTGATTCATGCTGAAGTAAACTACGTTAATCTCAACAAACATTTATACATCACTTCTGTTTATGCAAAATGCCAAAAGCAAAAAAGAAAAAGATTTATGGGCTTCCCTCATTAATATCACCTCTACAGTCAAAGAATGGATTGTCCTTGGAGATTTCAACTCCATTACTACTCCAAGTGAACAAAAGGGTTGTATACACTACTGTATTAGAAGTTCAGAAGATTTTAATGAGGCTATCAACCAGAGAAACTTGGAGGATGCTGGATATATGGGCAGCAAATTCACATGGACAAACAAAGTTAACCGAAGACGTCTTAATAGAGTTGTTATTAACTCTAGTTGGACAAATTAGTTTCAGAAAACCTGTGTCAAGCATCTACCTAGAACTTGCTCAGATCATATGCCTCTTCTTGTGTCTATTTCAAGTGATAACTTAAAGACTAAATCTTGTTTCAAATTTTTAAACATGTGGTGTTTAAATGAGGATTTTATACCTTTTGTAGAAACTAACTGGCTTACTGAAATGCAGGGTACTCCATTAAAAAGGTTATGGAACAAGCTTAAGAGACTCAAATTAGCTTTAAAGGAGTGGGATAACTCTGTGTTTGGGAATGTATTTGACAATGTCAAGAAAGCTGAGGAAAATGTTAACAAAATGGAATAAACTTACATGATGGAAAACACTAATCTTAACAAAAAATAATTGGGATAAGGCTAATGAAATTCTTCATCAGGCCCTGGCTCAAGAAGAGAACTATTGGTATCAAAAGACATTCTCTAACTCGATCAAGGATGGGGGTACAAACACGAAGATTTTTCAAAAGGAAGAGAAAACTGAACATAATTAACAAAATCAGAGAAAACTCTATCTGGATCACTAGAGATTCCCAAATTGGCAAGTATGCTGAAATGTTCTTAAAAAATACTCTGTCTTTTAATCCTTATCTTAATCAAGAGACTGAAGCTAATCTCCTAAATAGTTATATATTTAATGTCATTTCTAATATTGTAAATGTGTAGGATAATATCAACCTTATGAAAGAGCCTAATGAAGATGAAATATTACAAACAATTATTGGCCTTAACTCAGCTAATGCCGCAAGAATGGATGGCTTCAATATTACCTTCTACACTAGTTGCTGGCATATCATCAAATCAGACTTTAAAGAAGCCGTGGTTTCTTTCTTTAATGGCTTACCTCTTCCCAAAGGGATTCTAGCCACAGGTTTATGTCTTATACCTAAAACTTATCAGCCTTCAAGTTGGAAAGAGTATAAACCTATTAGTCTATGTTTTATATTTAATAGAATAATTTATAAACTAATCAGCAATAGAATAGTCAGCCTATTACCTAAACTTATAAATGAAAATCAAGGTTCTTTTGTCTGAATCAGATCAATACAAGATAACATATTGCTAGCAAATGAGATGATATATGACTTAAACAAAAAAAAGTAAGGATGAGAACATTCTTGTCAATGTTGATATGGCCAAGGACTTTGACAAAATGTCCTATAGCTACCTTAAAAATGTTCTTACTTTATTTGGTTTCTGCAACTCTTTTGTTAATCTAATATATGCTATCATAGGTAACGTTAAAGCTTCTATCCTAATATATGGTAATGCAGTTGGTTATTTTAAAGTTAACAGAGGTTTAAGACAAGGAGACCCTTTGCCTACTTGCCTCTTTATCATCGCTGAGGAAACTTTATTAAGAGGTCTTAATGTTCTGTTCTATAATAATAAATCTATACAATACAAAACCAGAAGTAATATTTGTGTTCCTTCTCTTGCGTTCGCAGATGGCATATTAATTTCCTCTAATTCTTCTAACTATGTTATAACAACTTTAAGTAAATTTTTTCCTGAATATCAAGATATTTTTGGCCATATGATAAACAAGACCAAAACATCTGTCATAACTGCTACTAACTTTCCTGCTAACAAGATCACCACTATTGCTGCTGAAACTGGTTTTAGGAATGAAAATCTTCCTGTAGTTTACTTGGGTGTGAGTCTGAACATAAATAATTGGAGTCGCAACTACAAAGGCTTAATCTGTAAAATTAGAGCTAAGATTAGTGAATGGGATGATAAAAAGATCTCGTTTGTTGGAAAGCTGAATCTAATCAACAATGTCCTTATTCTCATCCCAAGTCACTGGATTCTAAGCAATTTGATTCCTTCTCAAGTTATTGACAAAATGGAAAAATAATTCAACTCTATCCTATGGGGTTCTAAGAAATAAAATTATATAATCCATTGGAGCAGATGGAACAAGATTCGCAAGCTTTTCCAAGAAGGAGGCTTAAATGTTAGGAATTTGAGGGACTTACAAGATATTGTGTCTTGCAATCTATGGCTCAAATTCAGAAATAATACATCTTTGTGGGGCAGATTCACCTATAGTATCTATTGTAAGAACACTCATCCTTTACTAGCTCATTTCAATCCTAACAAGAGCTCCAAAGTTTGGTAAAGACTGATCCAAATCAAAGAAAATGTGAAGCATTTATTAAATAGAACATTAGCACTGGTAATATCAATTTTTTGATTAACTCTTGGATAAAAGACCATCCCCTTATAATGCTTCAAAATCTCCCTCCTAATCCTAAGATGAGAACTCATAAAGTCATCAACTACTGGGATCAAAGTTACTGGAATGTCCACAATCTTAGTTTTGTTCTGTCATCTAATGATATGGCTCTTATTGGGAAGCACTCCATAAGAAAATACCTTAGAGATAATCCTAACTGGACTTTGTCTAAAAACGGCAGTTTTAATACTAAAGATACGTGGAACTACCTTAGACCTAAGCACAACAAATCAAATATTTTCACCAAAATTTGGAATAACATCATACCTCGTAAATGCTCATTCATTACTTGGAGGATTCCTCTCAGATGGCTCCATACTGATGATGTTTTACAAAGAAGACACATTAACATTGCTTCCAAATGCCAGTTTTGCACCAATCAAAAAAGCTTAAATCATCTTTTTGTGGATTGCAATTTTGCATGGACTATATGGTGTCATTATGCTTCTGTTTTTAAGATTCAAATATGCATATACGTGACAATTTTGCATATGCTCAGAACTTGGTTATGGTTCATCAACAAAGACGTTAATATTTGCTCTATCATTTCTTCCATTGTTTGCTGGGTCATATGGAGCTTCAGAAACAAATCTAAGATCAAAGGTAAAACTGTTGATCCCTTTACTGCTATCAATTATGTTAATTACATTATTTCGGGTTTAGATAGAGCTAACCTACTCTTAATCAAAATATGACGTCCATTCTATAAAGCTCCAAAGACTTAGGCTGTTAGTTGTGTCCTAAATTTGTCAAGCCTACCTTGATCCACTTCTGGCTCCCCTTCGAATGCTGACAGAATTAAAGTTAACACTGATGGTTCCACATTGCACAATGGCAATTGAACTGGTAGTATCGTCATCGGAAATAGTGAAGGCTCGTTACTTTCAGGGCATGTAACTCGTTATGGAAAGTTCCTCCTTCTTCATATTGAAGCTTGAGCTTTCCTTGAAGCCTGATGTAGTTGCACAAGCCCATAACTATATGGCCCTTTTGGACAAACGGAAACCGGCTTTATTTGGGGCCCATATATCAGAATTAGGCGATGCGACCACTCAAATCGAACGCGTCGAGAAGCCCAACGATTTTCGAAAGCATCACAACGTGATGAAGTCCAGGCCCTAAATTTAGTCGTTTAAACCCTCGTTTTGCTGTTTTAGTAAATTTTCTGCATTTTCCTATTTTATTTAGATTTTATTAATCGCTTTGAAATTAGGTTGGGCTTTATTTTATTGCATAACAAAAAAATCTATAATTTTGGGCTAGGGTTTCGAGCACTTCTATAAAAGGCTCTCAAACCCTAGTTTTGCCTCAGACTTTTTTGAATAGAATTTTGGTTTTTCTTTAAAGTCTCACTTACTCTAACCTAGGGTTAGAACTATCCATCGGTTGTTTTGTCTTCTTCCTCTTAATTTCTACAGCCGACGAATGTGTTTCAAAACCAGTCGCCACCATATTGGTATCAGATTCAGAGTTCCTACGGCGTGGGTAACGACGGTATGCCGCCAAAGCGATCTTTTCGGGGGAAGTCCACTATTCCCATCACTGAATCGGTCGACCGTGATGAATTCGGTCAATTCCAATCCCAGGTTGGTGAACAGATGCACTCGTTGGGAAATCAGTTGAGAGACGTACAAGAAGCACTACACAGGCTGTTGAACAACCAAACCAACGGCTTTCGAGCTCCAGGTTCGAGCAACCATCCGTCAGGATCTGAGAGAGAGATCGGCCGCGAGCAGAATCCGTTTGCTCCTCGACGAGAACAAGTTAGGGGTCAATACTCACCACAAGACTGTCGTGACCAAGTCTTTGAGCAGCCGCCACCGAGAGATTCTGATCTGAACGCCAACAACCGGTGGGAATCTGGATTCATATTGGAGATCCCAGAGTTCCAAGGGGGTCTTGCCCCGGAGGATTTTTTAGATTGGATCGCCTGAGTTGAATAAGTTCTTAATTTCAAGGAGGTTCCGGATGCAAAGCGGGTACAGTTGGCTGCCACTAAGTTCCGAGGCCGAGCTGCATCCTGGTGGCAACAGCTCAAGCAGACCAGATCAAGGCACGGTAAGCCAAAAATAACAACTTGGGCTAAGTTCGTGAAGCACATGAGGGCTGCATTTTTGCCTTAAAACTATAACCGCATAATGTATCAGCAGTTCCAAAACCTTAAACAAGGGTCAAAGGCTGTTGACGAGTACACAAACGATATTTTCACGCTACAAAACCGTGTATATATTATTGATTCAGCAAATCAGCTAGTATCTCGCTATATAGGGGGGATGCGACAACAGTTTCAGGACCAGCTGAATATGTTCGACCCTGCGAATGTGTCTGAAGCACATCAGCGCGCACTGCATCTGGAGAAAGCCCTTTCACGAAGACCTTATGGAGGAGACACTGCCAGACCAAATCCATTGACATTCCCCAAAAGGACGGTTCCAAGCCCTAACCCAGGAGTGCCAACTACTTCTCCTATGTGCACAGGTGCTAATTTGCAGGACCCTAGTCGCACAGTTACTTCCTCACAGGTCCGGTGCTACCATTGTCATGAACTAGGGCACGTTGCTTTACAGTGTCCAAAATTACGACAACAACCACAACACCCAAGGGGTCTGTTCGCTGACACTGCTGATTTTTCCTTGGAGGGCGAGCCACGGTTTGATGAAGAACCAGAGGATGTTGTTGATAAGGTTCTAGAGGACCAGGTTACAGGAGGAGATATTGGTCAGGCATTGGTTCTAAGGCGTATCTGCTTGACGCCGAAAGCCAAAAGTGATGGGGATGATTGGCTACAGAACAATATTTTCCAATCGACTTGTACTATTGGGGGAAAGGTATGCAAATTTGTTATTGATTTAGGGAGCTGCAAAAATGTTATCTCTGAAGAAGTTGTCCAGAAACTGGCCCTGAAAACAGAAGACCACCCAAACCCCTACAAGCTTGTCTGGTTAAAGAAAGGTAGTGAGGTAAGTATCTCTAGAAGATGTTTGGTATATTTCTTTGTTGGTAACTATAGGGGTAAAGCTTGATGCGATGTCATTGGGATGGATGCATGTCACTTGTTGCTAGGCCGACCCTGGCAATATGATAGAAGTGTCACATATGATGGTAGGAGGAACCGCTACAGTTTTATATGGAATAATGTCAGGTTCATATTAACACCAACTAGAGAGGTTTCTCCAAAACCTGCCCTTGCAGTATCAAAGGAGTCGGGTAAGAACTTTCTAGCTCGAAAGGCGTTTATAGAACATGTTCATGAAACAGGGATTGTCTATCTTTTGGTGGTTAAAGAATTTAGTACTGATCCATTTGCTGGTATACCTGAGCGAGTTCGGCCGCTTTTAGCATAATTCTCTGTTGTCTTTCCCGATACTTTACCTACAGGTCTTCCTCCATTGAGAGATATCCAACACCAGATTGACCTTGTACCGGGTGCTAGTCTACCAAACCGACCGCATTATCGGATGAGCCCAAAAGAGCATGAAGACCTCCGCAGACAGGTGGAGGAACTGTTAACGAAAGGCCACATCCGGGAGAGTCTTAGTCCTTGTGCGGTTCCTGCACTATTAACACCAAAGAAGGATGGCTCCATGAGAATGTGTGTGGATAGCCGGGCTATCAACAAAATTACAGTCAGGTATCGGTTTCCTATTCCTCGCCTTGATGATTTACTGGATCAATTGAATGGTGCTACTGTGTTTACGAAGCTGGATTAGAAGAGCGGATACCACCAGATTCGTATTCGTATGGGGGATGAGTGGAAAACAGCCTTCAAGACCCGAGAAGGTCTGTTTGAATGGATAGTAATGCCATTCGGTCTTTCTAACGCTCCTAGCACGTTCATGCGGGTTATGAACCAGGTATTTCGCCCATTCATCGTAAAATTTCTTGTTGTGTACTTTGATGATATTCTTATTTATAGTACCACGGAAGAACTACATCTCCAGCACTTACGCGAGGTGTTGGTTGTTTTGAGGCGAGAGAATTTTTATGGAGGACTCGATAAGTGTTGTTTTATGACAGATTCGGTCGTCTTCCTGGGGTATGTTGTGTCAAAAGATGGGCTTTCAGTGGATCAGTCGAAAGTAGAAGCCGTGCGAGACTGGCCTATTCCTACTTCCATCACTGAAGTCCGCTCTTTTCACGGATTGGTCTCCTTTTACAGACGGTTCATACATAACTTCAGTACTGTTATGGCTCCCATTACAGAGTGTATGAAGGGCAATACATTCTGCTGGACCCCTGAAGCAGCTAAAGCGTTTGAGGAAATCAAGGTAAGACTGACCACTGCACCGATTCTGGTTTTACCTGACTTTTCTACAAGATTTGAACTGCATTGTGATGCGTCCGGATTGGGCATTGGCGCTGTACTCAGCCAATGAGGTCGTCCTGTAGCATACTTCAGCGAAAAGTTAAGTGGAGCTAAACTTAACTACAACACCTATGACAAGGAGTTCTATGCAGTTGTACGAGCTTTGAAGCACTGGAGTTCCTACTTGGCCTACAATGACTTTGTCCTGTACACCGATCATGATGCCTTAAAACATCTGCAGAGTCAGGAGAAACTCTCTTCCCGCCATGCACGTTGGGCAGCATTCACGCAAGAATTTACCTTTTCCATTAAGCATACTTCGGGGACAGTTAACCGCGTAGCTGACGCATTGAGCCGACGCAGCATGATGATTCGTATGGAAGGAGAAGTTGTGGGATTCGAGATGATGAAGGATCTACTGGCTATTGATCCATATTTTGGTCCTATTCTAGAGGACGTCAGCGCAGGTGTGAGGCGAGATGTTATCCGTTTTGTAGCTGGTTGTCGGGTTTGCCAGGTGGCAAAAGGTACATCCTCCAACGCAGATCTATACCTACCACTCCCAATACCGGAAGGACCATGGCGAAGTGTCAGCATGGATTTCATCTCTGGGTTTCCAAGAACACAGAGAGGTAACGATTCTATTTTTGTAGTGGTTGACAGGTTTTCTACGATGGCCCACTCCATTGCCTGCAAGAAAACCACAGATGCTGTGAATGTTGCTAATTTATACTTTCGTGAGGTCTACCGCTTACATGGTCTACCCTTGAATATCGTTTCTAATCGCGATGCGCGGTTTGTGGGGCCTTTTTGGAGGAGTTTGTGGCGCCTCACAAACACGAAGCTGAGTTTTAGCAGCGCATATCACCCGCAGACAGACGGCCAAACCGAGGTAACTAACCGAACGTTAGGCAACATGTTACGCACAAAGGTCTCTGGGAACTTGAAAGCATGGGATTCCCGCCTTTATCATGTTGAGTTCGCCTACAACAAGCACCACAAGCGCAGTACTGGATATAGTCCCTTCATGGTAGTCTATGGTTATAACCCACGGGGTCCTATGGACTTAGCTTTCCCAACGCTTGATAAGGTTCCAGCCAAGGTCAAGAACGCCATTGCCGATCTATGGGAGATCCATGAGAACACCCGCAAACACTTGGAGGAAACAACACAGAAGTACAAGATTGCCGCATATAAGAAGCGGCGCATGGTGGAGTTTGCAGTGGGAGACTTAGTATGGGCTGTTTTGACCAGGGATCGCTATCCTGCACACGAGTACAACAAGTTGGCTGCAAGGAAAGTGGGCCCGTTTGAAATTATTGAAAAGATTAATCCCAATGCATACATGTTGAAGCTACCCAGCCACATGAAGACCCATAACGTTTTCAACGTGAAGCACGTGGTGCCATTTACCGCTGCTGCTGAGGATGATGAAGCTGAGAATTCGTGGGCGAATTCTTCCGAAGAAGGGGAGGATGATGTAGTTGCACAAGCCCATGACTATATGGCCCTTTTGGACAAACGGAAACCGGCTTTATTTGGGGCCCAGATATCAGAATTAGGCGATGCGACCACTCAAATCGAACGCGTCGAGAAGCCCAACGATTTTCGAAAGCATCACAACGTGATGAAGTCCAGGCCCTAAATTTAGTCGTTTAAACCCTCGTTTTGCTGTTTTAGTAAATTTTCTGCATTTTCCTATTTTATTTAGATTTTATTAAAATACTTAACCAGCTCCAATCGCTTTGAAATTGGGCTGAGCTTTATTTTATTGCATAACAAAAAAAGCTGTAATTTTGGGCTAGGGTTTCGAGCACTTCTATAAAAGGCTCTCAAACCCTAGTTTTGCCTCAGACTTTTTTGAATAGAATTTTGATTTTTCTTTAAAGTCTCACTTACTCTAACCTAGGGTTAGAACTATCCATCGGTTGTATTGTCTTCTTCCTCTTGATTTCTACAGCCGACGTCTGTGTTTCAAAACCAGTCGCCACCAAAGCCCTTACCATCTGTAACCTTAATAGTCTTCTTAGTGTTGACTTGGAAACAGACTCAGAGATCCTGATTACTATGCTTAAACTGGTCACTACTCCAGCCCCATTGGTAGTGTTCTTCAGTGCTGTAGAGCTTTAATCAAGCCATCCATGACAATCAAGCACATCAACCGTATTCAAAACACAACTACTGATCGGTTGTCTAAATGGTCTCGTAAATGTAAAATGAAGCTCTCATTCGACTCAAACACTACCCCTGCTCACTTCAAAGCTATTATCCTCCTTGAAAGTCAAGGAATTGGATACATAAGGGACAACTCTTAAACCAATCTCTTATCTCTGCTGATTGTAATCTTGATTCTTTAAAATTCTTAAACACAAGTTCTGTTTGCATGAACATTCTTGAACAAGTTCAATCTCAATTTGGCCTACTGGGAGTCAAGGAGTTGAATAAAGTTCAATTATTGGAGAAGTTTTCCTATTCGGAGATGGACTAAAGAAATTCTAGCAGAGGAAAAGATTGAAGATTATTTTTTTTCGAAACTCTGTTTTTCTTTGTATTTGAGGGAAATGAAAATTTCAATTCCCCTTTACCGCTCAAAAGCTTTAGGTTTAAAGATAAACCCTTGTACTTTTGGCGTTTTTGGCTTTTAATATAATTCTTTAGAATAAAAAAACGGATTAATTGGTGAAAAGTTAAAAATATACGGTAGATAAGTAAAAGTAAAAATTTAAAGTTCAAAAATAAAGATAAAACATACAAAAGAATTAAACCGTGGATATTTTAGATGTTAAATATTGAGAGACCATATTTGTAAGAGTCAGATGTAACTTTAGGTGACACGTGTCATCACCAGGTTAATTGGCACGCGCCAGTGACCATATATGCAACATTTTAAACAAAAATGACCTGTTTTGGAGATTAAAAAAACTTAATGGCAAGAATGCAACAAACGTCAAACATCGGTGAATGGTCAAAGTTTGGCTAAGAACCTTGGTTAGTCACCGGACTTTGTCATGTGTATCAAAAATGCCACTGATATTTTTTTGTATCAAAACAATCATTTTTGTTGGTTTCGTTTTGCATATGCGGTCACTTTTGTTTGTTTTGATTTACATCCGTGGTCACCCGTGAGTGACCACGGATGTAACAAAAAGCCAACAAAAGTGGTTGTTTTGATACAAAGAAACATCAATGACATATTTGATACACATGACAAAGTCTAGTGACTAACCAAGATTCTTAGCCTCAAAGTTTTTATTCAAAGTTTTTGGGTATATAATTTTCCTTTTAATTATATATTATATACTATAGAAATAAATAAGAATAACCCCAACCCAAATTTTAGTGACATTTACTATCCAAACTATCATTACAATATCCAGTTTGGGTATTTAACTCTAATGAAATACCCAATTTATATAATAATATTCTAAATACCCTTATTATTTATATAAGTTTTTCTTCTTCAGAAGTTGCTTTTCCTCTTGTTTGATTTTTTAAAATTTTAAAATTGAGAAGTCGCATATCTCTCATCATAATCAAAACTGGATTTAACCAGAGATGAACTAGATTTCAGGGTAGAATTTCCAAGTAGTAAATCATATTTCAAGGTAGACGAACCAAATTTTACGTTTATTTAAACAAAATCTA
This sequence comes from Limnanthes douglasii subsp. nivea, assembly GCA_036936605.1. Taxonomy (NCBI): domain Eukaryota; kingdom Viridiplantae; phylum Streptophyta; class Magnoliopsida; order Brassicales; family Limnanthaceae; genus Limnanthes; species Limnanthes douglasii. The sequence goes on along the minus strand of JAUPFV010000004.1, from coordinate 139,701,638 downwards.
ACGACCTGCTTCCATCAGAGTATCCTCATTCGTCATCGTAGCTTGAAAATTTTGTAGGTGAGCTGTTTGTTATATCAAGATGTTATAACATGATATGTTCGTCATCGTAGTATCTAACCTGTTTCATCATTTGTTATGTTCTTCATCGGAGTATTCATATTTTTTCTTCTGTTTTTATAAACCGGTTGTATAATAGTATGCTATCATCTGTTCTTCCTTTGTAATAAGTTATAAATTGATTAAATGATGTATTTCATTTAGTTAGTAATTCTGTTTAGGTTATGAAATACATCAGAAGTCAATTTTAGAGTTTGTAGGTATGTTTGTTGAAGATGCGAGTTGAAATGGAAAAAAGATGTGATCCATGTGTATGTGAACATGCGATAATAATAGAAAATACTAATATTGGAATATGCGAGTCGTTTGGTACATAACATGCGAGACGTTTGAAAATATCAGACGTCTCGCACAAGCGAGATGTTTAAAATATTAAACTTCTCACATATATGAGATGTTAACGTGGTATCCATGAGAGATTAGGCATGACTCTTATGTTATTCTTTTGATTCCTCCTAACTGTTTCTCAATTGTTCAATACATACAAGAAATATCTAAACCACAAGTTTGCATTTTTAAACATGATGGTCAAACTGTAATTGTTCCTTTTAGCGAGTTTGATGAGTTCAAAAGTATTCAAAAATATGTTAAAATTAGATGGGTGTGTTGGTTAGAGGTAAGTACAGTATTACATGTTGTTGCGTTGATAATATGAGTTGTTTATACACAAATGAGACATATTTTGTGGGTTTGCTAGTATATCTTGATGTTGAGCGTTTAAAAAATGTTAGTTTTCTTCTAGAATATCATGTAATTGATAATATTATTGAAGAAATACGTCAAAAGTCTAGCATAAGTTTGTTTGAAGCCTCAAATAATGAATTAATTAGTGAGAAGATTAATAATGGTTAAAGTTTTTTTATCATAAAAAATATAACTTCCTACTACTGGTTGGGCTAATGCAATTACAGGTGTTGGTCAAGCTTTCAATCAAGAACCCGCAGCTTCAGGGTTATCTTTATGTCGTTATACCTTAGAGCATGGTTCTTGGTTTAAGTACATGCATAATACAACATGTAAAATAACTTCTTATTGTGAAAATAAAGTCTCAACTTGATGTAAATTGAGACTTAATGCATCACTTGATTTCACCGTCGACTTCATGATCATTAAGTGGTTTGTTGAATGACATATTTGTTGCTCCGATTTTTTCAAACAACATCGGAAACATTTGACATACGAGTTGATTGCTACTTAAATTTATGATTATATTAGGACTTTATACGATCTTTTTAAAACATTCGATTTTTGTTGTATAGTGATCCATATGATTTCGTGTACATTAAACATCTGATTTTGTTCTATATTAAACCATGCGATATCACATATATTAAACATGTTTATTGTGTATTTAACCATACAATTTTTGTTGTATATTAAACCATAAAACTTTAGTTGTATTAAACATGCGGTTTTCTTGTATATTAACTCATGCAACTTCACGTATATTAAACATGTGATTTCTTGTATATTAAATCATGAAATTTCAGGATTATTAAACATGTGATTTTTTGTATATTAAACCATACGATTTCTTATATATTAAATGTGTGATTTATTATACATTAAACCATGTAATTTTAGATATATTGAATATGTCATTTTTTGTATACTAAACCATGCAACTCAATGTAGATTAAACATACGATTCTTGTATATTAAACCATGCGATTTTTTGTATATTAAACGTGCGATTTCTTGTATATTAGACCATTAGATATAAGTATAACAAACCATCATATTAATAAACTATAGCAAACATATTAAACATATTAAACAAACCGAGATGAGATCATAAACCTTGTTATATTAATGAAATCCACCATAAAATATGCCAGAAATCAACAAAAAAGAATAACCCCAACATGGTTCATAGTTTCAACCCTAACAAAAAAAAAATGATAGTTTAGGTTTGAAAATTGTACGGTGCAAGAAAATAACAAAATATCAAAAACAAAACATTCAAACATCAAAAGAAAAGATTTCTACCTCGAACTCTTTTTTTTCATCATCCTATTTATCATCCTTATCATCTTTGTCATCCTCAGTATCTTCCTCTTCTTCTTCTGTGTCAGTCACTTCATCTGATTCCTTATTCTCCTCCTTCTCTATTTGTTTTATCTTTCTGTTTTCTAGTAAGAGATCACAGAGGTCTTTCTCATCTCAAGAGTATGAACCAGAGTCTGGTGAATAATATAATAATATTCAACTAAGAATGAGAAAATATATCCTCGTCTCTAGAAGATTCAAATGATTATATTGAAGTGGTGGTCATTTTGTAGGGAAAGTTGTATCCCCAATAAGTGAAACCATCATGCTTATCGTTGAGGGAGAGGTAGCTGAAATGTGCCATTATTTTAAATTTTATGAATTTATTTATGATGAGTCAGTGAGTTTCCTTTTTGTATACAACCCTCATGAAGGTGTACATCGTATTTTGTAAGCAAAAAATTTAACGAAAGAACCGATTTTATATTGGTTACAAAATAGTTATTTTTAGTTATTAATTACCATCAAGACAATTGTATGTTTTAGTTAAAAAATTAGGCAATGCCAGATGAATAATACTATCGAGACCACTACATGGATTCAACCATGCAATTCATGTATTGTCCAAACATGTGATTCTAATGGTAATCACCATACGAGACTAGTTTTCTCACCATGTGATTCTAATGTTACTCACCATGCGAGTCTAGTGTTACGTACCATGCGATTCTAGTAAAAAATAAATTACTTCTAAAATATCTTATTACACAATTGTTAACTTCATAAAATAATCAATTAAAAGATCTACCAATGAATGCTTGTGTTTACATCATTTAAGAAATAATAAAACATTTGAGCTCTCGTGCTCTGACATATGTAGTCAGTATATCGATTAGGAACAAAGCCATTTTTATAACATCTTTGGCGTGTTCACAAACAAAAACACCGCAGTCCAGGCTTTTTGGTTTTTTCTGCAGGATGTCTCTTGATATTTTGATCTTATATGGATTTTTCAGAATATGTATGAAGTTCTTTTCATGTAGTAAGCCAAATGTTAACAAGATTTGCGACCAATTAAAAGGTTATATCCGAGAACAATAGAAAATACAAGGCATGTATGACTTTAAATACTTACGAGTGGCTCAACAATTTTTCTTATGTAGTCTGCTGCATATTTACTACAAAGCAATAATGGGTTATAGTTTATTGCTACTTTATTTTAAGGTCAATAATCACCAATTTCCAATGGTTCATTGCATATTTATTTATGTTACATACTGAAATGAACACATAATATGTGTGTTCTGGCATAGTGAGGAATACTTCGTCAACAATTTTGGTGAGATCTCCGCTCATGGCCGGTGTTGTCTGCATTAAGACAAATGATTACAAACTATTTTTTTTCCAATATTTGATACCTAATTTTAGTTATACTTACTTGTGCATAAGTAGGAATTTATATCGCGTTAAATTTACAACTGTAAGAACCTTAAAAAAATTGGATGTTACTTTCTAATTTTTTCCCTTAAAAATCTTATAAATCCATGGATCAATAATCTACCAAATGACAAGTGGGGGATGTGTAATTACACATGGGAGATTAATACAACTGAACGTACGACTTTACTACAAAATAAACACCATCCAATTCTACTGTAACCGAGCACCATGTATTTCTACTGATACTAACCATGCAGTTCTACTATAACCAAACACGATGCGATCAAACTGATATTGACCATGCATTTCTACTGTAATTAACTATGCATTCTGATATTGTATATTCTTCATAAAAAAATTATCATCATCTTCTACTTCTATACATACTCTTTTGTTGAGCTTATTAGTTGATGGTGATGCTTCTCTTTTGTGTTTTTGTGGTGTTAGTCCTTATGTTTGCTTGTGTTGGGCTTATGGTGCCTGTGGGCTAGCTGGTGTTATTTTTTGCTGTTTAAGTTTGGCTTCTTCTAACTTTCGGCATACTAGTTCTTGTTGTTATTGTTTGAATTGGATTTGGAGTTAATGGTATTGGGCTTCTGATGGTTTGGGTTGACGGATATGTGCTTTTTCTTATTCGGGTTGATTAAGTTATTATTTTTTAGCTTTGGATGATTAAACATGTGATTCTAGTACTATAAATAGCATGGGAGACTTGTGAATATATTTGGATAAACCATTTATAAAACAATGATGCAATATGTTTAGATAATACTTACCAATGATTTCTGGCTAGTTTAGTTGGTCTGGTTTGTTGACTTGCTGGACTGGTGGGCTCACGTGTTGTCCATACAATTCCTTGTATATTAAACATGTGATTATAATTATAATAAACCATGTGATTCCTGGTATATTGAACATAAATATGCGATTTATTGTATATTAAACCATGAGATTTGAGGTATATTAAACATGCAATTTCTTGTATATTAAACCATACGATTTCAGGTATAATGAAACATGCAATTTATTGTTTGTTAAACCATGTGATTTCTTGTATATTAAACATATGATTTCTTGTATATTAAACCATTTGATTTCTTGTATATTAAATGTGTGATTTCTTCTATATTAGACCATTATATCCAAGTATAATAAACCATCATATCAAGGTATAAATAACATGAAATCCAAAATTAATTTTGTAAGTAAACAATATATGACTTTATAAATTTAATGTATATGAAAATACATATTCAAAGTTTAATTTTAATCTACTTAAGATCCACTTACATCTTCATAAACTTGTACCACTGATGTATTATTTATCTCATTTACAAGCAATTCATTTAGTACCCATTTCTGTTCTTGTGGTACCACTGGTACTTGTTCGTCGACTTGTGGCGATGGTGGGAGTTCTTCATCCACTGCTGGTGTTGGTGTTACTGAGTCAATTAGTTTTGATCCGTAAATAGGTAAATATATTGTTCCTTCAAGGTCTCATTGTTTCAGTTACAGACATAACTCAACTATCATTTGCGCTTGCTTCAACCTGTCACGATAATACCAAATATATTGGTTTGAGAAGTGTGAGATTGCAACAAATAGAACATATATAACAAGCTAGACAAATATGAGAGACATAAATTTACTTATTTCTTCTCTTCTTAAGAAAAAAAATCATAGGTAGAACTTAACATACCACATGTACGTATTGATTTTTATTTTATGTTCTAGCCTTTGACGTAAAATAGAACTCTTCTTAAAGATAGTCGTATTCTTCATTCTGATATTGGTTCGAGCCCTCATATTCTTAGAGGGGGTTGCATAAGTCTATAAGGAGGTTGGAGTTTTCTTGGAGGGTGGTGGGTTTTTTCTTTGTTAGTGGATGAAATCATTTGGGGTGCAATCAACATCAAAGTCTTGTACAAACCTTCTTGGGTTGAGTTGTGGATATCCATATTGGTGTTTCGTTTCTAGTTTTGGGTTGGTGTATTCGTTTTGGGGTATTTAGTAGTTTTCTAGGATGTGATGACCTTCTACTTGGTTTTGTTCCTACAGATTTAGTCCTCTTCTTAGCCCTTTGATATGGTACCGAATATGGGTTCTCACTAGTTTTATCCCCACCAGATACTCTTCTTTCAGCCGATGTCAGTGTTAATTGAACCTCCAAAAACTATGCAATGATAAACAAATCATTTAAAAATTTGTAACTAGTTCAAGGTAAGATGGAAGATTAATACAATTCACGATGCGATTTTCAATGACCATGCGATTCTAGTGTTGATGACCATGTGACTGTTACTAACCATGCGACTCTAGTGGTACTAACAATGAGCATATGATTTATGTGTTAAAGACCTTGTGACTCTAATGAAATAAACACCATACAAGACTAATGATTATGACCATGCGTTTCTACTGAAAAGGTAACGTTCAAGATTAAAGTATATGAATACTCATCGTGTTTTAAGTCGCTTATCTTTTTAATCATATCTACGGTTGACGTGGAATCCAGTCCCCACTATTTGTAGCATTTTGGGATCATGTTGGGCCTCGCTTCTACTTGCGCAATGGTTGTATGCTTCATGATGAATGATTGTATCAAAAAATTTATCAGCATTATTATATCTTTTTTTAAAATTTAATTATGTAGAAATATTCTTACCATTAAAAGTTCAATACATCCGATAACTATATCTTGTTTGTCGGAGACACAAGTTCTAATTGACCCGAGCAACTTCTCCTTATTTCTCTAGACCAATTATAGTTGTTTATTTTTTTGAGGTCTTTAATATAATAGACCGATGTCCAATCAGGTATATCTTCTAATACTAAATAGAATATAGTATAACATAGAAACATGATTAACAAAACAACCACATCCTTCACAGCATGAACCCCCTCGTCGCGCTAATGGCTTTATCTATTGATTCTTGTAAAACACAACACAATATGGGACATTAATACTACCGAACATTAATTTCTATTGAAAATAAACACCATGCAATTTTAGTGTTACTGAGCATGCTTTCTAGTTATACTGAGTAGGCGTTTCTAGTTATATTGATATGCGTTTCTACTGTAAACAAACACCATGCGATCTAGTGATACTGACCATTCATTTCTACTGAAAACAAACGCCATGCAATTTTAGTGTTACTAAATATGTGTTTCTAGTTATACTTGATGAGTTAATATTTCACCTTAGTAAATTGTTAAGAGAGAAATCTAAAGAGAAAAAGAGTTAGAGATTTTTTACAGAGAAAGTTCAAGTATAAATGAGTTCAATAGAAAAAGTGTTCAACCCCTTTATTAGAGTAGACTTGCTCTTTATATAGAGGAGCTAAAACTTAGTCTTAAACTGAAATCTGCTACAAAAGAGGACAAATTGTTATTTAGTCCTTACCAATTATATATAATCACAAATACTCTCTAAAACTTACATCAATTACAATTTAAGGACAAAACTTACATTACTTATAATTAAATCCTTAAATTTACATTCTTTACAACTTAGTCCTCAAAATCCTACTTTCATATCAGAAGCCCCCCTAGTTCTCATGTCAGTAAATGAATGAGAACTAAAATATCTTCGAATTCTTCCATGTGTCATGTTAGTTGTTATAAAATAAACTCAAAGCAGTCATTCGAAACATCCACTAGGAGCAATCATTTGAAGCGTCAACTAGAAACGATCATTTGAAGCGTCCACTAGAAGTTATAATTCGAAGCGTGATAAAAACAAATACCAATTAAAAGTAGCGCTAAAATATGAAAAACTTTCAAAGGTAAAAAATCTCTTCGAAACACTATGGAAATAAAACCACCAAAAAATCTTTTCGAAAAACTATGGAAATAAAACCTCCTCGGATCCTTGTGAAAGTGAAACTTTCAAAAGTACTCATCGATTTTTATCCAAACAACATATAAAAGTAACCGTTTCATATAACCGTTCGAATCCCTTATAACTCTATAACTTTTAGATCCATAGCTAGATATCTAGCCTGACAGATGTCGAGCATCTAATCATCTCACCGCTTTGTATTCTAACCTATCACCATCAAAGTATTTCAAGGTTCATATGTCTTCATTTCTTTGTATAAATTCAACCAACATCCTCATTTTTTCATTCTCACCACACAAATTGTTTCAAAGAAAATTCACGGCGCTTGGCTACCTTCATCGTGTTCCTCTTTTTTCTCAGTATTTTCATCAGAAAAAACCGAACTTTCCGATCAACCTTCATCTTCTCCAATCAACCTTCATCTGGTTTATGAGAAAAAATTCCTAAAACCAAAACATTCAAGGCTAACATACCCAAGACACTGGAATCTCCAGAATCTGATAGCAACTTAGCCTTCCAATTGGAAAAACCGCTAAAATAATTTAGTACGGTAATTTCGATCCAATCAAAGTTCATGCTCTTTCTCCTTCTCTTATAATCGAAGAACGTTCCTCATCCAAAATTCAAGGCCCTAAAACACCTCGAGCCTCTTATTCTCAAAGTAACATTTCACCTTTGATTAGTGAAGAATCTTCTTTAAAACAAAAGTAAAAAATTCCCTATTTGAATCACTCTTTAATAACCAGAAGAAGAACTTGTATTGACATAGGAGACAAATCAGAAATTATCCCAACTCCTCGCCCTTCGAATCCAGATACTGAAGCTCTTCCTCAGAGAGAAGTAACTAAAGAAGCTCCTCAAACAAATAACCCTTTACCAGAAGCTGTTAATCCAACACCTCAACAACCTTGAGAAGAAAATCGAAGGCCAACGAAGCTGATTCTGAGGCTACCAAAATCGATTTGGAAGCTGAATCCGATGATGGGAATTCAGGAACTACCCATAAGCCTCAAGATGAAACATACACTTGCTTTGTTTCTGAAAAAGAAAGAGCTACAATTGGCAGAAACTTAAGGAATCTTGAAGCTAAGTATATCATTGCTCTGAAAAAAGTTCGATATATTTATTACAAGGATAGTCAAGCTTCGGCTCTGAAAAAACAATGGGGGAATGGGGGATAATATAACTCTTCGACTGCCTAAAGAAAGAGAAACTCCCTTAGACTGCAAGGATAACGAGCTAGTAGTCTACCCCAAAATCATCAATTGGGTCTTCGGTTTCCAGTGGATCCTATGATCGTGGAATACTTCAAACTCCTCAACTTATATCTTACTCAAGTGACACCGAATCAATGGTTCACCCTTATGTCAGTGATTATGGCATCTCGACTGTCTTAGATTCCAATCTGCATTAAAGTCTTCATCTCTTTGACTCAATTATCAAAAGGTCCGAAGCTCTTTTACTACCTCACCCTGATGGATGACCTCAAAATCATCAATGATCTCTTAGAAGCTGACAAATTCTGGAAGCTGAAATTCATTTTTTATATCAGGAGCGTGGGAGAATGGCAAAGCAATTTTTGATACTAATCCTTCAAAGTTAAATCTTGCCTGGAGAAGCAATCGTAAGCACTTCGAAATTTTTACAATTTGAAATAAATTTTATATTTTTCCTTTCTTTTTCTCTAATTTTCTTACTGCATAATGATTTTAGAAATTTCGAGGCGTTATTCATCACGTCGACCAACTGCTAAGGAGATTTTCCAAAAACTTGCTGCTTGGGCTGAGAAGGAATGGAATAACATGTTTCACACTGCCTTCCAACCCATAAAATTCCTTACCTGCCACATGTTTCCAATCTTAGAAGGTGTCTTGCCACCTCAAGACCTGATGTCAGAACCCGAACCGAAGATAGTCTGCAAACGAATAGTTCAACCCGATTGTAAAGTCTTCCTTCCCATTCGCAATAGATCGGAAGATGTCAGAACCCGATCCAAAGATAGTCTGCAAACGAATAGTTCAACCCGATTGTAAAGTCTTCCTTCCCATTCGCAACAGATCAGAGAGTCATTTGCCAAAAAAGAAGAAAAAAAAGTTATCAAAGAGAAGAAAGGTAAAAAGACAGCTAGCACATCCGGTGTTAGCCCTTCAACTCCATCGAAACCAAAGTCTCGAAAAAGAAAAACTGCATAACAAACTCTCTCACCCATCGAAGAGGGAAAAGATCAAGATCCGTCTTCAAAGAAAAAGAAACCTTCTTCCGGTTCCCATGGAAAGAAAAAGAAACAAAAGAGAATTCCTTCATATAAATTGGTTGACAAAGATGAAAACACTTCTGCTGGAAACCAACAAAACCCGCAAAACCCTTTGGTCGAAGAACAGCCAACCAGAGACAACACTGTGATTATCATCGAAGATAGTGCTACCAATGAAAATCAGGCTACTGAAAACTTTGATCCTGATATGTTTATTAATTTTGATAACACTGAAGCGCTTACTGATGAAGACGATCTTGTTCTTCAAGTCATTCAAAATCACATGCTTAACTTTGGGAAACCAACACCAACCGAGGCGTCTCCAGAAATTATCTGTCCTCCTGCTCCTATCACTACTTCAGATATGATTCAACATCCTAGCTCATCAGAAACATAATTTCCTCTTCCTCATCCAAATCCTGCAATCACTGTTGCACTTCAACCATTTACCGATCTTGGTATTGCAACAAAGGCACTTGCTTCTCAAGTCGAAGCTTCTCAAAACCATCTAAAGCAATTGACTAAAGATATGGTTTATTACAAAGAATCTTACGAAACTGAGAAAACATTTAGAGAAGACTTGCACCACAAAGTGATTGAGAAATTTCACATGTATGAAGTAGCAAGGTCCGAACTCATAAAAGGTGCTCTTTGCATGGAAAATCATCTGCGAATCACACACATAGTTGAAACATAATTGTTGATGAACTCTCATGAGAAGGAAATGAATAAGCTCAAGATTGATCATGCTACTGAACTGGCCACCGAAATCTCCAACTCCAATGAGCTACAAAATTTTCTTACTCTTTGTGAGACAAAAAATAAAGAATTGATCGAGGAGATATCTAAACTGAAGAAAGATTTCGAAGTGGAAAAAACTGATGTTGTAGCTGCTGTCGAGGCTGAACTTTGAAAAGACATGTTAACTGCTATTAACATCGGAAAAGAAGATGCAACCATTTTCCTTCTTTGAGAACTTCCCGCTACTTATCCAAAAATCGACCTCACAAGTGAAGCTTTCGATCATATCCCCTATTTGTCATCTGAAAATGAAGATGAAGAAGAATCTTCTGACATGAAGGAGTCATCTGATTAACTTTATCATATTTTTGTGTTTGTCGGATTAAAACATTACTTTTTATACATCAACGAATTAATCTAATTGACAAACGGTTTCCTTGTTTTATTATTCTCTTCACATATTATTTGATACTAAATTTTAAAAACGAATATAATTATACACTGTAAACTTACCACCTCAAATACCTTAACATAGTAACTCTTCGAAAAATTCCCAGTGTGCTATTAAGCTTTCACGTCGAAAAAATTGTAAATGTAATTATTAAATATGGTTGTTTCTTTGAAAAGTGTTATAAACACTTCAGAACATTATACTCTTAACCAATCTCAAAGATGATCAGTCTCTGATGATTTGTTAAGATAGTATTCGAACATGTGTAAACAACCATTGGCCAAAAAAACGAACTTTATTGATAATATTGAATATGTACACGACGCCTCGTTAAAACCTTCCTGGGCCAACAGGATAGGAAATAGTGCGACATTCAAAAGTAAAAATTCCAAAGTACAAAAATATATCTACTCCCAATAAAGATTCAAGTGTTGTAGTTTGAAGCATCCTCCCCTCGAAATCACAAAGACGATAGGACCCCACCTTTATCCTTTCAACAACCACATAAGGCCCTTCCCAGTTCGGAGCCATTTTTCCGAGGTTCTTCTCCTTTGTGTGCAAGAAAACTTTTCTCAAAACCTTATCACCTTCTTTAAAATATATTCTCTTCACCTTCGAATCATATCTATTTCTCATAAGAGTTTGATAGTGAATTACATTCAAATGAGCTCGAATACGTTTTTCTTCAATCGGATCCAAATTCGCCCTTCAAACTTCATCATTAGATCTTTCAGAATATTGAGCTATTCTAAAAGATGACATCGTAGATTCTACGGGGCTAACTGCATCCATTCCATATGCCAAATAAAAAGGAGTCTCCTTTGTAGCCTCTCTAGGATTTGTTCGATAAGCCCAACGTACCTCTTGAAAATAGTTTGGCCATTTTCCTGTCGGCCCCGTCAAATTCTTCTTCAAACCATCTAAAATTTATATGTTTGTCACTTCCACTTGCCCATTTAGCTTGAGGATGAAAAGACGTCGATAAGCATTACTGAATTCCTTTAGAAGTGCAAATGAAGCTATCTCACTGTTATTAAACTGAGGGCCATTATCTGTTGTAATCCTTCGAGGAACTCCAAAATGACAACAAATGTTGTTCACAATAAATTTGATCACGTCTTTTGATTTTGTCTCTGATAATGGTTCCGCCTCTGCCCACTTTGTAAAATAATCCACCGTTACAATTATCATCTGTCTTCCTCCAGAAGCTATCGGCAAAGGTCCCACCAGATCAACCCCTCATCTATCAAATGGTATTGCCTCAGATATAGACATAAGCGGCATTGCTGGTCTGTGAATAGCATTGGAAAATCTCTGACAAGTATCACAACTTTGAACTAAATTCTTAGCATCATTCATGATTGTAGGCCGATAGAACCCTGCAAATAAAACTTGACGTGAGAGAGCTTTGAACCCGCAATGAGCTGACCCTTCACCATCATACAACTCTGATAATACTTCTTGTGATTCTTGTTTGCTAAAACATCGTAACAATGGCCTGCTCAATGCCTTTTTATACAATATTCCATCCAGTACTATATATCTAAAGGATTTACTTCTCAATGTTTTGGCCAATTGTTAATCATCTGGTAATATTCCTTAAGTAAAAAAACTAAGAATATCTAATCTCCAATCACCTCGGATTTCATCAGTCGTAATAAAAAATTCCTCTATACATTCACATTGGCTAGATTGAGTAACAATTGAGGGATTTTCTAGTAGCAAAATCTGAGGATATTCTTCCTTGAAAGCAATGTTTCTTAAAGAATCAGCCACCATGTTACTCCCTCGCCCAATATATTCCACAACAACGTTGTCAAATAGAAGCATTAAATTCTGAAGTTCCCGAAGATATAAAATCAAACGATCCTTTCTTGCTTCGGAAAATCTAGATACCTGATTTGCTAACAATTTAGAATCCGTTTCCAAGCGCACTGTAATTGTCCCACAAATTTTTGACAATCTTAAACCTGCCAAAGCAGCTTCGTATTCAGCTTCATTGTTTGAAGCATGAAAACCAAATTTAATAGATTGAATTTTGTCTCCCGTTGTAGCTATTAACTGAACCCCAACACCGCACCCTGAAACACTAGATCCTCCATCTGTTCGGACAACCCACCTCAAATTTACTGGAATATCCTCTTTACTTTCATCCTCATTCGATCGGCTTGAATGAAATTCAACAAAAAAATCTGCCAATGCTTGCGTCTTTATTGCTGTTCGAGGTGTAAACAAAATGTCATAGTCCCCCAACTCCACTGACCACTTGGTCATTTCCCTGAAATATCAGGTCGTTGTAAAACATGTTTCAAAGGGAATGAAGTCCGGACTTCAATAGTATGAGTTTGAAAATATGAACGCATCTTCCTTGCAGCAATCACCAGCGCTAATGCTAATTTTTGTAATTTCATATATCTGTTTTCTGCTGCCACCAAACTTTTACCAATATAATACACCGGCTTCAGAACTCCTGAATACTCACTAATTAACGCTACGCTCAATGCAAAATTTGATACCGCGATGTACAAAAATAGCTTCTCCACATTCCAAGGATTTGACAAGATCTCTGGTGATGACAAAAAAAATTTAATGTTTGTGAAAGCTGCTTCACATTCTGATATCCATTCAAACCTGCTTGGTCCTCATAACACTTGAAAGAAAGGAAAGCATTTGTTAGAAAATCTTGAAATAAATCGATTAAGTGTTGCTAACCTTCCTGTCAGAATTTTCACTTCTTTAATAGATCGAGACGAATTCATTGTTATCAAGGCTTTCAATTGTTATGGGTCAGCTTCAATTCCTTTTTCACTGATGACAAAACCCAAAAACTTCCCCGAACGAACTCTGAAGGTGTATTTTTCAGGATTTAACTTTAACCTGATTGCCCTTAAATTCAAAAAAGCTTCCTCTAAATCATCAAGATGCACTTCATCCTTTGAGCTTTTTACTACTATGTCATCTATATATACCTCCATATTTCTTCCGATCTAAGTAAAAAAAGCTTTATTCATCAACCTCTGATAAGTGGCTCCAGAATTTTTCAATCCGAAGAGCATTACCCTATAACAATGCAGGCCCCTATCAGTTATGAAAGTTGTGCATTCTTGATCTTTTGGATTCATTTGGATTTGATTATATCCTGCAAAAGCATCCATGAAAGTTAAAAAAAAAATTCCTGAAGTAGAGTCAATCAATTGATATATTCGAGGAACGGGAAATGGATATTTGGGACAAGCTCGATTCAAATCTATAAAATCCACACACATTCTTCATTTCTCATTCTTCTTTTTTACCACAACCGGATTTGTTATCCACAAAGGATACTATGACTCCTTTATGTCTCCGACCTTAGATAATCGATCCACTTCAGCAACAATCGTTTCTGCCTTCTCTGAGGAAAATGCTCTTCTTTTTTTAATAACTGGCTTAACCTTCGGATCAATAGCCAAGCTGTGACGAATCACCTCAATTGGTACTCCTGTTACGTCCTCTGTCCTCGAAGTGAAGATATCCAAATTAGAAGATAAAAAATCCAGCAGTTGTTGACGTGGAAGCGGGATCAATAAAGTTCCAATTCGAAACACTTTTCCTTATAAAAAAGTAAACTCTTCAATCTCTTCACTCGCTGTTGACCATGGGGTTTCCCTCAGATAGTCAACCATTTCTTCCATATCCGAGGGTACCCCTTCTAACTGCTATTCACGCATTAAATCTCCACTGCTGGATCCTCGTATCCGAAGTGCAGTAGCATAACATTTCCTTGTAACCTTTTGTTCGTCTCGGACGACCCCAACTCGATCTCCAACCATTTACTTAAAACACTGATGAACTGTAGACACCACCTCATACATTCTTGAAAGATATGATCTTCCAAAAATAGCATTATAACTTGTGGGACAGTCCACCACCACAAAAACTACCTAGATCTTTTTCTTAAATGGTCATTTTCCCAAACTCACTTCACCCTCGAATTCTTCAACAACACGAGCTGCTACACCCGTGAATTTAATAATTGTTCGATCCGATTGAGAAATATAAGGTGGATTTGTCATTCTATCATAGGTGGATTTAAAAAGGATATTAGCAGAATTGCAAGTGTCAATCAGCACACGTTGAATTTCGACGCCAGCCACCTCTGCTCCAATAACCATAATATTTTCATGTGGTCCTGTAGTACCTCACAGATCATCTTCATCAAACAAAATGAAGGGAATATCTTTATTTCCATACAGATGCGTAGACATTTTCCCTTCAATATGAGTTGTCAAAGTGACAACATGCCTCTTCCTCAAACTATCTGAATTAGCAGTCATCGAATCGCCTCCGAAAATGGCTAACGATTCAAAAAACTTACACAGCTCCCGCACACGTCCCTTTTTTATGGGCTCTTTGTCCGTCATTAGAAGCAATCTGTTCGGATCTTTTTCCACATAGTGAGAAAAAGCATCAAAAGGCTCAGCCTGTGAATCCAAAATCATCAAATTCTCAGCTGGTGCAGCTTTCGAAGTTGATGCAACATTATTTTTCGATGCGCTCCCTTGCGACTTCACATAAGTCAGGAGCTTTCCATTTTCAATCAAAAATTGAATCTCTTTCTTCAAAGCAATGTTGTCATTTGTATTATGACCAATATCCTTATGACATCTGCAAAACTCGTTATTCATTTCCTCCCTTGGCCTACTAATTGAGGTTGGCTTCCTAAAATTTACGAAGCTCTTAGTTTTATCCCAGATCACATAAACATTCTATGTCAGGTTAGCATGATATTCTGTTTTGAGCTATTGATCTGGTCTAGGCCTGTTGTAAGTGTTAGATGGAGCGTGATTTGAATGACCACCACTTCGAGGAAGCAAATTGTTATTCTTTTGTCTCAACTACTGATTACCATTTCCATTTTCATTCGAAGGCTGCCCCTGATTATTGGCTGACAGTCCTGAATTCTTCATAGTGCTAACTGGTCCACCTCGGACTCTAGTCAACTCCTCGACTTTAATCTGATCCTTAACTTGAGCCATCAAAGCTCCAAAAGTTAAGGCTCTTCTCTTCGTCGTCTCATTGGCCAGATCCCCTGGCAATTATCCTTGGCGAAAATCTGTCATCGCCACATTTTCCTCACAGTTTTCCAAACTAGCTTTGGTCAAAACAAATCTCTTTGTATAATCCTTCAATTTTTCCCTAGGTGCCTGCTTGCACTGAATAATGGTATCATCATTTGCTCTCATCTATTTGCTTCCTACAAACTGCCTTCGAAATGCAGTATAAAAATCTCTAAAATTTAAAATGGCCCCCTCGGAATCCATTGTACCACTTAAGAGTTGTTCCCTTAAAAGTCTGTGAAAATGCAAGACACACCAGCCAATCGTCATCTTCGAAGTTCATCATATAGTTCTTACACTGTTCGATGTGATCATCGGGATTCTGCATCCCATCGAACTTCTCTATCAAAACTCTTCGGATGCGTCATAGAACGAATTTCACTTATCAATGGAGAATTTATCCAATCGACACCTTGAACAAACTGATCATTTGTTCCCATTGTAATATATAGATTTTGATCAGTTTCAACATACTGATTCGAAGTGTTTCCTTCGCACCATGCAGAACGGGGAACATTATCCCTTTTAGATTTACTTTTCTTTTTATATTTCATCGACTGATCTTTGTCTGATTTATTTTACGAAGAACCACTATATCTTTTAAAACCCAAAGCTGAGATTTCTACCTCATCCTCACTAGAGGTCACATATTTTTGCGTATCTTTTTTCCCTTTACGGGATGAATATCGCTCTTTTGGAGACACAAAACGTGCTTTTTATGCTCAGATTTAGCCCGTCAATCATGAAAGGACCGATCTGACTGACCTCCCATCTCAGTCTATTTTGTTTCTTGTCTAACCTCGTATTTTAGCTTCACCGAGTGGATCTCTTGTTCCATTCGTTCATACTTCTCATTTAAAGCATTAATCTTGTCCAAAAGCTGGTTCATTCGAACCTCAATATCAGATTGAATTTGGATCAGAGATGATCCATCCGATCTACTTTCGTCTCTCTGCAAATTATCTTTTAGAGTTTTCATCGCTGACCAAAGCACAGGATTGTTCTTAGAATTCATCTTATTAATTTTGAACAAAAAATACAACAAGATTGTATCTGATGTGGTTTATTTTCGTTTGAGGGTAATTTTGTCTAGAGTTTTGTGGTATTTTGAAGGTATTTAATGTTTGGATAGAATGTAGAGGGAGAATTGAGCTGCCTGGTTGTATTTAATTTTCATTACCCTCACTTAATGAAGGTGTTTGGGTATTTATATCCTTATCCTTGGGCCACATGGGCTTTCGGGTTGTGCTAATGGATTCGGGTCGAATTTATAGACCCATTAGTTTAAGTAAGCAAGTAATTAGCTTAGTCATGAAGTGATTAAGTTTTTAATACTTTAGTTCAGTCCGGACAGTTCAGTAAGTGGAAGTTGTCCGAATTGTCCCTGTCCGGTTAGGTGGATGTTGTCCGAATTGCCCCTGTCCGGTTCTCATAAAGAATGGTGACAAAATCCGGACTCATCAGTATCTATTTCGAAGATAATAAGTTACTGATTTTTCTTATTCACTCCCCAGTGGAGTCGCCAATTTGATGAGTTAATATTTCACCTTAGTAAATTGTTAAGAGAGAAATCTATAGAGAAAAAGAGTTAGAGAGTTTTTAGACAGGGAAAGTTCAAGTACAAATGAGTTCAATAGAAAAAGTGTTCAACCCCTTTATTAGAGTAGCCTTGCCCTTTATATAGAAGAGCCAAGACTTAGTCTTAAACTTAATTTGTTATAAAAGAGGATAAATTGATGTTTAGCCCTTAACAATTATACATAATCACAAATACTCTCTAAAACTTACATCAATTACAATTTAAGGACAAAACTTACATTACTTATAACTAAATCCTTAAATTTACATTATTTACAACTTAGTCCTCAAAATCCTACTTCGATATCAATACTAACCATACAGTTTCTTGTGTATTGACCATACGTTTCTACTGGAAACAAACACCAAACGTAGTGATACCGAGCATGCATTTTTACTATAATAAAAAAGAAACTATAATGATAAAGACATACCTTTATCAAATTATTTAATACTAGTTTTGTTTTGTTTTTGCCAATTTTTCAAGCACTTTCGTCCAGAAAGTATGTTCTCGTTTTCCTCGAATCTGTTTTCCCACCATCAGTCTAACAATGCTTGAATCATCTGGTTAAGTTTAAAGTTATTTCCTCACTTTCATGTTTCAACCCAAAAACAGTTTTCACATTATTGATCGTTAGTTTGACCAATTTGGACCCAATTATGACAACTTCATCTTCCACTGAGTATATATTAATAATCTCGGTTATAATCTGATGATACTTTTTTTTATCAAAAACTTCTCATTGCACAGCTTATAAGAAGCCTTCAATATTGTATAAAAAGGTCTTTCCTTTGCATCCTCTATATGCTTGGTAAGTAATAATATTACTCTTCTATTTCATTAGATTCAAGATACTAACTAAACCGGATATGTAAAAGAAAGCTTTAAGAAATATTTTTTCTTACAAAATAAACACCGTGCAATTTTAGTGCTACTGACCATGCGATTCTAGTGAACTGACCATGCGATTATAGTATAACTAAAATATTCTATTTTTTATAACATGCGAGACGTTATGACAAGTAAACATGCAATGCATAACCATAAGTGCAACCATGCAATTCTTGTGTATGGAAGATAGAGATAATGCGAGATGTCGTTTGTATCTCACCTTTACGTTAAAAGCAACAAAAAAAATATCCCCAAAACATTAAAATCGGATACCAGAAAAAACATTACAGCCTAATTATAAAATGTAACAGATTATATGAAAATACACAGACCTTCCATACTCTGAACTATGTTTACCAAAATACAAAGTGTGAAGGTGCCTTGAAAAGGGCAGCTGATTTTGTTGATTAGATGAGCTCGTGACCAAAAGACCATGCGTTCGACCCCCTCTACAAACTCTTTCTTGCTTTGAGCATGTCAACTTGTGTGTTTTACCTTCTGACGTTGGTTTGCAGGCTATTGCGTCAGACTGAGGGTTTACCCTGTGCGTACTCACTGAGTAGCGACTGTGGGGTCCCTCTGAAAAAAAGTACAAAGACAATGCTACCCTAAAAACATAGAGTTTAACTAAGAATATAGTTGTCAGAGATCATTGAAATATAGAATATAGCTCAAAATACGTAACCTAGTTACCAAACACCTTCAAAATACAGAAAAACTTATAACTAGTACAATGAATACATGTCATTTGTTTCTATTAAAAGTACAAACACTATATATAGGTCAAAACTTATTCTATGATGATAAATTATACTCCAAATGTAAGAGAATATTCGTCGGAGATTGGTTGAAGTCTCGTCTGAGTTCTTCGTCGATTTCCAATATCTTAGTTTTTTTTATGATTTTTAGGGTTTAATGGATTTAAGAGGGAGGTAGTAGGGAACTTAAACGTTTTGATACAAAAGAGAAAAGGAATTAACCTTGATAAGGAAGAATAAAAGACAAGGAGGAAAGTGTGAAGAAGAAACTTGACAGGGGAAAATAGCACAGGAAAAGTGTGATAGGAGGAAAACGCATTGAGAAAACTGTGTGAGGACTGAATTGTACAAACTACATAAAGAGATAGCCAGAATAGGAAGAAAGTAAAATATAGGGACTAAAAGATGTAATTAACCAAAGTTAAAGCGTGTGGGGTCCGCAATTGTACTATAAAAGGACCACACACGCTTCACAAATCCCGAGATAAATAAAATGAGACTTTCTCTCTCTACTTAACCTAATAACCTTTACTTTCTCTCTCTAAAATTGACACTAAGAGATCTCTGTATCGCCGAATCGTCACTAAGTAATCCTCGTATCGCATAATCACCCCTGGACCATCTTAAAACTCTTTAGTGGCGCCGTCTGTGGGAAACGAAAATCGCTCTGACGACAATCGCTTCTTGGAAATAATTCCTATTCCGAGGAGAACTATGGAGGGCCAAGAGGGCGATTTAGTTAACAATTGCGAGGAGAACCTGGTGGGAGATGACTACCGGAACGATATGGAGTACGAGGGACTAGAGGGACAGCGAGTCGGAAATACCTTTGACGACTCAGATCTGTTTGCTCAGAGAAATGAGTTGCTGCTAGAAATCGAAAGGTTGAAAGCAGAGAAGAACCTCGTACAGGAGACTCTTCGATCCGAGATAAGGAGGGAGCCGGTTAGCGAAAAGGAAGATCACGAAACTGAATTTCGTCCCAAGAAAAGGGACGACCGATACCGGGAAGGCGAGCGACAATCGTCGAGGAGAAGAGAAAGACGACATGTGGATTCAGCTTACCTAAGTGACTACTCTCGATATAGCTCCTCGGACTCGTCCCCGCGAAAATACCACAGGAAGAAAAATTATGATCGTAGACACACCGATTTCCGAAGAGGAAGAATTTTTGAGAGGAAATCTCTGAGGGAGAAGGGTCACCACACTCGAGGTGGCGAATGATACTATGAACAGGCGAAGTATGCTGAGAGGAAAGAGGGCATGGGCCCTCGAACTTCGGAATGGCAGCATCAGTATACTTTGCCATCTGAGGAGGGTTTGTACTTTCCAAATAATGACAACCTAAGATCTGGAGTTTATCGTGCTGGTCACAATTGGAGAGCTTCTCCCCTGTCCCCGAACATTTTGGTGGGAAATCTTCCGAAGCACTTTGATATTTCGAAGTTAGAGAAATTTGATGGGACACAGGATCCGGATAATCACATTGAGCAATTTAAGAATTTTATGATCAATTTCG
Organism: Limnanthes douglasii subsp. nivea; assembly: GCA_036936605.1. NCBI lineage: Eukaryota > Viridiplantae > Streptophyta > Magnoliopsida > Brassicales > Limnanthaceae > Limnanthes > Limnanthes douglasii. The sequence continues at coordinate 139,680,959 of JAUPFV010000004.1, read as the reverse complement.
ACGACGATGAAAAGCTGCTATGCAGAGCATTTTCTCAGACTTTCAAGGGAGTAGCATCTAAGTGGTACAACAGGCTACCTCAGGGCTCGATAAAGAATTTTGATATGTTCTGGAACAGCTTCGGACAACACTTTGTGGGAAGCAAGAAGTTCAGAGCTAACGGAGACACGATCATCTATTGCCGACAGAAGGTTGGGGAGAGCCTAAAAAATTACACTAATCGTTTTGTTAAAACGAAAACGGATATGGAATATTGCAAGGGTTTAGTGGCGCTCGCGGCTTTCAGGATGGGCCTGCTCCCCGGATTGTTGAAGGATACGGTGGCAGAAAGTCAGGCGATGACTTTTGGAGCATTGCTAGATCAGGTTGAGAAGAGGATCCTGGTAGAAGAGACCCAAGCCTTGGAGAAAGGGTCGGGGGATCAGTTGGACCAGAATCAATTTCAAAGGACTGAGTCGAGCAACCAAGGCCCTCGTTCGAATGTTCAGACTAAAAGTACGGGTCAATATCCACCGAGGCAAAAGTCGAACCCGCAGTACTATGGCAATCAGCAAAACTACAATCAAGGAGCGAGACTCATGTCAAATAAATGGGTTCGACGCGACTATTTCGCGGAGTTGACAGAAAATGTTGCTGCAATATTCGACAAGGCGAAATCTACGGTCCCGTTCAGGAAGCCTTTCCCCATACAGACTCCGAGGGAAAGTAGAAGCGTCAATAAATATTGCAAGTATCATGAGGATATTGGGCACGACACCAAGGATTGCATAGCTTTGAAAAAGGAGGTGCAAGCCCTGATTGAGAATGGAATGTTGTTAGAATTCGTCAAAAAACACTCCCAGAAAAATGCCCTGGCGAAAGCTGTCTCAAAGAACACTGACACAGCCATGGTGATTTCCGAAGGGGTCGACGATTTTTACATTGAGCAAGAGTATTTAGATCCCAAGGTGGGAAGGAATAATGTGAACTTGGTGGAAGAAGAAATTCCGAAGGGAAGAGTGGACAGCCTTTGTGCGTTCTTCGATTCTTTGGCAATTTTTGGGGGAGACACTATTGCGGGAAATTCCAACAGCTCCCGGAAAAGGCACATGGTCAACCTGACCACCCAGATTGAGGCGGGAGTGTCGGCGCAAATGCACCGATCGCCTTCCCCAATTATTTGTTTCGATGATGATGATATGCGAAATGTTGCAGGCCCTCATGAGGATGCGGTGGTGATTGCAGCAGGCATCGCTGGTGATCAAATTCAGAAGATACTCATCGACACGGGGAGCTCCGCGAATATATTGTTTATGAGTACTTTCCGACGAATCTCTGACCCGCCTGTTATTCGAAGATCCGACAGGATTATAGTGGGATTTACTGGCGCTACAGCAGTGGTGGTTGGAGAGTTTCAATGTGTAGTTGAGTTGGTCGTGGGCCATTTAAGAAAGAGGTGGAGGTACTTTTTATTGTGGTTGACGCGCCAACATCGTATAATGCTATCCTGGGTCGCTCTTGGTTGTCCCGGATGCATGGCGTAATCTCCACAGTGCATCAATGCTTGAAATACGTGGTCGGGAACAATATTGGGATAATCCGAAGTAGCCAGCAGATGGCACGTGAATGTTACCAGATAGCCCTGTTCTCCAAGGGGGTTCAGGGGAAAACTTCAGACCAAGCATAGCAATTAAAGCCCCCCCCCCCCCCCCCCCGAAATCATCCCCTGTGATGATCCGAGGGAGGCCCCCGGATTTCAGGTCCCAGAAGAAGATTCTGCGACACACGAATTTGCGAGTGGCAAAGTTCTGAAGATTGGAGTCCACCTCTCTCCAAAATTTAAGGAAAAATTAATTGCTTTTTTATCTGATAAACTCGATATGTTTGCTTGGTGTGCACAGGATGTCACTGGAGTGCCATCGGAAATCATGTGTCATAAACTCGCGATACGGTTAGATGTCCGACCCATAGTCCAGAAGAGAAGACCTGTCTTCCCGGAAAAGGCCTCGGCAATTTTGTTGGAAGTCGAAAGGCTACTAAGCATAGGCCATATTCGCGAGTCGCGTTATCCCATGTGGGCGTCGAATCCGGTGTTAGTACGAAAGAAAAATGGCAAGTGGAGAATGTGTGTTAACTTCACGGACTTAAACAGAACTTGTCTTAAGGATCCGTTTACTGTGCCTCGCATCGATCAATTAGTGGATTCGACCTCCGGAAATCGACTGTTGTCATTTATGGACGCTTACTCGGGGTACAACCAAATCCGACTGGCCGCTAATAATGAGGAAAGCACTTCTTTTATCACCGGGCGAGGGTTATACTGCTATAGGGTCATGCCATTCAGATTAAAAAACGCGGGGGCAACCTATCAGCGCCTGGTCAATAAAACCTTTGAGGGGAAGATTGGGCGGAACATGGAAGCATATATCGACGATATGTTGGTCAAAAGTGAGCGGGACGAAGACCATTTCGCCGACCTGACAGAGACATTTCGAAATTTAAGAAAAGTCAATTTAAAACTCAATCCGGAGAAGTGCATTTTCGGGGTGAGGTCAGCAAATTTCTTGGTTACATGATCAGCGAAAAAGGCATTGAGGCCGACCCCGAGCAGTTAAAAGCCCTGACCACGATGACCCCCCCCCCCCCCCGAAATATTAAGGAAGTACAAGTTCTGACAGGAAGATTGGTCGCTCTGAATAGATTCATTTCTAGGTCTTCGGATAAATGTGCTCCATTTTTCAAAGTGTTGCGGAATGCGAAACAGTTTTGTTGGACCGAGGAATGTTCGACCACTTTTCGTCAAATCCAAGAGTATTTGACGTCTCCGGAAGTCTTATCTAAACCATTGGTAGGAGAGACATTAATTATCTATGTAGCAGTATCAGGATGTGCGGTCAGTGCCGTTCTCCTCCGCGAAGATGACTCTCTCCTGAAGCCTATCTATTATGTCAGTAAGAGTTTGCTGGATGCGGAGAGGAGATATCTCACGTTGGAGAAGGTAGCTTTAGAGTTGGTAACTGCAGCTCGAAAGATGAGACCTTACTTCCAGGCCCACCCAATCATTGTTCGGAGGGTAAAAAACACCAGTCATCCTCCACGTTTGCCGATTGTAACAAGTTAGTCCCTGTCCTTTGAGGTCGTAATAAAGGGGTCCTTGTCGTTGTATAGAGTAGAACAAAACCATCCTTTTCGAGTCCAGCCCAACATTTCTCCCCATTATACCCTTTGACCATCCACATCAGCTATCCACGTAGGACGCTGATGTGGCAACAGTAAAAATAGTAAAAGCAGTTTTTACTTTAACCCAACCCTTTAACCCTACTTCCAACCCTAAAACCCGACCCGTTAGCCCTAAACCCATCTAAAACCCAGCCCAACCCATCTAAATCATCATCATTTACTACTTTTCTTTTTAACTCGTCTTCCTCCTCTTTCCTCGTTGCTTCCTCTCTCTCTCATCTTTTCTCCATATATTATTTCTTTCAGATTCTCCATATATTATTTCTTTCAGATTCAACTTAACAGTAAACGAGTCACCACCGCCTTGCTTTTTTCTCTCTCCTGTACAGCTTTGAGCTTCTCGTTTCGTCTGATTATTAGCTTTTGATTTCGTTAAGCCTGACATGAACACGCGAAGCTTCGTCGCCGACTTCAGTATAGAAACCGGAAACTGAGCAGGTAACTTCCCGTTGCTCACTTCTGTCTCCGCTACCTGCTCGATTGGGACCAGTACTTCTTTTACAACCAAATCGTCGACGTCGGAGGGAGAGAGCGGCAAGTTCTGATCGGCACGGTCGATGCTGGAACCAGTACTTCTTTTACAACCAAATCGTCGACGTCGGAGGGAGAGAGCGGCAAGTTCTGATCGGCACGGTCGATGCTGGAACCAGAGGAAAAAATGAACTTAAACTCACGGTCGGACTCAACTTCTCCGTCGTTTTCACTACCGCTCTCCACTTATACTTTTTTCTTATCCACCTCTTCTTCGTCTTCTTCTTGACGAAGAAAAAATCGTCTTCGTCAATTTTCTTATACTTTTCTTTGCGTTTTCTTTGGGTTGAGAAGAAAAGTAGTTAATTTGTATTTTATTTGTATACAATGGGTGGAAGTGAAGGAGAAAGACGAGAAATTATTAAGAAACTACTATCTTATTCTGTTTTTTCTATTTGGTTTATATATTAAATCTATCGACAATATTTGTGGAAGGAAGCAAAATTGATGAAAAATGAACTGTGATGCCGGTGTGTTTGAAGGTATGTGGTCCATATGTAATAAAACTGTTGTTCAGATAAAACTAGGACATCAACAGAGATACACCACCAACCAAGCAGTCCATTGTAGCAACTGCTTTTCTAGCTCCACACATACCGTGCTATCAACATCTGAGCAAACTGGATCAGAATTTTCTCAAAGGTCAAGAGCCTTTATTATTATCTCTTGAAAGCAACCCAGAATCACAGCATTTAAATCGAAAAAATCGTCTTCGTCTTCGTCTTCGTGACAGGCTTGATCGTTTTCAGTAACTGTGGTGACGATTGTAGTGGTTTCGGAGGGGGTTAGGGCGGCGCGTGGCTTAGGTAGTGGAGAGTCAGCGGTAGTGGTACCGCCAGCGCCTCTCCGGTACTTGAGTAAACTAAATGATTCCATTGTAGGGAAAGCCAGACTAGAGTGTGTGTGGGTGTAGAAAAGAGATGAGATTCTGCTTTGGTTTTCTTGTCTACTTTTGTAGATAGAGAGGGAGAGAAAAGAAAAGAGTAGTATTACTGTTACTATTGTTATCGGAAGAGAATAGTAAAGAGAGGGAAAAATGGTGACAAGGGAGAAAAGATGAGAGAGAGAGGAAGCAACGAGGAAGCAACGAGGAAAGAGATAATATATGGAGAAAAGATGAGAGAGAGGAAGCAGCGAGGAAAGAGGAGGAAGACGAATTAAAAAGAAAAGTAGTAAATGATGATGATTTAGATGGGTTGGGCTGGGTTTTAGATGGGTTTAGGGCTAACGGGTCGGGTTTTAGGGTTGGAAGTAGGGTTAAAGGGTTGGGTTAAAGTAAAAACTGCTTTTACTATTTTTACTGTTGCCACATCAGCGTCCTACGTGGATAGCTGATGTGGCTGGTCAAAGGGTATAATGGGGAGAAATGTTGGGCTGGACTCGAAAAGGATGGTTTTGTTCTACCCTATACAACGACAAGGACCCCTTTATTACGGCCTCAAAGGACAGGGACTAACTTGTTACAATCGGCAAACGTGGAGGATGACTGGTGTTTTTTACCCTTGTTCGGACAACCTTTCCTCTGAAGAGTTTATTACAAAGGCCTGACATCTCTGGCAGGATGACTAAATGGTCAGTAGAGCTGGGAGTCTTCGACATAACATTTGAGCCTCGAACGACGATAAAAGCACAAGTTTTAGCCGATTTCTTGGTCGAGTTCCATTCGGATAGAGAGGAACAGGAAGTGCACGACTTTGTTGACGAAGAGGAATGGGTGATACGGACGGACGGGGGGTCGAACATTTCAGGAAGTGGGGCAGGTGTCCAATTGATTTCCCCGAAAGGGGTAGCTATGTTCCAAGCCATTCGTTTCAGTTTTAAGGCTACTAATAATGAAGCTGAGTATGAAGCTGTTCTAGCAGGCTTGCGTTTGGCTCAGATATGTAGGGCTCGAAAGATTAAACTGATCAGTGACTCACGGTTGGTGATAAATCAAGCTTCGGGCGAGTCCGAGGCCAGGAAAGATACGTTGATATAGTATTTGAAACTATTGAAAGATTTGGCATCTGAATTTGAGGGAGTCAAGTACGAGCATGTTCGAAGAGAGTTAAACGATGTCCTGGATTCTCTTGCCTCCGCTTCACGGACGGAAGGTTACCCGTGGGTTTTGGTTCAGGAGTTCCCTTCGATCTCGATTGGCGAGAAGCACACAATGAACATCTCGGAGGAAAGCAACGTGATTACGCACGATTGGAGGACGGTCATCATTGATTTTCTGGCCCATGACATTTTACCTGTCGAAAAACACGAAGCCAGGAAAGTTAGATTCAAGTCTCATGGTTATATTCTGTTGGGAGGAGTACTGTATAAAAGATCTCTGAGTCGACCATTATTGAGGTGTCTGAATGGGCCCGAGTCGCAAATTATCCTGTCCGAATTGCACGATGGTGAAGGATCTGCCCATTATGGGTACAAGGCATTAATTTGAAGGGTATTCCTGGCTGGCTATTATTGGCCCACTATCGCGGCCGACGCAAAAGATTTAGTCAAACGGTGTGACACGTGTCAACGCTACGCTAATGTGATTCACAAACCTGGGGTGTTACTTGAAAGCATTTCAGAAGCAGTCCTGTTTGACAGATGGGGTATTGATCTAGTTGGGCCCCTACCAATGGCGTCTGGGGGCAGGCAGACTATAATCGTGGCAGTCGATTATTTTTCTAAGTGGGTGGAGGCTGAGCCATTGGCGGGGACAAAGGCCAAAGATGTGATCAAGTTTGTCATATCTAACATTTGTTGTCGTTTTGGTGTACCATTGCAGATCACCACGGACAATGGACCTCAGTTTGAGAATAAGGAGTTCCAGAGCTTATGTGTATCGAGGGGCATACGACAATGTTTTTCAGCACCATTTCACCCTCAGGCTAATGGGCAAGTGGAAGTGACTAATCGCACGATTCTTGATGGTTTGAAGAAGAACTTGGAAGGGAAAGCGGGGAAATGGCCCGACTATTTACAGGAAGTGTTGTGGGCGTACCGAACGACTCCGCGAACGGTCACTGCTGTGTCCCCATTTTCCTTAGTCTATGGAATGGATGTTGTGGTCCCCCCAAAAATTCTGTTTCCCTCACATCGTGTAGCAATATATGTCTCCGACACAAATGACCGGAGTAGAGCACTGGCTTTAGACTTGGTTGAAGAAAAGAGACAGCAAGCACAGTTGACATCCCTCCATTATCAAACTCTCATGAGAAGTCGATACGCGTCTAAGGTAAAGCACATAGATTTTAAGGTGGGAGACAAGGTCTTGCGTAAATTTTTCTTGCACACTAAAGACAAGAGTTTGGGGAAGCTGGGACCGAATTGGGAAGGCCCCTATGAGGTCACCGAAAAGATAAAACCAGGCACATATCGGTTAAAAGATAAGGAAGGGCGCTACCTCCGTCTCCCTTGGAAATTGAGCATTTAAAATTGTATCTCGATTAAAAGAGCTAGCTGAAATTGTATTTCTTTTCCTCTTCTTTGTATCCCCCAGAACAAAATTTGGCGAGGGCACACTCTTTCCTACCCTATTAGGCACAAAAAGGTTTTAATGAGGTGTTTCGATGAGCCGCTTAAATACAAAGATTTCTTTGCCTTAACTATTTTTTGGGTCACAGTAACATGTGCCTCGAATTGTTGTCCCTTCGAACTATTTTTTGGGTCACAGTAACATGTGCCTCGAATTGTTGTCCCTTCGAACTGTTTTTTGGGTCACAGTAACATGTGCCTCGAATTGTTGTCCCTTCGAACTATTTTTTGGGTCACAGAAACATGTGCCTCGAATTTTGGGACCTTCAAACTATTCTTTTGGGCCACAATAACATGTGCCTCGAAATCTTGGTCCCTTTAACTATTCTTTGGGTCACAGAAAATGTGCCTCGAATTCTTGCATCTTCGAACTATTACTTGGGTCACCTTAATGTGTGCCTCGAATTTTGTTTAACCTTATTAATATTTGGGTCACACAAATGTGTGCCTCGAATTTTTATTTTAACCTTATTAATATTTGGGTCACACAAATGTGTGCCTCGAATTTTTATTTTAACCTTATTAATATTTGGGTCACACAAATGTGTGCCTCGAATTTTGTTTAACCTTATTAATATTTGGGTCACACAAATGTGTGCCTCGAATTTTGTTTAACCTTATTAATATTTGGGTCACACATAATAGTGGATTGAAGGATTTGTCTCTTCGGATTATTGAAGGGAACATAACATTTGGTGTTATAGATTGAACTTACGCATAAGCATAACAATTGATTGTTGATTGTTAACCTTACAAAATCGAACTGTCTTCTAAAATTAGCACAGTACAACATATCCCAATCACATTACAAAAAGAGGCCCTATTGGGCCATACACAAAACATTAACTACTTCTACGTCTTCACTAGTCTGAATTGTTCGAGGAGATACTCCTCTCAGTCTCTGGCTCTTCACTGTCACTTACCACTATATGGGGAGGACGAAGTTCGGAGGGGACAAGTTTCCAAAAGCTCCCTAAGTTATATTAAGGATGCTCAACATGGATTTGGGTAAGCAAACCAGCTCGAGTAGTGGCATCCCGAGCTTGCAGCTTGCTTGTGCACGTAGTTGTATAAGCATTCACAGCCTTGTCCTTCTCTTCCTCGACTTGTCCAGGAAAGTTTTCAACCCGTCTCAGTAACTGATCTTGGTCTACTGTCACCTTTCGAAGGGCCTCGGTACACTCTGTGAATCCATCACAAGCCAAACGATGTCCCTTTTTGTACTCAGCTATCAATAGCTCTTGAGCATCAGTCTTCTTTTTATACAAGTCCCTCTCCTCTTGACAACACCTCTCTAGCATTATCACGTAATTTCGGAGGCAGACAGATGCTCGTACAAGGCATCGGCTTGGCCCTCGATCACTGCATGTTGCTTCTTGGCCTCTTCGCGCTGAGAGGCAGCCAACAACGATTTAAACTTGTAGTGATTTTTGCGTTTCTCAAGGTGACGCATCTTTTTGCCTCTATTTACTGAGGTATGCAGCAATTTCCGAAGGGATAGTGAGAATTCGTCATCCAAAGGAACTTCGAAGGAGCTAGAAGGAGACCCTAATTCTGCAGAGTCAAACCCGGAAAACCCGCCTCTAAGAGTGTCTGAGTCAATATGTTGAGGAGGGTTGCTCCGAGGAATAGGGAGATGTGCTAATCTTGGACTATTTTCGAGGGGGACTGGGTGAGAAGCCTCAGTAAGAGGTGAATGTGGGGATTGATGAGAACTTTCCCTGGGAGAATGGCCACCTCTGTCCTCAGGTTCACTTGTGATTTCTTGGACATTTTCCTCTAGACCAGCCTCTTGATCGCCTTCGGGCGTCTCACCCCCCTCGGAGAATTCTTGGATGGGTTCGAGGATACCCTTACCCATCCTGTCTCTTGTCTTGGTATCCTTTTTTGAAGGAAGGATGGGAGCAGGGGGAGGAGGAAGGGAGTCCGATGACCCAGTATTGTTTGGTGGAGGGGGAATAGAATTCGATGACTCAGCAATGTTCGAGGGAGGAGGCCTTTGCATGTTGACCGGTCCTTCACGGTTTAGCTATTGAGTTGGAACTTCATCTTCCGGAGGCTCCCCAAGATGACTCTGCGAATGGGAGCGCTTGGGCAGATATACCACTATGTCTTTTTTGGTACACCGCTCCATCACTTCTCGCTCCGAGGGAGGAGTCATCAATCCTCTCATACTAATGCGATCGAGGGGATTGAGCCTCAACAATCGACTCCTGGCAAGATTGTTATCAGTAAAGCAGAGACGAAATCGGTTGTCCCATTGTTCCTTTGCCCACAAGCGAAGTTTGGTGAACACATTTGTGGCACCCTCAACATAGTCAGAATAGGGCTTGGATATCCCAATCATGTCTGCAACAAGTATCCAATATCAAGACCAGTCACAATAAAAAATTCGAGGAGGCATAAAAAATTCGAGGAGGCATAAAAATTCGAGGAGGCACTTACATTTATTAGTCCACATCAGAGAGAGCTTGTAAGGATTTGAGGGAGTGGCCTCTGACCCGGTCTCCCAGCAACCAGAGAAAAAGATAAACTGCTGCCTCCATTTCTTGTCAGCCTCTAGTAGATCTCTCAGGATTTTTTGTCCTCGATTGAAAGTCAATGAGTAAAAGGGAAAGAAAGGATTTTTGGCCAAACCAGCAAGGCCAATGATTTGCTCTAACGAAAATTCGAGACCTGAGAGCCTCGAGGCCATGATGCAGGCCATCAGAGTAAACCACATGTTGGGACCAACCTGTGAAGGGCAAAGGCCTATCTTTGCCAAATATTCGATGAAGAAGGGGTCTAAGGGATACCTTAGCCCCCAGTTCATGATCTCTATGTATACCACCAGCTCGTTGTCCCTCACTGATAAAGGTGTCTCTCCTTCAGAGGCAAATCTGATAGTAATATAGGAAGGGATGCACCATCAGGTCCATAGCATCGCCTCTTCGTCTTTTGAAAAGTACTTGTATCTGATGTTGGCAAGGGCTACCATATGTTTATTTTCGATGCCCCGAATGTTGCGACCAGCAATACTGTCTAGCTCCAAGGGCAGCACAATGTCCCCTTTTGATTTTGGAGCAATTCGACGGGCTTGCTCTTCGGATATTACTGGGGATGAAGAGGTTGCAGTGTTCAAAGAGCCTAAGGAGGGGATAATAGGTACTTTTGGTTCGAGGGGCTTTGTGGCAGGATTTTTCCCTTTGGCATCTCGACTCTCATCTCGCCTATTGAGCATGTCCTCTTCAGTAATGAGCGTTTTCGAAGGTGAAAATTGAGTTCCATGAACGGTCATGGACGGAGTGGAAGGCAGACTTGACCCATCCACTTCGTTTTTTCGGGGAGGACTGTCAGAAGTCCGTTGAGGGCTTGTAGATGTTCTTGTAGATATTCGTGCAGGGCTGACAAAAGTTCGAGGAGGCCTGCTAGACGTTCGAAGAGGGCTAGCAGATCTTTGAGGGAGATTCTCGAGGGCTGTTGATGAAGTAGGCTCCCGAATGACCAGGGGCGCCTCCCTGGCACGTTTTCGCTCATGAGAGCCTTTCCTATCCTTGTGGGACTTGTTTCTCTTCCCGGACGAGTGTTTGTGTTGCCTGTCCTTACCCATTTCTCCGAGGGGGTTCAAATCGCTATGCAAGCTTTGTCGAGCAACTTCGAGGGGGATAATTGCCGTCGAATCTGCTGAGGGAGGCCAGGCACCAAAGAAGGTAGTAGTCGATGGTGGGGGATGAGGCCTCACGTCTTCGCCGGCAGCAATTCGCTCTTCGAACCTTTTACTGATCAACAACCACTCAGGAATCCGACGGGGTTTATTCGCCAGCTTTATCTCTCTAGAAATGATTGAACAGAAGTTGAGTTAATGAAGAGAGAAGGTCAGTATTTATAGGTGAAGCTGGGCTTTCCTGACAGATCAGGCCCGGAGACTTTTTATGATGTTTGCCTAGGGACATTATGGTCCATATAGGTGCGAATTATTCTGACACCGGCCACAGGGGAAGATGAAGAGTTTTCTGTCAGAAAATGTCAGGGGAAGATGAAGAGTTTTCTGTCAGAAAAGGTCAGGGGAAGATGAATAGTTTTCTGACAGAAAGTGTCAGGGGAATAGGTAACGTTTTCCAGAAAGATGTGCTGACACATGTGTTTGTTCAATGACGTCATGATAAAAATCAATCCTGGCACCCCTTTTTAGCCTTAATCTGAAATCATTCGGGGGCTTATATGGCTAAAATGGTGCAAGGATTGGGGGGCTACTCGGTTAACAGGAGAAATTCGAAGAGCGATTTCTCGAGGAGTGGTTTGTGGCCCCGGTGGTTCGAGAAGCATTGTGAAAATTTGAAGAGTGACTTTTCGAAGAAGCAACTTATGGCCTCGATGGTTCGAGGAGCATTGTGGAAATTCGAAAAGTGACTTTTTGAAGAAGCGACTTATGGCCTCGATGGTTCGAGGGGTATTGTGGAAATTTGGAAAGAGAAAACATTCGAGGACAATGGCTTCTGCCTGTTAAGAGTAACTATTCGAGGGTATGTGAAGTGAGCAATTGGAGAATTATTCAGTCCCAGTAAAATAACTTTTACTAGGACTGGGGGGCTACTGATAAGGAAGAATAAAAAACAAGGAGGAAAGTGTGAAGAAGAAACTTGACAGGGGAAAATAGCACAAGAAAAGTGTGATAGGAGGAAAACGCATAGAGAAAACTGTGTGAGGACTGAATTGTACAAACTACATAAAGAGATAGCCATAATAGGAAGAAAGTAAAATATAGAGACTAAAAGATGTAATTAACCAAAGTTAAAGCGTGTGGGGTCCGTAATTATACTATAAAAGGACCACGCACGTTTCACAAATCCCGAGATAAATAAAATGAGACTTTCTCTCTCTACTTAACCTAATAACCTTTACTTTCTCTCTCTAAAATTGACACTAAGAGATCTCTGTATCGCCGAATCGTCACTAAGTAATCCTCGTATCGCATAATCACCCTTGGACCATCTTAAAACTCTTCAAACCTAAAACACCATATTTATATTAGTGCGTGTATTTTTATCCTTTTTTATGGTTGAGATATCTATTAACATTTATAAATTGTTCATCCAAAAATATAATATGAATGACCTTTTTAATACACATCACTAATTCCAATAGTTTTTAATGAACATGTCATGAGTGAGATTGTGGACATAATATTTTATGGGTGACTACACTAAAGATTGATTTGTTTTGAATATAATTTCAAAAAATATTTCCACACTAATATTAAATAAAAGTTTAATTAAGTTAAGTTTGTTCAAAAAAATAAAAAATTACCTTGGTACATTAAATTATATTTTTGAATTACACAAAAAAGTTTTGTTAATAAATTTTATTTTGATTTTTAAAATTCATTTAATTTATAAATTAAGTTTTTATCAATTTATTTATTTATGTTTTGATCTTTATTGATTTTTATTAATGATATAAATAATTTATCTTATTATATATATATATATATATATATATATATATATGAACGCGGAGTTTTCAACAATATTTATAATATAGTTTTCATAAAAATATGAATTATAATAAATTTAATTTATCACATCCAAGTCGGAAAATTAAATTTTAGGAAAACCATAAAAATAGGTTTGTTATATGACGAACATTCGTCCTAGAAGGATTTTGGTCAAGTTGAGCATTAATATATTTTTAAGACTACATCGAGGTCCATAAAAGGTTAAAAGCAATTGTAATAACTAGAAGTATAAATGTTAGGTCGATATTTTTTGAAAAAATCATTTTTGCACCAAAGCCATTTAGCTTTTTTATTTTTACCTCATTTCAACTTTCTTTTATCTTCTACTATTCTTGACCATTTTTTATACTTTCTTCTATATCTATCATCAATTATTTTCTTCATCTCATTAACTCGCGTTACTTCTTCCATCATTGTTATCAAAAGTTTGAGACTTTAACATAATCATCCAAACATATAAGCACATCACAAAATTGACGTAGTCTATGAAAATTATGAGGTTCCCATAAGAACTAATTTTTCAAAACCTTCAAAATCAAACTTGTATTCTAAACATTATTATAAATATCACAACGATGTAGTGCATCGAACTCAAGAATATTTAGCCTTGAATGAGGTGCAGAACCTCATCAACGAGGAGAAGTTGATAGAGTTTGTGAAATGAGGTACTATGGCCAAACCAAAACCTGTTATGGCAGAACCTTAGCAGCCACCGAGAGTTGAACTAGATCAAGTTGTAATGATCCTCGAACCTACAGGGCTCATTAAGCACTAGCCATCATGAAAAATATTTATGAGCACATTGACCATGATTCGTAATGATTTATTATTCTTATAATCGTAGGGGGTACATACCAAACTTTGAGATCTAGCACATGGGTAAACCTCGACGTAGTTTTATGAAACTCTTACCTATTTATGAACTTTGATGATGATAAACTTTGACGAATCGTGACACCATATGAATATGAAATTATTATTATCATTGAGATCACTAGAGTTGAGGTTTGAAGGATTGTGGTTGGCCAACGTCTTGTTCAAATTACTTATCCAAAGATGTATGGTGTAGCGATCTTGACACCATAAAGAGGATTGTGAGTAGGTTTACTAGGATAGATACCTCGTGCATGGGTAAGCTGAAGTTGGAGGCAGTTTTGTCCCGCGGGACCATAAAAAATGTGTAATACGTTTTTTTACGGTGGTGGATGCTCTCTCATCATACAACAAGATCTTTAGAAAACCTTGTCTCAACAAGATGCATGTGATAGTATAGAATTTCATTAGATTCTTTGTCTTATCATCAATTTTGCATTTTGGGTGTTTTTAGCTGAAATCATCATTATACTTTTTTTGAATTGAGCTCTAGTTTTTTGTGTTTTTGCTTCATTAAAGCTCTAAGATTTACTTATTTTTATCTGTACTAAATTCAATTTGGTGATATTTCATTCAATTTTTTATTGGTTTCTTTATTATAAAAGGAAGTAAAAAAATAAGAATCGTCTTATACATCACAAATGTGACAATTCAGATAGTGAAAACCCTAAAACTAGTGCTCCTCGTAGTGCTCTTTTCCTTAGCAATTTGGAAAAAATAGTTAAACATTATGTCCTTCTACAGAATAAAGTTTTGTTGGACACTTAGATGTGGACCATATCTCAGTATTACATGTAGATGTTGTTATATAGGTTGATGATATTCCAATTAGTTTTTCGATACGATAATTCCATATGAATTCGCTAGTGAACCCAAGTTAACATTTGTTTAATAGCTTGTTGAAGAGTCTGATATGATGAGTATTATTAATTATGAGTATGATTAAGTTCATCCATATAATTATAATCAATATAGAAAGGACTGGGTGATTTCAAAAATAGCATCATTTGGTTTCGTCAAATACATGAAACCTCATTGCACGTCGAGGAAGATGAAATGTTAACATGTTAGGGCTCTTTATGGAAATTAATATTTATTTGAGTCAGTTAGTTCTGAACACAACATAAGTTCTGATAGAGAGCATTATATTTGTTAAAAAATTCTACATATGATTTATCTGAATTCGATAGTGAACCCGAAGCCTTTTGAATGCTCTCGGATTTGGCAGTCGAAAGGTAATCATGATATCCGTCCTGCAATTTTATATTGTTATGTATTTATTTGTGTAAATAATGTCCTTATTTTAGAATATATTTTTATTTACTTCCAATACCAAAACTTGATTACAAGTCTTAAATTTTACGAAGTAGGAGTACGTTAAAACTATGTTGTAGAAATATAACATTTACTACTCTAATAATTATTTGTTGGTATTTGAAAATTTTGTAATTGGTAGCATGTGACATGGTATTTTCTGCAATGGATGATTCTATAAAATGGATAAGGATTATGAAGAAACTCATGTGAATATGTCAATAAAGGATGGAACAATTGCTGCAATGTTTAAGGCTAAAAGGTCCTCTAGTAAAAAGGCTGATGTGAGATATTCTCCTACCAGAAAGGTAGTTGCAATTTTTGTTTATATTAAAAAACTTCTAGCCAATATGTGGTATTCGAAAGAGGATTTATATTTTAATTCCCCAAGCAAGTAATAGAGATCGCAATGAAATAAAAAAAGGGGCTCTTGTTGTGAAGAACTTAAAGACTTCGGATGTCGTGAGTATTGATGATAAAGACATTGTTGTTAAGTATTTGGACGATTCAGTAGCCAAATATAATGTATAAATGATAAAATTTCCAAACTTAAGAAGATGGTCCAAATCTCATTTATGATTATGAGAAGAAAGAATCACAAGCACTATCAACTTAGGTAATTCTTTCACCTACTACCGTAGTTGATGCTACTTTAGAGCTAAAAGTTCTAGAAAAAATTAAAGGAGTTAAATTTGTAAGAAGGGGTCACTGAGACAAAAGCTCAATGCGTTGATGTTACCACTAAAAAGAGTAATTATTATTGAATATAACAATCGGTCGAGTAGAATGTCCCTACTTATACTATAAGACAAAAGAGACAATTATTGGTGATATTGTCAAGGAAATACTTTACTTGCATGAAAATATTAAATAATTTATATGATAAAAACCTACCAAGTAATTATAAGCATAATATTATAATGAAAATAAAAATAACAGGGGTACCGAATCCTTTAGAGAAAAAAAAATTGAAAGTTTATTGGGGTTTTAAAAAGACCATGATTGATGTAGTTTTTGGAAAAGTAGTATCCTTGTCCCATGGAATACTTAAAGTTGTATCAAATTCATTACTTCTGGTAATGTGGCGAAAGTGGTTAAAGACCAAATTGTTGTAACTGAAGCAAGTTTGTGTGCTAATACTTTTGTAGTTGTATATGATTCTTGTACGAATGATGATCAACTGAATGCTAAGAATGATGCAAATATTATTAAAGATTTCTGCCAAAGATCTAAAAGCTTTAGATAATGTGAGTTATGATGTCGATCCTGGCTTCAGCTCTTTAGGTGCTGGTGATCGTATATAGACCATGGAAAAGAATTATTCAAAAGTTCTTATTTCAGCTCCAGATGCAAACCTTAAAGTTGATACCTGTAATGTGAATGAATTTAATAAGTTAGTTAATGTTAATAGTGGTTGGCCAAGGGTTGAACAGTTGATGCAACTTATAAGTTTTTTTCAAAATCAGATCGTTGAAGTGCTTAATCATTTCCTAGCTTCAACCATCCAAATAAAGGTTCTTATTCATTTGTTTACTTTGGACTTAACCAATAGAAAAATAAATTTGAGATTGCATGTAATACTTTGTTATCACTTTTTTCATTGTGAATATCATATATTTGACTGAAATTTGTTGATTTTACAGAGAATACTAATTTATTTTGTTTTACTTTACAAAAGATGTGATCAACCAGTTTACCTGCTCTAGATGTTAGAACATTGTTAGAAAATATTGCATAGTCTTCTGAATATAGTTTAAAAATAAAACTCATATCTGAAGCTGAAGCTAAAGAAATATTGTGTATTGAAAATCAAGAAATGGATGAAGTTGAGAAGAAACTGAACTCTGAACAACATGTGATTTTTTTGTTAAAGAACAATTAGAAAGCGAATTGCAAACTGAGAAGGAGTTCAAGCTTTTGTTGACGAATGAATAATTTTATAAGTCTTTATTGGTAGCATAATCTAAATTGTATGCGTAACTTGTCTGCATGTCACCGTGAATTGAAGGATTTGGCTGGTAAACTAAAAAAAGAATAATGTCTGCAGGAAACTTAGCAAAATTATCTTTATTATCATTGCAAGAGAATACTTACAAGTAACACTATATGTCGAGTTATCTATATGGGTTGAGACTACAACCAGATTTCAGTATACAAATTATGAGAAATTCCTATGATGCAATGTTAAAGTTTGAGTCTAATTTAATACATGAAGTTCATAAGATGCATCATGATATACTAAAGGATCATTTTTGGTATTATGTTGCTCAAAAACAAAAAACCTCCAACTTGTCATTGGACTAATTCTTTGGATCGTGAACCCCTTACCAGATTGATAGAGGAAGGTAATTGGGTTGTTGAACCTAATTAAAGAATCTGAAGAGCAAAAGTTTTCCATTATAAGTTATTCTTTTAATAAAGAAGATAATATACTTAAAATTGGTAAAGCTTTAATCATTATGTATGCTTAAATCAAGTCAAGTGTCATCCTCTACGACGGTCTAACATTGGATTGCTTTGTTGGTTGAAAATATTCCTAAACCTCATGGATTTACCTCTTGCATATGCTAACAAATATACTTCTTTGGTCTTTAAGCCTAAGTGATATTCCCCTTAGCATTTTTTATTAGGAAAAATCATGTAAGCATGTCAATGTTCATGAACTAAGTCTTTTTATAGGACAATTTTGTAAGCTTTAACCTTTTAAAGTGAACTTATTCACTTATATTGTAATGGCTAGTTTGTTTTGACTTTTTTACTTGTGGTTAATAGTATACACTTTTAATTGAATACCTTATTGTTCCATTTGAAGTGATCAATTTCATAAGTATATATTTTCTAAGGAACACGTTGAGCCATTGCTTGAGTATACAAAACTTTATTTATATTTTAGGAATGTTTAAAACTATTTTTAAATTATTTTTAAGAATCATATGAGGAATATATTGACCCTTTAAAGTGATAGAGACTACATTTCATCTCAGTCTTGATAAGGGCGTAAATCGTCCAGGCCCAAGGGGCCGACAAGCCGAAGGCTATTTGTGCATTAGAATAATAATTTGCAATAAGAATGATAAAGCAAGAAATAAAAAGAACTTATCTTGTAAATAATAAGTATGTGAGTACGATTAGAGAAAATGAAAGGGTGGAATATACTAAAGTGGGTCACCCATGTAGGTTTGATCCCACTACCTAAATTATATAAGGCAAGATTCCCTTTATAGGGGGTGAACAATCGATATACAATACCTAATTTTTGGTATTTTATCTCTCTACATCCTGTGTTTCTCTCTCTACATACTATTTTAGTGTTATCTGATAGTGACTTAGGGTTCAGATATTTATGGAACCATTATTGGCGCCGTCTGTGGAAAACTTAGAAGTGACACCCGAAGATAGATTTCCCAAATTCAATACTCCTAAATCCCAAATTAAAAAGAAAGATGAACACATACTCCATAGAGGGACGGGCTGCTGGGTTGGAAGGCTTTGGTGTTGTATCCTACTTCGAGGACCCCCGATTCGCAGAATAATAAGTCAAAGAATAACATTATGACAACGATCAATATGGTCGGGGATGGAGCAAACGGTCAACTCTTATTGTGACCAAGCAACAGTTATTGGACAATATTTCCAAGTTGAAAGCTGAAAAAGAAGCAGCCATGGTCGACAAGAAACTAAGTTTGCAAATCTGAAGAGAGCAGTTGTCTCATTAGCGATAAAGAAGCAGAGAAAAATCGGGATCAGGATCGCGATGAAGATGGGAATCAGACTAATGGTCAAAACGATGATCGTCGTCGGGAACATTGCTCGTAAAAAAACCAAACGTTGCTACGATTCAGAACCTATCAATTCTTCATTTTATGACTCAGATGAGTCATCATCTCTAGACCATGAACACCAACGCAGCAAGAATAAAAATATGAGTTTAAAGAAACGAGAAGATCGACGTCGTGCCTCTTACTGATCGAAAATGTTAAAACAAAACAAAAACAGTATGGATAAGAGAATGCCTGATTCTTTGTACAAAGACATACCAGTCGTGGTCAATAGAAAAGAACAGACGGCATCGCACATCCCACTTCCATCGGGCAATCATAGCCTCGGGGTACAAGGTGAGCATGAAATTCGCCAACCCATTTAGGGAGGGCTTGTACCCGGACTCAGGGGCGGTACATTTAGGACCCAACATAATTGAAGTTCATCCCCTCTCTCAGATGAGATCTTTTCGGGGAATTTCCTAAAACGTTTTGATATTTTCTTACTAGAAAAGTATGACGGTAAGAAAAAACCGGGCAACCATTTGGAAATGTTCAAAACACTTATGATAACTTTTGTTAATGATGACAAGCTACTTTGCCGAGCATTTTCACATACGCTTAAAGACAGAGCTTTAAAATGGTATAACTGAATACCTCCATAATGCGCTAAAAGTTTCGATATATTTTGGGTCATGTTCAGATAGCAGCTTGAGGGGAGCAAGAACTTCCGAGCTAACAGAACACGATTTTGAATTATCATCAAAGGGTCGAGGAAATTTTGAGGGACTACACTAGGAGATTTGTGGAAGCCAAAACCTATCTAAACCATTTTGAGGAGACCGTGGTGTTAACAGGGTTCAGACTGGGTATGTTGTCTTGACCCCTGAAGGAAGCTGTCACCAAGAAACAAGCCTTCACTTTATGGGCGTTATTAGCTCAGGTCAAAAAGAGAATCCTGATTTCGGAAACTCAAGCATCTGAACTCATTGTACTCTTGCAGCAAAACGCGTAATCCTCGGTCGTGTCATACCAGCAGGGTCATGTGTCGATCCCACAACCGCAACCGATCAGGACTTACCCATCCGCCTAGGGCTGTCAAAAAAATCCGAAAAATCCGATATCCAATCGAAATATTCGATATCGAATCCGAAAAAAACGGATAATATCCGTATTCGAAAGAAAACGGATAATATTCGTATCCAAATTCGTATCCGAAAATAGCGGATATGGATATAGACATACCCGTATTCGAAATATCCGATATCCGAAATTGTATAAATAAATATATATATATATATATAATTTTTTTTATTTAAACATATTTTTTAGCTATCCCACATCGTAAAAAGCAATTAGTTAAAAACTTTAGTGGATATTCGGATTTGGATATTATCCGTATTCGGATAATATCCGTCGGATACGGATTCAGATATTATTTTTAAAAAAAATCGGATTCGAATTCGGATTCGAATAGTGATTTCGGATTTCGGATTCGGATTCGGATATAGACAGATTCGTATCCGAAATATCCGTTTGACAGCCCTACATCCGCCCAACAGCTCCAACCAAGAATATCAGGTTCTCAGCCCTGTCGTGCAAGGAACAATCATCAGATAGTGAGTGTTTAAGCAGCACCCCAACCCATATCAAATAAATAGATCTAACCCCCCACCCCCCCCCCCCCACTTTGCTGAATTGACTGTGTGTGTGTCAACCATCTTCGAGAAAGCAAATAAATACATCCATTTTTGGAAGTCGTTCCCAATACAGATCCCTCGAGAAAATCGTAGCAACTAACATTGTAAATACTTTGATGATGTTGGGCATGATATGAAGAATTTCATTACATTGAAAAAAGAAATACAAGTGCTTATAAAGAATGGAAAATTAACAACTTTCCTCAACAAGAAATCCCAACATAATATAGAGAGAAGAGAGGTCATGGTAGCTCCAAAGCAGGAAAGTACCTTGGCCATTTCGAAGATCACCGATACTTTTGATATAACTTTAGAGTATTTGGATCCAAAGGAGGATCTGAACATAATCAACTTCATGGAAGAGATATTGCTCGAGCCTAGAGGAAATCTTAGAAGTTTGTGCAATTTTTTTGAATCACTAACTATCTTTGGAGGTGATTCCACGGCGAGATAACGAATTTCTCTCGGAAGAGGCACATTGTAAGCTTGGCCACAGAGTTAGAAGCGGGGCTTTTGCCCCACCTCTATAGAAATGCATCCCCGATAACGTGTTTTGATGACGATGATATGAGAGAAGCTTCCAGACCACATGTGGACACAGTGGTAATAGTGGCAGCAATTGCTGGAGATGAAGTTTGGAAGTCATTGACAGATACCTGCAGTTCCACCAACATCATTTTCATGACAACTTACGAGAAGATCAAGAGACCGTCGGTCATCCTCCAATCTGAGCACACTATAGTCAGTTTACTGGGGCGACTACAGAAGTGGTAGAATTGGGTTGGGGACCTTTTAGGAAAGAGGTAATGGTGCTATTTATTATGGTAGATGCTTCGACGTCATACTACACAACGTTCGGTAGATCTTGGCTATCTAAGATGCACCCAGTTCCATCAACGGTTTACCAATGTTTAAAGCATGTGGTTGGTAATAACGTGGGGACTGTGCGGAGCAGCCATAAGACAACCAGAGAGTGCTACCGAATAACTTGAGCAACAAAGACTGATAAAGAAACTGAATCGTTGAGAGATTAACAGTTAGTGGGGCCAACTTTAGGGTCCAATCTTGTGTATGATTCAAGGGAGGCCCCCAGATATCTGGTATCCGATGAGAACTGTGAGAGCTACGCTTTTCCCGAATGAAAGATATTGAAATTTGGAACTAATTTATCTTCGGAGGTTCTGGAAAATTTTATTTCCTTCTTATTAAAGATTAGATATGTTTGCTTGGTGTTCTAAGGATGTGATAGGGATCCCTAAAAGCGTGATTTGACATAGCCTTGCAATATAATGAAACGTCCACGTAGTTATTCAGAAATGACGGTCTTTTTCTCATGATAAGGTCGATGCAATTATCACCGATGTGGATAGGTTAACAAAATTAGGAGATATCTGCGAATCTCAGTACCTTTTCTGGATGGCCAACCCCATCTTGGTCAAAAATAAAAATGGAAAGTGAAGAATATGTGTGGACTTCACCAAAATTGATAGGGCACGTCCCAAAGATCCATTCTCGATCGTGATGATCGGCCAATTGGTGAATTCCATGTTAGGTAACAGATTTATATCGTTCATAGATGCCTACGCAAGGTATAAGCAGATCAGGTTAGACCCAAATGATCAGGATAACACGTCGTTTATATCAACGAGAGGCCTGCATTGTTATAAAGTTATACCTTTTACTCTAAAGAATGTTGGAGCCATGTATCAGAGGTTAGTAAGGAATGCTTTTGAAGGACAGATCAGGTGTAATGTTGAAATGTACATTGATGATATGTTAGTCAAAATTACAAGGGGCGTTAGTCAAAATTACAAGGGGCGACGACCACTTTGCAGACCTTGAGAAAATATTTGAGAACTTGAAAGGATAAATTTAAAGCTAAATCTGGAAAAGTTTACATTTTGGGTTTGGTCCGGGTAATTATTTGGCTATATAATTAGTGAGAAAGAAATAGAGGTTGATTCAGTTCAGTTGAGTGCCTTGAGTACAATGGTTTCACCTCAAAATATAAAAGAGGTTCAAATTTTAACATGGTGTTTAGAGGTTTTAAACAGGTTTATATCTTGATTCTCATACAAATGCACTCTATTTTTTAGGTACTAAGACGAGCCAAGGATTCCGATTGGACCCCATCATGTACCGAGGCTTTCCTCGGTATAAAAGAACATTTATCCTCTACTAATGCGCTAACCAAGCCATCACCGGGTAAAACGTTGTTTTTATATGTGAGTAAGAGTTTTTTAGATACTGAAAAAAAATTATATGAAGTTAGAGAATTCATCTCTAGTATTGGTGAACGCACCTGAAAAATGCAACCTGATTTCCAGGCTCATTCTTTAGTGGTTCGAACATCGTTCCCATTGAAAAACATGCTGCAACGCTCTGACATTTCAGGTCGAATGACTAAATTATTGGTAGAGTCGGGAAATTTCGACATCAACTTCTAACTAAGGATGATGATTAAAGGTCAGGCGTTGTGTGACATTTTGGTTGAATTTCACTCAGAGCGACCAGACATGGATGTCGATCAAGAAAAGGAACCAACATAATGAATTATTCGAACATACAGGGGGTCAAGTATTAATAGGTGTGAAGCGGGTGTCCAAGTAACCACTCTTTTGCGAACAACAATTCATCAGTACATACGGTTAAATTTCATAGCTTCGAACAATAAGGCCAAATACGAAGTGGCGCTAGCAGGATTAAGACTTGCGCAGGTTTGCGGGGCCCGACGAGTTCGGTTAATAAACGATTCGCAACTGTTTATTAATCATGCAACAAGAAAATGCGAGGCACGAAAGGAGCATCTGGTTTAGTATTTGGCGGTGTTAAGAGTTTTGGTTGCAGCATTTGAGAATGTTACATACGAACATGTCTATAGAGTAGAGAACGTAATAGTTGATTCATTAGTAACTATGGCATCCACCGGAGACTACCCCTGGATTATAACGTAGGAAGGCCCATCAATAATTAAAGGTTATGAGCTGACTTCTCGCCCCGAGATAATTTGTCGAATATCGACAATTATTGACAAATATTGAAGGTATGGTATTAGGGAGTTTTTGGTTCATAACACTTTACCTGTGGATAAGGTGGCGGCAAAAAAAGTAGGATTCAAAGCTCATGAGTTTGCGGTCCTCGGGGGAATACTTTATAAAAATTCTTTAAACATACTTTTGTTAAGGTGACCTCGTAAAAACGAATCACATATGGTATTGTCCAAACTTTTGGATGGGGAAGGATAGGATCATTGCGGGTACAAATCTCTGATTAAAAAGTTTTTGTTGATAATATTTTATTAGCCCAGGATAGTAACCGATGCTAGATATTTGGTCAAGAGATATGAAACGTATCAGCAGTTTGCAAATTCAATTCATATGCCCGCTGCTCAGGTCGAGTCTATTATTGAAGGATTACCGTTGGATCGATGGGGGGTTGATTTAGTAGGGTCACTACCGACTGTTAAGGGTGGCAGATAAATGAGAGTTGTGGCAGTGACCTATTTCTCTAAATGTGTCAAAGTCGAGCCTCTCTCGAGGACAAGGGCAAAGATGTAATAAATTTCATTTGGTTAAACTTTTTTTTGTTGTTTTGGTATCCCAATGACGATAACTATGGACAATGGTCCGGAGTTCGATAGTGGTGAAATGAGGACCTTTTGCTCTTTCCAAAAAATCCAGCAATTTTTTTCACCTCATTTTCATCCACAAGCAAATAGCTAGGTCGAGGTGACTAACATAATTATCATTGATGGCCTTTAGAAAAATATAGAAGTGAAGGTTGAGAAATGACCAGATTATTTATAGAAGGTACTATGGGCATACCAAACTACTTTTCCTACTGTGACTCGATAATCACCCTATGCGTTGGTGTATGGTATCGATGTTGTGATACTCTCAGAATCTATGTTCCCATCTTATAAGGTTGAACATTATTCGGGAAGGCTGACGCATTGCTTTTGATTATATTAAGGAAAAGCGAAGTCGAGCGCATTTAAATTTGTTGTATTATGAGACCTTGATGCAAATAATGTATGCACCGAAAATTCGACGAAAAGAGTTTAAGGTTGGTGATAAAGTCCTAAGAAAAGTATTTTGCATACCAAGGATAATAGCCTTGGGACTAAATCTTTTGACCACCTTTTTCATGGTATGCAAGGCGTTGATGGCCTTCTCATGCTTGCTCCATGATTTTTGACAATTTGTCTTTTTCTCTCGAAGCACGCGCTGAGCTGATTTGGCCCATGTATTGGCACGATCGACCTGTTCCCAAGTATCTAGCTCCCACTCTCTCACGCAAAGATCATGCTCCTTAAGGTGACCCTCAATTTCTGATATTCGGCCCTGAGCCTCTGCAATTTATTTGCTAGCTTCTTTATATTCCTCTCCTTTATAGCTAATGGGGCCAGCATGTGATAGAAGGAGCATGCAATTTTATTCGACCGACTGAGCTAAAAGGAACCAGCATGGGAAGAATCATCTGACAAGTCATTGTTAGTTGGACAATCATTTTGGACAATAGGAAGCATAAATTACCAATCATCTAGCACTATGACTTCGTCATAGGGCGATATGTTGACTACTGCGGGTGACAAGTTGATTTCCTATGGTCGGTAAGGTGGTGGAGTGTCCCGACGGTTCAGAGGGCTTTGAATCTTCAACAGCGTGATTGTTGGTTGTTTTTTATGTCTCTACTGCACCAAGATCCTCCTCGATTTGTATGGCATCAATTTCGTTTCTAGCAAGACTCCCCTAACTACAATGCTTTCTTTATTTTTCGCCGACCGCGTATCTGGAAATAATGTTTTCGTCAACTAAATAGTTGACCCCTGTATTGTTTGGAAAGGGTCGGAATTGTGGTTTTCTCGATGCAATGGGGCCGGATGGAGGGACAATTATAACTTGGGTTATCTTTTTCTTGGTCACTCGTGTCTTTTTTACTCTACCTTCGCCGACTACCGTTATTTTTTGTTTCTCCCCCCCCCCCCCTTCCCACCCTGAGGTTCATTTTTTATTCACGTCTGCCTGGATTGGCACCCGCATTATCAACAACATCGTCATCCAGAACTTTTATTTATGGATTAACATGTCCCACCTAACCTCGGCTACCTCAGGGTCGGTGAGTTTTCTTTTTTGGACCGGTGGTTGGGCGCCCTCTTGCTTTTAGGAACCAGAACCTTAGCATAAGGGGCCTGCACCCTTGCAACCAAGTCAACGAGGTTGGGAGCTGTCATTATTTTATCCATAGTCAGGTCATTCTCCGAGTATGACCAAAGGTGGTTATTGATTAAGTTAACGGGTATGAAGCACCCCCAACTATTTCAAGCCCAATCACGCAAACGGGAAAAGGTTTTCTTTGCCAACACTCGGTGTTCCTTCTTCAGATCTTGAAATTTCGTTATCAGAGCTGTCAAAAAAGGGTTAGTGAGCAAAAAACCATTATTTGCAACCATCCTGAACCCATTTCAAAGTGATACGTCTCAGCAGTTCGTTCACTATCGGCCTCCAACAGTTCATTCACTATTTTTATGTTATTGGCCAGGGGAATGTTAGAAGAATGATAACTTAGATACCTCTGATATGCCAGTAATTGCAAAAACTTCTCCATCAGTATCCTTATCTCTGCCAAGCGCGACTTCATTATGCATGACATTAATGTGAACCAAGCGTTTGGGCTGGATTGGGTCGGATAGAGCTCAATTAGCTCAAATTACCTTACTATTTTTGGATCCAATGGAAACCGGATCCCCTAGTCCAGCACGTTAGAGAGTACTGCTCTCTCTCTCTCCCTTGCCGATAAGGGTGATTCTCTAAGCGTCAGGAAACGGATGTTAACGCACTTTCGGATGCCCCAACTAGTCTCCAGCTCTGACATTTTGCCAGCACTGTAATAAAGATACTTGTGGTTGTAGATGGAGATTATGGGTTGCCTTATCAAGCCATTATGATAGTCGGTCATGTTCCTTGGCTATTTATAGAGGTAAGAGCTCATCCTCCTGGTATTTTATGCAGTTGGTTGTTTGTCCTCTCTATGAACAATAGCAATCGCGTCAACACCGGGACTACTAGCAACATCGGGGTCAAGGGCGGCATTGAGTTTTTTGGTGGCCTTAGTCTTAACAGCGTCGGTGCTACATTTTCTTTTGTATTTGCAGGAAATGTCCCTTTGGCGACATTTAATTCCTTGGGGGTGGTGATGGGGGTGGTTCGGTTGGTGTTTGGTTCGGGTCAGTTATCTAAAGGAATTGGCCCGTTTTTAGACTTGCCAGCATCATCTTTTTTAGTCCGTTCTATATCCAAAAGTGACCCGCGCTGCATTGCACCTTTAGCAGTGATAGCGGTATTAGGATCCGTTCGAAAGCCTATAATGTTCAAACTTATGTTGGCATACTCGGGTGCGTCGGATGATGATGAAGAGCTTGAGTCCCTCGTTGCCAAAAAATAAGAATGGGGATGGGTTTTTTAGCAAACTCTCTTTCTTTGAGTTGGAAGTTTGGCCAAGACCAGCAAGTCAACTTTGACAAATTTGAGGATCTGGATTGGATCGTCAAGTTGGGACATAAACAATAAGAGGCGATTGCGAGGAATAATTTTGGTTTCTAAGAGAACGATTCCGATCAGGTTTGAAGGTCCCGTACGAAGTGGTATGAGAGGATAACCTCGGATAATTTTCGATTACCCCGTTGCTCGGTATTTGGAAACTCTATCATAAATTTTGAAGTAATCTTAAATGCCGAATATGGGCTTTTTATCAAGAAGTATTTATATAGGATCCACCCCCTCAATGACTATATTCGTAAGGAAGTGCCATCGATTGAGCCTCGGGAAGCCCATGAGTTATTTTTTGGAAATACGAAATGACACGCATTGAGTTGTCAGGGGACACATGTTCTGTCGTGACACCTCTACATGGCTAGTAGACTAATGCAATGAATTGAGCCTCGGGTAGTTCAAAACTCATTTTTTGAAATTACGAGTGACGCACATTAAATAACCCGAGGCCACGTGTCCTGTTGTGATACAATCTTCACCTCTTTAGGGCTAGTTGACTTGGCCTAGCTAAATAGAGTGAGTCGGCTCAATATTCGTAGTCCCTAAGATATTTCTTCAGCACCTCTGATAGTTTAACATGCGTCAAAATCCCAACCCAAGAAAGATGATAAGTCAAAGTCGTGGAAACCTGACCCCAAGGAGAACAACAAGGTCTTTGCTCAATTGTCTTACAAGGACTATGAGGGTACTAATAAGGGCGTAAATTATTTAGGTCCAAGCGAGGCGACAAGCCCAAGGGTATTTATGCATTGGAATAATAGTTTGTAGTAAGAATGATAAAGTAAGAAATAAGAAGGACTTATCTTGTACATTATAATTATTTGAGTATGATTAGAGTAAATAAGGGATGAAATATACTCAAGTGGGTCACCTATGTGGGTTTGGACCCACTGCATTTCTATATAAGGTTTGCTAGTCTTATATTTTTTTTTATACAGAAGTTACATACTTAAAGGTGTTGAATACTACATTTCATCTCAGACTTACCGTAGATTTTCTTCTTGTATTTTAGCCAATTCCTTAGATTTAGTCCTTCTGTTTTAGTTGAATCATTAAATTCACTATTTTCACTTTAGTCGAATTTTTAGATTCATTTCATTCTTTTCACAGAATTATGTGGCATTATCATTCAGAAATTGAGTTCCAATGTCCACTATGATGACCCTTTGAACTCTATAGCAATATCAGATGTATGTAACTAAGAAGTTAACCACCCTCGTTGATGTTAAATTTGTTAATGGTTGTGACTCTAGCCATTTAGAGAAGTAATATACTAATATCAAAAACTTTATTCCCCTGGAAGCTTTAGAAAGTGGGACAGTATGTCAATGACCTATATCTAAAGTGGAATTTCTTCATATATTATTTTAAATAGTACGACCATGACTTAGATAGAATAAACTAATATTTGGCAAATGTCACGGTGTTTAACTTGATTTTTTGCATCTTATATTATTATGGGCCAGTAGTACGCTTAAAGAATAACTATTTTTCGCAAGGCCTTATATCCATAATGGACTTCCTTATCCATCATGAAGTTCTTAAACTATAAAGGATGCTTCTTCTAGGCCCAAACATCTGAGCAGATGTTTGGTAAACCCTTGCTTGTATAGTGTGTTAGATACCCTTACAAAACTTGTTGGTGTTATCTTGAGTTTTCTTGCCTTGTTTTATTTTCGGGTAATTCATTCAGTTAAATACTTCTAATGGGGGTTGTCCAATCATTCTCTTTACATCCGAAGTCCAATTAAATCTCCATGCGCCTCTTAGTACTTGAAATAAGATTTTGACATTTGCCTGAGAATTTGAAAATGAATCTATTTAGGGCTGCCAATTTATGTGTCATAATTTGTACTTTCTTAGTTTCCCTTAAATCATACATTGCAACCATCTTTGAGAACTGAGTTGAATATGTTTCAATATATTCTCCACTAACCATGTACTCTAATAACTTATCAGATTTCACACCAAAGGTGCACATTTTCGGGTTTAGCTTCAAGTTGACCTTTGTGAGGTTTGAAAAGGTCTTGGCCAAGTCATATATATTCATCATCTTATTTTCTCGTGACTAACATGATATCTTTATATGTTTTGATATTTTGGCCCAGTTGATTTTCATCTTGTTCACAGTTCGTTGGTATGTGGATCATACATTCCTTAAGCCAAATGATATCACCTTGTAGTAAATGAAGTCCTCACTCGATTATAAACGTGGTGTACTCTTGGTCATCCTCATGTATTTAAATTTTAGTATACATGGAATATGAATTCATAAAAGATAGCATTATATTCCCATAAGCAGTATCCATTAGTTGATATATTCTTGACAAGGGAAAATGATCATTCGGGCAGTCGTGGTTGAGATCCTTGAAGTTTAGCATATTATCCACTTGTAATTATTTTTTATTTACCAATATTAGGTTGTAAAAATCTAGAATATTCCCTATGGAAGTTAACTCTTCCATCTCTTAAATATTTGCTTTTATCTTTTATTGTGAGTGTGACCTTATTTTTTTCTTTGTTTGGTTGAAAAACATTTTTGATTGATAATTTATGGCACACAATCTTGGTTGGATCCCTTGTGACATCCTAGAAATTCTAAGAAAATAAATATTATTTTGTAGTAAATCGAGTAAGTTATGCATTAATTTTATAAATATGTCTCGGCCAAATTGTAATATATTATCTCCTTCCATTATAACACTTTGTATTTCTTCTCCAGACTTTATTACGTGATGGGGATTTAATGGGATCATCCGTATTATCAAAGACGATCGAGCCCCCTACGGATTTTTATTTTGGTTGTTGTTGTTAATAATCTAGATAATTTGCACAATGTTCTATGTAAGTCTTTTGGTTTTCTCTTCACTCCTACTATGTCGTTGATAGGGTACTTGAGGAATTAATTAACTGTAAATACTACAACATGATTTTGATTCACCCATGATCTTCGCACGACTAAACTATATGGTGAGGTAGCATTTACTATCATAAATGGGTAGCAAACCTTCTTCCAAAACTCCTACTATAGACTACATCCATGTTAAGCTCTCCATGAACTTGTACATCTGCACCTGTGAATAATGTTAGAATCATTTGGGATGAGATAAGTTATGGAACACCTCTCATTCTGTCATATGTAATCTTATACAAAATATTGGCCAAACTCCTTGTATCTATCATAACTCGTTTGATTTATATTCCAGTTAGTTCGATATTGATTAGTAACACCATATAGTGTTGTCACTCCTCTCTAATCATCATCATAAAATGCATATTTTAGGTTTGGGGTCCAGTCTAAGTATGACAGTGTTTGACCATCTTCTTGGACTTTATATCCTCTAATATATATATATCTTCCTTAAGTTCTTGGTGATATATGAGCCAACTATGGCGTACACAGTTTTCCAATTCGGGTAATGATAGACACAATTTATGTGTCCAAATAGTGATTTTTTTCTCGAAAGTTGTATTGTAATCTAGAGCTCTCAACTCGTCTTCTCTTTCTTGTGTTGGTCTTTCATTCCTTGACGATTGGTCTCGGTCAACATCATTACACCTTGGTTCATTTATTTTTTTTATTTTTAACAAACTCTAAAAAAATTCCATCATTAATCATGTTTTATACTTGATCATGTAAATTCAAACATTCCCTTGTGATACGAACTGAACCAATAATAAAAATAAACCCGAATCAAATTTGATATAGAAACCCAATAAATATCATGAATGGATGGACCTTGACTTTTTTCTTAGTAAGGCAAGAACTTTGGTATAAATAAGACGCTACAAATGGGATGTAAAACCATTTGATAGTTAGAAATTGTTAACAAACAGCTAAAGAGAAACATTTTCCAATATTATTTATCATATTTTTTTCAATATCCCTTACAATGTACAAATGATTCTATATAAAACTAATAAAACCTTATAGCTTTCAATCGAAATTAAAACAACATTTAAATTTGGTCATTCATTTCTTAATTTACAACAACTTTTATTGACTAAGCTCTTAATAAATATGACTTTTTAGCTGCTCATCATAAACATTTTAATGTTGTTTCTTTACTCTTTTTTGCAATCCCATTTATTGACCTGAATTCTAATAAAATCATTATTGATCTTCTCTTAAAGAAAATATTAAATTCTTCTTATATTTGATAGTTCTTTTTTACCATTTTAATTAACATAATTTGGCAGCCTACATTCATATTTTTCCTCCAGTCTTATAAAAAGCTTGTCCTCAAGCTTTAATACACGAAGTATGATTGCAAGTGTACGTCATATATCAAAAATTGACTTTCGCCGCTTGTTAACCTTTTCTATCAAATTGTTTACAAGATTCATCTTTTTAACTTGAAATAATACGTCAAATAGATTCCACAACATACAAGTATATGAAACTATAATAAACTTGATTGAATTTGAGAAAATCATGCAAATAAGAAGTATAATAACCATAAGGGGGAATAATAAACTCAAAATTATCTACCAAGACAACCTCTCATCTTTTAAATTCATTTAACGTATATAACATTTCAATATTTTGCACAGGACGTCTTTGATACAATTGATAAAATCTTCAATATTTAGTTAAATGTTTATGGGTATATTATGTCTAACTTTCTACAAAAAAAAACATTAGGAGAAATGTCTCATAGTTTATTTATGAATCATCTTACACAAGAGGTATGATTTTAGACACTGAATTGATAAAAGTATTTAGCATAAATTCAATGTTTTTGGCATGAATATCAAATTTAAATTAGCAGTAAAGACATACCTCAATATATCAACTTGCAATTTGAATTTGATCCCTCTATATATAAATCCAATTGTTTTTTTTCATATAAAAATAATTACAAGACATGCAACCAACTTCTGAAATTGTTTGGTATAAGTCTCAACACTTGAATATTGATGAATACACTATAACATTTTAGAAATTGAATGATCATAGTTGGAAGGTAAGAATTCTTTTTTCAAGTAAAGCTTTATGAAATCCTAACTCGTAATTGGAAATAAGCGTAGGAGAAATTTTGTAACTCGAATTGTTTTCACCACTGTAATGTGTGTCCTCTGAAACTTTCTGTAACATATTGCATCCCCAAATATCTAGAAATCTCATATTTATAAACAAAATCATCCACGATATTAATTCGTCATAAGAATGACTGATATCAATAAATCCATCAAATTTGGGTAATGTGTATTAAATCGAATGACTCATTCATTATTTTTTTTAATAATAAACATAATATATGACAATGATGAAAATGATTTGAGTTTTGAGTTTTTTTAGGATATTGAATAACTAAAATTATTTATATTGACTAAGAAAAAAAATAAGTAAGCCTAAACAATTTAAAGCTCTAATACCAATCGATATGAACCCACCCAACAATGTGACTAAACCCGGACAAAATATGATATGGAACCCAAAAAAATATTATGAATGAATGAGATCTCACCATTTTCTTAGAAAAGCAAGAACTTTGGTATAAGGAAGACACAAAAATAGGATGGAAAACCATTTTATAAGTCAAAATTTGTTAACAGGCAACTAAAAAAATACTTTTTAATTTTATTAATAATATTTTTCAATATCCCTTAAAAATTACAAATAATTATCTTTATATAGATATACAAGAAACAAAACCTTGTAATTTCTAATTTAAAATTAAAACAATATTTAACTTCGGTCGTTCATTCTTAATTTACAACAGCTTTTATTGAATAAATTCTTCATAAATATATCTATATAGTTGCTCGTTATAAACATTTCAATATTGCACATTTACTCTTTCTTTTTATTGATCTATATATGAACCTCTTAAACTTTTATTCAAAATAATATTTAGTTCTTCTTATTATTGAGAATTGTCTTTTGTTGACCATTTTAATTAACTTTATTTAGTAATATATATTCATATCATTTAACTTATACGAACCCAACAAAAATGTGACTAAATCTAGACTAAATCTCATATGGATCCCTAACGTCTGAAATGAAGACATCATACAACTTTTGATTTTTTTTTTTTTTTTGCAAGTTGCAATACTTAAATCTTGATGAAGACACATTAACTTTTGAAAAGTAATTTATCATAGTTGAGAGGTAAAAACTCTCCTTTCAAGTAAATCTTCATGAAATCCCAACTTGTAATTAGTATCAAACGTTGGAGCAACATTGATAACTCGGGTTATTATCACCAATGTAACATGTGTCATCTGAAACTCTTTGTAACTAACTTCATTCTTAAATACCAAGAAATATCATGTTTATATATAAAATCATCCACAAATCAATCCATCGTAAGAAGGACTAAATATCTAAAACTCCATCAAATTTGGGTAATGTATATTAGATATATTCACTCTTATATTGATTTTAGATAAGAAACATAATGTATGACATTGATAAGAAAGATTTTAATTTGTTTAAGAAATTGAATAACTAAGGTATCGAATAAATAATATACTGATATTATAGCCTAGAATGTTAATGAGGAAGTTATGTATAGCCATTATAACACCAGAAGGGAAGATATGGCTCTTATGGTGGCTGTCTTGGAGGACCAAAATAGAGTAAAAATAATTAATATCGTCTTTAAGTAACTTTATGGAATGGGTGTCGATCTGATAGAAGATCATAAGATCATCTGTAAAACAAAGATTAATGATTTTAAGCTTGTGGGACTTCTAGTAGAATTTAGAATTCATATCACAACTGTTTTCTGTAAGGATACTAGATAACACATAAAAAGAACAAACATGAAATTGTGTAAATGATCGTTTTGTATTAGACCCTTCCGACCATAAAAGAAACCATGGGAATCGTCGTCGATATTTGTGCTATAAGAGATGGTAGATGTACTGGATTATCCAAAAGATCATTTGTTTGGTAAGCCTGTGGCCACCAAAATGTTCAAGATAAAGTGTCATCGAACGTTGTAAAAGGACTTCATAAGGTTGATGTTTAGAGTGTTCTCAAGACCCTTACGATTAGTTTGGTATCCCTTTAAGAGTTTATAGGAGAGAAGGATATTGTTAATAATACTTAGGTCATTGACAAACATTGATTGCGATTTATCAATGAGGAAATGTAATAAAATTTTAATTCATTAGCGGTGATTTGGATATTACTTTGTATGTAACATTGCAACATGTGATTGGTCTGAAGTTCACTACTGAGGATTGGAATGGGTCTTAGATTAAGGAATAAGGACAAATCTAGGTTTTATTCCAAGACGTGTCAAGGAAATCAGATTTAAAAAATTGATGAACTCCATCACATAAGTCATTTCCAACAATGAGACATGAAATGTGAAAAAAACACAGTTGTATCTGGTGAGGTTTATTTTCGTCTAAGGGTAATTTTGTAATTTTTGTTTAGATCTGTGTGGAAGTTTTAGTGTATTTAATGTTTGAGTAGAGAGTAGAGGGAGCATTAAGCAGCCTGGTTGTATTTAATTTTCATTACCCTCATTTAATGTTTGTGGTTGGGTATTTATACCCTTACATTTGGGCTTTATGGGTTTTCGGGTCATGTTTAATGGACTCGGGTCAAGTTCAAGGACCCATGAGCTCTTAGTAGGAGAGCAAGCAGCTTCGTCAAGAAATGATTAGGTTTTAAGTACTTTAGTTCTGTTCGAACAGCACAATGAATGATGGTGTCCGAATTGTCATCGTCCGGTTAGGTAGACCCTGTCCGAACTGACCCTGTCCGAAGTGGTAACAGGATCCGGACTCATCAGTAGCCCCTTTTTCAGGTGTTTGTTCAAAAACCTTTGTCAAAACCTGAAAAACAGTCCGTTGCTAGTGACAGTTACATCCGGACAGGTCTTCCGAATAGTGTCATAGTTTTATCCGGACTGAAAAAAGCTCTTTGAATCTAAACGGTTTTTTGCCAAAGTTCATGGGACATGTGTCTCTCTCTGGTTCGTTAATTCAGCCGTTTTTTCACCTCGAATTTCGCACCCACCTTTTCTGAAAAGCAACCTCTTCATTAAATGAAGGTGGCATCAGCGTCGTTTCTTAATCATTGTAAATCCTTTCGAATTCTCCTAGGAATCAAAACTTATTTTTGGGGTTTACTATAAATTAAAACACTTTTCCACTGTTTTACTATCACTTTCATTTTCACTTTGCTAATTTTCAGAGTTTTCTCTCTCAAACACAAGTTCTTTACTTTGGTTGTTTATGTTCACGGCTAGGAATGCTTTAATCAGAGGCGGGTGGCTCAATCTATCAGAACTAGAAAAAGCACAAAAAGTTGAAAGGGAAAAGCGCATCGCAGCAGGCTTACCTACTTCCCCCATCGACAAACCAGCAACCTCGACAACAGAGCCTGATCAGGGTTCCTCTTCTACAAAAAGTGTCAAACCGAAGAGATTGTTTCAAACCAATCTGTCCCCTATTGTCTCAGGTTCATCGGTTCAAGAGTCAGAACCCATTGTTGAACCAGGTTTAACAGTTACTAGTTTCAAAAAACCTTCCCCATTCATAGCCATGGGGTCAGATGCAGATACTTCTCCCAACAAACCGGTTGATCGAAGAAAAGGCCGGCTGGTCAAAGGGCAGGCTTCCAAAGGAACCCCTTTGAAATCAGGCGCCAAGGATAGCAGTACAGGGTCAGAAGCACCCATGAAAGTACCGAGGGACAGGCTGTCCGGACCGGAGGCCACTGGCTCAAGTCCCCGAAGAGAAACTATCATATCAGAGCCCCGGCCGAAGGCCAGAGTCCAGGAGAGTATTGAAGCTCATCAGTCCGGAGGTCAGACTGAACCAACTCCAAACTCCCCCCCCCCCCCACAAAGACAACTGAAAACCCTTCCTCAATAATGGAGGACTCTATCGAAGAGGCTCCATTCGAGTCTGAACCCTCCGGACAGACCAGTGATGCTGCTGCTGCCAAGAAGGATAAGGGCAAAGAGAAGTTATGCCTTAGGCATCCAGAATTACCAGAAATCCTCGAAGGAAAAGTGGGACCTTGCTTCCACGAGGTAAACGTTAAATATCTTCTTGTTTTATAGAAAATCAACTATGCTTTCATCCATATAGCCGAGTTGGGTTGGATGCGTACGAAGTGGGGGATTCCGGAGAACGTAAAGATAAGAATCCCCATAGACCCCGAAACCCCCATGGACTGCAAACTCAGTGAAATAGTCATCTTCACTGAGCTTTTTAACTGGGGTTTAAGGTTCCCCCTAGATCTGGAAATAGTTAGGTATTTCCACCTCATCAAGCTCTGCCCTAGTCAATTGAGCTCCAACGCTTGGTACACACTTATGGCCTGCATAATGGCCTCCAGGCTCTCCAGGATACCTTTACCAATGGAGGAATTCGCAGCTGTGGCCAGTCTCTGCAGAAACCACCACATTCCCTTCTATCACTTCAACATGGGTGATAATTACAAAGTAGTGGATGATCTCCTTGAGTCTGAGAGAAACTGGAGGACTCAATTCCTATTCATAAGTGGCGCTTGGGAGAATGGGAGGAAAATCAAAGCCGGAGTCAACCCGAGTCTCCTCACCAGGAGATGGAGGAGTGATCGTAAGGATCTTACCTTACATTTTTATTTTTACTTTTATCGAATTTTCCTAAACTGACTGGTCTTGTTTTTTGTCTTAACAGAGCTGCCCAAAGACTTCAACGACTATCTAAAGTCCAGGCAGACCACTTGTACCAAGATCAACACTTGGGCTGCTGAAAAGTGGGGGAATCGGTTTCATAATGCTTTTACAGGAGGCAATTTTGCAAGGTCTCACCTCTGGAACACTACCGGCCGGAGGGACTTGACCTGGGAAGAACTCACCACTCCACCCCCTCTGGATGTAGTTCTTAAGAGAACACACGAACCGGATGGGTCGCTATACCTACCAGACCGGGCCAAGGTCCCGAGTAAAATGAAAGGCAAGAAAGGGAAGGGAAAGAAGGTTGCAGGAGAGGCTAACCCTGCCGAGGTGGAGGAGGCTGCTCCAACAAACCCAGAGGGGCCAGACCCAAGCCAAATTGATGCTGCTCTACTAGAAGTCGTAGAGAATGAAAGTGCTAGGGAAGAGGTCAGATCCCCAAAACCCCCAAGGGTTCCTAAGAGAGACCAAAAACGGGGAGCACACAGCAAGGACAGAGAGGCTAAGAAGAAAAAGACCTCCAGGGGTGATGAACTTTCTCTCCGGCCTTCGGAGCCTCTCCCCCCTGTAGACCCTACTGATCCGACAAGAGCAGAGGAGATCTCTGGTGACTTTCAAACCGACGAGGTTGGAGGAGGAGACCTTAGCATTGATGGTGTTGACATCACAGGGCTTGATGGGCTTGTTGACTATTTTGCAAACTTTCCCAGACACGATTTTGCTAGGCCTTACCTCCCTCCGAGTACTTCGAACACCGTCACTTTTAATGGTAAGACTTTTACTGTTTCAAGTGAAAGGGATATTATAGCTCACTCCATATTAAGTAATGTTCAGCCAGTGCTTGTTTTGGAGAAACAAGTTCGAGGTCATGCAGATATTATCAAAGATCTCAAATCTGACAAAGAGAGACTGTCCGATGATCTTCTTACTGCCACTCAACATGCTGACATTCTCAAGGGAGAAAACGAGGAGCTAAAGAAGAGCCAAGAGGGGTGGACCACAAAGGTTGCCACTTTAGAAGACACTATCAAAGAGCTCCGGGAGAAGTTGTCCGGATTAGAGAAAGATCTCACCTCTTCAAAAGAGGAGGCAAAGGCCAAGGATCAAGTCATTCACAACTTGACAAGTGACAAGATTATGCTTGAGAACACAGTGTCCAAGGCTGCAGAGGAGAAAGCAGATCTGCTAAGGGAGCAAGAGGCCAAAATTCAGGCCAAGATCGATGCTTATGCCAATAGTGTAATAGACAGTCAAGAAGAAATGTATGCCAAGGTGAAGTCGGACATGGTCTTGCGTTTTCATGAGAAGTTCCCGAAGAGGAACCTGGGAGATTTGTGGCTTCATGTAGAGTACGAAGACCTTCCCTTCCACACTATGGCTGATGGAGACTTGCATGATTATTCTAGTGCTTCATCCTCTGACGAAGAAGAGAACTACGGGGAGAGCCCAAATGAGGAGAAAGACGATCCTAAGAAGAAGAAGACAAATGAGGCTGAGCCATCTTCAAAAGCTCAGTCTTAGATTATGAATTATCTTTTTATGTTATCTGAACTAAAGTCCTTGGAAGGCCAAGGCATTTTTGTAATTGGGTCCGGCATTTTGTCCGGATAGATCTTTTGTTCTGTCTGACAATTTTAAAGTCCTTGGAAGGCCAAGGCACTTGGGTTATTTCAATGAATATCTTTGTTTTGCACAACTCTTGCATTCTTTCATAATTTGTTTCAATTTTGGTGGCTAGTGTTTAAATAGCCCTTAGTTATTTCATAAATGTTCTAAAGCGAGAGTGTTTAAATTCTCTGATGACAAATATTTAAGTAGTCATCCTTCTTTTAATTCAATCCGGATGGTGTGACAAAAAACAAAGTAAGAACACTTCAAAAAATTTCAAGAAGGCATCAAATTTTATAAAAAAAGCCCGGACACCTCATTAAAACCTCCCCGTGCCACCAGGGTAGGAAAGATTATGCCCCCAAATATTTACATGGACTCTTAAAAAAGTAAATATTTACATAGCTTCTATTCTAAGTACATCCGGAGATGCTCAATATTCCAAGGGTGATTCAAAACCCTTCCATCCTTGTCTTCTAGCCAATATGTTCCAGGTTTAAGCCTTTCAATGACCATATAAGGTCCTTCCCAAGTTGGGGTCAGTTTGCCGAGCAGCTTCTCTTTAGTGTGCAAGAAGACTTTCCTCAACACCTTATCCCCCGGCTGGAAATCTCTTCTTTTAACTCTAGAAGAAAACCTGCTTCTCATCAAACCCTGATAGTGTGCAGCTCTAAGGTGAGCCTTAACTCGTCTTTCCTTAATTAGGTCAAGCTGACCTCTGATTGCCACTTCGTTAGCGTGTTCGGAGAAGTTATGAACTCGAAATGAAGGGAGAGTTGCTTCTATGGGAGCTATTGCGTCCATCCCATAGACCAAAGCAAAGGGTGACTCTTTTGTTGCAGCCCCAGGTGTAGTCCGGTAGGCCCACAAAACCTCTTGTAAATAGCTAGGCCATTTCCCAGCAGCCCCTTCCAAATTCTTCTTTAAACCGAACAGTATAGTTCTGTTAGCCACTTCAACCTGACCATTTTCTTGTGGGTGGAAAGGTGAAGAGAAACAATGTTGTATACCCTTTGAGGCACAGAAACTCTCTATTTCCTTGTTTTCGAACTATGGCCCATTGTCTGTCGTTATCTTTTGTGGAACACCAAATCTGCAACAGATGTTGGATAAAATGAATTTTATGACAGCTTTTGATGTTGTTCCTGCCAGCGGGGCTGCTTCAATCCACTTCGAAAAATAATCAATAGCAACAATTATAGTTCTGCGTCCTCCGGATGCCATAGGAAGAGGTCCCACCAGATCCAACTCCCATCGAGCAAAAGGTATAGGCTCAGAAATAGACTCTAAAGGGATGGCTGCGACATTAATTTCATTGCTATACCTCTGGCATGGATCACACCTTCTCACCAGCTCCTTAGCATCTTACATTATAGAGGGCCAATAATAGCCAGCCAGTAAAACTATCCTTGTTAGAGCTCTGAATCCACAGTGAGCTGATCCCTCACCATCATGCAATTCGGAGAGGACTACTTGAGATTCATCATCTCCCAAACATTGCAAAAGAGGTTTACTGTAAGACTTTTTATACAGAACGTCTCTTAGTATGATAAAACCACGAGCCTTGTGTTTCATTTTCTTGCTAGTGATTTATCCGGAGGCAAGATGCCATCAGAGAGATACTGCAGGAGAGGGAATCTCCAATCTTGAGGTTGTTTCATCTGTACATCGAAAATTTCTTCCTCCTTACCCCCATTAAGTTGAATGGAAGGGCTCTCCAGCACATGGATCCAAGGATATGATTCAGTGTATGCTATGGTTGCCAATGAATCTGCTAGTTCATTCTATGCTCGGGTTATATGCTCATAAACAACGCTTTTGAACTTAAGTGCCTCATTTTTAAGAAGAAGTAAGTACTTCACTAGTTGCTCCTTTTTGGCCTCAGATTGACCTTGCGCATGGTGGATAAGAAGCTGGGAATCACTCATTAGCTTGACCCTTTTAGCCCCACAAATATAAGCTAACTTTAAACCAGCTATAGCTGCTTCATATTCGGACTCATTGTTGGAAGCCCTAAAAGTAAAACATATAGCCTGGTACATCTTGTCACCATATGGAGAAGTCAAGCACACCCATGCACCACATACCATAGTACTTGATCCACCATCTGTTCGGACGATCCAAACCTTTTTGTCTTTCATTTCAGCAGTTCGCTATGTATCCCTATCAGAGTGGAATTTAACTAAAAAATCAGCAACAGCTTGGGCTTTGATTGCTGTTCGATGAGCAAAATCAATATCGAAGTCCCGCAATTCCACTGACCACTTAGTAATTCTACTTGAAATGTCTGCCTTTTGAAGAAGATTCTTCAAGGGAAAAGATGTCCGGACGATAATAGGATGAGCCTGAAAATAAGGCCTCATCTTCCTTGCAGCAATTACCAAGGCTAATGCTAATTTTTCGAGCTTTAAATAGCGTATTTCTGCGTCTATCAAGCTCTTGCTGATGTAGTACACCGGATGGGGGTAATTATCCACCTCTCTTACCAATACCGCACTAATGGCAGAACTTGAAACTGCCAAGTATATGAAGAGGTCTCTCCATAAACAGGTTTAAATAAAGTCTTGGGGGAGGACAGATGTTTCTTAATCTCATTGAAGGCCTCATCACACTGTGAAGTCCAGTCAAATCCCTTCGCACCCTTTAAAGTTTGAAAAAACGGGGCACATCTGTCCGAAGACCTTGAGATGAATCGATTTAAAGCAGCCAACCTCCCAGTCAACCGTTGTACTTCTTTAACATTCTGAGGAGGCTCCATTTGGAATAAAGCATTAAGTTGGTCCGGATTGGACTGTATCCCTTGCTCATTTATTATATAACCTAGGAATTTCCTGGACTGCACTCCGAACACACATTTTTCTAGATTTAGCTTCAAATTCACTTTTACTAAGTTAGCAAAAGTCTCTTGGAGGTCCGCCAAGTGTAGTTGTTCATCCACACTTTTCACCATCATGTCATCAATGTATACTTCCATATTTCTTCCAATTTGATCAGCAAAGGCTTTGTTCACCAATCTCTGATAAGTAGCCCCGGCATTTTTCAATCCAAATGGCATCACCTTGTAGCAATGAAGACCCCTGTCAGTGACAAACGTGGTATGCTCCTGATCCTTCGAATCTACTTGAATCTGATTGTACCCGGAGAAAGCATCCATGAAGGATAGTAGTTTATTCCCAGAAGTGGAATCTACCAGCTGATGAATCCCGGGGACTGGATATAAATCTTTTGGGCAAGCCCTATTGAAATCTGTGAAGTCAATGCACATACGCCACTTGCCATTTTTCTTTTTCACCAAAACCGGATTGGCAGTCCACAAAGGATACTTAGACTCCTTTATATGCCCCATTTTTGTGAGCCTGTCAACTTCTTGAACAATAACATCAGCATTGCACCAGGCAAAAACATGCTGATGGTCTTTTAGAAACTTTAACATTTTATTCTTCAGTTCGGATGGCATTTTGGACCCTATCTTAACACTTTTTCCTTCTTCCAAAGAATGTATTTCAACTTCTTCCACCAGTATCAACACTCCAGTGGTCTCTCTGGGGTCATAAATTTCACCCTCACCCCCAGAAAGCCCTTCAAACTGCTATTCTTCGTTGATACGAACTGCCCCCAACGTCCGTGGAGCCAGTGCTGTAGCGTAACACTCTCTTGCAATCTTTTGACTACTCCGGACAACTCCCACATGTCCTTGAACAGCATATTTCAAACATTGGTGGACTGTTGAGGCCACTGCATGCATCCTAGAGAGCCAAGACCTCCCTAAAATAGCATTATAACAAGTGGGACAATCCACCACAATAAAAAGTATCTTGACCATCTTCTTAAAAGGGCCCTTGCCCAAAAAAACTTCCTCTTCGAACTCCCCGATCACATCTGATGAGCTCCCAGTAAAGCCCACAATTGATATGTCTGAACGCTGAATTACGGATGGATTTTTCATCTTCTTGTAAGTGGTTAAGAAGAGGATATTGGCTGAACTCCCAGTATCCACCAAGATTCGTCTTATATCATTGCCCCCAATGGACGCTCCTATGATAACAGCATCTTCATAAGGGCCAGCTATGTCCCTTAAGTCATCTTCATCGAAAACAATGAAGGGAAATGGAATTTGTGATTAATAGGAGGTCATGCCTCCTTCTAGCTGGGTAGCTAAAGTATGAACGTGCCTCTTCCTTGAAGAAGTAGTAGGAGCTGTCATAGTATCCCCTCCGAAAATTGTAAGTGACTCAAAAAATTTAATAAGCCCGGAGACTGTTTTACAACGTTCCTCAATGGCACCCACTCTATTTCGAGTTGGATCAGGATCCAAGTACTCTAACTCTACATCAAATCTTTCGATTATAACCATAGCTCCCTCCGGAGCAGCATTGCTTGGACCAACCCGATGAGCATTATCAGGCCTATTTCCTCCTCTTCTTTTGACATATGCACCCAGCTTTCCTCTTTCAATTAAGTTCTGAACTTCTTGTTTTAAGGCGATACAATCGTCAGTAGTATGGCCAGTGTCGTTATGGTACTGACAGAAGAAATTGTTACGATGTTCCCTAGGAGATTGCAGTGCAGCCGGCCTTCTATAGTGCACTTCTTCCTTTGTTTTGTCGTAAATGGTGGCCATACTTTCTTTTGACTCCGCAAACCACTCCGGTTGAACCCAAGGCCCTCTTTTATTTCTAGATTATTGACTCTGGGCAGGCGCAGCTGGCTGAGATTGAGCTTTAGCCCTGTTATGCCCCTGTCCGGTCTCCCTTGCCTTGTTCCCGGATTGATTTTGGTTGGGGTTGGGTGCAACCGGGGCAGACCTCACTTGCTTGTGCACCCTAGTTTTCTTCGTTTCATCAATGTTGATTTGCTTTCTAACTTGATTCAGCAAACCTCCCCAAGTCATGGATTTCTTTCTGGTCACTGAATCAGCCAAATTTCCAGGGTTTAAGCCATGCCTCAAAGATGTTATTGCTACTTGCTCGAAGCAATCAGCCAACCCATTTTTGGTGTTTACAAAATGACTTATGTATTCTTTCAATGATTCGTTTGGTTCTTGGGCACAATGGATTATTGTGTCCCCATTGCCCTTCAACTCTTTACTCCCAACAAACTGCCTTCGAAAGGCCACCCAAAAGGTATCAAAATTCCTGATGCAGCCTTGAGGTAAGCTGTTATACCACTTCAGAGCACTCCCCGTAAAGGATTGGGAGAATGCTCTACAGAGTAACTTGTCGTCATCATCAAAATTCATCATGAAGTTTTTAAATTGCTCCAAGTGGTTGTCCGGATCTTTACTGCCATCGTATTTCTCCATTTTAGTGCTATCGAACCTCTTAGGGAGGTTTCCGGACAGAATCTTGGAAGACAATGGAGATTGTCTCCAATTCCGGCCACGACTGAACACAGTATCCTCATTGGGAGTTGCAAAGATACCTGGTTCATCGTGGAAGGCAAAAGGATCCACCAGCATCCGGTCTACATGCCTCCGGCTGTGAGATGATCCTTTTCCTATATTCCTCTTCAATTTCCCATGTCTATCTCTTTTTCTTGAATACTTTTTAATCAACTTTGCTTCTTTTTGAATCGGCCCTCGTCACTGCTGGAGGATAAGGACTCTTCAACTCCATCCTCGTCCGAGGAGCTACTAGAAGACTCCGAGTCTGAGTCAGAACTCTCCACTGGCTTAGACCGGTGAGACTTTTTGGAGCTAGCATGAGTCTTCTTGGTACTCACGTGAGTCTTCGAAGGCTCATGCTCTCTAGGGTTGTCGGTATGATGAGCGACTGATGTTTTTGACTTCTCTTTCATGCCCATCTTAGCCTTCTATGCCCTCAGAGCTTCTATCTCGCCCTTTAATCTATCGCGCTTCTCGATGGTATATTCATCATTTTCACCCACCACTTCAAGCAAAGCTGGTGGTACTTCTGGG
The DNA here is from genome assembly GCA_036936605.1 of Limnanthes douglasii subsp. nivea. Classification (NCBI taxonomy): domain Eukaryota; kingdom Viridiplantae; phylum Streptophyta; class Magnoliopsida; order Brassicales; family Limnanthaceae; genus Limnanthes; species Limnanthes douglasii. The sequence goes on along the minus strand of JAUPFV010000004.1, from coordinate 139,636,849 downwards.
GCGTCCGGATTCATTCGGACTGATTTTTCCTGTTGGTTTCGAATGCTTGATTCAGGAACCGTCGTGCTCCCACTGTGGTCGCCAATTTGGTGAGGTTTATTTTCGTTTGAGGGTAATTTTGTAATTTTTGTTTAGATCTGTGTGGAAGTTTTAGTGTATTTAATGTTTGAGTAGAGAGTAGAGGGAGAATTAAGCAGCCTGGTTGTATTTAATTTTCATTACCCTCATTTAATGTTTGTGGTTGGGTATTTATACCCTTACATTTGGGCTTTATGGGTTTTCGGGTCATGTTTAATGGACCCGGGTCAAGTTCAAGGACCCATGAGCTCTTAGTAGGAGAGAAAGCAGCTTAGTCAAGAAGTGATTAGGTTTTAAGTACTTTAGTTCTGTTCGAACAGCACAATGAATGATGGTGTCCGAATTGTCATCGTCCGGTTAGGTAGACCCTGTCCGAACTGACCCTGTCCGAAGTGGTAACAGGATCCGGACTCATCAGTATCTATTTGGTCTCGAGCTTTTATGTTTACCAATACTAAAGAGTGTCATTTTAATTATTTGGTTCGTAACATGGCGGATCATATTGATTTTATCTATACGATTGAGTTTAGATTTAATGAAACTTGTGACACGAGAAAGATTAGGGTCTTCCAAAGTGTTATAACAACCAAAGAGGTTAGAGAAGTAATTGACAAAAATAGTTGTCACTCCAAAATGGGTACTTGTAGGAACCCAATGACAAGTGTTAATGGATATAATCTTGTTGTAAAGAATATGAGCTTTTAAATTATTTTGGTGTACCGACTTTCAACTTTAAACCAAGATTTTCATAGCTTTTGTATAAAACAATCATCAATATGGTTAAAGACAATGAAAGCATTGGATATTTTATTTTTATTATATACGATGCTTTAATTACGAATGTTAGTGAAGAGTTTGGTTTGGGTAGGGATATAGTCATTTTTTGTTTGGAGGCATGGCATGGTCATTGATGTCAGTGATCTCACAACGACTTTAAGGTAAGTCAACTTAGTGCTAATAATGAACATACCAATGGCAAGGTTTCAGCTAATAGATACAATTTTGCTAAAATATGGGTTAGATGATCACATATTGAAGAAACTGAATGGTTTTATGGTACAAGGTCAATGGATACCCCAATTAAGTATCACGGTGAGGGGTGACCATAGTGAGTAAATGGCATGAAGAATGAGTCAGTATATCCATTGTTAACTAGCACACAATCAATTTTAGAGGTAATGAAGTTGGTGGGGTTGCTTGTTAGATCCTGAATATTAAAAACCGGTGGCACAAAAATCGTCAATTTCATTGTGGAATTCATAGTTATCAAAGTATTCGATACAAATGATCTAACGGTTAGAGGATTTCGTTTTATCTTTCGATTCGCTGATAACATTGAAATCACCGAAAATAATCTAGAGGTATCCCAATAAGTAGAAAACACAAAAATTAGGTCCGATCATAAAAAGTATAATTAAACACCCCGTGAAAAATATATATAACAAATAACCATTCAATTATTAGGAAAGGTAAAACATATTAAATTAAGGGGACAATGAAATGAATCCATCTTATACCTAAAAGATTGAAAGCAAAGATTAATTGTGAACATCTCCAAAGGACCCTGTATATTAGACTTGATTAATAAATATAAAGATTATGTGTAAAAAATGTTTGCATTCGATAATCGATAAGGTAATTTCTATTTACATACATAAAGTTATTTAGATGTATTTGTATTGTGGTTACACAATATTTAAAATATGTAAAAAAAAAATTCATCACTTTAACAGAGTAATATAAATATAAATATATAATCATAAAATATATTTTTTCAAGTAAAATAACAAAAACAATGAAAACCCTTAAACTTATCTAGTAATAACAAAAAAGAAAAGAAAAAATAACTTTGTTAGGATATGAGCGGATTTAGGGGGTAGTCAAGTATGCCATGACATATCTTAAATTCCTAAAAGTGTTTAGTAACACTGGTAAGAAGCCTTACCATTCTCCTTAAGGGCGAGGGTTCGAACCCCATAAGATCTTCTCACAATATTTTGATAGAACAACTCTAACTCTTAGGCCATACTTTATTTTTTTACTCAATTTTCTTGTTTTTTTTTTGTTTTTGTATGTTTTTTGTTGTGTTTTTAGTTGATTTCAAAGTTTGATTTTGGATTTTTGTTTAGATAAGTCAATTTGTGTGTGGTAAATCGAATTTTAATTTCGGAATAGTAGGGGTACTCGAGATCAGTTTTGTTTCTGATGTTTGGTATTTACATGGTTTTTACGTTACTAATGTATAGTTTATTAGTTGTATTTCAGTTAGTTTTTTGTCAATTTTAGTGTGGTTTTGAGTTTCTGAAATTTATGTGTTGAGTAAAACGGTTAAGGGGAGGGAGATGTGAAACGTTTGTCTGTACGTAGTGATAGTTGCGAAACGTGCAATTCTTCTTGAATGATAGATGCAAAAGATCATTTTGATAGATGCGAAACGTTATTTGTTCTTTAAAAAAAATTAGAAAATTCAAAACATATCATAAGTGGTACTAGTTTTGTTCGCCTTAAAAAACAAAACCAACGTATTTCAGAGTTTTTTTTGAGTTATGGTTTAAAAGATAGATACGTTTAAAATTTTCAAATTTATAGGGTAAACGAAGTAGATGCGAAATCTTCTTTGTTTTGATAGATGCGAGCTAGATGTGAATAATGTTTAAATTATGTACTGCTAGATGCGAAACCAGCCCACTAGATACGAAACTATACACTGAGAAACGTGTGTAATTTTATTTTATTTAAATTCAAAATATATCATAAGTACTAGTATTGTTCGTCTTCAAAAAAACATAGTATTTTCTGGTTGTTTTTTCGAGTTATGTTTAAAAATATGAACCTTTAAAATTTTAAATTAAAAAAAAATTAAAGAAAGAAAAATTTGTTAGTGGATTTTATATAGAATGAAATTTAAATATACAGTATCCATCCGTAATAGGTTTCAAATCTAAATCTTTTAGGTCTTTATCCGTAATAGATTTCAAATCAAATCTAAATCTCTAAATTTTTTAGGTCTTTATCCGTAATAGATTTCAAATCAAATCTAAATCTGTAAATCTTTTAGGTCTTTATCCGTAATAGATTTCAAATCAAATCTAAATCTTTTAGGTCTTTATCCGTAATGGGTTTCAAATCGGTATATAATCTTTCACATCTTTAGGTCTTTATCGGTATATAATCTTTCACATCTTTAGGTCTTTATCCGGCTTGTTGTATGGGTCTTAAACTGTAAACCTTCCTCTTTTCATAGCATTTAATTATTTTGCAGTTGTTTTGAGTTGAAAATTTATATTTTTACTTTTATTTAAATGAAAAAAATAAAATCAAGTTCGAAGTTCAATTTAGAAAATGACCCGCAATAGCCGGACTGAATTTGGATTAATAAATAAAACCTTGAGCACACCATCTTGGATCAAATAATATCTTACGAATGTAGTGAACTTTTGTAAATATAGACAGCGAAAGTTCTGAAAATGCAAAATACTCATCTGTGGCCTGTGTAACTTATTCTGCAAGTTACAATAAACCTAAATAGACAAACAATAACATGACTTAGAATGGTTCTTGTTATTAAGGAAATAGCAAGGATATACAGATTTGGTAATTTCAAATACAATTTGAAAAGTGGAATAAAGAAGCACACCATTTTAATCTTCACCCACCAGCAGCCCATAATAATTCAGGCTTCGGCTTCTTCTTGTCCAGAAGAGGGAAGCACGAAACTACTAGACATTTTATATACTAGTTACTGACCTACAACATTTTTTAAGAGTGGCTTATGGTCTTTATGCAACTAAAACCAGGAATCAGCACAAGACAATACTCATTCATAGCCGACAAATGATGTCTTGTTCGCCTTTACCTCAAATGGGAATCGTACGTGTCAAAAAGGTTGTCGGGTATGATAAGTGGTAATTTATCTATGTACATAAAGAGTCTTCGGAGATTCTCGCGTGTTATAGTTGCCATGTCGATTATGTCCTTGCTGTCCATATACACCCACAGATCTGCTGAGTTTACTCTTTTGAGACTGTCACGGCAAAAGGGGCATGACTGAGATCTTGATCGCCTGTTAAAAGAAAAGCAAAAATATTCTTCATTGAGATTTTTTCCTAGATAAAAAAAAAACCAAGTGGAACCAAAAAGAAAGATATGTCATTAGCACCCGTAAAAGTAACAAAAGCCAGTTACAGAGCTCAAGATTTGAGTCTAAAAATGTATTGTAATAAATAGTCTCTTAGACCCGACATGAATGAAGAAGAAGTGTGTGTCTGAATCTGAACCGGGCTTTGATTTGTACAAAAGATTTACTGCATCTGACCTGGTCTCAACATATTTTTGGAATTTTTTGGCATATAAATGTTGAACTTTTCAAGTACATCTATTTTATTTAGTACCCAACCCTGACTGAACACATGTTAATACCCAAATTTGACTATTTTGTCCAAATGTCCCAAAACCTGACTGATTCCAACCCCAGATTTTGGACATATGCAGTTCATGTCCGTACCCAGCTTTTGGTTTGGACATGATTTTTCCACCTCCAATCAGCGCCACGAAACATGACAAGAAATAAATACGAATGCAGGCAAGGAACGATTTGGCAATTAAGTTAAGCATACATATAGTAGCAAAAAACTACTAGCATGTTCTTTGTTCGGTGATCCTACATAAGCAGATGATATTACATAAAGCAAAGGTGCATAGATGTTGTCGATCGAGATCAATAACAGCTTAAGCAACGCATGCAAGTCTGACCAGATACAAAAGATATCTTAAACTGTAGTCTTATCAGATATAAAACTCTAGAAATCACTTCATATGTATTTAAACTGTTTTGCCGCAAATTCGCATAACGTAACAGTATACCATAATTTCAAGACCAAGCAATTACATTACTTAGGTGAATTGCAGCACGTCAAGATATATATATATATATATATATATATAGAGAGAGAGAGAGAGAGAGCAGAGCAGAAGTACCAGTCACGATAACAGTTCAAGCATAGGGCATGGTGACAATTTGGCAACACAATCTTACTCTTTGTCTCCAAACATATTCCACATTCTTCATCTCTTTCTATATCAACATCATGCATATACAGTTTCTGATCATCATCTTCTCTTCTTCTGTATCTTTCCATACATATAGCCTTTTGCTTCTTATCTTCTGAATCAGTAACACCTCCTTGAAGTTGAAGTAGAGACGGGTAAATGACAGCTAACCACATTTTAAAAAAAACGAGATTATAGGACGGCAAAAGCCCTTATATATTATCAACTACATCCATATAATAAGGAATGACATATTTACCATAAAAGTCTCTGATACTTGCTTTTCTCTCTTGGGTGGACATAGTTGTTGTGCCATCCACATAAACCTGTACATAGACCCATGTAGACAAGAGAGCTGAAATTGAGGGCTAAGTGTTAATAATGTACTAAGAATACATCACCGATATAACGAAATTCCAACCTTATAAATTAGAATTCTCAATAGGCCCAGGGCTCCAGCAAGATTACAATCTGTCCATTGCACCAAGAAGAGAAACAGGTGTGCAGCTGGACTGTAGGACATTCTCATCTGAAGACAAGCACCATCATACTCCCTTGGAAAATCAGATGCCCTACATATCACATCACATTACAACAACAACAACAAAAAAACATAAGCAATATAGAACCCTCGAAAGTTTCCAAATACAGCCAATCATTGTAATTCTTTTTCTCACAGGAACATCTAAGCATGTAGATCAAAGCTTAAAACAAAAACAATACAAAAGCTGAGTAACACTGCAGATAAGATAAGGGCAGAAAACTAGAGCCAGATTAGTGCATGTATAGACTAAAAACAACAGCAAACACCAAAACTGTAACTCGAGATACAAAGCAAAACAAAAACCCCTCAAAAAACACAAAATTCAGTGTTTGAGGACTGTACGATCGACCCGATACAATGACCTGTGTTGAGAACCGAAAAGTAAAGAATCAAAAAGGAAAACTTACAGAGTATTAGCGTGCTGGATATCTGCTTCAAGAACTTTGAGAGAGTCCTTGAATGACTTTCGCATAGAACTTACGTACATCTCCCAAACAAAAAGAAAAAAGCAAAAAAGAGAAAGACAGAGACACAATACTGAATTTGCTCAAAAAGTGAGAATCAAAATCATCGGCCGAATTTAGAAACCCTAATTTCTGATGATGTTGTTGTAGGTTTATGTTGTGGGCGAAAGGGAAAAACCCTTACTTTGTATTTCTCTCTCTAAGAGTAAGAAGGGGAAGAGGTGGGTTTGGTGGAGAAGAGTGCGTGGTGCTTTCTATTCTGTTCTTGGAGTGCTAAAGGGAGAGAGAAAGTGGACACGTGGGCAAAGGAGTGTCGTTGGTGCGTCCTAAGATTTTAATCTTGATTGTAATTATTTTGTCTTATTTATTTTAAGAAAATTAAAAAATACTAGTACTACTACAGTATATATAATATATATGTAAAAGGCTTATCCAAATACTCCTTTATGGATATATAATATAATATATATCCGCTAACGACGTCGACGATACGAGTAGTACTGTACACTAAATGATATGATAACATATATCCACTGCACCTCTGACTCCAAGGGCCGAATTAACACGCTTTAGTTTTAAATGGCATTATTTTTTCAAATTTAAATCTACAATCCGATCGACCGTCGGAATAAAAAAAAGTGCCATATATAAAAAATTTATATGTTAACATAACTTGCCTCTCATTACAATTTCAATTATTTGCTTGTCCAAGATCAACCGATGTCGAATTTGTTCCCGCAGTTTGTAGCTTCTCTCAACGTATGACACATGTTTTTTATCTAGACGCTGAGCTAATATCAACTTCTACGCCTACAATCACACTAAACATTGCAGCTAGTGGAGTCCGGCTAATCATTTTTCTCTCTTAATATTCATATGCTAATCATTTTTCTCTCTTAATATTCATATGCTAAAGTATTTGTTTGATTTAAACTTTAAAATGGTGTGTGATCTTATTGCTAATGTCCCATTCGTCAAAGTCGGGAGGTTTGATATCCTAGGATTCTATATAACTCATAATTTTTAAAATGGTGTATGATCTTATTTGCATTGGTAAGAGAATGTCATCCGAACGAGAAAAATAAATGCGCGGTCGACCACTAGACATCAGTTATATAAATATACAATTTCTCAATCCGGTGCCAGTAATGTATACTAGACATTGCCACCTACGTGTTCGATCGAAAACATGTCTGATTTCAAACACATCATTAACATTTTTAAATTTTAGCGTGTAGAGTTGTAGTTTTTAAAAATTTCATACATCGAGTTATGTATGTATACTATTATGTATTCTAATTTTTATGATAGTTAAAAAAAGTTGATCATCGTTATAGAAGTTGGGATTGATAAGGGAGAATAAAAGACATAAAAGGAAATTGGAAAGAATGTGTTTTTATTGGGGAAAGATTGTAAAATGTATTATAAAAGTATCAATTATGAATTAGAGGTAAAATATAGGAAGTAAATGTGTAATAGTTAGGAATTTAAGCATGTGGGGCCCGTTATTGTACTATAAAAGGACCCCACACGAGTTGAGAAATGTGGTTGATTAATATTACACTATTTTCTCTATCAACATTGAGTAGTACTTTCTCTCTCTAAAAAGCACCCTTATAAAGAAGTTTTTATAACAGTTTAGTCCCTCGGATATTTGTTTTACACAAAATTATCCTTGAGAAAACTCTTAGTTCATCATTGGCGCCGTCTGTGAGAAACAAAGATTGTCCTGACGACAATTGCTTTCTGGAAATCGTTCTTAATCTGAGCGGAATTATGCAAAAGCAAAGGGATGATTAACGAATGTGAGGAGAATCTTGTTGGAAATACTTATCGAAACAATATGGAATATGAAGCGCATGGTGGTCAACGCAACGGAGAAATCTTTGACGAGTCGATTATGCTGGCTCTGAGAAATGAGTTACTACAGGAGATCGAAAAATTAAGGACAGAAAAAGAAACTGTCCAAGAAAATCTTTGTTGGGAGATTAGAAGAGAGCATGATAGCGGAAAAGATGAGCGTAAAGTTGACCTTCATCCTAGAAACAGATATGACAGATATATAGGGCACATACGACGTTCTTCAAGGAGGAAAGGAAAGCGTCACTTGCAATCTTCTGATTCAAGTGATGGTATACGATAATTTTTCAATACGATTTTGAAACGTGTTCGGTATTCCAATGTCATTAATTTTTCAAATTAAAAAAAATGTCTTTAAAAAATGTGACATAACATGTACCTGGTTTTTTTTTCCTATAAGAACCATACAGATTTAATAAACTTACATGATCGCGAAATGATAACTTACATACGTTTTTTAGGAGAAAAAAATGATAACTTTCAATATGAAACTAATCATTCAAATGGTGGAAACACTCATACTTAATAAAAATACAATAATAAACTAACAAAACAAAATGTAATCATTACACGTGTAAATTATGCATCCGTTCCAATAAACAAGTCATACACAAAAATATATCCACAAGTCCCACTATTGGAGTTTCAATGAATGAAAGTAAATGTCATAATTTCGGTCATCTAACATAGAGGTAATTATGGTAGAAGTAATTGAATTGCATCAAATTAGTCTATGAGATATGTGAAAATTATTGAACCTTATGTATGATTTTTTACTATAGAATAAAGTGAAAAACTTACTGTTTTTCCTATTGCATTTATCCATAAATATTTTTATATTCTACTACTTTTGAATCCTACATTAGTGTTGTTTTACCTATTACTATTATCCGTAAATATTCTTTAGATTCTACTGTTCTTGAATTCTACTTTAGTATTTTTCAAGACTTTGTTCCTGCAAAATAGTTGTTAGTCTTCCTCTCACTAAAAGTGGCGACTGATCTTTTTTGTTTAGGTTAAAGGAATATATGAATCTCAGTTGTTTCTTTTATAGGCATATACATAAATCCCTTAGTTGTATACATAGCTTATACCATTTTGTGATCAGGGAATATTACCCACTAAATTGATTTTATCAATTTAGTTTATGAGTTATTAGTTCAGGCTTAAATATTGGTATTTGGATCATCTCTTTTATAGTGCCTAAATTCAACATGGTTAGCACATTTATGAGTCCATAACGCATTTTCACCTATAGGCCTAATACCCAATTAATTATATATAATATAATCAATATAATTACTTGTATTATTGGACTATTTTAAGATAATGACCGAATATATATTTAGCATGTTAGTCCATAAATATTCCAATAATCTCCCACTTGGACTACCATATTCTACTCAAAAATATATTATACTTTTATGAGATCAATAAATCTAATGACAATAGACGAACGGTACAACCCCGTACATGATCAATAAACAATAAAGGACTAAAGACATCTTTCTCGTAATGTGAACACTATGATGCAACAGTAATCACATTATTGCCATCAATCAATTACTTGGATCAATTACGGTGTGCAACTTAAGAGTAATATGAATTGTAATCGTACATATTTACTTTTAACCAGTCCTACTTTTAGAGGTCAAATAGATTAATATATGACAATAAATATAACCAAGCATATATATTGTAATAAACCTTTATGTATATAATATTGCAAATATCATCGGATCATATTACAAAAACTCCCACTAAAACTAATAATCATCTAAATCAAATACATTATGTGTTCTTGGAAAACCTTAGACAACACCTCTTTGTAAGAGGATTCGTTATCATGGAGTTTGTGTCGATGTGATTTATACTTATCTGACTCATCTAAACTCTTTTTAAGAGATATAAACTTTATGTCTATATATTTTGACCTATATGAGCTCTTATTTAATTAGAGTACTACACCACCGAATTATTATCACAGTACAGTTTCATGGGACCTTTCGTTCATTATACAATACGTAAATCACCGATAAAATTCTGTAACAATAATGACTGGTTCAACGCCTCAAAGCACGCAACGTATTCTTCCACCATAGTGGATGATGCAATAAGTTTTTACTTTAAAATTGTCTAGGATATTAAACCTCTAGTTAATAAGAGTTTGTTTCCCGAAGTGCTTTTCAGTGTGTCTTTACATCTACCAAAAACTAAGTTGGAATACCTTTTGATCTAAAGCCTTTCAAACTTCATATATGTCAACATGGGCCATTTTGTTTCCGTTCAATGGTCCATACATCGGTTAATTATATACATCCTCAACATATTCACAACAAAGATAATGTCTGACCTATTACAAACTTGAACATACATTAAACTCCAAATTGTCAAAGCATTAAGAACCGTTTTTATTTCCATAATCTCAAGTGTTGTCTTTAGAAAATAACCCAGACTTAGTCTGTCACCATATGTTATAAGGGGAGTCAGGGGTTTTCATTTTACTGATCTGTAATGTTGTAACACACTCTCAATATATGCATTTTGTGATAATCTAATCATGCAAATAGATCAATCACGATGTATTTAGATTCATAACACAAAACTGGCAACACCAAGATCCTTCATATCAAGCTTATCCAATAGAACTTTTTTGTAATGTATAAAAATTTCTAATTATTTAAGGAAAATAGTATGTATTCGACACATAATATCAGAAATATGAAATCGCTCTCATTGAACTCGTGATACACACGATCCTTGATCGAGTTAACCTTAAATTCAAAATATACTATCACCTCAAGAAATTTGTGGTGTCACTACCGAGAAGTATGTTTGAGCCAATAAATGGATTTTTAAGCCTGCAAACTAGGTTTTGAGTTCCCAACTACAAGGTGGTCCAGTTATACTATATAGATTGTTTCCTCAAAATTACCATTGAGAAATGTAGTCTTAACATCCATTTGATGAAACTCGAGATCAAAGTTTGTAATTAATGTCATGATTATTCTAAAAAGAATCATTTTTTGATACTAGAGGGAAGGTTTCTTGAGGAGGTAAATTTTGATCTTTATGAACTATATCATTTTGATATTCTTGTGGAAGATTATCTCGAGGTTCATCTTGTTCTAACCGGACCATATATGTATTCAGGTTCAAACCCTCAAGTGGATCATTAATGTTATTTTGAGTATAACCTTATTTTAACGGGACCAACATGTTTGGTACTAAATATCAATCTTATAATACTTAAGTATTTCCATTAAAACCTTCATGAATCTCTATAAATTCTTCTTCAAAATTAACATTTGTTCTCTTATGTTACCCTCAAACTCAACATACTCTCTAAATATTGTCTTTCCTATTTCAAACATACTACTAGTAAGTTGATCATATAACTTAAAAAACCCATAGAGTATTAGAATAACCAATGAAGAAGTAGCTAATTATTTTTGAATCCAGTTTCTTTTCCTGATGTTTGTAAACTTTTGCCTCAGTTGGACACCCCCATATATGCATATAATATAAATTGGGAATACATTAATTCCAAAGCTCATATGGGGTCCTAATAGTTGCTTTAGTGAGTGTTTTGTTGGGTATGTAAGCAACATATTTGATGGCTTCCCCCCAGAGAGATAATGGTAGAGATGAGTTACTTATCATATTTCTAATCATATTATTTAGTGTACGATTCTGTCTCTCAAATACATCATTCATGCGGGGAAAACCTGTATTTTATATTGAGGTATTATGCCACATTCCTCTAGGTAAATGACCTTTGACGTTGTTCACCCGATCCATCATATATACCATAGTATACACCATCACGGTCATATCTACCACTCTTAATGCTTTTACCAAGTTGTATTTCAACTTCAGTCCTAAAATCTTTGAACTTGTTTAGGGCCTCAGATTTTTCTTGAAGGAGGTAAATGTATCTGAAATGAGGGAATTAATTTATAAATTATATAAAGTACTTTTTCTTGTTTCATGATTCCTTTGGAAATAGTCCACATATATCGGTATGTATCAATTCTAAAACTTCAGTCGCGCTATATACCTCTACATTTTGGGTTCTGGTTTGTTTTCCTTTTATACACTCGATACATGTGAGGAAATTAGAGTAATTTATGACCCTCAATAAACCTATAACTACAAGTTTATTCATCACAGCTTTGGATACATGACCTAACTATTTGTGTTATAGTCTAGACGGTTTTTGGATTGAATAATTTTATTTGGTACATGTTGTGCATTCATGTAAATTTGGATATATGACCTAACTATTTGTGCTATAGTCTAGACGGTTTTTGGATTCAATAATTTATTTGGTACATGTTGTGCATTCATGTAAATTTTGTGATGATTAACAATATTTAATAAATACAAATTATGTTCTTTTATCAAACTTCCATGACCAACAATTATATCATTAAAAGAGATAATAAATTTAATATTTCCCATAAGATAGGAATATACATACAAGTCTAAAACCGGAAAGGAAATTAAGTTTATTCGAAAACGTTACTCTAAAACAAATCATGTTTAGTAGAAATTTCTAAATTCAACTCAAAAATTTCCAACACATGACATGGGCTCTAGTCTGTTTTAAAAATGGATATTTCATTCTTATTTAACATTATGCTCCTTAACATACCTTGTAATAAAATACATACAAAAATTGTTCTAGCTCAATCAACCCACTATGTATTATTTTCCACATAAACCAAATTACTTTTCAAACAACTAAAGTTGTGAGAGTACCTTTGCTTAGCATGTAAACGCGAAATTTCTTACAATCATTCTTGAGATATATTTCCCCCTTACGGAAAAAGAATCAACCAACCATCGATTTCTCAAGCTTTTTGTTCTTGGATGGACCATTGCTCGTTCTTTACCATTAATTTTTCGCTTAGTCTGCATCCCCTTCTTGAACGCTACCATGTTCACTTTATACATTGCCCTTTTAAGAACTTGTTCCTCTTATGCAACGTATGCATCAATTAATTTATTATCCATTAATCTTGCATGCAATTATAAGTAGATTGGAAGTATCCAATCTTTTCCGGTAAGGATTGAAAAATGAACCCAACACGCACTCTTCAGGTAAGTTCACACCTATTGCCTTTAACTTTTGCGCAATCTTAGATATTCCTAAAATATGCTCACAGATTTTACCCTTGCCAATGTATTTTTTGTAGAGAACTTATTAATAAAACATTACATCTCTATCTTTCATTCTTAACAAAACATTTCTCGACCTCCGTGAGAAAATCCATATCAATGATAGCATTTGGTGGGACAATCCACTAAATACAATTGCTATTTCTTGAAGCATAATGGGCACGCATAATCGATTAAACTTTTCTCAGGTCTCATACTCTTTGGTTTCCTCATGTGTACTTTCCTGACTAAGAGCGTCTGGTTTTTGTGTCAGTAATGCATGGTCGTATTCACGAACAAACAAATATTGTTACATATCTTATTTTCATTGGTTAAAACTTGTACCCCCGTTGAGATTTTATTTCCCAATAGATTGCAAGTCATTAAGGTCACTAGAAAAAATAAAACCAATAACACACATCACATAAGATTCTTGACATATAACAACTAATATGCTTAAATATGATATATACATATAAAACATATTATAATATGATAATATGATACCATAGGAAAACTAATACAAACATACATTTATGAGTTTGAGAAAATTACTATGATCATTATTTTAATATTACTAAGTACTAGTGAAACCCTTCAGAGGGCTGATTTCACTTATTTGAATTAAAATAACCTTAATTTGATTTTCCTAAGTACCTGTGAAAACTTCTGGAGAGCTGATTTCCCTACTTAAAATTAAAAAAAATTTACAATGATTGATTTAATTTTCCTAAGTATTAGTGAAACCTTAGGAGGGCTGATTTCACCTACTTAAATTAAATAATCACAGGGCCAGTGTTTAGCAATTTTTCTCCATTTCATGATTAATTAAACCTTAATATTAAACTTTTGGATGGTCGACAATATTTGAATTTAATTTAACTCTTTAAATATTTTTTAATCTTATGAGCCTCAATCAGATCAATTAACTTTTGGGGGGGGTCGATTACTTGATTTCATGTTTCACCTATCAAATTCAAAAACGTAGTCATGCATATCTATTTAAACATTCAAGCACATAAACAATTTATTGCATATAAACATACAAAAAGTAGCATGTCCAAACATTTTCACATGTGAAATAAATATGAAAAATATATATAATTTATTAATTAACAATAATCGAAAAACCAAGATTTCAGCATGTTGTTACTGTCACTAGGCGAGCCACCCGACCAGCAGCCCGTCGTTGTTATCATAGCGATATCATTAGGTTTGTGAATTACCTTACAACAACGGTGTTTATCGGCAGCGTCAGAAGTTCGTTGCCCATGGTGAACGTTGTTGGAAAACCTTCGATCGACAATAACATCAGAGGTTGTCCCGGTATATTTAAATTAATTTGTTAAATTAGGAATTGGTTGATGCTAAATTTGGGAAAAAATTTACAACCATCAATCAAATCCTAAATTAATTGAAAAAACCTAAATTTTATCGATATTGTCAATTTGTTCAAAACAACTAAACACAGAACATTATTTCAATAAAAAGAAATCATCGTATTCACGTTGTTCATATAAATCATAAATTCATACCCTAACTAAGCCAATTAAACAATTAATTCACAATGGTATGAATTCTTTACAGTAAAGAAAATATGATTGATTCAATTATAACTAAACTTTCGGTTATCATATGAATCATAAGATGGCATGAGGCTTTGATACCAATTGATTGGAAAAAATTATTTTTGCAAAATAGTTGTTAGTCTTCCTCTTAATAAAAGCGATGACTAGTCTTTTGGGTTTAGGTCAAATGAATGTTTGAAACCGATTCATTCATTTTATAGGGAAATACATTAAAACATAGTTATACATTAAAGGCCAAAGTTATTTCCTCCATGAAAATTATTATTTCCTCCATAATTTGAAGAAACCTCCATGTTGTTATTTCCTCCAAAAAGGAAGTTACACATTTGCCCTTTCACCCATTTTTTCTTCACAAAATCATTACCCTAACATACCATTGCCCATTCAGTACAACAAAACCCATTCTTCACAAAACCAGTACCTTACAAAACAGATTCGAAGAGAGAAAGAAGCCTTGAAGAAGAAAACCTATTCTTCACAAAACAGTACCCTACATTGTTTTTGAAAAATTGCAACTGATTCCGAATGGCCTTATCGGAATCAGCTGTTGCTTGGTTCCAACTGATTCCGAGAGGGCCACTCGGAATCAGTTGCAAACTCTCCGTCTCTCGGAATCAAGTGCAAAACCCAAGTATATATTAAAAAAGATTCCAATTAAGAGGTTATATGTATATGCAAGTGTATATATATCATGTCAGTGAAAGTTAGGGATTGGCTTTAGAAAAGGTTGAGAAGTGTAGAATAATAGAAGTGAGCCGGTTTTATTTAGACACCTTCATGATTAGAACAACACGTCTCTCTCTCTCTCTACACATAAAAGATGGATTCTGGGTTCCATAAAGCAGAAAGAAGGCAGGGGTAGAAGATGATGCACATGGACTGTTTATTGGTATCTTTTTTTATTATAGAGACAATCTAATCTAATAAAGACATGAAACTAAACTAATGGAAGTTTTAAGCTGGAAGTTTTCACATGGTTGCTGCAAGTGGATTGATAAAAGACACCAAAGTGAGTTTTGGTGTCTCGTAACTGTTATGAAAGAAAATATCTTGATAATCACCTTGAACAGATTAAAAATTTCATGATGAATTTTGATGATGATGATAAACTATTATGTCGAGCCTTCTCACAGACTTTCAATGGGAGTGCATTAAAGTGGTATAACAATTTACCACATGGATCTATTAACAACTTTAATATATTTAGGATGGCCTTCCAGAGGCAGTTTGTGGGAATTGAAAAGCTTAAAGGGAATGGTGATATTATTATTCATTACGCACAAGAACCAAATAAGTCTTTAAAGGACTATAATAACCACCTTGTGAACATAAAAAAAATGGATTGACCGATTGTTTTAAGCAAACATCTATCGCTTCTTTAAGGTAAGGTTTAATGCCGGGTGAGTTGGCTCATTCAGTAACTCGGAAAAAAACAATGACATGGGAAGGATTATTGAATCAGGCTGGAAAGCAAATTACAGTAGAAGAAACCAAAAAATTTAGAGTACCATACTAAAATAGATCTGCTCCTACAATTTCTATCCCACAAGCCAGTACTCAGTCCCAAGTTACAGTCAATTATCGACCTAAGGATTTTGGACAAGGTTCACATCAGCCTAGACAAAGCCAGTCAAATCAGGGTCAGCAGTCTAGACCAAGGAGGAGTCAATGGGTCCAACCTGAATGGTTTTCCAAATTAGGTGAAAATGTAGATACCATTTATGATAAAACCTAGAACACTGTGCATTTTTGAAGCTCGACACCAATTCAATATCCTAGAGAAAATCTGACTCGTTTTTATAGATACCATAATGATGTGGGCTATGATACCCAAGATTGCATTTCCGTAAAATAAGAAGTGAAAATCTTGATTGAAATGGGAGAGTTGTCAGCTTTTGTTAAAAAGCAAGGGTGCAACATGCAAGTTAATACGTGTGCCCAACCTAGTGCAAGTACATCACAAGTTACATCACCAAATGTTCAAAGATAAAGTATGAAGACATTTAAACAAGAGAATGCTATGGTAATTGTGGAGAAACTTGATGTAAATTTGGAATACTTAGACCCTGATCTAGATAGGAACCAAGTTGGGGCGATAGTTGAAAAAATGACGATAGTGTTCAATCTGTGCAACTACTTTAAATCTTTGACCATTTTTTGGGATATATTATGACCGTACCGTCAAGTTGCTCCAGAAAAAGACACGTGAACACTCTAACCACTCAGTTAGAAGGAAAAATGTCTACACATCTCTATCAGAGCCCGCTCCTTTCATTGTCGTTGATAAAAATGACCTAAGAGAAATTATGGGCCCACATGAAGATGTTGTGGTAATATGAGCGTCAATTTAAGGCAATGAAATATGAAGAATCTTGATTGATACCAGCAGTTTGGTAATTTTTTTTATCAGCCTATAAAGAATAAAGGATCCTTCAGTTATCCAATGATCAAATAGAACTATAGTGGGGTTTACTGGCAACTCGGCTATGTAACTGGGGAATTTGAATGAGAAGTCTTATTAGGGAAAGGATTATTCAAAAAGTTGGTAAGGGTTTTGTTGGTAGTGGTTGATTGTCAGATGTTTTATAATGCTATATTTGGTATGTCTTTGCTATCTAGGATTCATAGAGTAGTACCCATTGTCCATTAATGTTTGAAATATATTGTAGGAGGTCAGGTAGGCGTTGTCCTAAGTAGCCAAAGAATAAAAATGGAATGTTATGTCACTGCGCTTGCTTCAAAATTGTTAAAAACGATGAAAGTTGGCAAAGAATAATAATTAGTGGAGTCTTCTGCCAGATCAAATGAGATAGATGATCCAAGAGAGGCTTCCAGTGTTGTAATCCCAGTTGAAGAAGTTGAAATTCATTACTTGGCAAAAGGGAAAAGTGTCAGGGTCAGATCTAAATTAGGATAAGAATTAACAGAAAAGTTATTATCCTTTTTATCTAGTAACCTACATGTGTTTGCATGGTACAACGAGAATGTAACTGGAGTACCACCAAGTGTATGTAAAATCCCAATATCCTCGCTGGACTGTTAATCCGGTCACTGACATAAAGAAAAATGGGAAATAACGTATGTGAATTGATTTTACAAATTTTAACAGAGCTTCCCCCTAGGATCCATTTCCAGTACCCCCGATAGATTAGCTAGTAGATTCTACATTGGGAAACAGGTTGTTATCCTTCATGGATGCTTTTTCCATGTATAATTAGATAGAGATGGATCCGAGTGATCTATATCACACTACTTTAATTACCGATATGGGGCTTCACTGCTATAAAGTAATGACTTTTGAGTTAAAGAATGTTGGGCACTTATCATCGACTAGTTAATATAGTATTTGCTAACCAGATTGGAAAAAATGTAGAAGTTTATATCGTTGATATGATGGTTAAAAGCCCTAAAGATAAGGATCACATCTCCGACCTCCACGAAACCTTTTCTAATTTGGATCATGAGAAATGTACATTTGGTATCCGATCCGGAAAATTTATGGATTACATTGTAAGTGAGAAAGGAATTCAAGCTGATCCAGACCAATTGAATGCTTTGTTGGCTATGGATCCACCTCGGAATACTAAAGAAGTTCAGATATTGACTGGAAGATTGGCAGCGTTAAACAAGTTTATTTCAAGGTCATCAGATAAGTGTGCTTAATTTTTCCAAGTTTTAAGAAATACCAAAGACTTTAATTGATCCCCAAATTGTGACCAAGCTTTCCTTGAAATCAAGCGATATATATCTTCACCTAAAACATTATATAAACACGTACACAAGGAAAGACTTTACATGTATCTAATAGTGTCAGAGATGCTGTAAGTGCACTGTTGGTGCGAGAAGTTGATAAATATTCCCGCCCTATTTATTATATAAGCAAAATCTTGTTGGAAGCTGAGAAAATACATTTAAATTTGGAAAATTTAGCCTTCGCATTGGTAATAGCAGCAAAAAAAATGAGGTCTTATTTTCAAGCATATTATATTACAGTTCAAACTTCTTTTCTCTTGAATAATGTGTTACAGAAGTCAGTTGAGCTTTCGGATTATGATATTAACTTTGCATCCCAAACTGCAATAAAAGCTCAAGTTGTGGCCAATTTTTTAGTTGAGTTTCAATCCCGGAAGCCCTCATGAAAAAGCTTTTTTTAGCAAGCCTAAGAAGGAATGAGTAGTCCTAACTGATGGTGGATCAAATACAATGAGATGTGGAGCTTGTATTTTCCTAATTTCCCCTTTTGAGGATTCAATGTACCAAACAATACGTTTTGGTTTCAGAGCATCTAATAATGAGTCGGAAATTGAAGCAGCAATAGCAGGGTTGAGATTGGCTCAGATATGTGGTCCCAAAAGAGTCTGATTAGTAAGCGATTTATAGTTAGTCATTCATCAAGCACAAGAGAAATCTGAAACCAGAAAATATCACTTGATAAAGTATCTAAAGGTATGCTAAAATACAAAGCTCGTGGATTTGTATATCTAATGGGGGTTCTTTATATAAAAAATCTTCAATAGACCTTTTTTACATTGACTCGATCTAGCGAATCTCAAAATATCCTATCAGAACTACATGATGGGGAATGATCAGCAATTGTGGCTATAAAGCTTTAACTAGAAGAGTCTAGTTGGTAGAGTATTATTGGCCTTATATCATGGTAGATGCTAGAGACTTAGTAAAGAGATGTGACCATTGTCAAAGGTATAGAATTGCAATTTATGTCCCAACAAACCCCATGGAGTCTGTATCCCAAGCAGTGCCATTTGACATATGCGGGCTTGATCTAGTCATACATCTTTGAATGGCTTATGACGGTTTTCACACTATAAATTTAACAACAGACTAATTTTCCAAGTGGGTGGAAACTGCAGCCTTGTTTGGGATAACATCTAAAGTAGTGATAAATTTTATTCTCTCCAACATATGTTGCAGGTTTGGCATTCCCATGCGTATCACTATAGATAATGGTCCTCAATTTGATAATAAATATATGGAAGTATTTTGTGCATCAAGAGGGAATCAACATTGTTTCTCTTCTCCTTTTCATCCTTAGGCCAATGGACAAGTTGAGGTAGTAAACCGAACAATTTTAATGGGTTTAAAAAATAATTTGGAGGGAGTAGCTGGGAAATAGCTAAGTTACTTACAAAAAGTACTATGGGCCTACCGAACTACTCCCTACACAACCATGCAAGAGTCTCAATTTGCTTTAGTTTATGAGATTAATCATATTACACTTATAGAATCTGTTCTTCCTTCTTTCAGAGTTCAAAATTATTTCAAAGAAAATAATGAGATGAAAGTAAGGGCTCAGTTGGATTTGATTGAAGAAAGGAGAGTAAAAGCTCATATAAGAAATGTGCATTATCAAGGCTTGATGAGAAAAAAGTTTGCATCTAAAGTAAGAAGGATAAATTTTCAAGTAGGAGATAAAGTTTTAAGAATAGTGTTTTTACATACCAAGGAAAAGAAGTTCAGAAAGCTGGCTCCAAACTGGGAAGGAACATACATCGTAAATGAGAAGGTCAGACAAGGAACATACAAGCTTTTAGACAAAGAAGGAAAGCTTTTGAAACACCCTTGGAATGTTGAACATTTGAGGTTATACTTAGAATAAAATTATCTTGTAAATATTTACTTTGTTCCAGCTCAATGTAAATATTAAGGGGCATACCCTTTCCTACCTTAATGGCACGGGGAGGTTTTAATGAGATGTCTGAATCGTAATTAATCTATTACTTTTTGCCTTTAAAGATATATTTTCTATTCCTGATGGGATTAAAGTTTTGTAGCCTTCGAATGGATTACCTTCGAATGGCCTGATGAGATTAAAGTTTTGTTGTCTTCCAATGGATTACCTTCGAATGGCCTGAAAGGATTAAAGTTTTGTTTCCTTCGAATGGATTACCTTCAAATGGACTAAAAAGTTTTGTTTCATTCGAATAGATTACCTTTGAACGGCCTGATGGTATTAAAGTTTTGTTGTCTTCGAATAGATTAACTTCGAATGGCCTAATGGGATTTAAGTTTTGTTGCCTTCGAATGGATTATCTTCGAATGACCTGATGGGATTAAAGTTTTGTTTCCTTCTAATGGCTTGGTCGGATTTAATTTGTTGCTTTGATTTAACTGTTTGATGTTTAATCATCTTTGAATAAAAATACTTTGTTGGGATCATATATTAATAAAATAAATAATATACATTGAAACATAAAATACCTTTGAATTATAACAAAAATCCGATCTGCAAAACAAAATGCCTTATATACAACAAGGACTTACACAAACAAACTCACAAGGTAATCCAAGCCAAAACTGACAAAACACCTTGCACATATCAAGGACTTTAGTTCAAAACACATACACATAAAATTGTTAACCTTAGGACTCGTTCCCTTCAATTTTCTTCTCTTATACTTTATTTCATTTGTTTTCTTCCTACTTCTTTGGAAGCTCACCATTAAAATCTTCTTAAACTTCTTAATCGGATTCATATTCATCAAGTTCATCCGAAGAAACATTTAATTTATCACCTATAAATAGACTATGAAAAGGAATCTAATCAGCTGGTACATACTTTCATAACTCCTCAAGAGACCGCTTATGGAATGTATTATGAAACAATGGTGCCATATCTGAATTTATGGATTCATCCCTCTTATCCATAGATTCCAACACTGTATCAACATATGCATCCACAACATCGACGATGTCCTTTGCAATCGTTAGACTGAGAGTGGTGATTTCATCTTCTTTTTTTATTAAGAAGATTCTCCAGTTTTTTTATTTTCTTTGGATAAATGTTGAACGTTATCTTTATCCTTAGCATGTTGGTCTTTCACGAATTTCTTTCTGCAAATCAGTAAAATTAGACTTCAACTAATCATCATTCGATTTGGATTGAACCAGCTCTTCATTAAGGGTTTTTACTTCCTTACCCAAATTTTCAACCTAGTCTTTCTCTTCTTTGATGAAGTTCTTTAAACTTTGATTTTCATTTCAAAGGGAAGTAATATCCTTGACTTGAGATCTTACCTGCCTCTCCAAGTCAAATATTAACATGATATATATAGCCTAAAACTGCATACCCCAGTTCATCGTGTTCCTTTGACACTTCCAAAGACTCTTCATCGAATGCCACAGCGTTATCAATGGTAGTAGTTTTAGGGAAATCGTTATCAAAATATTCAAAGTTGAAGTTTCCTATGTTATCTAGTTGGTCAACACCTTTGAAGGATGGTCTGTTAACAGTAGGGAGTACCGGGGATGGATGATCAATATACATTTCTTCTTGATGAAGGACCTCTATAGGAGTGATGGAAGGAAGTACTTCAGATCAGAGTATAATTTCTGAAGCAATGAATTCGTCTTCACTTCTCTTTTGTCACTACCCTTTTTATTCCTCTTTTGGCCCTTTTTCTTTTTGACTATTAGAGAGTTTGATAGATCCTTAGTCTCCCTGACAGTGATTGTTACAAATTCTAACAGAGCTACATCGATTTCATCCGGAGGTCTCATACTTCATAGTTCGGGAATAACTTGAGATGAAGTATTCTTCTTCTTCTTAATCTCATCAAGATAACTGGGAGCTCTATTCCTAGCTGGTAGGAAAAGTTTACTGTTAGCTTTCTTAGTCAAATTAAAAATAGCAGAAGATCGGGGAGGAGTGGTGAATTGTTCCCATGAAAGCCCACACATCAGATGTGTTCTCCATATGTGATCTCTTACCATGTTTCCTGCAGTAAATAATTGTGAAATCCATTTTACCATTTTTTTAGTGGCTCATTGATTCAACTTTGTGAAAGTTTCTTTCCATCTTCCAGGTGTTGTGAAAATATCTTTGAGAATAATATAAAAAATCCAAATAAAAAATAATGATATCAAGTTAGAAAAACAAAAGAAAAAAGATATACCTGATCTTTTCTAGTATCTTGTGAGCATACTCAGATTTTCTTTAGAGGTGATATTTTTATCATTTTCCTAAGCACCACTAATAAAGATAATTTGATTTCTCCAAGGCTTTTCAGCTTCCAGTAAATCTTTGACTAATTTATAGTCATTATCCATATTGAAGTAATAAAAGAGGATGTTACCACTCCGGAACAAACCAGCCATAACAGCGAATTGTTTCATGGGCATCAGAATTTTTGATAACCTTGAAGCTATAATAGATAAGAGTGTAAACCACGTATTGAGGCTCAATTGGCTTGTGTATAATTTTATCAAGTGGAAATACCTTACTATCTTCGGGTCCAAAAGAAACCGGAGACACCAATAAAGCACTTCAGTGTAAACCACCAATTCTCCTGCCTTGCAGTCCATCAGAGTTTTTTCAGGGATAAGAATCTTCACTTTGACTGATTTAAGAAACCCCTATTTTTATGAATCTTATCCAAATCGGTTGTATGAGTGTATACCATAGTTGTCACGTGGCAGCCGTGGCGAGGGGAGGCGATGCGATATCGCCTCAGGATGAGGCGTGGTAAGGCCCTTAACGCGGCGCTCTCCGTGGCGCCTATGGTGACCGTACCGGCTGTGGCGCTCGCCGTGGCGAGGCGCTAGGTCTGGTAATTTTTTGAAATAAAAAAATAAAAACCTAAAATTAAGTTTTGGAAAGATGAAGATGTTTTGGAGGGATTTGATGTTGGAGCTGTTGAGGTTGATGCAGTAGACTACAATCTTTGGTCTAAGAATCTAGCATCTTCAACGGCTCACATAAGAGATCGGAGGCTTGTTGATGAAGACTCTGAAGAAGAAGAAGATACTCTATTATGAAATATAAATGGAGAACATGGTGGAGATGAAGGTGTGAAGATGTTGTCTCAGACAGTGATGTAAGAATATGTGATTAGATATTTTATAATTGGATCTTTTAGTCTATGTATTTATCATTTAACTCGGATGCTCTAAGAGTTATCTAATTGGATTTTTAAGTTGTTATTATTAGTTTAAGTGTCTAAATAGTACTATTTAAATTACAGTTATGTGTTATAAAAATATTATTCAAGTAATGGATCGCTGCATGTCATGTGGCCATCGCCTCGCCACTCGCCTCGCCGTTGTGTCTTTTTAGCCCTCTTCGCCACGGACCGCCGCATGCTATTGATAACTATGGTGTATATGTATAATAGTTTTCGTAAAGCTAGCAAGTATTTGACGCTAACCTTAGTAAAATTAGACATGAACTCGCCCAACAAGATATTCATGAAGTGGTTCAGATTCTGGTAAGAAAGTTTTATTTCTTTTTTCTTGAGATACTTTTTGATTATCCCTAGTTTTATCCGATGTTTCTAAAGATGTCTTTGCACCAATGTCATCCATTTCCTCTTCCATCATTTGTAGTCTTGACTTCACTAGATCACTAGGCTGAGTACCAGAGTTATCTTCCTTGATATGAGGATGCTCAGTAGACGAAGATGTTTGATTTTTTCTTAAAAATTTATTTTGAAGGAAGTTTAGTTGTGATGGATTTTCTCACGATCAAATTTCACTATGGGAGATTGCTAGTATTAATAGAAGTTTCAGTTGGATTTTCCATCTCCTTGTTTGATGAAGAAGGTTTATTTTTAGCCGTATAAAGTGTGTTGAGCCTACAAGGAGTGTTTTATCCAACAACTGACCCCATAGGAATAAAGGTTGAGGGAGGTTTACGACTGTTAACTGCTTTTGCTAAGGGTTTCTTAGCTGATTGAGCAGACTGGTCAGGAGTTGTAAGATATTATGCAATGGGGCTTGGTTTAAAAAAAATTGGATATCTATTAGATGAGGAAACTCCTATCTGGTTATGGAATTTGAGTCACCAGAGAAACGGGTAATCCAACAACGATTCTGGCTTGCCTTTTTTCTTCCTCCAGCTCTGACATATTGAGCCAACCTCCTTTGATTAATGCAGTTCTCGCTGTACACATACAAACTTTGAAGAATACTAGAAGAAAGATAAGAGAAATATTTTCTCTATATAGAATTGTAAAGCAAACTATTTCTCACTCTAGAAATGGAAACAATAAAAAAATACCTTTATATATGGGTAAATAAGATGCAATTGAGTGTTTTACCAGGGAAGAGGAACCAACGATAATAATTAGAAAATGTTATTAAATGTATTCGTTTTCCCTTTTTGGCAATAAATACAATTACCAAAAGTAAAACCGTTCAGTAGCTCCAACGACTATGTGACACATGTGTTGAAAAAAGTCATCATTTAAAATCGTGACCTTTCAATAAAAATAGATTTGATAACATCCTTGGGATATAATTCGGAAATCTTTTACAATATTAGCTCTCCCGAAATGGTTCGAAAAATCCAAGGGGCTAGATGATAGGGTTGGATTATGCTAGAGGACCCAAACAGTAAAGTAGGTCGAATTTTACTCATATGGGAAATTCGGACCAGACAACTAAATTCAATGAATAAGTTGTATACTTAGTGACTCAGCTAGGTTCCTAGTACATTTGTTTATGGGTCTTGGTGATCTTGAGATTGACCCAAACATATAACCCAACCTGAATGGCCTATGGATCCAACAAGAATATAAATAGTTCACCAAACAACATTAAATGGGTTGGATTTTTTTTTGCCTCTCTATTAAATCAAGCAGCTCATTTCTCTATCTAGCTCTTACGAAGAATTTAATATCATTTAACTTAAAAACTTCCAAAACTACCCTTAAATATGGTTTTATCATCATCGGTTACTACTTTATATATTAAAGCATATTGACATTATTAGGGTTAAGTTATATTTATCCTAACCGATGAAGGAAATATTCGTCAAGTAAATGTCAAGTGGGTTAAGACTAGCAAACTTAAAAAATTACTGAACAATATAATTTTAGTGTATTCAATCAATCAATCAAACATGTTTCATCATGATTACATTAAATCCTAAATAATCAGGAAGATAACAAGTGTGGCAAGGAACATGTTGAGGGTGCTAGGTCGGGGTGTGTCGGGCCAAATAGGACGAGGATTCTGCAAATAGCTCCGGATTTGGAGCGTAATGATGTGAGGTTTAAACGCACGTTAGCCAGTGTCTGTTTGGGTTGTGGCCCAAGCCCCTGCAAGAATCAAACCATCTCTGGGGTAAATCTTTGGATTCAGATGATGAATGTTGTGTCTTCCGGGTTACCCTGATAGGAAAAAGACCCTTAGTAGAATATCAATTAACAGGACCCGAGGTAGAGTAAGGGTAGAAGGATAACATGGAATATCGTTTCTTTTATCACCCAACCGTCATAAATTAACATTTATGTTTCTTCTAATAATGAGAATCGGTTATTTTATTTTTTGTTTTAATCTTATCGTTTGAAGTTAAAGTCAATGGTTGGTTATGACAAACTAACTCTTGTTTTGTACAATATGTTTTAAGATATTATGCATCTAGTTAATTTAAGAAAAAAATTATGTCTGAAGTTTGTTATTTATCTTTGCAAGTTATCAACTTTATGGTGCAAAGTGGACTTCGCTTATCATAACAAGCCCCGAGTTCAAGAAAATTCTTACCTCATTAAACGCTCGATAGGAAATGATAAACAAATACCACAATATATGGGTCTATTTCAAGTTTTAAACTTGAGGGGTTTGGGTAAAAATGAACTTCAATTATCTCCTAAAAATTTCCCATAACATATGGGTCTATTTCGAGCTCCAATCTTGATGGATTTGGGTAAAACCAAACTCCAACATTTGTCTAATATTTTTCCACAAGATAGGTATATAATAAGCTCTGAGCTATTAGGGTATCGGTAAAACTGAACTCCGCTTTGATTGCTTCAGAAATAATTGGAACTGTAAATGTTTAATTCGGTCTAAAATAAGTCTTAATGTGATTGATGCAATTACTAGAGAGAGAAAGAGAGAGAACATATTTATAGAGAGATAAAATGAAACGTGTCAAAGTACAAGTCTTGTAATTCATCATATTTTCAAGATAAAGTAAACCTATTTATAGGAGTATTAAATAACAGACACACACTTCCTTAACACTACTTTTCATCCCATTATACCACTAAATAAAAACATGTTTCTTATATATTACATATTTAGTCCTTTAAGTTTCTCTCTCACATGAAATCTCACTTACATATTGTTTGTAACTCTTTTAATCCTTCTAAATTAATTATTAAGGTTCATACTTAGTTATACCCTTATCAATAACCCCTTAGTCCTTGCGAAGAATTCCGAGGGAGGGCTAGAAAATGTATCTTTCTATAAGGCCTCTTTGGATTTTCATGGTGAAAGAGTTGCGCTCAAAATATTTTTTGGCTTTCTCTCATCAGATACTTCCTGGAGTTACCTCCTCAAAATATTAATCTTCTGATATTTTGACACCTATCAAAACCACAAAAGTCATATCATATTATCGTTATCATAACTGATCAAGTTTTTCCAATAAATAAAGAGACCCATCAACTCCTTATGGAAACGCCCATAAAACCTCTTAGTAAGTTGCTATAAATAAAACTTCGAGTCTTATAAATTTCACCTAACAATATCTAGATATAAAAAGAGAAAGTTTATCTCCTCTCTCTTCACCATTAAATCAAGATTGCCACCACCGTTCACCATAAACCACTTAAACAAGAGATAACTGTCCCTTCATAATTATCCGATCGCTTCTAAACTTTTTACAAAGATTCTTTTGGGATTATTATCGGGATAAATAATGTGTAGGATTGGTTCACCATTGCTCAAAGATCTGGTAGAAGAGAGGTTGCATGAATTATGTCTGACACTAGTCGAAAAATTACTCCAACAACCACTTACGGTCCTTAGTCCTCATAAAAAAGTAGTCCCAGGCCATCATCCCTTAATCTTCTTATAATAGTCATTCTTCTCTAAACCCTTAGAGCTTGTTCTCAAAACCCGATTCGAAAATCTCAATTTCTCACTATGGATGACTCTGAAGAGCAAAATGTTTCAAAAACAAATCCCTCTTCCTGAAAACTTAAAGAAGCTTACAAAGCTAATATGAATAAAGTAAAGACTAATACTCCCTGGAAGGCATTACCTGTGATGATCGAAGAATCACATGTGGTGCATTTGAAGAAAATGAAGTCAAACACTATAAACGCTCATGCGCAATTAAGAGATGAATATTATAAGGAGTTGAATAGCAAAAAATCAGCAATAGTTTATGTTTGAGAGGTATAACTATTTGAAAACACTAATTCAGTAAACTCCCAAAGGGAAGCTTATTCGAAGAAAGAGAAAAAATAAAAAAGAAGATAAAAGAAGTCGTGACTTTACCATCTAAACTTGCTACAAACCTCAGCAAAAATTTGAAGGATGCATTGTGTTAAGCAAGATGCAATACGAATATTATGTTGAATATGATTCACCTACACTTCAGAGACAATGGGGAATCTCTGAGTCCGTCACAATTCACATTCTTGCCATCGAAGAAACTCTCTTATCTTGTGGAGCAGATGACCTGATTGTGTATCCTGGAATTCTAAATTGGGGTTTTCAGTTTCTATTAGATCCTATGATCATTGATTACTTGATCAA
Source organism: Limnanthes douglasii subsp. nivea (assembly GCA_036936605.1). Lineage (NCBI taxonomy): Eukaryota > Viridiplantae > Streptophyta > Magnoliopsida > Brassicales > Limnanthaceae > Limnanthes > Limnanthes douglasii. Next base: position 139,608,593 of record JAUPFV010000004.1, on the reverse strand, counting down.
CCGTTTCCCAAGTCAAGCCAAAATGAATGTATGGTTCACACTTTTATCTTACATCCTGGTACAAAGACTTTCAAGGATCAAACTCCCAATAGATAAATTCGTGGACACGACAGGTGTATCGAAGCACCCGTGTATGCCCTTCTACTATATTATGTTGGGTAATGAATTAAAAATCCTAGAATATCCTCTCAAATCTTATAAAACATGGAGACATAAATTATTTTTCATAAGTGAGTGTTGGAAGAATGGAAAAGAAGTCTCTGCTGAGATTCCTGGAAGACTTTTACTGAAGTGGAAGAGTACAAGTAATTGTACTTCCTATCAAAATTATCTTGCAATATTATTTTTATCAAAGGAATTTTTCACTTTGTGCAGAACTACTTAAGCGTTTCTTAGAGCACTCTGATATTGCTAACGAGACTTTCTTCAAGGAGAGTCAATGGGCCACGAATGAGTGGTCAAACAAATTCTACAATTCTTTCGATTCACTAAATCTTGTTTAGAGTCACTTATGGATAATCTCATCAGAAGCAACCCTCCATTCGGAACAATTATTAGAGCCTCATAAGCCTATGAAAATTGTTAAAAGATTAACTACCCTAGACACCAAATTTTTCCTTCCTGGTAGGAGTAAAGCTTCTAGTGACAAGTTCAACAAGAAAGCTCGGGGATAATCTTCTAAGGGTAAAGAGAAGAAGAAGAAGTCCATTCCAAAGAAAAGAAACAAAAGAAAAGCCGAAAAATTAACGAGTCTTAATGTTGAATATGTTGTTCTTGATACCGAGGTTACAATTAAAGATGTTGCATCAACTGCTCTTGAATCGAAGATATTTCTCTAGAGGCTTCATAAAAAAATTGGATTCAATGATTAGGAAAATTTATGCCTCAAAAATATCTAAAGAAACCATTCCTAAGGAAGTGGTTATTGTATCATCCTCCCACTCTACACTAAAATTAGTTAGAGAAGGTAAAGAAAACCATAACCTTCAATTTTTGACACCGGGGACCAACTTGATCAACAAGAAACAGCCTTAAAAGATGCCGACATAGTAAAAGAACCTATTGAAGCAAATCACTCACCATTTCATCCTACCAATAACCTAAATTCTACTGATTCCGATGAGATACCCTTCATACCGCAGGCATCAAATGGGTTAACACTTACCATTCACAATGTAGTGCGGCATGTGGAAACTCTTGAAAGGAATGCTAAAAAATTGACCAATAAAGCTAAAGTTATTGGGGAGAAGTATGAATCTATGGCCAAAGAAGTTATCCGTCTCAAGAAAGAAGCTGCAAATAACAAAAGGTGGGCTGAAAGTACTCAAAGAAATCTCGTTGATCAATTTCAAGTTTTTCAGGAGGATATGGCTGAATGACGCAATGTCATAATGCAAATAAAACACAAAATGTATGCAAAACATAAAGAAGAATTAAAACAAAAGCATATCAACTTTGATACACTCAACACATTATACGAGGAGAATGAAGAAGGAATAAATAAGGTCTTGAAAGACTTGGAAGCGTTTAATATCGAAGTTGAAAAAGGTAAAACTTCTATTGTAACTTCTACTGTGAACACATATGCAAATGACTCTCTCAAAACTTTAAAGAGTCGTGGAAAATAATAAAATATATTTTAATCCTCAATATGCATAGTAAGTTTCCAAAACTTACCTTAAAAGAATATTGATATATGGTTCTCGAAAATCAACACCTTGAAAATTGGAACGATACTCCTCAACTGAATCTGAAGGCTCTGGAGACTCTGAAAATGACAACTCAAAATCTTCCAAAGATGAAGACTAAAAAAGTACAAGTAATTCAAGTAATAGTTCAAACAGTTCCTCATAAAAAGATGAAGAAAATTAAAAATAAAATATCAAATCCACCTCGTTGTTTTGTATATCTTTTGTGTGTGTCTACTTTCCATTTTGATATATTGGTTATCAAATGCCAAATTTTGTATCAGATATTTAATCAAACATACTATTTTTACTTTCACCTATATACTCTAATATCTTCACATTATCATTTTTATTTTTATTGGTTCAACACTATCTTCACATAGTCATCTCCATGAAGAATCACCTCGAATTAATAGTAACCTCAAATAATACTCACTTCAGATTTATCATAATAAAGGTGATCAGTCTGATATTTGAATTATTTTTCTAGAAAAACTTCGCTAAGTATGGAAATTTTTTGTCACCAATTTTTATTAATAAAAAAATCTGCTCAATATCTTGAAAGAGTATACATTCGCTTCGTGTATTAATAGACAATAGAATTTACAAATAATCACACCATTATTTACAATAGTGAAGCAAATTTTATATGTCTAATAGATGTTGCAATGGCCTCCTTTCACTGTCTTGGAAACAATATGTCCCCTAGTTTTATTTGCTCAACCACCAAATACGGGCCTTCATAATTTAGACCAAATTTACCAAGTCTTTTCTCTTTTGTATGCAAGAAAAATTTCTTGAGGATTCTATCTCCTATCTTGAATTATTTTCGTCGGACTTTAGATGCATATATGTTTCCCATCAATACCGGTAATTGAGTGAATTCAAATGAGCTTTAGTTAGTTTTTCCTCAATTAAATTAAGCTTTTCCTTCATTCCTTCATTCCTTCATCATTATCTTCCTTAGAATAGTTCAACAGTCTATATGATAGAAGAGTAGATTTCGTTGGACTGGCTGCATCAATTGCATACACTAAAGCAAATAATAATTTATGAGTTGCTATTCGAGGAGTTGTTCGATAAGCCATAATACTTCTTGCAGATAACTAATCTATTTTCCAATTATCCACTCTAAATTTATCTGTAACCCAACCAAAATATTTCTATTAGTAACCTCCACCTGGCCATTTTCTTGAGGATAAAAATGTGTTAAGAAACGCTGTTTGATCCCCCTCCAAGAAAAAATAGACTTCTATCTCTTTATTGTTAAACTGTGGTCCATTATCATTAGTGATAATCTGAGGAACTTCAAACCTACATCAAATATTAAACAAAATAAACCTGATCACATCTTTTGTTCTTGTACCATATAAAGGCTCAGCTTCTGCCCATTTTAAAATAATCAACAACAACAATGATGGTCTGAGGACCCCCATTAGCCATTGGTAAAGATCCTACCAAATATATCCCCCATCTATCAAATGACATGGCTTCAGAAATTGAATCTAATGGTACCGCTGGGATATGTATCGTGTTGGAAAATCATTGACAAGTATCACAACTTTAAACCAACTTCTTGGCATAGAAAATTATCGTAGTCCAATAATATCATGTTAATAATAAACTCATCGTCAAATTTTTGTACCCACAATGAGCAGAAAATTCCCATCATGCAACTTAGATAAAATAATTTAGAATTAAAACCTCTTCAAATACCACAATAGTGGTCGTATTAATGATTTCTTGTATAAAATGTCCCGAAGAACTATATAGCACTGTGCCTTAAAACTTAACCTTTGAGCCATCTTCTTATCAACTGGTAGTGTGCCCTTGACTAAAGTTTTCTTCAAGTTGAACCTCTAACCTCGAACTTTGTATTCTTCAGCCAAGAAAGCTTCTTCTGAAAGTTGTCATTATTTAGATTTTTTCATAATCAATGGGATCTCTTGTACTAAAATCTAAGGATATTCTTAGGAATATAAAATTGTGCCTAATAAATCAGCAATAGAATTTGGACGCCGAGGGATGTGCTTAAATGTAATAATTTCAAACATCACAAACATCTCTTTTAACTCTCTCAAATATATGATAAGTTGTTTTTCATTAGCTTTAGAATACCCTCAGACATTGTTCATCAATAATTGCGAATCACTTTCCAAATGAATTATTTTAACCCAAAGAATTATTGCAAGTTTTAATCCAACTAGAGCGATTTCATACTCATCTTCATTATTTGATACTTTAAATCTAAATCGTATGGCATGATACATAGTTTCCTCTGTTGGAGCTACCAGTTGGATTCCTACCGTTGATCCCAAAACACTAGATCCTTCATCAATTCGAACTAACTATTCCTTCATATAATCTTATTTTATGTGCTTATCCCCTCAGAATATGGCCTATCCGAGTGGAATTCAACAAGGAAATTTGCTAAAGCTTGGGCTTTAATTGTTGTTCTTGGAGTAAAATCAATATCATAATCTTCAAACTCTATAGACCACTTCGTCATTATTCTTGAAATATTCAGGCTTTGCAACGCATTTTTCAAAGGAAATGAAGTTCTTACTATGACTGAATGAGCTTGAAAGTAAGGTTGCATTTTCTGAGCAGCCACCACCGAAGCCTAAGCTAAATTTTCCAACTGTAAGTACCTTTTTTAGTCCAAAAGAGTTTTACTCACATAATACACCGTCCATGGATAAGCATCCACTCTCTTACCAAAACGGCACTCATTGCAAAATCCAAAACCACAATGTAAAGAAACAAATTTTCACCAAAAGTTGGCTTAGTAAAAATCTTTGCAGAGGATAAATGTCTTTGATTTTGGAAAAAACCTCGACATACTTTGGTGTCCAAAAAAAATCATTAACCTGCCTCAAAACTTGAAAAACAAATAGAGCACATGTATCAACAAACCTCGAGATAAATATGTTTAAAGCTGCCAATATTCCCATTAAGATTTACACTTTCTTAATCATCCGAGAAGGTCTCATAGTTATTAAAGCTTTCAACTGCTCTGTATCCACTTCGATCATCTTCTCACTAATTATATAACCCAAAACTTTCCCGAGCGGACTCCGAAAGTACATTTCTCAAGTTCAATTTCAAACGAATGCCCTTAAATCGGAAAATGTTTCTTCCAAATCTAAAAAATGATCCTCATTATTACACTTTTAACCAGCATATCATATATGTATACCTCCATATTGCGTCCAATCTGAGTAGCCAAAGCTTTGTTAACTAACCTTTGATAAGTAGCTTCCCGATTTTAACACCAAAAAGTATTACTCTATAACAATGCAACCCCATATCAGTGATAAACATAGTACTTTCGTGATCCTCCATATTCATCCGGATATGATTATACCTAGAAAATACGTTTATAAATGAGAGAAGTTTTTTACCCCACATTGAAACAACAAGTTGTTCAATTCTTGGAATAGGAAAAAGGTCCTTCGGACAAGCTTGGTTAAAATTTGTAAAATTAACACACATTCTCCACTTTCTATTATTTTACAAGCACCAGATTCACCATCCATACTGAATAGTGAGATTTCCTTATATGGCCTACTTTCGAAAGTCAATCCATCTTGATCATAATTTCTTGTGACTTTTAAAGAGAAAAATCTCTTCATTTTTTATAAGGTTCATACATTTGAATTGACTGACAGACTATGAAAAATTATGCTAGATGGAATATCCACCACATCCTCAGTACTCTAAACCAACACACTTGGATTCTTTGACAAGTTATTTATTAAACGCTTCCTCATTTGTGGTAACAATAGAGTCCATATCCTCAAACTTTCTCCGCAGGGAACACACACACCTCTATTTCTTCATATACTACCAACGATCCAGGGACCTTCCTCGGATCATATACCCTTCCTGAATCTGAGGCAAACCCCTCTAACTGTTATTCTTTCATCCCTTCAACATCAACAATTAACTTGGGGTGCAAGGTTGTTGCATAACATTCTTAAGCTACCTGTTGACTGCTTCAAACAAACCTGACGTAATCTCTAACCACATATTTCAAACATGGATGAACCGTTGAAGCTATATCATGCATATTTTACTACCAAGATCTACCGAAAATCATATTATATATCGCCGAACTGTCCACTACCATATATAACACCCTTTTTTTCTTCTTAAACAACCTTTTTCCTAAGTAATACTTATTCTTCTTCAAATTATCCGATCACATTCACCACACACCAATGAACCCTATTATGGTTCTTTTCGAATGAAGTATTATCAAAGGATCCTGCATTTTCTCATATCTTGACAAAAAATAATACATTGGTAGAACTGCAAGTGTCAGTAAGTATCCTTCAGATTTCACATCCTACTATCTCATCTCTAATCACAATCTTATCTTCACGGGGTCCATCAACACCCCTCAAATCATCCTCATAAAAAATAATAAAAGCCATCAGATTTTTTTCCATAGAGGTGAGTTGAAATACCACAAACCATCTACGTGGTTAAACTCGCGATGTGCCTCTTTCGTGAGCTATTGGTATTCCCACCCATGGTATCACCTCTAAAAATTGCTAGAGACTCAAAGTATTCACATAAACTTTGGACCCTACTACAAGGTCTAAGTTCATTTACCACCAACACAATCCTTTAATCCAGATCATAACTAAGGTATTAAGTGGCTACAACAAATTCATTCTCAAACCCAATTATCATCATGGTATTATTTCTTAGAATACCCGCTTACAGTTTCTCGCGCTTGCTTTGTGTTCAATCCTTATTTTTTCTCAACTTGCTTCCTAACAAAAGTGGTTAATTTCTCATTTTCTATCAACGTTTGGATTTTTTTCCGTACAACTATACAATTAGTAGTGTCGTGTTCAACATTATTATGATAATTATCATAATTTTTTATTAGCCACCATAGACTGTTCCCTTTGAAACAATTGGTCATTTAGTTATGTTATTTACTCTAGTAGCTGATTCCTTCGGTCTTCTAGAGCTAATTGGCTATACTGATCTTCCAATTATTTTTATCAATCTGAGCTTCTCTTTTCTCCATACCAACATTTACCATCTCCTTCTCTACAAACACTACCGGATACACTCTTGTGGGGTCTATCAATCACAATGATTCAAATATAAATCATTAACAGTTTTTGGTTTTAGATCAGTAATCCAGGTGCCAAGCGTACCTCCCATTACGGTCGCCACTGATCACTTTAGAAATAATTAGAAGTGAAAAATTATAATTCAGTCTAAAACAAGTCTTAGATTGATTGATACAATTACTAGAGAGAGAAAGAGAGAGAGAGATAGAAAATAATAAGTGTCAAAGTACAAGTCTTCTCATTCTTCCTTTTTCATGATAAAGTACACCTATCTATAAGAGTATCTTATAACATGCACGTACTCTCTTTGCACTACTTTTCGTCCCATTATACCACTAAATAAAGAGATATTTATTATATATTACACCTTTAGTCTTTTAAGTTTCTCCCTCACATAAAATCTCACTTACATATTATTTTTAGCTCTTTTAATCCTTCCAAATTAATAATTAAGGCTCATACTTATTTATACTCTTATCACACTTATTGCTTAATTTTCTACAATAGATGAATCTATTTCGAGATCTAAGATCGAGAAGTTTGAGTAAAGCTCAATTCCCCTTATCGCCTAATAAATTCCCACAACAAATGGGTCAATCTAGTCCTTTAAGCTCGATGGGTTTTGGGTAAATCTGAACTCCACTTATCGCCTAGAAAGCTACCACAACATATGGGTCTATCGCAAAATTCGAACTCATGAAAAAAAATTACATGATACAGATGGTGGCCCCAACCCTAGGACTCTCAATGGTTCAAAACAACATCAAACTACAACATAGGCATAATTTTTATTGATGGTGAGGCGGGGGGGATTCGAATTATTTAGCCTTAAGAGTAATTATGGTAGCAAGAAAAATAATATAGGCATCACTTTCGGTCAAAGAGTCTAGACTCGCGTGATTCTTAGTGTTTGAACTCAAGATAGCCTCATTCAACCTCTCATCCTCTTTTATCTCTCTTCTTTCAAGATCAGACATAAATCATGGTTGAACTCTAATGAAACCTGTGGAGTGCGTTTTTCTTATGAGACATGTTCCCAAAATGGCCCCAACATGAGATTGAGGAGGCATGATAGAAGTTCAAAAACCATTTCTTCCAGGATCTCTTCTCTTTTTCCACCATTAACTTAATGTATTATTGCAAATATTCATTTTGCTCTAGTTTGGTCTTTTTGGCCTCCTCTTCCAATTTGGTGACTTTGGCCCAAAGGTTAGCAATAGTCTGATCACTGAGAATGTGATTATGAAGTTTGACCCTTCTACAATCAAGTGTTGAATTTTGTATGTGTCCTTTTACCATCAATCACTCATTTGATAGGTTTTTTCATTAGGGTAGACAAGTTAATGTGTTAGCCTTGTGTGCTTTGCAAAATTCTTACAACATAACCCAAACATTGTTTAAAGCTTGGAGGTGAAGAAAAGTCCTTCAGAAGATAGGAAAGCATGACCACGCCAAAATTATAAGAAAATAAGAATACCTACATTGTGAAATGTTATGTGCCAAGCCAAACTGTTGGGAATAGTTTGGTGAGTGACCGCCAAAGTGAGCTTTGAGGCGTCTGTGTACCGATAAAAAACTATGGGCATGTCTTAAAACTTTATCACGAATATGGGGGATTCCATTTTGCTTTGGGGCTCTCAGTTGGTTCAAAGGAATCACAGACCACCTTAGCATCGACAAGGTAACCTTCTTCATTGATGTTTTCTACCTTTACATGCTGAAATGTCCTACATGAAGATTCTTCTAGAAAGACAGGTGAAATAATCTGCTTCGATCGATAAGAAAACTTCAAATACCCATCCTACTTCATTTAATTTATGCGAATGATCATATTCCACCCTACAGGAAGAATGTTTGCTCTGAGCCTTACCTAGAAATTATAATTTGAAGGTTCTCTCTAGTTCCACTTTAGGTTCCAGATATGAGCTGGTTTGATGCCCCATTTGTTGTCAGGTTAGTGTCAAAGCTTCAAACCAATCAGGTTGTCAATAGTAAAAAATTTGTGACATCTGTGACCCAAAGCTTTTTCAGTATAGTTACTTAGTTTCAAGAGTTGTTCTTTACCCGTTTCGGTTGTGGCATGAAACATCTTTATGTATTCTAATATAAAAAACACATAAATAGAAATAATGAATAATATAGAAAAAGTAGAAGTCAACATTATAAATTAGTATTGAGGTGTTGGTATAGGTAACTTACGTTTACTACACCACAAATTTCTAATAAGACTCGTGTTAGTTGAACTTATAGAAGCCATAGTTACCCACGCAACTTAAACAAAGACAAACTGCCTTCTCTACTCATAGTCAGAATACGACAGATTGATAATTAATTTGAACTCTTTTCCAGCGAGATGTAGTAGTCAAGGTAGTTCTGATTGTTGTAGATGATGCAGTTGGAAATCAGATGTTCCATTGTCAATAGGATCCCCGATATTACTAAGTAAGGTTACAGATTAAGGTCCTCAAGGTATTCGAACTGTGTTGGCTGAGACAGAGGTCAAATGCACCAAAGAACTCTGTGATCCTGGGGTAGAAAGGGAACAAAAAATCCATGTCTCAAATATGGATAAAAAAGATCAGTTCGTTGGACAAGAGATGAGTCTCTCATTTGACTAGAAGTTGTAGTTTGACATTGTCTATGATTTTTCATTGGTCCGACATTCCGGGGAGGTCAATAAGGCCAGGGTACCTATCAACAACTCTTCAAGAACGGTATAATGAGGATACCAAATTTCAAAAAATCAAATCTTATTGATCAACTCAACGAGGGTTTCATAAGAGGTTTGAAGCTTGGCTATTAAAGTGCTCTTCATGTGTTTTTGAGGTGGTAGCCTTGTGGGGAGAATTCATGCCTTAGAGGTTTTGAATATTTTTTTATTAACCCCGTTTGGGTTGTGACTCTTGGAGAGATAAATCCAAAAGTGTGAAGATCGTCCGTGAAGAACATACGGTGGCCATAAAACGATTGTATTCAGAGATGGTAAACATTTTTTCTTGCTATTTTGGTAATTTTTCTTTTTAAGAAGGAACAAATCGTACAATAGAGGGTGGAGCACTTGAGTACCTTATCGTACTCTTTATTTATAGTGGGATGGACCATCATTGTGTTGACGTACGCCCCACTTTGATCACCACACGAGCATCAAAGATTTAAAATTATTGGAATCATTTGTGCATGTGTTATAAGTCTACGAGAGGCCTATATTTGGGACAAGAAAAAGATGACACGTGGAAAGACTTGTCAGGTGTCGAGAAGATGTTAAAACTTCTCTATGAATTGTAAAGCTACAATGACATCTGAATTTTGCATCCTATCTTAGGAAGTAATCATGATAAGTTTTTTAGAGATTTTAATCGTCGAAGACTCTCTATATACACGTTGGAAATCTATAATAAAACATATCTATAGGGTAGAAAAACGACACATCGTGGAAATGCACAAACCTAGCTCTGGAGGACGCGAAAAACTGGCTACAAAAGCTTTTCAAATTTCTATGGATGGTGAACAATGAGGTATCTGCTTCGTAAAAAAATCAGCCTAGACCTAGTACTTAAGGAATCACTAGTTCAACGAGATTATATAACCGGTACCTTCTAGTTAAGTGCAAGACATATCATAGAATTCTTCTAGTTATGGGCCAATAGATATTTAAGGCCCACATTAGTCATTATAAATACAATGGATCACCTTCTTGATTGGTGCTGAACAATCATTATTCCAACTTAGTATTTATTATTTACTTTCTCTAGTAGCTTTCAGTCTGTATTTATTACCTATTAAGTTTCCGTGAGCCGGTTTCAGACTCATTAAAGTATAATAATGAGGGTATCAAGCACAACTTATAAGTAATTATATCACTAGATTGAATGGTTTAATGGATGAGTAAGGACTAATGATAATATCTAGATTGGAAGTGGCAATGATAAAGTTTACAAAGATAGAGTTAAATCTTAGAGAAGATTAAGGGTTGTAAAGAGGAATCAACAAATTAATTAATAGGATAGAGCCACAAGTCCAATAAATTCATTACTTCCATTTAATTGTTTTGACTCTTAATTTTTTTTATAAAAATGTGCTACAATCCTACCTATCAATCCCCGCTTCGTCCGCATAGATAGAGTTTTGATAACTTTTAGAAATCAACAGAAGATTGTATGACAAATTCGGTCGACACACGTCAAACATAAAACAGCTCTTGTCGAGATATTGACACACTTCAAAGCTTCGACTAGCCTTCCAAACGCGAAGAATGCAAGAACACATGCAGATTCTAATGTTTAAATTCCGCAAATAATGTTTTCTTTAAAGTCTTTCCTTCGAACATTGTAAATATTTAAGAGGTTATTCACACCCAACACACTACAACAGATAGTATCGACTACCGAACTTGCTTGTCCAAAACTCATTCCATGGTATTTTTAAAGCTTTCTAACTTTTTTTGCAGTTTTCGAAAGAATTTGACAAATCACTCTAAGTCACAAAATCCTTCGCGCTATTGTCTCGGTCACCATTCATCACCTTTATATGGTCTGTAATGGATTTTTGAAAAGAGACGGCTACTCAATACGTACAAGCTATTTTAAAATAATCGAAATAAACATCGAACCGTAATAAGAATCCAAGATGACAATAAAAAAGCCAAATCTAAAATATATATTTAAGCCTCCTAACAATACAAATAATAGAATTTGAAAAAATATAAAGATATAAATCATCACACGCATCACGAAAATATAGTCATTCCTCAATACGCGCGCAATAAGTAGAAGATACAGTTTAGCGTGGAAAAATCGGCCCAATAAAATTTACTGCCTATTGAGATAAAGTCCGGAATCCAAAAAATAACATCTTTCTAATTGTACAATAAGCATTCTGGGGATAGCCGAGTTGGTTGAGTATGGTATGTTTGTGACCAAAGATCATGAGTTTGAGTCCTTCTACATACGTTTTTTTGGCTGAGCCTGTCACCTTGTGTGGTTTATCTTCTGGCGTTGGTTTTCGGCTGAGTCTGTCACCTTGTGTGGTTTATCTTCTGGCGTTGGTTATCGCGTCAGACTGAGGGTCTACCCTGTGCGCACTCATTGCATTCTGAGTAGCGGTTGCGGATTCCCTCAAAAAAACAAAAAAAGATTCTTTAAAAATATTTTAAATGAGTAAACATAAAATTTATTATAAATATTTATTCTCACAAAAATTACTATATGAGATTTAGTCGATATATATTTACAAATAATCATGAATTCTATTTTTCTATTTTTAAAAATATATCATTTTTTATTTTCAGATATTATTAGTTAACCAAAATTTATATAATCAAGTCGTAAAACCTAAAATTAGAATTATAAATAATAAATTAAAATTTTAAATCTAATTTGAGGTGCTAAACCATATTCACATCTAAACCATATTTACAAATATGTGTGCTAAACCATATTCACATCTAAATTTTAACGTTTAGATTTAAACCATAATTTTAATATGGACCGTATTATAAAAATATTATAAAATAGTAAAAAGATTAAAATTAAAAATAGTTTAGATATAGTGTTTGGATCTTAAGTTTATCTATTTGTATATATGTCTAATATTTATAAATTAACTTTAGGAGAAAGTTGTTTTTCTACAACATTTATTTTTATTTTTATTTTAGATTTAAAAAATAATAATTAATACGTGTTTTTATTATTTTATCTTTTATTTTATTTTAAATTAATGTTTTAGGTCATTCTTTCTTATTTATAATTATCTCATACAAACACATAATCTCTTCATATTCAGCAGTTCGTAAACTTTTAAAATTGAACCAAGAAAACTCAAAAAATTCTAACAGTAAATTTTGAACTTCAAAAACATAATGTAATAAGAAAAACAAATCGCCGGAGAACATCATCCAAACCACCAAAGAGATATTTTAATCTTGTTTCTGAGTTTTATATTTATTAAACAGCAAAACGCTAATTTGAAGAAATCAAGTTTATTAATCCCGATTTTCACATGCAATTCCAAGACATGCCTAAGAAAACCAGCTGATTTTAAATAACACAATTGATTTTGAGAGTATGTCTCGGAATCAGTTGTATTTTTTAAAAATAGACGATTTCGAGATATTTCCTTAGAATCATTTGTTTTAAAACATCTATTTTTTTAAAAACATGTGATGAATCAATTTTAAGACATGTAAATTCGAAAGAGGAAAGATAGCTAATTTTGATGTACTTCCTCGGAATTAGATGTACATTTTAAAAAGACATTAAAACACCTAATTTCGAAGTACCTCTCAGGATTAGGTGTTTATATTTTTTAAAACTCACTTAACTTTGAGGTACCAACTCAGAATTAAGTGTTAATTATGTAAAAAAAACACATAATTTCGAGACACCAATTCGAAATTTTGTGCCAAAACATCTATAATTTTTTTGGTTTGAAGTAATACTAAATTCTAAGGCCAGTCATCAGAATTAAACTGTGTTTTTGTTTAAAGAACACCTAATTCTAAGGTACTCTAAATGATACTAAACAATGACACTAAATAATTTTAGAGTAGTAAGTTAGCTTTAATAAGGAGTGCGTGACTTATAAAAGCATTGAAGATAAACGATGAACTATATTGAAGATATGAATAAATTAGGTAGAATTGTTTGAAAAATAGATTTCATGAGAGAGATGAACGAGGAACAAAGAACTAAGAACCGATAAAGAGACCTTTCAATGAGAAGACATTTCAATGTCTTCGATCCTCTGATATATACTATAATGGAGTAAATGAGAGGGAAAGAAAATAAAAGATGAAAATAAGGATTGATTTTTACTTAGTGGAGGAAATATAAACTTGAAAATTTGACCCAAACCATGGAAATAATAATATAACTAATGAAAAAAATAACTTATCTAGTAGTGTTTACTATTTTACCTTTCATTTAAGTTCAAATTTATATTTTTACGTCATTGTCTTGTTTTTACATTTATCTCGTACAAACACATAACCTCTTCATATTTGATCCATCACTTTAAGTTTATATTTCAGAATTATGTGTTTTTTTTACATAATTAACACTTAATTCCGAATCGGTAGCTCAGAATTAAGTGAGTTTTATAAAAAAAAAATAAACACCTAATTCTGAGAGGCGCCTTAGAAATATATGTTTTAATGTCTTTTTAAAATAAACATCTAATTCCGAAGGTGTACTTCGGAATTAGTTTTTTTTTTCTCAATTGGAATTACGTGTTATATCGTCTCAGATTTACGTGTTTTGGAATATAGCCATCACATATTTTATAGGAAATAGATATGTTTAAACAAATTGGAACTCATTTCGAGATAATGTCTGGAAATCATTTGCGTATTCTAAGAACAAACGATTCCTTAAGCATGATTCGAAATTGCATTTGCAAAATCAGAATTTTCAAACATATTTCTTCAATTTTCAAACATTGTTTCTGAATTTTTGATGTTTAATGAAGGTAAGACTTAAACACAAGATTGAAATGTGATTTGTGTAGTGTTTTGTTTACTTCTTCCATTGCAATTTTTTTGAGTTTTATGGATTTAATTTTAGAATTAATGGATAGGTGTTATGCTGAATAAGAGAATGTGCTTATAGGAAATAAATTTAAAAATGGTATAGAAATATAAATTCGAAGTTGAAACGACGGCTAGGAACCATCGTTAGTCACCAGAGTTAGGCACTTGTTTCAAAACTGCTACTCAAGCTATATTTTTGTTTTAGAATTGCCACTTTTGTTTGTTTTCTTTACATCTATGGTCACTAGGGGTGACTAAAAATGCAAAAAAAAAAAACCAACACTAGTGACCGCTTGTGAAATAAAATGACTATTTTGATACAAAAATTAAATAAGTGGCTGTTTTGAAATAAATGACCAACTCCGGTGACTATTCGAAATTGCATTTGCAAAATCAGAATTTTCAAACATATTTCTTCAATTTTCAAACATTGTTTCTGAATTTTTGATGTTTAATGAAGGTAAGACTTAAACACAAGATTGAAATGTGATTTGTGTAGTGTTTTGTTTACTTCTTCCATTGCAATTTTTTTGAGTTTTATGGATTTAATTTTAGAATTAATGGATAGGTGTTATGCTGAATAAGAGAATGTGCTTATAGGAAATAAATATAAAAAATGGTATAGAAATATAAATTCGAAGTTGAAACGACGGCTAGGAACCATCGTTAGTCACCAGAGTTAGGTACTTGTTTCAAAACTGCTACTCAAGCTATATTTTTGTTTTAGAATTGCCACTTTTGTTTGTTTTCTTTACATCTATGGTCACTAGGGGTGACTAAAAATGCAAAAAAAAAAAAACCAACACTAGTGACCGCTTGTGAAATAAAATGACTATTTTGATACAAAAATTAAATAAGTGGCTGTTTTGAAATAAATGACCAACTCCGGTGACTAACCAAGATTTTTAGTCTTGAAACGAGTGCAAAAAGGAAAAACATATTCAATTTTTATTAAAAAAAAATTAAATCAAAAAAATAATAAATATTATGGAGAAATCTTTACCATGAACTTTAAAAACTTATTGATTTTTTATCTTATAAGAAAATTTCAAGAAAGTAAATAATTTATTATTATTATTATTATTATTCTATGTAGCGAAACTAAAACATTATTTTTAAAACACAATTTATTTGATTGAATACATAATATAAGAAAGGCAATAGTCCAAGAAAATTACAAAGTGTATAAGAATATAATTTGAATAAACATTAACAAATCTATAGGGTAATTCAAAATCAAAGACATGGTTCAGGTGCAAATAAATGCTTGTATCTCACTTCTTGTAGCTATATATGTTTAATACCAACTATGCTTACAACATTTTGATATTCCCAAGCCATAATTGCTTTTGTTTGTCAGAATGGTACTATAATTACAAAATCCATTGGCTTTCAAAATCACCCATTCCATTGCCTTCTGCAAAAGGATTCTTGCTTATGGATTGAAATTTAGAAACTCTGCGGTATCTGATCAATACTCCATCGGATCATGAAGTCTGGAACAATATAAGGCTAGGTCCCTTTTTTTTGAAGTTGGTAGTTATTAGTCAAGGGCAACGAAAATCTGCAATATGTTAAAGAAAGCCAAGAATCACAGTTAACCAAAGTCGGTGATATTTAGCACAAAGTCTTCTAAGGTTTTGAATTAAGGATTTTCCATTGCAATACAGCCGGGTTTGACTTGGCGTTTACACAACACAACTAGTCTCTCCATAAAGAGTTTTAACAAGAAAGGGTAACCAACCTCTAGATCGATCAACGGTTCATAAGTTTTCTTTTCCCTTGTATCAAATACAGTAACACCTGTAATTTTCTGGACTCCAAGTTTTAAGGCTGTCAGATTCTGCACATCATAGAACAGATTGAAGAAGATATAAATATTAAAATATGTGAAAAATATGTCGAAATTATCCTAAATATGACTAGGTGGAGTTAAAAGGTTACAATATTAGACTTCAACCCGAATAAGAATAAAACATCATTGGGTGGCAATCTCATATCTCAAACAGGTTATAGAACAGGGTAAGTAGTATAATTATTATCATAAAAAAATAATAAGTAGTATAATCATCTAGTCTAAAATTGCCTTACCTACAAAGTGACTCTACACCTCTATGCTCAAAATAATGCAGAGTAAATATGAAAATTATTACTCAATGTAACAAGCCAGATTCAATTTGTGAAAATTGAAAACAATAGATCTTAGATATCATCAATACCAGATGCAAATCTGTTGAGCTAAAAGCATCGACTTGAGGTAATTCCTGCAAAATAACAAGTGCAAAATATGACAATAATCAAAACAAAGAATTAATATTAAGGTAATCTATTGGAGCAAGGTTCAATAATTTTGCTTCTTTTTCATATTAAAATAGATTTTTCCATTCATGGTTGTCTTTTTCCGTTTCTTGTTGTGAATAATGTGTTACACATTATGTATGTTAATGATAGTACAAGGTTTTGTTGTGATATATTGTCATACAGTCTGCCTAAACCAAAGTCTAAAAGATCAGAAATCAGTAGATAGAAAATATGCTGTAATCGATTGTACTAAACACGTTACCAGAGTCTTAAAACCATTAAAAACTGCTGCCTTCTCTGATGGTAAATCATTTTGTGATAATGTGACCTCAAAAGGGCCCAATTCCTTATCAGTCTGATTAGTCAGATTCAAGTGTAGCTGCAGAAGATTTGAAACCATTGAATTTCAGCGAATAGTACACTAAGAAAGCTATGGACAAATAGAATGTTCAATACTTACTGAAAAAGGATTGTTCAAGGTGATGACAGTTGGAACTTTAACAACATGTAACTCTATATTCTTGTGGGTGATAGGCTGCAGAAGTAACTCTCCAAAACATTAGTTGAACATCATGAGAAATGCATGGGATACAAACGTACAGTCAAAGGAGTGTAACATTGCTTCTGTTAAAAGATATACACGTGAAGTGCACGAGATAGGTGAAAACAACAAAATATAGGCTTAAGTCTTACAGTGCCAAGAATTTGTTGTGTTTGCAAGCGCCCGGGTTCACCTAAGTTAGTACGCCATGTGATCTGAAGTTTACCTAGAACGTTAGATCCCTGAATTTTCACTTGTTCAGAACCTTGAGCAGATAATTTCAACTGAAAGAGGTAGTTTTGGATTCCACCACCGGATCTAATGAGGACTGGTGGCTTGTACGTATCACTACAAGCATTAATCATTATAAAGAAACAAGGGTGAGGTATTTAAGTATCTAAAAGGAGACGCGATTGTAAATTTAAACAAGAAAATGATTAGTTAATGTAAACAAGGCGCAACCTTGTTAAAGAATCTTTCTTGAATTGGTGTTCATCAATTCTTAGTGCTGTAGCACTCCAATGCTGAGCTGGTTCAAACTCGACTTGGTCCATATAAAGGTTTGATTTTGCATGATTTTCAATGCATGCCTCTACAAATGTAGTTTCCTGAGATAATAGCAGCACATATTTAACAAAGATGAGAGGACAAAGATATATCGTACCTTGCTGGATAAAGTTCAAATAGAACATCTACAAAAATAAATCAGTTGGCTTAGAGTCAAAGTGCAAGACATAGCACAGCCTGAATACCATTGCTGATGGGGTTCCTATTCCATGATTAATTCGCAATCGATAAGACAATCCAGCCACAAGACAGATTTGATCCACATTAGACACAAGGGCGCTATTAACCACGAAGATCTCAAAGAATAGAAATAGAACAACATAAAAAAGGAAAAAGGACCACCTATAGAGCAAATAAACTTTAAGATTGCCTGACGAAAATACTTCCAATTGCTTATTTTCAATATTATTCCATTTATATTGTTTCTTGAGCAATTAATACAGACAGAGCAAGATATCGTTCCAACATATCCTAAAGATCTAATCATGACAGCATTGTGACACTAATGTGTAACTTACAATTGACTGATTTAGTCAACTTCAAAACCTACCTTGACAACTCGAACCTGCAAAACAGAAATGAATAAAGATTAAATTTAAATGACAAAATAAGTAAAATAAGCTCTTAAGTTACTTCCGAAGTTCATAGCTTTTGGTTCTCCAGTAGTCAATTGAAAACAATTACGATAAACAAAGGAAACAAATTGCACCTTTGTTTTAACTGAAAGTGGATTGGCAACAACAAATTTGAAAAACTGAGGAAGATATTTACGCTCAGTCTCACCATCACTATACATAGCCGAACAGACCAACCTAGCAAATGCGTCAAATGAATAACAGAATCAATTAAGCTGATGAAAAAATACAAGCAAGGCTAAGAAGAAATGATAATTAACAAATAAACGTACGTATGAGCTCCAAGTTCTTTCACATCATGTTCCACAATGAAATCGTAACGTCCTCCAGCACGTATTGTTTCGACAGGTGATTTGGAGGTATCCAACAGAAGTATCCTTTGTCTTTCGGTCTGCATTTCTGCCTTTAACAAACAAAAGTCTCTTTCGAAATCAAAAGAAGGCAATCATTAACATGTTTGCTTCTCTGAACATTCACTTCTTTCTAGCAAATTAGATCTATAAGAAAGAAGCATCATTTAAGATATCTCGCTAACAAAGGATATTTCCCTAACAAGCTCCTAGATGTGGATCAAGCAACCAAGTTCAGTTAACTCTAAAAAGATCAAGCCTTTTAGCATCCTTCATCACTAAGTTAGGCATTAGATCATAAAAACTAAGAACAAAAAACATAGTTTTTACTCACCTTGATTACAACGTCCCTAACTTCAAAACTGGAGCTATTATTGATACTAACATAGCTACAAAACGTCTCTCCAAGATAAATCGCACTAGAAAAAGAAAACCAAATAGAATCAAGCAATCATCAATGGAAGCTCGATCAAAGCAAGGAAGCAAGACGAACCCGAACGCTTGTGGGAGGAGGAGGAGACCAGGTAGGCCCATGGAATCAGACTGACCGCGAAGGAGGAATCTGTTGCGGAAGCTCAAATCGGTGGATTCAGAGGTGGAGAAGCGGCTGTCAATGAGAGGAGGGAGGCGGGAGGCGGAGACCGCATCGTCGAAGATGTCTTCTCCGACGAGAAGATCAATCGGGTCAATGCGGACGGGTGGGTCCACTTGGAACGACGGTTTGCACAGTCTCATGACCCTGAATGCAAGCGAGTGCGGTCCTTGTGTGGCACTCATGGCTATGTTTTTTCTTTCTTTGCTGAAGTGAAATTCAAAAGGAGTTAGCGAATTTAGGGAGCAGAAGTTGAGCGAGAACGACGGAGGTCAAAGTGTCGAGGAAAATGAATTTACTGATTGGAAAATCTTAAATTTAGCCCCTTGTTCGGATCACGAAGTTTATGATCGCTGATTTATTTATTCGCTAGCGATATCGTAAAGAACATTAAAATATTATTCCATTAGTATCAAAAAAATATTACAACTTATCTATATAATAAAATATATGTTTTTTTAAAAAATAGTCACCAAAAATTCTAAAAGAGAAAATTATTAATCATTTAAAAATATCGAAACATATATTAATTTTATTTTTCTTTTATAAGAGATGCTGAAAAGGTATTATTAAAAACAAACCAAAATTATTCTGTGAACTTGTTTGTTTTCGGTTTTGGGAGATTTTTTGTTTAACGACAATTTCATAAATATTAAAAAAATGAAAACATGCGATTTTACGGAGTAATTTCGGTTTTTTTTTATAGCAAATCTCATGTTGAAATGGACTAAATACTTTTAATAAAACCACATTTCCTGTTTTGATTTGACTTGATTAGAGAGTAGATTGCACCCACATTTTTGTAATATTTGATAGTGATAGGAGACCCCATCTTATCTCCGCCATCAACATAATTATAGCTACCTTAATTTTGATTGGAGACAAAAATTCTTGCTTGCCAAAGAAAAGTGCATCCGACCATGCTTATTAATAGATTCTGAAATTAAAAATACTAGAAGCAGTAAATTGAAAAAAAAACCATATAAACATATTTCAATCATTTGAGTTAATATAACTTAATACTACTTTTCCTAGTTCTTTTTCATTAATTTTTAAAAAATCTTATTTTCTTATTCCTTCGAGATGCTGGGAGACTCTCTGTCAAAGTGTAATTTGGAGATTGCAATTCATGATGATTAGGGCTGTTAATGGTTCCAAGGAACCGAGAACCGGACCGGAACCGAACCGGTAAGAACCGGACCGAGAACCGGACCGAACCTTAGCGGTCCGGTTCGCGGTTCCATTTTAAAAACCGAAACCGATAAGGAACCGAAACGATAAAATCGGTAAGGAACCGAACCGATAAACCGGTAAGAAACCGAAACGGTAAAATCTATAGTAATCGGGTATATATACATGCTACTTATCATACATCCTAAAAAAGAAAACAATTTTAATACTAACCTGCTTAAATATGGTAATTCTTTGATCCTGAGATTTGTAGCAGCATCTGGCCAGTGGTGGAGAGATTTGAGGAGAATATATATACGAATGCAACAAGAAAGTCCGATTATCTGAACAAAATACACTTGAAAAAAAATCAAATCGAGATGGCTTCAACTGAATTTCTTGATTCATTGATACCTGCTCACTCCAGCAGTACCAGCAGAAGTGCAGATCCAGACTTGACCGGCACTTCCACCATGGAGAATGAGGCTCCTGGAGAGCCCAGTGCTGAAGATAAAGCATTCTTGAGAAAGTGAGAGAGTGTTGTTAATTTTCTATTCAATTTTCTTACAAAATTATTTAATTGAATCCTTGTTACACGTGCATGTCTTGTAAATCAACAACAAACCTCTTGCCCAAAACTAAAGAAAAACGAAACCAGTAGCGCATAACCAAGGTGAAGTAAAGGAAGGTTATGAAACCAATTCAAATATGTAAGAGCTTGTTAATTACTACTGCCTACTGGGGAAGGTAAACACTAAAATTATATTAGTATATCAACAGTTAACTCCAGCTTTCTATGTTGCCTCTGCCTTTGCCTTTATGAACATCACACCCTACTACCTTACTCAGCTGCCACATATATTATTAGAATTTCTGTCGATTAATAACTCCTACTCTGTTTTTATAGGTTGCTACTGTTCATATAATGATAAAGTACTGTTATTTAATGAAACAGTAACAATAAGAAACATATAAACTCTTGATTCGATTGTAATTTCTTGCCCCTGTTTTATATACTGATGATTTCAAAGCTTTCAAAAAAAAAGTTTTAAACTTTGAATTGTTCTTTAAGTAATTCTATACAGCAAAGTCTACTTTGCTCAATGATCTCAAGCAAAGTCTAAAGCAGAGAGTATCATGGATTTGCTCAATGAAGTCAGTGATGATTCCTAGCCTGAGCTGAAGAAATGATCATCAATGCTGTTACAATTTCAATTTCGATTTTTAAGTAGTTGCTTCTGATTAGCAAAGACAATGTTTGTTTGGATCTTAAACTCCCCGTGTGATGTTGAATCTAGCTACCCAGTAGATATTAACTCCTACAAGTTTCGAATTCAGATGAATAATAGCATCGTTTGCTTTCAAAAAAAAAAAAAAAAATTTCTATTTAAAATACTTATATCCCACATCGGTACACTTCAACCATGAAGTATAGGAGGGACTTCTATATAAGAGACGTAAGCATGACTTTTTAGTCTAAAGTAATGGTCGCCTACACTTGCTAGGCTATTAAAATACAGTTTAAATTTTTAATTAAAATAAGGGGTAGTTGTCGGTTCGGTTAATCGGACCGGACCGAACCGAACCGACTCTTATCGGTTCCGGTTCGGTTCTATTTATTGGAACCGAAAATTTATCGGTTCGGTTCGGTTTTAACCGATAACATTATCGGTCCGGTTCGGTTTTATCGAAACCCGGACCAAACCGGACCGATAACAGCCCTAATGATGATCATCAAATAAATCTTGAATACAATTAAATCTGTTGCTAAGCTCTATATAATGAAGCAATTCTATGATTTCCGAGTTAATTTCTTCATGTGGTTTCCCTTTGTTTGTTGAATGAATATTCTTTTCTTGTATTTCAATATTGTCATTATTCTTTTGAACAATAATATTTCTACTAATGTTCTTATTATTACATAATCAATATTAAGAATTTCATTATTACTTTCTTTAATAATTATAATTTTTAGTTCGGAGTATCAATTTTTCAGTTACTTTGGGAGATAACTTGTTATTGTCAACAATTTCTTGAGCATAGTTTAAATCTGTGTTCAGAACTCGAAGATGATTCGATTTTTTAAGGGTTCTTTCACATTGACTTTTGTTGTGACCAAGATAGGAACAGTCTAGACAATATAATGGCATGTTCCCATATATAAATCAATATAAATAATTTTTTTATCATTCTCTCTTTCGTTGACTCAATCTCTCATTTCACAAAATATTTTTCTCTCGTCAATTCAATTCACACTTATCTCTTATATCATAACATACATTTGTATCTCGTCGATTTAACTCTCTTATATCAGAAGAGACTTCTATTTTTTGCCGATTCAACCACGCTTCTCCCTCATTGATTTAATCCATGTTTCCCTCTCGACACAATCAACTATTTTATATCAGAGAGGTAAGTTTATGTCTTAGTGTTTTTAAGCTTAGTGTAATTAGTGTTGTTGTTAAATATACCATAAGTTTATGTATGCATTCCATTACTATTTCACAAAGTAAGTACTAGAACATTAGTTTAACTATTCCTATATTTGAGAGGTAAGTTTATGTCTTAGTATTGTTTAAGGCTTAGTGTAATTGGTATTGTTGTTGAAGATACAATGACGAGATCTTCGTTGTTGATGAAGCAGAGCTGGGTAATTTTCTACCTAGCAAGGTAATAAGCTATTTCGGGTATAAAATGCAATGTTCATGATTGTGATGTTTAGTTATGGATCAAGTTTTGTTTTGTTCAAATGATGTACACTTTTCTTAGTTCAACACCTTCATTGTCTTATTCACAAAAATCTTTCAGTCATTAAATTTTTGGAAGCTTCCTCAATCATAGAGGTAATTTATGTCTCTATTTTCTAAACGGTGTTAGCTTTGGAGTAAGGTATTGCTTCTATAATATGTACTCATAAATTTTCTATAGTCATAATTAAATATAAAACATCTTATTTTCTTGTGGTTCTTATATTATAGATGAAGCCTCGAATAATTAAAAATACGATGGAAGCTTTAATGAATCGTCTAACAACGTTTCTTAGGGGCGATGAGTTAATAGCTCAGTTTATGTTGTTCTATTTTCCAACAGAGGTAATTTAGTTGTTTTAATATTAATTTATACATATTAGCTCAACTTATGTTTTCTTTCATAACTAGAAATTAATAACAATTGTCTTTATCGATTTGCAATGTTTTTTTCTTTTGTAAAGGTACATGTTATTGTTGAAAGTGTTGTTGTTGGCAAACTATCACTTAATCTAACGAATCTGGTAAAATGACATCTTTGTTTCTTTGACCCAAGTATTATTGAAGTTATTAAGAGTCTCATACCATTTTGACATTACATTATTAATAACCACCGAGTATCTTAATACTGCCTTACTGGTGCTAAAAAAAGATTATTAAACAAATATGTATTATCTATATACTATAAATATGATATTATGATATATATTTAAATTATTATGTTTTGTGTTTTGATAATTTTACACTATTTATGATCTATATTGACACTTACGATTTTTACATCTATCGGAGCGGTCAAAATTAATAGTTGATGAAACCTAGTTGGATGTTGGAACCTACATTATATTGGGGTTAACAATGCAAACTTGCTGAAAAATCTGATGGAGTTTTAAAAAGGCGGCAACCCTTTTATGTTATCAACATCTCTTTCTTCTATTTGCATACCTCTATTTAGCCCTAACCCAAGATGGATCAAAATTATATCTTATTTAATGCTAATGCACATCTGTGTTGTTTTAGGTTGAGTACACTTTTCAGTACTATAAAGTAGAAATGAGAGCAAGTGTTCAACTGCTTGCCTTTTTAAAGGAAAAAATCAAATATCATGTTGGCTAATATAGTTATACCTTGCCATCCCATAATATAGGTATTTATTAAGTTGTTCATGCAGAAGCATTGGAAGCATGAATATAGTAGTTAGATATTGAGAGGTTGTCACCGCATTCGATCAAAGCATAGATGTAGAAGTTATTCTTATGATTCAAAATGCTTATTTTCTTAATACGTCCTTGTATGGCATTTCCAATTGATTTCTAATATATTTAATACAAGTGGTAGAAAGTGATATGGTTGCAGCAAGACAAAAAAATCGCAGCATAGATAACTAAGAATTCAGCAGGTCAATCCGAAATTAAAAACCAAATAGAAGTTAAAATAGTTGGATTTTATTTTAGTGATTGTTTATTTTATTTTAATTTTTTACAGATGATTGACAGTGGCTCATATATTTTATGTGACCTTTACAAAGATATATTTGTCACTTGAATGTTATCATATGGTCATGGAATTAGAGAGGCTCAGAAGAGAGAATGTCAAGTGAAGTGTACATGTTATGTTTCAAATACTGGTTTAAAATTGTTAACATTGATTGTACTAGATTATTACATGTGATGTAAGCTATGTTTTTAGACTAACTGAAATTTTATAGCTATAATTAACTGCATTTTGTTTAGTTAATGCATTATCCAACCTAAAAATTAAAGCTTTTCACACAAACCAAAGTACTATAAATGATTTTTTAAAATATATATTGAAATATACAACTTGAGTGGTTGGTTTGAGTTTCAGTGGTCTGATAAAATCTAATAATAGGATTAGTATTATTCTTGTTACTATTATTTAAATTAAAAGTGAGTAGTATTTATAAATTATAACAAACCGAAGCAAATACCATTATATCTCAAAAGTATTATCGAAAACATACAATCATTTTATACTTAAAAATATTACATGTGTCTATTAATCTTGTTACTCTTGATTTTGAACCTCAATGACCAAAATATTAGAATTAATATATAAATCTCAAACACTAAAAATGATATACGAAAACAAAGCTATATGAATTCTTAGCATTTCCAATTACTTGCAAGTTCAACAACATCAGTTAGCAATGATAACAAGGGAGACAAGGAGAATAGAAAATCAGTAAATTACAAGGTTTTTTCGGAAAGGAAAATATATAAACTCATATTAGAGACTTGAAAATGGTGAAGAATTGTATAATATTAAATTCAAGTTTAGAGATGTAAGGTAACAACCAAACATACACCCAATATCAAAGAAGAATTATCCTTTCGAACATAAACTTCAGTGGTGCTCATCTTCTATAATGTTTTTTTTTGCTTTTTCAATCATTGTGACTTGCGATATGTTTGACCACCAAGATGATCATCGTGTCAAAGTTAATTTATTTTAATGAACTTAAAACATATTAATACAATTGGTGCCTCATTAACTATATATTTAATATTATTTATTACTTCAGATAAATCAAAACAATGATTTTAGTCTTAACAATAACATCTCCAAAAAAGATTTGCAAGTTTAGGACGAGTTTGCTTGATGATCTTGGGTTCTAGTCCTTCTGGGGGTTTGAGATGAACATAATTGCAGAAGTAGATACTATTTTAAAAATAGCAATATTTTGACATACATACCCTATGCACCACACCGATTGTTGTTTGTAATTGGGGTAAGGATGAATACGGAAGCTGTATTTAAATTGTAAAAGTTAAAAATCATTAAGATAACTTTATTACAAAACACAATTATTTTCATAAGAGAGGTAAACTAAATTTGAATAGATGGGACTTACTTGTCCCGTCATAAGTTCCCATAATCATATTCTAAAGTTGAAAACATCAACCTTTTGATCGTATAGCTTGTGCTCGATGACTTGAAACCACCAATATATATGTTAAGAGAGTATTAAAATACAAATAGAGAGATGATGAGATGAAAGAACAAGAAAAAAAACATACATATACAGCAGTTTTATAAATATGTTTACAAATTTGAAGATACAATATTTGTACTATTTAGTTTTGCCAAAGTGGTGGTGGATCTTTGCTTACCCTTATCAGAGCCTACATAATTCGACAAGTCTCATGTTTTCTACTCAAGATCTACTTCTCAATCAAAATATATGTTCGATTTAATTCATAGTAACCTATGGGGACCTGCCCCAATCTTATCTAAATGTGATTTTAAATATTATATTACTTTTGTTGATGATCATAATGAGTCCGGATTCTGTCACCACTTTGGACAGGGTCAGTTCGGAAAATGTCTATCCAACCAGACAGGGGCAGTTCGGACACCATCATCCATTGCACTGTTCGAACAGAACTAAAGTACTTAAAACCTAATCACTTCTTGACTAAGCTGCCTGTTTTCCTACTTAGAACTAATGGGTCCTTAAACTCGACCCGGGTCCATTAAACATGACCCAAAAGCCCATAAGGCCCAAATATAAGGGTATAAATACCCAACCACCAACATTAAATGAGGGTAATAAAAATTAAATACAACCAGGCTGCTTAATTCTCCCTCTACACTCTACCCAAACATTAAATACTCACAAACTTCCACAAAACTCTAAACAAAAATTACAAACTTACCCTCAGATAAAAATAAAGCACACCAAATTGGCGACCACAGTGGGAGCACGACGGTACCTGAATCTAACATTCGAAACCATCAGAAAAAGTCAATCCGAATGAATCTGGACGCACCGGAAGTACCACCAGCTTTGCTCGAAGTGGTGGGTGAAAATGATGAATATACCATCGAGGAGCGTGATAGATTAAAGGGCGAGATAGAGGCTTTGAGGGAAGAGAAGGCGAAGATGGGCATAAAAGAGAAGTCAAAGGCATCAGTTGCTCATCAAACCGACAACCCTAGAAAGCATGAGCCTTCGAAGACCCATGTGAGTACCAAGAAGACTCATGTTAGCTCCAAAAAGTCTCACCTGTCCAAGCCAGTGGAGAGCTCTGACTCAGACTCAGAATCTTCTGGTAGCTCCTCGGGCGAGGATGGAGCTGAAGAGTCCTTATCCTCTAGTAGTGATGAGGGTCGGTCTAAAAAGAAACAAAAGTTGATTAAAAAGTATTTAAGAAAAAGGGATAGACATGGGAAGTTAAAGAGGAATATAGGCAAATGATCATCTCACAGTCAGAGACATGTAGACCGGATGCTGGTGGATCCTTTTGCCTTCCATGATGAACCAGGTATCTTTACAACTCCCAATGAGGATACCGTTTTCAGTCGTGGCCGGAATTGGAGACAATCTCTATTGTATTCCAAGATCCTGTCCGGAAACCTCCCTAAGAGGTTTGATAGTACGAAAATGGAGAAATACGATGGCAGTAAAGATCCGGACAACCACTTGGAGCAATTTATAAACTTCATGATGAATTTCGATGATGATGACAAGTTACTCTGTAGAGAATTCTCCCAATCCTTTACGGGGAGTGCTCTGAAGTGGTATAACAGCCTACCACAAGGTTGCATTAGAAATTTCGATACCCTTTGGGTGGCCTTTCGAAGGCAGTTCGTTGGAAGTAAGGAATTGAAGGGCAATGGGGACACGATTATCCATTGTGCCCAAGAACCGAACGAATCACTGAAAGAATACATAAGTCATTTTGTAAACACCGAAAACGGGTTGGCTGATTGCTTTGAGCAAGTAGCCATAGCATCTTTAAGGCAGGGCTTAAACCCTGGAAATTTGGCTGATTTAGTGACCAGAAAGAAAGCCATGACTTGGGGAGGTCTACTGAATCAGGTCGGAAAGAAAATTAATGTTGATGATACAAAGAAAACTATGGTGCACATGCAGGTGAGGTCTGCCCCGGTTGCACCAAACCCCAACCAAAATCAGTCCGGGAACAAGACAAGGGAGACCGGACAGGGTCATAACAGAGCTAAAGCTCAGTCTCAGCCAGCTGCGGCAGCCCAGAGTCAACAATCTAGAAATAAGAGAGGGAATTGGGTTCAACCGGAGTGGTTTGCTGAGTTGAAAGAAAGTGTGGCCACCATTTATGACAAAACAAAGGAAGAAGTACACTATAGAAGGCCGGCTGCACTGCAATCTCCTAGGGAACATCGTAACAATTCCTTCTGTCAGTATCATAATGATACTGGGCATACCATCGACGATTGTATTGCTTTAAAGCAAGAAGTCCAGAATTTAATTGAAAGAGGAAAGCTGGGGGCATATGTCAAAAGAAGAGGAGGAAATAGGCCTGATAATGCACATCGTCCTGGTCCAAATAATGCAGGCACTTCCATTCCGGAGGGAGCTATGGTTATAATCGAAAGATTCAATGTAGAGTCAGAGTACTTGGATCCTGATCCAACTTGAAACAGAGTGGGTTCCATTGAGGAACGCTGTAAAACAGTCTCCGGGCTTATTAACTTTTTTGAGTCACTCAGAATTTTCGGAGGGGATACTATGACAGCACCCACTACTTCTTCAAGGAAGAGGCACGTTCATACTTAAGCTACCCAGCTGGAAGGAGGCATGACCTCCTATCAATCACAAATTCTATTTCCCTTCATTGTTTTCGATGAGGATGACTTGAGGGATATAGCTGGCCCTCATGAAGATGTTGTTGTCATGGGAGCATCCATTGAGGCAATGACATAAGACGAATCCTGGTGGATATTGGGAGTTCAGCCAATATCCTCTTTTTAACCTCTTACAAAAAGATGAAAAACCCAGCTATAATTCAGCGTTCGGACAGGTCAATTGTGGGTTTCACTGGAAGCTCATCAGATATGATCGGGGAGTTCGAAGAGGAAGTGTTGTTGGGAAAGGGCTCTTTTAAGAAGATGGTTAGAATACTGTTTGTCGTAGTGAATTGTCCCACTTGTTATAATGCTATTCTAGGGAGGTCTTGGCTCTCTAGGATGCATGCAGTGGCCTTAACAGTCCACCAATGTTTGAAATATGCTGTTCAAGGGCAAGTGGGAGTTGTTCGGAGCAGCCAAAAGATTGAAAGAGAGTGTTATGCCACAGCACTGGCTCCACAGACGTTGGGGGCAGTTCGTATCAATGAAGAATAGCAATTTGAGGGGCTTTCTGGGGGTGAGGGTGAAATTGATGACCCCAGAGAGACCCCTGGAGTGTTAATATCGATTGAAGAAGTTGAAACACATTCTTTGGAAGAGGGAAAAATGTTAAGATAAGGTCCAAAATGCCATCCGAACTGAAGAGTAAAATGTTGAAGTTCCTGAAAGACCATCAGCATGTTTTTGCTTGGTGCAATGCTGATGTTACTGGGGTTCCAGCCGATATTATATCACATCACCTATCCATCCGGAGAGACATAGCACCTGTGGTACAAAAGAGAAGAGCTTTTTCCAAGGAAAAGGCCGATGTTATTGTTCAAGAAGTTGATAGGCTTACTAAAATGGGGCATATAAAGGAGTCTCAGTATCCTTTGTGGACAGCCAATCCGGTCTTGGTGAAAAAGAAAAATGGCAAGTGGCGTATGTGCATTGATTTCACAGATCTCAATAGGGTTTGCCCAAAGGATTTATACCCAGTCCCCCGGATTGATCAGCTGGTGGATTCCACTTCTGGGAATAAGCTACTGTCTTTCACGGATGCCTTCTTCGGGTACAATCAGATTCAAGTAGATCCAAAAGATCAGGAGCATACCACGTTTGTCACTGATAGGGGTCTTCATTATTACAAGGTGATGCTATTTGGGTTAAAAAATACTGGGGCTACTTATCAGAGGTTGGTAAACAAAGTTTTTGCTGATCAAATTGGAAGAAACATGGAAGTATACATCAACGACATGATGGTAAAAAGTGTGGATGAAGAGCTACACTTGGCAGATCTCCAAGAAACTTTTGCTAACTTAGTAAAAGTAAATTTGAAACTAAATCCAGAGAAGTGTGTGTTCGGAGTGCAGTCCGGGAAATTCCTGGGGTATATAATAAGTGAGCAAGGGATACAACCCGATCCGGACCAACTTAATGCTTTATTCCAAATGGAGCCTCCTCGGAATATTAAAGAAGTACAACGGTTGACTGGGAGGTTGGATGCTTTTAATCGATTCATCTCGAGGTCTTCGGACAGATGTGCCCCATTTTTTCAAACTTTAAAGGGTGCAGAGGGATTTGACTGGACTTCACAGTGTGATGAGGCCTTCAATGAGATTAAGAAATATCTGTCCTCCCCTAAGACTTTATTTAAACCTGTTGATGGGGAGACACTCTTCGTATACTTGGCAGTTTCCAGTTGTGCTATCAGTGCTGTATTGGTAAGAGAGGTGGATAATTACCCCCATCCAGTGTACTACATCAGCAAGAGCTTGATAGATGCAGAAAAGCGCTATTTAAAGCTCGAAAAGTTAACATTATCCTTGGTAATTGTTGCAAGGAAGATGAGGTCTTATTTTCAGGCTCATCCTATTATCGTCTGGACGTCCTATCCCTTGAAAAATGTTCTTCAAAAGGCAGACATTTCAAGTAGAATGACTACGTGGTCAGTGGAATTTGGGGACTTCGATATTGATTTTTCTCCTCGAACAGCAATCAAAGCCCAAGTTGTGGCTGATTTCTTAGTTGAATTCCACTCGGATAGGGATACAGAGCAAACTGCTGAGATGAAAGATAAAAGGTCTGGATTGTCCAGACGGATGGTGGATCAAGTACTATGGGATGTGGTGTAGGGGTATGCTTGACCTCTCCGTATGGTGACAAAATGTACCAAGCTATATGTTTTGCTTTTAGGGCTTCCAACAATGAGTCCGAATACGAAGCTGCTATAGCTGGTTTGAAGTTAGCTCATATTTGTGGGGCCAAAAGGGTCAAACTGATGAGTGATTCCCAGCTTCTTATCCACCATGCGCAAGGTCAATCTGAGGCCAAAAAGGAGCAACTAGTGAAGTACTTACTTTTTCTTAAAAATGAGGCACTTAAGTTCAAAAGCATCGTTTATGAGCACATACCCCGAACAGAAAATGAACTAGCAGATTCCTTAGCAACCATAGCCTATACTGAGTCATACCTTTGGATCCATGTGCTGGAGTTCCCTTCCATTCAACTCAATATGGGTAAGGAGGAAGAAATTTTCGATGTACAGATAAAACAAGCTCAAGATTGGAGGCTTCCTCTCCTGCAGTATCTCTCCGATGGTATTTTGCCTCCGGAGAAGTCGATAGCAAGAAAAGTAAAATACAAGGCTCGTGGTTTCATCATACTATGAGATGTTCTTTATAAGAAGTCTTACAGTAAACCCCTTTTACGATGTTTGTGGGATGATGAATCTCGAATAGTCCTCTCCGAATTACAAGATGGTGAAGGATCAGCTCACTGTGGATTCAGGGCTTTAACAAGAAGAGTTTTATTGGCTGGCTATTATTGGCCCTCTATAATGCAAGATGCTAAGGAACTGGTGAGAAGGTGTGACCCATGCCAGAGATATATCAATGAAATTCATGTCCCAGCCATCCCTTTAGAGTCAACTTCTGAGCCTATACCTTTTGCTCGGTGGGGGTTGGATTTGGTGGGACCTCTACCTATGGCATCCGGAGGACGCAGGACAATAATTGTTGGTGTTGATTATTTTTCGAAGTGGATCGAAGCAGCCCCACTGGCAGGTACAACATCAAAAGCTGTCATAAAATTCATTTTATCCAATATCTGTTGCAGATATGGAATTCCACAGAAGATAACAACAGACAATGGGCCACAGTTCGACAACAAGGAAATGGAGAGTTTTTGTGCCTATAGGGGTATACAACATTGTTTCTCTTCACCTTTCCACCCACAAGCAAATGGTCAGGTTGAAGTGGCTAACAGAACTATACTGTCGGGTTAGAAGAAAAATTTAGAAGGAGCTGCTGGAAAATGGCCTAGTTATTTGCAAGAGGTTCTGTGGGCCTACCGGACTACACCTGGGGCTGCAACACAAGAGTCACCTTTTGCCTTGGTCTATGGGATGGATGCCATAGCTCTCATAGAAGCAACTCTCCCTTCATTTCGAGTTCACAATTTCTCCGAACAAAATAACGAAGTGGCAATTAGAGGTCAGCTCGACTTAATAGAAGAAAGAAGAGTTAAGGCTCACCTTAGAGCTGCACACTATCAAGGTTTGATGAGAAGCAGGTTTGCTTCTAGAGTTAAAAGAAGAAATTTTCAGCCGGGGGACAAGGTGTTAAGGAAAGTCTTCTTACACACTAAAGAGAAGCTGCTTGGAAAACTGGCCCCAACTTGGGAAGGACCTTATATGGTCATTGAAATGCATAAACCTGGAACA
This sequence comes from Limnanthes douglasii subsp. nivea, assembly GCA_036936605.1. NCBI lineage: Eukaryota > Viridiplantae > Streptophyta > Magnoliopsida > Brassicales > Limnanthaceae > Limnanthes > Limnanthes douglasii. The sequence continues at coordinate 139,576,044 of JAUPFV010000004.1, read as the reverse complement.
TACTGGCTAGAAGACAAGGATGGAAGGGTTTTGAATCACCCTTGGAACATTGAGCATCTCCGAATGTACTTGGAGTAGAAACTATGTAAATATTTACTTGTTTAGAAATCCATGTAAATATTTGGGGGCATACTCTTTCCTACCATGGTGGCACAGGGAGGTTTTAATGAGGTGTCCGGGCTTTTTTATAAAATTTGATGCCTTCTTAAAAATTTGGAGTGTTCTTACTTTGTTCTTGTCACACCATCCGGATTGAATTAAAGGAATGATGACTACTTAAACATTTGTCATCGGAGAATTTAAACACTCTCGCTTTAGAATATTTATGAAATAACTAAGGGATGTTTAAACACTAGCCACCAAAATTGAAACAAACTATGAAAGAATACAAGAGTTGTGCAAAATAAAGACATTCATTAAAATAACCAAAGTGCCTTGGCCATCCAAGGACTTTAAGTTTTCAAAACAAACAGATCTGTACGAACAAACACCGGACACGGTTACAGAAATGCCTTGGCCTTCCAAGGACTTTAGTTCAATCAAAACAAAAAAACACACAAAAGATAATTGATATTCTAAGACTGAGCCTTTGAAGATGGCTCAGCCTCACCTGTTTTCTTCTTTTTGGGGTCATCATTCCCCTCGCCTGGACTCTCCCCAGTGTTCTCTTCTTCATCGGATGATGACGCACTGGAGAAGTCATACTTGTCACCCTCAGCTATTGTATGGAAGGGAAGGTCTGGATACTCTACAAAAGACCATAAGTCTCCTAAATTCCTCTTCGGAAACTTCTCATGAAAAAGCAAGACCATGTCCAACTTCACCTTGGCATACATCTCTTCTTGACTGTCAATCACATTGTTGGCATATGCATCAATCTTGGCCTGGATTTTTGCCTCTTTCTCCCTTAGCAGATCAGCCTTTTCCTCTGTATCCTTGGACACCGAGTCTTCGAGGGCGATCTTGTCGTTGGTCAGAGTAAGAATGACTTGATCTTTGGTCTTCAACTCCTCTTTTGAAGAGGTAAGATCTTTCTCCAACTCGGACTGCTTTTCCCGGAGGCCTTTGATAGTATCTTCTAGGGCAGCTACCTTGGTGACCCAACCCTCATGGCTCTTCTTAAACTTCTCGTTTTCTCTTTTCAAAACATCAGCGTTTTGGTTGGCAGCAAGGAGGTCTCCGGACAGTTTTTCCTTGTCAGAGTTAAGGGAGGTAATGAATGCTGCCTGACCTCGTACTTGCTTCTCCAGGACCAACACTGGCTGAATGGTGCTCAGTATAGAGTGAGTTATAGCCTCTATTTCACTTGAAACAGTGAAGGTTTTACCATTAAAGGTAACAGTGTTCGAAGTGCTTGGAGGGAGATAGGGCCCTGAAAAATCATCTCCGGGGAGGTTTTCAAAGTACTCCCCAAGCCCCTCAAGCCCCGTAAGGTCGACACCATCAATACTAAGGTCTCCTCCTCCAACCTCTTCAGTTCGAAAATCGCCAGGGATCTCCTCTGCTCTTGTTGGATCAATAGGGTCAACAGGAGGGAGAGGCTCTGGAGGCCGGAGAGAAAGTTCATCACCCCTGGAGGTCTTTTTCTTCTTGGCCTCCCTCTTCTTGCTTTCTGCTCCCCGTCTCCGGTCTCTCTTAGGAACCCTTGGGGGTTTTGGAGATCCTGCTTCTTCCCTAGCACTCTCATGCTTTACCACTTCTAGTAGAGCAGCATCGATCTGAATTGGAGCTGCCCCTCTGGGTTTGTTGGAGCAGTCTCCTCCACCTCGGCAGGATTAGCCTCAGCTGCAGCCTTCTTGCCTTTCCCTTTTTTGCCTTTCATCTTACTTGGAGCCTTGGCTCGACCTGGCAAGTACAGTGACCCGTCCGGTGCATGTGTTCTTTTAAGGACTACATCCGGAGGGGTGGAGTGGTAAGTTCTTCCCAAGTCAAGTCTCTCCAGCCAGTAGTGTTCCAGAGATGAGACCTTGCGAGATTGCCTCTGGTAAAAGCGTCATGAAAACGGTTTCCCAACTTTTCAGCAACCCAAGTGTTGATCTTGGTACAAGTGGTCTGCCCGGTCTTTAAATAGTCATTGAAGTCTTTGGGCAGCTCTGTCATGAAAAAAGACAAGACCAGTCAGTTTAAACAAATTTGATAAAAATAAACATGAGAATGTGAGGTGTGATTCTTACAATCACTTCTCCATCTGCTGGTGAGGAGACTCGGGTTGACTCCGGCTTTGATCCTCCTCCCATTCTCCCAAGCGCCGCTCACGAACAAGAATTGAGTCCTCCAATTTCTCTCCGACTCAAGCAGGTCGTCCACTGCTTTATAATTATCACCCATGTTGAAGTGATAGAAGGGAATGTGGTGGTTTCTGCAGAGGCTGGCCATAGCTGCGAATTCCTCCATTGGTAGAGGAATTCTGGAGAGCCTGGAGGCCATGATGCAGGCCATCAGAGTGTACCAGGCGTTGGGGCTTATTTGACTGGGGCAAAGTTTGATGAGGTGGAAGTACCTAACTATTTCCGGATCTAAGGGAAACCTTAGCCCCCAGTTAAAGAGCTCAGTGAAGATGACTATTTCACTAAGCTTGCAGTCCATTGGGGTTTCAGGGTCTGTGGGGATTCTTATTTTCACGTTCTCCGGAATCCCCCACTTCGTACGCATCCGGCCCAATTCGGCTGTGTGGATGAAAGCAAAAGTAATTTTTTGTAAGGCGAGAAAATATTTAACACTAACCTTGTGGAAACAAGGTCCCACTTTTCCTTCAAGAATTTCTGGTAGGTCTGGGTGCCTAAGGCATAGTTTTTCTTTGCCTTTGTCCTTTTTGGCAGCAACAGCATCAGAAGTTTTTCCGGAGGGTTCGGACTCGAACGGAGCTTCTTCGATAGAATCCTCCATTATTTCCTCCATTACCGAGGAGGGATTTTCAGTTGTTTTTGGGAGGGGGGGAATTAGAAGTTGGTTCAGTCTGACATCCAGACTGATGAGCTTCAGTACATTCCTGGACTCTAGCCTCTGGATGGGGCTCAGATGTGGTGGTTTCTCTTCGGAGGCTTGAGCTAGTGGCCTCCGGTCCGGACAGCCTGTCCTGAGGTACTTTTATGGGTGCCTCTGACCCTGTATTGCTGTCCTTAACCCCTGATTTTGAAGGGGTGCCTTTGGAAGCCTGCCCTTTTACCAGGCGACCTTTTCTTCGATCGACTAACTTGTTGGGAGAGATATCTGCATCTGACCCCATGACTATAAATGGGGAAGGATTTTTGAAGCTGGTAACTGCTAGCCCTGGTTCAACAGTGGGATCTGATTCTTGAACCGACAAGCCTGAAACAATGGGAGAAAGGTTGGTTTGAAACAATCTCCTCGGTTTGACACTTCTGGTTGAGGAGGAGCCCTGGTCAGGCTCTGTGGTTGAGATTACTGGTTTGTCGATGGGGGAAGTAGGTAGGCCTGCAGCAATGCACCTCTCTCGTTCAACTTTTTGTGCCTTTTCTAGCTCTGATAGATTAAGCCACCCGCCTTTGATTAAAGCGTTCCTAGCTGTGAACATAAACTCACAACCAAAAAGAAAGATTTGTGTTTAAGAGAGAAAGCTCTGAAAATTAGCAAAGTAAATTTGAAGATGATGGTAAAACAGTGGAGAAGTGATTAATTTATAGTAAACACCCAAAAATGTGCTTTGATTCCTAGGAGAATTCGAAAGGATTTGCAATGATTAAGAAACGGCGCTGATGTCACCTTCATTTAATGAAGAGGTTGCTTTTCAGAGAAGGTGGGAGCAAAATTCAAGGTGAAAAAACGACTGAAATAACGAACCAGAGAGAGACACGTGTCCCACGAACTCTGGCAAAAAACCGTTTAGATTCAAGGAACCTTTTTCAGTCCGGATAAAGCTATAACACAATTCGAAGGACCTGTCCGGACGTAACTGTCACTAGCAACAGACTGTTTTTTAGGTCTTGCCAAAGGTTTTTGAACACCACCTAAAAAAGGGGCTACTGATGAGTCTGGATTCTGTCACCACTTCGGACAGGGTCAGTTTGAACAATGTCTATCCAACCGGACAGGGGCAGTTCGGACACCATCATCCATTGGACTGTTCGAACAAAACTAAAGTACTTAAAACCTAATCACTTCTTGACTAAGCTGCCTGTTCTCCTACTTAGAACTAATGGGTCCTTAAACTCGACCCGGGTCCATTAAACATAACCCGAAATCCCATAAGGCCCAAATATAAGGGTATAAATACTCAACCACCAATATTAAATGAGGGTAATAAAAATTAAATACAACCAGGCTACTTAATTCTCCCTCTACACTCTACCCAAACATTAAATACTCACAAACTTCCACAAAACTCTAAACAAAAATTACAAACTTACCCTCAGACAAAAATAAACCACACCAGATCATATAAAGTATACTTGGTTGCATCCATTAAAAACATAAACGTGAAGCCTTAAGTGTTTTCAAAAGCTTGAAAAAAATTAAAAATCATTTTCATAGAAAAATAAAAAATTTACAGTCTGGATTGGAGAGGTGCATTTAGAATTTTTTTGTTTGCTTGGCTAAAGTGAATGAGATTCTTCTAAAAAAAGATGGCCTCACATTTTTATCCAAAATGGTAGAGCTTAGAGTAAATATAGGCATGTTATGAAAACATGTCTCACACTTCTTGCCTAATTCAAGATTCCTCATTGTTTTGGGCCTTAGGCTTTTGCCATTGCTGTTTACTTAATAAACAGACTACCTATAATTGTGCTAAGAGATCTATCACTCTATGAAAAACTATTCAACTGTAAACATTATTATAGTTTTCTAAAAAATTTGGATGTGCTTGTTTTCTTTGTCGAAATCCATATGAGTCCTATAAGTTTCAGTTTATTCAATTAAGTGCATCTTTTTAGGTTATAATGGTACCTATAAATGACACAAATTCCTTAGTTATATGGGAAGAATCTGTGTGTCGAGGAATGTGGTGTTTAATAACTTTGATTTCCTTGTTTTATGTGGTTCCTAAATTTTAAAATTCATGAGTCTAGTTGTGTAACCAATTGGATACAATAAGCCACTTAAACAATCACTAGTCAGAAATAACCATTCTACTACTAGGTTTGAGTCTATCCCTAATCGTGCATCTAGTCATATTTATTTTATTCGAATAGGACAACATGTGACAATAATAGAAAACTAACCACATACACATGAATCTTGTCCATACACATAATTACTCAATCAAGAAAATCAACCATATTCACAAAACACATCACATCAAACACACACACAACATAAAAACCAATCAACTAACATATATTCACACAACAAGAACAAGTTTTCCATACAACCAACCCTAGATTGAAAATTGATATTGCGCTACCTCACTATACCACTAGCTTATCCAACTTTATACCCAACACACATCATATGGTCACTAAAGCCAAACATGGCATCACTAAACCTAAGTGTATTTCCCTGGTATCACTATTATTTCAACATAGAGTTTACTATAGCCTACAAAGTTCTATGATATTGTGGCTAATCCACATTGGGTCAAGGCAATGCAGGTAGAGTATTAAACTCTTATGAGGAACACGACTTGGTCTTTAGTTCCATACATACAGTTTCTAAATAATAAAACTATAGTCGTTTCTTTTGTTTATCTTTTAATACATGGTATCAGAGCGTAGGTTTAGATCCATAGTTTAAGTTTTTTTATCTTTCATTGTACCGGTAGGAAGTTGTTTTAGGTGCCCGCCAGAAGAAAAGAAAGAGATAAATTTTTTGGTTTTCGGATTTGTTGTGTGCAACCACAATCAACAGACATGATCGAGAGGCAAACGATATTTTTATTTTTTCTAAAATTCGGAGAGCGTGTTCGGGACATCTAATTCTTTAATTTGACCAAGTGGATTATGATTTGGTGACATGGTTCCAAAGAAATCTCTACTAGAACAGTGTAGCATTTTTGTTGGTAAAATTGTGAATTTAATTTTGATTTTGATTTTGATTGGTAATTAAATTTGAATTTGGATTTGGTATTTGGATTTAGTATTCTATTTAGTTTTTTAGTATATGAATTTGGCATTCATATTTCATTTAGATTTCATTTTAGTGTTTAGATTTTATTTGTCGTTTGGATTATGTCTAATGTTTGCTTATATCGACGTTTGTCATTTAGATTTCGTTTGGGTATTTGGTATTTAGATTTTATTTGGCATTTGGATTTCGTTTAACATTTGTACTTTGTCTAATATATGCTTAGATCGACGTTTGGATTTCGTTTGATATTTAGATTTCGTCTACCATTTGCTTAGTTCGACGTTTGTCGTTTGAATTTTATTTGAGTATTTGGGTTGAGATTTTGTTTTGTATTTGGATTTTGTTTGACGTCTAGAATTTGACGATTTGAATTGGAATTGGAATTTGAAATTGGAAATTGAAAATTAGAAATCGAGAATTTCGAAGTTAAGATTTCAGATTGGATATTTTTGGTTTTGGTTTTAGCTCTAGAATTTGGAAATTAAGAATTAAGAATTAAAATTTTCAAATTATGAATTGGAAATTGCAGATTTGATATTTAATATTAAGATTTGAGATTGAATATTTCAATTAGATATTTGGTTAAAAAAGATGCTGAGGTAGAATAAATACGAATAATACTACTTGAATAAGATTTCTGAAGAATATAAGAAGAATATCAAATTTCTACTAATCAGCAAAAGAGTTCTCTAGTGCTTCATTGTGTACCCCCAATTTCTCAAGAACTTTGGATTCATTCCTCTAGATGAAGTGTTTCTATTCCTCTTAGGTTTTTTGGTTCCATTACGATGAGCCTTGTGGGACTGGCTGTGAGCGGTGTTAAGAAGACGTATGAATGTTTTTTAAAGATTGAAGACAACTTACAGATTTTTCACACATATCATTTGAAGATGATATTTTCACGAAGGCTCAGTCAACATTGAGATTTTATTTTATTTGTAACAAACGCTTAATGTTTATAACAGTTGCATTATGAGTTTGAGAGAGAGTGTTAGAGATATTAGGCACAATCCTATTAGCTCATATGTTTAATCTATAACAGTTGCATTAACAGTTGCTTATGTTTTTCTATATCACTAACAATTTTTGGAGTTCTTCTAACTAACGGAGTTATGGCCATCCAATTGATCCCAAATTCATGACCGTTATTAGTAGCCCTAATAGTGGATTCCTAGTTGGTCTATGTCATTCTTGATAGATTATCTATATTAGGTCTCCAACTTCACGTAGACACCAAAAAGTTTGTATTATTACATGCCTAGTATACAACAAACACAAAATCATAGATAAATTAACGATTTATAGAAGAACTTGAAATATTTGTTTGTATATGTGAACGGGAACTGAGAAAATGATCGAAAAGAGAGGAACCCCTCCCTCAAAGGACCTAAATAATTCAGAGTAAAGAATTCTAGACTTAACAAAATATATTATTTTATTTTGTAAGGTTCGACCCGGTCTTCTAACCGAATTGAACTGTGCTTAATGTTTTATACAAAAATCATATGAGGGTTTCTTGATACGTAGTAGAGCATCGCTTTACCTTATTAGCTATGTATGATTTAAAGAAATGGCAGAAAGTGTTTCGTGATGGTCCAGCTAAGATATGGAAATGTGCGGCTTAACTCGATGATAGTTGGCCCAAAACAAATTCAGGTCGACAAAACAAATACCACAAAAATGGAACCAGCGGTATCGATTGCTAATAAATAAAACCATTTTATGTCCAAGGGTGCGGCTAAAAAAGGGTAAGTCATACACAGAGCGGGCGATGATTTGGCTTATTAACAAATGACCTTTTATCTGACCAATAAGGTGTGTTGAAGTATTTAAGTCAGTGTATTGTTTTCTTGTTATTAGTTGAGTCAATTGAGAGTTTGTTGTTTTATTCTTTATAAAATACATGAAAACCATGAATAAATGTGAGGATTTTGGTCCAAATTGTAAGTCAGTCAACTTACAGTTTACACTTGGCAGCATAGCAAAATAAAATGACCCAAGAAAGAGAAGATGATTGATGGCAAAATATTCACCAAGATTCCATAGTTTGATGGTAACTATAACTATTGGAGTGAACTAATGGAAAACCTCTTGCATGCTAATGGTTTGTGAAGTCTAGTGGAAGATGGTTACACCGAACCGACAGAGGAAATCGAAGTGACTGTAGCGCAGAAGAATAACATTTAGGAGCTCAAGATGAAGGACAATCAAGTGAAGTACTACATGTTCCAGGCAATCGACCGGGTTGTGTATGAACAGATCTTGGATTGTAAAACATCCAAAATCATTTGGAATTCGATGAAGAGGAAGTATGGAGGTAACGAAAGGGTGAAGCGATATCTTCTCCAGACCTTAAGAAACAATTTTGAAGTTATTGAAATGAAGAATGAAGAGAAAATCGATGATTCTTTGGAAGAGCAATGTCTGCCTCTAACAAGATGAGAAGCAACAGAGAAGATATGTTAGATTCAATTTTTTTAAAATACTTCAAACTCTGGCTGACAAGTTCACATATGTTGTGGTATCCATCAAAGAGTCAAAATACATAATTAGATGACGATTGAAAAAATACAGAGCTCTCTGTCCGTACATGAAAATAAATTAAAGAAGATCAATCATGAAGATGATAATCAAAGTCACAATGTCAGAGGAAGAGGCAGAGGATCATACAGAGGACGATAATGAAATAAGTGGATATATTTTATGCTAGAAAAATAAGAAGTATTTCATTAGTTCAAAATATTCAAAGCGTTTGTAGAGAAACAAGCATGGTTGTTTATCAAATTTTTAAGAACGGATATAAGAGGAGAATACAACTCAAATACGTTTAAAGAATTTTACAGAGAGCATGGAATCAAAAGAAAAATGACCACCGCATTCACACCGCAGCAAAATAGTGTTGTTGAACATAAAAACGCACAATCATGAACATGGTGAGAGCAATGTTATTAGAAAAGGGGTCCCAAAAGCTTTCTAGTGAGACGTTGTGCAATGGGTGAATCACGTTCTTAACAAATCTCTGACACTCATTGTAAAAGATATGATTTTGGAAGATGCATATAGTGAAAGAAAGCCATCAGTTGAACACTTTAAGGTTTTGGATGTATCAGGTATGTTCATATTCCTGATGTTAAAACAAGCAAACTCGGTGACAAAAGTGTGTCTTTAAGATGTTCGACCCAATGGAGAAGAAGGTTCACATAAACCTAGATGTGATATTTGAAGAAGATAAGAAATAGAATTGGGATAATATTGATTATTATGGTAAGTATATCATTGAATTTGAATGAGAAAATGGTCATTCATCAAATGATCCACCAACTAGCAAAATGGTAGCAACGGGCAGATGGATAAAATCACCAATCTAGTCGGTAGATTATATCACGGGAGAAGGGTTATCGGACACAGAGAAATAAGCAAAAATGGTTAGGGTCGAGATTGAATACCTAATTTTCATGGTCATATCAGATCCGACCAGTTTTCAAGAAGCAGCGGGACATCAGAAATAGAAAGAAGCAATGAATATTAAGATACAATGCATCAAACAAAACCACATGTGGTCGCTGACTGCACTTCTTGTTGGGCCCAAGTCGCTGATTACACTTCCTGTTGGAGCCAAGGCTATTGGGGTTAAATGGATTTAGAAGACCAAATTAAATGAGCTGAGAGAGTTAGAAAAGCTCAAAGCTTAGCTAGTTGTAAAAATGTATGCTCAATAGTACATAGTAGATTACAATAAGGATGATCATTGCTGTAGCAGCACAAAGAGGAAGGAGAATCTATCAGCTCGATGTCAAATTTTCTTTTCTGCATGGTTAGTTGAAAGAAGATGTATTTGTAGAGAAACAACAAAGTTATGAAGTGTTAGAGAAGAATAACATGGTTTATAAGTTGCATAAGACTCTTTACAGACTTAAACACGCATCAAACAAAAAGGAGGTAAAATCCTAATCGTAAAAATTTAGGTTGATGATCCATTGTTCACTAATAATGATGAGGAATCGTTGAATCAGTTCAAGAGCTCCATGAAGAATGAATTTGACATCACTGATTTGTAGAAAATAATATATTTTCTTGGCATTGAAGTAATGCAAAAGACTGATGGCTTCTTTATACAATGTCACCCGAGTTGTTTGTCGGCTTCTTTGATCCAAACGATTACCAAATGTAGACTATAGTTCAAAGCTAAATAATGGTTATCGTAGTCATGGATAGATAATATTTCACCCTCCTATTATACATAAAAACACAAAAAAACAACCCCGACTTAAGTTATTTATAGATTTTGGAATTGTATTTCGCCATACTTGTCGCAAATAAACTTGGTAAACATAAAAAAAAATGAAAAACAAATATAAATATTTTCTGGGAGGTCAAGCAAAACCGGTATAAACAGTCGTCAAAGCTGATGATAACGGAAATAGTATAACGTGTTTCACGCATATTTTTGGCCAAAAGCTTCATTTTCTTGGCGAAAAAAATATAAATTCTCCAATAACCAATTTTTTTTAGATTTTTTTTGGCAAAAATTGAAAGATATATAAATTGTTCGAAACCGATTACAACAAATAAGAGAATAAAGGGGCTTAAAGCAATGTTCCCTAATTTTTTTTAACTAAAACGATAAAAACAAAGTCGTTTAGACTTCATCTTCAACCTCCAGAGCAATCAGATCGAGCTTCAATTCAAAATAACAGCGAAAATCTGTAACTCTAATCACCAACCAAATTAGGCGTTTTCATGCATTTACTCCACATACCCAACCCTTAAGATTTCTAGCAGAATAATAGAAAGAAATTCTGGTGGAGCATCAAAATTATTCATCTTGACTTTCTGCTTGCACCTAATCGTCCATTTCGAGATCCAGTATGCCGTTCTATTTTGGATACGAGGAACATATTTTAAGGTCATCTCAGAGCAAATGAGACTTCTGCAAATCGTTAGCCAAGATTTCAGGTTGAGAGGGTATTTCCCTTTTGCAATAAATTCAACAAGACCTTTACAGCCAGACTCAATGTCGACTTTTTTCTAGTTCTTTTTTCGACAGAGAAGCAAGCCTTCCAATAATGCCTGAGTTTCAGCAAGGATCAGATTAATTTTTCCAAGAGTCTTTCCTCTTCCTGTTACCAAATTGCCGAGCGAGTTTCTGATAACCAGGCCACTAGCTGCCTCGCCATTCTGGTTACAAGCAGCATCGATATTTAGCTTCATTCTGTCTTCGATTGGGTGAGACCATTTCGTGTAAGTTATCTTCATGATCTTGTCTAATCTAGAACTGCACCTCAAATTTAAGCATGCATCATAAGCATTTAACCAAGTCTTTTTGGTTAGCTTGTTTGAAACATCTAAACCATACACTACTTTATATACATAGTGAATCGCAGATTCAATAAAAAGGACTTTTCATCTTGAACTTTTTATTGTTTCTGCATTTCCACACAGTCCAACAAATTATCGGGGGAATCACATGAGTAATATGTACTTTGCATTTAGAAAACCAAAACCATTCACAAATTATATTTGTTAATGTCATATAGTTTTCGATATTGATGTTAAAAAACAGACTAAAGTGCTTCCAAATGCTCCAAGAAAACTTGCATCTAACAAATAAATGGTTCTTAGATTCACAATTTTCACAAAACATACACTTAGATGCAAGGCTGACATGCCTAACTTGCATAATAGAATCGATTGAAATGTAGTTTCTAATTAGCCTCCATAAAAAGAAAGAGTACTTCCCTGGTGTAATCTGATTCCAGATTTTCCTGAACAAAGTAGATTTGTTGTAGTGTCTCCTGGTGTGCTCTCAAGTACTTCTTGTATTAAAGTCTAAGTTAAGAGAGTCAGACCAAATTAAGATGTCCTTCTTCATAGATTCAACTTTGAAATGAGAAATTTGTCAGAACTTAGGCATTTATAGTATATATTAAGTCTATCTTGATAATGCCCCAAGAAGCTTTATAAAAGGAAATATTGTACCCATCAATCCCAGAGGCACTAGCAGTGTTCATAGAGCTAATAGTAGTCCAAAGCTCAATCTCATCAGTAGCTTTCAACAGAGCAGTATTGTCCTCATAAGTAATGATGTTAGGAATAGAAGATAACATAGGATTATTTAAAGATTGGCCTTCCACCTCAAGACTATCATAAGAATTCTTAATGAAGAATGTTTTGAAGTACTTCTCTGCAGAAGGGCCTATTTCTTCAGAGTTGAATATCTAGTGACTTCCTTCTTTAATTTCATAGATAGTATTCTTCCTTCTTTTCCTACAAACAAAACCATGAAACACTTTTGTGTTTCCATCACCATTATTCAACCATGAATTATAAGTTTTTTTGCTTCCAATACTCCTCCTCATTTCTAAGAGCCTGCAAGTATAAACTATTAGCTTTCTTCAGGTTCATTAGAGACATGTTATTGTTTAGATTAGTGTGAAGCAATTTGGCTTCCTTAACCATCTCTTAAGTCTCCTTAACCTTACTAAAAACATTCCCACAACATTCATTGTTCCAAGCCTTAGGACAGTCTTTAAGCCTCTTAAGATTAAACCTAGAAAATTTCACTTGGCAAACCTTTAATATATAAATTCCAATTCATTTCAACAGTCTTTAAAAAAGAAGGGTCATTCAACCACATGTTCAAGAATTTAGAACTTATGTTTTTTTTGTTGAAACCATTAGAATGATTATTCATAGCTTTAATAAGAATATGGGCATGGTCAGAACAAGTTCTGGCCATGTGAAAGACCTGGGTATAACTGAAAATATTTGTCCAGTTATCATTGTACATGGCTCTGTCGAGCCTCTTCCATTTCATGCCTCTGTTCCAAGTAAATTTGGAGCCCAAGTAGCTTGCATCCTCCAGATTACACTCAGTAATAGTATTGACAAAGTCATCAACACTATTTAGATCATATAAATCACATCCCAGTTGTTCATCAGATGATGCAACAACATTAATATCACCTACAATAAGCCAACCCTTTTCAGTGTTAGCTCTCATCTTCAGATGATCCCACAGACTTTATCTATTCACCCTGTTACATTGTTTATAAGCCATAGTTAAGAGGAAAATGTTATTATTAGCATGATTAACTTCTAAACTTAGACACTGATCATGATCATTCACAATACTAATACTCATATCAGAACACCAAAAAACCCAAATTTTATTCGAAACATTAAAAGTAAAGTTAGGAAAACCCAAAGAAGCAGCAATGTTAGTGATTTTTTCAGCCTTCACCAAAGGTTCTTAGATGGGCAAGAGGCTAATTTTTTCAGAAAAAAATGATCTCTTTCAGTTTTCTAACTATTGAAGTGTTATTAATCCCACGCATGTTCCAATTAAGGATCTTTATCATTATCAGATAATGATTTGTGCCTCTTGTTGATCCCAGTGTATATTAGGGATTTCATTATTCTATTGCTTGGTTTCTTAATCTTTCTTGCCGACTTTAGTTTTTTTTATAATAGTGTTGAAATCCCGAGCCACTGGAGAAGACATGTTTCTTATAGGAGAGGCCACTGGAGAATGTTCTCTTGGACTGAGAATTCAAACTATCTTCTTCAAGCTAATCCTGTTTATCACAATTCTGCTCAAAAGTTGTATAACTTCTATTAGATATGTGTCCATTTGTAAATTATCAACAATCTTTATAAGAATGTTCTCATTAACAGAAATAGGATCTTTCTGTTTTAAGGAATAAATTTCCTCTTCAGATGTATCTTTCTTTTGGTCTTTTGTAACAATTATCGACTTAACATTTGGAATAAAATCATTGTTTGAGCAAACAACTTCAAGATCTTCATCTCCAGATTTATGTTCAGCTTCCTTGATAACATTTCCAGTAGCTTGTTGAAGATCATTTCTCTTAACCTTCCACACCATTTCTTCATCAGGGGCCTTCTTGTTGAGAGAATATTTTCTGCAATCTTTAGCATTATGACCCAGATTAAAGCATGAACAACAGTAAGGAGGCAAGTTTTTGTATTTAATAGAGATCCAACATCCATCATTAATACCAAAACCTATCCACATTCTGTTATGAATTTTAATTAAAACATTAACTTCGATCAGGGCATAAGCTGCATTTTTGCAGGCTCTGTTTTCATCAGGGACTTCGACCTTGTAAAAATTTCCAATTAAAGTAGCAATTCTTTTTATGAAGTCTTTATTATACAGGAATTCATGTATATTTTCAAATTTTACCCAAACCATAGTTATTGGGCATTTGATTTTAGGTCTAAACTCAAGAGTCCAACACAAGATTCGCATTATTGGAGATCCAACTTTCCATACGTTCTTAGACCAGAATCTGCAAACATCATCTTTTAGTTCAAATCCTATAAAAATGTGATGTGAGTCCCAGTTTGCGAATCTGAAAGCCCCTTTTAAACTTAAAAGCAGTCAAGAAACTATTCATACTCTCATTTTTTGGCAAGCCAGAGGAGAACTTCCCAATCAGCGTTATTGGAGAATTAAGTAACATAATATCTTTAGTTTCTTTTGAAAACTGAATCGATATGTGGTCTTCCTTCTTCATGATCCATTCTGGTTGAAATTCGTTTTTCGGATGATTTAGACTCAATTTTTTGAAGAAATCGGCATTTGAGTATGATTCTCCGACATAATACTCTGTTTTCGACTCTTAGACAGGGTTGGGAAATCATCTTCTTCGTATAATTTATTATTCCTAATCTCCAGGATGGAATTTAACACAAACTTACAAGAAAAAGACGAGACAAAGAAGAAACGAACTAGATTTGGTTCATCGAAAATTTTTATGGCAAGAAAACAAATGAAAGAGAAGAAGGGTTGTTGGATCCTTTCCCATTTCCAGTATCTATTTTTTTTACATTTATAAAAACATATCTTTTTAAAAAAACAAAAAAAAATAGTATCCAAAACATACTAGGAACATTATTTTTTGAAAAGATTTTTTATCGGCTAATTATGAATAGTAAATAATATAGAGAATGAAGTTCTTCAAGAAACTCTGTTCTCCAAGAACAGAGCAAATTTTTTTCTGATTTTCGATTCTTCTTCGTGATTCATCTACTTCCTTGGAAGAATGAGTAGCAATTTCAATATCATTTTGAGGGAAGATTTTCCTATACTTAGGAATTCGATGGAAACAAATTCTGGTGGAAATTCTGTCAAGAACAGAGGAATTAATTGTGAGGGGAAGACTCCTGAATGTAATGTTATTTTAAATCCGGTTTTTGAGGAAGTGGTTAAAGAAAAGGTTTCTGATAATTTGTTAAACAATAAAGATTCGTATGCTGATATATTGAAGCCAAGTAAAACAGAGTTTGTACACTCCAGTGTTTCTGTTTCTCGTAATAGTGAATTTCCTGTAATCACTTTCAATGTTGAAGATAAAGATCGTTTGTTAAAGATCTCCAAGCACACTTTGGTGGCAAAATTTGCGTCTGGGAAGCCTTCAATGGAAAGTCTGAGGAAATTTTTATCGAAGTTTATCTTCAAAGGCAGTTTCAGTCTTTCAATCTGGGATTTCAGACATGTTTTCATTGAATTTACAGAGTTAGAAGATTTAAAGAGGCTATGGTCAAAGAATGTGTGGGTCTTGGGAGATAAAACGATGAGGCTGTTAAAATGGTCTCCTGGATTTGATCCAAATCTTGAATCTCCATTTACGCCGGTTTGGGTTTCCCTTCCAAACTTGCCGGAGTTCTTGTTTAATAGATCTACTATTTCGGAGATAGCAAAGATTCTGGGTACTCCTTTGAAGGTCTGGGTGCCTTCTATCAATAGGGCTCATCAGAATTGTTGTAGATTTTGGGTTGAAATTGATGTTTCGAAACCATTAGTTCATAAGGTTCAGGTAAAGTTTGGGGATTCTGAGAGTTATTGGCTTCATCTTGTGTATGATAAGGTTCCTCTTTACTGTAATAATTGTGCACACATTGGACATTCTGTTGATAAATGTAAGAAAATGTTGTTGGCTCAAGGAAAGGATTCTGGAAACATTGTGCAGGTGAAGGATAGTTCAGAAGTTCCTGATCAAGTTTCTTGTTCTTTAAATCAAAATCAGGTGACTCATAATGGTATTGGTAATCTTCAGGATATAAGTGGTTCTTGTGATCAACATCTTCAGGATCTTCATGGAAAGAGTGGTGTGGTTGGTAGGTTCTTAAAGTCTATTGTTGTTAATAAAATGCCATCTGCTTTAGATCAAGATGTTCAAAATGTTGTGGAGTCTGGTAACCATAGTCCTAAGATTCAAGAATTTGATTCTGTTCAGCATGTTCTGGTTAATGAAGATTCTGTTGACTTAGTTAATGATGATGAGTTGATAGATGCTTTGAAAACTTTGGAAAGGAAGAATATGTTTGAGTCTCTTAATGAAGATATACATGATTCTCCGATTCATGATGGAAGCCTTGATAGCTCTCCCGTGAAGGGAAGTTTAGTTGAAGTTAAACAGAAAAGGCAGGAACCTAAAAAGTCTAAAAAGATAATGAATGTTTGGAATACGAAAGGTCCTGTGTCTTCAAAGATTTTGAAGCTGAAAAGGGCCCAGAAAACCTCTTCTAATACATGACTATTTTGATTTTAAGTTGGAATGCAAGAGGAATTGCAAATAAAGAAACTATTCAAAGATTGAAGTCTATGGTTATTTCGTTAAAGGTCAGTTTTGTAGCTGTTCATGAGCCGTTTGTAAAGTCTGAAAAGATGGATTGGTTAGCCAGGAAGTTGAAGTTGACTGGTTGTTGCTGTAATCTGAGTAATAAGATCTGGGTTTTCTGGCATCAAGATTATAGGGTTGATATGATGTTTGATAGTGAGCAGTTATTGCATCTTAAAGTTGCTCATCCAACTTTGAATAAAGTCTTTTATGTCTCTATCATTTATGCTAAGTGCAAGACTGATCTGAGATCTGTTCTTTGGGATGAAATTAGAGCTTTGAATGTATCCTCACAATAATGGATTTTGTTTGGTGACTTCAACATTATAACTAGCATTCAGGAGCAGGTTGCTTGTTCAACTATTAATCAGAAAAGCATGGATGAGTTTAATGGTTGTATCATGGATTGTAATTTGATGGATGCTGGTTTTACGGGTTGTCCTTTTACATGGTCTAATGGTCATAAATGGAGAAGGTTGGATCGTGTGTTGTATAACTCTGCCTGGTTAGATTACTTTGATTGTACTTCTGTCTCACACATGGCTAGGAGTTGTTCAGACCACTGTCCTATTCTTATTAAAGTAGCCTCTAATCTTGAAAGATCGAAGTCTTCTTTTAAATTTCTGAACATGTGGGCTTCTCACCCTCAATTCTTGAAGAAGGTTGAGGACAGTTGGGCTAATAATGGTGCTTCTGAGGTTAGTAATCCTATTATGGCTTTTTGGCTTAAAAAGCTTCGTTTGAAGGCTGAGTTGAAGAGTTGGAACAAGAGGATTTTTGGTAATATTTTTGATGCCATTAAGCAGTCTGAGGAGAGTATTATTAGTAAAGAAGCTTTTCTTCTTAATGAATTTAATGAGGATAATAAGTTGGAGTTAGATAAGGTTAGACATCAGCACTTGACTTTGCTTGATAGGGAGGAGTTATATTGGAAACAGAAGGCTCATTCTTCTTGGTTGAAAGATTCAGATAGAAATACTGCTGCATATCATAGTTTTGTGAAGAAAAGGGTTAAGCGAAATAGATTTGATAGAATTAAAAATGGTGACAATTGGCTGAATGGTAAGAAGGAGATTGGTGAATCTGCTGTTGAATTTTTTAAAGATCTTCTTTCTCCAATTACTAGTGTTGTGTATGAAGGGGATTTGTGGAATGTTATTCCAACTCTTGTAAATGATGAGGACAACAATGAATTGGCTAAGATTCCTGATGATGTTGAGATTTATGAGGTGGTTAAGGGTTTAAACTCTGAGTCTGCTTCTGGGCCTGATGGTTTCAATGCTGAGTTTTACAAGATTTGTTGGAGTATTGTGGGGAGTGATCTGTGCAAAGCTGTCAAGGGATTTTTTTATGGCTATAGGCTTCCTAAAGGGGTGAAGGCTACTGTAATCTGTTTGATCCCTAAGATTGAAAATCCTAACAAGTGGAAGGACTTTCGACCGATCAGTTTAACCACTGTTTTTTCTAGGATTTTGGGGAAGCTTATCAATAACAGGCTGGCTAAGTTGCTTCCTAAGCTGGTTTCTGAAGAACAGGGAGGGTTTGTTAAGGGCAGAAATATTCAGGAATCAATTCTTCTTGTGCAGGAATTATGTTATGATATTGATGGCAATAAGAGAAATGGTAATGTCATATTAAAGACTGATATGACTAAGGCATTCGATAAGCTTAATCATAGCTTTCTCCTCTATGTTCTCAAGGCTTTTGGCTTTAATAATTCAGTTGTTGGTCTGGTTCATAATTGCATAAAAGATGTGTTCTCTTCTGTCCTTGTTAATGGTGAGGTTACTGGTTTCTTCCCTAACTCTCAAGGTCTTAGACAAGGGGATCCACTCTCCCCTAGTCTGTTTATATTGGCTGAGGAGTATCTTATTAGGTGTATAAAGATTAAAGCCACTGAACATTCTATGGTTAGATATAAAACAAGGAGTGAGATGAATATTGATTGTTTAGCCTTTGCTGATGACTTCATGGTATTTACTACTGCTGATGCTGCTACAATGAGTGTTCTTAAAGACATTCTGGACATTACCAGTCTGTTTCTGGTCAGCAAATCAACAATGCAAAATCTAAGCTTATAGTTTCTAGTAAAATTGGCTCACAGAAACTCAGATTTATTGAAGACATGTGGAAGATCAATCATACGTGTTTACCTTTCAATTATTTGGGAACTACAATTTCGAATAAGACAAGAGTTGCTAATTTTGAATCTATTGTTTGTAAAGTCAGGAGCAGGATCTTGGATTGGGACAAATTGCATTTGTCTTTTGCTGGTCGCCTGATGCTCATTCAGTCAGTTCTGATGGCTTTCCCCATTTATTATCTGCAGCATACTTCTTTACCAGCTGGTGTCATCAACAGGTTGGAGGTTCTTTTTAATAAATTCCTGTGGGGCAGCAAAGATGATAAAAGAAGCATTAGTTGGACTAGATGGAGAAGACTTTGTAAGCCATTTAAATAAGGTGAGCTTAATGTCAACAGTCTGAAAGATATGCAACATGTTTATGCAATGAAGAACTGGTTTAATTTCAGGAGACAGAACTCTCTTTGGGCCAGGTTTATGTTATCTATCTATTGTAGAAATGACATTCATCCTGTTCTGGCCATTTCTCCTCACAAAAGATCTAAAACATGGGCTTCTATCATGAATGTTAGGGATGAAGCTGAGGACTTTATCTTCTGGTTACCTGGTCAAGGTCATTTAAGTTTCTGGTATGAGAGGTGGTGCTCTGATAGGCCATTTATTAAAATTATCAGTGATAATGATAGAAGAACATTATGGGGTAGTGTTAATGATCAGGTTAGTCACTTTTGGTTGAATGGTTCGTGGGATTTGGATAGACTTCGAACTATGGTTACCTCAACTGATATTGCCAGGATTAAAGATGTTACCTTATCCAATAAAAAAGATGCTATGCTATGGTCTTTGTCTCAGAATGGTGTTTACAGTACTAAAGACACCTTGAATTGCATTAGATCTAAAGGAAGTGTATCTAGGCTTTATGATAAGACCTGGAATTCAGTCTCTCCTAAAAAGTGTTCTTTCTACTATGGAGGGTGCTTCATAACTGGGTTCCAACAGATGAAGTCATGCAGTCTAAGAATGTTCAGCTGGTATCAAAATGTGTTCATTGTAAAAATATTGAATCTACTCACCATGCTTTGGTTGAATGTCAGCAGGTCTGGACTGTTTGGAGACACTTCAGTGATATCTTCAGAGTTCAGGTACAATCTTTCATGACTATCTCCCATATTGTAATGAAATGGTATTGGGCTGCTCAGAAAGATTGTGATATCTTCACAATTTTACCTGCAATCATAACATGGTGTATCTGGTCAGCAAGAAACAAGAAGAAAATGCAGGGTGAATCAACTAGTTCTACTACTATCATCAATCATGTTTTGTACATTCTGTCTGGTCTTGATCGAAGCAAAATTTTGAACAGAAAACACTGGGGCAGATTTATACATGAAGCTTTGAGTTTAGGATGTGTTAATCATGTTAATACTGGGTTTAAGGCTCTTCATTTGAAGTGGAAGAACCCTAAAACAGGGGAGATACAAAATCAATGTCGATGGGGCATGTACCTTCTCTGGTGAATCTGCTGGAGGAGCTTTGGTTCGAGATAGTAATGGTGATATTGTGATTGGTATGGGCTGTCTATTTGGTAAAAGCTCGCATTTGATTGCTGAATGTAGAGCTTTGTTTGAAGGTCTGAAGCTTTGTAACAGGTTACAGTTGAGACATGTTGACATTGAGATTTACTCTTCGATCTTGGTTAACTTATTGCTCTTTGGTAATTCTCCGTGGTATCTTGACCCGATGTTGAGGTGTTGCAGAAAGCTTCTTCGATCTGAAATGGTGGTGAATCAGATTTTTCGAGAACAGAACTTGGGAGCGGACTGGATTGCAAAGGAAGTTCTTGAGAGGAAATCGGGTTTGGAGTTTGATAGGAACCATGCTCCTTTGAAGTTAAGAGCAATCGTTTTCTTAGAAAGCATCAATCTTGGGTATTTGAGATTGAGAAATTAGGGTTGGATTGTGGCTGATTTTGGTGTCTGAAGGTTGAAGATGAAGTTTTGGTTTCGCGCGAAAATCTTTAGGTTTTGTTTAATTTTGTGTAAAATTGCCTTATAAGGCTTGTACTCTTCTTTTATTTCAATAAAAGCCCTTTCAATTAAAAAAAATGAATAGTAAATAATATATTAAAGAATATATTTTTTAATATATTTCTACCCACTCACATTTTCAGAAATATATAAAAAAATGAAAATACAACTTCCAATAATAAATTTCGAACTTCTCATAGCAATTCCCATAAACAATAGCATATAATCAAAACAAAGTGCAACTTCAGTTAAATTAGCCTATCCCTCAACTAATGAGTAAAGGAATACTAAAGGAGTTTGTGCGAGATTATTATCTTCAGAGTAATAAAGTCAGATTCAAAAGAAGGTAGAGTCGAAGATATAAATTATCATAACAAGAAATCAGGATGATAATGCTGGCTCAGGTTCAGAAGCCAATTGGTCCTTAGAGGCAGTCGAGGACACGTCACCCGATGGTGTAGAAGTCGTTGTGTCTTTGGCGATTTTAGAATTTTTCCCATCTCTAACAGCTGCAGTTGACATCATGTGAGGCGGGTTGCTATGCTTCAGCTTAACAAGTACTTGCCGCATCCTCGACAGATCAGTAGGTTTCCCTGGTTTTGGTCCTTGTACAACTGTTACTGATGGTTTCCTCTCTTGTTCCTTCTTGCCTCTTTTCTGAATATTAGCAACTTCGTGCGGAATAAGCTCCACGATGGATTTCCAGTATTGTTTGTCCGCTTCTTTATGGAATTTCTCTAGACTGGCCGAGAATATCTGCTCCAGACACAAATATGTTCCATATTAGCTATATAGGGCCTTGAATCACTACCATCACTAGTACAAGTGTTATAAAAGGCAGACATGGGTCTGAAAGATTAAAAGTATGATCACTAGTACCCATATAAATTAAATCACACATGGGTGACCTTTTCACTACTCCCTGACCTATTATAAAACTATATACCAGTAAACCTTCTCACTAGTCCCTGAATTATTAAAATCACACACAGCGAGATCCTAAGGGCTAGTGATGTTAAACGGACTAATTTACTGCAGCCCTGATAGTTGGGGGACAATAGTAATTTAATTTTAAGGCAGTAACATAGTAATGAAAGTACACACTAGTTAGACAGTCTTGTTCAGGGTGTACCTTCTCCTTTTCTCTGTTACTGGACTTGTTAGTCTCGACATTAAGCTTCACTTTCTCGTGAAAAGCTATTTTGTAGTCCTCGGCCTCCTGAAGAATCTGGTTCCTCATTCCCTTTTCCCTGTTTTCCTTGTCTTCGAGCAGGATAGCATTCTGACTGCACGGCAAAATAGTTTATGGTAAATAAATGACTGATGAATAATTTGATAATGATCAACATTACTGAATTTGGAAAATAGATATGATCAAAATCAAAAATAAAATAAAGAGTTTAAGTTAACTGAAAAGATCAGCAGCCTACTTCATTCATGAGATTAGAAAGTAGCATACACTGGAAAAGTTACACGCTTATCCAACAAATAAAGTCTTAGAGGTAACTCTACCACATTAACTTAAGATCAAAATCAGCTTCCAGGTTCAGTAATATCGTTAGCTCCTAAATAAGTCTTCCAGTGTTGATCAAGTCACTGTCAGAAGAACTTCAAATACATAACATTCTTTGATACCACAAAAGATGCTTTTCTGGTAAAGACATTCTCAAGCTAAGTCTCCATACAATTAACCATAAACCCATCCTTTTTCCTCATAAGTAGAGAAACCACAAAACTTGCAAATATAATGTTCTAAAATGTTCAGCCTGCATGTTTTACGAATTATTTTCTCACCGAAAGCAAGCAGAAATCCTGCTTTGGCATTTACTCTTTATAAGAAAAGAAAGCACCCTCAAGAAAGAATAAACATAGAACCGTGATCACCTCAGTATCATGCACTATGTATTATATATATAAGAAACCGATCCTTTTGACCTGTCGGTCCTTAAAGCTCCCTAGAAACCGAAACTTTAACTCATTATCAAAGACGCCATGGATAAGGATTGCCGTAGACTTATACATGACTCAAGCAGAGTGAAACAGTCAACATTTAGTTTAAGAACTAGAATAATAGTTCTTACAATTGTTTTGGCAGCCTATATATTAGAGCAACTTCACACTCAATATAGTAAACTCAACAAAAGTATACAAATATATAAATAATCTTACACCTTGATGAAGTCAAACCATCTTTGAACACATAAATAAACATTCTAACACCAAAGCTGGCTTTTCTAGTTTCAAAGTAACAATGTCTATTGTCTATATAAATTAAATACAATATTCTATCAATCAAACAGAACTGATACGATCAAGTCATTTCCCAGGCAACGGAAACAACACGGATTAAGCAGATCATGACATCGATTTATATGTGTATATATATATATATGTATAACTTACCGGCGCCACTCACGCATGGCGAAACCTTCCTCGTGCTCCATGTCGCCCGGAGGCGGAAGCACCGGCTCGCCGGAAACAAAAACGTCTCCGTTCTCTACACTTCCGTACCGGTCGCCATCACCGTTCTCGTCGCGAGCAGAAGAACTGAACGGAAATTGAGATAAATTAGGGTTGGGATCAGAGGATCCGAATCCGAAAGGATCGGGCAATGATGACGCCACATGATCGGAATCAAAGCCACCATCGACAACTTGCCCGGGAAATCCGACGCCGGGAAAGCTCGAGTACGCGTCGTAACCGGAGCGAATGTCGTCATCGTCGAATGAGGGTTGATGATTGGGTCCATGGATGTCATCTCCGTCGACACTGTATGCATCAAAAGAAGCCATAATTCTTACTGCGGAGTTTGAATTTGGTCTTCACTCTCACTCTCCGAGTCTGTTTCTCTCTCTAGAAATCAACAACGGGGCTTTTATATACTTTAACGGCGATAAACATACTGCACTGTAATTGGCTAAAAATGCATTTGTGTCCTTAATTTCGGTGTGGATTTTGGTTATGCTCTTGATATTTGTGTTTTTAGAATTGTTCTATTTTAAATCATGTTTTCAACCTCATTGTCTCTCACTTTTAGTAATAAGAAGTTCATCGAAATTCTAATTTTAATAATAAATTAAAAAAATTGATTTAAGGCTGTCTTCTGTTAATAGATACTATTGAATTTCGTTAGTGGAATTGTGGTGTTTCGTGGAGGATTTAAATTATTACATTAAATTTAAGTTTTATGGATGTTTTAGATTATAATCTATTTTTAATTATAATAATTTGATTTTATGGTTGTTTTTAAGTTTTAAAAAATTGTTGTAAATAATAAATCTCTACTATATGCTTCTAGATCTAACATCTTGGTGCCTTGTCTGGCCTTTGCAGATGATGTATTAATCTTCACAAACTGCAAGGCTAGTTCCATTGTTTTGCTTAACAGTCTCTTGGATAAGTATCAATTTATCTCTGGTCAATCTGTGAACAAAGAAAAAACAAAGCTTATCATTTCAAGAAGAGTCAATCAAACAACTACTAACAACATAAAGATTCAAGCTGGCTTTAATATTGACAATCTGCCATTCAACTACTTGGGGATAACTATTGCAAAAAACAATAAAGGGAAGTTTTTTCAGACCCTTCTTGATAAGATTCAGGACAGAATTGTGGGTTGGGATCTTAAGAACTTGTCTTTTGGGGGCAGGTTGACATTAATCAATTATGTATTAATGCCTATTATATACTACTGGATGCAAAATTCTCTTGTCCCTAATAATATCATCAAGAAGATTGAGGGTTATTTCAACAAAATTCTGTGGAGGTCTAACTATAATGTTAAAGCAATTCACTGGTCTAACTGGAATAAGTTGTGTAAACCTTATGCTGAGGGTGGCTTAAACATAAAGAGTCTTCATGATATTCAAATTGCATTCTCTCATAAACTATGGTACATTTTCAAGAAAAATAACAGTCTATGGGCCTCTGTGATGCACAAGACCTACTATAAAGACTCTCATGCTCTTAAAGCCAAATGCAAAACAATTGACTCTATTGTGTGGAAGAGGCTCCATGTTATCAAAAACACTGCTGACAAGAACATCAAATGAAGGTTAGGTCAAGGGTGTATGTACTTCTGGTTAGAAGACTGGCATGACAAACCCCCTATGATAAGTGATCCTAACTCTTATAGATGGTATTTAAATGCTAGTGTAAACTCTTTTTGGAAAAATGAGAATTGGGATTTCGATGTTTTACACAACATTTTACCTTCTCATAGAGTGATTCACATTTCAAAGTATAAGATAAATACTAATAAGCCTGACATAATCATATAGAAGCTTTCAAATAACAAAGAATTTGATTTTAAATCTACTTGGGAAAGTATGAGACATAATTATACCAAGTCTGGCCTGTTTTTTAGAATCTGGAATCACTCTATTCCTAAGAAATTCTTTTTCTTATGTTGGAATCTTATAAAGGGCTTCATCCATATTGATAATATCCTAATGAAAAGGCATACTAGTATAGTGTCTAAATGTCAATTCGGTTATAACTGTGAAGAGATAAATCATCTATTTGTCAGCTGCAGCTTTACTTGGCCTCTGTGGAACTATTTCAGTAGCCTTTTCAAGATCGATATTAGAAGGCATATGGTCATGACTCATGTATTGCATTGTTGGTTTTGGTTTTCTAAAGCTAAATGCCATATAACTCACATCATCCCTCAAGTTATTTGTTGGGTTATCTGGAGAAACAGAAACTTATCTAAGTTTGATGGTTCTCCTAATAATGTCAAGAAAGCTATAGCCAGAGTTATTCACATAATTAAATATATGGATTTGGCCAACATGATTACATACAAGCATTGGTCTAAAGCATTTCATGCTGGTGTATCCCTAGGTTGCAACTCAGCAAAAAACAATCGTAAAACTCCTAGGTACCTGAGATGGATCGCCCCTAATCCTGGGAGGATGAAGCTCAGCATTGATGGTTCGTGCAACAAGTTTGGTGAATCCAGCACCGGGATTCTGATTCGCAACTCTGAGGGTGATGTTCTCCTGGGTTCTGGCTCTCTTCTAGGCAAATTAAACCCTCTCTTTGCTGAAATCAGTGCTCTAATTGAAGGCCTGATAAAGTGCAAGCAGAATCAGTGGACTGAGGTTGATGTAGAATCGGATAATATGATTCTTATTAATCTTATAGCCGATAAGAAGGAAGCTTGGTACCTGTTCGATTCAATGGAGATTTGCAGATCTTTAATCCATCCTAAGATGTCAATTAGGCATGTTTCTCGTCTTCAAAACCAGTGTGCTGACTGGATTGCAAAAACTGTGATTAATACCAAGAAGAACATTAATTTTGTAACTCCCCCTGATGAGCTTCTATCGATGGTGTTGCTGGAGAGTTTAGGGTTAGGGTCTATTACTTGATTGCAAAAGTTGTTGTCGTCGATGGTGTTCCAAGGAAGACGATGATTTCAAACTTTGAGCGCCTTTGAAGTTTGAATTTTAGTCCCTATATTTTTATGTATCCTTCAAATCGATCCTTAACTTTGTATTTCTTTTAATTTCGTAATAAAAAATTTTACTTGCCAAAAAAAAAGTTTTAAAAAATTGTTTAATAACAAGTTATTGATTTTTTTCATTTGCAATTTTGGGGATAATAAAATTTATGTTTAAAGCTAGTAGTTTTTTTATTGTCTTGATTATGTCTATGTTTATTAGAATTGTTTTTTTATTATCCGTCCAAAGATATTTTGATAATGATAAAAAAAATCACAAGTTTTATTCAAATTATTTAAAGATCCATTCATAAAGATAATCACATCATCTGGAGAAGTAAGACGGGATGTTGATTGAACTTCTTGAGTTGAAATATATTGATTTTTTTGGAGAGAAATAAAATTTTCATGCCTCTTATGATGTATTTCCTCAACAATGATGAAAATGTTGGGTGATAAAAGGTCATCGTGCCTTACTTCATTATTGGATTTAAAGTATCCATATCATGACCTATTTATTAATATTGAGAAGTTGACAATATCTATCAATTTTTTTATTAATTTTATAAATTTATCATTGAATCCAAAAGATTTCATTATAGAGAAAATTAGTTGAATGAGATTCCATCAAATGCTTTTGCCATATCCAATTTTAAGAATTATGTTACCTCCTATTGTTTTCTTGTTAATTCTATGCTTTTGAGTGATTATAGTGTTTTCGAGAATATTTCTATTTTCTACAAACCCACCATGTTCCACTAAGATTATCTTAGGGAGAAATTATGATCTTTGAAAGTCTTATATTGAAAACTGTGCAAAGACTAATTGGTCTAAAGTCTCGCCAAAGATTAGGTGATTCTTTTTTTAGTATGTAGCATATTGTTGTGGAATATATGCCACCATGAGTTGGGTTACCATTGAAATAGGCCTTTATTGCATCAAATCTTGTTTTGATTATTGGCTAGCAGGTTTACTAAAGGTTAGAGTTGAAACCATCAACTTTAGAGACACTATTGGGATTGAAAGAGTTGATTGAGATCATAATTTCCTCAGAATTGGATTAATACTAAGAGATTCTGATTATCTTGAGCAATACTTAGTTCAGGGATTATATCATGGATATTATCCGTGTTCAAAATTCTTGGTTGACAACCTTAAAAGAGATATGAAATAGTCAATGACTCATGCACCTATTTGTGTAATTAATTTTATTTTTAAAGTATTTTCTTGACATAATTGTGAAAATATTTTAAATTTTTGTCACCATTTTTTGAACCAATTAGAATAACTATTTTGTTTCCAAAAGACTTCTTCTCTAGCTAATAGATTTAGATGTATTGCCCTAGCCTTAAATAGTTTAGTTTGGTCTGCTATATTGTTTGAGTTTTCTAAGCAAGATTTAACATACTTACATTATCTTCGGCATTAGCTATACTGTCAAATATGTTTCTAAAAACCTCTTTGTTCTGTGCTTTTAATTTGTGTTTAAGTGTTTTGAGTTTAGACCAAAACACAGTTAGTGGAAGCCTAGAAATGTTCTATTTTTAATTATTTTCCATAGATTTAAGGAAATCATTAAGGAGAATCCACATATTTTGGAATTTGAATGGAGGTTTAGGCTTGTTGGTGAATGATGATATTGAGACACACAAAGGATAGTGGTCTAAGCCAGTTCTAGGCAGATGTTTCACCTTTATAATATCAAAAAAACCTCTCAATGTAGCATTATACAATACCTCGTCTAAACGTTTACTTTTTTTACCATGTGAATTTGGATCCAAAAAATCCTGAATCCTCCAAGTGGCAGTCAAGAATCATATTATTAAAGTCATCTATAACTCTTAAGTCTAAAGAGGAGCAAGCAAGTTTCTAAGTGACATATGATATTATATTAAAGTCTCTAGCAATTAAGCATTTTTGATTTTTTTTCATAAATTTCTCTAAGATGATCCCAAAAGACTTGTCTTTGGGATCTTAAGCATTTTTCATAAATTATGGCAACTAATAACTCTTTGTTACAAGAGGAGTGAGTCACCATCATGTGAAAAAATTAGTCATGATTTATAAGTGTTTGAACCTGGAAACTATTTTTTCACAAGATTTAGATTTTATTACTTATGTTTGCAATTCCATAGTTGAAGCCTAATTTATTTGATATTATTCCCAATTTATCATTTGATATCATTGGGTCTTATAGAGCAATGAAATCAGTTTTTCCGACTTATTTTTTCTAATTGTACATTTATTGCCAATGCCACAGGCATTCCAATTAAGGATTGAAATTGTCATTTAAATAAAGATTTTAAGGATCTAGTAGATCATTTGAAATAGACAGCCCTAGAAATTAGAGGGCCTTGTGAGCTTTGTCTTTAAAAATTTTCGGTCTTTTACTAATGCTTTTGTTTTTTTTTTCTGGCAGATAATCTCTCCATTACTGGTTTTAAAGATAGACTGCCATTTATTGTCATTTTAAGAGAGATTTGTTCATTATCTAAATTTTCCAAATCATTGAAAATGGTAAAATTATTACGTAAGTATATAGTATGTAAAGCTTCTATGATTTTCTTACTTATGACTTCATTAGATTCACAATTGAAATTGAATTCAAATGTTTGTCATTTATAATATTGTTTTGATCATCTTTTGAGATAACAATTTTGTTATTATCTTTGATGGATTGACTTGTGTTATTATAAGAAGTAAATCATTTGGAATTTGTTGTAGATTGGGAAGTGACATCTAAGGCTGGAGCGTTATTATTGATTGTTTTACTCAGTTTCTTAGTAGATGTAGAATTGTTAGCTATGTGTTTTTTTATTATTAGTCACTATTACTGATTTAATTACTAGTATTCACACTTCTTTTTTTAAGAGGTGGGTGCAAACTTAAAATTGAGTGTGAAGTAGAGGTAAGTTGATTATCATTAGCACCTGACCTTTCTTGATTATTCAAACTCTTGTTACAGTTAATATCTTTATGACCCAAATGTTTACAAGAAAGTAAATACTTTGGCATATCACCACAAGAGATAGTTTGCTAGAAACCATAAGTGAGGTCTCTATTCCCTGAAGTGTTCCACAAGTGAGACCTCATAAAGTTCCCTGAAGTGAAGCAATTGTGGAAACCATTCTCCTATTTCTCTAATACCCACGCATTTAGTTTAACACAGGTGTTTTGGCCTGCCTCTAGATGATCTAAAAACTTCTTTGAAAAGACTAAAAGGAAACACAAGTCAGTTCCGAATGACAAGACAACATTTAAAAACTAAGGAAATATAAATAAAGGCTACATATACTCTTCTAGCGTTTGGTAAGTTGGCTTGGATTAGTGTCAACTTTTATCTTTTTTCCGTTTTCCCATGCTCCGCTGATAAACAGGAATTGGGTCCTCCATGGTATTTGGACTCCAGCAAATCATTTACCATTTTGTAATCGTTCCCCATATTGTAGTGGTAAAAGGAGATGTGGTGGTTCTTGCATAGACTCGCCACAACAACGAATTGCTCCATGGGTAATGGGATTTTTGATAACCTTGAAGCCATTATGCCAGCCAGCAAAGTGTACCATACATTCAGACTTAGCTGGCTCAAACATAACTTTATCAGGTGAAAGTACATGACTATCTCTGGATCCAAAGGAAACCGAAGTCCCCACTTCAGCACCTCGGTGTATACTACTAGCTCGTGAGACTTGCAGTCCATAGGAGTCTCCGAAGTGATTGAGATTCTCACCTTAACAGAATCGGGGAAGCCCCACTTTGTTCTGATATGACCCAACTCAGCAGTATGGGTGTTTACATAAGCAATATTTTGGAGGGTTATCAATTACTTCACGCTGAATTTCTGAAAGTTTGGCCCCATCTTCCCTTCCAGACATTTCGGAAATGCATCAGGATTGGATAAACCCACTTTAACTTTGCCCTTCCAATCTGCTGCAGTGTTCTTTGTCTTTCCGGATGCCTCAAAAGAAGTATCTTCTATACTATCCTTCATGGTTTCTTCCATTACGCTTGACTGCTGTTCAGATGGCTTAGTTTCTGGAAGGGTCTTTATTGTCTCCAAACTAGTAGGTTTCGAAGAGCTATGAGTAGTTTTAGCTTTGGATTGACGAGTAATTCGGCAAGAGGTGTTTTTCTCAGTAGACTTCTCAGCATCCGAACCCATTGCTAGGAAATGCAAAGGTTTCCTAACACTAGAAACTGCCTTTTCTTTAGGTAATAGATTTTGGAACTCTTGAACATAAGACTCTGCTTGAAGGGGAGATATGGTTGGGACAACAAGTAATTTTCTGACCTTTGATGTCTTTGATGACAATGAACCTTGGTCTGTATTTGCTTTTGGTCGATCGATTTCTTCCCTAGGAGAGGCAGGAAAACCAACTGCAATTCTCTTGTCTCTTGCAACTTTTCTTGTTTTCTCCAAGTCAGATAAATTCAGCCAACCTCCTTTTACCAATGCGTTTCTGGCTGTGAACATAAATATATCCAGACACAGTTTAAGAAGAGTACCAAGTTTTCTCTCTTTAGAAGTATTTGTGTTCTTAGAGACAATAGAATAGTAAAATCAATTTATATAACAATGAAAATGTGGGAGTTTACGTAGGAGAAGACTTTTTCTCTCTAGAAGTATTTGTAATTGTGATGATTAGGGGCTATGAGGCATGGTTGTTACATCCTAAGTAACGTTTTAGCCTAGTAGGTACAAGAATCTAGGAGAAAAAATGGCTGAGAGGTCGAACTACAACTTGACATGTGTCCCACGTTAAAAAATGAATTTTGGAATTCTTACAGGTAAATTCAGTCTTTTTGAAATCCGATCAGAATTACTCTCAGGCTTCTCAACAATAAAGATAACTTTTTCAGTTCGGATACCAAAAGCAGATTGGAGGATCACTTCGAATATACATCGAGTCTTATTTTTTCGAGTTAGTCCAAAGATGATCACTTTAGATATACACTGATTTTTATTTTTTCGAGTTAGCTCTTCCGAAGATTCTTTGCAAGACCTAAAGGGGCTACTAATAAGGTCGAATGATTTTGACACAACTGTTTACCCTTATCCGAAGGCCAGTTCGGACTTAACCATTACCATGAGAAACCGAACATGATAAAATTAGTGGAACTTAACTCAACTAGGTGCTAGTCATGTCATATCTTGGGCTAATGAGTTCTTAAACTTAACCCAAGACCACAATCCAATCCGAAAGTCCCATGGATCATTAATTAACTATAAATACCACAACTAATTTCATTCATGAGTGTGATCAAAATTTAATACAAACGCACACCTTTATTATCTCTCTACCTTTCACCTTAAACATTAAATTCCCAAAACACTTTACAAAATTGCCCTCAATAAAAAATAATCCACACCAGTATTGATCTTGAACTTTGTACCATTATCAAAATTAGAGGTTTATGATTTATGTCTTTAAGCATTCAAGATTTATAATGACAATTTTTATTTATTTATTGTGGTTCAAGATTTAAGGGTAAATAGTTAGAGGTGTTAGAGGTATTAGGGTATATTTGTTATTTAATATTTTTTATAAGATAACTGAACTAAACTAATGAAAGATCAAACAAAATGATGTCGAGATTAACCTAGTATAAAGTATTAATATAAAACTAAAAATAAAATAAAAAATTAAACTCATAAATTTTGTATTATTAAAAATTAATTTTTTTACATATAGTTTGAAGACACGTTTTGAAACAATACATGTTGTCTCAGGTACAAGAGTATATTCATAGTATGATAGATAATAAAACTGAAATCCAAACCCCGAGTTTGAATTTTCGTTGAAGTTATCTAAAAAGATCGTGGTAATTGATTGAAGCAAACTAAGTTAAAATAGAATTCGAAATCATAATTGAAACTTAATTATAACTAAAACATATAAAGTTTTTAACATAAAACTAAAACTTAAACCGGCGGGATAAAACTATGTACATTAAACTGTATTTTTCTTTTTATAATTTGCAAACAAGATTTATAGTGAGAACTCGTTGGCAAATACACATAATATAATATATAAAACTAAAATCCAAACTCAACTCGAATAGGTAATAAAAAATAAAACAGAATATATTCTTTTTTTCCTGGTAACTCATCGTATCAAAGTAGTTCGTTTTTTATGTCAGGTAACATTATAATTTATAATGCTCAATTTTTTTTATAGAGAATGTATCAGCCCCGTATAAAATGTTGATAATGATTTTTTTTGAATAAATTTTCTTTTTTACTATTTAAAACAATCATTTTATTTATTCTATATATACAACAAGATCTAGTTAACCGATGTTAATGGTTAATATTTTATTTTAGATCCATAAATATTATGAACATTATATGTGAGAAATGAAAAATACCCTAAAAATGGTCATTTCACAACTTAAAACATTCAAATCATTAACATTTACCAGTATGAAGTCATGTATATCCGTCTACTAGTACATGCTCCCAGAAACATAATAGACCTTACTCGGCAGAAAAATGAAGTCTTTTCCGAGCATCACTTTCTGTGAAAACATGTAAAGGAGTTGTAAAACTATCATCTAAAAAATATCATAAATATTCATAAAATAATAATTGAGTTGTGTTATTTGCCCGACCGGACTACGTTCAGAGGTCGTACGGGTTGATGATCTTGCAAGTTTGGATGAGAGTGATAATGTAGCAGACTTTGGCTTATCATAGTGTTTTCATCTAGTCGATAAGTTTTTATTTTATTAATAACATCGAGTGCACCGTTGTACGTGTTATTTTTATCTTAAAATCATAAATCAGTCTATTGAGCTTGGTTCCCATTCAAGCTTAATACATCTTATGATGACATTAATTTCACTATAGAAATCATCTAAAGGGACCTACTCTTAATACTTAACTAGTATCAGATGGATCTATTCGATGGTACACGTGACTCCTAAAATTATATTAAATAATATCAAATTGAAAAATTTCAAAACGAGATGCTCATTATTGGTCGAGATGACTCTATGATATATTGGGTCTTCTCTAAGATGTTTAAATATAATTTATTTACTTTGGTTCAGGAAAATACTACTATGGCTCAACCCCACATTTGAGCGTAATTAATTTGTTTTGGTGATTGATTTATCAACAATAAAGTAATCTGGAAGAAATAATATTATATTATGCATTGTAAGAAACTTGTGAATGAAACATGAGACACTTAATAGAAACCAAGAACAATTTGGTCACTAGTAAGAATTTCTCTCAAACATCATGATATAAGATTTAATGAAAAAAACAGCACTAACTTTTGATTTTTTTTAGGTCACGTAGATGAACATATTAAGATAAACGATATAATGCAGATAAGATTCAAAGATAATCCAATATATATATATATATATGTTAGTTATGCACTATCTTATCAAACCATCGGCCCTTGCTCAGTTTACATTAAGTCAGCCCCGATTTCGGTGACCCTAAAATCGTATAAACAATTTAAAAACGAGATGCTTTATTTTGGTCAAGATAAATGTATCCATGATGTTCGAAGATAATTTATTAACTTGGTTTAAGTAACTACCACCAAGTTCCATCCTCGCATTTGAGCATAACTAAACAATTTTGTGATCATTTTATCGATAATAAAATGGTGCAGCTCGAACCATATGAGATAAATTATGTATTATAAGAAGAGTGTGGACAAAGTTTGACTGACAACATAGTATATTTTATAGCAACCAATAATATCATGGAGTATCACCACAAAATTGTCATGTGCGTTTTTACTCCCTAGAACTTTTTCGAGACATTGTAATATATGATTTAGTGAAGAAAATAACGCTCACTTTTTGTTCTTTTTTGGCTCACATAGACGAACATATGAAGATAAAAAGGACCATTTCGATAAAAATTGAAGATAACCTAATATATGTGTTGGTCGTGTATTATTTTAGCAAACCACTGTCATATCTCCAAATTACATTGATCTATTCTTGATTCAATAGTCTACTATGATGTATGAAAATTATATGACAAGAAAACTATTTTATTTATTTCTTTACGACAAGCCAAATGTTCCAATGATAAGATCTTATTCAATTTTTATCAAAAATATTTTTGTTATAAGACTCGAGATTGCCAATATGTAAAAAAAGATATATACAATCTGATTAATTATGCTAAGCTGGTGGACTTCGTTTACGGCCATGATGAACCAGAAAAAGCATACCAACAAAACCAAGATATTAAAAATTGAACCCCAGCTACCGAACCAAAAGCGAGACGCAGTGATCATATAAAATTTATGACTACATAGAGATAATCTATCTGGTACAATTATTTTATCGCACAAGAGACATGTAGAAGAATTAAAAATACAGTACCAAAATTATACCTCGTTGCATTTCTATCGCATACTATTTTCGTGCATTGGTTTTGAAGATGAAAACTTGTGTAGGTAAATATTTAATTCTCTTATAGTTGTTTAAGCCAGTCATGGTTAACCCAAATGCAAATACAAATTTTTATATCCATAAATGTGTTTATTATATGATATACAGAATTCCTAAATTAGAATATCTCATCTTGTGTAATTTAGGATATTTAGATATGTTAATTTAAGTCAAACTAAAGTATCAACTAGAATATTTGATTGATGAATAATAATAATAATAATTAGTGTTATGGTGTTATAAATAATACGTGTATACCGTTTGGAGTATAATGTGCATAAAATGAAGTTTATTTAACTTAACATTTTAGTATTGGGCTATAGAAACCCAATAAGAGTTATGTTCTGTAGTAACAATGAGTCTTTTGGAAACTATTGCAAGATTCAAAAGTAAGAGAGTAATTTAGACAAAAAATGTGGCTAATTAAGTAAATGAGAAGGATGTAAGGATTTTTATGTAATTAAGTGAATTCATTTCACTTAAACATAAAAGTCAATACCTAATCCTATTTCAATATCTTGAAAACATTCGTGGGGCTTTTCAAAACCTTCAGTTTCTCTTTCTCTCTCTCTCTCTCATGTTTATTTGCAGATTCTTTCCGGACTACAATCTTGCTCATTCAAATTTTAATTTAGTGTCAACTCACAAGCTACTGAATGTTCCGTAACCTCATCTTTAATAATCTCAAAATATGAATAGCGAAGCCTTCTATTACATACCATAATATCATCAAAAGGGATAATGGAAAACTGTAAGTTTTATTATCCATTGTTCTTATTATTTCTACTCAAGAGAATTTTGTGCTTACCTCAAGGGTATGAATACCTTAAAAGATTTATGCATGTTATAACATGGTGATCATATATAGATTTTCAGAAAAAATTAAATAATTACTTTAGTGGAACACAATATTCCTTATAGAAACTTCAATCATCGTGAAGAAATTGACAACCGCATGAGGTATTTCGTATGAGAAAATAAATAAAATAAATAAATACAAAAGACCACCAAAAGATGAAGTTTTGGATAAACTATATAACAAAAGTATTTGGTGAAATGATTTGCAAATAATTTTTTATTTGTATCGCTCGTTCTTTTTATTATTAAAACAACCATTTGTAAACTGGATAATGAAAGTATGTGGAAAATAAATTTATATACACAAAAGAATTTAACATCGACATGGCTCAAACACCACAATAGTTATCCTTAATTTGGAACCTTTTGATATAGAAAGTTAAAAAAATAAACATTATTTGATCTGTCTCTCATGCACTGCCGACCAGGGGCGGAACTAGGGGGACTAGGATAAGCTTGAGTCCCCTCCAGCTACACCGAAATACCAAAAGATTTAAGTATTTTTTTAAAATATTTTTAAATATATGATTGGTATTTTTGTATTAGAAAACTTTTTATGTATTAACCAATACAAGTTTATCCTGGCTCAGTCCCTGAACAACATCCTCTTCAATTTCAAAAATCTTAGTTTAAGATATTTCATTGGTTATAATATTCTTATAAAACAGATATTTCAAAACTTATGGTTTAATTTTCAAAAAAGAGATGTCTTTGGTCCAACATTATGCAGAATATTTATTGTAAAACTAGTCATCCTTCTATTGCTACTAACAAAAGTGGTTCCTTAGTTTGGAAAAGGTTAATTAGCATCAGAGAGCAAGCTGACAATAATCTATCCTGGATTATGGGCAATAGAGAGATAGACTTTTGGAGGGATTCATGGCACAACATGACATCCATTGCAAGCACCAACAATATAAACTGGTACTTAGACGCTAAGGTCCAGTCTTTTTGGAAAGATAATCAGTGGAATCTCAATGCTATGCAGGGTATCTCGAATACTAGGCTTGATATTATCAAGAATCTTAGAGTAAATCCTAATACAAATGATATTCTTTGCTAGAAGCATTCTAAGGATACAAATTTCAACATGAAGCTTACTTGGAATAACTTGAGATCAAAGCACAACCAATCAAGTTTGTTTAAAAAAATATGGAATCCTAATATTCCCAGGAAGTTTTCTTTCATTTCTTGGAAGCTTATTAACAACTATATATCTATTGATTCAATCATGAGAAAGAGACATCTAAGTTTAGTTTCGAAAAGCCTGTTTTGAAACAATTGCGAAGACAAAAACCACCTTTTTGTAAAATGCAACTTTTCTTGGCATCTTTGGAACTTCTTTGGATGTATATTCAAAGTTAAAATCATGAGAAAGAGACATCTAAGGTTAGTTTCGAAAAGCCTGTTTTGCAACAATTGCGAAGACAAAAACCACATTTTTGTAAACTGCAACTTTTCCTGGCATCTTTGGAACTTCTTTGGATGTATATTCAAAGTTAAAATTATGAGAAAGAGACATCTAAGTTTAGTTTCGAAATGCCTGTTTTGCAACAATTGCGAAGACAAAAACCACATTTTTGTAAACTGCAACTTTGCCTGACATCTTTGGAACTTCTTTGGATGCATATTCAAAGTTAAAATCAGTAGATACATGACACTAACTCATATATTAAGATGTTGATTCTAATTTTCTAACGAAAAATTTCATGTAACTCACATTGTTTTTTAGATTATATGCTTGGTAATTTGGAAAGTGAGAAATGGAATTAAGTACAAAGCTCAGCAAATTAATGTCAATAAAGCTATTGATTTGATCATTAATATAATAAAGGATTATATATTTCTAAGAAGATAAAATATAAGCACTTGTCTAAGTCCATATATGCAGGTATTGCTTTGGGCTGTTCTTCAATTGAAAGATGTAAGAAACCTGTTTACCTCAAGTGGAATGCACCGATAGGAGGCAGACTTAAAATGAATGTGGACGGAGCTTGTGCTATACATGGAGATGTAAGTGGTGGTGCACTGATCAAAGATAGCTATGGATATATCATTCATGCTGTTGGTGCTCTATTCAGGAAGCTCACTCATATCCTCGTTGAGTACAAAGCTCTGCTTGAAGGTTTAGTTATCTGCTACAATCATAATTAGACAGAGTTTGATGTCGAATCAGACTCTTTTATCCTTATTAATCAGTTAGCTCATAATATTGGTTTTGATCATGACATAAAAACAACTTGTAGAAAGCTTGTTACGTCTAAAATGGCCTTAAAACACATTTCCAGAGTCCAGAATCAAGCAGTGGATTGGCTTGCAAAATGGACTCTGAAATGCAAGCAAAAGCTAGTCTTTAAGTAGACTGATGCTCCTTCAAGCTTGCTGGCCATCGTCTTCCTCGAAAGCCTTGGTCTTGGCTACATTAATGCTGATTAAATGCCATTAGAGATACTACTGGTTTTGTTTGTTTTGGCAGGAAGAAGATGGACGTGAAGAAGCTACAAAGTGGAAGATGTATGCTGAAACTTTAGGAGAGGAGGAGATGTTTGTTTCAAAGATGATTGGTGGCATCGAGGGCATGTCGAGGGCATGGAAGTTGTTCGTAGATGGATTCGATTGCCTTATGAATTTCGGAGAAATATTTGTGAAGATTGGACTGAAATTTCAGATGTTGTAATGGAGGGAAGTAATGGCGCAAAAATTTCAAAGTAATTGAAATTTGTCTAATTGTTCTGCTAGTCCTCAAACTTTGTATTATCTTTTAATTTTAGTAATAAAGATATTATTTGATTAATGTATATATATATATATATAAATAAATAGAAGGAGAGATATAAAAAATATTAAAATTATAGACAATTATTTGGATCTTGAAGTTTATCAAGAAACAATGGACCACACACAATATTACGGTTTAAAAAATTATTATTTTCAAATGTCAAAAAATTATATTTTTCAAATCCTGACTCAATTTTTTTAAAAGAACATATTTTTACTTTTGAAGGACGAAGAAAACAAAATTTATGAGTGATATTTTTGGAGAATTATTTTTTCCATACTAATTTCGCACTCAATATACATGTATTATTGCATAGGGACGCAATCCATTTTTTTTATAAAAAATTACATAAAAATAGACATATTTTCGCAATTACTAAAATAATTAGTTCACAATTAACATTTTTTTCACAAAATGAGTTTGCATTTTGTTCTTGACACAATCAGACCTATTTTGCAACCAAAGTCATAAATCTACAAATTTGTTTTATCATTTTCACAAATCATTTGCACATGATTCCTCAACTGAACAAAATTATGATTCACCACAGAGTCCTATTTTTGCAACTATTTTCTGCATATTTTTACGATTTATTTGCACGTACTCTACAATTGAACACAATTGTTTTTTTTACAACCAAATCACGTGTAATTCTGTATCCGAACATAATTATTTTTTCCTAATCAAATTATTCATAATTTTTCAGATAGAACACAATTGTTTTTTCTACACTTATTTTACAACCCAATTACACGTTCTTTTGCAATCAAACACAGTTCATTTTTTTTTTGCAAAAAAATATATTTCATAGATCTATTTTTATTCGTATTGAAAAATCAAAACCAATTATGTTTTTGGATAATTTTATGGAGCTATGGTTTGAAAGGTATGAAAATTTAAAATAAATTAAAACAAAAATAAGAGTGAGAAAAACGGTTAAGTAGTTATTCAGACCAACGTGTGGTTATCATGACTTTTAATTCAAAACCAGGTGGTTATGGGTACTTTTAATTCAAAAAATAGGTGGTTATCCATACTTTATTAAACCTTAGATACTTATATGTAGGTAAATTTAATACTAGATAGTTATTGATATGTTACCATAAGTAAAATATGAGATTTTAGACTACACGTTAGTTATTTCTTACAAATTTTAAAATTTTATTATAAAAATATGACGAAATAAACATGTCCAAAATGTGTGATTTATACCCATAGATTTATGATATCGGTTTGAGAATATATATATAATTATTCATTGATGTTATCTTTATCTTTAATTTGAAATTTAAAATATATTTATTTTATCCAATTTTAAATTTTAAATATAATTAAATAAATTTTAAAATTTATACTTATTTTAACGTAGTTATTCTAATATATTTAATTTCGATCTTTAAATTATTATCATATTTCTGTATCTCCATATTAGACAATGCTTAATACTTTTTTTCTTTATAATGTTGGTTAATCTACAAAATAATATGTCGTTGTATTTATGGAAGATATGTTGTTTCATTAGACTACCTATAAAAATTAGCTCATCACACAATGATTGAAGTAGACACACAAAAAGAGGTTCGACACCAACCATAAACATTTAAATCAAAATATCTTAACTCAAAACTTACCTACATGATGGACTATATCCTCATAGATGATGGACTATATTCTCACACATTAGACTACCAACATACGTTGATCCAAGTATTCAACACCATATGCTAAACATTCTATAGTCTACCGCAAATGTAAGAATTAAAGTCTAATAAACTTAAGTCAACGTGACCATTATTGGTGAAGACGCGTGACAAATAATTTTAACAAATCCTTTTACTTAACATGAAATTACTGATTATATCAATTTTCTTTTCACAATATAATTTCATCAAAGAAAAGTGAACCGACATATGTTTCTCTAGTTCCAACATCATATTCAAGTCGATGATTTTGAAATTATCCAATATTCGGGTTTCCAAGCTCAAAAATTGATACCGTAAAAGCTTAACAACCACCAATGAGGGTCCACCATTAAGAAAATTAGTTCAACAATAACGAGTATAGTAAACCTGAGAAAAATATTAACATCACGTGAAAAACAGATATCCACATTCCTCACCTTCTAAACAAAAAAAAATACCATTAATAGGCCATAGTACTTTAGATGCATAATTATAAATAAGAAGACGCGAAATGAGATGCCATAAAAATTTGATGCAATAATCTATGTGAAAGATATGATACTTTATAAGCACCATAATATCACATAAGCGCAATGAAAAAAGTATATAAACATACATGTATAGCATTATACAAGTTGTTATGACACAAAACTCGTATGATATAACAAAGCTCATGGTCACCAATATGACAAAGACAAATATTAGTATCCACTAAAGCAAAGGATGCATAATAGATCATATATGAGTAATATTCACCAAAAAATAAATTATTCACCACCAAATTAGAAGAGATTCCACTCGAGTAACCCCATATAACAAAAATATGTGAAAATGGTCAAAATAACTATGTTAACAATAATATGATACACACTAATACATTGCAAAGTATATTTTATCATATTTAAATAATATGGAGGGACAATAAAACTGCAAGAGTACATTTTGTATTTCAAAAAGTTGTTTAAGATCTACGATTAAAGTGATGCAACTTGTTGTCGAACCTTTTTTTAATTACTAAATGTATAATCAAATTCGTTTGTTTTTTTAGCTCAAGTCTTTGTGTGTGGTTTTTGGATAATTTTACAGTAAACAAATAATTACATACATATGGAGTTTGTACTACAATATCAAATAAAAAATAGGTAAACCATTAATCAAATAACTCAAAACCTTTTATAAATGAATTTGAACACTTTGATAAAATCAATACCTCTGACATACCATATGCAATATTAGAATATGACTTACCATGCAAAGGTTTCAACATAATGCCTTGATTCAAGACTCGCAATATGAAATAATTTATCCAACAATTATAATAATTTATTATTTTAAAAAACATAAAAATTATACAAGACTGATACAAATAGATTGAAAATAGAATTACAACTAAGGTTGCAAAAGATATCGATATAAACAGTATAAATCCAAATATCATAGCAAAATGTCTAGATAATATAACATAGTCATGTCTAGATACAATAACATAGTCATAAGAGATGACTATCAATGCAATCAAAATGATACTCAATAAATAAAAAATATAAAATTGATTATTTGTAATAAAAAATAAATATTGATAACAAAATGCGGGCTTATATTTTTTTGTTCTATTGTCATAGTGTTTGATCTTGTTGTTCGATGATTAAAAAATCTATCGCCCTATTTTTTTATCCATGCCGAAATATTAAATTATTTACATTTTGGGTAACTGGAAAATAATTCACACAATGATGCTAGATTTTTGTCATAAGCTTCTACCCTGTATGTTTCGACAACGAAGTTATAAAAAATTCATAATTTATTCGAAGCCTTGTCGAGCATCAACTTTCGAACTTTCCCAAGAATGTTTTTTATTTATACAAAAATTGCATAGCAAGTTAGTTATGCCCAAAAATATATTTTCGATAGCTCGCATGAATGCTAGCTATCGATCCATCAAAATAACGGTAGGAAACGCATACATATTATCCATCATCACGCTTCGTAGAACACTTAAAGCCTATGTATAGTTTTGTATATTCTCCCCACTCATAAACACATAAGCGACAATAAATGTAAGTGATGTAGAAGTTGCTCCAACAGGCTCGAGCAATGGCATTTTATACCTAGTCATTTTGTATGTAAAATCCATGATAAGTACATATAAGAATGTAGCAACAAGTTAATACTTGTGGAATTGGAAAAAACGAAATCAGTGATCACGTCTGATGTATCGCTTCTCCTCTTCCACGTGTAGTAATCATGTTCCCTCAATTAAGCCAACAAATATTGCATTTGAGTTTGACAACAATAATCAACATCACGATGTCTTTGAAAAAAATTGTAGATTGTATGCATGTTGGAAACATTCTCCGGGTTTTCATCTTCAAACCACTATATATCTCCCTAAGACGCGACTCAAGGTAAGACAAATTACACACTAGTTGCTCTTCATTTGCCTATGATCTACAAGCGCACGAATGAACCTCTAAGCGAACAAAAGTTCTGTGATTGGGTTTTCTGTTTTTAACGGACAATCACCATTGTAGAGCTAATACGTCAACCGAATGCGCTCTTAATTTGAACGGACAATTACATTTTTTGGTTGTGTACTTTATGTTAAAATATTAAGTGTATTAAGTTTCCTTGTATAGGCCTCTAAGTTCTCTATATATTGAGAGCCTTACTATTGAGTTAAAATTACTAATGCATCAATAAAACAAAAAGGAACATTTTCTAATAAACACAAAACTCTAGCCGCTTCCTGTGGCTACTTCTCTCTTTGTTTTTTAACAAAGACAACAACTGAGATGCTACGTAGAACATGTGCATGTTAACATGGTATCAGAGCACGTGTGATTCTGGGAATTTTGATCATCCTCAACAAAAATGGCTGGCAATAAAGTCGTGGTC
This sequence comes from Limnanthes douglasii subsp. nivea, assembly GCA_036936605.1. Taxonomy (NCBI): domain Eukaryota; kingdom Viridiplantae; phylum Streptophyta; class Magnoliopsida; order Brassicales; family Limnanthaceae; genus Limnanthes; species Limnanthes douglasii. Next base: position 139,533,174 of record JAUPFV010000004.1, on the reverse strand, counting down.
AGTCAAATCCCTGATGAATTAACAATGTAGATTGCTGCCATTCTGAGAAATAGTCTCGGAACACAACAACAAACAACTAGCCCCAAGAATTTATCCCTATGGATTAAACTCAGTGGTGACAACTATGCCCTATGGGCAAACCTGATGAAGAAAGAAATTGGGGGAAGGGGGAGAGGTTCTCACATCACGGTGGAGCCGACACCTCCATCCAAAACTGACAAAACATATACAAGGTGGGAACAAGATAATCAATGTGTTTTCACATGGATTATCCAGAATCTTGAATCCAGCTTGGTGAATAATGTCTCGCAATATCCCACAGTAAAAGCCCTCTGGGATGGGTTAGCCACCACATACGGTTCTGGTACAGATTTGTTATAGGTGTTTGACATGCATAAGAGGGCTAATTCATTAAGGCAAGGGTCCGATACAGTAGAAGACTTGTGGAACAAAATGCAGAACATCTGGATGTCTATCAGATATGCGAGATCCGAACCCTATGAAAGACCCAGAAGACATTCGGATCTAGAATAAGAAGACTCAAGAATAAAGACTATCAATTGCTAATGACGCTTAATGACGAGCTGGAACCAGTCAAGAGAGATATCCTGAAAAAGGATCCTATTTCTTCCGTGGAAATAGCATATGCTACAATACAAAGGGAAGTGGCCATGCTTAATATACTAAAATCAAGTTCTTCTGATAGTGACTCGATTGAAATTAGAATGGGTTGGCTTCTAAAGATTATGCACAGAGGTTTAAATACCGATCCAAAGAGAAAGAAGATAAATCCAAGTTGTATTGCACTCATTGTGGGATGAAGAAACACACTAAAGAGACATGTATCCAGCTGGTTGGCTATCCAGAACGGTGGGAGGACGGTCATAAGGAGAAAAATAACCAGCATTTCAGATCTAATTTCAAACGGGCTTCGTCTACAAGTGGCGGTGAAGATCCGACTAAAAATGAGCAAGGAAGTGACACTGGTTTTGGAGGAATGGCGGCGAACTCCTATGAAAAACTTGGAGGTAAAGGGTTTGAGAAATCAATGAATTGGATATTTGATTGCGGGGCTACGGACACCATGTCTTATGATCCTAAAGACTTTAGTGACATGTCATCTCCAAAGAAGTCCCATATTGAGACTACTAGAGGAGAAATTTGTGAAGTCAAATGGGGAGGTTCAATTATTTTTTTGGAAAAAATGGAAATTAAAAACTGCCTCTACATTCCTTCACTATCCTTAAAGTTATTATCTATTAGTCAAGTGACAAAACAAATCAACTATGTGGTTCTTATGTATCCATATTTTTGCATTTTACAGGACATTCGTACGAAGGAGAACATTGGGCGTTGTATTGAACAAAGAGGTCTCTATTATGTTGATGAGGTAGTTTATAAGCGATATGCCATGCTTGCTCACGGAACAACCGAAAGGCAACTTTGGTTATGGCACCGGCGACTTGGTCATCCTTCTTTTAGCTATCTTAAGAGTTTGTTTCCTAGTCTTTTTTTGAATAATTCCATTCATGAGAAATGTGAAACCTGCATTCTTGCAAAAAATTGTAGGGTCTCATTTAATCAAAGTAATACTAGAGTTGATTATGCTTTTTCACTAATCCATTATGATGTTTGGGGTCCAACACCAAATTCTACTAACAATCAAATCAGATACTTTGTTTTATTTGTGGATGATTTCTCAAGAATGACTTGGATATACTTCATGAAACATAAATCGGAAGTACCATAAATATTTGTTTGTTTTTATAAAATGATTTTGACTTAATTTGAAAAAAATATACGAATTCTCCGTTCTGATAATGGAACAGAGTTTGTCAACCAAACAATGCATAATTTTCTCAAAATAAATGGTCTTATCCATCAAACCACTTGTCCAAACACACCTCAACAAAACGGTACTTCAGAACGAAAAAATCGTACTTTACTTGAAAAAACTCGTGCTATTATGATTGAATCTAGAGTTCCTCATTCTCTTTGGCTAGAAGCTCTTGCTACAGCTACGTATCTTGCAAATCGTCTACCAACCCTGGTGTGGATAATAATTGCCTGAGGATAGGCTAGTAATTTGGTTGGTGTTTTATAGTAGTGTGTGGGTGTTATGTGTTTAGAGTAGAGAGTAGAGAGATAATTAAGCAGCCTGGTAGCAGTTAATTTTCATTGCCCACACTTAATGCAGGTGGTTGGGTATTTATACCCTGATGTTTGGGCCCTTATGGGCTTTCGGGTCATGTTTAATGGACCCGGGTCATGTTCAAAGACCCATGAGCTCTAAGTAGGAGAGCAAGTAGCTTAGTCAAGAAGTGTTTAGGTTTTTTAGTACTTTTGTCATAGTTCGAACAGTACTATGGTCAGAGTGTTCGAAGTGATCTGTCCGGTTCGGAGGCCTTGGACCGATCTGTCCTTGTTCGGGGAGCATGCAGAGTTCGGACTCATCAAACCCGATGTCTAGGATATAAAACTCCATTACAAGTGATTTCCACCCAAGTTACAATTCCATCTGTTATGAACTCACCACCTCGTGTCTTTGGTTGTTTGGTGTTTGTTCATATCCCTAAAACTAGTCGAAACAAACTTAATCTGTGTGCTGAAAAGTGTGTATTCGTTGGGTACGGTGCTCATCAAATGGGATATCGGTATTACAATCCGGTTACTCGTCGAATCCATGTCACCATGGACTGTGAATTCTTAGAATCCGATTTTTTTTACCACCAATCTCGTGCTCAGGGGGAGAAAGTAAGTGAATCACTCGACTGGTTGCTATATGAAAGTTACTTTGAGGATGTGCCGACATAGTCGGTAGATGGCGCCAGCGCACACGCCTCTTCCAACATAAAGAAGACTGACGAGGTAGTTCTTACCACCAATGATTCTCCCGAAGACAATGTCCAGTAAGAAATAAATTCTATGGATACTACCAGCGAATCAACCGAAGAAAATGTCCATCAAGAGGTAAACAATTTACAATGTCATAATTCACAAAATTCTACTGACCATAACATTTCATGAAGTTCATTTGTTGAAACTCAAACTCCGGTTATTCCCCCAAGAAAAAATAGAGGGGTTCCTCATGACCGGTATTCACCGGAACACGTTCCTCGTGCTTCTACATATCCGGTAAAAACGGACATAAAAGGAATGACGAAGATTGCAAAGGCGTTTTCAGCTACTATTCTCTCTAAAAAAATCCCTAAAACAGCTTAAGAAGCTAAGAAGATGACTGAATGGCATGAGGCAATGAATACCGAAATAGAAGCTCTAAAAAGGAATGGTATGTGGGAGAATTGTGTGTTACCACAAGGGAAGTAAACAGTCGGGTGTAGATGGGTGTTTAATATAAAATATAAATTTGATGGCACCATTGAGCATCACAAGGCAAGATTGGTTGCCAAAGGATATACACAAACATATGGTATAGACTACTCTGAAACGTTCTCTCCGGTTGTAAAGATTGACACTATCAGAGTTTTACTTTCAATAGCCGCGAATAAAGATTGGCCTCTTCATCAATTTGATGTAAAGAATGCTTTCTTACATGGAGACTTGGAAGAAGAGGTATACATGGAACCTCCACCAGGGATCTCTGATGGTTTTCAAGAAAATGAGGTATGTAAACTGAAAAAAGCATTATATGGGCTCAAACAGTCTCCTCGTGCTTGGTTTGGAAGATTACAATGGCAATGAAGCAGTATAGCTACAAACAGATTAATGGGGATCATACTTTGTTTTACAAAAAGAGAGGAGAATTAGTCGCTTGTCTTATAATATATGTCGACGATATGATTATAACGGGGAATGACGAAGAATAAATCAGCTCTCTTAGGAAAAACCTCTTCAGGGAGTTCGAAATGAAAGACCTTGTGGGATTGAAGTATTTCATAGGATTCGAGGTTCTTAGGTCAAGAGGAGGTATTTATATCTCCCAACGGAAATATATATTGGATTTATTAGCTGAAGTTGGCATGGTGGATTGCAAACCAAATAACACTCTTATGATTGTGAATCACATACTAAAGATAATTGAAGGGGCCAGACCAGTGAGTAAAGAAAGGTACCAAAGGTTGGTGGGAAAATTGATTTACCTGGCTCACACTCGACCCGACATTGCATACGCGGTGGGAGTAGTTAGCCAGTTCATGCATCATCCTCAGGAACACCATATGGAGGCAGTAATGAGGATTATTCGATATCTCAAAGGCACGCCAGGAAGAGGCATAATTTTTAAGAAAAATAGACACCTTGATGTTGAAGTATTCACAGATGCTGATTGGGGAGGGAATCCTAACGCAATCGATCAAATGTTGGCTACTTTACTCTTTTTGGAGGTAACTTGGTGACTTGGAGGAGTAAAAAACAGAAAGTAGTATCACTATCAAGTGCTAAATCAGAATTTAGAGGAATCGTTAAGGGGATTACCGAGATACTTTGGTTAAAGAAGATAATGAAAGAAATCGGATCCCCTCTGAAGTGTCCAACTAAGTTAATGTGCGATAATAAAGCTACGATTAAGATTTCAGAGAACCCGGTACAGCACGATAGAACAAAGCACGTTGAAATAGATAGGCACTTCATACAAGAAAAGATTGAAGATGAGACAGTCGAACTTCCGTTTGTTTGATCCGAAGACCAACTGGCAGACATCCTGACAAAAGCGGTTGCTGCAAGAACATTCGAATCAGTTTTATCCAAGTTGGGTATTGGTGATCCCACTACACGACTAGAGGGGGAGTGTTAGAATATTCAGTGTATTAAGTTTCCTTGTATAGGCCTCTAAGTTCTCTATATATTGAGAGCCTTACTATTGAGTTAAAATTACTAATGCATCAATAAAACAAAAAGGAACATTTTCTAATAAACACAAAACCCTAGCCGCTTCCTGCGGCTACTTCTCTCTTTGTTTTTTAACAAAGACAACAACTAAGATGCTTCGTATAACATGTGCATGTTAGCACTTTCGTTTTTTTAAAGTTTTTGGTTTAGCTTTTGATTTATAAATTATGTACCTCTCGCATTGGAACTTTACCTTAGAATTTATTCCCCATTTCTTATCGTCATATATAGTAATAATGATGACAAATTTTATTTTATCTCCTTCTCCGATAACCCATGCACCCATTTCCGGCTTAGTAAAAATCTTATCGGTTTTAAAAATTTATGTGTAATAAGCCAATTTAAATGGTAAGTGGTCAGGCTCCTCTACAACAATTAAGTATATGCTAAGTAAACACAAAACACACTAAATCTCACCCGAGATACGTCAATATTACACAAAATTGCATGACGTTTTGCGACGAAGACAGTACAATTCGCATAAAAATTTGCAATTACAAAAGTATGGATCGCACAAATGATACGACTTACATGAGTTCGATAGCACCCTGTGTGCGAACTAGTGTAAACTCGTCACGTGTGTTGCGAAAGTGAATATGTCAGAGTTAATAAATGTACAAAATTTATCTCTATTAGATAGAATTGCTCTTCGTCCATAAAATCTTCCAAAGAACCGTCAAATTCCTCGTCTTCTACATTTTTATGATATTTTCATTTACAGAAATTAGGGTTTAGATTAAGATAATTAAAATTTTAAAAATTTGTTAATTATGAGATAGAGATGTTTTGATTTTGCTACTTAGTTATATTTTAGTAATTATTTAGGATGGTAATGATATTTTAAATTTTTCGTGTTGAAGTTGAAAAAATAAATATAAAATAAAGTAAAAAAACCCCAAAAAAAGTACCACCATACCCATTACATATACCGTCTCTATCTTATCCGTTGAATTTTTCTTTTTTATAACTAATATATATTTTTTGATATCTAAATGCGAAATACATTGGTATGTTCTTCTACTTATTTTATGATAGTTTTTTTTGTTGTTTTCTTCTATTTACAAAATTAAATTATTATTTTTGAAAGATTTATAATTGTAGGTTTATGATTTAAAAAAGAAAAAGCTATTAGGGTTGCAGGTTTCGCATTGAATGATTTACACTGACCGCTGAATAGCCTATCACTAAAACAAATAAAAACAAAAATATACAATAAAATCATTCTTCTATGTCCTTGAATCAAGAGGAAGTATGTTTTTTTAACTTCGTCGGTTTAGCCACACCTCAAGCGAGATTCAGAAGCCTTAGTTGTTGTTACATTACTAGGGACTCCAAGTTCGCATGCATTTACTCTGGCTGCAAACCAGAGGGAGCTAACTGATTCACCGACAGAAGAAGGATCAGGTGATATATTTACAAACATCAAGGTCTTCGAGTCTCCACCAAGAGAAGGCTGAAGTAGATATGTTAACTTCAGTCTATCTCCGGTTGCTCCACTCTTTGATAGCCGCTCACTCCCAACAAGATCAATAAGATTCACGGCTCCTTCAACTTGAACTTCAGTGTTCTCATTCGTGCCAGATATCGTTAACGTGAATACAAAATGGCTTCTTGATGACTGCTCGTTCATCCGAGTCTTGTCTACTGGCCTGCAATGTTAAGCCTGCAGTAAAAGAGAGGATATCTCTTGTATGCTGCAAACATCCACAATAGTTAGGTCCTTAACATATGCCTTTCCACTTGCATCATGCTTGATTGCATATTGCTTTCCTGGAACACTTGAAAGTAAATCCCTGATAGTCTCATTGTAGATTTCTAGCATTGAGGCCTGCATTTTGTATATCCACCCCCGTTCAGAAAGAGTCTGGCTGACTTGGAATATCTGCTCCAGCGAACGAGGTATGAGCCCTTTCTCCTCTGGGGCTTCAGGCCTACCCATCATGGTATAGGTTTTACCAGAACCAGTTTGACCGTCAGCAAAAATGCAAACCTTATAGCCATCAAGGGCACTCTGCACAAGCTGTGATATTTCAGAAAAAACATCTTGCTGAGCAGCCTCATGATCAAGCACCTTATCAAAAGTAAATGATAATCTCTGCCCACTATTTATAACGTCAATGCCTCGCCCAAGGGATTCGGTTGATGTGGGATATGCAATGACAGAGGAATCTGATCTAGCACCTTCCTCTGGGGATATAGGTTCTATCTACAAAATTAAAAACCAACATTTAAAAAAAAAAGAAATCTTTTCAATTATTTAATAGTCTTAAGTATTTAAATTATAAAAAAATATAATTTAAATATAATTTATATTTATCAGATTTATAGATTAGCAATTCAGGATGCTCTAAGTTTTAAAGCAACTCAGAAAGTCAGAAACATATCGAAGGAGATGAGTTGATGCCAAACAGATAATAGTTCTTGAAGGGGATGAGTTAAGGTTATCTATGTTCTTTTTTAAATTATTAGAAACACTAACGTAAAACCTGCTACTAGCCAAACAAAGGTTCCAAAGATTCTAGCAATGCCTATCAACCTAACTCAAGCCAAATAGATTAAAGTCTGTATAGTTTATACATGTATTGTCAAGTTTAGAAAACAAAAGTGTCATTTTCTTACATCAACACAACCCATATATCCAGAAACACTATCATGTTCATCGTTAACCACAAAATAATATATTATAAAACAATATAATCCGCAAATTGTAATTTTACTTGGTATTGTAAAACAATTCATACCAAAGCTAGCAGAATCAAAATATTGAAATAGTTGAAAAACTTCAAACTTTGAAAGTCACTGTTACAATCTTCTACATTCATAAGTCCCCCCAATGATCCAAGCTGATGCAAAAAGAAATTAAACGATAATTAAAAAGAGGCATTCATCATTTCATAGTTATTATACAGCTTCCTCCTCATGTTTCAGCGGTGTTGCACATTGGTGAGATCAAAGTTTCCACATGAACGATTTGATTGAAACCGTTAAATCCATAGCATCCAGGATGATTCTTCAAAGTCTTTGTTTGGGCATCAAACGATACCAACCCACTCATCCCGTATCTATATAGAATTTCACCCTCTCCCGTCAAACACAACGGATAGATAAAACTGTAAGCATAGTCCGCAAACTCCAAAGTAATCAATTCTGTCCAAGAGGAACTTACACCGCGTTCCTTCATCATCCATATAGTGAGAGCATAAAGATTATCACGAGAAAGACGACTACTAGATAAACAAAGACAACCATCCAAAACACTGAGACGAACACGGCGTTCACAAAGATCGGGAACATGGCTTATACTAAACCTCTCTTCAGCTAACCCAAAAGACACTATCACAGGGCGAGTTAAAGGGTCGGTGTTCTCTATTAAACTCCAATGAATAGCATCATTCAAACAAATCCCAGGGCAATCAACACAAATATATTTATGAAAGTGGTTGGCATCTAAAGAGCTTCTCCAAGTACCTCTTCTCAATGAAAAAATGCTAATCATAGCATCACCGCTGTTCTCCCTGTTCTCCCAGTGCCGCTGAAGAAGGGTGACAACTAAAAGCTTGTAATCGTCGGTGGTCGAATCATACCCAAATCCATAGTAACGAACTTGAGAATGTTGGTGATATATAAGAGCAGGTATGTCTCTGAACTGGTTAGTACAGGGATTGAATATATAAAAGCTATCATACTCAGAAGAACAGACAAATAGGAGACCCTTAGCAGAACCTAAAATTGTAGCCCGTGAAGAGGCAATAAAAAATGGCAATTCGAACCTTTGAGATCCAGATTGACCATCAAAACTCCATAATTGAAGTTTGTTTTTCTAGCACAACTCCATGATTCTATAGAAACCCATTTTATGGGACGATGCTAGTTCAAATTGCAACTTTGCAAAATCAGGGCATGAAATCAGAGAAAACCATGATTTAGATACAGACCTGAATCGCACGATAGATTTAACCGGTAACCTAGACAGTACATTCATTAAGATATCGTCGGATAGATAAATCGCCATCGCTACAGCTTTCTCTCCGAACCCTATAGAGAGAAAAAGAAGACTCCCTCGACTAACCTATTAACAATGCGAACTGGACAAGCTATTCCAAAGGAATTTAATTTGTGGCCTAAATTTAAATCTTCCTAAAACTAAGGGCCTGTAACGATTAATATTTTAAAATAATATAATATTTTAAAATATTAAAATAGAAAGAAAATCACAAGTAAAAATAATCGATTGATATCCAAAATAGAATTGCGTCAATTAAGACAAATATACTTCCAATATTTTATATAGGAGTTATTGTTTTAAATTTATTTTTTAATTTTATCTTTTTAATTTTTATTTTTTTAAAAAATTTATATCTATTTGGATAAAAAGTCCGAACGATACCATAGGTTTTGTTCATTAATGGTATTTTATTTTTTTTATTTTTTTTCAAAAAATTCACATAATTGATTTTTAAAAAAACTTTCATTACTTTTTTAAAGAACTCGCATTTTCAAAAAGTTCTTATTATTGATTTTTAAAAAATTCTCATTATTTATTTTTAAAAGAATTCGCATGTTTAATTCTTCAAAGAACTCGTATGGTTGATTTTTCAAACAAAATAGCATTGTTAGCTTTTCAAAGAACTCGCATATTTATTTTTTCAAAGAACTCGCATATTTATTTTTTCAAAGAACTCTCATGATTGATTTTTCAAAGAACCCTTATGATTGATTTTTCAAAGAACTCTCATCTTTGATTTTTCAAAGAGCTCGCATGATTGATTTTCAAAGAACTTGGATTTTACTAATTAAATTTTATTTTTAAAAAGATATCATCAATAGGTCTAGTTTTGTTTATCTTAAAAAACAAAGGCAATGGTACTTTCAGATATTTTTTTCGAACTCCAGTTTAAAAGATATGACCTTTTAAAAAATAAAATAAAAGGAAAAAATAAGAAAGATAAATTTTACTCTATATCAAGTGACCATTGTGATGTTATTCAGAATGTTTTTAAAGGCTGTAACTTTCCTAAAGGCATTCAAGCAACCGTAATCTGCCTTAATTCTAAAACTCTTCACCCAAACAAGTTGCAAGAGTTTAGACCCATTAGTTTAACCACGATGATAAGCAGGATCATCTCCAAAGTTCTCAATAACAGACTTTCTGTTTTACTTCCTAGCCTTATATTTGAAGAACATGGAGCGTTCGTAAGGGGGAGAAGCATACATGAAAAAATTCTTATTGCTCAGGAACTAAGCTAGGATATCAACTTAAAAACCAGGGGAAGCAATGTCATCTTAAAGATTGACATGGAGAAAGCATTTGACACGCTCAACCACAGGTTCCTTCTCAAAGTTTTATCTAAGTTCGGGTTCAACACTAACTTTATTTCCTTGGTTAGCAAATGTATAAGCAATGTCAACTCCTCTATTATAGTTAATGGAGAGATAAAAAGTTATTTCAATACCAGGAAAGGGCTAAGGCAAGGAGACCCACTATCTCCAAGCCTATTCATTTTGGTGGAGGAATACTTGATAAGAGGGTTCAAAAGCTTATCTGAAGAGAAACCTTATGTAAGATTTAAATCCACAGGGAATGCAAACATACCTTATCTCTCATTTGCTAATGACTTCACGGTCTTCACTAACGGCTCTGCATCTTTGATTCTCCAGATCAAGAAGTTCTGCCTCCACTATCAGAATATCTCTAGTCAGCTCAACAATAGCAATAAATCAAAGATTATAGTCTCAAAGAAAATGTTTGCTCACAGAGTGCACAAGTTGGAGCTGAGGCTGGGCTTTAATCATAAATATATTCCCTACAAATATCTTGGTTCCATCATCTGTGAAAACTCAAGAATCAGTAACTTGGATGAGATGATATTTAAAATAAGAAATAAGATTGAAGAGTGGGACAAGTCTCTTCTCTTATTCGTCGGGAGACTTACTCTAATTCAATCTGTTCTTCTGGCTTATCCTATGTTTCTAATCCAGCACACTTCCCTTCCCAATGCTAATATTTATAAAGTTGAGAGATTTTTCAAAAAACATTTATGGGGTAGCAAAGAGAACAGTCAAGTTATAGTTTGGTCTAAGTGGAATCGTCTATGTAAACCTCACGAAGAGGGAGGGCTCAATGTCAAAATCCGGAGAGATTTGCAGCAAATCTACTCCTTTAAGCTATGGTTCATATTCAGGGCTCACAAATCCCTTTGGGCCAAGCTAATGTTATTCATCTTCTGTCAGAGCATCCATCCTATCTTGGCTCCTTCCTCTGTCAGGAAATTAAACTCTTGGACTAGGATGAGGAATATAAGAGAAAAAGCTGAGAGGTACATTTTCTGGAATCCGGGTCATGGAAACTTGGATTTTTGGTTGGACCGTTGGTGCTCAAAGAATCCTTTCATTCTCTTCAACAACACTGATGATAGGAGTTGGATATGGGACTCTGGAACTGTTAGTGTGAATCGTTTTTGGATCAACGGAGGCTGGGATTTTGATGAACTTAAGCAACATGTCACCTCTACTAAAATAACAAAAATCTCAAATATTTCTCTTAACTCCAACCATGATACTATCCAATGGTCACTGTCTTCTGATGGTGCTTTTAACTCTAAAGATACTTGGAATGAAATTCCTACTAAGGGTAACTATATCAAACCTATTTATGAAAACCTGGAATTCGGTGACTCGCAGAAAGTGTTCGTTCTTGCTCTGGCGTGCTCCCTATAACTGGATTCCCTCTGATGCTGCTCTTCAAAAGAAATATTTTTTAACTGGCTTCTAAATTCCAGTTTTGCAGCAATGCTGAAACTACAAACCATGTATTGGTTCAATACTCTCAATCATGGGTAGTATGGAATTATTTTAGCTCTTTCTTCAAAATCGGTATCACTCCTAATATGGTTCTCCCTCACATGATTAGAGTCTGGTAATGGTCCACCACCAAAGTCTCTGATATTCGCACAATTCTTCCCCCAATAATTACCTGGGTAATCTGGGCATCCAGAAACAAAATAAAGCATTAGAACAAGATTACCAGTAGCAATTCTATGATCGACTATGTGTTATACATTCTGTCAGGGCTGGACAACGCTAATCTCTTAAAAAGGAAGCATTGGAGCAGTAATTACAAGAATGATCTCAACCTTGGCTGTGTAAATCACCTTACAAATATCAGGGCTCCTATCTTTCTCATGTGAAAGAACCCAAAATCAAATCGCTTCAAACTGAACACCTATGGAGCATGTGAAGCCTATGGAGAAACCATTGGTGGTGGCTTGGTAAGGAATCACAGTGGAGAGTTCATTCTGGGCTTTGGAAGGCTCTATGGCAAGAACAAACCAATTGTCACAGAATGCAGGGCCTTGATCGATGAACTTCATATTTGTCACTCAAAGGGCATATTGAATATTGACATAGAAATTGATTCAAAAAATTTGGTCGAGCTTCTTCAATATATGAAAGCTACCTGGTATTTAGAGCTGATCCTCAACATATGTAGAATCTTGATTATCTCCTCCATGAATATCTCGCACATGTATCATGAGCTGAATAAAGCAGCAGATTGGCTCTCCAAGCATGCTTTGAAATTGAGAAAATGTTTCGATTACAATTTTGAAGAAATCCCTAACTCTCTTAGAGAGGTAATTATTCTGGAGAGATTGGGTGTTGGGTATTTAAGGTCAATTGATTAGTTGGTGTGTTTCTTCAAGAGGTGGTCGGCCATGGAAATGGAGGAGTCACCTCTCTGCTTCCTTCCTCTGTGTTTTTCAAATTTATAACTGTTACAAGTTTTGTTATTTTGTTCTTGGTCCTTAAAATTAAGTGGGGTTTCCATTTAAGTCCTTGTAATCTCAAATTTTATTAATAATAAGGAAGTTTGATGGAAAAAAAAGGAAAGAGAAATTTTAGTTTAAGAATTAAAAGTTGATACGTGTGTGTGGTGAGTGATAAAGTGTAGGTATTTGAGGTATTATTAAAGAATTAGATATTAATTGTAAGTTATATAGATGAGATGAGTATTAAGTAGTAATAAAAAAGAAAGTTAACTATTAAATGAAAGTATAATAGTTAAGTAGATATTTAGGTGTAATTTCCCTAAAATAAAATCATAATTATAGTTAGTTTGATAATAATAAAGGATTATTTTAATAAAATCAAGAGAAAATTACTAGTAAATACCCACTTAACTAGCTAATTACCAACTAGTACCCAAAAATATGATAATGGCAATTGGTACCTGCACCTAAAAATTGGACAAAAATATCCTCGAACTATATATAGCCATTTTTCTCATCAAACCAATTTTTTTCCCTTCAGATTCCCCTAAACCACAAAACATGACCATTTTCTTTGTTTCTCCACAAAACGTTCGTATACCCAGAGACAGTTGCAAACCATAAGCCTCAAGACACCGTACTTTCTCCCGTTTTTCACCAAAATTTGACCGTCATCCATCGTCTCCTCCCTGAGACAAGTAACCACGAACCCTTCGACCATTTTCCATTGAGTTTACGCTGGCCGGTGAAGGAACCAATAGTTACATTTATCAGGTATGTGATTCTCTCAAAATATGTCTTTGTTTGTGTTTTTATTAATTTTCAAGTGCATATTGGTGTTTACTCAAAATCAAAAGACAGGCGAAAGAAATAAGCATATGATTGAGCCTTGTTATATATCTTCAATTTTTTAATACAAACTAAACAAATTATAAGGGTTATGGTATTATTGCCGCAGAATGAAGAGTTATAATCAAAGGTAACGGCACTTGAAGAATAACAACTTCACAATGTTGTCGCGTTTCCTTTTTTATCCACTAGAATCCTTACCAAGGAGAAGGAACCGAAACTACCCGCACTACCAACATAAGCGGGGTCTACGGAAATACATGCACTTATGCCATATGAAATGCAGGAAAAAGACCCAAATAAGGACATGAAATTGCAGGTGGCTGAAAAGTTTGATGAAGTACTGTCGGAGGAGAAGAAAGATGATGGAAACTATTCACCTGCACCAGTACCATCTTTTGTACCTGAAAATGACTATACAACTCATTGTTTTCCGGAAGTGGTGGTTTATGAAAAAGGCAGCAGATGTACCATCAGAACAAAGACTGGAATAGTTAGTACTCCCTCCAGAGACAGAGCGGAGAAACAAAGAGACAAGTCTCCTTCTCCAGATGAGGCAACGACAAGTCTGAGTCCTCCTAATAAGACATAAAAAATTATGCCTCTTCCAAAGGAGGCGGAGAAGAATGACTGACAATTTGTACCTCACGTGTAAGATGAAAGAGGTTGCCAAGAATATAGAGCGATGGAGGTGCAAGCTTGTGAGAAGGAACTAGCAGCCGAAGAATCCGAGCTAACAGATGCAGAAGGTCGTGAAGATGCAAGTGCATCTGAAGTACATTAAGATACAACTGATGAGTCCGGATTTTCTCACCACTCACTGTAGAAACCAGACAGGGGCAATTCGGACAAACACCACCCACTGAATCATCCGAACATGACAAAAGTATTAAAAGCTAAACACCTTTTGACTAAGCTAATTGGTAACTTGTTTAATAAACTAATGAGTTTTTAACCTCGACCCGGTTTCATGAGTTTGACCCAAAAACCCATGAGACCCATAATTAAGGGTATAAATACCCAACTACTTTCATTAATGAGGGTAATGAACATTTAATACAACCGGGCAGCTCAAATCTCTCACTACAAACCATTTAAACATTAAATACCTTTGAAACATCATAAAACACCTGACACAATCCCTCAGACTGAAATAATCCACACCAAATTGGCGACCACAGTGGTCGAACAAGGTGCCTGAATCTAGCATTCGAAACCATCAAGAAAAACCAGTTCAGATGAATCCGGACGAGCAGGAAGTGCCACCAGCTTTGGCAGAAGTGGTGGGAGAAAACGATGAATATACGATCTAGGAGCGAGATAGACTAAAAGTTGAGATAGAAGCCTTGAGGGCTGCTAAAAGGACGGAGATGGGTGTGAAAGAAAAGTCAAAAGTGTCAGCAGTTTTCCATACTGACAATCGAAGAGAGTACGAGCCATCAAAGACCCATGTGAGCAGTGATGAAGACGGAGTCGAAGAATCCATATCATCCAGCAGTGATGAAGGCCGTTCTAAGAAGAAACAAAAGTTGGTCAAAAATACTCAAGAAAAAGGGACAGACATGGAAGGTTGAAGAGGCATCTGGGTAAAGGGTCGTCTCATAGTCATATCCATGGTCGGAGGCACGTAGACCGGTTGTTAATGGATCTTTTTACCTTTTATGATGAGCCATGTATCTTTGCGACTCCCAACGAAGATACTGTTTTTAGCCGTGGTCGAAATTTGAGACAATCTCCATTATCCTCCAAGATACTTTCCGGAAAACTTCCTAAGAGGTTTGACAGCACGAAGATGGAAAAGTATGATAGCAGTAAAGATCCAGATAACCATCTGGAGCAATTGAAAAACTTTATGATAAATTTTGACGATGACGATAAGTTATTTTGTCGAGCGTTCTCCCAGTCTTTTACGAGGAGTGCTCAGAAGTGGTACAATAGTCTGCCACAGGGCTGCATCAGAAATTTTGATATTTTTTGGGTGGCCTTCTGGAGGCAGTTTGTTGGAAGTAAAGAAGTGAAGGGCGATAAATACATTATTATCCATTGTGCCCAAGAACCAAATGAATCTTTGAAGAAGTACATAAGTCGCTTTGTGAATACCAAAAAATGGATTAGCTGATTGCTTTGAACAAGTAGCAATAGCTTCTCTGAGGCAGGGTTTGAACCCTGGTAATTTGGTTGATTCAGTAACTAGGAAAAAAGCCATGACATGGGGGGTTTACTGAATCAGGTCGGCAAACAGATTAATATGGATGAAACGAAGAAAACCAGGGTGCACTAGCAAGTGAGGTCTGCCCCAGCTGCACCAAATCAAAACCAGAATCAGTCCGGGTACAAGGCCAAGGAAGCCGGCCAGGGTCAAAATAGAGCCAAGGCTCAATCCCACCCAGCTGCACCAGCTCAAAGTCAGCAATCTAGAAATAAACGAGGACCTTGGGTTCAACCAGAGTGGTTTTCTGAATTAAAAGAAAACGTGGCCACCGTTTATGATAAAACGAAAGATGAAGTACATTTCAGAAAACCGGCTGCATTACAATCTCCCAGGGAAAGTCGAAATAATAGTTTCTGTCAGTATCATCATGATACTGGCCATACCACTGACGATTGCATCGCGTTGAAACAAGAAGTGCAGAATTTGATTGAGAGAGGGAAGTTGGGGGCTTATGTTAAAATAAAGAGTGGAAATAGGCATGATAATACTCATTGGACTGGCCCGAACAATGCAGGGACATCGGATCCGGATGGAGCTATGGTGATAATTGAAAGGTTTATGTAGAATCAGAGTATTTGGATCCTGATCCAACTCGAAACAAGGTGGGTGTTATCACAGAGCACTGCAAGACGATGTCCGGACTCATCAGCTTTTTTGAGTCACTTACAATATTTGGGGGAGACACCATGACAGCACCAACTGCTTCTTCGAGAAAGAGGTATGTACATACTTTAGCTACCCAACTGGAAGGAGACATGACTTCATATCAAGTACAAATTCCTTTTCCCTTTATTGTTTTCGATGAAGATGACTTGAGAGACATAGCTGGTCCCCATGAAGATGCTATTGTAATAGGAGCATCCATTGGGGGCAATGACATAAGGTGAATTTTGGTGGACACCGTCAGTTCATCCAATATCCTCTTTTTAACTTCTTATAAACAGATGAAGAATCCAGCAGTGATTCACCGTTCGAATAGGTCAATAGTGGGTTTTACTGGAAGCTCAACTGACGTAATTGGGGAATTTAAAGAAGAGGTTTTGCTGGGTAAGGGATCTTTTAAGAAGATGGTAAGAATACTTTTTATTGTAGTGGATTGTCCTACGTGTTACAATGCCATTTTGGGGAGATCTTGGCTCTCCAGGATGCATGATATGGCTTCAACAGTCCACCAATGTCTGTAATACGTTGTGCAAGGACAAGTGGGAGTTGTCTAAAGCAGTCAGAAGGTAGCAAGGGAGTGTTATGCAACAGCACTGGCCCCTCGAACTTTGGGGGCAGTTCGGATCAGCGAGGATTAGCAATTTGAGGGGCCCTCTGGGGGAGAGGGTGAAATTGATGACCCTAGAGAGACCCCTAGTGTTTTAATACCAATTGAACAAGTTGAAACTCACTCTCTGGCTGAAGAAAGAAGTGTCAAGATCGGGTCCAAGATGACATCAGAATTAAAGAGTAAAGTGTTAGCTTTTTTGAAACATCATCAGCATGTTTTCGCTTGGTGCAATGTTGATGTAACTGGAGTACCAGCAGACGTTATATCACACCAACTATCCATCCGGAGGGATGTAGCACCTGTTGTGCAAAAGAGGAGAGCTTTTTCTAAGGAAAACGTTGATGTCATAGTTCAGGAAGTTGACCGCCTTACTAAAATGGGGCACATAAAGGAATCTCAATACCCTTTATGGACAGCCAATCCGGTGTTAATAAAAAAGAAAAATGGAAAGTGGCGTATGTGCATTGATTTTAAAAATCTCAATAGAGCTTGCCCAAAAGACCTATATCATGTCCCTCGAATTGATCAGTTGGTGGACTCCACATCTGAGAACAAACTACTTTCCTTTATGGATGCCTTCTCCGGGTATAATCAGATTCAAGTAGATCTGAAGGATCAAGAACATACTACATTTGTTACTGATAAGGGCCTCCATTGTTACAAGGTGATGCCATTTGGGTTAAAGAATGTTGGGGCTACTTATCAGAGATTAGTAAACAAGGATTTTGCTAATCAGATTGGAATAAACATGGAAGTCTACATCGACGACATGATGGTAAAGAGTGTGGACGAAGAGTTACACTTAGCAGATCTCCAATAGACTTTTTGCCAACTTGGTAAAGGTAAATTTAAAATTAAATCCGGAAAAGTGTGTTTTTGGGGTGCAGTCCTGAAAATTCTTGGGGTATGTGATAAGTGAGAAGGGCATAAAACCTGATCCAGACCAGTTTAGTGCTTTATTGCAAATGGAGCCTCCTCAGAATATTAAAGAAGTACAAAGATTGACAAGGAGGTTAGCTGCTCTAAACCGTTTTATTTCAAGGTCTTCGGATAGGTGTGCCCTGTTTTTTCGAACTTTGAAAGGTGCAAAAGAGTTCAATTGGTCTCCCCAGTGTGACCAGGATTTTGATTAAATTAAGAAGCACTTATCCTCCCCTAAAACTTTGTTTAAACCTGTTGATGGAGAGACATTTTACATATACTTGGCAGTTTCTAATTGCACCCTAAGTGCAGTGCTGGTAAGGGAGGTGGATAATTATCCTCGTCTGGTGTACTATATCAGCAAGAGTTTGATTGATGCAGAAAAAAGATATTTAAAACTTGAAAAACTAGCACTGGCCTTAGTAATTGCTGCTAGGAAAATGAGGCCCTACTTTCAGTCTCATTCGATCATTGTCCGGACGTCTTTTCCCTTGAAAAACGTTCTTAAAAAGGCAGACGTTTCAAGCAGAATGACCAAGTGGTCGGTGGAGCTGGGAGACTATGATATTGATTTTGCTCCTCGTACAGCGGTTAAGGCTCAGACTGTTGCTGATTTCCTAGTTGAATTTCGTTCAGATAGAGACACTAAGCAAGCAACATGTGAGAAAACTAAAAAAGTATGGGTTGTCCGGACTGATGGTAGATCAAGTATCATGGGTGTAGAGCTGGGATATGTTTAACCTCTCCGTACGGCGACAAAATGTACCAGGCTATATGTTTTGCTTTCAGAGCTTCCAATAATGAGTCCGAATATGAAGCTGCTATATCTGGCTTGAAATTACCTCTCATTTATGGGGCCAAAAGGGTCAGGTTAATGAGCAATTCTCAGCTTCTTATCCAGCATGCACAAGGTTAATCCGAGGCAAAAAAGGAGCAACTGGTTAAATACTTATTTGTTCTCAAAGAAGTGGCACTTAATTTCAAAAACATCACCTATGAGCACATACCCCGAACAGAAAATACACTAGCAGACTCCTTGGTAACCATAGCCTATTCTGAGTTCTACCCTTGGATTCATGTGCAAGAGTGCCCATCCATTCAAATCAATCCGAATAAAGAAGAAAAAAGTTTGAATCTACAAGTAAAATAACCCCAAGATTAGAGATTTCCTCTCCTCCAATATCTCTCACATGACATCTTGCCTTCGGAAAAAACAGTGGCAAGGAAGGTAAAATATAAGGCTCATGGCTTTGTCATCCTAAGAGACGTTCTTTATAAAAAAATCCTTTAGTAGACCTCTCTTACGATGTTTGGGGATCGAAGAGTCCCAAATAGTGCTCTCCGAATTGCACGATGGCGAGGGATCAGCACACTGTGGATTCAGGGCTCTAACTAGAAGAGTTTTGTTAGTTGGGTACTACTGGACCTCTATAATGCAAGATGCCAAGGAATTGGTGAACAAGTGTGATCCATGCCAAAGATAGAGTAATAAAATTCACATCCTAGCTGTCCCGTTAGAGTCAATTTCTGAGCAAATACCTTTTGCTCGTTGGGGGCTGGATTTAGTGGGACCTCTACCCATGGCATCCGGAGGGTGCAGAACTATAATTCTTGCTATTGATTACTTCTCGAAGTGGATCGAAGCAGCCCCATTGGCAGGAACTACTTCGAAAGCTATTATAAAATTCATCATGTCTAACATTTGTTGCAGATTTGGGGTTCCACAAAAGATAACTACAGACAATGGGCCACAATTCGATAACAAGGATATGGAGAATTTCTGTGTTTCTAGAGGCATTCAACAATGCTTCTCTTCTCATTTCCACCCATAGGAAAATAGTCAAGTTGAAGTGGCTAACAGAACCATCCTGTTCGGTCTTAAAAAGAATCTAGAAGGAGCTGCTGGAAAATGACCAAGTTATCTACAAGAAGTAAAATGGGCCTACCGGACCACTCCCGGGGCTGCAACACAAGAGTCTCCTTTTGCTTTGGTATATGGGATGGATGCAATAGCTCCCATTGAGGCCACTCTCCCTTCATTTCGAGTCCATAATTTTTCCGAACAAGCTAACGAAGTGGCAATCAGAAGCCAGCTTGACTTGATGGAAGAAAGAAGAGTTAAGGCTCACCTTAGAGCCACACACTATCAGGGTTTGATGAGAAGCAGGTTTGCTTCTAAAATCAAAATGAGGGATTTTCAACCAGGGGATAAAGTGCTAAGAAAAGTCTTCATGCATACCAAGGAGAAGCAGTTCGGCAAGCTAGCTCCAACTTGGGAAGGACCCTATGTGGTCAGTGAAAAGCTTAAGCCTGGGACATACAGGCTCCAAGATAGAGATGGAAGGATTTTGAATCACCCCTGGAACATTGAACAAATCCGGTTGTATTTAGAATGAAAACTATGTAAATATTTACTTGTTTAAAGTTCATGTAAATATTAGGGGACATACTCTTTCCTACCCTGGTGGCGCGGGGAGGTTTTAATGAGGTGTCCGGGCTTTTTAATGAAATTTGATGCCTTCTTGAAAAATTCGGAGTGTTTCAATTGATAGCTTCCTTGAAATTTTTTGGCAGACCGAATTAAATTGGTAGAGTGATGACTATTTAAACATTTGGCATCGGAGAATTTAAACAGTCTCACTTTAAAATACTTGTAAAATAACTAAGAGTTGTTTAAATATTAGCCATTGAAGTTGGGAAACTATAAAACAATGCAAGAGTTTTGTAAAATAAAGCTGCATATTAAAATATGTAAAATGCCTTGGCCATCCAAGGACTTTGAAGTTTCAAAGAAAAAGGTTTATCCGGATAAGGGCCGGATACGATTACAAAAAATGCCTTGGCCATCCAAGGACTTTAGTTCAAACACAAAAATTGAAAAATAGTTGATATTTTAAGGCTAAACTTTCTTAGATGGCCCAGCCTCACTTGGTTTCTTCTTGGGATCATTGGTTTCTTCATCTGGACTCTCTCCGGTCTTTTCATCTTCATCAGTTGTATCATCCCAACCACTGGAGTAGTTTTTCTTATCACCATCCGCCATCGTGTGAAATGGGATATCATCATACTCCACAAACCGCCATAGATCTTCTAGTATCCTCTTCGGAAATCTCCCATAAAAGAGCAAGAACATGTCTGGTTTGACTTCAGCATACCTTTCCTCTTGGGAGTCTATCATCTTGTTGGTGTATGCATCAATCATGGCTTGGATTGTCTTCTCTTGCTCCTTTAACAAATCAGCTTTTTCTTGCTTAGCCTTGGACACAACATCCTCGAGCGAAGTTTTGTCACTGGTCAGGGTCTGAATGACGTTCTCTTTGGCCTTCACCTCCTCTTTCAAAGTGGAAAGATTCTTCTCCAAGTCAGATTGCTTCAATTGGAGTTCTTTGATAACACCCTCCGAAGTGGCCATCATGGTGGCCAAATCCTCTTTCCTCTTCTTCAACTCCTCGTTTTCCCTCTTTAATGCCTCAGCGTTCTAGTTGGCAGTAAAGAGGTCGTTAGACAATTTCTCTTTATCAGAGTTGAGTGTGTTGATGATGGCTGACTGGTTTCGCATCTGCTTCTCCAAGTTGAGCACCGGCTGAATATTGCTCAACAAGGAGTGGGTCACCACGTCCTTCTCCCTGAAAAAGAAAAAGATTTACCATTGAAAGTGACGATATTCGAAGAGCTTGGGGGGAGGTAAGGGCCATCGAATTCGTCCTTCTCAAGGTCTTCGAACTAAAGACTGATTCCTTGAATTCCACTTATGTCTACTCTATCAATGTTGATGTCCCCTCCAGCCTCTCCGGTGTGAAAGTCACTTGGGATTTCCTCTGCTTGAGTTGGGTCTATTGGCTCGACCGGAGGAAGAGACTCCGGAGGCCGGAGTGCAACTTCATATCCTTTTGAGGTTTTCTTCTTCTTAGCTTCCATATCTCCACCTTCCGCTCCCCATTTTCGATCTTTCTTAAGAGCTTTTGGGGGCTTTGGAGATCCAACTACCTCTTCGGTACTCTCGTTTTCTACCACTTGTAGCAAAGCAACATCAATCCTTCATTGGTCCTGCCCCTCCTGGTTTGCTGGGACAGTGTCCTCAGCATCACATGGGTTGTCCTCAGCCACGCCTTGTTTAGCCTTGCCCTTCATTTTTCTTGGGGATTTAGCTCTGCCCGGCAAGGCTAGCTTTCCATCCTTTGCATCTGTCTTCTGGAGAATCACCTCCGGAGGGGGTGGAGTGGTTAATTCCTCCCAAGACAAGTCTCTCCGACCAGTTGTATTCCAGAGATGTGATCTTACCAAGTTGCCTCCGGTAAAACAATTGTGGAAGCGATTTCCCTATTTCTTAGCAGTCCAAGGATTTAGCTTGGCACAAGTAGTCTGCCCCTCCTCTAAGTAGTCATTGAACTCCTTCGGCAGCACTACCAAAAAACAAAAGAAGAGAAATTAAACATATAAACTTATTATAAGAAAAGGTGGGAAAATGTGATGAAGTATTTACCTGTGCTTTTCCATCTGCTGATAAGCATGCTTGGGTTGTCACCAGCTTTAATCTTCCTCCCATTCTCCCAAGCACCACTGATAAACAAAAATTGAGTCTTCCAGTTCTTCTCCGACTCAAGCAAGTCATCCACCACTTTGTAATTGTCATCCATATTGTAATGGTAGAAGGGGATGACATGATTTCTGCAAAGGCTGGCTACAACAGCAAACTGCTCCATCGAAAACGGGATTCCGGAGAGCCTGGAGGCCATGATGCAGGCCATGAGGGTGTACCAACCGTTGGGGCTCAGTTGGCTTGGACAGAGATTTATCAGATGGGAATATCTGACGATCTCTAGGTCCAAGGGAAACCTAAGCCCCCAGCTGAATAACTCCATGAAGAAAACTATCTCACTGAGCTTGCAATCCATTGGCATCTCCGAATCGAACGGAGAAAAGATGATGAAGATGGTAAACCAGTGAAAATGAGTTAATTTATACTATAGAAACAAAAGATAGCCTGAAACCTAAGAGAATACGAAAAGATGGAAGTAATGATTAAAGACGACGCTGATGTCACCAGCATTAATTGAAGAGGTTACTTTTTGAAATGAGTGGGAGCGCCGTTTTAGGAGAAAAACGGTTGGTGAGGCGAATTAGAGAGGGACACGTGTCCCATAATCCATGGAAAAACCGTTGAGTTTCTTAGAGTTTTGTCAGTTTGGATAAATCCTTTACACAAATCGAAATCAGTCCGGACATTGTCGCAGGTGCTCAAGAGAAAATTTTTAGGTCTTGCCAAAGGACTTCGAACATAACCTAAAAAATGGGCTGCTGATGAGTCCGGACTTTCTCACCACTCACTGTAGAAACCGGACATGGGCAATTCAGACAAACACCACCAACTGAATTTTTAGAAGGTTGTTATGGCCTTCTAATTTTTTTTTGTATAAATGTTTTTATTAGTGTAAAATTTTTATGATGGTTAATAGTAGTTTTTAATTATAAAGAAATCTTTGAATTCTTTGAATCTTATCCTAAGCAAATCTCTGAATCTCATTGCAAACAACACGTTGAACCTCATTCCAAACTACTCGTTGACTTATTTCAATCGACTCCTTGAATCCAATTACCAACAACTCTCAGGACATTAATATACAAACAGCTCGCTCTAGTTGTGTACATACCATTGTTAGCATTTCAATTACAAAAAACTCTCAGCATATTAATATCCAAACAACTCGCAAGAATACCCACATATTACATTTACAAAGAACTCTCATTTCCTCAACACTAAGTACAAAATTTGTAATATGAATGGTAACAACTCGCAAGTGATATTTTTAATATACAAAAACACTTGTTATCTTAGTACATAAACAACTCACATTTTCACATTGTAATGTAAACAACTCGTGAAAGGTTTGTAGTAAATAACCCGTATTGAAAAAAACAAACAACTCGCAAATATGGCATATTAATGTACCAAACAAATCGATGGGATTCATTTTTTCTTAGGCCTGCTTTCGAACAACAACCACCTCTTAATTTTTTGTTGTCGTTTCTCCTCTAGATGGGATTCATTTTTTCTTAGGCCTTCAGGGGTGTCTTTTCACATTGAGAGGCATAATTTTCAGGTCCGACGAATTGTTAGAGCTTGATCATTTTCCGAAATCGGTTATCGACGGTATGTTGAAAGAGTAACTTTACCTGTAATTCTTAACCATAAATAATGGATCTATTATCGTAAGAGGATCTTGTTGGGTTGATTATATTGTCGCTAAAACCTGAGGACGTTGAAAATACTATTGTTGTCATGCACCACAAGAACATTTGAAATCTAGCATATTAAAAACCATTACAGGGTCTGAAAATACTTTGAACGCGACTGCAGAAGACTTACAGATTACCCAAGTTTAGCATTTTTCAAAAGTATGCTTTAGTTTCTTTTCATACTCGGGGCATATATTGGTACTCAAGATTAACGTCTCTTGATATAGTCATGAAACTTGAGTCATAAGCAATACTCTAATCCTATTTATGACTTCAACAATGTGTGGGTCGTAAATATTTTTTATCTGTGCGTTAAAAGATTCGGCCGCAGTAGAAGCCATATCCGTATATCGTTTCCCTTTAACAAATGTCTAAGTATACTTATCCTGAAGTAAATTTTCAAGAAATGCTTTAATTCTATCACCACATTCACATAGAAAATATGTTAATATATCCTTAAAAATCTTTTGAGTGGGAGCATAAGCAAGACAATGGAAGAAATATAACATCCTAGACTTATAGTCTCTGTTAGTGTGATCTAGAGCAGTTCTCAAATTCTGAAAAAGATGGAAATAATATTACGCATGATAAGAATTTGGATACAAAACATAAAAAAATATTAATGATACCGGAATGACGGTCCGAAATAAATGTGATTTGGGGCTCCAACAAATGAGGTTTCAAACACTCCAAAACCACAACCAATTTTCAGAATCCTCAGTACTCACGATTACAAATGCAACAGGGAATAGTCCTTAAAGACAAGACAAGCATGGTCAAATGGTTTACACAAACCGCAAGGTCAATTGTAAAATAAATCGCGATACAATTATACCCTAACCGAAACAACTCGCAATATGTGTTACAAAGCAACCTGCAATATGTGTTACAAATCAACTCGCATTACGTTATATTACAATGGACAGAACTCGCATCTAGTATAGTTAGAACTCTAATATTCGTATACAAAATACAACTCATACAACTCGCATGTGTATATTATATTTAAAAAATCGCACTTGTTAGTGCAAACAACTCTCATATTCATCATATGCTGACTATAAGTCAAACAACTCGCATGAATATATTGTATCGAAACAACTCGCATTGAGTTAACAAACAATTCGTAATTTTTATTTTATAGTTTTTAAATAATTCTCACAATCTATCAAATTATAAGAAAAGCATGAAACTAACCGTTCATGTCATCCTTTCTTACGGTAGAAAGCAATACACTCTTTTAGTCGTCGCTTAAGAAGGTTCCCTCGAAATAAAACATCGTATGACATGAATGGTAACCTTGAAGACATGAACCTGTATCTATAAAACAACACTTGAAGACATATCAAGCTGATAATTCCAACTGTCAGTCTATAGTATTATCACGGCTCTTCAATCGGTTGAAGTACCCCCCTTAGTAAACTAAAATAACTTGAAATATCTCCAAAAAAACTCCTTCGTGCCTTATCTAAATCATTCCATGACAGACGGTAAGGGATATCTAAATCGTAGTCTTATTTGAGAGACGATTGTATGGTTTTGGCTGTGAACGAATGGCATGCCTAGATGGAATCATGTATTTCCTCTGTAATCAAATCTGATGTCAAATGATTATGCCTCTTATGCTTTTAGGAGTAAACGGGACTGCAATTATGGTGTACACCATACCTCTTAATCATCATTAAGCCGGTGACAGAATCAATTAATGCATAAAGTCTCCATTTTCACCCGCTTGTGAATTTATTTTCACAATAAGAAATTATCTTGTTTGCTGTATTATGTATGTATTTGAAACAAAAACCAAGCTCGAAAGCATATCGGCATAAAGATAACCTTGGAGCTGCAACACCTTCTTCAAAAGTTTAACCAACACTTGTGATAGCATCAGCCCAACAAGTAGTAGCAAGTTATTTTTTTCTCTGATTAATATTAACTAAACCATTACTACTCTCCACACTAGTGAGTTGATTATGAGAGGGTTCTCCCAAACTTATGCTCGATTGTTTATATTTTTTTACAATAACCATTATTACTAGAACCCTTAGCACTAGAACCTTTATCAAGGACTTTCTATTCTATGATAAAACTAACCCGTTTTAAACGCTCCGAATCTATATATAATTCTAAACCAACAAAATATTTCTCATTATTAAAGAAACAATTATTGTGATCCTCGCAGGAGTAGGTAATAATGTAGTTACTTCTGACCAACTCCTACCATATGCTCTCCATGTACTCTTGGATATTTTAAAAGTTTTCAAACTCCGTGAAAGACACAATTGCAGTTTGGTGACCATATTTTAAAATATAAACTCGTAGTTTAGACATACCTTACCCTGCATTGAACAATTATAGAGCAGTCACGTGGTATAAAAATACCAATAAGTAAGTTAGTAATAAAAAAATAAGTCACAAATAACGCAAATGAATAACTCTCAATATACTAATTGAACAACTCGCAATATCATATGTTATCAATGTAACTTTTAATTCTCTCAATAAAATGTACACAAATCACGTAGCCAATATTATACAAAGAACATGAAATAGTATATACAACTCTCAGTTTTATTTTAATTCGCCATACAACCCGCAATATCATATGTCATCAATGCAACTCTCATGTCTCGCAATAAATTGTACACAAATCGCAATGTCGATATTATACAAAGAACACACAATAGTATATACAACGCTTAGTTTTGTTTTAATTAGTCATACAACTCGCAATATCAAATATTATCATTGCAACTGCTAATTTCTCAATATAATATACACAAGCCGCGTTGTTAATATTATACAAACAATATACAATACTGTACACAACTCTCAGTTATGTTTTAATTAGCCATACAACTCGCAATATCAAATGCTATCAATGTAACTCCCACTTTCTCAATATAATGTACGCAACTCGCATTGTTGATATTATACAAAGAATAAGCAATAGTGTAAACAACTCTTAGTTATTTTTTAATTAGCCATATAACTCGCAATATCAAATGTTATCAATGCGACTCACAATTTCTCAATATAATGTACACAACTGAGATTGTTAATATTATATATGAATAGACAATAGTGTACACAACTTTTAGTTCTGTTTTAATTAGCCATACTCGTGATATCAAATGCTATCAATGCAACTCCCAATTTCTCAATATAATGTTCATAACTCGCATGCTAATATTATACAAAAAATGTGCAATATTATATACAACTTTCGGTCTTATTTTAATTAGTATACAACTCGCAATATCAAAATGTTATCAATACAATTCATAATTTCTCAATATAATGCACACAACTCGCATTGTTACGATTACACAAAGAATACACAATAGTATACACAACTCTGAGGTTCCAATTTAATTACCCACACAACTCCCAATATCAAATGGTATATATGCAACTCCCAATTTCTCAATATATTGTACACAACTCACATTGTTAATATTATACATGAAAACACACAAAATATGCACAACTCTCAGGTTCCATTCTAATTAGTCATACAACTCGCAAATGGAAAAACAAGCAACACACATCTTCTACAAGTAAAAAACCCAAACATTTTGCATCCTCATCCAAACAACTCATATCTTTTACATGTTAAAATATCAAACAATTCACGTCCTTTCCCAAACAACTCGTTTTCTCTGTCAGGCATACATGGACACCTATAACTCCTAGTTTATTTATTGTTTCACTTCAAAAAAACATCTAATACACTAAAAACAGTATATAACTAATTAAAGAACGATTAAGGCTTTTGATTTCCATAATACCCAACATTTGCTCGAACAAAAACGAAAAAGCAAAGAAAACGGTCGAGTAGGTTATACTACCTCACAAACCAATAAAAAAAAATACCTCAACCCATAAAATCAAAAAATAACCTCGCAATCGGTAGTTAGAAACTAGTAGCTATAAGAAACACGTAGGTTGAAATAACCATAGGAAGATAAACTTCATGAACGTATGATCAACTCATGTACGTCCAAAACACTACTTAGATGCAGTTTATATCGAGATTACATAAATATACTGACCTTAAACTCGTCGATCACCTGAAAATTATGGATTTTTGGTGGTTCATGGTGGTTTTTGTTGGCCTTAGGGTTATGTGGTTAGAAAGCGGTTTCAAATTTTTAAATCTTTAAAAACAAGAAAAGGAAAAGAAAACATAAATTTCTCTTTATATAGTTGGTAAAAGGTACCGTGGGTATTAATAAATGTTGTGTATTAAGTATGATTTAAATAGTTAAAATATATATTAAACAGTAATAAAAGAAAACTTGGGTTACAATTTTCCTAAAATCAAATATATATATATATATATATATTTATTTATTTATTTATTTATTTATTTATTTATTTATTTATTGAATACTAAATATTTTTGAAAGCTTTCGAATATCTATTTTTAACTAATATTTAGTTTTCCTATTTTCATTATTTTTCACCAAATAACAGATAATTTTTTATTACTTTCTCAATTGTTTTATGCATATTTCTTGTTTATTGATAGCTTTTCTATTAATGCGTTATGAACAATTCAGCATCGGTTATACTATTCTTATTAATTTTTCCATAACTACATATATTACTTCGTCCATCTACGTGCAGATCATAATTTGTTTGGTTGATTAAAAAAATCTAAAAAGATATAAATATAAATCTATCATATATTTCTTTAATTATTAAAAATAAAAATAAAATTAGTATATTTTGTTCACTTCTTTTCTATAAACGTATTTAAACATAATCTATTTAAAGATCAATAATGAATAAATACTTTTTCTATTAATAAAATAATAACTATGTCTATTTATCATAGTATTACAAATAATTATTTACTTCACAAACTAGGGCGGAAAAATGTTTAGTTTATTTTATGGGTGAGCAAATATTTCAAATTTCTTATTATATGTGCCAAACTTTCATAATTCCAACAAGTATATAAGATTTTTAGAAGTCCAAAACTATCTTTTCAATTAAAAAATAATTTTAATCACTTTGTTAATTTAAAAAACACAACCATATTTAATTCACAACCACCGCGGACCACCGCCGCCCACCACCACCACCGCTACAACCACCACCACCGTCGCCACCGCCACAATAACAACAACCACCACAACCACAACCGCCGCCGCCACCACCACCACCACACCCACAACCACCACAACCACCGTCACCGCCACGCCACCGCCATTACCACCACAACCACCACCACTGCCACCACTACCACTGCCACGCCACCGCCATTACCACCACAACCACCACCACCACTGCCACCACTACCACTGCCACCAATACCACCACCACCGCTACCACCACCGGCACCGCCACCACCGCCGTCACCACAACCACCACCACTACCACCACCGACACAACTATCACCACCATTGCCACCGCCACAGCCACAACCACCATCCCCCAATCACCACCACACCATACCACCACAACCACCCCTGCCCCTACCGCCCCAACCACCACCGCCACAACCACCACCACCGCCACCACAGTAACCGCCACCACCACATCCGTCACCTCCACCACCACCATCGCCGCCGCCACCATCATCACCGCCTCTATCATAACCACCACCACATTACCACCACCACTACCACAACCACCGCCACACCTACCACCATCGCCGCCATAACCACCCCAACCGCCGCCGCCACCACTACCACCACCAGCACCGCCACCACCACCACCGTCTCCACCAGCACTACAACCGCCGCCACCACCCCACCGCCGCCGCCACTACCACCACCACCACGACCACCACCATTACAACAACTACCACCACAACCACAACCACCACCACCACCAACACAACCACCACCACCGCCACAACCACCACTACCGCCACTACCACTACCATCACCGGCACCACAACTACCGCCACCGCCACAACCACCACCACCACCACTACCACAACCAACACAGCTACCAGCACCAGCACCACCTCCGCCACCGCCACAGCCACAACCAGCACCACCACCATCATTGCCGCCACCACCATCACCACCATAATTATAACCACCATCACTATAACCACCACCATCACCACCACCACCATAACCAACACCATATTACCACCATCACCACAACCACCACCACTACCACAACTACCGCCACACCTACCACCATCGTCGCCGCCACCACCACCACCATCATCGCCGTCACCACTACTACCACCACTACCACCACCAACACTGCCACCACCACCACCACCATCACCGCCGTCGCAACCACCACCACTGCCATACCCACTACAACCACCACTACTGTCACAACCACCGCCGCCGCCGCCACCACCACCGCCACTGCCACCATCACCACCACAACTACCACCACCACCATGATAAAAACTAAAACTACAACATATTTTTTTTTCATTTAGAAAACAAAAAATATAGTGACTAGTTCCTGTTATTTTCGGTCAAAACCGATTATTTTAAAGTTAATTGAAACTTCCGTTAATTTATTTGAGTTGTTTAAATTAACAAAAATGAATCATATTATTCACTTTTTTTATAAAAAAAATTGAGTTATTTAGATTAACGAAAATAAATATTGTTATTCATTTAAAGATTAAAAAATTAATCATGTCACTCGTATGATGAATAACAATAATAAAACTATTACTCTTATGAGAAATTACAGTAATAAAACTGTTACTCCTATAAAAAAAATGTCAATACTAATGTGATTTCTAAAAAGAATAAGAACAAAATACAACAAATATTGCCAAAACTTGGACACGATAAAAACTATAACAATAACATGTTTCTTCAATTTAGAAAACATAAACTATGGTGACTAGCTTGTGCTATTGTCGGTCAAAACCGATTATTTTATAGTCAATTGAGACTTCCGTTAATTTTTTGAATTGTTTAGATTAACGAAAATGAATCATATTATTCATTTTTATAAAAAATGAGTTGTTTAAATTAACAAAAATAAATTTTGTTATTCATTTAAAAATAAAAAAATTAATCATGTTACTCATATGATGAATAACAATAATAAAGTTGTTCCTCCTATAAAAATGTTAGTGGTAATGTTATTCCTAAAAAGAATGAACACAAAATACAACAAACGTTGCAAAACTTGGACATGATAAAAACTAAAACATATCATGTTGTTTTCCATTTAGAAAACAAAAAATATGGCAACTAGCTTGTGCTATTGTCGGTCAAAACCGATTATTTTAGAGTTAATTAAAACTTTCGTTAATTTTATTTGAGTTGTTTAGATTAACGAAAATGAATCATGTTATTTTCTTTTTTCATAAAAAAATTGAGTTATGTAGATTAGTAAAAATAAATCTTGTTATGCATGAAAAAATAAAAATAAAAATCATATTACTCGTACGATGAATAACAGTAATAAAACTGTTACTCTTATCAGAAATAACAGTAATAAAACTGTTACTCCTATAAAAAAATATTATTAGTAATATTATTCTTAATAAGAATAAGAACAAAATACAACAAATATTTCCAAAACTTGGACATGATAAAAACTAAAACTATAACATGTTGTTTTCCATTTAGAAAACAAAAAATATGGTGACTAGCTTATGCTATTGTCGTTCGAAATCGATTATTATAGAATTAATAAAAACTATCGTTAATTTTTTTGAGTTGTTCACATTAACGAAAATATATATTGTTATTCATTTTTTAATTAAAAAGTTAATCATATCACTCATATAATAAATAACAGTAATAAAACTGTTGCTCTTGTCAGAAATATCAGTAATAAACTGTTACTCTTATAAAAAACTGTCAATAGTAATGTTATTCCTAAAAAAATGCAACAAACAATGACAAAACGTCGACATTATAAAAGTAGAAATAACATAGTTTGTCCATTTATTTGTTTCTCAAAATATAAAATGTAGATTGAAATAAGAAATAAATTGACTTTTTGGTAACACTATACTAGTCGAAACTACTTGCCTACATTTATTCAATACACCAATAAGTACAATGAACCGAGACAAAAAAAATAAAAAAAAATGAATACCATGATTTTTAAGATACAAACACAACAACCATAATTTTCCAGAGCCTGAGATATCGGCAAAGCAGACAATGACATCTCAGGAGCGCAAAGTGACACGGTCGTTATTGAAGACGAAGAAGGCCAAAAGCTGTAATGTTTTCAGTCAAATCACATGTAAAACTGAAGCTTGTCTTATTATCAAATATAATATCTGATAATAAGCTTCAAAGTAGATATCCTTCCTCACGACCGTCATCGAAGACAAAGAAGGCCATGAATATGCAATGTTTTCAGTCAAGTCACGTGTAAAACTGAAGCCTGTCTTATTATCAAATATAATATCTGATAGTAAGCTTCGAAGTAGACATCCTTCCTCTAGTTCGTACGTCGATCCTTGTTCATTTGAAAATTAATATATCATAAATAGACATATATATATATATATATATATATATATATATATATATATCAGATCATAAATTTATTGAAGTAAAGTAATAAATTATGTAAAAAAGAACAGAAAAGAAAACCAATTCAGAATCAGGTCTTAGCAAAAAGACAGACCTTGGATGCTAAAGCTTTTTGATCGCACTACTATTAATGTCAACTAACCGATACTAAGGGGATCGCACCGAAAACATTTGGCGCATCACCAGTTCAGACCGTCTATAAGAAACGTGAAACACTCTTAGTAAGGTTAATTCTATACCTTTATCAAGACGATATGGACGACCGTCCGGATGGTTGCTGACACCTCATCCCATTGGATTTATCATCTCGCTAGCATAGACCTCA
This sequence comes from Limnanthes douglasii subsp. nivea, assembly GCA_036936605.1. NCBI lineage: Eukaryota > Viridiplantae > Streptophyta > Magnoliopsida > Brassicales > Limnanthaceae > Limnanthes > Limnanthes douglasii. Next base: position 139,500,245 of record JAUPFV010000004.1, on the reverse strand, counting down.
TTCATATTGAAAACATGATAAATTGAAGTTCAAATAGTAATTGACGAACAAGTCCACCTAAGGGTCAAGAAATTATTTTTTACAACACAAAGCATACAAAAAGATAACACTAAGTTATACCATGAGTGCTGACAAAATGGACACCCACCTACAGGTGAAAGCGTTATTTTCTACCAAAATAGAGCATATAATAAGATATTGTGAGAAAATGAAATAACATTAATGATCAAAGGAAATGTAAAACTGCCTCAGACCTCCCCATGACTTAAGTACAAAGAATCAAGAAAAAACATCTCAATTATCGACTTAGCACACCCTAGGACTTTAGTTAATCTGAACAAATAAAAAACATAATACAACAAGATGTTCGGCTCAAACATCTATTTGTCCAGACTTGATATCCTTGGCCGATACTATTGAAATAGACTATTCTTCAAGGTTTGGTAGCTCCATATTATGGGCAGTCCCTTCTGGAACTCTCACCTTCGCTCAAACTTTCTTTTACACATGGCCACCTTTGCACTTCTGGGGGAATCCACTCCGACGAAATATATCCATAAAGAACCGAGATACATAATCTCATCAAAGGAATGACAAAAACCAGGAACTATATTCGTTGAATTACGGCAGCGTAATTGGTAGCCAACTGTGCAGTGATATCAAGAAGATTGTCTAATTACGGTAATATTTGTTCTATTTTCATTGCATACTCAATTGATAAAGCGAATTTATGACACCCTATCACATTTAGTAAATAAGCAGCAAGCATTTTTTCAATACCCAACAAGAGACACCAATGAACATGGTCTGACTAATACCCAACAAGGTATATCAAGAAACTATCTCCAACACTCCATAAATAAATTTTGAGCTCCTTTAATCTCGACATACTTTGAATAGTAAATGATAATAGATGTGTAAGAAACCAAACTCCTTTTCGGCATTTCGTCGAACATTTTCTGTGCAAATACAACCTCACCTCACCTCGCGTAAACATTGACAAGACCGTCGTCACGTATGGATCTGAATCCGGATTTAACCACTTAAGAGTGGATCATCTTTCGTTCTCTAGCGAGCAAAATTTTAATACCGATAAAAACATGAATTCAGTGAGGGCAACACCTCGGCTTAACATTTGCACGAAAAACGACATCGCTCGGTCGTGTAGAGCGTTGAGGGAGTAGCTGTTAATTATAGTTGTGAAGAGGAAAACGTTGGGGTCATGCGTTTTGGTGGAAGAGAGAGACGGAGTAACGGAGGCATCCGGTGGATGAGTAAGAGCGAAGGAGCTTAACGTTAAGAACTAGATGGAGATGCGGGATGAATTGTGGCGGAGGAGGGTGAAAAAAAAATATTAATTTTTTTTGTTTCCAATGAGATGAAGAAGACTGAAATGAAGGGTAAATTTGTCAATAAAAAAATAAAACGCATTTCATAGAATTATTATACAATTAAATGTATGTTTTAAGAATTAGGCAAAGTTAAGCCCACTGGACCATAATTTTTGTTGGATTGATGTACCTCGAGGGAAATAACCCTTATTTTTTATGTTTATTAAATATTTTGATTACTTACACTTATTTTTATTTTATTTTATATTGTATTTAAGTTTTAGTGATTTAATGCGTCTTTTAAATTGAAATTTTTCAGTTTATTATTACATTTTTTAAATATATATATAAAAGCATAGCTATTAACGGGGAATGGAAATTGAAATCGGAGCATCTTAGTGGTTCGATTCGCAATTCCATTATTCGCAATTCCATTTTAAAAATCGACGAATGATAAAATCGATGGAAACTATACTAATAAAACTAGTAAAACGATTTGGAATGTAATCGATTAAACCAATAAAACCGACAAAACTGGTTTGGAATATAACGGATTAAACTAATAAACTCATAGAACCAACTAATTCAACTATTAAAGTTGATTGTTTTTTGTAAAATTTATTTATATACGTTATATTTGTCAAAATTATTAAAAAATAATATATTTAAAAAGGAAAACCAAAAATTCACTTTTCAACTTTAATTATTATCTAATCTATTTATACAAATCAATTACAATTGGATTTAAGTTATTTTTCACTGGGACCAAAATATCAGAACCAAATCCATACTGAACATAAATCGGATTCAGATTTGGAACCAAACCAGACCGGTCGAATCAAATAAAAAACGGTATGATCCCATTCTAAAAACTAGAATAAAAAGTTTAGCGGTTGTATTCCATCAAAATGCAAACCAAAATACACAATAATCGTCCTAATAAAAAAATATTACCAAATAACATCCTTTTTTCGTCTCTATACATAAAAAATATTACTAAATATTATTATATACATTGTTTTTTATTTATCTATTGTCTATGGTTGTTTTTAGTGTTCGTCAATTCTTCTATAAACCAAAATACACAATAATCGTCCTAATAAAAAAATATTACCAAATAACATCCTTTTTTCGTCTCTATACATAAAAAATATTACTAAATATTATTATATACATTGTTTTTTATTTATCTATTGTCTATGGTTGTTTTTAGTGTTCGTCAATTCTTCTATTGCTTAGTTTTTCATTTTTGTATGCATGTTTGTTCTTTTTCTGGTGATAAGAAGTGAAAGTTCTAATGCAACCAAGCTATATGTGCTGTTGAAGGTTCTCATTTTTACCTAAATAATGGTTTGTATTAGGCAAAGCATCTTCAATTTAGAGCTGAGCTAATATTTAAGTTTTTGTCATTTCATGTTTCATTTATTTTCTAGTTGGTACCAATTTTGTCGACTAATAATGAAGCAATTTCGTTCAATGTATTGGGATACAAATGAATTTTATGAATAATCGAGAGTACTTTTGGGATTTAAAAGTGATGTATATATTGTGGGATAGTTTAATTTAACGGAAACGAAAATTAACCTGCAGGTGAATTGGATTATGTGTTTTTTTAGTAATCCCTTTAGCATTTTTTCGAAAGCTTATCCTAACATTAATCTTGTCGAAACAATTTCGCTTATTTCAATAAGGATAATCACAAATAATATTTATTTTTATAAAACATAGTTTTTAGTTTCAAGCAATTATACGCTTGAAAATATGATATTACTTTTAATTTTGATAATGGCTCTCTTTTAGACTTACACGTGGTGATGATGTAATTGCCATGACGTGGGAATTAAATTTTAGACTTTTACCATCATTTTTTTATCAGCCGTATTTGATCTGACAAGATCCAAACCGTTGATTTGAGATGATATCAATCGGTAAAGTTTGATCTTCTTCGAATTTTTTATCTTTCTATTTTTGATTCACACCGTTGCTTTTCTTCTATTCTTTCTCTAGTTTTATTTTTTTCTTATTTTGTTACATCGAATGGTTAAGCTTGTTTTTTTCTTATGATAAATTGATTATTTTGTAGCCGCTATATGCAAAGATGGTCTCTTATATTTTCTAAAACCTTGAATGCGGTTACCCTATTCGTCGTGACCAATGACATGAATCCATTATTGGTAGGTTGGATCCAGCCCAAAAGAATAGTTTATTAATACGTTCATATTCCGCATTTTCTACGATAGAAGTTGAGTAGAAATATAAAGTTTGGGTCATCCCCATAATGTCAATCTTCGATCACCCCTAAGGTGGAAAAATCCTTACAATGTTCAAAGAGGTGAAGTTATTTTCTTCACTTATTTGTTTGGTTTGGGACTTTGACTTCCACTGGATAATGATATTATGGATTTTTTTTAAGTTACTCATCCGTCCTAGCCAATTATCTCTCCGATATTGGTTTTAATTGTTGTCTACTAAGGTTTTTTTGAGGCTATATGTGAATTCGTTTTCTTAAAATTGTTTTATGGCTTTTGTTGAATTTATCTGAGAGGGAAAATTCTCTCATTTATCGTTAAAATAGAATCATTTGATTATCTTGTTCATGATCATACCAATCGAATTAAAGGTTGTGAAGATAGTTCCTTATTCGTCAATGAAGATTAGGTTTGTAAGAGTATTTTAACATTAAAAATTATCAATTGTTTTTAGCCTGCTACGCGTAAGTAATCATTATCTTGAATCTATGATTGGAGTCTTCTTGTTTTTGTTATTACTAGTTTGTTTATGTGTTCAACTCATTTGACTATGATTCTCATTATCCCTAGTATGGACCAAGTCGTGCATGAAAGATGTTCCATATTGGTGAATACATTTGTTTTGAATTTTTGTACTTTTTAAGTATGTAGCACGTGAACAAGGTACTGATTCTATTTATGTTACTTCTTCGACAGATGCTACAACTGTTTTTACCACCTCTTCTTCTACAAGACACGTATTTGTACCCTTAGAAGATAATTATATTTCTTATTGATGTTTTAAGAGTTAAAATTCTTACTCAATCTATGATTGATTGTTCTCTTGTTAATAATGATTGTTGATGTTATTACCGAGCTTAATTGTTTCAAAATCGATAGGTGATATATTTTTGAACTCTAACATAGGGTCTTTGGGCAAGAATGTTGTTCTCAAAGCTAATTTGCTTCCTGATCAAGATCGTAACTTGATTATTCATAAAGGAAAATGAATGGCTTAACTTACTTTTACCATTCCTCCATCTATTTATAATTTAGTTGTTGCCTCATAACTGATACCTGTTATTACTTCAATTGAAGGTTTACGTTCGAATAATTCATGTTCATTGGCCTGGCAACCGTTTCTTTGTATTCTTTTGTTATTCTAATGATCGGATTCCTCAACCAATTACTCAATTAAGTTCTTTAGCTTCCTAAAACCATTTACCACATATATTTCTCCGTTGGAATTATCCAATCGTTATTTGAATTTTGGATTCGAGGTAATTGCTCTCTATTATTATATTATGATTTTATTTATCATCTTTCGAGGCTTATTTTCTACAATCCCTTTTCAACTCATCTTTAATGGATTGATGATGTGTTATCATGCCTAAATGAATCCTTCGGAGCGTCCTAGCTTGAAGGCTAATTTTGCTTCTAATGTTGAGAGAGAAAAACGTTTACAAAAATTGTTACTAGAAAGTGAATATATGGTGATATATTTAACCGTTCAACTAGAATATGAAGCTTCTAATTTAAAAGATAGTTCCACTGAGCTATCCTAATATAAAGAGGATACGTTGGCCCTGCGAGCTCAAAATTCTACTTTAGAGAGAACTTGGACAAATCTACGTAAGATGATTATATAAGCTAGAGCTAAAACGGGTGGTGCCACATCCCTTTTAGGTTACCTACACCAATAGTTTGATTCCACATCGGCAAGGTATGTTACCGTGCTAAATGAGCTTGATGCTTGGTGTAAAGCTCAGTGTTGATTTTATATGTATAAATTATTTTTGATTTCTTGTGCCCAAGAAATTATCATAGAATTGCGTTCCAGATTAATGTTTGATATTCAAGCACTTCACCATGATTTTAATCTTAATTTTATTTGGTATAATGTTCCCAAAACGTAGTGGCCAAATACTATGATTTGGACCGGTGAACCTTCTAGTTATGTTTCTCCTTTATCAAAGTGGATTGATGAAGGCGAACAAATTTGTGACGTGATTGAAAGACTTGAGGACAATGATAGTGATATCAGGTTAAAAATGGTGAATGAAGTGGTGCTAACAAGGACGTGCCTGAAGGAGGTGACCTCTCGGTTTGTTGATTTCGCTATTGTTTCTTGACAACCTAGCTCTCTTATTTGAGTCCTTTTTTTTATGTATTTTAGAACCTTTTTTATTTTTATTTTTGTTATTATATTAGTATATATTTTGAATACTTTTTTTGCGACTACTCTTTTTAATTTTGGTGGACGAGTATTTATGTCTATAACACATCTTGAATTCTTTATTTTTTCTACTAACTTACCAGGTACAATATGACGGGAAATGTTTTTTAGTACATCATGGTTCTATACTTGAAGCTTTCTAGAATTCGTCAAGTATGTTCATGGTACATGACTCTATAGTAGGAATTTTCCCTTCTTTTTAAGCATATGGTGCTTTTTACTGTGGATTAACTCTTAGTTATCCGTGTTTTTGTTATTATCCTTTACTAGGATTTGTGAAACTTAGTCATTATTTTTATTACCCATATTATGAAAACTGCGAGGATTTTTTGTGGTGATATCGATTGAATGTATAAAGCTTGGACAATTTAAAGAAATAAATTGCAAGCCTTAACTTTGGATGGTTCCAATAAGACAGAGTTGACGACAGACATGTTTGATGATGTTTGTTCTGGAGAGTGAGAGATTAAGAGAGAATAATATGGTGCAAAGCAAGTTTTCTTTGGTGGGGAACATTTTCTTGATGCAATCTTAGACAAGCTTCTACACTATATAGTTGCTTTGCTTGCGACACTTCAAAAATACAAGTACGGTGATGAAGATCACTTTTATCTTGCCAAATATGTTTTGCAACCCTTCTAGACTCGCTTCTTCACTTTCTTCCCGCTTTGGATGCCTCCAAACATGATAATACTAACAATATTTATGTTTTTTTATGACATCTTAGTTATATATATTCACCATACCTGGATACACCCCTCCATGTTGCGTTCCATTCATCCATGGATTACTTATATTTTTATACCAGACTTTTACTGTTGTTGATGGAAAGCAAAGCCGACGAGAAAGTTCTTCAAGCCCATTGGATGATATTTTTTACTATGGTTGTGATGCACTCGAATATACTTTTGAAGATCTGGATTTTGAAAGCATTACCACGTGTGGAATGGATGTTTTCTGGTTTTGGGTTATTTGAGAGGTTCCATTCTATGGAGCTATGTGGGAACATTACTTCATTAATACACTCATTCTACCAATTGTCAATACACATATAAAGGGACTTGCTCTGATATACATTTCACACATCTTTACATCAATAGTTGGTTCTCAATGGTGGTCTCAATGTTTCATGGATTCTATTCTCTTTTTGGGTTGGGTGCCATTCATTGGTGAAATCCGATGTACAAAGTAAATTTTTTTTGTTATACCTACAATCTTGATCAATGTGATAAATGTTCACAAAGTTTTTCAGTAGGAAAGTACTTTGATGGTTATGAGATTATCCGGGACATAGTTCACAACCATAAACTTCAGAAAATTGCATTGCTGGAAATGGAACCATAGGTTAGTCTGGATGGTGAAGATATTCTAAATGAAATGGTGAATGTATTGAGGTTAATACAAAGATTTGATCCGAGTGATGTCATTCTTGGACAATAAAAAATCTAGTTCCGGGGATAAGTTTGATGTAGATTTGCATAGTTTGACACCTACATACTTTGTTGATGCATTATACATTGACAATGCATGTTGAGATCCAGTGGACTTATCAAACATAGTGTGGAGATACGTATCTTTTCTGCTATGTCCCAGTAAACATTTAATGCAACCGTCTTGGGCACAATATTGATCTCACTATGCATGAGTTGATTCTTCGCGATGCTCTTGTTTGATTAGGATTTTCAGCCGCATGTAGTACAGTTCTTTTAATAATTTTTTGTTTTGAATTTGAGGTCGAATTCTACCCAACCGTGAAATGATGATGTAGAAATAAAGACAAAATGGTTTCTCGCGCAAGTATCAGAATTGGATCAAACGGGTACTCAAATCGAATATTTCGACAAGCCCGTCAGATTTCAAAACTGTAAGAATTTGATGAATAAAAATTGAGATTATTTTTTCTGAGTTTCTGATTCTCTTTTACTCTCTAACATAGGGTTATGGTTTTATATATGTATTCTTTTCTTTTCTTTTCTTTTCTTGATTTCTTGCAGTCGTCGATTATATTTTGATAATCTCCTTTATCAGTGAGTGTGGTATTGATATGGTGGATTTCTATCAAAGATCGGGTTGTTTATCAAATAAAGTATTTGGATAATAACTCTTTTGTGAAGAAAAATAGAAAATCCTCCTAATAATTGAAATTATTTTATAATATTAATGTTTTTCTTTGTTTTGATCCTTTATATTTAAGTACATATGATGATTTTTCTTGGGTGATGACTTGGGGGGTGGCTAGAGTAGGTGGAGGATGGGTAGTAGGTTGTAATCTCAATTTATCAGGATTCATGGTGGTTATTGGATGTAATAAATGTCAGTCGAAGCATGGTGGAGAATATAGTATACGAGATGGTGATTTAGCGGAATAACAAAAAGAAATAATGATAGACAAAACCATATTCCAAGGATAACATTATAGATAAAACTTTATATGGGGTTTCAAGACTCAAAAGTTTTTTTTTCAGTGATAAAAAATATATTATTTCAAAAACTGATTAAAAATTAAGGCATACTAGACTTTATATAAGATATACTCAAAATCATAAATTTTACTACAAGGAAATAAAATAAATATATTAAAATATAATCAAATCAAATCTTAATACAATAAGTTGATTTGAATAATTTAAAATATTTGATATTTGAATAAAATAAAATAAAATAAAATAAGAAGTTGTTTTTGTTTAGGCTTCTCATCTACATCATCATTCATTAGTTAATAATGCTTCATCGAATTCACAGCCTCATCACCATCAATTTTACATTGAAATTATAATTGTAGACCTTATTGAAATAAAACCTTATCAAAATAAAGCGAAATTATTCTCGAGTGTTCCTTATTCGAAGTAACATTTTAGTCATCGTACTTATCCAGTTGATGAAAAACTTTGATTTTGAAAATAAATTCATAGCCTCAAACAGCATCCTCATGTCCAGTTGATGAGAAAATTGGTTTTGAAAACCTCTTCATAGCTTAAGACTGCATCTCGATAAGCAAGTTTCTCTTTGATCCGACAATTGGTAGTCAATTAAAACTCCTTCACCAATTGTCAATTAAAACTCCTTCACTAAATGGTCAATAAGATCGTCATCGAAACGCCTGGTTAGTCCCTGCATACTCAAACGATCTTCGAGATCTTCATGGCCATATACTAATTTAAAGTGTTTGGTTGAGAATTGTTTTTATTAATAAGATATTTTTTCATATTTTATATTGATGAATTTGTAATATTTTGTATGGAAACAATAATTTGTATTTAAGCAAATTATTGTATTGATTCTTTTTAAGAAAATTAATGTATTAAATGTATTTATGAAAATTATTGTACTAACCCTTTTTTCTCAATGAATATTTTGCATGAAATGTTTCAATATAAATAATATTTTGTATTTGTAATTTTTGCAGGAAATATTTCAATAGAAATAATATTTTGCATATGTAAATAATTAAGCAAATTACTGATTCTTTAGCATATTTTATATTGGATTATTTGAAAACGACTTATCCTTTATCATATTTTGTATTGATGAATTTGTAATATTTTTTATATTATATTTTTATTTATTGATTTATAATTTATGGACCACAAATTGTGGTTATTAACTATTTGCTATTTTTTTTACTAAGACGATGTTATTTATCATTTTAAGACTTTGATTTTCCTTTTAATTTTTATTCATTAATTTATAATTTATGGACCACAAATTGTGTTATTCATTTCAATACTTTGACAACTTGTGAGGTTGTCAAGATTCTACCCAAATGACTTTAGATATATAAGTGATAAGGAGTTGTATAGCCAACTTGAGATGCATGTGTCAAGGTGGATGGTAACTTTTCCAATTTGAAGAGTATCTCAGATCTATGTAAGACTCTTGTTCGTAAAAAAAACATAAAATATTTGGATTTGTGTACACACTTTTGAATCTAGCTTTATCCTTACCGGTTGCTACCACAAGTATTGAGCGAGTATTTTATCGTGTGAAATATGTGAAGAAGGAGTTGAGAAATATATTGGTCAATTCATGGCTTAATGATTGTTTAGTGACATTTATGGAGAAAAAATATTTTCTACATTTAATGATCTAGGTATTATCCAATACTTTCAAGGTATGTGTAAGAGGAGAATGCATTTACTTTTGGACTATAATATATTTTCATTTTGAGTTGTAACTAGAATCATATTTTTATTTTGCAATACTAAAATATTTATCTTTTATTGAATTTTTTTCCATAATACTCCTGGGCATACCCTAAATTTTAATCATGGATCCGCCACTGCTTCCAACCATGTTGCACATGTTTTTGGTGAGATCAAAGTTTCCACATGAACGATTTGATTGAAACCATTAAATCCATAGAATTCCGGATGAGTCTTGAAAGTTTTTGTTTGAGCATCAAACGATAACAAATCACTCATCACGTATCTATATAGGATTTCACCTTCTCCCGTCAAACACAATGGATAAATAAAACTGTAAATGGAACCTGGAAACTCTAGAGTAGTAAATTTTGTCCAAGAGGAACTTCCACCGTATTCCTTCATAATCCATATAGTGAAAGCATAAAGATTATCACGAGAAAGACTGACTACTAGATAAACAAAGACAACCATCCAAAACACTTAGACGAACACTATGTCCACAAAGATCAGGAACATGACTTATACTAAAACTCTCTTCAGCTAACCCAAAAGACACTATCACATGGGGAGTTAAAGTGTCTGTGTTCTCTATAAAAATCCAATGAATAGCATCATTCAAAAAAATCTCAAGGCGATCCCCACAAAAAATATATGAAAGTGTTTGACATCTAAAAATATTTTCAAGTACCTCTTCTCAAATAAAAAATGCTAATCATAGAGTATCACCGATGTTCTCAAAGTCCCGATGAAGAAAGGTGACAACTAAAAGCTTGTAATCCTCCTTGGTCAAATCATACCAAAATCCATAGTAATGTACTTGGGAATGTTGGTGATATATAAGAGCAGTACGTCTCTAAACTGGTTAGTAGAGGGATTGTATATATGAAAGCTATCATACTCAGAACAGACACATAGGAGACCATTAGGAGATCCTAAAATTGTAGCTCGGGAGAATGCATCAAAAAATGACAATTCAAACCTTTGAGATTCAGGTAGACCATGAAAACTCCATAATTGAAGTTTGTTTTTATAGCACAACTCCACGATTCTATAGAAACCCATTTTATGGGACGATGCTCGTTTAAATTGAAACTTTGCAAAATCAGCGTAAGAAATCAGAGAAAACCATGATTTAGATACTGACCTAAATCGCACCAATGATTTAACCGGTAACCTAGAAAGTACCTCTGTCAAGATATCGTCCAGTAGATAAATCGCCATCGCTACAACTTTCTCTCCAAACCCTATAGATAATAAAAAGACTCTTTGGACTAACTTATTAACTATGCGAGCTCCACAAGTAATTCCAAAGGAATTGAATTTGTGGGCTAAGAGCATCCTGAACAGATACTCTATTTTTTAGGTAAATATAGATTGTATTTGGGTAATGTAAATTTTAATATTACGTTTTTTTCCAACAGATAGTGTATATTTAAGTTAGTTGCCAATCCCTAAAATAATAGAAGAAAAACAAAGGAAGTAACAAATAAACTTTACCTATTGTGTAACTGCTACTACAAATATACCTAGCATAATTTAAACCAATAAATATAAATAGTCTTTTCTTTTACCGTATCTGTTGGAAAGAAAAAAATCATATATAATAATTAAATTTATTTTAAATTTTCAATTAGTATTTGTGGGGTGTAACCATAAATATATAATAGAATAAGAAAAGTTGGACTAAAAAAAATATATTGCCTTACATTGTGACCATAAAAATATAAATATTTTTAAATATTAAAATAGAATCGTAATTTTAATTAGTTCGGTAGTAGTAAAACATTATTCCAATAAAATTAAGTATATATGTTTTTATATTAAATACTAAATATCTTTAATAATATTTTAATATCCCTTGTTTAACTAAAACGTATTTTTTCTATTTTTATTACTTTTTTACCAAATCACCGATATCAGTTTTTGATTTTCTCAGTTGTTTTGTCGGATTTTTTTTTATCGATAACTTTTTTCATTAAAATTTAGTCCCGGTAATATTTTTATTCATTTTCGATAATTACATATAATATATTATTCATCTATTTTTGGATTATACTTCTTTTACTTAACAATAAAAAGAAGATATAAGATGTTAAAATTCCGTCTTAGACAAGAAGAAAAAAAATTAAACAAGGATATAGGACTGTGGGTGAAGAAAATGGCTTCTCTCCCAAGAAAGCTCCAAGAAATGAGTTGGTTTCTTAACCTCTAAGAAACCGTCTCTCCCGTCTCTTCTCGCAGATTTGTTCTCTCCTTGCATTGTTATTTCTTCGTTTCACCATTGTTATCCTCCGTTGCTTGGGCTGGTGCATAAGTTTTCATCGGGAGGCAGGGCCTTCGCAGGCTGTGCCTGTGGTTGGGCTGTGTAATGGCTGTGAATTCTCTAAGCACTGGGGAGTTTCCACTTTTGAATAAAAAGTCTGAGACGAGTCTTCCTCTTCAAGGTTCGAATGTGGCTTTGTCTGTAAGGATGTTATACACCGATGTCTTGAAAAATAGGAACGGAAATGCTGGGTTTCGTTCGGAAAGGGTTATGTCTTATGAAGATCATAATGTGATTCAGTTCACAATGCAAACGAATGCTGATCTTTTGACTTAATCGAGGACTACAATTATAGCCAAATTCAGTGATGGCATCCCCAAGCGGTCGGCTTTTCAAGCCTTTCTTGATTCTTTCAAGTTCAAGGAGATGTTTACGTATGAAACGATTGATTCGAGGAAAATTCTTGTTGAGTTCTCTGTGTTGGAAGAAGCTGATAGATTATGGTTGAAAAGGTTTTGGAAGGTGGAAGGTAAGGTTATGAGAGTTATCAAATGGTGTCCCCAAAGCAACAGAAACTATGAATGCCCTGTTGCCTTACTCTGGGTAAGGTTTGAGAAGTTGCCTGAGTTTCTGTATATAACAGATCTGTTATACAAGAATTGGCTTCTTCTCTTGGCTTTGTTCATCAAGTGGTGGTGCCAGATATTAATAGAGCTAAAGTGAATGCCTGTTTTGCTTTGGTTGAAATCGATGTTTCAAGGCTGTTGAAAAGGAAATTGTGGGTTGGTTTCGGTGATTGTGAGGGTTGCTGGTTAGGTGTGAGTTACAAGAATGCTCCCTGCTATTGCCAGACTTGTCATCATTTAGGGCATGAATCTGAGAAATGCAAAAAGAATATAGAGAAGGATTCCAAGAATGTGCAGCAAAAGTCTGATATTATTGCTAAAGATGTTGTTCAACCTGTTTTGTTAAATGATAAAGTTACAATGGATCAAGCTCCTAAATCTACAAAGGTTCAAACTTTCACTCAAGTTTATAGAAGGAAACTAAAATCTATTATTACTGCCAAGGACAGGCCTTCTGTTTCTTGTCCCTCAACAAGCTTTGCTAGTCCGGTTAAAGAGAAGACTGTCTCCAACAATGACCCTGATCTCATTAGTGCTCTTCAGAATCTTGAGGAGGAAGATAATTCTTTGGGTAATGATAATCTGCAGGCTTCTCCTCGTGGTGGAAATATCGGTAGTTATAACCCTTCTCCAAGGGCTAGCTCCAATGATCCTGATCATGATTTCGAATCTGTTATCTCCAGTAAGATCAAATCTGCAAACAAGAACAGCAATTCAAGAAGGTTATCTATAAACTCTCTGAGAAAGAGAGAAAAGGTTCAAAATAGATCTGTTTCTGATAATGTTTAAGTTTATCAGTTGGAATGCTCGTGGAATTCACAATAATCCTACTATTGCTAGGCTAAAATTTATTATTAAAAATGAGAATGTTAAGATGATTACAATTCAAGAACCTATGGCTAGAAATGACAAAATTGAGTTGATTGCTAGGAGGATTGGGTTTGATAACTATATGGCTAATATATCTAATAAAGTTTGGTTTTTTTGGCCTAATGATATTAGTGTTTCTGTCATTTTTAATCATGATCAGTTTTTACATCTTGAAATCAATTATGCTACTTTCAATTGTTTTTTTACTTCTGTCTATGCTAAGAATCAGAGAGTGCAGAGAAAGTTACTTTGGAGTCAGCTGGATAATCTTACCTATGATGAGAAGCCGTGGATCATTGTTGGGGACTTTAACACCACCAGAAGCCCTGATGATCAGCTCAATTGTATAAACTATGATGGTATTAGTGCTGATGAATTTAATGAGTTTATAAGACACTGTAATCTGGATGTTCCTGGTCACAGTGGGTCTCGTTATACCTGGAGCAACAACAATGCTTGGAAGAGGTTAGACTGGGTTCTAATCAATCAAAAGATTCTTAATGAATTGAGTATTCAGGTTTGTCACATGGTCAGAACATGTTCTGACCATGCCCCGCTCTTAATTTCAATTAACAAAATCTTAAACACCAATACTCATTCTAAGAAAAGCTCTTTCAAATTTATTAATGCTTGGACTAATCATCCTGATTTCATGAATTGCGTAAATCAGAATTGGTCCAAGCATTGTAATGGTGATGATAATACCATCTTTTGGTATAAGCTTAAAAGGTTGAAGAAATATTTAAAAAACTGGAACTACACAACATTTGGTAACATTTTTAATAAAGTTAAAGAAGCTATTACTGAAGTAGACAATTGTGAGCTCATTCATCAGAATACTAATAATAACACTTCTAAAAGATGAAGCCAATAACATTCTCATTCTAGCTTTAAAAGATGAAGAATGCTATTGGAAGCAGAAGTCTTTTTATTCTTGGCTAAATGATTGTGATGGTAATACAAAACTTTATCACAATTATGTAGCCAAGAAAAGAAAGAAAAACTACATTGCTGGTATTAAAGATGATGGAAAATGGCTTACTGATCAAAGTGAAATAGCTTATTCTGCTGTTTCACACTTCAAAATGATCCTATTAACAGTAACATTGTTAATACTCATGATTCTATTCTAAACAACATTCCTAAGATTGTTTTGGACATGGATAATGAGGAGATTACTAAGCCTACATCAAGGGAAGAAGTCAGAGCTATTATTAATGATATGAAGAAAGACAGTTTCCCTGGCACTGATGGGTTCAATACTTTCTTTCTTAAACATTGTTGGAATATAATTAGTAATGATCTTTGTAATGCTTTAAATGCTTACCTTGCTGGTAACTCTATCCCAAATGGAGTGTTTGCCACTGGTATTGTGCTTGTCCCTAAAAATGCCAACCCTATAACCTGGAACAATTACAGACCTTTAAGTATGTGCACTATTATTAACAGATTAATCTCTGCCCTTATTAATAGGAGAATCTCCTCTATTCTCCCTAGAATCATCTCTAGAGGCCAGCGTGCTTTTGTTAAGGAGAGGTTAATTCATGATAATATTTTAATTATAAAGGAAATGCTCCATAACATTAGAAGAAAGCCTTCTAAAGGAAATATCATCTTGCAGTTAGATATGACGAAGGCGTTCGACAGAATGTCTCACACCTTTGTTATAAAAACTTTAAAATGTTTTGGTTTTTAAGATGATATTGCCTCCCTAATTCACAGGCTGATCTCCAATGTTATGATTTCTGTTTTAATTAATGGAACTAGCACAGGTTACTTCCCTCAGAAGACTGGATTAAGACAAGGAGATCCTTTATCTCCTTGCCTTTTATCCTTGCTGACGAAGCTCTTTTAAGAGGATTAGCCAACCTATATGATTCTAATAATAATATGCAATACTACTTAAAATCTGGTTACATCTTACCATACTTAGCCTTTGCAGATGATATAATTATCTTCTCCAACAGTGCTCCTTCTTCCATTAAAAGCTTGAGCCATCTGCTTGACAAATATCAGCAAGAATCTGGTCAATTGATTAATAGAGATAAGACAAAGATCATTACCTCTTCTAGATGTTCCAGTGTCAACACTGCTAGAATCAACTCCACCATGGGATTCCAGACTGAGCATGCTTCTTTTAACTACCTGGGAATTACAATTGCTGCAAACAACAAAGGGAAGCATTACATTCCTCTTATAGCTAAAATCTATAATAAAATTAATGATTGGGATCTGAAGAATCTTTCTTATAGTGGCAGACTGTCTCTTATAAGACATGTTCTTCACCCTATCATCTATTTCTGGATGCAAAATAGCTTAATCCCCAAGAATATTCTTAACAAAATTGAGCTCTGCTTCAATAAATTTCTCTGGAGACCTAAATTTAATGAAAGTGCTATACATTGGTCTGGTTGGAGAAACCTTTGTAAGCCCTTTGAAGAAGGTGGTTTGAATATCAAACTTCTGTCTGATATTCAACTCACCTTTTCTTATAAGCTTTGGTACTTATTCAGAAAGGGAAAGTCTCTTTGGTCTGACCTTATCACCAAAACTTACTGCCAGAATAAGCATCCTCTTACTGCTAAGTGTAGTGCTAATGACTCTATTGTTTGGAAGAGACTCCATACTGTTAAGAATAATGTTGACCAGTTTATTCATTGGAATGTTGGTCGCGGGGATATTGATTTTTGGAGAGACTCCTGGCATAAAATGTCTCCCATTATTTCTGAGCAAAATACTCGGTACCTTCCAGCTAAAGTAAATTCTTTTTGGAAAGATGGTAAATGGGATTCCAATCTTCTTACCTTCCTTTCTCATGAAAGATATCAACACATGAGCTGTGTCAATATCAATCATGATCATGAATATACTATAGAATGGAGCCTCTCTAAAGATAAAAAATTTAATACCAAAATAACTTGGGATAACATCTGAACAAAAAGCAATAAATCATTCTTTTTCAAAAAAATTTGGCATCATTTTATCCCTACAAAATTCTCTTTTCTCAGCTGGAAGATACTAAACAATTTTGCTCCTATTGACAGTATTCTCTCCAATAAGCACTTCTATATAGTTTCTAAGTGCCAGTTTTGCTGCAACTGTGAAGATACAACACATCTCTTCATCAATTGCAGCTATGCCTGGCCCTTATGGAACTATTTTGGTATCATGTTCAAGATACCTGTTAAGCGTTTCATGAATCTGCGTCACATGTTCTTTACCTGGTTCAGCTTCACTCACAGTAATTTCCATGTAACCCACATTGTTCCACAACTCATAGTGTGGACAATCTGGTTTAACAGAAATCACTGTAAGTTTGATAAGCCTATTGATAGTCTCTATAATGCTATAAGCAGAATTAAAAGCATCATTCTAGGAATAGACTCTAATCTTAAATCTAAGCATTGGTCTGGGGTTGTTGACGCAGGTGCTAAAATTGGTGCTCTGTCCATTAGTAAGAGAAATGCAAAATACCTGAAGTGGAAGGTGCCTGATCCTGGTAGAATTAAAATCAATACCAACGGAGCTTGTAGCTACACGGGAGAGGCCACTGGTGGACTAATTGTTCGTGATGATCATGGGAACATCATTGCTGGTGCTGGATTCTTATTTGGTAAGATTAGTCCCCTTCAAGCTGAAAGAAGAGATTTTATGGAGGCTCTTATTCTTTGTCACAGGAATGGTTGGAAAGATGTTGATCTCGAGTCGGACTGTTTGACTCTTATCAACAGTTTGTCTACTGGTTGTGACTTGAATAACACCAGGGATGATATCTGTAGAACCTTGCTTCTCCCTTCTATGCGCATTCGTCACATTTCCAGATCGGAAAATGTGGCGGCCGACTGGATCTCAAAGTGGATTCTTGCTGAGAAGCTTAACCGCTCCTTCACTAACCGAGATATTCCTAACCCTCTTCTTGCTATCATCGTTCTTGAAAGCTTAGGCATTGGGTATATTGACCCTGGGTAGGTGTTTCTTCTTCCTTCGGTCGATTAAGCCTTTTGGGATGAAGTTTCATGAAGATGGGCTGGTTGGTTAATGTTGTTTTGAAGGTCGTTTGTCTTGAATTAAGATCTGGTGCTTGGATTGCTTAGTGAATTAGGGTTGGAGTTTGTTTTGCTGTGGATGGATCGGTTGGAGCTCAAGTTGTTGGATTTCAAGTATATGATTTTTCGATTCTAAGGTTTTTGCGTTTGGAGCTGGGTGTTTGTGAGAAAGGGAGGCTGTTTCGAAGGTCGAAGACGTACTGTTTTCAATTTAAGGTTTCGTAATTGATTTAGGGCTTCCTATAGGGTATTTGTTCTAGAGCCCCGGTTTTATGTTTGTTTTGTAATTGGGTCTCTTATTTTGTAAAAATCTCATTTAGGTAATATATTGATTTTTGCTTAAAAAAAATAAAAATAAAAAGAAGATATAAATACGACTACATCGTGAATTTTTCTAAGTTATCAAGATATTTAATTTTTTTAATAAACATATTTAGATATCAACCTTACTACAATAATCATTATAATCATCCATAAATAAATATTTTAATTAAAACAATATATCAAAAATTCATATTTACTATACAATTGGATTTGATCAATAATATTACAAAATAGTTGTTTATTTCAAAACTTAGTGGACAAAATTGTTTATTTTATATTTTATGTTTATTAAATAATATGATTAAGTTTTATTTATGTTTGAACGATTTAATGGATCTTTTAAGTTGTATTTTTCTAATCTTTTTTGGAATATCAGATTTGTTTTTATATTTGTTCACAAAAATCAATACCAAAACAAAATTTTCATGCGAAAGTGAGGAGAAAGTTTAGGTTAATTTTGTAATTGATTTTTTAGTTCAGGTTAAATTTTTAATTAATTTTTTTAGTTTATAAAATTGTTTGTTTTTATTGTTTGTTGTTGTTGAGAAAACTCTGAATGTGTTATATGTATGGAACAAACGACAGTAGGATCTGAAGATGTTAAGTAGTAAATGTTGGAATATATTTATTTAATATATTTATAGACTAATAATAATTTGGACCGATATGCTAAATAAACATATTCGGTTATTGTCTTAAGGAAGTCCAAATTAAAAGTAGTCGAGTTAATTATTTAATTAACTAAATTGGACTTATGGGTAAAAAGGCGTTATGGGCTCAAGTGTGGTAACCGGGTTGAATTTGGGCACTGTGATGAAGAGGGCCCAAATCTCAACACTTAAGCCTGAATTAATAAATCAGGGATATAAATTGAATTATCAATTTATTGGGTTATGGTCCCGGACACAAGGAAGTAACATAGGATGGGCTTTACAATGTTGGGCTTCACATTGTAAAATCTATAAATAAGGGGCTAGGTTTAGGTATTTCATCACTCTAAACCCTAATCAGAAATACGGCCGCTTCCTTAGTGTCTGGAAACCTTTTCCTTCTTCTCTAATCTGATTCTGCAGGTCTCTTAGTTTTATAAACGGAATCGCCGGAGAACGTGGAATCGCCGGAGAACGCAAAAGAACGCTAGAGAATACTAGATGGATAGCAGCAGGCAAACCCGTAAGTATTCTTGATTTTTTTGTTTCTTCTATAGATGAATCTAACAAAAAGGGTTTTATTATTTTTTCCGCGATTTGTTATATATTATTTGATGCGATTTCGGATAATATATAACAATTGGTATCAGAGCCAAATAAACCCTTTTTCGATTCAGTAGAATAATCAAATTGAGTATTGATAGACAAACATGCATATTTTTCTTAATCGTAAAGAATCCATGTCATTGGGATTATGTGTTAATTGAATTGGTAGGGCATGGATTTAGGGATTGTATGAAAAGCATGTTATGTGATTTATTGAAATTGCAATTTTTATAGTTTGGGGATTTTTTTTTATTTCGGGTAAAATTAGGGTTTATTGATGTCTGGAATTTTTCTCCCAAAATTAGCATCAAATCAACCCTAAAATAACGAATAAAATCAAAATTATTGGGACAGTGGCTCATCGACAGCTTAACCCCTGATGTTAACGCTGATCGAAGACTGTCCGCTGATTATCACGGTAACCGAAAAAAAAAAAAAAAAAAAAAAAAAACTGCTGCAGCAATTTGCAGCTCGTTAGAAATTGCAGGGGCCTGCTGGAAATTATAGCAGGGACCTACTGCAATTTCAACAAGGGTCTGCTGAAAATTACAGCAGGGGCCCGCTGGAAATAACAGCAAGTGTCTGCACTGCACTGCTGTGATTTTTTTTTTTTTTTTTTTTTTTTTTTTTTTTTTTTTTTTTTTTTTTTTTTTTTTAAAAAAAAAAAAAAAAAAATTAATTTTTTTTTTTTTTTCGAAAGTACATATTTTGTTCGGAAATATATATATTGTATGTAAATTATTTCACAAGTATGTTGTGTTTGGCATGCAATTTTTTTTTGTATGTTTATTTGTGAATTAAATTGTGTGTGTGTGAATGATTAAATGACGATGCATGATTAAGGTTTCGTAGACCGGTAGGTGAAACTAAGAAATTAATTTAATCGGCCCTCCGGAAGGTTAAAATTAATTTTCTTAAGGATCCTAGGCTTCGAAAAGTTCGGGGATTAATTTAAATTCAAATATTATCGGCCCTCCGGAAGGTTCACGTTTGGGTTTAAATTAATCATGAACGGGAGAAAATTATTGAAAATGGTCTTGGTGCTGATTTTAATTTTAATTAGATGAAATCGGCCCTCCGGAAGGTTTCATCGGTAGTTATGATAAATTAAATTCAGCCTTACAATTTTTTGATTTTAAGTAGGTGAAATCGGCCCTCCGGAAGGTTTCATCGGTACTTAAGAAAATCAAATTATGGTTATTTTAATATATGTAAATGACATCGGCCCTCCGGAAGGTCTCATTGGCAATTAGAAAATTAAAATAATGATCATAGTATTTTTCTCAAACTCATAAAATTTCATGTTAATTTGATTTGCCCTCCGGTATCTATTATCAATGAATTTTATGTTTTACATGTATTTGTCATGTTTATGCACATGTTTTCAGTTATATGTCAAAATGCTAGATGTGCTTTGTGTTGTTTGTTCCTATTATAGTATCCATGGGTTACAATTTTTTGGGGAATCATCCACCGACGTTGGATTGTTCGGATTTCCAATTGTGGAAGCAAGAAATGTTGCTGTTTTTATCTGTACATGATTACGACTATGCACTAATAACTCCCAAACCATCTCCCCTTAGTCCGGAAAGTACACCGGATGAAACTAAGGCTGATGAAAAGTGAGAAATGTCAAATAAGTTATGCATGGCGCTCTTGTTACAGGGAATAGCAGTAGCATTGCGTGGGGCTGTCCCTAAAGGTGTTACCACTGCCTCGGTCTTTCTCACGGAGATTGAGAAAGCCTTTGCAAAAAAAAAAAAAAAAAAAAAAAAAAGTATAATGGCAAAGGTAAAATCCGGGAGCACGTTCTGGGAATGTTGATGATTTGCCAAAAGTTAAAGGCAATCGGTTTAGACTTACCTGAGGAATGCATAGTGGGATTCACATTTCATTCGCTGCCAGACCGGTTTAAGTATTTCCAGTCCACCTATAACTGCATGCGAGAAAAGTGGAATATCAATGAATTGATTTCCCACGCTGCACAGGAGGAGGAAAGACTTAAAGGCACATCGCTTGAGGCTAATGTGATTACATCACCAAATAAGGCAGGACCTAAGCGGAAGGCATATGGCAAATGACCGGGTCAAGGTTCGGTCAACAAGAAAGGTATAAGGCCCTGGACAAGTTCATAACTTTTAAGACCGAGATTGAGAAACAACTTGGTAAAAGCATTAAGACCGTTAGATCTGACCGTGGTGGTGAATACTATGGTAGATATGACGGATCGGGTGAACAACGTCCAGGTTCCTTTGCACAGTACCTAGAGAAGTGTGGAATAGTCCCTCAATACACTATGCCTGGTTCACCTCGCATGAACGGTGTATCTGAGAGACGGAACCGAACACTAAAAGATATGGTTAGAAGCATGATAAGTCACTCATCTCTACCATTATCTCTCTGGGGGGAAGCCATCAAATGTGCCGCTTATATACTCAATCGAGTACCCACAAAGGCTACTGTTAGGACTCCATATGAGCTTTGGAACGGGCGTAAACCTAATTTAAAGCATCTGCATGTGTGGGGTTGTCCAGCTGAGGTGAGGCCTTACAAACCTCAAGAAAAGAAACTGGACCCAAAAACAGTTAGTTGTTTCTTCATAGGTTATTCCGAACATTCTAGAGGGTTTAAGTTTTATGATTCTCTCACTGGTACAATATTTGAGACAGGAACGGTCAAGTTTCTAGAGGATGTTGAGTTTGGGGGGAAGAATAAGGGAACATATGTTGATTTTGAGGAAGAATCCATAAAGATTCATGAAGGTTTTAATAGGGATACTGAGATATCTGAAGATTGGGCGGTAATGCCAATCATTTCGATCCCATTAGAACAAGGTAATCCTCAGATTAACACTGATGCTCCACTTGAGGGTTCTAACCAGGATACATAGATTCGGATAGAACAAGAGGAACCTCAAGATAATCTTCCACAAGGGAATCAAAATGACATCGTTCATAATGATCAAACTCTACCTCCTCAAGAAGTGCAACAAGAGGAAATAATGCCATTAAGAAGGTCCACTAGAGAAAGGAAGAGTATTATAGGTCCAGAATTTATAGTATATCTTCAGGAGCATGATGAGTTATGTGCTGGAACTGTAGATGATCCCTCATCCTACAAACAGGCCATGGCAAGCTCTGAATCTCAAAAGTGGATTGACGCTATGAAAGAAGAGTATAAATCAATGCAGGATAATGCGGTATGGGATCTTGTCCCATTACCTGAAGGGAAAAAGGCAATTGGTTGTAAATGGGTTTACAAAACCAAACGCGATTCCCTGGGTAATGTGGAAAGACATAAAGCACGTCTTGTAGCGAAAGGTTATACTCAGCGTGAAGGGATTGATTTTAAAGAAACTTTCGTTCCAGTATCGACGAAGGATTCCTTTAGAACAATCATGGCATTAGTTGCACATTTTGACCTTGAGCTTCATCAGATGGATGTTAAGACCGCTTTTCTCAATGGTAATATTGAGGAAACGATCTACATGATGTAACCAGAACACTTTGTAGAAAGTAACTCAAAAGATCTGGTTTGCAGACTTAAGAAATCCATTTATGGGCTTAAACAAGCTTCTCGTCAATGGTATCACAAATTCCTTGAGGTGATAGTCGGTTATGACTTTGAGATCAACTCGGTTGAGGATTGTGTTTATCACAAGTTCAGTGGGAGTAATTTTATATTTCTTATATTATATGTGGATGACATATTGCTTGCCTCGAACAATAAGGAATTGTTACACACTACAAAAAGATTTCTATCAGACAAGTTTGATATGAAGGATCTTGGTGATGCCAGTTTTGTGTTAGGAATCCAGATACATCGAGATCGTTCTCGTGGTATTCTTGGATTATCACAAAAAGCATACATTAAAAGTGTGTTACAACGTTACGGATTGGCAGATTGCAAACCCCTAAGTACCCCTATAGCAAAGGGTGACAGACTTAGTCCGAGTCAATGTCCTAAGACAAAACTTGAGATTGAGGAAATGAAAACGGTCCCTTATGCTTCTGCAGTTGGGAGTTTAATGTATGCTCAAGTTTGTACTAGGCTGGACATTGTCTTTGCTGTAAACATGTTGGGGATATATGTTAGTAACCCAGGAATGGATTACTGGAAAGCAGTTAAAAGAGTACTCCGATATCTGCAAGGAACAAAGGGGCACATGTTGACATATAGGAAGTCGGATAAACTGGAGATCATCGGGTATTCCGACTCAGATTTTGGTGGATGCGCAGACACATTAAAAGTATGTCAGGCAACATATTCTTATTGGCTGGAGGTGCAATATCCTGGAAAAGTGTAAAGCAAACACTTATTGCATCGTCCACCATGGAAGCAGAATTTGTTGCATGCTTTAAGGCATCAAACCATGCACTATGGCTGCGGAATTTTGTTACTGGATTACGCATTGTATAAGGGATAGAAATCCCTATGAGGTTATATTGCGATAACAATTCCGCAGTGCAGTACTCTAACATCAACAGGAGCGCATCTAAATCCAAACACATAGACATAAAGTTTCTGTCTGTTAAAGAAAGAGTACAGATGGGTCAGATAAGTATAGAGCACATCAGTACAAACTCCATGATAGCAGATCCTCTAACAAAGGCGGTTTTGCCTAAGGTTTTCCAGGGACACACCATCAGTATGGGTGTAGTTGATTTAGAGGATTTTTAGTTTCAGTGGGAGAGTTTGTAATAGGATCTGATGTTGTATTTTGCAGTATTGTGCACATTAAAGTTTATTGCAATATATATGCTTGGAAATATTTATTGATATCTGTACTGTATTGGATCTCCAAAAGTAGGAACCATTTAAGAGTAGATATGTACGATTACAAGCCATATTACTCTTAGACCACCCTCCATAATTGGCCCAAGTAATTGATTGATTATGGTAATGTGATTACTGTTGCATCCTATTGTTCACATTACGAGAAAGAGGTCTTTAGTCCTTTATTATTATCAATCATGTACGGGGTTGTACCGTTTGCCCATTGACAATGAATATAGGGATCCCATTAAAGTTGAATATGTATTCTTGAGTAGCATATGACGGTCCAAGTGGGAGATTGTTGGAATATATTTATTTAATATATTTATAGACTAATAATAATTTGGACCGATATGCTAAATAAACATATTCGGTTATTGTCTTAAGGAAGTCCAAATTAAAAGTAGTCGAGTTAATTATTTAATTAACTAAATTGGACTTATGGGTAAAAAGGCGTTATGGGCTCAAGTGTGGTAACCGGGTTGAATTTGGGCACTGTGATGAAGAGGGCCCAAATCTCAACACTTAAGCCTGAATTAATAAATCAGGGATATAAATTGAATTATCAATTTATTGGGTTATGGTCCCGGACACAAGGAAGTAACATAGGATGGGCTTTACAATGTTGGGCTTCACATTGTAAAATCTATAAATAAGGGGCTAGGTTTAGGTATTTCATCACTCTAAACCCTAATCAGAAATACGGCCGCTTCCTTAGTGTCTGGAAACCTTTTCCTTCTTCTCTAATCTGATTCTGCAGGTCTCTTAGTTTTATAAACGGAATCGCCGGAGAACGTGGAATCGCCGGAGAACGCAAAAGAACGCTAGAGAATACTAGATGGATAGCAGCAGGCAAACCCGTAAGTATTCTTGATTTTTTTGTTTCTTCTATAGATGAATCTAACAAAAAGGGTTTTATTATTTTTTCCGCGATTTGTTATATATTATTTGATGCGATTTCGGATAATATATAACAGTAAAATATCATTCGATGAATAATCCAGAAACACAAAAGAAACATTTGAAATGTTGAGTGAATGTCTCTCTCATATCTTCACCCTTTCAACACATAAACCATATAACCTATCTCGGCATATGACAAATACAATGTATATATATAGTGTGGTAGAAAGTAAACCATAGCTCATTTACAGACTAATATTAAATAGCCCAATACATTAGATTATAATCCTGACACTCTAACATCCCCTCAAGTTTGAGCATGAAGATTATGAATGCCCAACTTGCCAAGAAAAAATTCAAATTGTTGTTTGCCTAGTGCTTTGGTAAAAATGTATGTACGCTGAGACTCAGTGGGCACACGAGATGCGCAAAGAACCCCATCAAGTATCGCATCTCGTAGAAAATGACAATCTACCTCAATATGCTTTGAACGCTCATGGAACACATGATTGTGGGATACATATAAAGTAGACTGACTATCACAGAAAAATTGCATAGTCCTTAAGCGTGATTCGGTCTAGGATACTTATTTTATTTGTTTTTAATAATATTTTTGGTATATTTAAAATTTTAGTCCGCAGTATATATTTTTTCGAAAAATATAATTTTATTAATTAAAATAAATTTTTGAAGTGAAAATTTAATTAATGATGAGGGTTATAAATGGGACATTTTCTAAAGAGTTAAGATTTTCACATTCTCGGTGACCAATGTTTTTTCATTCACTTCAGCTCTAAATTTTTGTACCAAACTATTATGGGATATCGTTGCGTATATGGTGTGTTAAATGTAAATTTATCTACTCCGAAAAAAAAATTATGTTCCGAATTGTTTGTTGTTTTGTTTCACATGTTATATATGCAAAATTTATTTTATGTCTATTTTTATCTTCTAATTTAGGAGTTAAAAAATTATTTTATGAAACAAGAATATATTTAAAAATGATTAAAACTATAATTTTTTCAGTTGATTCTCTAAACAAAATATGGTAAAAAATACTAAAAAACTTCCACATTACTTAAGTCATTCTAATTAATTTAATTTTTTTATTTGAAATATGGTTGGGCTAAAATCATCCAAAATGCATCTATCCATATCCAATTTTAAGTTCACCCGTAATTGGTATAAGCCCATCCATTTTGGACCAAAATACTATTTTTCTAGTATTTAAGGTGTTTTTTTTCATCCTAACCTTTATCCACCTACAATTTTGTTTCAAGAACAAAAAACAACATTCATCTTTAACTTCTATTTATAATTTAGATAGATTTTATAGCTAGATTTTAGGTAAGTTTTTGTTATTCTGGAATCCTTTATGTGTGAATTTGATGGGTTAGATTTAAGGTTTCAAAGTCACGAACAAATTTAAGGATTTAAAGTAGTTTGATGAATGGTTTTTTATGGTTGTTGGCTATTTTTCTCGTCATAATCGGCTAGAAAATGGCCAGCAAAGATGGTGCAGGCCATTACGCATAAGTGGTGCGCAAAGCCCGCACCATCGGTGTTGTGCACCATAGGCGCACAACACTTCACATTTATAGTGTTGGTGTTTTTCATTTTAAAAAAAAAACTACATTTTTTATAACCATTCGTTACGAAATAATTCAATTTTTTCATTTATCAAAATATCAACCTAGTTTACTTTATTGCTTATTTAGTTACTACTATTTTTAAAGAAAAGTTGGAATAATTTTGAAGAAAAAGTTTGAATGTTGAAAAACTACTAAACAAGTGGTAAAAACAACACAAGTGGTAGGAAAAACAAGTTTAATCTAGTAAATGAAGTTATTTTTATGGATGGAGTTAGTAAATTACGTTGATTTTAAAATTGGGTGAGAATAGTATACATCTTTATTTTCAAAGAAAATTTTGTAACTAAATCAAACTCGAAGGTAAATTTGGTATTGAAAAGGGAGAGTTTGGTCAAAAACATTTATTTAGATATAGATTGGTTTTGGGTGATTTTAGCATAACCTATTGAAATATGTTGAGTCATACCTAATTATTAAAGGGTTAGGCTATACATACCCAAATCGGGTCTAAGTTTATTCAAAAAATGTTTTTGACTCAAGTTTGATTTTTTTAATGAAATTACCCTCCAGTTTTCATTTAATTACAAAACTTTCACTAATAAAGAAAAAGTACTAAGTGTATTATAAATTAATCCAAATCACAAAATAACCGATTTTACTAATTTAACCTAAAAACACTTTATATCAAATCTCATATCGGTACAATTCTCTGCAGTTCATCAAAAATCTTTTTAAACATTGAAACTTGCCGCAAGAACATTCAACCCCCTTCAATTTTTCTTTTCAATTTTTTATAACAAAAACACAAAATTAAACATGAGTCAATCATAATTAAGGATTAACATTGAGAAGTTCTGGTGCTTATGCACCGGTGGTGCTGGTGGTATATGACCATCGATTTTGTGGCCATGCACCAACGGTTCATAACCCATGAACCGTTCTCGGCCTTGTGAACCATTGGTTCAAATTTCTATTCCAGTTGTTTTATTTACTTACTTTGATTTGTGTTTTAGAAATTTGATTTATATCGATTTTTGCAGTTTTTATTTAGTTACTTAGTTTGATTTGTTTTTGTAAACAAATATGATACGCATTGATTTTTTTTAACTTATAAGAATATTTTTATTAAATAAAAGATAAATATAATTTTTATTTATGATATTATATAAAAAATGGCTTCGTTACTACATCTATTTATAGAAATAGGGTGAGGTTTTATTAATCAACTTTTCATTCACGACATTAATATTTTTATTAATCAAAAATTAAATTAAATTATTATTTTATATTTTAATAAAAATTATTATAATTGACCTTTTTTTTGGGGGTTGGGTTGTTTCTACTTTTTTTAAGGGTCTCAATTGAATTAATCAGCAAGAGCAAGCCCTTATTAGGCAATTTTACAACAATTTAAAGTATAGCGCGAACCCTTACACAGAGTCATCTTCTTCCCCAAAACTCATCTTCTTCCCCAAAACAAAACCCTAACTCACCTTAATCAATTAGCCTCAAATAGCCGAAATTCAGCTTCTCCAAAAGAACAATAGCTTTCAATTTTGACGGAGCATTCAAACTACCAAACTCCATATCCGATTGAAGCTTCAGAACTTCCTTAGCAACCCAATATGCTCCCAAATTTTGCTCATGAAAAGCATGCCTAACCACCATTCCAGGCTTGATGAAATTTCTACAACAATTAAGTAAAGGATCCAGAAACCACGTTGTGTTACCATAAAGAATTAGATTCACAAGAACCAGTGAATCGAGTTCCACATCAACCATTCTTAGCCCAAGCCTATCACACAACCTCAGGCCATCAAAGAGAGCTCTACTCTCAGCAATCAGCGGCGATCCCTTCCCATACACCCTACCAATGCCGAAGAAAACGTCACCACTACTATCACGAATCAGAGCTCCACCTCCAGATTCTCCATTGAAGGTACATGCTCCATCAACATTTAACTTATATCTTCCATGCTTAGGACTTTTCCATTTCAGAAAAAAGAGGCTTATTCCAGAGCTTAATCTGGTTGACACAGCCAATGTCAGTAGCCTCTTTAACAAAACTACCCCGGTGCTTTCTTTCCAAGACTTTAGCATGGTCTAGACTAGATAGAATCAGAAGAATATGGTTGATTATAGAGCTAGAATTGATGTTATCATTACTGAGTTTTTTCTTGTTTCGACCAGTCCATATTGACCACAATATAATTGCAGGGAGAATGTTGAATATATCACACTTCTTGCCAGCAGCCCAGTACCACCGCATAACAATGTGAGGAACAGACATGTGAGGCTGGATTTGAACTCTGAAAATGCTACTGAAGTACTGCCAAACAGACCATGCATTCTGACACTGCACCATAACATGGTTAGTAGTCTCACTGTTATTGCAAAAAACACATTTCGAAGCTAGAATGAAACCTTTCTTTTGCATAACACTGTCAGTAGGTAACCAGTTATGAAGGACCCTCCACAACAAGAAGGAACATTTCCTAGGTGTTACAGCATTCCAAGTCTTCTCATACAGACTAGTAATGCTACCCTTAGCTCTGATATGATTTATACTATCTCTAACATTAAACTTGCCATTCTTAGAAAGAGACCAGAGCAATACATCCTTACTGTTAGAAAGCCTGACCTCTCTTATTTTGCCAATCTCCGTAGTCGTAACCTTAGTGGTAAGCCTGTCAATGTCCCAAGAATTCCCCAACCAGAAATCCTTCACAAGGTCATTAGTGCTGCCCCACAAAGTTCTTCTGTCTCTGTCATTATTAATCTTAATAAAAGGTCTATCAGAACACCATTTCTCATACCAGAAACCTATGTTACCATACCCAGGCTGCCAAAACATAAAATCTTCAGTTATTCCTCTAGCATTAAGAATACGAGACCACACTTTAGACTTCCTGTGAGGATCAATAGCTAAGATTGGATGAATATTATCACTGCAATAAATAGACATCATGTATCTAGCCAATAACGAGTGCTGCATTCTGAAATCAAACCATAACTTCATTGCATAAACCTGCTGCACATCATTTAGCTTCCTAAGGTTAAGACCACCTTCATTATAGGGCTTACATAATCTGTCCCATCTAGCCCAACTAATAACATTCTTATCTTCATTTGTCCCCCACAGGAACTTGCTGAATACAATCTCCAACCTCTGAATAATACCAACTGGCAGAGAAGTATGCTGAAGAAAATAGTTTGGAAAGGCAACAAGGACAGACTGAATCAATTGCAGGCGACCAACAAATGATAAGTGTAGCTTATCCCATTCCATAATCCTGCTTCTAACCTTGTCTATAAGACTTTCATAGTTTGCAATTCTAGTATTGTTTGCAATGATTGTACCCAGATATTTAAAAGACAAATGTGAATGACTGATTTTCCAGATATCTTCAATATTAGCAACTTGTTGAGCTGACATCTTGTTTGAAATAATGAGTTTAGACTTAGCTGTGTTGATTTCCTAACCCAAAACATACTGATAGTGATCCATGATAGTTTTAATAGCCTCCATAGCATGCACGTTACCATTAGTAAACACCATAAAGTCATCAGCAAAAGCAGAACAAGCTATATTCTGATTGCTCCTTGTTTTGTACCTAAATCTGTGATTATCATTAGAGACCAGATTGATACTTCTTATCAAATACTCCTCAGCTAAGATAAAAATACTCGGGGAAAGGGGATCCCCTTGTCTTAACCCCTGAGAATTTGAAAAATAACCAACCATCTCACCATTAACTAAAATGGAAGAAGAAACATTACCAATGCAACTATTAACAAGGTCAGTAACCTCATTACTAAAACCAAACATCCTGAGAATATTAAACAGAAACTTATGGCTAAGCTTATCAAAAGCTTTGGTCATGTGAGTCTTAATAATGACATTGTCATCCTTCTTATTGCTATTAATGTCAAAACAAAGCTCCTGCACAAGAAGAATCGAATGCTGAATTGATCTTCCTTTGATAAAACCCCCTGCACATCAGAGATCAATTTAGGAAGAATTCTTGATAGCCTGTTGTTTACTATCTTCCCCAGAATCCTTGAGAAAAAAGTGGTTAGACTAATAGGGTGAAAGTCCTTCCACCTGTTAGGATTGTCCAACTTAGGAATTAAGCAAATCATAGTAGCTTTCACTCCTTTAGGCAAAGCATACCCCTAAAAAAACCTTTAACCGCATTACATAGATCACTTCCCACAATATCCCAACAATTCTTATAGAACTCTCCATTGAAGCCATCAGGACCTGCACCAGACTCAGAGTTCAAACCTTTCACAACCCCATAAATCTCATCATCTTCAGGGACACTAACAAGCCATCTATTATCTTCCTCAGTGACTAAAGAAGGGATAACTCCATTCAAACTTTTCTCATTCACATCACTTATGTGAGTAGAAAGCAGAGCTTTAAAATAATCCACAGTAGAAACACTAATACTATCCTTATCAGTTAACCAACTATCCCCAACCTTTATTCTATCAATCCTGTTTTTCTTCAACCTTTTCTTCACAAAACCATGATAAGCAGCAGTGTTCCTGTCAGAGTCTTTCAACCATGAGGCATGAGCCTTCTGCCTCAAGAAAATTTCTTCCCTATCAAGCAATAACAAGTGGTTGTGTCTGACCTCATTTAACAAAGACTTATTAACCTCATTAAACTCATTCTGAAGAATAGATTCTCTGTTGTTAATAGTTTCTTCAGACTGCTTGATGGCATCAAAAATGTTGCCAAAAACATTCTTATTCCAAGTCTTTAACACAGCCTTCAACCTTTGCTGCTTGAGCCAGAAAACCATGATAGGATTCCTTACATCCTCATTGATAATCCTAGACCAACTCTCTTTAACCTCCTTAAAAAAACCAGCATAATTGACCTAAGAAACGTTTATAATTATTATTTTAATGAGATTTATTACTATTTTTTTAAATGATCTTAACATTTGTTCGGTGTATTTATTTATTCGTTATTATGAAATTTTAGAAAAATAAAATCTAAATTTTAAAAAATGTAGAATAAATTTATAAGTTATAATTGAAATAAATAAAATAAAAAACAATTAAAATTTATTACAAAAATGAATTCATATTAAATAAATTCAAAATAGATCAATAATTAGAAATAAATATATGAACACTAAAAGAAATTGAAAAGCCAAAAAAATCATCCACGATATAAGTCAATATATAATAAATGTGAGGAATATAAAAACAAATAAAAAAATAATTATAAAAAAAAACAAAAAAATAAATAAGTAAATAAAATAAAATAAAAATAAATTATTATTGCTATAACCTAATGTTAGTAACTTACACTCAAAATTGGAAAAACTTACCTTATGCGTTATTAAATGGGTTTGTTATTAAATAACAAATGTAATTTTTATACTTATTATCGCATCCTCGCATTAGAAATTAGAATAGCTCGTGGCGAGTCCTTTTTATTATTCATTTTCTCTCTCTAGGGTTTGGAGAGAAGGCTGTATAGCAATGGCGATTTGTCTACCAGAGGATATCTTGAGGGAGGTACTGTCCAGGTTACCGGTTAAAAGCCTCTTGCAATTCAGGTCAGTGTCTAAATCATGGTTTTCCCTAATTTCTTGCACTTATTTTGCGGAGTTGCAATTTAAGCGAGCCTCTTCCGGCCGTAAAATCATGGATTTGTGCTGGAGAAACACACTTAAATCACTGAGTTTTGATGGTCTACCTGAATCTCAAATGTTCGCATTGCCATTTTTTAATGGGTCCTCAAGGGGTAGAATTTTAGGCTCTGTTAACGGCCTGCTATGTGTCTGTTCTCGTAAGTATGATAGCTTTCATATATACAATCCCTGTACTAACCAGCACAGAGACATACCTGCCCTTTTATATCCCCAAGATTGGCAGGTCCATTTCTACGGATTTGGGTATAATCCCACCACCGACGATTACAAACTTTTAATTGTCACCCTTCTTCCTGAAGAGCCATCGGAGAACAGCGGTAATGCTATGATTAGCCTTTTTTCTTTGAGAAGAGGTACATGGAGAACCTTTTTAGAAGCCAATTACCTTCCGGAATATTTTGATGGGGATCGCTGTGGGACTTGTTTCAATGATGCTATTCATTGGAGTTTTATAGAGAACACTGACATTGGAATTCGATCTGTGATAGTGTCTTTTGGGTTAGCGGAAGAGAGTTTTAGTATAACCCATGTTCCCGATCTCTGTCAAAATGGTGTTCATCTAAGTGTTTCTGATAGTTGCCATCTAAGTATTTTGGATGGTTGTCTTTGTTTATCTATTCAACCTCGCCCTCCTTCTGATGTTAGTCTTTATACCCTCGCTATATGGATGATGAAAAAATACGGTGTAAATTCGTCTTGGACAGAATTAATCAGCACAGAGTATCCTCGTAGTGTTTACAATTTTATTCGGCCATTGTGCTTCATAGGAGAAGGAAAGGATAAAATCCTCTATCAATACGATGGCTGTAATCTGGCATCTTTTAATACTCAAACCAAGACTTTCAAAGTTCATC
The DNA here is from genome assembly GCA_036936605.1 of Limnanthes douglasii subsp. nivea. Lineage (NCBI taxonomy): Eukaryota > Viridiplantae > Streptophyta > Magnoliopsida > Brassicales > Limnanthaceae > Limnanthes > Limnanthes douglasii. Next base: position 139,467,117 of record JAUPFV010000004.1, on the reverse strand, counting down.
CTGAATGTTATAATATGTACGGTGTATTTCCTATCGTCCATGTGGAAACTTTGATCTCACCAAATGCCTCAAAATCAGATATGAGGAACGAGGAGGAAGCTGTTTACTAATTTCCTCTTACATCTGCATCAGCTTGGATGACTGGTTTATTTTGTATAAATACAATTTGCTAGCCATATCATTTTTTATTATCTTGTGGAGTTTCATGCTTGTTTTATGCTTAATTCGACAGTGTTTTTGGATATTTAGACAGTGTTTTTGATATTTAGTTTGGGTTATAGGCACCAACAAACATTTAATTACTGCCTCTTGGATAATAATTGTCTATTATTAATGTTAGGTAGATTACAAAGTAAATATTATCCTTCTACTAGGCCTTCGTTTTTTTTTTAATATTAGAAATATAATAATTAATTTCTAAATTATGATAATAAAAAATCTATATTATTACTTTTAATTAAAGTAATTCATAGCTATTAAATACTATTTTTAAATTTTTAATAGAAGTATAAATCAAGTTTTCATAATATTTAAAATAATATTTTTAAACAAGCAATGTTTTTTGAAATTTTTAATAAAAAACAATTTTTAAATAATTTTAAATCAGTTTTAAATCAGTTTTTAGTTTTTTTTAAATTAAACAATTTTTAAAAAATCAGTTTAATTTCATTTTTTTAAAATAATTAACTCTTTAAACATTTTTTACTTAAAAAATTAAAAACTTATTAAATACCTTTGAAACGTCTTTCCAAATCCAATTTTTATCTAACATCGGAAGTTTTCAAATTCTGTCGGAAAATACTAGATGCATATTTTTTTTTTTCACAAAACTGCAATTTTTAATCATTTCCATATTTTTTCATCGTATTTTTTTTCAATATTTTTATCTAATTATTTGTTGACTCTAGCCCTCCAATACCTCAAAGTATTTTCGAATCAATTTTTTAATGTAACTTTTTTTAGTGAATTATAATTGTTTTTCAATTTTTTTAATTGATATGTATTTATTTTCTAACCATTTGTGTATTCAAAATTTAGTTCATGTGACTTCTTTTTTTAATAAATTATAATGGTTTCATTTTTTATTTCGTTATAAGTTGAATATTTATCTCGGCCAAAGTTATAGAAAATTTTAAATCTAAATTTTATTTTCTTAAAATCTCATAATAATTTGATAAATACAAACAATAAAAGATATTATCAATTAAAAAAAAATAAAAAATAAAAATTGAAACTTTCAAAATAAACTTCAAGACATTAATTTATAAAAAATTAATGTCAATTAACTTTTTTTTTTAAATCTAAATTTTAATTGACATAATAAATGTTGAGGCAAATAATCTCTTTTATTTAAATAATAAAACGTCACGTATAGTAACGAAACATTTTTTATACGATATCAATTTCTTAAAGAAAATGAAGTCACAATTTCTTTTAAATTAAACCTTTATTTTTCTCGAATCTCATTCATTTAGTTTCAATGAATGAATACAATAAATGTATGAGAGTTAACAATAAATAAATTTAAACTCTAATATATAGATATTCATATTCGAAGTAATAATGAATATTTATTTACTATAATATTTAATTTATAAAGTTAAATATATATATATAGAGTAAAATCAACTATTTTATATTATTTTATATGTGGAAAAGGAGTAAATATTAATATTTTGAAATAAATGATATTTATATAAGTTTAATTTTTTTTTTCAAAATATGCATTAATTAAAAATATTTAGATTTAAATATATATATTTAAAAGTTTAAATTCCATGAAAATACTCTAATATAATTTCAAAAATATATTGATACTTTGTACAAATAAAAAAAGAACATATAATTTCATTCAATTAACATCAAGTGATTTTGTGTAATTGTTCCGGTTGCTAACCAATACACCAAAAAATTACTCGTAATTCATTCAATTCAACAACGAAATAGCCATATTATGGATAAGTTTTTTATTTTTTTACAAAATAACAACTAAGTAACTCATTCAATTATCAACAAGTTCATACGTGTATTTAAACTTTGAAATAAGAACACAAACGCAAAATTCGGCATGAGATCATGCCATGATTATTCACAAATCGCGCAAAATCGTGCCGAGATTTGAAAAATCTTGGCACGATTTTGCGCCATTTTGTATCTTCCACGCGTGTTCTTGCGTGGAAGTGTACACAGGGACGCACAATTTTGTATGTGGATTCATCTTGCTTAAATTAAACGTTAAATTTACCTCAAGTCCAGTCTCCAGATGGTCAGTTAGCGGCTTCTCCTCGTTCAAAAGAAAATCTTCAAGATTGCAACTAAAATCGTCGTTATAGTCACTTAAATCCATAGTATGAACTAGATTTGGAGATGATTTTAAGTGTTTTTGGGTTAATGAGTTTACGGGTTTTTGTTAAATATTAGAGAGATAAGTAGTTGGGAGAGAGAGAGGAGATGAGGTAGAAATGAGGTGGGTGGGAAAATTAAGGTTTTTATATCTCGGGGTATTTTTGTAATTTAACATTCAATGAAAAAAATAGGATTTAAGATCTCACTATAAGAAAATGGGGTCTTGGTTTAGCCGTGCCCAAGATATAATTCTCTCAGTTTTTTGGACTAAACAAAAAAAAAATATTCGATGCGATCAATTTAAAATTTATATTTGATACGACTAAAAGTAAAAGCAAGCCTTAAATCAGAATATAGTACATTCATGTTTTCTTTCATTTAGTCTATCGATTTTAAAATCTTCGGCCTGAGTTCATGGACTTGTTAAAATCTATAAATTTAGTCGATAATGCGTGGTCTCTTCCCATTTCTAGTCACATGTCACCAAAGCCAATTTGGAAAGTGTTGCACAAATGATCATTAGCTTTAATTCTATTTTTACCTTTCAAATATAATATTGGGTAAAGTACAATTTAAGACCCAATATCCAAAGTATTATCCACTTAAGACCCATATTTTCATATATCTCCAAGAAAGATCCGTTTTTGTGAAATATTTACCATTGATGACCCATTAATTCCTTAAATACCCTTGTTCATTTATATAAAAGGTTTTTAAACCCATACTTCACATTTTTTCCCAATTTTTTTTCTCTCTCTCTCTCTACGTGAATAGAACAGCTCAAATGTTAGGCGATTCTTCATTTTTTTAACTCAATTTTCTTGTTTTTCTTTTGTTTTTATATCTTTTTGTTTTTTATAGTTAATTTCGAAGTTTGATTTTGGATATTTGTTTAGATAAGTCGATTTGTGTGTGGTAAGTCTAATTTTGATTTCGGAATACCAGAACTACTCGAGATATGTTTTTGTTTTTGATTCTTGGTATTTATCTGGTTTTTACGTTGCTAATGTAGTTTATTTGTTGTGTTTTAGTTAGTTTTTCATCGATTTTTGTCTCTTTTGAGTTTCTGAGATTTTTGTGTCGAGTAAAATGGTTCAGGGAAGAAGATGCGAAACGTTTGTATCTGTACCTACTGATAGTTACGAAACGTGTAATTCTTATGGAATGGTAGATGTCAAAAACACGTTTTTGATGGATACGAAACGTTATTTGTTCTAAAAGAATTATTATTTTTATTTCATAACATATCATGAGTGGTACTAGTTTGTCCGTCTTAAAAAAACAAAACCAACGGTATTTTTGGATTTTTTTAGTAACGGTTTAAAGATATAGACTTTTAAAGTTTTAAAATTTATAAGGGTTTTGCGAAATAGATGCGAAGCCTTCTTCGTTATGATAGATGCGAAACCTGTTTTGTTATGCTAGATGCGAAACCTTCTTTATTTTGATAGATGCAAAACCTTTTTTATTTTGATAGATGCGAATTTTTTTTATTTTGATAGATGCGAAACCTTTTTTATTTTGATAGATGCGAAACCTTCTTTATTTTGTTAGATGAGAAACTTCTTTGTTTTGATAGATGCGAAACCTTATTTATTTTGATAAATGCGAAACCAGTCACTAGGCGAAACCATATAACTGAGAATCGTGTGTCAAATATTTTTTTTAAAAAAAATTCAATACATATCATGAATGGTACTAGTTTTGTTCGTCTTAAAAAAACAAAACCAATGGTATTTTCGGACTCTTTTTCGAGTTACGGTTTAAAATATACGGACCTTTAAAAATTAAAATAAAAAAACAAAGAAACAGAAGTTGGGGTACAAAGTCCCTTAAACATTTTAGGTCTTTATCCGTAATAGGTTTGTTGAATGAGTCTTTATTGGTAAATCTCCCTATAATATTTTCTAAATATTTTATTTATTTTTTAGTTTTTTATAAAAAAAAAATTTATTTTTTTAAAGTAAGTAACGATATATTACCAATTTAAGAGTTTTACAACAAATAGGGAAAAATTGAGAACAAATCAAAAAAGAAGGCCCAAAGCTTAATTAGAACATCAACCTGGTTCTGATTTCTGGATATGTGACGAAGGGTCATACAAGGGTGGATTAAGCTTCTACAGACAGAGATCACCGGATCGTGAAGAGGGGCAGCAATTCCAGTGGCAAGAATGTTGATAAGGGTCAAACAATCAGACTCTACATCAATATTCTGCCATTGGTTGCGCTTGCAAATGATGAGTCATTCAATAAGAGCTTTGCATTCATCCTGGAAAAGATTCATTTTACCGAACAAACAGCCAACGCCAATGACTATATCTCCGTTGTTGTCTCTGACTTGAATACTCCCAGTTGCCTCTCCAGAAGAGCTACAAGCGCCATCAACGTTGATTTTGAGTCTGCATAGGTTGGGGGCCATCCACTTCAGGTACGTAGCCTTTTTCTTTCTGTTGTAGATTGTTCTACACCCCAACGCTGAACCTGCGTCAATGACATGAGACCAGTGTTTAGTGAGCAGGGCATTCCCAGAATCTATTCCCATTATGATTCTGATTATTCTATCAACAACACTCTTGAAGTCATCATGAGTGTTGTTGAACTTAAGACAGTTCCTATTATACCAAATTGTCCAACAGATTATTTGTGGGACAAGATGGGTAATATGAAACTTACTTTTAGAAAACCAGAACCAGCAATGGAGAACATGATTGATAATCATGAATCTCTTCAAAGGTATTTTGAACAAGCAAGCAAAATAGTTCCAAATGGGCCAATCAAAGTTGCAGTTGACGAAGAGATGATATTTCTCTTCACAAATACAACAGAATTGACATTTAGAGACAGTGACTATGTGACTCTTGGAAAGAATGTTGTCTATTGGAATAAAGTTTTTAACAGTTTTTCAACATAAGAAAAAGAATTTTTTAGGAATATAATGAATCCAATTTTTTTAAAGAAGTTTGATTTGTTGTTTTTCTTTTCTGACACTGTCCCAAGTAAGCTTGGTATTAAAATTACTATCATTAGATAGCTTCCAAACAATCTTATCTTCATGTTCAAAATTGAGTTTGAAACAGTTAATCTGTTTAACTCTTTCTTGAGGCATAAAGTTCAAAAGAGTTTCGTTATCCCAACCACAATCTTTCCAAAAGGTCTTTATATTGGCTGAGAGGAACCAACTGTCAGGGCTATGATTGGTGAGAAGAGGAGGCATATCATGCCACTCTTCAAACCAGAAATCAATACAGCCTTTACCACTAATCCATTTAAGATTTTTGTCAGCCTCATCTTTAATGGAATGAAGTCTTTTCCAGACAGTAGAATCAATAGGTTTATAGGTTGTTTTAAGAGGGTGGGTGTCAGGGCTATAAGTGAGGTGCATAATCTCAGCCCAAATACACTTGTTCTTTCTAAATAAGAACCAGAGCTTTTGAGAGAAAGTGTGTCTGAATATCAATCAACCTTTTGATATTCAACCGACCTTCATCAAAAGGATTGTAGAGCTGATTCCAGGTGGTCCAATGAATAGATTTATCATTGAAATGGGGATAGCACTGCTATGCATCCAGTAGAAAATAATATGATGTAAAACATTAGTGATAAGAGACAATCTGCCTCCAAATGACAGATGTTTCATATCCCATTCATAAATTTTATTATGATTTTTTTTTTTCAATTAAAGGTAAGCAGTTCTTCCCCTTGTTGTTTGCAGAGATGGTGATGCCAAGATAGTTAAAAGGAGTTGTGTCTAAATTGAATCCAATAGACATGTTTAGTCTGGTAGTACAAGCTTGAGAAGATTTAACATAGGTAATTATTTTCGTTTTATCTTTATTGATAACTTGTCCAGATAATGATTGATATTGATCAAGCAGGCAGCTAAGCTTATCAATGGTGGAGGGAAGGTTGTTGGTGAATATGATTATGTCATCACCAAATTACAGACTTGGTAAGAGATAGCCTGATTTCACATGAAATTTCATACTGTCATTAGCTTTAAATAGGTTAAACATATCTGATAAGGAAATATATTCATTAGGGACTTAAATGTAATTAATAAGGACTTGAATGATAAATTCTATTAATATAGAATAAGATTAAAGTTTTATAAGAAGAATAGGGACTGAACTGTAAATAAACCTCTTATGTAACCGAATTTGTAACTAACTCACTAGGCTTATTTAAAGAGGTCGAAGAGGTTGATTACACCTATGAAATAGTTAGACGAGAAAGATTACATTCACCATCTGAAAATATCTGAGTCAATATTCTCAATCTTCTCAATTCAATTTCTATTCTCACCAAATTGGCGCTAGAAGGAGGGGGCCGAATATACCTTGATCGATAGATCAAAAATCGAGTCTCGAATTTTTTCGTTTTCTGATTGTTGATCAGAGATGAATTCTGAGGAAGGAGATAATCCGCCTGTTCGAAAAGCTTTGGAGACGTTGAGATCTGATCTGCAAGAGAAAGAAGCAGGTGAGTCAGTTCCTTTTCGATCGAATCAATTTAATTTTGAAGGTAAAATGAATGAGTTGATAAGAAAAGTGGCAGAACTTGATGAATTTGCTAAAAATAAACAAGATAATAATGGTGCTAGACTTAGATCTGAAGTAGCAAGAGGTAATCGTGATAATCATTCGGATCCATCGAATGACATCGGCGACGTACAAAATGTTCAACGTAAAATACATTTTGAGCGTAAGAAAGAGCATAGTGGAATGAGAAAAAAGGAGAAGTTGCAGAAGCGACGGTATGTAAATTCTAGTGAAGAAGATGATTTTGAAAATTCGGAATCAGATGAAACACCGAGATATAAGCATTTTCGAAGTCATTCAAAAGAAGGAGGATATGAATTTTGGCCAGCTAAAATGTATAAGGAATGAAGGCAAAATAAGGAAAGACGATTTTATTCTCCTCGGAGATTTGAAGGTGAGTCAAGTTTGTATGCTACTGTGGGAATGAGGAATTAAGATCAGTTTGTTCAAGGAGTAGATTGGAGGGATTCACCGTTGATTAGTGCGATTAGATCTGTACCACTTCCGAGGCGGTTCGACATTTCTAAGATTGACAAGTTTGATGGAACTCAAGATCCAGATGATCATATAGAGCAATTCAAGAACTATATGACTAATTTCGAAGACGATGATAAATTGGTTTGTAGGGCATTCTCTCAGACATTCAAAGGAACTGCACTGAAATGGTATAACAAGATTTCGAAGGAGTCCATTGCAAATTTTAGAGGCTTTTACACAGCTTTTCGAAGATAGTTTGTGGGAAGCAAAGAAATGAGAGCTAATGGAGATACGATAATACAATGTAAGCAAGCTGTGGGAGAAAAGTTGAAGGATTATACTAAAAGATTTGTCTCAATAAAAGCAAGATTAGACGCTTGTGAGGAAGTGGTGGCTATGGCAGCGTTCCGACAAGGTTTGTTGCCAGGAGATTTAGCTGATGAAACAACAAGGCGTAGGGCGTTAACGTTTGGAGCTCTCATGGCTCTGGTTGAAGATCAGATCAAAGTCAAAGAGTCTACTCGAGTTCGAGGAGGAAATAGTATTGTTCAGAAAGGGAATAGTCAAGTGGGAAATAATCAAGTGATCGCTTCGAATATTAACTCCTCACGGGCGAGGGGTAATCAATATGTTTCTAGTCGAGAAGGTTCGAACTCATATCAAGGGGGTTCTAATCAACACAATTTTAATAATCAACACCAATTCAGACCAAGATCGAATGTGTGGGTAAGGCCAGAATATTATGCGGATTTGACTGAAAGTGTGGCATCGATATATGAGAAAACTAAGGGAACAATAAATTTTAGAAAGCCGGCAGCAATTAATATGCCAAGAGAGGAACGCAATAACAAATTCTGTAGGTATCATGATGATATTGGGCATGATACAAATGATTGTATTGCTTTGAAGAAGGAAATGCAGGTTTTAATAGAGAATGGAAAATTGTTGGAGTATGTCAAAAGGAACGCTAAAGCCATAACTCAAAAGGTAGGCAATCCTAATTCTAAGCAGGAAAGTGCACTGATGATTTTAGATGCTGCAGATGATGAATTTGATGTGGCTTCGGAATATGTCGACCCAGACTCTAGTCGATTGTTGTTGATGTCAGTTGATGAGCCGATGTGTAAGGGACGTGTTCCAGATTTGTGTGCGTTCTTTGAGTCATTGGCAATATTTGGGGAAGATTCAATGACTAATAACACTAATAATTCGAGGAAAAGACATATAGTGAATTTAACGCATCAAATTGAAGGAGGAGCATCAGCACACCTATACAATAAGAAGGATGTCCCATTTATAATTTTCGATGGGGATGATTTGAGAGGAATTACTGGGCCACATGAAGATGCAGTGGTCATTGGAGCATAAGTGTGTGGGGTGGAAATTCGACGAGTATTGATTGATACTCGAAGCTCTGCTAATGTGTTGTTCAAATCAACATATGATAGATTAACCGCTCCGCCTCGGATAGAAAGGTCAGAAAGAACTATAATTGGGTTTACTGGCGCGACAGCGAATGTAGTAGGGGAGTTTGAAGGTGAAATTTCTCTGGGAAAAGGGCCTTTCAAAAAGAAAGTACAAGTACTTTTTATGGTGGTAGATTGTCCGTCGAGCTACAATGCTATCTTTGGAAGGTCATGGCTGGCAAAAATGTATGCTATAGTTTTACAGTTCATCAATGTTTGAAGTATGTAGTCGGGGATCGAATTGGTGTAGTTCGAAGTGATCAAAAAGTGGCTAGAGAGTGTTACGCTGTTGCATTTAGACTACGTGATAAAAGTACCGATGATCCAATGGAGAAATATCAGTTTGGGGGGTTGCCTTCTAGTAGTACAGATGAGGGAATTGATGATCCGAGGTCAACCCCGAGTTCTGTGGTGGTAAGTGAAGAAATAAAAGAATACGTTTTCAATAATAACAGAGTACTTCGAATTGGGACTTTACTGTCTTAATCAGTGCGAGAAAGATTGTTGAATTTTTTGTCTAAAAACTTGGATGTGTTTGCTTGGACGTCTGAGGATGTAGTTGGGGTCCCAATTGACATTATATGTCATAGTTTGGCTGTGGATTCGAAGATCAAGCCGATAATACAAAAAATGAGAGCTTTTTCTTTGGAAAAATCTGAGGCCATAATTGCTGAAGTAGATAGATTGTATAAAATGGGGCATATTAGGGAGTCCAAATATCCGAAGTGGACGGCTAATCCTGTAGTGGTGAAAAAGAAGAGCGGAAAATGGAGAATGTGTGTAGACTTCACAGATTTAAACAGAGCCTGCCCAAAAGATCCTTTTCCAGTACCTCGAATTGATCAGTTAGTGGATTCTACTTCTGGAAATAAAATTCTAACATTTATGGATGCATTTTCAGGATATAATCAAATTCGAATGAATCCAGAGGATGAAGAAAGCACAAAATTTATTACTGATCGAGGTTTACATTGTTATAGAGTGATGCCGTTTGGACTGAAAAATGCTGGGTCTACATATCAAAGGTTGATGAATAAGGCGTTTGCTTCACAAATAGGGAGGAATATCGAAGTGTACATCGATGATATGCTTGTTAAGAGCAAAAGTGATGATGAACACATTGATGATTTAGAAGAGACGTTTCTGAATCTTAGAGCAATACAGTTGAAGTTGAACCCAGAAAAATGTACATTTGGAGTCCGATCTGGTAAGTTTCTGGGGTATGTGATAAGTGAAAGAGGTATTGAAGTGGATCCAGAACATTTGAAGGCTTTGATATCAATGTCTTCACCTCGGAATATCAAAGAAGTGCAGCTCTGAACAGATTCATTTCTCGTTTTTCAGATAAGTGCTTGCCTTTTTTCCAGGTGCTGCGTCGACCAAATAATTTTGAGTGGGCTTCAGATTGTGAAGAAGCTTTTATTAAGATAAAAAATCTTTTGTCCTCTCCTGAAATATTATCAAAGCCTCGAGAAGGTGAGCAATTATTTTTGTATGTAGCAGTATCGGATTATGCGGTGAGTGCAGTTCTGATTAGTGAAGATACGGGAGTTTCGAAGCCTGTCTATTATGTCAGTAAAAGTTTGGTTGATGCTGAAAAACGTTACTTGAAGCTCGAAAAATTGGCATTGTGTATAGTAGTGGCGGCAAGAAAAATGCGTCCTTACTTCCAGGCACATACAATTGTGGTTCGAACTTCTTATCCATTGAAAAATGTATTGCAAAAGCCAGATATCTCAGGGAGAATGACTAAGTGGTCTGTAGAATTGAGAGATTTCGATGTGTTATTCTCTCCACGAACGGCTGTCAAAGCTCAGGCCTTAGAAGATTTCTTTGTTGAGTTTCATTCGAGTAGATCCGAAGAGAAAGAAGATGAAAAGATACACACGAATCCGATGTGGACGGTACGAACTGATGGAGGATCTAGTAATAAAGGTTCGAGTGCGGGGGTAGAATTGGTGGCACCGACAGGGGAGTATATGTTTCAAGCTATAAGATTTGGATTTCATGCTTCGAATAATGAAGCTGAATATGAAGCAGTGCTAGCAGGATTGCGGTTAGCGAAAATTTGTGGAGCAATATTCGTGCACTTAGAAACAGATTCGCAGTTAGTAGTTAACCACGTTAAAGGAGTATCAGAAGCTAAAAAAACCGTTTAGTTTTGTATTTGCAAGAGCTTCGAAGCATGATGGCACAATTTGAAAATGTCGAGGTGGAGCATATTCGAAGAGGAAATAACACAATGGCTGATTCTTTAGCAACAATGGCTTACTCTGAAGAATATCCATGGATCGTGACACAACCACTGCCTTCGATTATATCAAGCTCTGAGCAATGTGAATTTGTTGAGGAGGTAGTAAATGATTCGACGCGCATTCGGGGTGATTGGAGAACTGATTTGTTAAATTTTCTTACAAAGGGAATATTACCTCTTGATAAACACTTGCTCAAGAAAATAAGGAATAAATCTCTTGGTTATGTGGTATTGGATGGGATATTGTATAAGAGATCTGTGTCGAGGCCTTTGTTACGATGTTTGAGTAAGCAAGAGTCTCAAAATATTTTATTTGAATTACATGATGAAGATGGATCAGCTCATTGTGGTTTCAAAGCTTTAACGCGTAGGGTATTGTTGGCAGGATATTACTGGCCTACTATATTACAGGATGCCAAGTTATTAGTTCGAAGTTATGATACTTGTCAAAGATATGCACATCTGATACATAAACCGGCGACACCTCTAATGATAATCTCTGAGGCGGTTCCTTTTGATAGATGGGGGATTGATTTTGTAGGACCATTGCCTATGGCTTCAGGTGGAAGACAGATGATTATTGTAGCAGTTGATTATTTTTCGAAGTGGGCAGAAGCAGAGCCTTTAGCTGGAACAAAAGCTAAGGATGTGATCAAGTTTATTCTAAGTAACATCTGCTACCGTTTTGGAGTTCCTCGAAAACTAACAACAGACAATGGTCCCCAATTTAATAACAAGGAAATGGACTCTTTTTGCTCCTCGAAAGGAATACAGCGATGCTTTTCTACTCCTTTCCACCCACAAGAAAATGGGCAAGTGGAAGTTACAAATAGATCTATTTTGGAGGGTTTGAAGAAAAATTTGGCGGGAGCAGCAGAGAAATGGCCAAATTATCTTCAAGAGGTGTTATGGGCATATCGTACAACCCCAAGAGAGGCCACAAAAGAGACTCATTTTTCTTTGGTGTATGGAATGGATGCTGTATGCCCTGCTGAATCTACATTGCCTTCCTACAGGTTATTACGTTATTCCGAAGTAGATAATGATGAAGCTAGAAGGGTTGAGCTTGATTTGTTAGAGGAAAAAAGGGTCAAAGCACATTTGAATGTGGTTCATTATCAAACCTTAATGAGAGGCAGGTACGATGCTAAAGTTAAGAAGAGGGAGTTCAAGGTTGGTGATAAAGTGTTGCGAAAAGTATTTCTTCATACTAAGGATAAACACCTCGGAAAATTGGCTCCGAATTGGGAGGGTCCTTATGAAGTCAAAATGAAGGTCAAGACAGGGTCATATAGGTTGTCTGATTGTGAGGGGAGGATGCTCAAACACCCTTGGAATATAGAACATTTGAAATTGTATTGTGAATAAAATTGAACTTAGAATTTTTACAAGACAGACATACTCTTTCCTTATCTGTTGGCCCAGAAAGGTTTTAATGAGGTGTCTGGTTAAAATTGAATTTCATAATAAAATTTCTTTTGGCCATTGGTTGTTTAATATGATGAATGATTTGTTATTTTGGTAACTTGGCAAAGACTGATCATCTTTGAAAGTTGACCAAGAGTAATTTTCCAAAGCAATAGCTTTGAAGAAACAACCTATTTCGAGGGGCCACGTTTTATGAGTGCATCTAATTTTCGAGGTGCCACGTTTTATGAGTGCATCTAATTTTCGAGGTGCCACGTTTTATGAGTGCATCTAATTTTCGAGGTGCCACGTTTTATGAGTGCATCTAATTTTTGAGGTGCCACGTTTTATAAGTGCACCAGAACTTTGAAATATTAAGAAAGTTGCTTGTTTCATCGGATAAAACTTGAAGCTTACAAAAAGGAGAAAACTACTTAATAAAAACACACAAAAAACAAACACGACATATATAATCTACTGTTTAGTCATCCTCTCATTCCGATGACCCTTCAGAAGCATCATCTTCTTCTGAGGAGCTTGATGGTACCTCGAATGCTTCCTTTGGACGATCTTCCTCTGGAACTTGTTTCCAAAATTCTGTTAAATTTAACCTTGGATAGGCAGCATGGATTTCTCGAAGAAGATTGATAGCTGTTTGAGTTTGAGCTTTCTTGATACCATCAAGCATCACAGAACCAACAGCAGCTTCGGCTTTCTTGATGGCAACCTTCTTTTCTTGCTCGAATCCTGTTTGAAGCGTAGTCAATTGAGTTTGACAATTTTCCAATCTTTCTTGAGTTTCCTTAACAAGTTTTTCAACATCGGTAGATTTTTTCTTCTCCTTAGAAATGGCAGTAGAATGTTGAGTATTTATATTTTCAAGAGCCAGACGATGAGAAGTCTCCAAAGCTTCGATTTTTTCTTTATGCTCTTTAAGAAGTTTTCTTTTCTCAGCCTCGAAATTTTGAAGTGCTTCATCTTTCGAAGTTTTTTCAGATTATTTTTCCTTTTTGCTCTTGATTAGTTCTTGTGCAAGGAGCTCTAATTGTGTATGTGAATTGTTCACTTCTTCACACAATTTTTTGGCTGCAGCACTTAAGTTAGTAAAAGGTTGAAGGATTGAAGTTACCTCATCGGATCTGTCAGGATTGGGCAAGTTTGATGGGCGATGATGGACAGGAATGATTGCATTAGATGTTGAAGTTATGGCAGCCCCGGTAGAAGTTGATGGAATGGTGTTGGTAGGCTGAGAATCTTCACCAGTGACTACAAAATCCTCGCTCGAGTTGAAATCTTCGAGGTTAAGATATTCGTTTTCTTGGCTATCTCCTAGTGCCAATCCCCCTTGAGAATTTTATTCAATGAATGTTTTCTCGTGCACCTCGGAAGCCAATACCTCTTCGAGCATTTCAGCTTCGTTCTTTTTCTTCGGGGTAGTGGACTTGCTCTTTTTCTTCTTTGGAGCATTATCTTCTTTCTTTTTCCTTTTCAAGACAGGTTCGTCTTCTTCGGATATTGGAGGAAGTTGTGATGCAGGCGCTTTTCGTTTCCCTGTAGGCTTCGAATTTTTGGAAGGGTTAGCCTTATTTGTGTTGGGTTTTTTGAGAGCTAGCTTTCCCTTCTTTTTTAGTGGCAGGTGACTGTCAGATCGATTCCGGGTGGGAAGTTAAGTTTTCCCATCTGGTGCGAGTATTCTTTTGACTGCTTCAATGGGATCTGGGGGAAGCATTGGGTCTTCAGGGAAGTCAGCTCCCAAGGTTATACGCCAAAGATGGCTGTTGACGAAGTTGATTGGTTGAAAGGCTGAGTGAAAGCCATTTCCCCAGGCTTTCTCTGCCCATTCAGCCATTCTCTTGAAGATGTCCTTTGCAGTCTTTCGACGACTTTTAAATCTCCTCGGAATTTCTGGAAAAAGAATAAGCAATTAGATAAGTAGGCTTGGTTATTTTGACTAGGCTTAATAAGTTGGGAAGAAAATATTAACAATATTAACAATGATCTACTTACTGTTATCTCTCCAGATGAGAGTAAGTTTTGAGGGGTTGTCATCGGAAATTTCTTTACCATTCTCCCAAGCTCCTGATAAAAAAACAAACCTTTGCTTCCAAAACTTATCAGCTTCGAGGAGGTCATCGATAATCTTCAGATCATCCTCCAAGGTTAGGTAGTAGAATGGTAAAACTGGCCCATTTGAGATTTTGGTCAGTGAGATGAAGTCCTCTATTTCGAGGGGGATGCTTCCTAGCCTCGACACCATAATAGCGGAGAATAAAGTGAACAGTTGGTTTGGAGTGACTTGTGTTGGACACAACCCAAGAATTTCGAAGTACTTTACAATCATTGGATCGAGGGAAAATCGAAGTCCCCAGTTAAAAAGTTCAGGATAAACTACCAGTTCGTTCTTCTGACAACTCAGAGGTGTTTCTCCTTCTACTGGTAGACGAAGAACAATGTTGTCTGTTAATCCCCATAGTTTCTTAAGTTCTTCTTTCTCTGATTCGAGGTAGTAAGTATATGGTACATTTTTTAGGGCAAGAATGTACCGAGGACAAAGTGGTTGTAGGTTTTCCTGAACCAAGGCAGCAACATCTTCGGGGAGGGTAATAGAAGCTTTCTTTCCTCGAATTTTCTTTGAAGGGATTACTTCTTCTGCCTCGGATTCGCCTTTGGCATTGGATTCAGTGGCTTCAGAATTTTTCTTTGTCATTTTCTTCATCGGTAGCTTCATCGCGAAGACTTCGAGTTTGAGTCTCAGTTTGAGTCACAAGAAGTGGTTG
The DNA here is from genome assembly GCA_036936605.1 of Limnanthes douglasii subsp. nivea. Lineage (NCBI taxonomy): Eukaryota > Viridiplantae > Streptophyta > Magnoliopsida > Brassicales > Limnanthaceae > Limnanthes > Limnanthes douglasii. The sequence continues at coordinate 139,451,850 of JAUPFV010000004.1, read as the reverse complement.
ACTATTCTCTGGTGTAACGTCAACCACTTCTTGTGGGGGAGGAGATGAGGTTTCTGCATCGTCACCCATTGCTAGAAAGGTTGATTTTTTGCGAAGTTTAACTTTAACTGCTTCGGATTGAAGGATAGGTGATTTGGGTTGTAGTTTTTTAGTTGCTTCGGATTGTAGGATAGGTGATTTGGGTTGTAGTTTTTTAGAAGTTGGAGGTTTGACAGAATTGACATCCTTAGATTTTCGATGTGGTCTTAGTGATGGAGAAGTGGATTGATTTCAAGGAGGAGAAGATTGTTGGCTAGATTCTGGGTTTGATGCTAGGGGTGAAGATGAAGTAGCAAGGTTGGAATCAAAGTTACTGTATTTAAAGGTGGTAGAGGAAAAGTGAGGACCGTTGTAGATTAACCCAGCAGCTCTGTATTCTTCAGCTCTTTCTCCAATACAAAGATAATCGTAAGCACCAAACACTTGATTGCTAAGACCAGGGAAGAGAGATTTCTTTGTTTTTCTTGGTTTTTTGGGTTTAGATCTTTTGTATTTGGGATATCTTCTCATACAATAGATGTTGATCTGGGAAGTTGTTTTTTGTGACTGAAGAAATTGAAGTTTCTGGGGAAGGTAGCTAATCAGGTTGAAGGTTGAAGAAGAACTAGATGAAGATGGTTTAGGAATGAGATGATTTTTCTAAAACGTTCTCAGAAAGATGAAGCTAAGTATTTATACTTGGAAAAAGATGACGTTGAGAATTTGAAGAGGCAAAACCAGTGAACTGTTCTCATTGGGTGGAATGTAAAACGTGGATAAAAACTTGCTGTGTCATAGACCTATCAAGAAGGGTCCAATCAATCTTTCAAGTAGGGGTCAAGAGATTCGAAGTAGAAGTAAAGTTGTAATTCTAGTCAGAAGATTCGAAGTGAAAGTAAGGTTGTATTTCAAGTTGGTAGATTCGAAGTGAGTGGGGAGCTTATTTGCACTCATTCTTATATTCGAAGTGAAGTTGCAAGTCATTGGGCTCAGTCATAATAAAGGGGCTGGATGAAAGAAGTTTTATTCACTTGGAGTAATGTTCGAAGAGTGAATAGTTCTTATAAAATTGTCTTTATAAGAACTAGGGGGCTACTGATAAGGAAATATATTCATTAGAGACTTAAATGTAATTAATAAGGACTTGAATGATAAGTTCTATTAATATAGAATAAGATTAAAGTTTTATAAGAAGAATAGGGACTGAACTGTAAATAAACCTCTTATGTAACCGAATTTGTAACTAACTCACTAGGCCTATTTAAAGAGGTCGAAGAGGCTGATTACACCTATGAAATAGTTAGACGAGAAATATTACATTCACCATCTGAAAATCTCTGAGTCAATATTCTCAATCTTCTCAATTCAATTTCTATTCTCACCAATACCCATAATGAGAGTTTCCTCAGCAAGAATGAAAAGGCTTGGAGACAGCGGGTCTCCCTGTCTTAAGCCTTTCTTCTGAGTAAAGTAACCCATACTACGACCATTTATGAGAATAGATATCATCACTTTAGAAATCAAGTTTCTAATCAGGAAGATTAGCTCCTTAGAAAAGCCAAAACAAGTTAAGACTTTAAGGACAAATGCATGAGACATTCTGTCAAATGCCTTTGACATATCAAACTGCATCATAATGTTTCCTTTCCTAGGCTTTCGGTTAATATTATGCATCATTTCTTTAGCTATGAGAATATTCTCGTGAATGAGTCTATTTTTCAAAAAAGCACCCTGACTGTTAGATATAACTTTAGGCAAAAACACAGCAATACTGTTATTTATTAAGCTAGAAAGCACGCTGTTGAAAATAGTGCACAAGCTAATGGGCCTATAGTTATTCCAATTAATAGGTTATGGCCTTTATGAATAAGGAAAATCCCTGTGGCAAACACACAATTAGGGATACTGAAACCCGTAAGGTATGCATTAAGAGCATTGCAAAAGTCTACATTAATAATCTCCCAACAAGTTTTTAAGAAGAAGGAATTAAACCCATCAGTGCCAGCAACACTGTCATTCTTCATGGCACTAATTATAGACCACACTTCTTCTTTAGTAGTAGGCTTGAGCATTGTATAGTTGTCACTTTCTGTTATGAGCTTAGGTATGTTATCAAAGAGAGGATCTTGCATTTTAGATTTAAGTCATCAGTGAAAATGTAAGAATCAGTAGATACAATATTGTTAAAATAAGATTCAGCTGACTTAGCTATATCATCATAACTGTGGAGCCAAACTCCATTCTCTTTGATACCATTTATAACATTTTTCTTCCTCTTCTTAGAAACATATATATGGTACAACTTAGTGTTACTATCACTCTCATTAAGACAAGTGTTATAACACTTTTTCCTCCAGTAGCTCTCTTCATTCCTGAGAGCCTGAATAAGAGTGCTGTTAGCTTTAGAAAGGTTTGCCTTAGAAATGAAGCTGTTTTCACTTTGGTGAATGATCTTCTTAGTGTTAACGTCTTCATTAGCAGCTTTCACTTTGTTGATGATATTGCCAAACTGTTTAATGTTCCAATCTTTAAGAAACATTTTAATTCTCTTAAGCTTGAACCAGAAAACAGTGTTGTTGTAACCTTGACATTGAAGATTCCAATTCTAATTAACTAAACTCAGAACGTTAGAGTCATTTGACCAAGCATTAATAAATTTGAAGTTGCATTTGTTATAATTAGAGGTAGTATTAGGATTATTAAAGAGATATATGAGCAAAGGAGCATGGTCAAAACAAGTTCCGACCATGTGAAAAACCTGAATACAATGCATTGAAGAGATCATGTTGCTGTTGACTAACGTTCTGTCTAACATTTTCCAACATTTGTTGTTACTCTAGGTATATCTAGAACCCACATAGCCAGTGTCCTCAAGACCACACATTCTGATGGCTTTGTTGAAGGCATCAGAGCTACTATCATCAAAGGTGGAACAACCAAGCTGGTCTTCAGAGCTAGTAATAGCATATGATTCACCACCAACCATCCAGGGGATATCTTCGCTAGCAACAGACACCATCTGGATCCAAAGATCTTTGCGAATGGATCTTTGGTTCTTAGCATAAACAGAAGTAAGCTTGAATGTAAAGTTACAAATATTGACCTCCATATGAAGGAACTTCTCGTGATCAGTATTAATAGTGATGTTAATGTCATCAGACCAGAAAACACACACTTTGTTAGAACAATTAGCAGCAGATTTACATAAACCAATTCTTTTAGCAATAATGTCTATCTTGTATAGCAATCACCTTGATCTTTCAGTTTGCATCATAGATACAAGCCTAGCTAAGGTAGAATTATTGTTGACTCCACGTGCATTCCAGATAACAATCTTTATCATTATGAGATACAGATTTGTTGTAGTTTCTCTCCTTTTTGAGTAGAGAGTTAATTGGCATCCTTTTGACACTTTTATTTCTATATGCAGATTTAATTTTGCGGCTGATAATGGTATTGAATTCATGGCCAGGGGAGGTGATACTCGGGGAAGCACTCGGGGAAACATTACATCTACCAAGATTGTCACGTTGAGGAGATGAAGATTCAACAATCTGATTTTCAAAGTTATTTTGATAATCAGAGTCCAATCTTTCAAGGAAGTTTTGAAACGAAGCATGTTTTGGTATCCCATTACTAAATTTGCTGATCAGGGTAGTTCTTGTTTAAAGCAGGAGAAAGTCTTTGGTTTCTTTTGAATATTGGATCAAAATATGGTCCTCAGATTCTTTGACGAACTCAGGGACAATTTTTTGAGGCAAAAGCTTTGGTTTCAAGATATCAGAGTAGGATTTCGTGAACTGATTCGAAGCTTAGGTTTCAGCGTTTGGATGAAGAGCAGGAAACTCTTCTACATTGTTTAATGCACCATATGACATAACGGGAGATGCAGGCCAAGGCCACCGGAAAAAGAACAAAGGGACAAAAGCACTGCTCGAGAAGATTTCCAGAGGACAATCGTGAGGCGAGAAACGCAGGGAAGCGCCTCCGAAGCTATTCAGAAGAGTGCACTCCCTGAGAAAGCCGGCGAAAATTTCGGAGAAGCCACCCACGACGGATTCTTATAAAAAAAATTATACTTCAAAAAAACACAAAAATGTTGAAAATGTATAACTAATTTAATCACTTTTAATCATAACTAAATTTATTACTTTGAAAAGATAACATTTCTTTAACTTACATATTAGGATGATGTCAATTTTTTATTCTTATACGATTTCATTGTGGGTTTTAGCAGTGGCTTGTAGATAGAAATGAAAAGACACAAACTGAGTTGTTTGTTTTTCTATAGTAACAGACTTTGTACGCTATAATTTGATACTTAGCTGAGCTTGCATTCCTAGCACAGATTATTGTCACTGAAACCATAAGATGTAAACTCCGAACTTTACTTATGCCTGCAATTTGGATAGATGATTATAACAATTTTCCTTAATATATAAACACTATTGGATTAACATTAATCAGCCCAAATTGGAGCTAGTTTCACAACAAAACAAATAAAATTAATTCACTTAGGCTAGAACTGAATAACATCTTCAAAAAGTAGCATAAAATATTTGTAAATTTGCTCCATAGAATATCACTCACTTTAGAAAAAGCTTAGTAAACCATCAATGTACAACATACCCGGTAAACCCAATTTGTGATTTTTAGAAAAGATTGGTTAGATATTAAAACCAAAAATTGCAATACTCTGTTCTACGAGTTTAATTTTTTTATCAAAAGATAAAAAATAAAAATTATTTAAAAAATATTGATTTTGAAAGGTAAAATTAGAATTAAAAATCGGAGGACTATTTCGGAGACTCGTATAATTTAATTATGGGGACACGTGGCTGAACCAGAAAATAGACCACGTTTGGAGACAAAATTTATAGATTTTGAATAGTTTAGGAATCCTGACCGGTGATTGTTTAGTCGCTGATTCTGATTGGACTATTATACCAGTATTACTAGTCCTCTAGTTTTGATGAGCGAAACGAATTAAGATTAAACCGGTAATGCCCGAAAATCGTGTTGCTGGTTGAATTTTTTTCCAATTTTTTTCGAATCTTACATTGCAAAATCTATTGTATCTTTGTTGAAACATTTTTTATTTTTTAATTACTTCATGTGAGTGTTGCTTCGATCTTTGAATCTATTCATGTAATGATACTTTGAAGTCATGTGGTTTTTGTTATATGCTTATTTATGCTACTTTGTTTTGCTTTATCTTTCTTTAAAAAATTTTGAGTACTTTTTTATTTTTGTTTCGATTTTTTTCTTTTATTTAATTGTAACATCTATGCATATGTACACGAATTTCCCACAAGCCTTAGAGGAAGGATTGAGAGAATGAGAATGAATACCAGTTTGGAGGAAAATATTCCGTTACTTTTATTTTATGGTAGTAGATAGCTCTTTAGTCCTTCTGGAAGAAGGAAGGTAAAAGCTAAATAAAATTGATAAATATAACCAAAGCAATTTTTTGCTTTACTAATAATTTTATATTGTAAAATGAGATTATATAACAGATTAATTCTGTAAATATCCTTTTTTTTTGTCTCTAACGACTAATTTTTTTATTAATGCTTACTTTTTCAATAAAAGATTATTAAATCAATAAAAGATCTACAATTAAGTTATCTTTTTATTTTCTTTAAAATCATAATTTTCTTATTTTCATTTTTCTTATCACTTTTTTGTTTGTAAGTTTGTTACGACAAAATAACAAACTCTCCATTTTCTTCGACTTTTTCATAAAAAAAGTGATTTTTCTTAGTTCGTTACTTTATTAAAATAATCATATTTTCCTAGTTCCAGGCGAATGGTTTGAATGAAAAGGAGAATATCTTCCTTGTAATGCGCTCTTACACACTACTCACAAAGACTAAAATTTTCTAAAAGTTTGATGGTGGTCTATTCCTTTCAACGTATGCCTCTGTTTTCCCAAAGAAGGTAATACTTCAGTCGATGCTCGTCATGATAAAATCGTTTTCTTCTTCCAGACTCTTGATCATGGGCTTTGTTTTCCGTTCGACAACAACATTCTTGAATTCTTACATTTGAGTCAACTTTGTTCAAGCCAATTAACTCCTCTATTTTGACTGTTTTTTTTTCAACATTTATGTTATCAACATTTTTTCGTCAAGGAATTTTTGTCTATTATCAAGTTTTCGAGTCTGAAATATTATCTATTCCTTCATATTTATGTATTTCCATTTGCAAAAATAATTACCAGCTTCTCCAAAATTTCAAAAGATTGGAAAAATATTTTTATTTACGTTTGTGACAACTGGGCCACTAAAGTTGAGAACTATCTTGACCCTGTCAATCTTTGCTGAAATTCCACTCGTAAGTATAAATTTCATAAAGCCATCAATATTTTTTATTTATCGCCTTATCCTTTACTAAATTCACTTTTTTTCGACTCCCACCGTTGATTTTCCTTTTGATGAACTACTAGTTGGATCTAGATACGGGAGGATGATAGAAGAAGCGATAACAAATTTATTTGTTGTGCTTCTTAATGATGCCTAACAATTTTATAAAAGTTGAGATTTTGCGTTACCTGTTCACCTAGGGTAACTTTAATACTGATTCGTTTTTAGAAGAGGAGAAAAATAGTAAACCTACTAGTAATAAAAGTAAAGATCGCCTATTGAAGACAAGTATTATGACAAACGAATCAGTATTATGATGAAAATACACAATGTGTTGCTCTTAAATGACACAAATGATGAGGTTTATTTTCTTTGTCTTACTAATTATTCTTCTATTACTATGGTAGATATAAATTTATTTTTTATGTTGCGACATGTTTCCTGACGCAGAGAAGGATCATCGTCTTCTTGAAAGTCATTTAACTTTTTTACCGAATCCTAACTCATCCCTTCTAGTAGTTGCTAATAACACTTGTTCTTATTCATTTTTCTCCAGTGACCCGTCAAACATTGCATACATGTTTGAGCGTGACGTATCATCCAACACATCAGTTTCTAATCTAGACTCATTTTGAGGCAATTTTCAGACTCCTTATTGCGTTTCTAGAGCCTTGGCGATCAAGTAAATATCCTGACTTTTGAATAATATCTTTATGTTTCTAAAGAACCTTGTTATTTAGCTTCTACATAAATTAGCGTTGATGCTATCTTTGGGATTTCCAAAGATGAAAAAGGTGATATAAGTGAGCCTCCAGGGCTTATGAATACTTCATTAAGTGAAAATTATGAACTCATTGTTGTTATGGAGGAAAATGCTTCAATGTTTCCCCAAAATATTTCAGATTCTTTAACACGGGCACCCTTTAATGTTACTGCTCATGGCAGTTCTTCCTCTATGACTGAGTTTACCCTTCCATTGGTAACAAATGGTAATATACTGGTAGCAGCGATATTGTTATGAATATCTCCCGTCTTTCGGGACCTGAAGCTTTTGCTTTAGCTACCTTCGTTATTTATGATAACCTGATTATAGAGGCTATTACTTAGTATTTTTATATGGTCTGGTGTAAGCGTTCGCTTATTCTTCTTTCCTCTTTATATCTAGATGATTGCCATCTAGATCTTGGTTTTGAGGTTAATATATTTAATTTCTTTCCATATTTTATGATTATTTTTATATTCATTTTATAGTTTTATTTTTTGTTACAACTTATTTTCAATGGGTTGATGATGTGTGCCATCATTCCCAACTTAATCTCTTTGATCATCCATCAAACCTTCATGTTCTTCTAGAGGGCGCTTCCTCCTCTCATGATAGTCTCAACTTGGGGGGTGTTCTCGCATTTAATATTGAGAAGGAAGGTTGGTTGCAAGCAAAATCCTATAGAGAGAAGCTTTTATATTCTTCATTTGAAATCGCATGCTGAAGTTTTGGCTTGTAAATCTCTCACTTTGTCATAGGAAATGTTAGATTTATCAGTTTTTTGAATGAAATTTTCTGAACTTGATATTATACAAGAAAGTGTGTTTGACTTTATGAGAGATGTAAAATCTAAGGCAAATATTTCTTCTTCTATGTTGAAGGATGTATACAAAGACTTGGCTTCCTTATCAATGAGGTATATTCTCGTATTGTCAATGAATATGTGTTGTAAATTATTTCTTGTATATATTGCTACGACGTATATTCGTTTCGAACCTAGTTTTATTCGTTAGGATTAAGGAAGGTTAAGTTCAAGATGCTCCTAATTGTTTTGAGGGTGAAACACAAAGTTCTCTACCTAATTATACACATGTGGAAAACCGTGCATGATCGAGAAAAGTTATTCCTCTATAGTTTTTAGATTTTGTTATAAATTTTTACATATTCTTGATTTCGATTTTTTTTTTGCAATTTTCATTTGAGAAATTTATGTTTATAAGACTATTTTTTATATGAGATCTCTCATATATTTTTTGTGGACGAGTCTTTGTGCTTTTAAAACATCTTATATTCCTTATTTTGTTTCTACTAACTAATCAGGTGCAGTAGGTCGAGTTGTATTCTAGGACAACATGGTTATAAACTTGGATGTTTTTTAAATTTTCCAAGTATGTTTAGAGTGGATGACTCACTAGTAGAGATATTCATTTTTTTTAACCAAATGAAGGTTTTTATTTTGGATTAGTTCCTCGTTATATATCTTTTTGTTATCGTTCATTACTAGATTTTTTTACAGTTAGTCATTATTTTATTGTCCATATTTAGGATTGATGGTTCATTCACTAACCGAAGCATATTTATTTTTATAAAGTATCTATTTTAATTAAGAAGTTTATATTTTGTATCATTACTTACTATTTTCATTATGCAAAATAAAACATTAAATCAATTTTTGGCAGAGAAAAGCATTTTGTTAATTTCAAATGACTCATTAAAACCTTCCCGTTCCACCGAAGGAGGAAATAATGCATTCCTATAGTTTAATAAATACTTTTAGATAAGTAGTAAGGTAAAAGATCTTTAGTCCGCATGACTATGATATAGTTTTAAGTGCTATATGTTTCAACGGTGCCATGCTTGGTTTTCATATCTATCTCACAATGTGTACATTCTTGGCTTTACTTTGGCTTCGACCGTATACGGTCCTTCAAACGCCGCGTTAAGTTTCCCAAGCCTTTTGTCTTAGTTATGTTGAAACAATATCTCCATTAATTTGTCCCTGGTTCAAAACTTCTGAGACAAACTTTAGAATTATATTTATTCCTCATCAATGCTTTGTAATGATCTGACCGAAGATGTACGTTGATTCTTCTTTCTTCAACTAGGTCGATTTCCATTATTTTATTTTTTGCAATCTCATCCTCATTAAGGTTGTAACCCGGTGGGATGGTGCGACTATCTCTATTGGGACAACCGCCTCCATACCAGAAACCATAATATATGGCGTTTTTTCTATGGTAGTTCTTCGTGTAGTTTACTACGCCCATAAGACATCTTGCGAGATATCTGACCAACTCCTAGGTAATTCAGCTAATATTTTCTTAATGTATTTTATTATACTTCTGTTAGTCATTTTAACTTTCTCGTTTGCTTCAGGATAAAAAGAAGAGGAGAATATTTGCTAGATTTCCTTTTCAAATCAATATTGTTTGCTTATGCTCGGCTGTTTACGCTTTTGACCATAACCCCTATTACTATAACCCTTATCACGAGAACATTTATCAAGGACTTGCTGTTCTATGATAAAACTAACCTGTTTTAAACGCTCCAAATCTAGATATAATTCTAAACGAACAAAATCTTTCTCATTATTAAAGAAACAATTCTCGTGATCCCCGCAGGAGTAGGTAATAATGTAGTTACCTCTCACCAGCTCCTCACATCTGCTCTCCACATACTCTGGGATACTTTGAAAGTTTTCAAACTCCGTGAAAGGCACAATTGCAGTTTGGTGACCATGTTTTAAAATGCAAACTTGTGGTTTAGATATAAATTACCATGCATTGAACAGCTATAAAGCACTCACATGGTATAAAAATACCAATAGGGAAGTTAATAATAAAAACAACTCGCAAATAATGAAAATGAATAACTCTTAATACACTAATTGAACAACTCGCAGTTTCAGATGTTATCAATGCAACTCTTAATTCTCTTAATAAAATGTACACAAATAGCATCGTCAATATTTTACAAAGAACACGCAATAATATATACAACTCTCAGTTATATTTTAATTCGTCATACAACTCGCAATATGAGATGTCATCAATGTAACTCTTATTTCTCTCAATAAATTGTACATAAATCGCAATGTAAATATTATACAAAGAACACGCAATAACATATATAACGCTCAGTCTTGTTTTAATTAGTCATTCAACTCGCAATATCAAATGTTATCAATGTAACTCCCAATTTATCAATATAATGCACACAACTCGTGTTGTTAATATTATACAAAGAATAGGCAATAGTGTACACAACTCTCAATTCTGTTTTAGTTAGGCATACAACTCGCAATATAAAATGTTATCAATGCAACTCCAAGTTTCTCAATATAATGTACATAACTCGCATTCTTAATATTATACAAAGAATAGGAAATAGCGTACACAACTCTCAGTTCTATTTAAATTACCCATATAACTCACATTATCAAATAGTTATCAAAACAACTCCCAATTTCTCAATATAATGTACACAACTCACATTGTTAATATTATACAATAAATAGGCAATAATGAACACAACTCTCAGTTCTGTTTTGATTAGCCATACTCGCAATATCAATTTTTATTAATGCAACTCCCAATTTCTCAATATAATGTACACAACTCACATCGTTACTATTACACAATAAACACGCAATAATATACACAACTCTCAGGTTCCATTCTCATTAGCCATACAACTCGCAGAATGTCAAAACAAATAACTCGCGCTCTCATAATGCAAACAACGAGCATCTTATACAGGTAAAAAATTAAACATTTCACATCCTCATCTAAACAACTCACATTTTCTACATGTTAAAATATCAAACAATTCACATTCTTTCCCAAATAACTCGCTTCCTCTATTAGGCATGCATAGACACCTATAACTCCTAGTCTATATATTATTTCATGGCAAAAAAAAAAACATCAAATATACTAAAAACAGTATATAACTAATTAAACAACGATTAAGGCTTTTGATTTCCATAATTCCCTAAGATCACTCGAAAAAACTGAAAAACTAAGAAAACAGTCGAGTAGGTTATACTACCTCACAAACCAATAAAAAAAGACATACCTCAAACCAGAAAATCAAGAAATAACCTCGCAATTGCTGGTTAGAAACTAGTAGCTACAAGAAACACATATGCTGAAAGAACCAGAGGAAAAAACATCATGGACCTATGATCAACTTATGTACTTACAAAACAGTACTTGGATGCATTTTATATCGAGATTACAGAAATATACTGACCTTAAAATCGTCGATCACCTAAACATTATTGATTTTTTGTGGTTCATGGTGGTTTTTGTTGGTCGTAGGGTTAGGTGGTTAGAAAGCGGCTTCAAATTTTCAAATCTTTAAAAGCTAGAAAGGGGGAAGAAAAACAAAAATTTCTCCTTATATAGTTGGTACACGTAGTGTGAGTATTAAAAAAATGTTAGGTATTAAGTGTGTTTTAAATAGTTGAGATGGGTATTAAGTAGTAATAAAAAGAAACTTGGATATTAGATAGCAGTATAATAATTGACTAATAACTTTAAATGCAATTTTCTTAAAATTATATATATATATATATATATATTCAAAACTAAAATTTTTTGGAAACTTTCAAATATCCATTTAAAATTAAAATTTAGTTTTCTTATTTTAATTATCTTTTCACCAAATAACATATAATTATTTTTTTAATTTTCTCAGTTTTTTTATCTATCTTTCTCGTTTATTGATAGTTTTTCTATTAATGAGTTGTGTCCAATTAAGTGGAACCTAACCAATTTTATCGGTAAAATCAATTAAACCAATAGAAACGACAAAACCGATTTGGAATATAATCAATAAAATCCGTAAAACTGATTAAACTGATTCAGAATCGAACTAAAAAAACCGTTAGAGGTGATTGTTTTTTTTAAAATTTATTTTCATACGTTATATTGTCAAAATTATTTAAAAATAATCTACTTAAAAAAGAAAACTAAAGCGTCGAATCCAAATTATAATCTCAACTTTAGTTATTATCAAATAATAATCGGGTTTAAGTTTTTTTTACTATACCAAAATCAAACCGAACCAAATCCAGACTGAACATGAACCGCATCCGAAACCACACCGTACCGATAGAACCCAACTGAAAATTTTGGTTTCCCGTCCGAGAAACGAAGACCGAAAGTTTAGCGATCCGATTTGGTTCCGTCAAAACTAAACCAAATTACACAATAACGGCCCTAATAAAGAATATTACTAAATAATATCCTTTTTTTGTATGAATACATAAAAAATATTACTAAATAATATCTTTTTTTTGTATGAATACATAAAAATATTACTAAATATTACCATTTACATTGTTTTTTATTTATGGGTTGTTGTTGTTTTTTTAGTATTCGTCTGTTTTTCTATTGCTTAGTTTATTTTTTTAAACTTTTTTAGTGTTTTTTTACATTTCCTTTAAAATATTTGTTTTAATTGATTTCTTTTCAATAATATTGTTAGCATATCCTAAATTTTAGGGCAAATTTGTCGCTGCTGGAATTAAATTAATTTGTTCCACTTAATGCTGACCTGTAATCAGTTGTGATGTAATCACTGTATTCGGTGGTTTTTTAATAGAAAAAACTGGAATCATACAATCGTGGTATGAAATAGTATTTGGATATTGTACTGAATGCGCTGGACCATGGGTTTTGCATGACAAATACGCGTCTAATGTATTTTATTTTTTTTAATCAAACCACCGATTTATTACTGAAATGATAGTCTTACAAACAACCAAGACTCAAAGAAAGAACTTTGAAAGAAAAGGGGCCTAAAGCCTTGATAAAACAATTTTTTAGCAATTCCCAAATTATATTCATGAACCCTAAATTGAGAAGCAAAAGCTCCACGACCTAATATTCTTCGAACGAAAATCATTCCTCATTACTGCATTAATGCTCTAAAACACCAGATACGAGCGAAAAAACTCTTCAATTCACTCGAAACAACTCCAATCATCGAAATCAGCAGCAAACAATCGTTGTCTAAACTCGATTCAGCACTCCAAAATTCCTTTTGCTCCATACAACGTCCCGAATTAGCTCATCCCAAAGATAGCTCCCACCATTTTAGATTATGCAACGAATCAGTTTCCCAACATACGCGTCTAATGTATAGTTTACCGTTATTCAAGTGAAATTTAGATCCTTATATATTGAATGATGATTATAATTTGATCGGTTTTTATAAAATTTAAAACAGAATCAACTATATTAACTTTCACTCAAAAGTCTTCTTCGTAAAGCTCAGAAACTCCATAACCAAATTTCTTCAGTTTCTTCATAGAGAGGGAGAGGAACTAGAGAGATAGAGAGTCCAAATTCGACCCCAAAACCAAAATCTCAATCCAAATCGAGAGTTTGATTACCCAACTTTCAATCAGAATTTTATTCCCAAATCTTCTTCAAAACCCTAGAAAAAAACCTAGAGCCTCCAAAGCTTCAATTCTGATAACCCACGAACGAAATTAATACACATACTCAGAGTACCTAGCTTCTAGATAAACCTCAACGACATGCAGAATTCCTTGCAAGGATCAAACACTAGAGTGAACTAAATCCCAGTCTTCTCTTTTCGATTCCAATCAGTTCTTCAATCTCCAGAGATCCCTCAATTTTGCAACATTATCGATCATCAATCTGCAAAAGAAGAACAAACACCAGCAAAATCAAAGAATTAAGGTGAACCAATATATCGTAGACCTATGTTCTCCAAAAATACAATTGAGAGAAGAGAGGTTGGGGCATTGAAATGTGAGAAGCATAACTTCCATTTGCATTTCAATGTCCATTTCATGAGCCAATCTACTGCATAATTTTGATCTCTCGAAACAAGAGATAAAGCCATAGAAGGCAGAATCAGATTTCTACATATGGGAATTAGAGTTCTAAGGTACCAAGGGTTTTAATTATTGTTCCTAATGTTTAATAAAGTTAAAAAATCTGTTTCAATATCTATATTTACCCAATTCTTTTCCTTGCAGGTCAAGAGCCCTTCCAATAGAGCTCTTGTTTCAGCTACCAAAAGAGTGAGCTTTCCAAACAGATTTGAAGATGCATGAACAATGATGCCATCGTGGTTCCTGAGGATCATAGCCCCACAGGAATCACCATTAGCAAGATAGGAGGTGCCGACATTCATTTTCATCCTGCCATTCACAGGAGGCAACCAGTTCAGATAAGTAATTTTTTTAATGTTTTTTTCTTGAGATATGCAACCTAAAGAAAGACCAGCATCACTGGCATTCAACCAGTGTTTGCTAGTAAGCACTTTAGAAATGTCTAGACCTAAAATAATTTTATTAATCATAATAGGGTACGGCTATATATACCCAATTCGGGTTTAAGTATACCCAATTTTGAGTATACCCAAAGGTGATCTAAGTATACCCAAATTTTGACAAAAATACCCTTTTCTAGGTATATAAGGTTTTTTTTTTTTACTAATCTTATCCACCTCATTTTTTCTCTTACACTCTCTAACTTCTCTCTAAAACCTTCAAGTTCTCTCTAATTTATCCGGCGAACTAAAATCCGGCGAACTAAAATCCGGCGAACTAAAATATAAAAACTTAGTCTTAGTATCAAAATTTAGGGTTATGGTTGAATTGGACAAAAAAATCAGAATTTTAAGGTGTTTGGAGGCCATTTTCCGGCCGAAATTCGACCGGAAAATGACCATTTACGAAGGCAGCGCGTACCGGTCGGTACAAGGGGGGGCGTACCGACCGGTACACCCCCTCTGTACCGGTCGGTACAGACCCTCTGTACCGATGGTACATGGGGTACGCACCGGCTGGTACGCCCCCCCTGTACCGACCGGTACACCCCCTCTGTACCTATGGTACAGAGTGTACCATAGGTACAGAGGGGGTGTACCGGTCGGTACGCCCCCCTGTACCGACCGGTACGCGCTGCCTTCGTAAATGGCCATTTTCCGGCCGTATTTCGGCCGAAAAATGGCTTCCAAACACCCTTAAATTATGATTTTTTTAGTAATTAAATTTTTAATTTTTTTTTAAAAAAACAAGTTTTGATTTTATGTTTTCATTAGAAGAAGTTTAAAAAAATTAAAAAGAGTTTGAATGTTCTTGAGGCAACTTTGAATGTTCAAGAACAATTTGAAAAATTTCACAAAATTGTAGTAATATGGGGTTTGATCTAGTAGAGAGTTGTGTTTTTTTGGGTATACATAACCAAATAGATTGTTTTGTGAATTGGGTGTATATAGGATATACTTAGTGTTTTTTTTTTTACTTAGTGGCAATTCGGATATTAAATGAAAGTTCAAGAGTTTTTTCGTCCTAAAAAAATCAAACAAAAGTCAACTGCATTTTTTGGGTATACTTAAACCCGAATTGGGTATATATAGCCATACCCATCATAATAATGGAGGTATACAAACTGATATCAATGCTTTATACTTCACATTATTTCTAATTTTTCATTTCAGCCAACATATTAAAGCTGGAATGCATTGGGTGATATGAATATTCTGGTTAGAGAACCAGAACCAATTATACACAACATGCTTAATTGTCATGTATCTTTCAACTTTAACATTAAACAGATAACTATAATGGCTCCATAAACTCCAATCGTAATGACAATTAACAAACAAATGATTTAGGTTTTCACTGTTATTACAAAATACACACTTTGATGCTAAATGAAAGTGTCTATATTGAATAACAGTGTCAATAGGTAATTATGCATAAGTCTCCAAAGTAAAAAAGAAAACTTCATGGGAGTTATATTTGACCAGATCTTCTTGTTGAAGGTAGAAGTGCATTTGTAAACTTCTCACAGAATTCCAAGTGGACTTAAAATTGAAGAGATGATCATGAGATAATATCCATATCATCTTATCATCATTATCATTATTGATTGGGTATTCAGTAATTTGCTCCTTTCTGCTTTCAAGTATAAAGTCCCAAGCATTATTCTTCCAAAAAAAAGTTAACCTTGGCCTCCAGAAACCACTTGTTTGTTGGCAAAAGGTAATCAAGAATGTGGGGCTGATCATGCCAATTCTCAGTCCAGAAGTCCATTCCGCCCCTGCCAAGAAGCCATTTAATATTTGTTTCAGCCTTTCCTTTGATACCAGTCAATCGTTTCCAGGTCAGAGAACTATTCCTTTTATAGTTAACTTTTAAAAGATGAACATCCCTATTATAAATAGCATGCATAAGTAGAGCCAAAATAGAATTTCTTTTTCTATAGGAGTACCAAATACTTTGAGAGTAAGTGGATTTAATATCAACCAATTTCCTGATATTCAATCCACCCTCAGCAAAGGGAAAACTAATTTTATCCCAAGATACCCAGTGAATACTTTTTTCATTTAAGTTTGTTCTCCAAAGAAATTTATTAATTTGTTTTTCCAATTTTTCTCATTACAGCATTAGGCAACATAGAACTTTGCGTCCAATAATATGTTATAGGCATAAGAATAGTATAAATTAGAGTTAATCTTCCCCCATAAGATAGCTGCTTTAAGTTCCATTCCATGATCTTTCCATTGATTTTATCTATTAAAGGATTAAAATTTTGTACATTGTTGTTATTGTGCAAGGTGATCCCAAGGTAACAAGTAGGCAGATTCTCAGTAGTGAATCCAGTAGAGTTCTCCAAGATGTTAATTCTGCACTGGTGCATATTTTTTTTGAGGTTATAACTTTTGTTTTATCTTTATTGATAGACTGACCTGAAACACTTTGATATTTATCTAGAAAAGAACTTAAGAGATCAATCGATTTACGCAGACTGATAGTGTAAATGATAATGTCATATGCAAAAGCAGTACAAGGAATAAGTATTTTTGACCTAGTATCATATAGCATAGAGCAATTAGAAATAAACAGATTTTGCAGACCCCTAATAAGGACTTCCTCACCAAGAATGAAGAGGCTTGGAGACAAGGGATCACCTTGCCTCAAACCTCTTTTAGACTTAAAGTACCCAAGAGCATTTCCATTAATAAGAATAGATAGATTCACATTACTAATCATGCTATAAATCAGACCCGTAAAATTTCTAAAAAAACCATAAAGAGTGAGGACTTTCATAATGAAGGGAAATGACATTCTATCAAACGCTTTTGACATGTCCAACTGCACCATAATATTGCCTTTACTAGGCTTCCTATTCAGATCAAAATCCATTTCTTTGGCAATGAGAATGATTTCATGAATTGACTTGTTCCTTACAAAAGCACCCTGATTTTTAGAAACAATATGAGGAAGAATATTAGAGAGTCTATTGTTAATAAGTCTAGAAACAATTCTATTTAGCATATTGCACAGACTTATTGGTCTATAGTTTCCTCAATTAATATGATTAGAATTCTTATTGATCGATTCTTTGAAACAACGCTTTAGCTAGGATTATATCGGATAAGTATTAATTTGTATTTGTATACATGTTTGTTCTTTTTCTGGTGACAAAAAGTGAAAGTTATAATGCAACCAAACTATATGTGCTGTTTGAAGGTTCTCATTTTTACATGAAATAAAGGTTTGTATTAGGCACATCATCTTCATTTAGAGCTGAGCTAATATTTAAGTATTTATCATTTCATATTTCATTTATTTTCTAGTTGGCATTAATTTTGTCGACTAATAATGAAGTAATTTCGTTTGATGTAATTGTGATGACGACATAGTTTATGAATAATCTAGAGGATTTTTAGGATCTAAAAATGATGCATACATTTTGTAATTCTTAATTTTGCTGAAATAAAGATCAATTTGTAGGTGAACTGAATAATGTGATTTTTCCATTAACCCTTTTAGCATTTTTCGAAAGCTTATGGTAATGTTAATTTTGTCAAAGCAATTTCGCTTATTGCAATTAAGGGTAATCACAAATAGTAGATATTTTTGTAATATATGGTTTTTAATTGCAAGTAATTATACTTTTGGAAATATGATGTTACTTTTAATATTGAGAATGAGCTATCAAATTGAGTTTTTTAATATTGATAATGAACTATCCAATTGAGTTTTTTAATATTGATAATGAGCTATCCAATTGAGTTTTTTTTACACGTAGCGATGATGTGATTGCCATGACGCGCAGATTAACTTTTAGGTTTCTACTATCATTTTTTGTATCAACCGTATTTGATCCGACAAGATCTATACCCTTGATTTGAGATGATATCAATAGTTAAAGTTTCATTTTATTCTTTTGAATTTTTGTATCTTTGTTATTGTTGATTTTCTTTTATTCTCTCTCTATTTCTACTTCTTTCTATTTTTATCTTTTTTTGTTACAATGAATTATTAAACTTGTTTTTTTCTTGTGATAAATTGATTATTTTGTAGACGTTATTTGCAAAGATGGCCTATTATACGTACCAAAATCTTGAATGCGGTGACCCTAATCGTCGTGATCAATGATATGAATCCATTATTGGTAGGTTGGATCCGATCTAAAAGACTAGTTTAATAATGCATTCATACTCCGAATTTTCTACGATAGAAGGTGAGAAGAAATATAAAGTTTGGATCTTCCCCCACAATGTCAATCTCCGATCTCCCCTAAGATGGGAAAATCCTTGCGATGTTCAAATAGGTGAAGTTTTTTTCTTCACTTATTTGTTTGGTTGGGGACTTTGACTTCTGCTAGATAATGATGTTATCATATTTTCTAAGTTACTCATCCATCCGAGCCACTTATCTCTCCGATATTGGTTTTAACTATTCTCTACTGTGATTTTGTCGAGGCTCTATGTCAAGTCATTTTCTTAAAATTGTTTGATGGCTTTTGTTGAATTTATCAGAGAGAGAAAATTTTCCATATTTACCGTTAAAATGTAATCATTTGATTATCTTGTTCACGATCGTACCAATCAAATTAAAGGCTGTGAGGATAGTTTCGTATTCGTCAATGGAGATTGGGCTTGTAAGAGTATGTTTACGCAAAAAATTATCAATTGCGTTTAACTTGCTACTCGTAAGTAATCATTATCTTGAATCTATTATTAGAGTCTTCTTGATTTTATTTTTACCAGTTTGTTTATGTTTTCAACTCATTTGACTAGGACTCCCATTGTCCTCAGTATTGACCAATTTATGCATGAAAGATGTTCCATATTGGTGAATAAAGCCAAATAATTTAACTATTCTTCTGTTTTTATCTTGATACTAAAGTTTTTTCCTGAGATTTAACTTATAGACCAATGAGGTTATAGGGAAGGGGGATTTTTGTTATCCAACTATTTTGTGGTGTAATGCGACTAAGACTTCTACCTTGAAGAGGTCCATAAATGGAATATTTTTTGAAAATCATTTTTCTCAAACGCGTCTTGGTTGCAGTTCGAATGCACTGCCTAATATATTACTTGTTATTTCTGGTGGACTAGTTGTGGTAAGTGGTACCCCTAAGGCGAGAGAAGGCAACGATAAAAAATATTTGTCTTCTCTTAAGAAACATAAACGTTTAGGTAATTTATAGTTTTTTTATTACTCGAAATGTAAATAAATTTGTTTTGAAATTTTGTAATTTTTAACTATGTAGCATATGAACAAGGTATTGATTCTATTTCCGTTACTTCTTCAGTACATGCTACAACTGTTTCTACCACCTCTTATTCTAAGGGACATGTATTTGTAACCTTAGAAGATAATTGTGTTTCTCTTGATGTTTTAAGCGTTAAAATTCTTACTCTATCTATGACTGATTCTTCTCTTATTAATGACCAAATGATTGTTGATGTTATTACCGAGCTTTATTGTTTAAAATCGATAGGTGATATTTTTTTGAACTCCAACATATGGTTTTTGGGCAAGGATGTTGTTGTCAAAGATAATTTTCTTGCTGATCAAGATCGTAACTTGAGTATTCGTAAAAAAAATTGAATGGCTTAACTTACTTTTACCATTGCTCCATTTATTTACATTTTAGTTGTTGTCTCGTAACGGATAGATGTTGTTACTTTAATTCAAGGTTTACGTTCGAATAATTCATGTTCCTTGGGTTTGGGAACCGTTTTTTCCATATTCTTTTGTTATTCCAAGTGACCGGATTCCTCAACCAATTATTCAATTTAGTGCTTTAGCTGCCTAAACGCATTTACTTACACATCTTTCTCCGTTGGTATTATCCAATTGTTATTTGAATTTTGGATTCAAGGTAATTGCTATATATTATTATATTGTGATTTTCATTATCATATTTCGAGGCTTATTTTCTACAATCTCTTTGCAACTCATCTTTAATGGATTGATGATGTGTTATCATGCGTAAATGAATTCTTTGGAGCGTCCTGTATTGAAGACTACTTTTGCTTCTAGTGTTGAGAGAGAAATATTTACAAAGTTGTTATCAGAAAGTGAATAAAGGGTGATATATTTATCCGTTCAGCTGAATATGAAGCTTCTCATTTAAAAGATAAGTCCATTGAGTTATCCTAATATAAAGAGGATATTTTGGCCCTATAAGCACAAAATTCTACTTTAGAGAGCACTTGGGTAAATCTACGTAAGATGATTATAAAAGCTAGAGCTGAAACTGGTGGTGTCACATCCCATTTAGGTTATTTACGCCGATAGTTTGATTCTACATCGGCCATGTATCTATCGTGCTAAATGAGCTTGATACTAAGTGTAAAGGAGCTTGATACTGAGTGTAAAGCTTAGTGTTGATTTTTATAAGTATAAATCATTTTTTATTTCATGTGCTCAAAAGTTTATCATAGAATTGCATTCAAGATTAGTATTGGATATCTAAGAACTTCACCATGATGTTAATCTTAATTTTATTTGGTATCATTTTCCCAAAACGTAGTGGCCAAAGACTATGATTTGGACCGATGAACCTTCTAGTTATGTTTCCCATTTATCAAAGTGGACTGAGGAAGGCAAACAAATTTGTGACGTGATTGAAAGGCTTGGGGATAATGATAGTGGGATCAGGTTAAAAATGGTAAAAGAAATGGTGCTAACAAGGAAGTGCCTCAAGGAGTTGACCTCTCGGTTTGTTGATTTTGTTATCTCTTGTTTTAGTCCTTATTTTTATGTATTTTAGACGATTTTTTATTTTTATTATTGCTATTATATTAGTATATGCTTTGTAAGACTTTTATCTTTTTTGCGACTACCCTTTTTAATTTTGGTGGACAGGTATTTATGTCTATAACACATCTTAGATTCTATATTTTTTTAATACTAACGGTCCATGTACAATAGGCCGAGAAAAGTTTTTTAATATATCATTGTTCTATACTTGGAGTGTTCTAGAATTTGCCAAGTATGTTCATGGTACATGACTCGCTAATAGGAATTTTCCCTTCTTTTTAAGCATATGTTAATTTTTGCTGTGGATTAAATCTTGGTTATCCGTATTTTTATTATTATCCTTCGCTAGAATCTGTGACACTTAATCATTGTTTTTATTACCCATAGTACGAAAACTGCGAGGTTTTTTTCTGGTGCTGTTAATTATATGTACAAAGCTTGAACTTTTTGAAGAAGTAAATTGCAGGCCTCCACCATATAATTCAAAAAAGAAGCTTAGTTTAGCTAGTAGTAGAAAGAATAAAAAGTCTCGTTCTGCTAAAATACCAACTATAATACTAAAATAAGATCCAGATTGACTTTTATTGGAAAAAAACCATCAAGGATTGCTCCTCAACTTTAAATGGTTCCAATAAGAAAGAGTCGACAGCTGACATGTGTGATGATGCTTGTTCTGGATGTCTAGGGAATCAGAGAGATAAAGATGATGGTGCAAAGAAAGTTTTCTTTGGTGGGGAACATTTTCTTGATACAATCTTAGACAAGACTCTACACAGTATGGTTTCTTTGTTTGCAACACTTTAAAAATACAAGTACATTGAGGAAGATCACTCTTATCTTGCCAAATATGTTTTGCAACCCTTATGATGACTCGTTTCTTCACTTTTTTTACGATGCTCCTATTCGATTAGGATTTGCAGCCACATGTAGTACAATTATTTTAATGTTTTTTCGTTTTGAATTCGAGGTCGAATTATTCCCAACCGTGGAAGGATGATGTAGCCAAAACTACAGACATACTGGTTTCTCGCTCAGGTATCAGAATTAAATCAAACAGGTGCTCAAATAGAATAAATTTCGAGGAGTCTATCAGATTTCAAAACGGTAAGACTTTGATAAATAAAAATTGAGATTATTTTCTCTAAGTCTTTAAGTATTTTTTTACTCTCGAACCTAAGGTTAGAGTTTTATATCTGTATTCTTTTGTTTCTTTTCTTGATTTCTTGTAGTCGTTGATATGGTAGAGTTCTATCAAGGGTTGTTTATCAAATAAATTGTTTGGTTAACTCTTTGGTGTATAAAAGGAGGAAATCCTCATAATCATTGGAACTATTTGATAATATAAATGTTTCGATTTGTTTGGATCCTCTATTTTTAAGAACAAAGGATGATTTTTCTTGGGTGGTGATTTGGTGGGTGACTATAGTAGGTGGAGGATGGGTAGTAGGTCATAACCTGAATTTATCAGGCTTCATGGTGGTTAACAGATGTAATAAACGCCCGACGAAGCATGGTGGAGTATTTATAGTATAAAAGATGGTGATGCAATAGAATGAAGAAAAGAAACAATGATAGACGGAACCCTAATCCAACGGTAATATGATAGATAAAACCTTATGTAGGGTTTCAAGACTGAAACTTTTTTTCAGTGATAAAAAATATATTATTTCAAAAAACTGATGAAAACTTAAGGGCTTTATATATGAGCTATTCAAAATCGTAAATTAGAATACAAATAAATAAAATAAATATCTTAAAATATAATCAAATCAAATCTTAATACAATTAGTTGATTTGAATAATATAAAATATTTAATATTTGAATAAATTAAAAAGATTTTTTTGTTTCGGCTTCTAAGCTACATCATCCTCTTTTGGTTGACAAGAATTCCTCATCGAATTTACAACATCATCATCATCAACAACCATTGTTTTTTAATTTTACAGTGGAATTATAATTTTGAGCATATGGAAAGAAAGATAAATTGTTCTCGAGTGTTCCTTATTCGAACTTACATTGTAGTCATCCAGTTGATGAAAAACTTTGGTTTTGAAAATAAATTCATAACCTGAGGTAACATCCCGATGTCCAGTTGGTGATAAAATTGGTTTTGAAAACCTCTCTATAGCCTAAGACTGCATCTCGATAAGCAAGTTTCTCATTGATCCAATAATTGGTAGTCAATTAAAACTCCTCCAGTAAATGGTCAATAAGATCGTCATCAAAACGCCTGGTAAGTCCCCATATACTCAAACGATCTTTGAGATCTTCATGACTATAGATGTTGTTCTCTCCTTTAGACCTTGAATCAGATAATCAGGCTTCAGAAACATAATTCCATATAGTAAGAACTGAGACTTTTATACAAAACTGATGCAGCGGAATGACGAAATGAAACAATGATAAATAAAACCCTAATCCAAAAGTAAAAAAAATAGATGAAAATATATATTATTTCAAAAAATTGATTAAAACTCAAAATATACGTGGTGGTTTTATATGAGAGCTCTTTAAAATACAAGGAAATAAAATACATATCTTAAACGGTATAAGTGTGAGTAAATTGGTTTCTTAGAACTCATCAGCTACATAATAAAATATTTTATTTATCATATATATATTAATTTATTTCATTCGTGTAAATTAATGCATTCAAATTAATTCAAATAAACGTATTAAAAAATATGCTAAAATGTAATATTTAACTGATTTTATAACGGTTCGACAGCATAATGACGAAATTTTGTGATGTCGTAAAACTATAACAACACAAATTTGTAAGGACGTAAATTTTTAAAATGTGACGTGATGAGACGTGCCATCACGATATACATTTCTACATATAAGCTAGAAATTTTACTATGTTTCTACTATTGTTTTAGATGGCATCTTATTGTATATTTTTGGATTTTCGGTTTATATATTTTATACCAAAATTGTCTAGATATTCAAATAGTTATCTATCAAAAAATATTGTGAGAAAAATAAAAAGAAATATAAATATTTTGTAACCGTCTAAGTATATTTATCTATTTAATAACATCCTAAATAGTTAAATATGGATAATATATAAAAAATATATTATCTAAAGAGTAGGTATATTTACCGGTTATGTTTCGAATATCTAAATTTATATAAATATTTGAACATTATATATTATTATTCTTTATTTTTTTATTCCACCTATAAAATAAAATAGAGATCCTATAAAATTTTGTTGTATTATTTTGTAATTTAATTTTTTTACAAAAAATTCTATATGGATTTGTCACATCAATACATTAGGTGTTGTAAATATCAATTTTTTTATTAAATATACATAGTCTTTATCTTAACCGATAAATATTTAGTGTTATAAAAAGTAGATAATTTTATATCTAAATGTTGATGGAGTAAAGTACTTTTGTGACCAAAAGTTCGAGTCCCACTACAAACACTTTTTTAGTTTGAACCTGTCAACTTGTGTGATTTATCTTCTGGTGTTGGTTTGCAGACTATTATATCACACCGAGAGTTTATCTTGTGCGCATTGTTGAGCAGCGGCGGTGGATCCCTCCGAAAAAATAAATAGTTTTTATCTTAACCGATGAATATTTATTATTATGAAAGAATAGATAATTTTTATATCCAAGCGTGAAATAACTTGAGATGCTCTTTCAGATACTGCTTTATAATTTTCTTGTTTTTCAATTTTATGTAAAAAAAAGAGAATTACATTTTTATAAAAGATTACTTGAATTATTTGATATTCTAAAAGTTTGAAGTATAAAAAGTTTAAGGGTATATATCAAATTTATAGATTAGTAATTTAGCATATCTAAGTTTTCTATCCGGTCTTGGAGTATGCCATCGAAGATAAAGCAACTCGATGAGTTAATGTGAAAAAAGATAATAGTTCTTGAAGGGATTTAACACTAATGTAAAAACTCTTACTAAAGAAACAATGATTATATCAATGCCTACCAACCTACCTCAGGCCAAATAGTTCAGGTTTCGATTTCATACATGTATTCTTATGTTTAGAAAACAGAAATGTCATTTTCTATGTAACCACTATCATGTTCATCGTTAGCCACAAAATAATAAAATTATCAACAAACTATACTTATACTTGGTATTGGAAAACAATTCATTCCATGGTTAAACAGAAAAAGCCAGCAGAACCAAAATAATGAAACTGTTGAAAAACTTCAAACTTGGAAATCCCGTTACAGTCTTCTACATTCACAAGTCCCCCATGATCCAAGCTGAGGAAAAAGAAACGTAAACTAAAATAAAAAGAGGCATTAGTCATTACATAGTTTTTATAAAGCTTCCTTCTCATCTTTTAGCCATGTTGCACATGTTTTTGGTGAGATCAAAGTTTCCACATGACTGATTTGATTGAAACCATTAAATACATAGAATCCCGGATGAGTCTTGAGAGATTTTGTTTGAGCATCAAAGGATACCAAATCACTCATCATGTATCTATATAGGATTTCACCCTCTCCCGTCAAACACAATGGATAAATAAAACTGTAAACAGAATCTGAAAACTCTAGAGTAGTAAAATATGTCCAAGAGAACTTCAAACGTATTCCTTCACCATCCATATAGTGAAAGCATGACGACTACTAGATAAACAAAGACAACCATCCAAAACACTTAGACGAACACTGTGTCCACAAAGATTAGGAACATGGCTTATACTAAAACTCTCTTCAGCTAACCCAAAAGACACTATCACAGGGGTAGTTAAAGTGTCCATGTTCTCTATAAAACGCCAATAAATAACATCATTCAAACAAATCCCAAAGTGATCCCCACAAAAATATTTATGAAAGTGTTTGGCATCTAAAAAGCTTCTCCAAATACTTCTCAAAGAAAATATGTTAATCATAGCATCACCGTTGTTCTCAAAGTGCTGCTAAAAAGGGTGACAACTAAAAGCTTATAATCCTTCGTGGTCGAATTCATAGTAATGTACTTGGGAATATTGGTGTAAGAGCAGGTACATCTCTAAACTAGTTAGTACATGGATTGTATATATGAAAGTTATCCTACTCAGAAGAACAGAAACATAGGAGACCGTTAACAGATCCTAAAATTGTAGCCCGTGGAGGACGCATAAAAAAAATGGCAATTCAAACCTTTGAAATTCCGGTAGACCATCAAAACTCCATAATTGAAGTTTGTTTTTATAACACAACTCCATGATTCTATAGAATTTTATAGTATGATGCTCGTTTAAATTGCAACTTTGCAAAATCAGCGTAAGAAATTAGAGAAAACCATGATTTAGATACTGACCTGAATCGCACCAGTGATTTAACTGGTAACCTATACAGTACCTCTGTCAAGATATCGTCCGGTAGATAAATCGCCATTGCTATAACTTTCTCTCCAAAACCCATCGAGAGAATAAAAGACTCTATGGACTAACTTATCAAGTTATTTCAAAAGAATTGAATTTGTGGGCTAAATGTAAATTTTCTTAAAACTGAGGGCCTGTAACCAATAGAATAAGAAAAGTTAGACTATAAAAAGAAAATATATAGACTTACATTCTGACCATAAAAATAAAAATATTTTTAAATATTAAGATAGAATCGTAATTTTAGTTAGTCTGGTAGTCGTATAAGATTATTCCAAAGTGTCAAGCGAAAATTCAAACTATTGTGTGCCTAGTGTTTTGGTAAAAATGTTTGTATGCTGAAACTTAGTGTACATCTCAGATGCGCAAAGAACCTCGTCAAGTATCGTATCCCTTAGAAAATGACAATTTACCTCAATATGCTTTGAACGCTCATGGAACACAGGATTGTGGGCAAAATATAAAATCGATTGATTATCACAGAAAAATTACATAGCCCCTGAGTGTGAGACCCCGAAATTCTTGAGCAAACCGTGCAATCACTTTTATTCACAAGTCAGTCTTGCCATAAACCGGTACTATGCTTCAAAGGAAGACAATGCAACAACACCTTATTCATTAGTCTTCAAAAAACAATGGAATCACCCCAAAGCACCATCCAACCACTCACACTGCACCGAGTCTTAGGACATCCAGCCCAATCATAATTACACCAGCCTGTCAGAGTGAGATTGCAACTACTCGACAAAAGAATTCCATGACCTGTTCTCCATTTCAGATAACGAACAACTCGTAATGTAGCCTTCTAGTGATCCTCATGTAGTTTATGCAAAAACTGAGATAAAATATGTACCAAAAAACAGATATAGAAACTGAGTAGCGTTGACTCGATCTTGCCGAGCTAGTGGTTTTCCTCCATCACAAATGGTGCAGGCTTGCTGCCAAGTAAACCTATCTCTAAAATAGTGTCCAAAATATATTTACGTTGGCAAAGAATTATAACTGGGGGACTCCGTGCTACTTCGACTCCAAAAATATATTTGAGATGACCTAAGTCCTTCATATGAAAGCAAGTGTTCAAGTATATTTTTAAACTCCACCAATGCACCGGGGTCATTTCCAGATAGAATAAAATCATCAACGTACACCAATACATGCATACAAAAACCACTTGTGGAATGAGAGAATAAAGAATAATGTGAATATGACTGAACAAACTCATACTTCTTCAGTGCAACCACTAACTTAGAAAACCAACACCGAGGTGTCTACTTCAGGCCATATAAAAATTTGCGAAGACGACAGACCTGAATAAACACCCTCGGGAAGAATAAACGTCGGCAAATCACAACGGAATTAACATCGATGGATATGTTGATGGCGGAAAGAACGTCGCCTAATCACATTGGAGTAAACATTGCTCGATATTCAACATATTTTGCTTAGTCCCATATTGCTTCGAACTTTGGCTCTGATACCATGTGAAGATGGATCTGATACCACGTTAAGAGAATTGTGAATGTGATATATGTATGGAATAAATGACGGTAGGATCTGAAGATGTTAAGTATGAAAATATCGTTCAATGAATAATCCAAAAACACAAAGGAAACATTTGAAATGTTTAGTGAATATATCTCTCATATCTCGACATATCACAATTACAGTGTATATATATAATGTGGCGGAAAGTAAAACCTAACACATATACACACTAATCTTAAACAACCCATATACATTAGATTTACAGTTTAGTTTGTTGTTCCATTTTCTCTTTGGCGTGATTCGGTCTGGGATACTTGTTTTAGTTATTTTTTTAATAATATTTTTTGGTATATCCTAAATTTTAGTGTGTAATATATATGTTTTTTGAAAATAAAATTTTAAAGTGAAAAAGTTAATAAATGATGTGGGTTATAAATGTGACTTTTTGTTAATAATTTAAGATTTTCACATTCTTGGTGGCCAATTTTTTTATTCACTTCAGCTATATAATGTTTTAGCAAGCTATTATGGGATATCATTGCTTATATGGGGGTAAATTTACATTTCGGAAAAAAAAATTGTGTTCCGAATTGTTTGTTGTTTTGTTTCACATGTTATAAATGCAAATATATGACTATTTTTATCTTTAAATTTAGGAGTTAATAAATTATTTGATTAAACAAGAATATATTTAAATATGAAAAAACTATAATTTTTTCAGTTGGTTCTCAAAACAAAATATGGTAAAACATACTAAAAAATTTCACATCACTTAAGTAATTGTAATTAATTTAATTTTTTTTACTTGAAATAGAGTCGGACTAAAATCATTCAAAATGCATCTATCCTTATCCAATTTTAAGTTCACCCATAACTCGTATAAACCCATCTTTTTTTGGACCAAAATACCATTTTTCTAGTATTTAAGGTGTTTTTTTTCATTTTAACCTCTATCCACCTACAATTATGTTTCAAGAACAAAAAACATCATTCATCTTTACATTCTCTTTATAATTTAGATAGATGTTAGGTAAGTTTTTGATAATTTAGATTGCTTGATATGTGAATTTTATAGGTTATATTTTAGGTTTCAAACTGAGGGACGAATTTATGGATTTAGGGTAGACTAAGGAAGGGTTTTTTGCTGGTTTTTGGTTATTTTCTCGTCGGAATCGGCTAGAAAATGGCCAACAACGATGGTGCAGACCATTATGCATAGATGATCCACAAAGCCCACACCATCTGTGTTGTGCACAATAAGTGTTGTGCACTTCGCATCTATAGTGTTAGTGTTTTTCATTTTTACAAAAAAAACTAATTTTTTTATAATAATCGTTCCAAAACATACTGATTTTTTTTAATCAATATATTAACATAGTTCATTTAATTATTTATTTAGTTACTACTATTTTTAAAGAAAATTTGGAATATATTTGAAGAAAAAGTTTGAAAATGTTGATAAAAAAAGTTCGAATGTTGAAGAACCACTAAACAACTGGTACGAACAACACAAATGGTAGAAAAAATAAGTTTAATCTAGTAATTGAAAGTGTTTTTTATAGTCGGGGTTAGTAATTAGATTGATTTTGAAATTGGGTGAGAATACATTTTATTTTTATTTCATTAAAAATAGTTCCGTAATTAAATCAAACTAAAAGGTAAATTTGGTATCGAAAAAGTTAGAGCTTGGTCAAAAATATTTATAATGAAATATTGAAAAAGTCAGAGCTTGGTTTTGGGTGATTTTAGACATACCCAAATCGAGTCTAAGTTTACCCAAAAAATGTTTTTACTCAAGTTTGACTTTTTTATAATGTAATTACCCTCTAACTTTCATTTAATTACAAAACTGCCATTAACGATGAAAAAACACTAAATGTATCATATATTCATCAAAATCACAAATAAAATATTTTACTAACTTCACCTGAAAACCACTTTGATTTAGTAGATCAAAACTCATATTGCTACAATTTTCCGAAGTTCTTCAAAATCTGCTTGAAAATTCAAACTCGGCTCAAGAACATTCAAACTCTCTTTAATTTTTTTTAAACTTCTTGTAACAAAATACAAAATTAAACATGAATCAACCAGAACTAGGAATTAACATTGAGGAGTTACTATCACCGGAGGTGAAGAAGGAGCTTATCTCGTTGGGGAAGAGGTTCAGTCACCGGAAATGTAACAACGTTCATGTTTTTTTTACAAAAAAAATCGGATCCGGACGTTACGCACCACCGGTTCTTGTGCCTATGCACTGGTGGTGCTGGTGGTGTATGACCACAAAACACTCGGTCTTGTGAACCATTGGTTTAAACTTTTATTCCACTACTTTTAGTGATTTTTTTTTTATTTACTTACTTTGATTTGTGTTTTAGAAACTTGAGTTCTATAGATTTTTTAGTTTTTGTTTACTTACTTACTTAGTTTGATTTGTTTTTTTTAAATTAGTTTTACATACACTGATGATATGGATGGAGACAGTGAAGATTTGCTCGAGCATTAAAAAAACTAAACTCATGAAATCAGTCTCGTTATTAAACAAACAATACTTTTGATCACCACAAGAGTAGGTAATAGTGTAGCTACCCGTAACCAGATCATTCCATCTACCTTCAACATAGTGTTGAAGAGTCTTAAAGTTTTCAAACTTGCTCAAATGAACGATTGAGGTCTGCTTAGAATATTTGAAAATACACAGTTTTGACTTAGACATCTAGTTCACTGCAATGATAAACAAAATTCGACTAGGTGAGAGAGAAGTTTGAAATCACATTAAACGCGCGAGACGTATAAAATTATGCATCAACGAATCACGTGATTTATAATTGCAGTGTAAATTGCGTGTATGTTCTAAGCGTAACAATTAAACGTAACTCGCATCATATGCGACATTAAAAGAAGAAAAGCATCACGTGCACGCGAGATGATTCGGGCAGTGATATGAGTCACGAATACCTCGCGTCATGGTCAATGGGTAATGTAAAAAATGATTTTAACGCGATTCATGTATGTCATGGTTATATAAAGCAAGGTATATAAATTCCAGCACCTGCATTTAGAATCGCATCGTCTCCAACATAAAAACATGTTTACCCATATACGCTATGACAGTATAAACAAGTTCAACAAAGCTAGAAAATAACTCAAAAACTATTAAACTTGGAATCAAATACATTCACAATCGCTGGAACTTATATAACTAAGAATAAGTTGAATAAAACATTTGTTAAGGTAATCAAAAATTTTAATACATAAATAAATTTTTAAACGTTAATATACACCTTCAACAATAAAAACACCTTCAACTAGTCAATAACATCCAGCTTACAAAGACCTTCAACAAGCAAAATAACAATATAGAAAATATTACGTGTAAATGGTTTCAAGAAGAATTAATTTTAAAGAATTAGGTATTCTAACTGGTTTCATGGGAGGTATAAAATACTAGAGAGGTTTTTGACAACTTTGAATATAATTTAAAATAGTAGGGTAGGTTGTACTAATACGAATTCAAAATTTAAATTTTGGTTGGAAAATAGTTTGTGCCAAATTTTGATTGTAAATAAGGGATAATCTAAAAAATGGGTATTGAAAATGAATTAGTTTGGTGAGATGGGTATTTAATATGCATAGAAAATAGTTTTGGTACTAGATGATAATAAGTTTGGTTACTTAGTGTGACATTTCGCTATAAAAAATGTTTCCTTACTATATGTATTTATAGAATTAGTGTAAGGTTTTATTAATTAAATTAAAATTTTAATTAATGTATTTAAAAAATAATAATATATAATGTTTATTAAAATTTAAAGTTTTAATAAAAATAGGACTGATATTAATATTTTTATTAATTAAAATTTAAACATAATTATTATTTTAGATTTTAATAAAATTTATTATAATTTACTTGAGAAAAATTTATAATCATTATTCTAATGAGGTTTATTACTAAAGTTTTAATTTTTTTAAAATGATCCCAATATTTATTATGTGCATTTTTAATTTATTCATTATTATAAACTTTTAGGAAAATAAATTTAGATTTAATTATTTTTATAAATGACATGTTTTATAAATTTCTAAATTATAATTGGAATAAATAAAATAAAAAACAATTAAAATTCACTATTTCACGTTAAATTAATTCAAAATAGATAAAAGATTAGAAAATAAAGATATGAATTTTAAAAAAAATTGAAAACCTGAATAATAAATGTTAGATAAATAGTATAAAAAAAATACTAAAAAAGTAAATAAAAACAAAATTAATATGTTAAAAAAATTTGAAAAGAATTAATACCAAAAATACAAAAACAATTATTAGTTAAAAATGAGTTATTATAGCTATAACATAAGTTTAGTAACTTACACTCAAAATTGGAAAAACATAATCAAAATTGGAAAAACATACCTATGCCGGTATCCGTCATTAAATGGGTTGGTTATTAAATAATAAATGTAAATCTTCCCATTGATTATCGTCATTAGAAATGAGGCTAGACTATAGTGAGGACATTTATGATTATAATGACACCTCCAAAACACAAAATATTATCCAAAATGAAACCCCCTATATATATAAAGGGGTCTCACCCTTAGTAGTTAGAATAGCTCGTGTCGATCCCTTTTTATAATTTGTTTCTCTCTTGTGTCTAGGGGTTGGGGAGAAAGCTAGCTGTACAGCAATGGCGATTTATGTACCAGATTATATCTCAAGGGAGGTGCTGTCTAGGTTACCCGTTAAGTCTCTCTTGCGGTTCAGGTCAGTGTCTAAATCATGGCTTTCTCTAATTTCTTGCACTGATTTTGCGGAGTTGCAATTTAAGCGAGCCTCTTCCGATCCTAAAATCATCGAGTTGTGCGGGAGGAACACACTTAAATCAATAAGTTTTGATGGTCTACCTGAATCTCATATCTTCGCATTGCCATTTTTTAATGGGTCCTCAAGGGGTAGAATTTTAGGCTCTGTTAACGGCATGCTATGTGTCTGTTCTCGTGAGTATGATAGCTTTCATATATACAATCCCTGTACTAACCTGCACATAGACATACCTGCTCTTATATATCCCCAACATTCGCAAGTTCATTTCTACGGATTTGGGTATGATTCCACCACCGACGATTACAAACTTTTAATTGTCACCCTTCTTCCCGAAGAGCCATCGGAGAACAGCGGTAATGCTATGATTAGCCTTTTTTCTTTGAGAAGAGGTACATGGAGAAGCTTCTTAGAAGCCAATGCTATGATTAGCCTTTTTTATTTGAGAAGAGGTCAATGGAGAGGCTTCTTAGAAGACAATTACCTTCCTAACTATTTGGATGGGGATCGCTGTGGGACTTGTTTGAATGATGGTATTCATTGGAGTTTTATAGAGGGCACTGACAGTGGAACTCGCCTCGTGATAGTGTGTTTTGGATTAGTTGAAGAGAGTTTTAGTATAATCCATGTTCCTGATCTTTGTCAAATAGGTTTTAATCTATATGTTTTTAATAGTTGCCATCTAAGTGTTTTGGATGGTTGTCTTTGTTTATCTATTAAACCTTCCCCTCCTTTATATGCTAGTCTTTATCCCCTCATTACATGGATGATGAAGGAATACGGTGTATATTCGTCTTGGACAGAATTAGTCAGCACTGAGTTTTCTCATAATGTTTACAATTATATTCGGCCATTAAGTTCCACAGGAGGAGGAGGTGAAATCTTATATCAATACAATTGCTGTAATTTGGCATCTTTTGATACTCGAACCAAGACTTTCAAGATTCATCCTGGACATAATAATAATATGTGCAGTGTAAATCCAACGGTTCATGTGGAAAGTTTGATCTCACCAAATGCCTTAAAATTAGACATGAGGAGCGAGGAGGAAGCTGTTTAATAATGTCCTTTGACATCAGCTTGGATGACAAGACTGTAGCGGTGGCTTTACAAGTTTCAAGTTTCCTTTTGCATCAGCTTGGATGAGAACATTGGTTTATTTTGTATAAATACAATTTGCTGATCATATCATTTTTTATTATTTCGTGGAGTTTCATGCTTGTTTTATGCTTAATTCGATAATGATGAACATGACAGTGTTTTTGGATATTTAGTTTTTTTTTGTTAACATAACAAAATAATGTCCTCTTTTCTTTAACCTCTCTAGAGAAACCCTAAAATTGGGCACCAAATTGGCTAACCTTTCTAGAGAAACTCTAAGACTGGGCACCAAATACTAAACGTGATAGTGTTTGTTTACGGGTGCTTGGGTTAATAGGTATTTCTAGCATATCTTTGTTTGGTCAGCAGAGTTATCACTATGAATTAACCCGTTTCATTCCTTACTCTAAATTCTATTGGTTTAAAGATATAATTCTCTTAGTTTCTTAGGACGAAATAAAATAAAATAAATTTTGATAAGATCAATTTAAAAGTTACACTTGATACGAAAAAGAAAAGTAATAGTGCATAATCAAAGTTAGAATTTTATATCAACCGTGTTACAAAATAACTATCGGTAACCAAAAGTAACATGTGTTTTTATGGTAGTAGATGTACCGTCTTCATATAATATAATTTCATATAATATAATTTTGGATTGATCACACCAGAACATATACATGCTATAATATCTACCGTACTAAGATACCTTATAAATTCTAAAGTAGTCATAATAAGGGGAAATAAAGAAATAAGTAGGGAATATTATGCAACATCTTTATCTTTCATGCATAACAATCAGAATAAAAGGGTCATCTTGGAGGTAGTAAATGACCCCAAAGAATGACCTCGACTATTTCAATCGGGGGAAAAGATGAAAGAAGTCATCTTGGAGCAAAAAAAAGTCACGAAGATTGATAGCAATATACCAACTGATCTCAAGTATAAATTTATATTTTTTTAAAATAATTTAAATATTTTTCTTGAAGTACACAAGTTCGTTTTCATGGATGCTTTGGCTGGATATAATCAAATCCAAATGAAATAAAATGATTAAGAATACATGACATTTATCACCAAAAAGGGGCTACATTACTACAAAGTAATGTCATTTGGATTAAAAAAATGCCAAAATTTTTTATTAAATGTTGGTTAAAAAAATATTTGCAATAGCGATAGATAGAGATATACTTGCATATACTTATGACATGTTGATGACAAGACTATATGAGAAATACCACATGGTAGACCTAATCGAAACATTCGACAAACTCAGACCTGTGTATCTCAAGCTAAATCCTAAAAAATCACACTTGGGGTTCAGTCATGCAAATTAATAGGATACATGGTAAGCGAGAAAATAATCAAAGTAGATAAAACCCAACTCATAAATCTAGCAATGATGGGTGAAACTAAGAATGTAAAATAATTATAAATCTTAATAAGAAGATTAGTTGTCTTAAACAGATTTCTTTGGCGATCTTCAGACAAATGTCAACTATTTTTACAAACTTTGAAAGGAGCATGAAAGTCTAGTGGACTTTAGAATGCGGGGAGGCATTCAACAAAATCAAAAAATTATTGGTATCACTAGAGACATTAATGAAGTCGAAGCAATAAGAAAACTTGTAGCCTTATCTAGCAATATAATATTACGCATTCAATTTAGTCCTAATTAGGAAGGGAGAAAGGAAATCTAAATCCGCATATTATGTAAGTAAATCTTTACTATCAACAGAAACTAGATATTTATAATGAGAAAAATTAGTTCTAACATTGATCGTAGCGGCTACAAAGATGAGATCATATTTTCAAGCACACATTATAATTGTATCCCCTATTTCCTCCTAAAGAATGTACTACAAAAGCCTAACGTCTCAGGAAGATTGACTAAATAGTTAGTAAAAGTAGGGGATTACGGTATCACATTCGAACCTAGAAAAACAATATAAGCCTAAGCTTTAGCTGACTTCATGGCAATATTCCAATCTGAAAGACCAATAGCCATAAATGACGATTTAAAAAATACATTAAATGTTAGAACCAATGAGGGTGAAATAAAAATTAAGGAACATGGAAATGGATACAGCTTCTCTCCTCATATCGTGATATTATAAAACAATCTATTCAGTTCGGATTTTCAGTATCAAACAATGTCACGTAATATGAGACTACTATTGTAGGACTTCTTTTAGCAAAAATATGCGGAGAAAAAAGACAATATTCTTAACTGATTCTCAAGTAATAGTTAGTCAAATGACAGGTCATGCCAAAGAAAAAAAGGATAACATTATCCAATATTTAAATGAGCTACAAAGTCTTGCTTCTCAATTCGAACATATCAAATTCAAACAAATACCAAAGGCACAAAATGCAAGTCTTACCGCATTGGCTTCTTTGGCCTGCATATCATCAACACCACGCGTATTAGTACATGGAAAACCATCAATCACTTGACCAAATAGCTTTCTTCAAAAATTACGACCAAAGAGTAATGATAATAGAAAGGGAAGAAAAGGAGGAGGATTGGCGAACCCTAATAAAATATTATCTTACGCAAGGCATACTACCCTAAGATAAGTAAGAAGTACAGATAATAATAATAATAATATCCTAAAGGTATGTAAGAACAACGGACACGTTGCACAAAAAAGTACAATCATAACCCTTTTACAGATGTTTAAGCGCGGACGAGGAACTTTCGAAATGTAAAATTTACATAATGGAGAAATAGATGCTCACTACAAAGATAAAGCTCTAATAAAAAAATGATGCTACAAGGCTATGATTGACCAATAATTATAAATGATGCAAGTAAGAAAGTAATGACATGCAATAGATATCAAAGGTTCACAAATTTAATCCAAGTCTTAACAATATTACTCAATTCCATAACAAAAGACATTTCATTTGACTTCATGGGCTATGGACATCATGGGCCCATTCGTGATGACTTCAGGAGGAAAAAAATATTTATTTTTCATTTCAGACTACTTCTCTAAGTGGTTGGAAACAAAAACAATACAACAAATAACAAAAATAAATGTAATTTCATTTCTAAAGTCAAGTATATGTTGCAGGTACGGTACTCTGAGAGTTATCTTCATCGATAATGAAACACAGTTCCAAAATGATCTTGTTACGTAATAATGTGTAGAGAATGTAATTGCGAAAAAAAAAGCTTCGCCATTTCATCTTCAAAAAACCGGCAAGTAAGAGTAAGTAACAGAATGATAATCAAAGGCATCAAGAAGAAGTTGGATTAAGCATCAGAAATTTGGTCGGATGCCGTACGTGACATTCTATGGTAACATCGAACGACATCAAGAATTTCCACAAAAGAAAAACCATTTTTCGTGGTATATGATATGGAGGCGGTTGTACTAATATAAATAATTGTGCCATTTTACAGGGTTATAACGAAAAAACAATTATCAATTCATACAATCGACCAAAGCACTACAAGACATTCATGATATATATATATATATATATATATATATATATATATATATATATATATATATATTCTAGAGTTCATTTTAGGAGGTTCGGACCACGGGACAAAGTAATGAGAAGATCTTCTAAAACACTATTTGGAGTCTTTGAGTGAAAAAGGTCATTTCTGAGGCTAAACTTTCTATTATATGAGATCATGATGTGATTTTGCATTCTCGATGCAACAAAGACAGTGGAGTTTTTTTTAGTTTATGTATCGTCTGTTATGAAGTTAATCCTCCATGTTGATGATGGGCTTGGTACCTTAACTTATAATGAAGCTAGTGATAGAACTACTATTGAGATTTCCAGAAATGCTAAAGTTCTCATATGTGAGCCTACAAGGTGAATAATGCCCCATATAGTGAAGCTATTGATCAACAAGTTAATTTGGAGGAAGATGTTGATGACTTCCTATAATATGTCATTACTTATTCAGTAATGAAATAAATCTCTTTATTACCATATTGATGACATTTACAAGGTATATGAATGCGTACTTCCAATAACGACCTTTGGCAGTTCAATTTCTAGTGGTATCACTAAATTGTATCTGAACGTTCCATGTCTTTCAAGTCACTTTCAACTTGAGCTTTTGCTTCCTCTTATAATTTATTTTCTCTTAGTCGGAGTCTAGAGGTAATGATTCAATTTGTTATGGTGGCCAGCCAGAGGCCATTACACATTCATATTTCTTATTGAGAGCTCGAAAATTGTAATTTAAACTTGGGATTTGACTTAATATTTTTCCATTTTTTGTTTTCTTATTCATGAGTTTTATTTTTTTATTTACACCTTATCAAAAATAACTTGACCATGTTTCATCAAGCCAAGGTTAATCCTTACACTTATCTGTTAGACCTTCCGGCCATTCTTTACGGCGCTTCCGTACCTATATAAGGATAAGCTTGTTCAAACATTGTTATTGAATATAAAATTAAGAGAGGAAAACATGTGCATGCAGATTTTGAGGCTATCTATGAGAGGAAAATGTTACTACGCACATTCCCAAATGATGTTTTGAAGAATAAATCTCTTGCAGTTTTACAGTATAGAGAAGATATGATAACTATTATAACCAAAGTTACTACTTCTAAATCTTTGAGGTTGGATTTTTA
This sequence comes from Limnanthes douglasii subsp. nivea, assembly GCA_036936605.1. NCBI lineage: Eukaryota > Viridiplantae > Streptophyta > Magnoliopsida > Brassicales > Limnanthaceae > Limnanthes > Limnanthes douglasii. The sequence continues at coordinate 139,413,267 of JAUPFV010000004.1, read as the reverse complement.
AAATATGGTTTTGGATGTTGAAGCCTCAACTAGAGTTGCTAACTTAAAGCTGCATGAGAAATTAGATGCCAAAGTGAAAATTAAGGGTGCCAAGTCCAAAGTACGGGATAAATTGAATGCCATGACAACTAAGCATAATCTCCATGTCTCGGGATTGTATCATGATTACGCCCTGCACAAGGCTGATAACATATTTCACGATGATATAAGTTGTTTACAACTTTAGTATTTAAAACCACATTGTTTTATTTAATTTATTTTAATACATTTTGTAGGCTACAGTCAGCCTCCACTACTAATCTATGTACGATAATTTTCGGAAGTGAAACTTGATCCGTAAACAGACTAGAGTACGTGAGAGGGTGATGGGTACTATTATCGCCCCTTTTATCAATTCTCTCTCCCGTTTTCATACCAACATCCACCTAATCGAGGTGTTTCTCGAATGTTGGCATAATGAGAAATCTTCTTTCTATTTTTAGTTCAACGAGATGACTATAACACTCGACGACGTCTATGTTATACTGACTTTCCCATTGAAGGTATTTATTTCAAATTTTTTCATTTTCTGATGAGATGGATAAGTTAAGAGTGTATGGTAGAATGCTTATATATGCCATGCTGTCACCTTAGGTGTGGGAATAGTCTTACTTTCCAATGTTTGTGGGATATCTTTTATGATAGAGACAGTGTAATGACACTAGGGCTACCGATAAGCTACATGATCATGCTACCCATGCTTATATATTATACATGTTATGAACTACTATATATGCCAACAAAACTGATAACGGTATTTTGCTTAATTTTCTACAGTTCGTCAACTAGTACTAGACGATGGATAAATTTAACTGAGGTAAGTTGGTTTTAACAAAACTGTACCACGCTCTTGGCTAGATTTTTATACACGACACTAGTGGTATATGAAATTTTACTAGGTTGTTCGAAGCTTTAATGTTTTTATAACTTTAGGTCGTTTAGGTATCCACTGGACATCATTTTGGCTATATCCTCACTGCACATCTACCATCATACTCTGTAAAATGTTAGCGCCTCTGAAAGTGTTTGTGCTAATATTAGACATACCCTAGCTATGTCTGGCGTACTCAATGTAAATTTCATTATGTTTTATTAGTTTATACTAAATTTCATTTACATATACTAAATATAATATAAAATAAATTTCAAAACTTCTTAAGATCATGTTTCTTTCATACATTTTTATATGAGGTGTACGGTCGTTTCAATGGGCCATTTCCATCAAGAATACTTTGAAGTTGTTCGATATAGTCATATACGTACTACTACGATCAAGAAAATATGTAAAAAACTAGCGATGGATTTTTATGGGATCTCAGGTGATCCATTCAAGAGTGGGACAAATGGTACAGATCCGATATACCCTGTTTGGCTTAGGAGTAACCTATGGTATACATCGGCCAACCCGACCTTGATAGGTTCCGATACATATATTGGAGAAAACCTTGTAGTAGACACTCACGATGCTGCAAATGAAGTATTAGATCAGATATGCACATTTCAGTCATGTATTAATACGATTACGACGGAGGAAAAGTTCAATACATTAGAGATGTGTGTCCGTTTCTTTCATAGTTTGTGTTTTTTATTACATGATTGATTTTTTTTGTTTATGATGATTATATGATCCGTGTTTATGAATTGACGATGATTTTTCTAGTCTTACGATGCTTGTTTATGAGTACTATGATGTTTCATTATGAATATTGTTTTACGATTGAAATTAGTATATATTAGTGTGCGAATAAAAAAATTGACATCCAATATATGTACTCTAAATCATACGGAACAAAACAACATAATGTTTTGACCCAAACATATAACCTATTTTAAAACCTAGGGTCCAAAGTTTACTTTGGTTCACACAAAATATGCAAAAGTATTCCTTTATGTCGCAAGTGTTGTACGAAAAACACGATTTTGTTAATTTTTCAGTGCCAAAACGTTTGTCGTTGGTCGCATAAGTCTTGCCATATTTTTATTATTTGTTGCAGATCTTATAGAAAATACATGGTTCTGTTATTTTTTCAGTGTAAAATTGTTTGCCCATGGTCACATATAATGTGAATGTTTTTTTTAATTTCATGTTTTTATGCAAATAACGGTATTATATATTTGTCATGTTCAAACAATTATACATTAATCATAAATAAATATAAAATCAAACTTCTATAGAAAATACAATAATACATCTCAAAACAAAAGGATAATAACTTAACGTTTAACAACAAAAGTACATCATGCAATACAACTAATTAGTCAAAGTCATATCCGAGGATAAAATCAACAGGTGAGAAATTAGTTATCACATTTGGTTGATCAGTATGATGATTCTTCAAATAAGTTATCATGTATCTTGTAATGAAATCAATAATTTTCAATTGCCACCCGTAGAAGGCTTCTTGCCTACTTCGTAGGACAAGTCGAACACCCGAAACATTGGTTCAGATTTTGAAAAATTTTACATTGCAGAAACTTCAACACGAATGCAAGGAGGTGGATATAGAACTCATAGATTTTCGTAGTTTTAGTACATCCTACACAACACTTCATAAAAAAACATCGATGGTCGCATCCGACCTTTTACAATGAACACACTTGACGGCTTGAAGTGAGTCGTTGTCTTCATTAACGGCCTATTCCATACCTAAGATATTTCAAGTTTTTTATAATTTAGAATGGTTGTTAGATAGATTAATACGACATGATTCAGTAGCTATATAAAGAAAAACTAAAATGGGCGGGATTCTTTAGTTGGCGGGAATTCTAAGTTGGCGGGAAATTTAAATAAGCGGGGAAATCAAATGAAAACGGTAATAAGTATTACGTAGGAATTTGGATATTACATCATTAAGTATTAAAATAATAAGTTAAAGCGAATGTTTTTTTAAATATTACATGATATAATCTTACAAAAAAAATTAAAAACTCAATCAAACGTCATTATTGATGAGGTGGGTAAATATTGGCTCTTCTTTAAGCTTCACCGTCATGGCCGTCATAATCTGAGTATATTTTTTGAATCTATCATAGTATGGATGCGCCTATTGACTCGCTTCCTCGATGTCACGAGCACTCCTTTGCAGAATATAATCGTGACAAACTTCCATCCAGATTAGTCATTATCTATACAATTAAATATGTTAATTAGTGAGAGTAAAAACCTAAAAAATTATATAAATCATAATGTAATCAAATTAATAACCTTACATTTACGAAGTGGTCAGAATGTATGAAATCAATACCAATATCGATAATATTTGACGAACTAACAAGTGGACTCCCACGTATTGGTCGATAAGTTAAAACCTATTTAAGAGATATGATATATTAGACATTGATATTGGGAAATATCATCCAATAACTAGTAATTGGATTACTTTTGAACCAACCTAACCTACGTACTATATCATTCAAAGCATCGGATGAACCATACATATCCAACCATAAGCACGATGGACTAATTCTGACAACAAATCGCGTCTAACAAGTTCCCAACTGTCATCATTACTGCATATTACTATCGATACGATATGATAATCGTGTTGTTCATCTGAAATAACATATATCAAGCTAGTAATAGAAGGATATAAAAATACCGGAATGCACTTTATATACTTTTATAACTTTCTTTTGTTAATAGGGCCGACCTATATATAGGCATGTTAGCACTCACGGTTTGTTCAAGGCCATATTCCCATGAACTAGGGTTCCGTTTAGTCGATCGATCCATACTCGCTTTTGACCTACCTTTATCTCTAACGGGTTTCTACGCTCTTAGGTGTATATGGTTTTGGACTTGAATAGCTACATAACCATATTGATAATATGGTATTGTTGTTTAGAGGCGTAATTATGTATGGAACTATCTATAATGGATAGGTTTTTTAGTGGAGCATCTTCATGCGTAGTGGCAACTCTATGAACAATATCTAATATTCTCCAAAATATATCTAAATCTTCCATTTATATGTATCTACATTCTCTTTCTATTACATCTATCAATGGATTTGTATTATATGGTTCAGTATAAAACTTAATTAGCTTGAAATATTCGAGAATCCCAAAATATTGCTTCTTTAAGAACTTGTGAACTTTATCCCAAAATAGTTCAAAATTACATGGTAAAACATTAAGGGATGCGTGAGCACTCTCACACCTAAAAAATAAATAAATAAATTACAAAATTAATTATTTGTAATAAAAAAATAAATATTGATAATGAAATGCGGGCTTACCATTTTTTTGTTCTATTGCCATAGTGTTTGATTCGTTGTTCGATGATTAAAAAATTAATCACCTTATTAATATTCTTTACATTTTGGGTAGCTGAAAAATAATTCACATAATGATGCTAAATATTTTTCAAAAACTTCTACCGTGTTTGTTTCGACAACGAAGTTATAAAACTTCATAAATTCTTCGAAGCCTCGTCGGGAATCAACTTTCCAACTGTCCTAAGAATGTTTTTATTTATACATTTCATAACAAGTTAGTTACGCCCGAAAATATATTTTTGATAGCTCGCATGAATGTGAACTATCGATCCATCAAAATAACGGTAGGAAATGCACACATATTATTCATCATCACACCTCGTAGAACACTTAAATCCTATGTATAGTTTTTTATATTCTCCCCACTCATAAACACATAAGCGACAATAAATGTAAGTGATGTAGAAGTTACTCCAACAAGCTCGAGCAATGAAATTTATACCTAGTCGTTTTGTATGTAAAATCCATAAGTAGTACATATAAGAATGTACGCAACAAGTTAATACTTGTAGAATCGGAAAAAATAAAATCAGTGATCGCGTCCGATGTATCGCTTCTTCTCTCCCATGTGTTGTAATTAGGTTCCCTCAATTTGACCAACAAATATTGCATTTGAGTTTGATAACAATAAACAACATCACGATGTTTTTTACAAAAGTTGTAGATTGTGTGCATTTTGGAAACATTCTCCGGGTTTTTCATATTCAAACCAACATATATCTCCCTATGACGTGGCCCAATGTAAGACAACTTAAAGACAAATTACGCACTAGTTGCTCTTCATCTTCCTATAATCTACAAGTTTATGAATGACCCTCTAAGCAAACAAAAGGTTCGTGATTGGGTTTCCTGTTTCTAACAGACAATCACCATTGTAGAGTTAATACGTCAATCGAATGCGCTCTTAATTCGAATGGACAAATACATATTTTTTTTTTGTATTTTCGTTTTTTCAAAGTTTTTGGTTTAGTTTTTTATTTATAAATACAGTACCTCTCGCATTGGAACTTTACCCTAGCATTTCTTCCTCATCTCTTATCGTCATATATAGTAAAAATGATGACGAATTTTATTTCATCACGTTCTCTGATAACTGATTGAATTCTAAAGTTTAAATCTACAATAATTTTTATAACTATTTTATTAAACACAAAGGATTGTTTCAATATATTCGTGTACATGAATAAAACCAATGACTAGTTACTGATGAGTCTGAATACTGCATGCTCCCCGGACAAGGACAGATCGGTCCAAGCTCTCCGGACCGGACAGATCACTTCGAACACTTAGCCCAAAGGACTGTTCGAACTATGACGAAATTACTAAAAAAACCTAAACACTACTTGACTAAGCTACTTGCTCTCCTACTTAGAGCTCATGGGTCTTTGAACATGACCCGGGTCCATTTAACATGACCCGAAAGCCCATAAGGGCCCATACATGAGGGTATAAATACCCAACCACCTGCATTAAGTGTGGGTAATGAGAATTAACTGCTACCAGCCAGCTTAATTATCTCTCTACTCTCTACACTAAAAATAAAACACTCACATACTACTATTAAACACCAAACAAATTACAAGCCTACCCTCAGGCGATAATTATCATCACCAAATTGGCGACCACAGTTGGAGAAGAAGGTGCCTGAATCAAGCATTCAAAACGAGCTAAGAAAGTCTGTCCGAATGAATCCGGACAATCCAGAAGTACTACCAGCTCTGCTCGAAGTGGTGGGAGAGAACGATGAGTACACTATCGAAGAGCGTGATAGGCTAAAGGGTGAAATAGAAGCTCTGAGGGCCGAAAAGGCTAAGATGGGCATGAAAGAAAAGTCCAAAGCATCAATTGCTCATCACACCGACAACCCCAGAGAGCATGAGTCTTCAAAGACTTATGTGAGCACCAAAACTACTCATGCCAGCTCCAAAAAGTCTCACCGGTCTAAGCCAGTGGAGATTCTGACTCAAGTTCAGAATCTTCTGATAGCTCTTCGGACAGTGAAGGAGTTGAAAAATCTTTATCCTCTAGCAGCAATGAGGGTCGAACTAGAAAGAAGCAAAAGCAGGTCAAAAATTATTCAAGAAAAAGGGATAGACATGGAAGGATGAAGAGGCATATTGGAAAAGGATCATCTCATAGCCGGAGGCATGTGGACCGGATGCTGATGGATCCTTTCGCTTTTCACGATGAACCAGGTATCTTTGCAACTCCCAATGAGGATACTGTGTTCAGTCGTGGAAGAAATTGGAGGCAATCTCCATTATCTTCTAAAATTTTGTCCGGGAACCTCCCTAAGAGGTTTGACAGCACCAAAATAGAAAAGTACGATAGCAGTACTGATCCGGACAACCATTTGGAACAATTTAAAAACTTCATGATGAACATTGACGACGATGATAAACTACTTTGTAGGGAATTCTCCCAATCATTTACGGGAGTGCTCTAAAATGGTACAACAGCCTGACTCAGGGTTGTATTAAAGATTTCGACACTTTTTGGGTAGCCTTTCGAAGGCAGTTTGTAGGGAGTAAAGAGCTAAAGGGCAATGGAGACACAATAATCCATTGTGCCCATGAACCAAATGAGTCCTTGAAAGAATATATAAGCCGTTTTGTGAACACCAAAAATGGGTTGGCTGATTGCTTCGAACAGGTAGCAATAGCATCCATAAGACAAGGCTTGAACCCTGGAAACTTGGCTGACTCAGTGACCAGAAAGAAGGCCATGACTTGGGGAGGGTTGCTGAATCAGGTTGGAAAACAAATTAATGTTGATGAAACGAAGAAAACCAGGGTGCACAGGCAGGTCAAGTCTACCCCGGTGGCACCAAATCCCAATCAGAATCAGTCCGGGAACAAAGCAAGAGAGACCAGACAGGGGCATAGTAGGGCAAAAGCTCAGTCTCAGCCAGCTGCTCCTGCTCAGAGTCATCAATCCAGAAACAAGAGAGGGACATGGGTCCAACCGGAGTGGTTCGCAGAATTAAAAGAAAGTGTGGCCACCATTTTTGATAAAACAAAGGATGAGGTGCATTATCGGAGACCAGCCACATTGCAGTCTCCCAGGGAACATCACAACAACGTTTTTTTCCAATATCACAATGATATTGGTCATACCACTGATGACTGCATAGCATTGAAACAAGAAGTTCAGAACTTGATTGAGAGGGGAAAACTGGGAGCTTACGTCAAAAGAAGAGGAGGCAACAAGCCAGACAACACTCACTAGGTTGGTCCAAGTAATGCAGCTCCGAAGGGAGCCATGGTTATAATTGAGAGGTTTGATGTGGAATCTGAGTACTTGGATCCTGATCCAACTCGAAACAGAGTGGGTACAATTGAGGAATGTTCTAGGTCGGTCTCCGGACTCATTGAGTTTTTTGAGTCACTTACAATTTTCGGAGGGGACACTATGACAGCTCCTACAGCTTCTTCGAGGAAGAGGCACGTTCATACTTTAGCCTCCCAGCTAGAAAGAGGCATGACTTCCTATCAGTCACAAAATTCATTCCCCTTCATTGTTTTTTATGAAGATGATTTAAGAAATATTGCTGGCCCTCATGAGGATGCTGTTGTCATAGGAGTATCTATTGGGGGTAACGACATAAGATGAATTCTGGTGGATACCTGAAGCTCAACCAATATCCTTTTCCTAACCACATACAAGAAAATGAAAAATCCAGCTGTAATTCAGAGTTCGGACAGATCAATTGTGGGCTTTACAGGCAGCTCAGCAGATGTGATCGGAGAGTTCGAAGAGGAAGTTCTATTGGGCAAGGGCCCTTTCAAGAAAATGGTCAGAATACTCTTTATTTTGGTGGATTCTCCCACTTGCTATAATGCTATTCTAGGGAGGTCTTGGATCTCTAGGATGCATGCAGTTGCTTCGACAGTCTACCAGTTCTTGAAATATACTGTTCAGGGACAGGTTGGAGTCGTCCGGAGCAGTCAAAAGATTGCAAGAGAATGTTATGCTACTGCTCTGGCACCCCGGACGTTGGGGGCAGTTCGCATCAATGGGCAATAGAAGTTTGAGGGGCTTTCTAGGGGTGAGGGTGAAATTGATGACCCCAGAGAGACCCCTGGAGTGTTGATACCGGTCGAAGAGGTAGAGACACACTGTTTGGAAGAAGGAAGAAGTGTTAAGATAGGCTCCAAAATGCCACCCGATCTGAAAAATGAAATGTTAAAGTTTTTGAAGAATCATCAGCACATTTTTGCTTGGTGCAATGTTGATGTTACTGGGGTTCCAGCAGAAGTGATATCACATCACCTATCCGTCCGAAGAGACATATCACCAGTGGTTCAGAAGAGAAGAGCTTTTTCTAAGGAAAAGGCTGAAGTCATTGTGCAAGAGGTTGACAGGCTCACAAAGATGGGGCACATCAAGGAGTCTCAGTATCCTTTGTGGACTGCCAATCCGGTTCTGGTAAAGAAGAAAAATGACAAGTGGCGCATGTGCATTGACTTCACAGACCTCAATAGAGCTTTACCAAAAGATTTGTATCCGGTCCCCCGGATTGATCAGTTGGTAGACTCCACCTCTGGGAACAAGTTGCTTTCCTTTATGGATGCCTTCTCCGGATACAATCAAATTCAAGTGGATCCGAAGGATCAAGAGCATACCACATTTGTCACTGACAGAGGTCTAAATTGCTATAAGGTAATGCTGTTTGGGTTGAAAAATGCTGGGGCTACTTATCAGAGGTTAGTAAACAAGGCTTTTGCTGATCAGATTGGAAGAAATATAGAATTATACATCAATAACATGATGGTGAAGAGTGTGGACGAGCAGTTGCACTTGTCTGATCTCCAAGAAACTTTTGCCAATTTGGTAAAAGTAAATTTAAAATTAAACCCAGAAAAATGTGTGTTCGGAGTAAAGTCCGGAAAGTTTCTAGGCTATATTATAAGTGAGCATGAGATACAGCCCGATCCGGACCAGCTCAATGCTCTATTCCAGATGGAGCCACCTAGAAATATTAAAGAAGTACAGCGGTTAACGGGGAGATTTGCTGCCTTAAACAGATTTATCTCGAGGTCTTCGGACAGGTGTGCCCCCTTCTTTCAAACCTTGAAGGGTGCAAAGGGATTCGATTGGACCCCACAATGTGATGAAGCTTTCAATGAGATCAGGAAGCACCTGTCCTCCCCCAAAACTTTATTTAAGCCAGTTGATGGGGAGACACTCTTCGTATATTTGGCAGTTTCAAGTTGTGCCATCAGTGCTGTATTGGTGAGGGAGGTCGATGGTCATCCCCATCCAGTGTACTACATCAGCAAAAGTTTAGTAGATGCAGAAAGGCGTTACTTGAAACTCGAAAAATTAGCATTAGCCCCGGTGATAGCTACCAGGAAGATGAGGCCTTATTTCCAGGCTCATCCCATCATCGTCCGAACTTCTTTTCCCCTAAAGAATGTCCTCCAAAAGGCAGACATTTCAAGCAGGATGACTAAGTGGTCAGTAGAGTTAGGGGACTTCGACATAGACTTTGCTCCTCGAACAGCAGTCAAGGCCCAAGCTGTGGCTGACTTCTTGGTTGAATTCAACTCTGACAGGGATTCAGAGCAAACTGATGATATAAAAGATAAAAAGGTATGGGTCGTCTGAACATATGGTGGATCTAGCGCTATGGGGTGTGGTGCAGGGGTGTATTTAACTTCTCCATATGGAGACAAAATGTACCAGGCTATTTGTTTTGCTTTCAGAGTATCTAACAATGAGTCTGAATACGAAGTAACTATAGCTGGTTTAAAGTTAGCCTACATTTGTGGGGCTAAGAGGGTTAGGCTACTAAGTGACTCTTAGCTTCTTATTCACCACGCTCAAGGCCAGTCTGAGGCTAAAAAGGAGCAGCCTGTGAAATATTTACTCCTCCTTAAGAATGAAGCACTCAAGTTTAAAGGTGTTGTTTATGAGCACATTCCCCGGGCAGAAAATGAGCTAGCAGACTCATTAGCAACCTTAGCATATACAGAGTCATATCCATGGATCCATGTGCTGGAAAGCCCCTCCATTCAACTTAGTAAGGGTAAAGAAGAGGAAATTTTTGAAGTGCAAGTGAAACAACCTCAAGACTGGAGGTTTCCTCTCCTGCAATATCTCTCCGATGGTGTCGTGCCTCCAGATAAGTAACTAGCCAGAACATTAAAACACAAGGCTCGTGGTTTCATCATATTGAGAGAAGTGTTGTATAAAAAATCTTATAGTAAACCTCTCCTGCGATGTTTGGGGGATGAGGAATCTCAAGTAGTCCTCTCCGAATTGTATGATGGTGAGGGATCAGCCCATTGTGGATTCAGAGCTTTAACAACAAGAGTTTTACTGTCCGGTTACTATTGGCCATCTATCATGAAAGATGTGAAGGAATTGGTAAGAAGGTGTGACGCATGCCAGAGGTACAGCAATGAAATTCATGTCCCAACCATTCCTTTAGAGTCAATTTCTGAGCCTATTCCTTTTGCTCGATGTGGGTTGGATTTAGTAGGGCCTCTCCCTGTGGCGTCTGGAGGACGCAAAACTATAATTGTGGCCATAGACTACTTCTCGAAGTGGATTGAAGCAGCCCCTCTAGCAGGGACAACATCAAAAGCTGTTATAAAATTTATTTTATCCAACATCTGTTGCAGATTTGGTGTCGCACAAAAGATAACAACAGACAATGGGCCACAGTTCGACAATAGGGAAATGGAGAGCTTCTGTGCCTCAAGGGGTATACAACATTGCTTCTCTTCGCCTTTCCACCAACAAGCAAATGGGCAAGTTGAAGTGGCTAATAGAACTATACTGTCTGGTTTAAGAAGAATTTGGAAGGGGCTGATGGGAAGTGGCCTAGTTATTTACAAGAAGTCTTGTGGGCCTACCAGACAACACCTGGGGCTGCAACACAAGAGTCACCCTTTGCTTTGGTCTATGGGATGGATGCAGTAGCTCCCATAGAAGCAACCCTCCCGTCATTTCGTGTTCACAACTTCTCTGAACATGCTAACGAGGTGGCAATCAGAGGTCAACTTGATTTAATAGAAGAAAGACGAGTTAAAGCTCACCTTAGAGTTGCACACTATCAGGGCTTGATGAGAAGCAGGTTTGCGTCCAAAGTTAAAAGAAGAGATTTTCAACCAGGGGACAAAGTATTAAGGAAATTCTTCTTACACACTAAAGAAAAGCTGTTCGGAAAGTTGGCCCGAACTTGGGAAGGTCCGTACATGGTTGTTGAAAGAATTAAACCTGGAACATATTGGTTGGAGGACAAAGATGGAAGGGTTTTGACTCATCCTTGGAATATCGAGCATCTCCGGGTGTACTTGGAGTAGTATTTGTAAAATATTTACTTGTTTAAACATCCATGTAAATATTTGGGGGCATACTCTTTCCTCCCTGGTGGCACGGGGAGGTTTTAATGAGGTGTCCGGGCTTTTGAATAAAATTTGATGCCTTCTTAAAAAATTTCCAAGTGTTTTAAGTTTTGTCCTTTATCACACTATCCGGATTGAAATAACTAAGGGCTATTTAAACTCTAGCCGGAGAACTTAAACACTCTCACTATGAAATAACTAAAGGTTATTTAAACTCTAGCAAAGAAGATGAGAATTGCATGAAACAAAGATATTCATTAAAATAACTTAAAGTGCCTTGGCCTTCCAAGGACTTTTCAAATTGTCAAAAACAGAACAGAAAACCTATCCGGTCAGTTGCCGGACACGATTACAAAAAAGAATGCCTTGGCCTTCCAAGGACTTTAGTTTGGATAACTAAGTAAAACCTGAATCATGAATTAAGGCTGAGCCTTAGAAGATGGCTCACCTTCATCTGTCTTTTCCTTCCCTTTGAAATCACTCTTCTCTTCGCCAGGTTTCTCCCCAGTGTGTTCTTCGTCATCTGAGGAATCACTAGAGTATCCATACCTGTCGCCTTCAGCCATCGTATGATACAGGAGGTCTTCAGGCTCAACATGAAGCCATAAATCCCCCAGGTTCTTCTTCGGAAACTTCTCATGGAAGAGTAGGACCATGTCAGACTTCACCTTGGCATACATCTCCTCCTGAGTGTCGATCACATTATTGGCATAAGCATCGATCTTGGCTTGAATCTTATCCTCCTGCTCCTTTAGCAAAGTCACTTTCTCCTCGGCAGCCTTAGACACTGTATTCTCAAGAGCGATTTTATCATTGGTCAGGTTGGTGATGATTTGATCCTTAGCTTTAGATTCTCCCTTTGAGGTGGCAAGGTCTTTCTCCAGACCGGACAGCTTCTCCCAGAGCTCTCTAATGGTGTCCTCTAAAGTGGAGACGTTTGTGGTGCTTGCCTCTTGCTTTCTCTTCAACTCCTCGTTTTCCTCCTTTAAAATGTCAGCATTGGAAGTGGCAGTGCGAAGGTCATCAGACAGCCTCTCTTTGTCAGACTTGAGATCTTTGATGATATCGGTCTGGTTTCGGACTTGTTTCTCCAACACAAGTACAGGCTGATCGTTGCTTAACAAAGAGTGGGCTATGAGATCCCTTTCACTAGAAACGATAAAAGTCTTACCATTAAAAGTGACCGTGTTGGAGTTGTTTGGAGGAAGGTAAGGCCCGACAAAGTCATCTCTGGGAAGATTGAGGAAGTATTCACCAAGCTCACCAAGACTGGTGATGTCTACTCCATCAATATTGATAACTCCCCCCTCAACCTCATCGGTATGAAAGTCACCCGGAATCTCCTCGGCATGCGTTGGGTCAGTAGGATCAGCTTGGAGAGAAGGATCCGGAGCCCGGAGAGAAAGCTCGTCTCCCTTAGAAGTCCTTTTCTTCTTGACCTCCCGGTTTGTGCTTTCGCTTCCCTGTTTACGATTTCTCTTGGAAGCCCTTGGAGGTTTTGGAAGGTTCGCTTCTTGCTTTTCAGTCTCTTGCTCCACCACTTCCAAGAGAGCATCATCGATTTGGCTCTGCGCTGGCCCCTCCGGGTCTATTGGAGCATCCTTCTCTGCATCAGTAGGGTTAGCACCACCCACCACCTTCTTGCCTTTCTTCTTCTTGCCTTTCATTTTGCTCGGGGCTTTGGCCCGGCCTGGCAGGAAGAGTGTCCCATCTGGTTCATGGGTCCTCTTAAGCACAACATCCGGAGGAGGCTGAGTGGTGAGCTCCTCCCAAGTCAAGTCTCTCCGACCTGTGGTGTTCCACAAGTGAGACCTTGCCAAGTTGCCACTGGTAAAAGCAGCATGGAATCGGTTCCCCCACTTCTCCGCAGCCCAAGCATTGATCTTGGAGCAAGTAGCCTGCCCGGATTTCTGATAGTCACTGAACTCCTTGGGCAGTACTGCCAAGGCAAAAGTGAGACCCATTAGTTCGAACTACTTTAAAAAAAAGATACAAAAGAATAAAGTGGAAGACTTACAATCACTCCTCCACCTGCTTCTGAGAAGGCTTGGGTTCTCTCCAGACTTGATTTTTCTTCCATTCTCCCAAGCACCACTAACGAATAGGAACTGGGTCCTCCAATTCCTCTCCGCCTCCAACAAATCATCAACAGCCTTGAAGTCATCCCCCATATTGAAATGGTAAAAGGGGATGTTGGGGTTTCTGCACAGACTGGCCACAGCAGCAAACTCCTCTATTGGCAGAGGAATCTCGGAGAGCCTTGAGGCCATGATACATGCCATGAGGGTATACCAGGCGTTGGGGCGCAGCTGGCTCGGACAGAGTTTTATCAGATGGAAGTATCTGACAATCTCTGGGTCTAAAGGGAGTCTGAGTCCCCAGTTGAATAGCTCCGTGAACATGACAACTTCGCTCAGTTTGCAGTCCATATGAGTCTCCGGGTGTATGGGGATCCTGATCTTCACATTCTACGGTATTCCCCATTTTGTACGCATCCGGCCCAGCTCAGCTGTGTGGATGAATGTGTAGTTGATTTTCTGCAGGGCGAGGAGATAATTAACGCTGACCTTGTGAAAAAAGGCCCCACTCTTCCCTCGAGGCTCTCCGGCAGATCTGGATGCCTCAAATACAATTTTTCTTTGCCTTTGTCCTTCTTGGCAACTATTGCACTACTAGTCTGACCGGAGGGCTCAGACTCAAATGAAGCCTCTTCAACAGAGTCCTCCATAACTTCCTCCATAATTGTTGAAGGGATTTCAGCAGCAGTAGTGGGGGGAGGGTTCAAACTTGACTCAGCCTTGTCTCCGGACTGCTGGGCCTCTGTGTTCTTTTGGCTTCTGGCCTCCGGTAGTGTATCCGGAGCAGGTGCTTCTCTTTGAAGACTTGGACTGGTGCCCTCCGGACCGAACAGTCTGTCCTTGGGGGCTCTAATAGGCACCTCTGACCCGGTGCTACTGTCTTTTGCCCCAGACTTTGAGGGAGTGTTTTTAGACCTTTGGCCTCTAACAAACCGGCCTTTCCTCCTATCGACTAGCTTCTCAGGGGAGTGCTCTGTATCCGACCCCATAGCTATGAAGGGTGAGGGTTTTTTTAGGCTAGTAGTTGTTACTCTTGAATCGACAGTAGGCTCCGATTCCTGAACTGAGGAACCAGAGATAATGGGGGAAAGGTTGGTTTGAAATAGTTTTCTAGGCTTAGTGCCTTTAGAAGAAGAAGAGCCTTGATCTGACTCTGTGGCAGAGGTGATTGGTCTATCGACAGGCGAAGTGGGTAACCCTACCGCAATTCGTCTTTCTATTTCGACTTTTTGAGCCTTCTCTAACTCAGAAAGGTTGAGCCTCCCGCCTTTGACCAGAGCGTTCCTCCCTGTAAACATAAACTATCGAACAAAGTTTTTGCTTTTGAGAGAGAGAGCTTTGGGAAATTTTGCAGAGTAAATGTGAAAGAGATGGTAAAACAGTAGAAAGTGAGTTTGTATTTATAGTAAATCTGAAAAAATAAGTTGATTCCTAGGAGAATTCGAAAAGATTGGTAATGATTAAAGACGGCGCTGATGTCATCACCTTTAATTAAGAGGTTGCTTTTCGAAGAAGGTGGGTTCGAAATTCAAGGTGAAAAAACGGCTGAAGCAACCAATCAGAGAGCGACACCTGTCCCACGAACTCTGGCAAAAACCGTTTTGAATTCGTGAAGCTTTATCAGTCCGGATAAACCCATAGCCCAAATTGACAGACCTGTCCGGATTAAAACTACCCCTGATGTCGGATTGTTTTTCAGGTTTTTGACAAGAGTATTTGCACAAACACCTAAAAAAGGGGCTCCTGATGAGTCCGAATACTGCATGCTCCCCGGAGAAGGACAGATCGATCCAAGCTCTCTGGACCGGACAGATCACTTCGAACACTTAGCCCAAAGGACTGTTCGAACTATAACAAAATTACTAAAAACCTAAACAATACTTGACTAAGCTACTTGCTCTCCTACTTAGAGCTCATGGGTCTTTAAACATGACCCGGGTCCATTTAACATGACCCGAAAGCCCATAAGGGCCCAAACATGAGGGTATAAATACCCAACCACCTGCATTAAGTGTGGGTAATGAGAATTAACTGCTACCAGCCAGCTTAATTATCTCTCTACTCTCTACACTAAAAATAAAACACTCACATACTACTATTAAACACCAAACAAATTACAAGCCTACCCTCAGGCGATAATTATCATCACCAGTTACAACGAAACCTATAGAAAATGTGATTACAAAACGTGATATTAGAATTGAAATTCATAAATAATTGGTTAAATAAAAGATAATCAATAATTAATTGGTTAATTGGTTAATATAATTAAAACATAATTAATTATAGTGATTTGTAACGATAAATACCAAAGAAAACAATATTTATTCAAAAACCCAATCATTAGATTTAATTAGATAGAATGCCAAAAGTATATCATATTTATCTAGACCCACCAATTAAATTTTTCGATACTATAATACTCTTAATAGACAAAACCCCTTTATACCTAACAATTAACCTTATTTTCCTTTTATTTATGTCAAACCTTAGACCAGTTTTATGTAATATTGTTACGAGCCACGTCCATCTTAAATCGTCATTTTCTCGAGTTCATTTCCTTTTTAGGTCGTCATCTTGTCATATCAATATCATTTTGTCATCATCTTATCAAGTCCACCTTCTTCTCCAGTCCATCTTTTTCTCTAGTTGTCACAGAAACTGAAGAATAATATGGATTATAGAGGCGTTCTTGGTCGAGGACGACACGTTCCGTTTTGGGTCAAAACTGGTGAAGCTAACAACCAACGATATAAAGGCCATTTTTGGTCTCAAGAAAGACACAGAGGAAATAACTTTAACAAAATCTGTAGTATTTTTCAGCAGATATGTAGACAGGGCAGAGAATGATTCAAGGATGATGAGAACATACTTCATGGGTGAAACGTCATGGAATATAGGACAGACAAATACGAAAACCCTATCGAACAAAATTATGAAGGTACCTTTAAATATAGTTTATGTTATAACTCGGATACTCAGGTGCACTAATATAGCACGTCGTGCTGTTTTTTCCACGCAGGTATAACCAAAGTCATCAGCCAAAGAGAGCATGAATTGTAGGACGTTGCTCGACCATATTCTAGTCAGTATCTGGATATTTAATGGGTTTAATTGTGTTTTATTTTATCGAAGAACTTAACAGAATAAACGACTATAACTGGTCCAGATCAACACTATTGAAGCTTCTCCACCCGATCACGGTTTGTGTTGCCGAGGGAAAACCCAATAGAGTTATCTGGTGCATCACACTTATATTCGTAAGATTATTTTTTCTTATTTAAATATCAGTTAACATAAATTGCGTGATCATAATAATTTTCTGCATGCAGCCCTTCGACATGGAGCATGTAACAATTGGGCCAGACCTCGCAAAGCCAAACATGCTCACAACGATCTTCAAATGATGGGGATTGAATTCCAAACCATCGACCTTGGAGATGGTTAAAACGCCAGATAAGCTGCGATGTGATGAAGTATGAAATAAATATGTATATACAACAACTCTCAGACTCTAGTTGCATACAACTCCCAGAGTCTACTTACAAACGACTCATCCAAACAGTTTCCAAACAACTCTCTGTATCCATTTACAAACAATTCGTATTATTTCTAAAACACAACTCGCAATTATTTTGCTAACATTAACCTCCCATGTTGTAGTATTATAAATAATTCGCAGTATTTGTTTATGGTATAAAACAACTCACGTTCATGTATTAAATTTGATGGTCTTCCCCTAGTAGGTTGTGGAGGCTGTCATATGTTTGATAGAGGCTGAAACAGCAGCATTTGGAGGAGTATAAGGAAATAGAGATCCACATGCTGCACCGGTTTTACTGGAAGAAAGACCGAGGAAAATGAAGAAAAGCGCAGCCCCAAAAATAAGGAAAAGGGCGATACAGACACTGCAAAACTCTAATCAGGGCATCCCTACCAAAGACCAACCACAAGCAGTCACCAGAATAGCTATTCCATTAAGACCAACCCATACATCCCCACCGTAAACCAAGGACGTAAAAGATGAAAGTATGAGTGAAATGCTCGGTCGTTTTTATGCTCAAATGCAGACAGGCTACTCCAAAGAATACTGAAGCCAAAGAAACAAGAAGGAGATTGAAGACCAATACCGATAAGAATAAGTACTAGCGAGAAGATCAAAAGACAGGCGAAAAAATTAAGTATATGATTGAGCCTTCTTATATATCTCTAATCTTCTTAATGTAAATTGAACAATTTATAATGGTTATGGTATTATTGTCGCCGATTGAAGAGTTACAATTAAAACTAGCGGCACTTGAAGAATAACAACTTCATAATGTTGTCGCGTTGCCTTTTGTATCCACTAGAAGCCCTACCAAGAAGAAGGAATCGAAGCTACCTACACTACCAATGGAAGCGGGGTCCTTCAAATGAGATATAAACAGTTGTGCCTCTTCTGAAGGAGGCGCATACGAATGACCGATAGTTTGTACCTCACATGGAAGAGGAAGGAGGTTGCGAAGAATATAGAGCGATGAAGGTGAAAGCTCGTGAGAATGAAGTGGCAGCCGAAGAATCCGAACTAATGGATGCAGAAGGTCGTGAATATGTAAGTGCATCTGAATTACATTAAGATACGACTACATGAGTATATATTGTGAAATATTTTGTCTTAATTGATATTATATAGGGGTAGCAAAAATATTGGGTTGTTAATCTTTGTTATGTTGTTTTTAAAAAAACTAGCACAGCTAGTGTTTTAAAAGAACTAGCATGTATGTATTTAAAAACAAATTGCAAAATATTTTTTGTGAATAACTATCGTAATATGTTTCCCAAACAACTCTCATGGTATGTTTTCCAAACAACTCTTGGTGTGTCTGTTACAAACAACTCGCAACTTCTTAGTCAACTGGAGTTATTTATGTTACGAGCAACTCGCATCTTCATTTGATTGTGTATTTCAAACAACTCTCGCGGTATGAATTTCAAACAACTCTCATTAGTCTCATACTAACAAACTTGAAAAATATGCATTTTCAAACAAACCTCAAGTTTCAAAACATACAATTCGCATGATGCATGTATGGTTTCGAAGAACTCGTATTGTAGGGTTAGAAAAAACTCTCAATTGTTTTATTAGTGAAAACAATTCTCATGTTTGATATGAAACAATACACCGACCAACAACAACCCCAAAAAGAACAACAATATCAAGGAGAACAAGGACAATAACACCCAACCTTGGAAAATAGTGAAAGGCTAACACAAAAAAAAGAAGCACAACATGTACCACGGGAAGATTCAAAGTCTGCCCCAACCCTGTAAGAAGTCAGAACTACTCAGCCAGCAAGAACCCTCAGTAGAAGTCCAATAGCAAGACGGAGAGGTAGCTGAACACCAAAAACTGGCCTACGCAAAGTCAAAACCACTAAGCCAAGCAACAGTTGTGGAACCAGTACCGAATCAACCGGAAAACAGAGAAGGATAAGTTTCAGAATCTTCTGATATGCACAATTATAAAGTATGTTTACCAAATGTTTTTTATATGGTTATTACTCGCAAGTTACACAATCGGTTTAAGATGAAGTTGATAAGATTGAGTTTGATCTTATGATACAAAGGACTTTGGAGAATATGTGAGAGGATGTGATTAATAGACTTTGTCAAGCTGGTGATGATGAGAAGCTTACAAAGGAGTCAACAACATTGGTCGTCGCATATGGGATGGTAAGTGGATTTTTTAAATAATTATACATAAAATGTGTTTCGTTAGGATTTTATAATTTGGCAGCCAAATTTATATGTTAAAGTCAACAAAAAAGAAAATGCAAGATTATGACATGCTGCCTAATTTTAATCTACTAAGTCTGACAAAGGAGTCAGCGGAAGAGGTAAGTGTTTTAGAAGCTTTGACAACAATGACACCGGTAACTTTTAATGATTGGCCAAAGAAAACACCAACAATTGAACTGATCGATGTCCGTGAATACCACAAAGTAATTCAAATTAAAAGGAGAGAAGACGGAGAAGATCCAGGAGTATGGTATTTACCAATGTCCCAGTTTCCCTATAGGCTTAACGTAGGTGTGAGTGAATTGTTAGCGCTACCCTACAAAGAGTACCTGAAATATAAGGTATCTAGTTAGTAAACAACGCGCTTGATATGTTATAAATAACTCGCGCTTCTCGTATTTCAAGCAATTCACATTTCAGAGGAATTCATGTTTCATACTATTTGTTGTTTAATACACTATCTCATTCTCTTTTCAAACAATTCACTTTGTTGGATTTTGTAAATAATTCCCTCTATCTATAATTTGGTAGATTATTGACGCTTGGATTTTAAAGATTCTTAAAAAAGTATATTGGAAAGTTGCATGCAAAGGTTTCCGTGACGCCAAATATAGTGCCAAAAATATTTGGCATGACTACTGTAAGTTTAGCTATAAACTACAAACAACTCTCACGTTCTTGTTATAATATACTCTTCCTTGAATGCAGTACACAATGTCCATCAAAGAGGATCTGACACATATAGTTGTTGAAATATCTCAAAACATGAGGCCATATACAAACATTTTTCTCATTCCAGTCTGCAACATTAAGAAGGATAAACTGAACCATTGGATGTTGTTTGTTATTAATATAGAAGAAAGAACGACAACAAACTAAAACCCACTCGCGCCTCTTAATAAACATGCAACAGACTACACAATAAGGACAACTATTTCGCTAGTAAAACTTTTCCCCGTTTTTAGAATTTAATTTCTAACAAATAAAAAAAAAGCTACTTAAAAACAACTCTCTTTGTCTGTAGTAAACATCTCATAATTATTGTTAATAAACAACTCTCTCTTGGTTTTTAGTAAACAATTCGCATTTGATTTTATATTAAACAAATCGCATCCATATTTATTAAACAACTCGTTTTTATTAGTATATGATGCCTTATACAAACTCTTATAAACAATTGGCATATTGTGTCGAAAAAGGATATTTACCTCAGTTAAAGACTGGATATAAAGTGAAAAATTCTAAAGGGATTCCACAAAAAAACAGGCACCCTTACTGCGATATTTTTATTTTTCAATACACTAAAGATATTATCGAAAAAGGATGTTTGCCGAAGACTTACGAAAATATATGGTAAGCGATCTGAGAGTTGAAATATTGTATTATTTCCTTAATGATAAAAACGCTAACCAACACTCGTCGTCAATTATTATATATAGAAAGTTGTGTACATATCTTTTGGATACCAACAATATCATGCAGTAGTATCTATATTGGTTGGGATTTTTTTGGTGTACATATGTTTTGGTGTATATATAGAGTAATGTGGGTAATTTAGCACAACAATCAGGTTCGTATAAAACAAATAGCAAACAGTTATGTATTTTAGCTCCAAACAAGTCACGCTTGTGTAACAGTTACCAACTCTCACGATTGAGCTATATATAAAAATTTACAACGTGTACAAAAATTTACTACTAAACAATTCGAGTTTGTGCAGTAGTTAACAACTCTCACTATTGAGCTCGATGTAAAAATTTGCAACATTGACATGAATTTATACTCAACATCTCGCTATATATTAAATAAAAATACATAACCATGCTTGGAATTTTAATAAACAATACGCAAAAACTCAATCTATATGAAGCGTCTTGAGCGTCTGCCTTAGTAACCGATATATGCATTGAGCACGCAACAAGCCATTTAATCACATCAACCAATTTATTACGGATTTGACAGAGAAGGCTTTAATCATTACCATATCCACCAGTACAACTTCAATAGGACTCCCTCATCGCCTATATATATCAGTAACCATAGGGTAATCAAAAAATAAACTCCTGAAATAAAAAAATCAACATATCTTCAACTACAATTACCATGTATAGTTCTGGTGCCTTAGATAACTCGTGGCCTTCCATCACAACCAACAGAATCTTCGGGTTAATCTCTTCGGTGGTACCACTCAATAGCGCAACCTATGTACTGGACTTTGATCTCGACTACTTCTCTACTGACTCTGGGTCAGTTGAGTTAGTTGAGTTGGTGCCTGACTCTCAACCAACCGAGATTCCAGACAGGAAAATGAAGAGGGAGGAGACAGAGGAAGAGGAGGAAGAGGAGGAAGGTGTTGGTACATCAGAGGAGGCCTATGAGATGGAGGTATATGGTAAGAAGGACATGTTGGAAGATGCTGACGGTGAACGTTAAGAGAAGTATGAAGATGAAGACTCCTCTAGTGATGACTGCTTGTTACTGTTTTTTTTTCATGCAAACTGACCAACCCTAAGCATGGTAGTATTATTTTGGAAGAGTTGAGTGTATGAAGGCTGTTATGGCCTTCTATTTTTTTTTTTGGTACAGTTTTTTTTATTAGTGTAAATTTTTTATGGTGGTTAATAAGAGTGGTTCATTATCCGTAACCTATGGTATACATCGGCCAACCCGACCTTGATAGGTTCCGATACATATATTAGAGAAAACCTTACGGTAGATACTCACGATACTGCAAATGAAGCATTAGATCAGATATGCACATTTCAGTCATGTATTAATACGATTGCGACGGAGGAAAAGTTCAATGCATTAGAGATGTGTGTCCGTTTCTTTCATAGTTTGTGTTTTTTATTACTTGATTGATTTTTTTTGTTTATGATGATTATATGATATGTGTTTATGAATTGACGATGATTTTTCTAGTCTTACGATGCTTGTCTATGAGTACTATGATGTTTTATTATGAATATTTTTTTACATTTTTTTACGATTGAAATTAGTATATATTAGTGTGCGAATAAAAAAATTGACATCTAATATATGCACTCTAAATTATATGGAACAAAACAACATAATGTTTTGACCCAAACACATAACCTATTTTAAAACTTAGGGGCCAAAGTTTACTTTGGTTTACACAAAATATGCAAAATTATTCCTTTATGTCGCAAGTGTTGTACGAAAAACACGATTTTGTTAATTTTGCAGTGCCAAAACGTTTGTCGTTGGTCGCATAAGTCTTGTTATATTTTTATTATTTGTTGCAGATCTTATAGAAAATGCATGGTTCTGTTATTTTTTCACTGTAAAAATTTTTGCCCATGGTCGCACATAATGTGAATTTTTTTTTTAATTTCGTGTTTTTATGCAAATAACGGTATTATATATTTTCCATGTTCAAACGACTATACATTAATCATAAATAAATTTAAAATCAAACTTCTATAGAAAATACAATAATACATCTCAAAAGAAAAGGATAATAACTTAACGTTTAACAATAAAAGTACATGCAATACAACTAATTAGTCAAAGTCATATCCGAGGATGAAATCAACAAGTGAGAAATTAGTTACCACATTTGGTTGATTAGTATGACGATTCTTCAAATACGTTATCATGTCTCTTGTAATGAAATCAATAATTTTCAATTGCCACCGTAGAAGGCTTCTTGCCTACTTCGTAGGACAAGTCGAACACCCAAAACATTGGTTCAGATTTTGGAAAATTTTACATTCCATAAACTTCAACACGAATGCAAGGAGGTGGATATAGAGCTCATAGATTTTCGTAGTTTTAGTACATCCTACACAACACTTCATAAAAAAAATATCGATTGTCTCATCCGACCTTTTATAATAAACACACTTGACGGCTTGAAGTGAGTCGTTCTCTTCATTAACAGCCTATTCCATACCTAAGATACTTCAAGTTTTTTATAATTTAGAATAGTTGTTAGATAGATTAATACGACATGATTCAGTAGCTATATAAAGAAAAATCTAAAATGGGCGGGATTCTTTAGTTGGCGGGAAATTTAAATAAGCGGGAAATCAAATGAAACCGTTAATAAGTATTACACATGAATTTGGATATTACATCATTAAGTATTAAAATAATAAGTTAAAGCGAATGTTTTTTAAATATTACATGATATAATCTTACAAAAAAATTAAAAACTTAATCAAACGTCATTATTGATGAGGTCGGTAAATATTGGCTCTTCTTTAACCTTCACCGTCATGACCGTCATAATCTGAGTATATTTTTTGAATCTATCATAGTATGGATACGCCTATTGACTCGCTTCGTCGATGCCATGAGCACCCATTTGCAGAATATAATCGCGACAAACTTTCATCTAGAGTAGTCATTATCTATACAATTAAATGTGTTAATTAGTGAGAATAAAAACCTAAAAAATTATATAAATCATAATGTAATCAAATTAATAACATTACATTTATGAAGTGGTCACAATTTAAGAAATCAATACCAATATCTATAATAGTTGACGAACTAACAAATGGACTCCCACGTATTGGTCGATAAGTTAAAACCTATTTAAGATATATGATATATTAGACATTGTTATCGGGAAATATCATCCAATAACTAGTAATTGGATTACTTTTGAACCAACCTAACCTACGTACTATATCATTCAAAGCATCGGATGAACCATACATATCCAACCATAAGCACGATGGACTAATTCTGACAACAAATCGCGTCTAACAAGTTCTCAACTGTCATCATTACTTCATATTATTATCGATACGGTATGATAACCGTGTTGTTCATCTGAAATAACATCTATCAAGCTAGTAATAGAAGGATATAAAAATATCAGAATGCACTTTAGGTACTTTTATAACTTTATTCCGTTAGTAGGGCCGACCTACTTTATTTTTTGCGGTTATAGGTTTAGGTAGTAAAACTGAAGGCACTTTGAGATTTCCATACTATCTAACGTAGTCATAGGTATGCTACCTAACTTATTCATAGGCATGCTAGCACTCACAGTTTGTTCAAGGCCATATTCCCATGAACTAGGGTTCCGTTTAGTCGATCGATCCATACTCGCTTTGGACCTACCTTTATCTCTAAACGGTTTTTTACGCTCTTAGGTGTATATGGTTTTGGACT
The DNA here is from genome assembly GCA_036936605.1 of Limnanthes douglasii subsp. nivea. Lineage (NCBI taxonomy): Eukaryota > Viridiplantae > Streptophyta > Magnoliopsida > Brassicales > Limnanthaceae > Limnanthes > Limnanthes douglasii. The sequence goes on along the minus strand of JAUPFV010000004.1, from coordinate 139,388,592 downwards.
TGAATAGCTACATAACCATATTGATAATATGGTATTGTTGTTTAGAGGAGTAATTATGTATGGAACTGTCCATAATGGATAGTTCTTTTAGTAGAGTATCTTCATGCGTAGTGGCAACTCTATAAACAATATCTAATATTCTCCAAAATATATCTAAATCTTCCATAGATATGTATCTACATTCTCTTGTTATAACATCTATCAATAGATTTGTATTACATGGTTCAGTATAAAACTTAATTAGCTTGAAACATTCGAGAATCTCAAAATGTTGCTTCTTTAATAACTTGTGAACTTTATCCCAAAATAGTTCAAAATTACATGGTAAAACATTAAGGGATGCGTGAGCACTCTCACACCTACAAAATAAATAAATAAATTACAAAATGAATTATTTGTAATAAAAAAATAATTATTGATAACGAAATGCGGGCTTATCATTTTTTGTTCTATTGCCATAGTGTTTGATTAGTTGTTCGATGATTAAAAAATTAATCGCCTTATTTTTTTATTAATGTCGGCATATAATATTCTTTACATTTTTGGTAACTGAAAAATAATTCACATAATGATGCTAAATATTTGTCAAAAACTTCTACCGTGTTTGTTTCGACAACGAAGTTATAGAACTTCATAAATTCTTCGAAGCCTCGTCGGGAATCAACTTTCTAACCGTCCTAAGAATGTTTTTATTTATACATTACATAACAAGTTAGTTACGCCCGAAAATATATTTTGATAGCTCGTATGAATGTTAACTATCGATCCATCAAAATAACGGTAGGAAACGCACACATATTATTCATCATCACACCTCGTAGAACACTTAAATCCTATGTATAGTTTTGCATATTCTCCCCACTCATAAACACATAAGCGACAATAAATGTAAGTGATGTAGAAGTTACTCCAACAAGCTCGAGCAATGAAATTTATACTTAGTCGTTTTGTATGTAAAATCCATAAGTAGTACATATGAGAATGTACGCAACAAGTTAATACTTGTAGAATCGGAAAAAATAAAATCAGTGATCGCGTCTGATGTATCGCTTCTTCTCTCCCACGTGTTGTAATTAGGTTCCCTCAATTTGGCCAACAAATATTGCATTTGAGTTTGATAACAATAATCCACATCACGATGTTTTTGACAAAAGTTGTAGACTGTGTGCATTTTGGAAAAATTCTCCGGGTTTTTCATATTCGAATCAACATATATCTCCCTAGGGCGTGGCCCAATGTAAGACAAATTACGCACTAGTTGCTCTTCATGTGCCTATAATCTACCAGTTCATGAATAACCCTCTAAGCAAACAAAAGGTTCGTGATTGGGTTTCCTGCTTTTCACAGACAATCACCATTGTAGAGTTAATACGTCAACCGAATGCGCTCTTAATTCGAATGGACAAATACATATTTTGTTTGTGTACTTTTGCTTTTTCAAAGTTTTTGGTTTAGTTTTTTATTTATAAATATAGTACCTCTCGCATTGGGACTTTATCCTAGCATTTCTTCCTCATCTCTTATCGTCATATATATTAATAATGATGACGAATTTTATTTCATCGCGTTCTCTGATAATTGATTGAATTCTAAACTTCAAATCTACAATAATTTTTATAACTATGTTATCAAACACAAAGGATTGTTTCAATATTTTCGTGTACATGAATAAAACCAATGACTAGTTACAACGAAACCTATAGAAAATGTTATTACAAAACGTGATATTAAAATTGAAATTCCTAAATAATTAGTTAAATAAAAGATAATCAATAATTAATAGCTTAATATAATTAAAACATAATTAATTATAGTGATTTGTACCGATAAATACCAAATAAAACAATATTTATTCAAAAACCCAATCATTAGATTTAATTAGGTAGAATGCCAAAAGTATATCATCTTTATCTAGACCCACCAATTAAATTTTTCAATACTATAATACTCTTAATAGACAAAACCCCTTTATACCTAACAATTAACCTTATTTTCCTTTTATTTATGTCAAATCTTAGACCAGTTTTATGTAATATTGTTAGGAGCCACGTTCATCTTAAATCGTCATTTTCTCGAGTTCACTTTCTTTTTAGGTCGTCATTTTGTCATATTAATATCATTTTGTCATCATCTTCTCACGTCCACCTTCTTCTCCGGTCCATCTTTTTCTCTAGTCGTCACAGAAACCGAAGAAAAATGCTGTAATCTAATTTGTAGTCCATGTTTTTAATATTTAGTTCTTGTTTTCGATTTTTTTTAGTTAATTTTACCTTTTTATTTTTATTTTTTATTTAAAAAAGAAGAAAGCTAGTTAGAGTTATTAATCTATGTTAATTAACTTATTCTACTTACCTAGACCTAATAAAAATAAAGAGCAAATTTATGGTTTAATAAATATTTTTTACATTGTTTGTAGGTACTATATCGACTATTTTCATAACTTCTAGTACGGTACTGAGTTGTAGTTCAGATTTAAAAGTATTTTATACTTTGGATGATATAATTGATTTTTTAATTGTTAAATAAGGTTCTTTGAATATAAAAAATATTAACTTGAATTTTAGTTGTGGGCAATTAATCATTGGTTGTTGAGTAATTAAGAAGTCTTTTCGGACATGGTTACTATTGCTAAATATAATGGTCTCTTTTATTTAGAGATTCATGTTCAAGTAGTTAGTGACAACATTGTGAGCTATTTATTTAAATCGGTATCCATTTTATTGAAGATGAATAAGGTAGTTGGAGCAAGTTATAGTTCAGAGAACTTTGATGTTGGTTTTCTCCATACTAATTCAATAGAACTTGCTACTAAGTCATGGTGTACATAAATTAAATATGTTGATTAAATATTTGATACTCGCTTTGTTTGTTTGAAATATATTTTTTGTCAAAATTTGCTATAAAACAATATTTCACCTTTAAATATGAACGTAATAGTAAAAAATGATTTATGTATGCGTTGATTTTAAGCGACAATTTTAAATTTTGAATCAAATTTAATATTTACAAAACATTTGTAATGTTTAACTCGTACATGAGCGTGATTAATTCTTTATTTTATTAGTTCAATATAATTTTGTTTCCTCGTAATTTGAATATGAACAATAATATTTAATTCTATGACTTGGAATCATAATCTCTGCTAGTACCATTGCTTCTATACTATAAACTAAGGAAAATGGATTATCATTTGTAGCTGATTTTGGAGTTGTCATAGATGCATATAAAATCGATTGTAAAAAATCTGGCCATTACTCTAAGCTAATTGAAGTTTCATTCTAACCCCACTAATTATAGTCGTGTTATTAACCTCAACTTGACCATTAGCTTGAGAATAATACGAGGTGGAAAATGATTTTATACTCCATTATGTTTTACAATATATATTTAGGACAATATCATGTTTACAACTTTTACCATTATTCATCATTAATAGTCAAGGTGTCTCATACCTACATAACATATTACTTGTCAAACATTAACAAACTTCTTATGCACGATTTCTTGATAATGTATTAACTTAAACCCACTTGGTAAAATAATTCATTGCTACCATTAAAAATGTTTTTTTTCCTCAATCTCATAGGTTAAAGACCTACTAAATAATTTTCTTATCTGTAAAAAAGGAAAAGAAATCGAGCTAATGTCATAAGATCTAGTGCTAGGCGAGGACAATAATACCCTACAAACAAAAACTGTCTAATCAAACCTTTATATCCATAATGACCTTTAGTTACTCATTCATGTAAATATGTCAAAATAAATAACACTTCTTCCTTACCTAAACATTTCAATAAAGTTTTGGTTGTAATTTTCCAATAGAGAACCTTGTTAACAACCAAATATTTTCCTGCCTTTTATTCTCAAACATCGAGCTTGGGATTTATCATATAGTATTTTAAGATATTTAAAGTGAAAAATATTCTTAAAGCCACTTCCACATTTTCAACCATTACCTGATAAGATGGATTCTCTTGTAAGATTATTAAAGGAATTTTACCTAAGAAACTGAATTTAGTCACAATATTTGGCTCAATAGTTAACTCACGAGGCACTTGTTCAAATGTAAGATTTGCCTCCAATTTCTTTAACATCTCTAAACGACCTCTTGATAAGAGGATAGTCACAAACATAAATAGAATAGACATATGAATAATGAACAAGAAAAGTAACAGAGAAGACGAAGAGCTGAGTTGGGCACAAGATAGGAATGAATTAAGAGCAGAAGCGAGGTCATACCGAAGAGGAACCGAGGATGAGCGAAGGGACAGAGGCTGAACGAATAGTAAGAATGACTAACAACTGATATGCTAAGATAATACAAGCAAGCGACTTCATCAAGTGAGGAATAAAAGAGATGAAGGCACAAGAGGATAATCAACACATTCATAAATCATTTTTTACTATTACGTTCATATTTAAAGGTGAAATCTTGTTCAATATGAAATTTTTACCAAAAATATATTTCAAACAAACAAGGCAAGTATCAAATATTTAATCTACATATTTAATTTACGTACACCATGACTTAGTAGCAAGTCCTATAAAATTATTATTGTGAAAATCAACATCAAAGTTCTCTGAACTATAACTTGTTGCAACTACCTTATTCATATTCAATAAAATGGATACCTATTTAGATAAATATCTAACAATGTGGTCACTAACTACTTGAACATGAGTCTCTAAATAAAAGAGACCACTATGTTTGGCAATAGTAACCATTTCAGAAAACACTTCTTCATTACTCATCAAATAATCATTAATTGCCCACAATTAAAATTCAAGTTAATATTTTTTCTACTCAAAGAACCTCATTTAACAATTAAAAATCAATTATACCATCCAAAGTTAAAATACTTTTAAAACGAGACTGAACTCAATACTGTACTTGAAGTTATGAAAATAGTTAATATAGTACCTACAAACAATGTAAAATATACTACAAACAATGTAAAAAATATTGATTGACCATAAATTTGCTTTCTGTTTTTATTAGGTCTAGGTAAGTGGAATGAGTAAATTAACATAGATTAATAACTCTATCTACTTTTATAGAGAAAAAATAAAAAGTAAAATTAACTAAAAAAAATTTGGAAACAAAAACTAAATATTAAAAACATGGACTCAAATTACAACCTTCTTCTTCGGTTTATGTGACGACTGGAGAAAAGATGGACCAGAGAAGTAGTTGCACTTGAGAAGATGATGACGAAAAAAATATTGATATGAAAACATGACCTAAGAAGAAAATGACGGCTCGTAGAAATAATACATAAAAATGGTCCAAGGTTTGACATAATAAAAGGGAAATAAGGTTAATTGTTAGGTATAAACGCGTTTTGTATAGTATTAAAATTTTTAATTGGTAGGTCTAGATAAATATGATATACTTTTGGCATTCTATCTAATTAAATTTAATGATCGGATTTTTGAAAAAATATGGTTCTAATTAAATTTAATGATCGGATTTTTGAATAAATATGGTTTTGTTTGGTATTTTTCGGTACAAATCACTATAATTAATTATGTATTAATTATATTAAGCTATTAATTGTAGATTAACTTTTATTTAACCAAATATTTATGAATTCCAATTCTAATATCACGTTTTTAATCACATTTTCTATAGGTTTTGTTGTAATTAGTCATTGGATTTATTCATGTACACAAAAATATTGAAACAATCGTTTGTTTTAACAAAATGGTTTAAAAAAAATATTGTAGATTTGAAGTTTAGTAAAATATTCAAACAATTTGCAGTGTTTAATGTTTCACAAACAACTCACCATTTATGTTAACAAAAAAAACCGCGTTATTAAAATGCCACCATAATAAGCCTTTTTTCAGTGTCATTGGTTAAGGTAGTTGTGGTGTAGTTACATGATGGGAGTTATTTGTTATTTACATAATGCCTATTAATGTATTTGTAGGCAATATAACTACAAAAGCAAGCATCTACAGGCCCGGATTGGTAAACCTTATGCATTTGCTGGAAATTGACCTTATTACCTCTTCTCACATCAAAGTTACCTGAAACACACCCTTCTACGTCATTTTGAAAAAGGACTTCGACCTCCACCGGGGGAAGATCGTGATTTTTTTTATAACCTAGTTCAGTGGATTATAGAGACGTTCTCGGTCGAGGACGACACGTTCCGCTTTGGGTCAAAACTGGTGAAGCTAACAACCAACGATATAAAGGCCATTTTTGGTCTCAAGCACGACACAGAGGAAATAACTTAAACAAAATTCGTAGTATTATTAAGCAGATACGTAGATAGGGCAGAGAATGATTCAAGGATGATGAGAACATACTTCGTGGGTGAAACGCCATGGAAGATAGGACAGACAAATACGAAAACCGTATCGAACAAAATTATGAAGGTACCTTTAAATCTAGTTTATGTTATAACTCGGATACTCAGGTGCACTAATATAGCATGTTGTGCTATTTTTTACAAGCAGGTATAACCAAAGTCATCAGGTGCACTAATATAGCATGCTCACAATGATCTTCAAATGATGGGGATTGGAGTCCAAACCATCGACCTTGGAGATGGTTAAAACGCTAGATAAGCTGTGATGTGATGAGGTATGAAATAAATATGTATATACAACAACTCTCAGACTCTAGTTGCATACAACTCCCAGAGTCTACTTACAAACAACTCGTCGAAACAGTTTCCAAACAACTCTCTATATCCATTTACAAACAATTCGTATTATTTCTAAAACACAACTCACAATCATTTTGCTAACATTAACCTCCCATGTTGTAGTATTACAAATAATTCGCAGTATTGTTTATGGTATAAAACAACTCACGTGCATGTATTAAATTTGATGTTCTTCCACTGGTAGGTTGTGGAGGCCGCCATATGTTTAACAGAGGCTGAAACAGCAGCATTTGGAGGATTATAAGGAAATGGAGATCCACATGCTGCACCGGTTTTACTGGAAGAAAGACCGAGGAAAATAAAGAAAAGCGCAACCCCAAAAATAACAAAAAGGGAAACACACACACTGCAAAAATCTAATCAGGACATTCCTACGAAAGACCCACAACAAGCAGTCACCAGAAGAACTATTCCATTAACACCAACCCAGACATCCCCACCGCAAACCAAGGACGTAAAAGATGAAAGTATGGGTGAAATGCTCGGTCATTTTATGCTCAAACGCAGATAGGCTACTCTAAAAAATACTGAAGCCAAAGAAACAAGAAGGAGATTGAAGACCAATGCCGATAAGAATAAGTACTACCGAGAAGATCAAAAGACAGGTGAACAAATTAAGTATATGATTGAGCCTTGTTATATATCTCTAATCTTTTTAATGCAAACTGAACAATTTATAATGGTTATGGTATTATTGTCGCCGATTGAAGAGTTACAATTAAAACTAGCGGCACTTGAAGAATAACAACTTCACAATGTTGTCGCGTTGCCTTTTGTATCCACTAGAAGCCCTACCAAGAAGAAGGAACCGAAGCTACCTGCACTACCAATAAAAGCGGGGTCTACCAAATTACAGGCACTTGTACTATATGAAATGTAGAAAAAGGACCCAAATCGTGACATGAAAATGCAAGAGGCTGAAAAGTTTGATGAAGTACTACCGGAGGAGAAGAAAGATGATGGAAACTATTCACCTACACCGAAACCATTGGTTGTACTCGAAAATGACTATACAACTCATTATTCCGCGGAACTGGTGGTTTTTGAAAAAGGCAGCAGACGTACCATCGGAACAAAGACTAGAAGAGTGAGTGCTCTCTCCAGAGACAGACAGAACGGAGAAACAGACTCACACATCTCCTTCTCCAAATGAGGCAACGAAAAGTCTGAGTCCTTCAAATGAGACATAAACAGTTGTGCCTCTTCTGAAGGAGGCGCACACGAATAACCGATAGTTTTTAGCTCACGTGGAAGAAGAAGGAGGTTGCGAAGAATATAGAGCGATAAAGGTGAAAGCTCGTGAGAATGAAGTGGCAGTCGAAGAATCTGAACTAATGGATGCAGAAAGTTGTGAATATGTAAGTGCATCTGAAGTACATTAAGATACGACTACGTGAGTATATTTTGTGATATATTGTGTCTTAATTGATATTATATAGGGGTAGCAAAAATATTAGGTTGTTAATCTTTGTTATGCTGTTTTTAAAAAAACTAGCACGGCTAGTGTTTTAAAAGAACTAGCATGTATGTATTTAAAAACAAATTGCAAAATATTTTTTTGTGAATAACTATCGTAATATGTTTCCTAAACAACTCTCATGGTATGTTATCTAAACAACTCTCGGTGTGTCTGTTACAAATAACTCGCAACTTCTTAGTGTTGGTCTATTTGAAACAACTCGAGTTATCTATGTTACGAACAACTCGCATCTTCATTTGATTGTGTATTTCAAACAACTCTCGTGGTATGCATTTCAAAAAATTCTCATTAGTCTCATTCCAACAAACTCGCAAAATATGCATTTTTAAACAAGCCTCAAGTTTCAAAACATACAATTCGCATGATGCGTGTATGGTTTCGAAGAACTCGCATTGTAGGATTAGAAAAAACTCTCAGTTGTTTTATTGTGAAAAGAACTCTCATGTTTGATATGAAACAATACACCGACCAACAACAACCCCAACAAGAACAATAATATTAAGGACAACAATAACAATAACACCCAACCTTGGCAAATAGAGAAAGGCTAACACAAAACGAAGAAGCACAACCTGTACCACGTGAAGATTCAAAGTCTGCCCCAACCCTGTAAGAAGTCACAACTACTCAGCCAGCAAGAAGCACCAGTAGAAGTCCAATAGCAAGCGGAGAGGTAGTTGAACACCAAAAACTGGCATACGCAAAGTCAAAACCACTGAGCCAAACAACAGTTGTGGAACCAGTACCGAATCAACCGGAAACCAGAGAAGGATAAGTTTCAAAATCTTCTAATATGCACAATAATAGAGTATGTTTACAAAATGTTTTTTTATATTTTATTACTCGCAAGTTACACAATCAGTTTAAGATGAAGTTGATAATATTGAGTTCGATCTTATGATACAACGGACTTTGGAGAATATGTCAGAGGATGTGATTAATAGACTTTGTCAAGCTGGTGATGCTGAGAAGCTTGCAGATGAGTCAACAGAATTGGTCGTCGCATATGGGATGGTAAGTGGATTTTTTAAATAATTATACATAAAAGGTGTTTCGTTAGGATTTTATAATTTGGCAACCAAATTTATATGTTCAAGTCAACAAAAAGGACAATGCAAGATTATGACATGTTGCCTAATTTTAATCTACTAAGTCTGACAAAGGAGTCAGCGGAAGAGGTAAGTGCTTTAGAAGCTTTGGCAACACTGACACCGGTAACTTTTAATGATTGGCCAAACAAAACACCAACAATTGAACTGATCGATGTCCGTGAATACCACAAAGTAATTCAAATTAAAAGGAGAGAAAACGAAGAAGATCCAGAAGTATGGTATTTACCAATGTCCCAGTTTCCCTATAGTCTTAACGTAGGCGTGAGTAAATTATTAGCGCTACCCTACGAAGAGGACCTAAAATACAAGGTATCTAGTTAGTAAACAACTCGCTTGGTATATTACAAATAACTCGCGCTTCTCGCGTTTCAAGCAATTCACATTTCATAGGAATTCATGTTTCATACAATTCGTTGTTTAATACACTATCTGATTCTCTTTTCAAACAATTCACTTTGTTGGATTTTATAAATAATTCCCTCTATCTGTAATTTGGTAGATTGTTGATGCTTGGATTCTAAATATTTTTAGAGAAGTATATTGGAAAGTTACATGCAAAGGTTTCCCTGGCGCCAAATACAGCGCCAACAATATTTGGCATGACTACAATAAGTTTAGCTATAAACTACAAACAACTATCACGTTCTTGTTATAATGTACTCTTCCTTGAATGCAGTACATAATATTCGTCGGAGAGGATCTCACACATATAGTTGATGAAATATCTCAAAACATGAGGCCATATACAAACATTGTTCTCATTCTAGTCTGCAAATTAAGAAGGATAAATTGAACCATTGGACGTTGTTTGTTATTGATATAGAAGAAAGAACGACAACAAACTACAACCCACTCGTGCCTTTTAATAAACATGAAACAGACTACACAATAAGGACAATTGTTCCGCTGGTAAAACTTTTCCCCGTTTTAAGAATTTAATTTCTAACAAATAAAAAAAAGTTATTTAAAAACAATTCTCTTTGTATGTAGTAAACATCTCACAATTATTGTTAATAAACAACTCTCTCTTGGATTTTAGTAACCATGCTTGGAAGAGTTGAGTGCATGAAGGTTGTTATGGCTTTCTAATTTTGTTTTGTATAATTTTTTTTATTAGTGTAAAATTTTTATGGTGGTTAATAAGAGTGGTTCATTATCCGTAACAACTCGCACTTTTTAATTACAAAGAACTCTTTGAATCTTATCCTAAACAAATCTCTGAATCTCATTGCAAACAACACGCTGAAACTCATTTCAAACAACTCATTCAATCATTTCAATCAACTATCTAAATCCAATTACAAATACAAACAACTCGCTCTAGTTATGTTCATACCATTGCTAGCATTTTAATTACAAAGAACTCCCAAGATAGTATTATCCAAACAAATCGCAAGAATACCCACATATTAAATTTACAAAGAACACGCAAATGGTCGAAACTAATATAGATGGAAGACTCATGGGAAGGAAATACAAACAAATCCAATCTCCTCAACGGTAGGTACACAATTCGCAATATGAATAGTAACAACTCGCAAATGAAATTTTTAAACAACTTGCAATTTTTACATTGTAATGTAAACAACTCACAATAGGTTTGTAGTAAACAACTTGCATTGAAGAAAACAATCAACTCGCATTGAAAAAAGAAACAACTCGCAAATATGGCAGATTAATGTACGGAACTTATCGATATTTAAACTAGAACTCACATGTCCTCCTGTTATGGCTTGCTTTCAAACAACAACCACACCTTAATTGTTTTGTTGTCGATTCTCCTCTAAATGGGATTCATTTTTTTAGGCCTTTCGAGGTATCTTTTCACATTGGGAGGCATAATTTCCAGGTCTGACGAATCGTTAGAGCTTGATCCTTTAACGAAATTGGTTATCACCGGTATGTTGAAAGAGTAACTTGACCTGTACTTCTTAACCATAAAGAATTGATCTATTATCGAGGATCTTACTGGGTTGATTGTATTGTCGCTAAAATGCGAGGGCATTGAAAACACTATTGTTGTCATGTACCACAAGAACATTTGAAATCTAGCATATTAACAACCATTACAGGGTCTGAAAATACTTCAAACACAGTTGCAGATGACTTACGGACTACCTAAGTTCAACATTTTTCAAAATTATGTTTTAGCTTCTTTTAATACTCGGGGCATAAATTATTACTCAAGATTAGCACCCTTGTTATAGTCGTGAAACTTGAGTCATAAGAAATACTCTAATAATGTTTATGACTTCAACAATGTGTGGGCCGTAAATATTTTTTATTTTTGCGTTAAGAGATTCGGTCGCAGTAGAAGCCATAGCCCCATATAATTTCCTTTAAACAAATGTCTGAGCGTACTTATTCGGAGGTAAATTTTCAAGAAATCTTTTAATTCTATCACCACATTCACATAGAAAATATGTTAATATATATTTAAAAATCTCTTGAGTGGGAGCATAAGAAAGACGGTGGAAGAAACATAACATCCTAGACTTATAGTCTCAGTTAGTGTGATCTGGAGCAGTTCTCAAATTCTGAACAAGATGGAAATAACATTACACATGATAACAGTTTGGATACAAGACGGAAACAATATTAATGATACTGGAATGACGGTCTGAAATAAATGTGATTTGGCGCTCCAACAAATGAAGTTCCAAGCACTCCAAGACCACAACCAATTGTCAGAATCCTCAGTACTCATGATTACAAATGCAACAAGGAATAGTCCTGAAATACAAGACAAGCATGGTCAAATGGTTTACACAAACCGCAAAGTCAATTGTAAAAGAACTCGCGATACAATTATACCCTAATCAAAACAACTCGCAATATCTGTTACAAAGAAACCTGCAATATGTGTTACAAAGCAACTCGAAATATATGTTACAAAGCAACCTGCAATATGTCTTACAAAGAAACTCGCATTACGTTATATTACAATAGACAGAACTTGCATCTGGTATAGTTAGAACTCTAATATTTGTATACAAAATACAACTCATAGAACTCGCATGTGTGTATTGTATTAAAAACACGCACTTGTTAGTGCAAATAAATATCATATTCATCATACACAGACTATAGGTCAAACAACTCGCATGAATATATTGTATCGAAACAACTCGCACTGAGTTAACAAACAATTAGTAATTTCTATTTTAAAATTTTAAACAATTGTCGCAATCTATCAAATTATAAGAAAATCATGAAACTAACCGTGCATGTCGTCTTTTCCTACCGTAGAAAACAATACACCCTTTTAGTTGTTGCTTAAGAAGGTTCTATCGACATAAAACATTAGACGACATGAATGAAAACCTTAAATACATGAACCGAATGCTATAAAACAACACTTGAAGACATTTCCAGCTAATAATTCCAACTGGCAGTCGGTTGTAATATCACGGTTCTTCAATCGTTTGAAGTTCCCCCCTTTGTAAACTAAAAGAACTTTAATTATCTTCGAAAACTCCCCTTCGTGCCTTATCCAAATCATTCAATGACAGATGGTAAGAGATATCTAAACGTTAGTCTTGTTTGAGAGACGATTGTATAGTTTTGGCTGTGAACGAATGACATGTCTGGATAAAATCATGAATTTCCTTCGTAATCAAATCTGATGTCAAATACTTATGCCTCTTATGTTTTTAGGAGTAAATGGGACTGCAATTATGGTGTACAACGTGCCTCTTAATCATCATTATGCCAATGATAGAATCAATTGGTACATAAAGTCTGCATTTGCACCCGTTTGTGAAATTATTTTCACAATAAGCAATTATCTTGTTTGCTGTATTATGCATGTATTTTAAAGAAAACCCAAGCTTTAAAGCATATCAACATAAAGATAACATTAGAGCTGCAACACCTTCTTCAAAAGTTTAACCAACACTTGTGATAGAATCAGCCCAACAAGTAGTAACAAGTTATTTTTTTCTCTCACCAGAATTAACTAAACCATTGCTACTCTCCCCACTAGTTAGTTGATTATGAGAGGGTTCTCCCAAACTTATGCTCGGCTGTTAACGCTTTTGACCATAACCCTTATTACTAGAACTCTTATCATTAAAATATTTATTAAGGACTTGCTTAATGACAAAACTAACCTGTTTTAAACGCTCCAAATCTAGATATAATTCTAAACCAACAAAAACTTTCTCATTATTAAAGAAACAATTATTATGATCCCCGCAGGAGTAAGTAATAATGTGTTACTTATGACCAGATCGTACCATATGCTATCCACGTACTCTTGGATACTTTAAAAGCTTTCAAACTCCGTGAAAGGAAAAATGTACACAAATCGCATTGTCAATATTATACAAAAAACATGCAATAGTATATACAACTCTCAGTTTTATTTTAATTCTCCATACAACTCGCAATATCATATGTCATCAATGCAACTCTCATTTATCTCAATAAATTATACACAAATCGAAATGTCGATATTATACAAAGAATACACAATAGTATATACAACGCTTAGTTCTGTTTTAATTAGTCATACAACTCGCAATATCAAATATTATCAATGCAACTGCTAATTTCTTAGTATAATGTACACAACACGCGTTATTTATATTATACAAAGAATATGCAATAATGTACACAACTCTCAGTTCTATTCTAATTAGTCATACAACTCGCAATATCAAATGTTATCAATACAACTCCCAGTTTCTCAATATAATGTACAAAATTCGCATTGCTAATATTATACAAAGAATAGGTAATAGTGTACACAACTCTCAGTTGTTTTTTTAATTAGCCATATAACTCGCAATATCAAATGTTATTAATGAAACTCCCAATTTCTTAATATAATGTACACAACTCACATTGTTAATATTATACAAAGAATAGATAATAGTGTACACAACTTTCAGTTCTGTTTTAATTAGCCATACTCGCAATATCAAATGTTATCAATGCAACTCCCAATTTCTGAATATAATGTTCATAACTCGCATGTTAATATTATACAAAAATATGCAATATTATATACAACTCTTAGTCCTATATTAATTAGTTATACAACTTGCAATCTCAAAATGTTATCAATACAACTCCCTATTTCTCAATATAATGTACACAACTCGCATTGTTACTATTACACAAAGAATACACAATAGTATAGACAACTCTCAGGTTCTAATTTAATTAGCCACATAACTCGCAATATCAAATGGTATATATGCAACTCACAATTTCTCAATATATTGTACACAACTCGCATTGTTAATATTATACAAAGAACGCACAATAATATACACAACTCTCAAGTTCCATTCTAATTAGTCATACAACTCGCAAATGGAAAACCAAACAACTCGAATTCCCATAGTGCAAACAACACGCATCTTCTACAAGTGAAAAACCCAAACATTTTGCATCCTCATCAAAACAACTCGTATCTTTTACATGTTAAAATATCAAACAATTTGCATCATTTCCCAAACATCTCGTTTTCTCTGGCAGACATACATGAACACTTATAACTCATAGTTTATTTATTGTTTCACTTCCAAAAAAACATCCAATACAAGAAAAAACAGTATATAACAAATTAAATAATGACGAAGGCTTTGGATTTCTATAATACTCAACATTCGCTCGAAAAAAACAAAGAAAAACAGTCGAGTAGGTTATACTACCTCACAAACCAATAAAAATGACATACCTCAACCTAGAAAATCAAGAAATAAACTCGCAATCGGTAGTTAGAAACTAGTAGCTACAAGAAACACGTAGATTGAAATAACCAGAGGAAGATAAACATCATGAACGTATGATCAACTCATGTACGTACAAATCAATACTTAGATGCAGTTTATATCGAGATTACATAAATATATTGACCTTAAACTCGTCGATCACCTAAAAATTATGGATTCTTGGTGGTTCATGGTGGTTTTTGCTGGCCGTAGGGTTATGTGGTTAGAAAGCGGCTTCAAATTTTCAAATCTTTAAAAGCAAGAAACGGGGAAGAAAACTGAAAATTCTCTTTATGTAGTTTGTAGAGGGTAGCGTGGGTATTAAAAGAAATGTTTGATATTAAGTGTGATTTAAATAGTTGAGATATGTATTAAGTAGTAAAAAAATAAACGTGGATGAGAATACTAAATATTTTTGAAAACTTTTGAATATCCATTTTTAACTAATATTTAGTTTTCCTATTTTTCATTATTTTTCACCAAATAACATAATTTTTTTATTATTATCTCACTTGTTATATCCATCTTTCTTGTTTATTAATAGCTTTTCTATTAATGCGTTATGTCCAACTCAGCATCGGTTATACTATTTTTATTATTTTTTCATAACTACATATATTACGTCGTCCATCTACCTCCAGATCATAATTTGTTTCTTTTCTTAAAGAAAAAGAAAGGAATCTAAAAAGATACATTCATAAATCTGCGAAAAAATGTTTAGTTTATTTTTATGTTTATTAAATATTTTGATTACTTATACTTATTTTGTATTTTATTATGTTTCGTATCTACGTTTTAGTGATTTAATGAAGAGTGAAGCTATTTTTTCCATTAAATATATTATTTGCTCCATAATTCAAACTATCCAAAACACTTGTCACTTCTTTTTACAAGATTATCCTCACTCTATTATCTAATTTAAAATTAGATGTCATTAACCAAATGCAAACCATATAGCAAGAAACAAAAAACACATCATTAACCCAAATTTAATCCAGCGTATATGATTTTACACTATAAAATTAAACCCTAAAACAAAAAATATCAATTTTGTCAAAGATTAATCATGGAAAAGGAAAAAACTCAAACCAAACCGGAGAACAAAACTCAATTAACGAACAAAGTAATTTAACCTTGTTATTACGTTTTACATTAGTGTAACTTGAAAATTCAGGTTTTAAACAACTTTTTTAGAGGAATTTCTCGATTTCTGCAGTTTTTAGCGACAATCAACTGATTTCGAGACGGTATCTCGGAATTAGGTGATTTAAAATAAAAAAACAACACCTGATTCCGAGATGGTATCTCAGAATCAAGTGTTTTGTTTTTAAAAGAATTACACCTAATTTCGAGGTGGCATCTCAGAATTAGGTGTTTTTTATTTAAAAAAAAAGACACCTGATTCCGAAATGCAATTGCACCTAAATTTGAGGTGGCATCTTAGAATTAGGTGCTTTTTATTTAAAAAAAAGACACATGATTCCGAGATGACATCTCCGAATCAAGTGTTTTGTTTAATTTTTTTTACCTAATCTTGAGATGTCATCTTGGAATTAGGTGCATTTTGTCTATTTTTATAAAAAAATGGTGGATTTTTATGGTGTTACAGACTTTAGGCTGCTCCAAATGTTCATTGAGTTACAGGAAATTGTTTGATTTGTTCATGGAGTTCTTGTAACTCATTGAACGAATCAAGGAATATGGTAGTTAAAAAATGAAAAATAAATCTTACTTTCTTCGAAATTGATAGGGGATGTTGAGAGGCTGTTCGAATGAGAGATGAGAGGCTTTTCTATTTTATGAACTTAGGGTTAGGGTTCGGTGTGAAGTCAAAATCAGTGTTGGGGTTAGGATTCGAAAGATTGTAATTTCTACGTTGAATCTACGGTGTTTGGTAAAAAAAACTATGAAAAGTGTTGTTTTGGTGAAGAAATGATAAATCTTAGTATTTCGTTTATAGAAGAAATATCAAGATGAGAATTTTTTGGATTTATGGAGGAAATAAAAAATGTTATGGGGAAATAGCTTCACCCTATAAAATCCTTTAAATTGAAAATTTTCAGTTTGTTTCAATTATTATATTTTTTTAATATATATTTATATATATGAAAAATATAGTTGTTAATGAGAATCCGAAATTGAAACCGGAGCATTTTAGTGGTTAAGTTCGCAATTCCACTTTAAAAATCGACCGACCAAAATGTAAAAATCGGTTTGGAACGCTACTAATAAAACCAGTGGAACCGATTTGGAACCTAACCGATAAAATCGATTAAACCTACAAAGCCGATTTGGAATATAACCGATAAAATCGGTAAAAACTATAAAACTAATAAAACTAATAGAATCGATACGGAATCGAACTAATAAAACCATTAAAACCGAATATTTTTTTAAATATATTTGTATACGTCATATTATCAAAATTATTAAAAAATAATCTATTTAAGTAAAGAAAACCAAAGATTCACTTCTTAGCATAATTATTATATAATTTATTTAAGTCAAAATTTTGAAAATCAAATTACTTTTTTTTTACTGTACCAAAATCAAACCGAACCAAATCCATACTGTATATAAATTGGATTCGGAACCAGAACCAAACTGGATAGACCGAATCAAACCGAAAACTTCACGATCCGGTTCCAAAAACTAGAACCGAAAGGTTAGCGGTTCGGTCCGATCCCATCAAAACCCAAACCTAACCGAACAATAATCGCCCTAATAAAAATATATTACTAAATAACATTCTATTTTTTTTTTCTGTATACATAAAAAAAAAATTACTAAATATATTATATACATTTTTGATTTATTTATTGTTTGGGTTGTTTTTGAGTGTTCGTCAATTCTTTTAATCTTAGTTTTTTGTTTTTTTTTCACTTTTTAGTGTTTTTTTTCAAAATTTCATTTGGAATATTTTTAGCATATTCTAAATTTTAGTGGTTAATCAGTCGCTGCTGATTTTTAATTAATTTGTTCCACTTAATGATGAGCTGTAATCAGTTGTGATATATGCACGATATTCGGTGGTTCTTTAATTAGAAAACATTGTAATCATATAATCGTGATATGAAACCGTGTTTGTTTTTTTTGTGCAAGGATGTTTTTCTCAAAGCTAATTTGCTTGCTGATCAAGATTGTAACTTGATTATTAATAAACGAAAATGAATGGCTTAACTTACTTTTATCACTGTTCCATCTATTTATAATTTAGTTGTTTCCTCATAATCGATACTTGTTGGTATTTCAATTGAAGGTTTACGTTTGAATAAATGATGTTCATTGGGTTTGGGAACCGTTTCTTCCTATTCGTTTGTTATTCCAATTGATCGGATTCCTCAACCAATTACTCAATTTAGTGCTTTAGCTGTCTAAAAGCATTTACCACATATCTTTCTACGTTGGAATTATCCAATCGTTATTTGAATTTTGGATTCGAGGTAATCGCTCTCTAGTATTATATTATGATTTTGTTTATCATCTTTCGAGACTTTTTTCTACGATCCTTTTACAAATCATCTTGAATGGATTGATGATGTGTTATCATGCCTAAATGAATCCTTTGGAGCGTCCTGACTTGAAGGCTACTTTTGCTTCTAATATTGAGAGAGAAATATTTACAAAAATTGTTACTAGAAAGTGAATATAGGATGATATATTTATCCGCTCAGCTAGAATATGAAGCTTCTAATTTAAAAGATAAATCCATTGAGCTATCCTTATATAAATAGGATAATTTGGCCCTACGAGATCAAGATTCTACTTTAGAGAGAACTTGG
Organism: Limnanthes douglasii subsp. nivea; assembly: GCA_036936605.1. Taxonomy (NCBI): domain Eukaryota; kingdom Viridiplantae; phylum Streptophyta; class Magnoliopsida; order Brassicales; family Limnanthaceae; genus Limnanthes; species Limnanthes douglasii. Next base: position 139,369,815 of record JAUPFV010000004.1, on the reverse strand, counting down.
GCAGATCTACGTAAGATGATTATATAAGCTAGAGCTGAAACTGGTGGTGTTACATCCCATGTAGGTTATTTACACCAATAGTTTGATTCCACCTCGGCCATGTATGCTACCGTGCTAAATGAGCTTGATGCTGACTGTAAAGCTCAGTGTTGATTTTTATAAATATAATTTTTTTTATTTCTTGTGCCCAAGAAATTTTCATAGAATTGTGTTCCAGATTATTGTTGGATATTCAAGAACTTCACCATGATGTAAATCTTAATTTTATTAGGTATAATGTTCCCAAAATGTTGTGACCAAACAACTTTGATTCAGACTGAAAAACCTTCTAGTTATGTTTCTCCTTTATCAAAGTGGACTGAAGAAGGCAAACAAATTTGTGACGTGATCGAAAAACTTGAGGAAAATGATAGTGAGATTAGGTTAAAAATGGTGAATGAAGTGGTTCTAACAAGGACGTGCCTGAAGGAGGTGACCTCTCGGTTTGTTGATTTTGTTATTGGTTGTGGTGGTAGTTCTATGGTTGTTTCTTTACAACCTAGTTCTCTTGTTTGAGTCCTTGTTTTTATGTATTTTAGAACATTTTTTATTTTTATTTTTTTTATTAAATTAGTATATGTTTTGTAAGACTTTTATTTTTTTGGCGACTATTTTTTTTTAATTTTGGTAGACGAGTATTTGTGTCTATAACACATCTAAATGTTCAGGTACAATATGATGAAAAACGTTTTTAGTACATCATAGTTCTATACTTAAAGTTTTTTTCCAAGAATTTGCCAAGTATGTTCATGGTACATGACTCTATAATAGGAATTTTCCCTTCTTTTTAAGTTTATGTTTCTTTAACTGTGTATAAACTCTTGGTTATTCGTGTTTTTATTATTATCCTTCGCTAGGATTTGTGACACTAAATCATTGTTTTTATTACCCATATTATGAAAACTGCGAGGATTTTTATGGTGCTATCGGTTGAATGTACAAAGCTTAGACAATATGAAGAAGTAAATTAGAGGCCTTAACTTTGGATGGTTCTAATAAGACAGAGTTGACGGCTGACATGTTTGATGATGCTTATTCTGGAGAGTGAGGGATTAAGAGAGAATAAGATGGTGCAAATCAATTTTTCTTTGGTGGGGAACATTTTCCTGATGCAATCTTAGACAAGCCTCTACACCGTATAGTTTCTTTGCTTGCGACACTTTAAAAATAAAACTACAGTGATGAAGATCACTCTTATCTTGCCAAATATGTTTTGCAACCCTTATGGACTTGCTTCTTCACTTTTTTCCAGTTTTCGATGCCTCCAAACATGATAATACTAACAAGATTTATGTTTTTTATGAGATCTAAATTTTTTAGTTATATATATTCACCATACCTGGATACACTCCTTCATGTTGGGTTCCCTTCATCCATGGATTACTTATATTTTTATACCAGACTTTTACCATCGTTGATGGGAAGCAAGCCCGACGAGCAAGGTTTTCAAGCCCATTGGATGCTTTTTTTTACCATGGTTGTGATGCACTCGAATATCTTTTGAAGGTCTAGATTTTGGGAGCATCACCATGTGTGGAAGGGATGTTTGCTGGTTTTGGGTTATTTAAAAGGTTCCATTCAATGGAGCTATGTGGGAACTTTACTTCACTAATACACTCATTCTACCAATTGTCAATACACTTGTAGATGGACTTGTTATGATCTACATTTCCTACATCTTTACATCTTTACGGAGACTCAGAACGAATATCGGATCGTTTCTGTTTGGTCTTTGCGGAAAAAGAGTCGTTACTTAGAGAGAAACTCTCTCTCGTTTTTCAAAAATCTTCATCTTCTTCGTTCCAAACCCTGCTTCTAATTCATTCAAGTCCTAGCACCCCATCACAAGCTTCCAATCTTGTCGATGGGGAATCCATAGACTGTTTTCTCGCCCGACGAAGCAGCCAGCCATCCCCCCTGGTTGGCATCAGACGTGCACCATGCTTAAAGCTATCTGCGATCTCAAAGTCGCTTGGGACCTTTCTTTACCAGGTTCAAAAAGATATCCCGTGTCCTCTCTCGAATGTATCTCCATTAATGGATCCCCTTTTTCCACCATTAATGAAGCTCTTCGCCTACCTTCTCTCTCATCCATTAAAGCTCCTTACACTCCCTAAACTCACTTACACTCATCATTGCACTAATCCTTCACCTCCCTCCTCTCTGGACACAATATCTTCCCCATTAATGGCGATCTACCTAGCCAGTCAGTCCCTCTGAAACCCTCTTCCCCTTCCTTTTGCCCAGATTTCTCTCTCTGCAAATCTAGCTCCCTCTCCCTCCTCTCTATTGGCCAGCGTCGAAATTCTTTTTGCTGCCTTTTCGGTTTAAAAAATCTGCCGAATGAGCTCTCCTAGGATGGTGTGCATGCATTAATGAAGCCTATCTCTTCATTAATGCATCTTTCATCCGTGCCAGAAATCTTTCGATGTTCTCCACGAAATCGCTCACTCGCCAACCTCTCTCACTCGACCTCTCTCAAGTCCTCTACCATTCCCCTCTTCTCCTTTATATGCAAAACCTGGTCATCCCCTCTGTTACATTTCTTCCAAAACCTCCTCCACCCTCAAAAACTGTCCATCTGCCCTTTAAAACCACCCGATAACTTCCACCCCCTCAACCGCCACCCCTCACCTCTGATAATTTCCTGCAACTTCCTCTCCCCCATTTTCCTTATCGCAACTCCCTCCTCTCCTTTAATCAAAATGGTAGAAACTCGCCGCAGCTCCTCTACCCGTCGAAACAACAGGAAAATAACGTCGTGTTTCAATGAAAAAATCTTCTCTTCCCTCTCTAATCCGATCATCGTCCCATCGAGCCGTGGTACCACCCTCTCTCTCGAAACTCAATCTTCATCGCCACCCTCCCCCTCCCCCCCCCCCCCAGATCCTCCGGTATGTCGGGCTTACCACTTTCAGTCTATGGTTCGCCTCCGTCCCTCGCCAAAGATCACCAACTCTCCCCTCGAAGCCTCTCCCTTTGCTCCCCCAGAAATGACAGGGAGACTTCCCCTCTCTCCCTCTCTCTACTGGGATCCAAAACCGACATGCACCTCCAATCGGAAGAGGAAGACCCATCTGAGATGGAAGCAACGCCCACCCCAGCCAACGAGAAGCAGCTCAAGGCCATCCTAGATGGCAACGACAAGCTTATCCTAGCCATGGCTTCACTTGAAGACCCTCTGAGTCGATCCCCCAACTCGGGATTCAAAACCTCCATGCATGGTTGTGACTCAGCGCCTATCCCGGGCCTGAATCGGTCTGATCTGCCTGATACATCTTCCCCTCCCCAAGTTGGCTCCCTTGGCCCTCCAGATAGTGAAATCTCCAAAGCTTCACCCCTTACCACCTCGACTCAGCCCCCTGTTTCGTTTGCATGCATGCATGCAAACCTTGTTACCTCCTCTCTGCATGGCTCCCTAAACCCTAAGGACATGTAAACTTCTAGTTCACAGCAAACCCTCTCCCCCTCCAACCTAACCCAATGTTCACCTTGATCTCCAGTCGATACCTCTTCAACAACTCCTTTTCGTCTACCCTCCCCTCCTCCCTACCCAACTCCAGTATCCTTTCAATTGCCGTATTAACCATCCAACAAGCTATCGAAGCAATTCATGCCTCCCTCCCTAGCAACCATCAGCAATATTCCATTGTCATCCATTCCTCCAACCACCCCTCGGTTCAAACCCCCAAGCTAAACCCCATCCCTTCCTCCTCCCCGTTCCCGGAATCCTTCCCTGGTAGAAACAGTAAGGGACATACCTTCTCTCGTCCCTCGAAAGCCCACAGACCCTTTGGTAATCAAATAGATCTCCTCTCTCCCTTGAAACATACTAGCCCTTTCAAGAGCTCTAGACCAAGCCAGAGCATCATTCAGCCTCACCATATCGCTTAGTCTTCATCTATGGTGAATTTCCCTAAGCAAGACCCTCTCCTCCCGACTCCCACTCTTCACAGATCCTGGGCCAATGTAGTCTCTAACCCTGTCACAAAATCCTCGATGAACCTTGAAAAGACTGAGTCTTTGGAAATTGATAATGGAGTTCTTGTCTTCTCTGATGATGCGCTCACCGGCGGTGAAGAAGAATGGGCCAAGTGCCTTTCGGGCTATTTCCTTTCTAAGAAAAGGGTTGTTTTTCACGTCCAAGCGCTTGCCAGCCAGATCTGGAGTCCCTTTGGCCTTCAAGAATGCAAGCCAACCCCTTCAGGCCACTACTTCTTCAAGTTCTCCTGCGCGGACAGTGCCACAGAGGTCCTAGAAAAATCCCACTGGTTCTTCAGTAGCCACCCGGTATTCCTCAAGAGATGGGCTCCCATGGAAACTCTGACCAAGGAAGCCTTAAAGGACATTCCTTTATGGGTCAAGTTTCATGAAATGCGTCACGAACTCTGGTCGAAAAAGGGCATGGGAATCCTAAGAAGCTATAAGGATGCCTCTTTATGTGGACAGTCAAACCGCTGACAGAACCCGTCTCAGCTACGCAAGAATCTGTATCATCATGCAAGCCTCCTCTCACTTCCCGTCTTCCATCTCAATTCGATGCCTTAGAAAGGACCACACCATCCAAGTTGAATTCCAAGGGCTCCCAACTATTTGCAAACGCTGTCTCTCGTTTGGACACGCTGCCGCTGCTTGCCACCTTCCACCAAAACCTCCAGTCTCAACCTCCGCTACTCAAAGACCCGGCAAGGAACCCATGACAGACCCTGCTCCATCCCGCACGCTATCGAACTCCAGCAACAACGAACCTGTATCCCCCGAAGCCCTCCATCGTCTCACTACTCAAAGCACTTGGACCCAAAGCTTCTTGAAGAAAAGTAACTGCCCCGCTGCTGCCCAGATTGACCAGAACGTGGGTGATCCCTCCTCCTCCGAAATCACCTCCCAAGACCTAAAACCGCAAATAATGCGGTAAATGCAAATATGTATGGGGACACCCCAATGACTTTTTAGTTCTCTTTTTACCTTACTGTTTGTTTAGATATCCTATGAAACTAGCTAGTTGGACTGTTAGAGGGTTGAATGACCCTAATCATCAAAAAGATGTTAAGAACTTTATCTTTTCGAATGGTATCAACGTTATCTGCTTGCTTGAAACAAAAGTTTAGTTTGAAAATGTTATGCATATTATGACTTCTAGGCTCCATTATTGGCATTGTCTCGAACCATTATAGTCACCCGTTTGGTAGAATTTGGATTGATAGGAATCCAAGCGTCTTCCAAATCACTATTCAAGACGTCACTGCCCAAACCCTTCATTGTGACCTCTTTTGGATTTCCAGAACTCCTCTTTCAATCTCACGGTTATCTACGGTCTTAATGACCCGACTGACCGCCTCCCTCTCTGGAGCTCCATTTGTTCTTATGGACAATCCATTTCCCCTAACCCTTGGATTGTCATCGGTGATTTCAATGCAATTAGGAACCCTCACGAAAGAACTAACTCCGACCCTCGTTGGAATAATTCTATTGATACTTTTAATGACTGCTGCCGGAGATGCAGCCTCGATGACCTCCGAGCAACTGGGTTTCAATTCTCTTGGTTCAACCGCCAAGAAAATAACCCTATTTCCTCTCGTATTGATAGAACTCTTGTTAATGTTGTCTGGGATGATATCTTCCCTAACTCATTTTCCCATTTTGATCTCCCCAGAACCTCTGACCATACTCCCATTATTGTCCATCTCTCAGCCATTTTTATCCCCTCCCCTACACCTTTTAAATTTTTCAATATGTGGAAATCCCATCCTAATTACCATTCCCTTATCTCGGATAGTTGGTCCCTCCCTTGCCCCTTAAGCCCCATGCAAGCGGTCGTCCTTAAGTTGTCTAAGATAGCCCATGTTCTCTACTCCCTAAAAAGGACGGAATTTAGTAACATTAGCCAACGGGTTGAGGATGCTAGATCCTCTCTCGCTACAGTCCAAGAATATTTCTTCTCGGACCCTTCGAATAGGACCCTTGTTATCGCCGAGAAGGAAGAATCCTCCTCGTTCATCTTTTTTAGTCGTGCGGAGGAATCCTTTCTCAAGCAAAAATCCAGAGAAACTTGGCTTAAGCTTGGGGACAGAAATTCTAAATTCTTTCATAACATCATTAGGGCCGGCAGGGCCCGAAATAAAATCCTCTCGATCTCTACCTCTGAGGGCCCATCCTCAAACCCCCACACCATATCTACCACCTTTCAAAACTTCTTCCTTAATCATTTAGGCTCTCCTAGTAAAGCAAATTACCCAGGTCCGGATAGGATTAAGGCTTTAATCCACTCCACTGTTCCCCCTGATCTCAGTACCGAGAGGGTAAAACCCATCTCTAACGCTGAAATCAAGGCTTCCCTCTTTGATATCGACAACGACAAAGCCCCGGGCCCAGAAGGATTTAGCGCGGGCTTCTTTAAATCCAGTTGGCCCCTTATTAGTGATGACATTTTCCTTGGAATCAAGCATTTCTTCGAGAATGGTCAGATGGACCCCGACTGGAACAAAACCTTGATCGCCCTCATTCCAAAAACAGACTCCCCTTCCCTCCCCTCTGACTATCGGCCTATTGCCTGTTGCAATGTTATCCATAAAATCATCTACAAAATCATTGCTACCAGAATTAAGCCTGCTCTAACGGCCCTCATTGACCCCTTGCAATCCGCTTTCGTCCCGGGTCGCTCTATTGTTGACAATATTTTACTCACCCAAAACCTCTTATATGGCTACCAATCCAACCGCAAAGGACCCAGATGCGCCCTCAAAATCGACCTTATGAAGGCTTTTGAAAATATTAGATGGGAAGTAATCTTGGACATCCTCTTAGCCATGCGCTTCCCTATGCCTATGATTAATTGGATTATTCAATGCATCACCTCCGTCTCATACTCTGTATGCATTAATAGAAAGCCGATGAGCCCTTTCCCTAGTAAAAAGGGTACTCTCTAGAATTCTTCAGGAGAAAATCCAAAGCCCCACCTTTGGATTCCACTGGAAATGCCACAAACTCAAGATAATCAACCTTTGCTTCGCGGACGACCTGATGATCCTTTGCAGGGCCAACCTCCCGTCAATTAAGCTAATCCTAGAAGGATTGAATGAATTTTCTACTATCTCATGCCTCTATCTAAATCCTGCCAAAAGTACCATCTTCTTCTCGGGCACCTCCCCCAGCGTCAAGCTCAGCATCCTTCATTATCTCAACTTCACGGAGGGCTCCCTCCCTGTCAGATACCTAGACCTGCCTCTCATATCTTCTCGTCTCTCATATAATGATTGTCTCCCTCGTTTCCAAAATATCACCAACCGCATCAATTCTTGGACCTCCAAGCACCTCTCCTACGCTGGCAGACTCCAACTCATCAATTTTGTGCTTTTTGCTAGCCAGGTCTACTGGTCTTCCATCTTCATTCTCCCTGCCCGGTTACTCAAAAAACTTTCACAATTACTCCGTCGCTTTCTCTGGTTGGACCAGAAATGAAGTTAACTGGAGCAAAGATAGCCTGGAATAAACTGACCGTGTCCAAAGATGAGGGCGGCCTTGGGATCCCAGACTTAAAAATCTGGAATCAGGTGGCCGCCCTCAAAATCCTCTGGTCCATCCTCACAAAGAACAAAAACTCTCTCTGGACTCAATGGACTCTATCGAAAAAAATTAAATCAAATTGTTTCTGGTCTCTCCCCCTTTCGTCCTCAGCAAGCTGGAGTTGGAAGAAAATCCTAAACTTTAGAAGCAAAGCTGCAAATGTATAGCGTGTAATTATTGGAAATGGAGCCCACACCTCCATTTCGCATGATCCCTGGTTATTCCCGATGTCTCTTGACAATCGTTTTGGCCCTCAAATTCTGAATCTTTCCCGTCTCCGAAACCTAAGAACAGTAAAAGACATTTGCTCTAACGGGTCTTGGTCTCGGTCCCCACATGCTAGAGCCCCCAACCTCCATCTCCGAGACCACCTGCGAGAAATCTCCTCAGCCCTAAATAACCTCCCCCCTGCCTCCTCGGAACCTGATACTTTCATCTGGAATTCACCATTAGCAGCACCTACACTGCCCTTAAGCCCCCAAATGCTAAAGTCAGATGGGCCAACCTTGTCTGGAATAAATTCTCTATTCCCAGACATTCCTTCATCACCTGGCTAGCTATCGTAATAAGCTCTCCACCAGAGACAGAATTATCTCTTGGGGCCTTGACTGCCCTACCTCTTGTGTCCTCTGTAATAATGCTCCAGAAACCCTGGATCATCTTCTCATCATTTTCTCTTATTCGTCCACCGCATGGGAGACCTTAACCCAAAAGATCCTCATCCCTCCCCCGCCGTCATCATGGATTCAATGGCACGAGACAGCGAGCTCCTGGGCCCCATCTGATAAGAGCCATCGAATACATTGGAACTCTGCTTTCTGCGCCACTGTATACTACATCTGAAAAGAAAAGAACAACAGAATTTAAAATGACAAGCAATCCCGCTTCACTAGCACCTTCCATTTGGTCCTCTCCGACCTTCGCTACAGATTTAAAGGAACAAAAATCCTTACCACGGCTAATCTCTATGTATCCCTACTTTTGTTCTTTCTCTTTTGTATCCATTTGGGATCTTGAAATCTTGTAAAGGGTGCCCCACCCCATGAACATTTGTACCACTTATTTAATTTGTTCTCAATGGTTGTCTCAATGTTTCATGGTTTCTATTTCTTTTTGGGTTGGGTCCTATTCATTGGTGAAATCTGATGTACAAAGTAACTTTTATTGTTATACCTACAAGCACGATCAATGTGCTAAATGTTCACAAGGTTGCTCAGCAAGATGGTACTTTGATGGTTATGGGATTATGCGGGACGTAGTCCACAACCATATACTTCAGACAATTGCATTGCTGGCAATGGAACCACAAGTTAGTCTGGATGGTGAAGATATTCTAAATGAAATGGTGAACGTATTGAGGTTAATACGAAGATTTGATCTGACCAATGTCATTCTTGGACAGTAAAAATCTAGTTCCCGGGATAATTTTGATATATATTTTGACACCTACGCACTTTATTGCTGCATTATACATTGACAATGCATATTGGGGTCCAAGGGACAAATCAAACATAGTGTGGATAAACGTATATAGTCCGATATGTCCCAGTAAACATTTACTGCGGACATTTTGGGGATAATATTGATCTCACTTTGAATGAGTTGATTCTTCGCGATGCTCCTGTTTGATTAGGATTTTCAGCCGCATGTAGTACACTTCTTTTAATATTTCTTCGTTTTGAATTTTAGGTAGAATTCTACCCAACCGTGAAAGGATGATGTATCTAAAACTACAGACATATGTTTTCTCGTTCAGGTATCAAAATTGAATCAAACAGGTACTCAAATTGAATATTTCGACGAGCCCGTGAGATTTCGAAACTGTAAGACTTTGATGAATATAAATTGAGATTATTTTTTCTAAGTTTCTGAGTCTCTTTTACTCTTGACATATGGTTAAGGTTTTATATATGTATTCTTTCTTTTCTTTTCTTGATTTCTTGCAGTCGTCGATTCTATTTTGACTATCCCCTTTATCACTGAGTGAAGTGTTGATATGGTGGATTTCTATCAAAGATCGGGTTGTTTATCAAATAACGTATTTGGTTAACTCTTTGGTGTAGAAAAAGAGGCAACTCCTTACAATAATTGGAACTATTTGATAATTTTTATGTTTTGCTTTGTTTTGATCCTCTATTTTTAAGAACATATGATGACTTTTTTCTTGGGTAGTGATTTGGTGGGTGGCTAGAGTTGGTGGAGGATGGGTAGTAGATTGTAATCTGAATTTATCAGGCTTCATGATGGTTACCCGAGGTAATAAATGTCAGACGAAGCATGGTGGAGAATTTATAGTATACGAGAGGGTGGCGTAGCGGAATGACAAAAAGAAACAATGATAGACGAAACCCTATTTCAAGGGTAACATGATAGATAAAATCTTATATGGGGTTTCAAGATTAATTTTTTTAGTGATAACAAATATATTATTTCAAAAACTAATTAAAAATTAAGGCATGTGAGACTTTATATAAGATCTCCTAAAAATCCTAAATTAGAATACAAGGAAATAAAATAAATTTCTTCAAATATAATCAGATCAAATCTTAATACAATAAGTTGATTTGAATAATATAAAATATTTGATATTTGAATAAAATAAAATAAAAAAGTTTTTTGTTTGGGCTTCTCAACTACATCATCCTCTATTTATTGACAAGAATTCCTCATCGAATTCACAACATCATCACCATCAACAACCAATTTTATTTTATTTTATTTTTTTCAAATTTTTATTGAAGATATAATTGTTGACCTTATCAAAATAAAACCTTATTAAAATAAAGAGAAATTATTCTCGAGTGTTCCTTATTCGAAGTATCATTGTAGTCATCGTAGCCATCCAGTTGATGAAAAACTTTGGTTTTGAAAATAAATTCATAGCATGAGACAACATCCAAATGTCCAGTTGAAGAGAAAATTGCTTTAAAAAACCTCTTCATAGCCTAAGACTGCAGCTCGATAAACACGTTTCTCCTTGATCGGACTATTGGTAGTCAATTAAAACCCCTTCAATAAATGGTCAATGAGATCGTCATCGAAATGCCTGGTTAGTCCCCGCATACTCAAACGATCTTCGAGATCTTCATGACCAGAGATGTTGTGCTCTCCTTTAGACTTGAATCTAGATAATCAGGCTTCACAAACACGATTCCTTGTAGTAGGAACTAAGGCTCTGATACTAAACTGATGGAGCAGGACGACAAAAAAACCAGCGATAGATTAAACTCTAATCTAAGGGTAATATGATCTTTGATTCATCAAATATAAATGTAATTTAGTTAAGATCAAACATTTCGTTTATGATATATATCTTAATTTATTTCATTCGACTAAATTAATGCATACAAATTAATTTTTAATAAATATATTACAAAATATGAAAAAATCCTCTACATATAAATAATTGTCTATCTATAAAATTGTGAAAATAATAATGTAAAACATAAATATTTTGTAACCGGTATAAGATTTAGGAGCATCCTAAATAGTTAAATATAGATAATATAGATAAAATATTATTTTCAAAAGTAGATATATTTACCAATTATATTTTGAATATCTAGATTATTTAGACATTTACACATTATATATTAATTTTTCTTAGTTTTTATTCTACCTCTAAAATAAAATGATTATCCTATAAACCTTTTGTTGTATTATTTTATAATCTAAAAAATTCAGATTACAAAAAATTCTATATAGATTTAGCACATCCATACATGCTGTTGGACATATTCAAAAACAAATAATTAAATATACATAGTTTTTATTTTAACCAATGATTTTTTATTATTATAAAATAGTAGATAATTTTGTATCTAAATGTAAAATAGTAGATAATTTTAACCAATGAATTATTATTATTATAAAATAGTAGATAAGTTGAGATGCCCTACTTAGATACTCTATAATTTTCTTGTTTTCCAATTTTATCTTTAAAAAAAACTTAATGTTTATAAAAGATCACTTTAGTTATTGATAATGAAAAATTTATATATGAAAGGTTTGTGTATGTATCAAATTTATAGATTAGCAATTTAAGATATCTAAGTTTTCTATCGAGGTCGGAGTCTGTCATCGAAGATGAAACATATTGAAACAAATGAATTAATGCAAAAAAAGATAATAGTTTTTGAAGGGATTATAGCAAACACTGATATAAAAACTCTTACAAAACAAAAAAAAAGTATATTATATCAATGCCTACAAACCTACCTCAGGCCAAATAGTTCAGGTTTCGATGCCAAAATCAGTATAATTTAAGTTTAGAAAACATAAATGTCAAATAAAATAAAATTTTATTTTTTCGGAAAATAAAATTTTGAATTGAAAAACTTAATAAATGATATAGGGTATAAATGTAACTTTTTGTTAAAGATTGAAGACTTTCACATTCTAGGTGACCATTTTTTTTATTCACTTCAGCTCTAAACTGTTATAGCAAGCTGTTATGGGATATCATTGCGTATATGGTGTTAAATGTACATTTACCTACTCTGGAAAAAAAGTCGTGTTCCAAATTCCAAATTATTTGTTGTTTTGTTTCAAATGTTATCTATACAAAATTCATTTTATACGTCTATTTTTATCTCCTAATTTAGGAGTTAATAAATTATTTGATTAAATAAGAATATATTTAAAAATGATAAAAACTATAATTTTTTAGTTGGTTCTCAAAACAAAATATGGTAAAACATACTAAAAATTCTACATCACTTAAGTAATTGTAATTAATTAAAAACAATTACTTGAAATAGGATCGGGCTAAAATCGTCCAAAATACATCTATCCCTATCCAATTTTAAGTTCACACATAATTGGTATAAGTCCTTCTATTTTTGGACCAAAATACCATTTTTCTAATATTTAAGGTGTTTTTTTCCATCCTAACGCAAAAAAACATCATTCCTCTTTACCTTCTCTTTATAACTTAAATAGATTTTAGGAAAGTTTTTGATAATTTGGATTGATTGATGTGTGAATTTTATAGGTTAGATTTTAGGTTTCAAATTCAGTGATGAATTTATGGATTTAGGATAGGTTAAAGAAAAGGTTTTTGCTGGTTTTTGGATATTTTTTTCGTCAGAATCGGTTGAAAAATAGCTAGCAACGATGGTGCATGCCATTACGCATAGGTGGTGCGCAAAGCCCACACCATCGGTGCACACCACTTCACATCTATAGTAGTAGTGTTTTTCATTTAAACAAACTACTTTTTTTATAATAATCGTTCCAAAGCATTACCGATTTATTTTTATCAAAATATTAACCTAGTTCATTTAATAGTTTATTTACTAACTACTATTTTTTAAGAAAATTTGGAATATATTTGAAGAAAAAGTTCGAATGATGATAAAATAAAGTTTGAATGTTGAATCACTATTAAACAACTGGTACGAACAACACAAATGGTAGAAAAAACAAGTTTAATCTAGTAATTAATAGGAGTTAGTAAAGTAGGTTGATTTTGAAATTATGTGAGAATAATATACACTTTATTTTTTTTTCATTAAAGACAGTTTCGTAATTAAATCAAACTTAGAGGCAAATTTGATATTGAAAAAGTGAGAGCTTTGACAAAAATATTGATTTAGATATAGATTGGTTTTGGTTGATTTTAGCCTAACCCATTGAAATATGTTGAGTCAAATCCAATAATTAAAGGGTCATGCTATACATACCCAAATCGAGTATAAGTTTACCCAAAAAATATTTTTGACTCAAGTTTTATTTTTTTATAATGAGATTACCCTCCAAGTTTCATTTAATTACAAAACTGCCATTAACGATAAAAAAACACTAAAGTATCATAAATTCATCCAAATCACAAAATAACATATTTTACTAACTTCACCTAAAACACTTTGATTTAGTATATCAATCTCATACCTATTTAGTGCAACCACTAACTTAGAAAACCAACACAGAGGTGTCTACTTCAGGCCATATAAAAATTTGCGAATGCGACAGACCTGAATAGACACCGTTGGGCGGAATAAACGTCAGCAAATCACAACAGAATTAACATCGCTGAATATGTTGATGGCGGAAAGAACGTCGTCTAATCACATCGGAGTAAACATTGCTCGATATTCAACATATTTTTCTTAGTCCCATATTGCTTCGAACTTTGGCTCTGATACCATGTGAAGATGGATCTGATATCATGCTAAGAGAATTGTGAATGTGTTATATGTATGGAATAAATGACACTAGGATCTGAAGATGTTGAGTATGAAAATATTGTTCAATGAATAATCCAAAAACACAAAGGAAACATTTGAAATGTTGAGTGAATGTGTCTCTCATATCTCGACATATCACAATTACAGTGTATATATATAATCTGGCAGAAAGTAAACCCTAACCCATATACATACTAATCTTAAACACTCCATATACATTAGATTTATAATTTAGTTTGTTGTTGTTCCATTTTCTCTTTAGCGTGATTCGGTCTGGGATACTTGTTTTAGTTATTTTTTTAATAATATTTTTGGTATATCCTAAATTTTAGTGTGTAATATATATGTTTTCCAAAAATAAAATTTTAAAGTGAAAAAGTTAATAAATGATGTGGGTTATAAATGTGACTTTTTGTTAATAATTTAAGATTTTCACATTCTCGGTGGCCAATTTTGTTTTATTCACTTCAGCTATATAATGTTTTAGCAAGCTATTAGGGGATATTATTGCTTACATGGTGGTAAATTTACATTTACCTACTCCGGAAAAAAAAATCGTGTTCCGAATTGTATGTTGTTTTGTTTCACAGGTTATAAATGCAAATATATGACTATTTTTATCTTCTAATTTAGGAGTTAATAAATTATTTGATTAAACAAGAATATATTTAAATACGATAAAAACTATAATTTTTTCAGTTGGTTCTCAAAACAAAATATGGTAAAACATACTAAAAATTTTCACATCACTTAAGTAATTGTAATTAATTTAAATTTTTTATTTGAAATAGGGTCGGGCTAAAATCATCCAAAATGCATCTATCCATATCGAATTTTAAGTTCACCCATAACTGGTATAAACCCATCTTTTTTTGGACCAAAATATCATTTTTCTAGTATGTAAGGTGTTTTTTTTTCATCTTAACCTCTATCCACCTACAATTTTGTTTCAAGAACAACAAGCAACATTCCTCTTTACATTTTCTTTATAATCTAGATAGATTTTAGGTAAGTTTTTGATAATTTAGATTGCTTGATATATGAATTTTATAGGTTAGACTTTAGGTTTCAAACTGAGGGACAAATTTATGGATTTAGGGTAGGCTGAGGAAGGGGGTTTTGCTAATGTTTTGCTATTTTTCTCGTCGGAATCGGCTAGAAAATGGACAGCAACGATGGTGCAAACCATTACGCATAGATGGTGCACAAAGCCCACACCATCAGTGTTGTGCACAATAAGTGTTGTGCACTTCGCATCTATAGTGTTAATGTTTTTCATTTTAAAAAAACCTACTTTTTTATAATAATCGTTCCAAAACATACTGATTTTTTTTATCAAGATATTAACATAGTTCATTTAATTGTTTATTTAGTTACTATTGTTTTTAAAGAAAATTAGGAATATATTTGAAGCAAAAGTTTGAAAATGTTGATAAAAAAAGTTTGAATGTTGAAGAACCACTAAACAACCGGTATAAACAATACAAATGGTAGGAAAAACAAGTTTAATCTAGTAACTGAAAGTGTTTTTTTATAGACGGGGTTAGTAATTAGATTGATTTTGAAATTGGGTGAGAATAATATACACTTTATTTTTTTACATTAAAAACAGTTTCGTAATTAAATCAAACTTAAAGGTTAATTTGGTATCGAAAAAGTTAGAGCTTGGTCAAAAATATTTATAATGAAATATTGAAAAAGTGAGAGCTTGGTTTTTGGTGATTTTAGACATACCAAAATCAAGTCTAAGTTTACCCAAAAAAATGTTTTTTACTCAAGTTTGACTTTTTTATAATGTAATTACCCTCTAACTTTCATTTAATTACAAAACTGCCATTAACGATGAAAAAACACTAAATGTATCATATATTCATCAAAATCACAAATAACATATTTTACTAACTTCGCCTAAAAATCACTTCGATTTAGTAGATCAAAACTCACATTGCTACAATTTTCTGAAGTTCTTCGAAATCTGCTTAAAAATTCAAACTTGGCTCAAGAACTTTCAATCTCTCTTTAATTTTTTTAAACTTCTTGTAACAAAATACAAAATTAAACATGAATTAACTAAAACTAGGAATTAACATTGAGGATTTACTATCACCAGAGGTGAAGGAGGAGCTTATATCGTTGGAGAAGAGGTTCAGTCACCGAAAAATGTAACAACGTTCATATGTTTTTTACAAAAAAAATCGGATTCAAACCTTACACACAACCAGTTCTTGTGCCTATGCACTGGTGGTGATAGTGGTGTATGACCATCAATTTTGTGGTCATACACCACCGGTTCAGAACCTCTGAACCGGTGGTGCATGGCCACAAAACACTCGGTCTTGTGAACCATTGGTTTGAACTTTTATTCCATTCGTAGTGATTTTTTTTATTTATTTACTTTGATTTGTGTTTTAGAAACTTGAGTTCTATAGATTTTATAGTTTTTGTTTACTTACTTAGTTTGATTTGTTTTTTTAAAATTAGTTTTACATAGACTATGAACAATAATATTTAATTCTATGACTTGGAATCATAATCTCTGTTGGTACGACTGCTTTCATACTATAAACTAAGGGAAATGGAGTATCATTTGTAACTGATTTTAGAGTTGTCATAGATTCATATGAAATCGAGTGTAAGAAATCTGGCCAGTACTTTAAGCTAATTAAAGTTTCATTCTAACCCCACTAATTATAGTCGTGTTATTTACCTTAATTTGACCATTAGCTTGAGAATATACGAGGTGGAAAATGATTCTATACTCCATTATGTTTTACAAAATATTTAGGATAATATCATGTTTTCAACTTTTACCATTATTCATCATTAATAGTCAAGGTATCCCATACCTACATAACATATTAATTGTCAAACATTTACAAACTTCTTATGCACGATTTCTTGATAATGAATTAACTTAAACCCACTTGGCTGAATCACCATAGGTTAAAGACCTACTAAATAATTTTCCTATCTGTAAAGAAGGCAAGAAAATCGAGATAATTTTAGAAGATTTAGTGCTAGGCAAGGACAATAATATCCTACAAACAAAAAGTGTCTAATCAAACCTTTATATCCATAATGACCTTTAGTTACTCATTCATGTAAATCTATCAAAATAAATAACACTTCATCCTTACCCAAACATCTCAATAAAGTTTTGGTTGTAATTTTCTAATAGAGAACCTTGTCAAAAACCAAATATTTTCCTGTCTTTTATTCTCAAACCTCGAGCTTGGGATTTATCATATAGTATTTTAAGATATTTAAAGTGAAAAATATTCTTAACGCCACTTCCACATTTTCAACCATTACCTGATAAGATGGATTCTCTTGTAAGATTATTAAAGGAATTTTATCTAAGAAACTGAATTTAGTCACAATATTTGGCTCAACGGTTAACTCACGAGGCACTTGTTCAAATGTAAGATTTGCCTCCAATTTCTTTAACATCTCTAAACGACCTCTTGATAAGAGGATAGTCACAAACATAAATAGAATAGACATATGAATAATAAACAAGGAAATCGACAGAGAAGACGAAGAGCTGAGTTGGGCACAAGATAAGAATGAATTACGAGCAGAGGTGAGGTAAGACCGAAGAGGAACCGAGGATGAGCGAAGGGATAGAGGATGAACGAATAGTAAGAATGACTAACATCTGATAGGCTAAGATAATACAAGCAAGCGACTTCATCAAGTGAGGAATAAAAGAGATGAAGGCACAAGAGGATAATCAACACATTCATAAATCAATTTCTTACAATTACGTTCATATTTTAAGCTGAAATCTTGTTCAATATGAAATTTTTACCAAAAATATATTTCAAACAAACAAATAAAATATCAAATATTTAATCAACATATTTAATTTATGTACACCATGACTTAGTAGCAAGTCCTATAGAATTAGTATTGTGAAAATCAACATCAAATTTCTCTAAACTATAACTTGTTCCAACTACCTTATTCATATTCAATAAAATGGATACCAATTTAGATAAATAGCTATCAATGTTGTAACTAACTACTTGAACATGAGTCTCTAAATAAAAGAGACCACTATGTTCAGCAATGGTAACCATTTCAGAAAACACTTCTTCATTACTCAACAAACAATCATTAATTTCCCGTAATTAAAATTCAAGCTAATTTTTTTCTACTCAAAGAACCTCATTTCACAATTAAAAATCAATTATATCATCCAAAGTATGAAATACTTTTAAAACGAGAACTGCAACTCAATACCGTACTTGAAGTTGTGAAAATAGTCAATATAGTGCCTACAAACAATGTAAAAGATACTACAAACAATGTAAAAAAATATTGATTAACCATAAATTTGCTTTCTATTTTTACTAGATCTAGGTAAGTGGAATCAGTAAATTAACATAGATTAATAACTCTATCTTCTTTTATAGAGAAAAAATAAAAAATAAAAGGTAAAATTAACTAAAAATAATTTGGAAACAAAAACTAAATTTTAAAAACATGGACTCAAAAATATGATTACAGCCTTCTTCTTCGGTTTATGTGACGACTAGAGAAAAAGATGGACCGGAGAAGTAGGTGCACTTGAGAAGATGATGAAAAAACAATATTGATATGAAAAGATCACGACCTAAGAAGAAAGTGTTAGAAATACTTTTTCGGATTTCTAATCTAACTTATTGAACCATGAAATTAAATCATCCTGTAATAACGCGGAAGAAGTAGCTTACAGGATGTAGACATTCCTTGATCTTCATATTCCAAACTTGCAGCAGATGATCTTTGAATCCTTTGCTAGATTATGATCTTCTAAGAGATGGCAACCAAAACCCAATGATTGATTCTGAAGGAAAAACCAATCTGTTTTTCTTAAAGACCCTTTTTTCTCTCTGTCTTTTTAATGTCGTGTCTTTTAAGAATGAGAAACTCATTCTTATATAGAACTTAAGTGAGAAAAACGGTTCTTCTCTTTTAACCGTTTGTAACTTCCAGACAGTTACTTAATAAAGACCAATCCTTATTAAATTGCCACCCTTAGGGACCATAACCCGGTATTATTTTGTTTTACAAAATAACCCCAAAACTTTACGTTTTTCTTAAGTTGTTTATTTCTGAATCCAATCTTTCACAGTATTCGGAATTAAACCTGGTATCTATACAATTACCTCCATGATACATATTTTATCTACTAGTCCGTTCTTTTCTTTATGATTACTTTTATTGGACTAATATTAACGATAGTTCGATACATCGATTAAACATGTGACGATCCAACTTAATGGAGAAATTCCAACAATCTCCCACTTGGATCATCATAAGCTACTATAGGATGTATCTACTTAATGAACGTTCTTAATTTCTATCGTCACATATATAACCTTAAGAATTCCGTAAATGACCATTAACGACATAGGACTAAAGTCATCATCAATGCATTTCAAGCCGCAAATAGATGCATCAGTAATCACGATATCGCAACAATCAACTACATGGATCTATCATGGTGCATAGCATAAGAATAATATGATATGTAATCTTACATATCTATTCTTAACTAGTCCCACTTAATTGGAGGTCTACTTACAGCAGAGTACGAATAATCAAAGATAAAAGCACACTGAAAACTTATATATAAATATGTTTGCATTAATGACCTTAAGTTCGCGAATATCATAATACAAACAATTTTAATAGCTTAATACAAACTCCCACTGAAACTAACAATCCTCTAAGTACACAACACTCATGTTAATGGTGTGTTCAATAAAAACTTTAGGTACTAATGCCTTCGTAAGAGGATCTGCTAACATCGAGTTTGTCCCTATGTGCTCCACACTGATTTGACCACTCTGTACTCTCTCTTTAACAGACACGAACTTGATATCTACATGTTTGGACTTAACCGAGCTCCTGTTACTGTTTGAATACTGAACTGCCGAGTTATTATCATAATATAATATAAGGGGTCTTTCTATCCCCTCTACGATTCGTAGTCCCGTGACAAAATTTCACAGGCAAAGCGCCTGATTGGATGCCTCGAAACAAGCAACAAATTCAGCAGCCATAGTGGAAGATGCAATGAGTGTTTGTTTAACATTTTTCCATGATATTGCACCTCCCGCTAAAAGGAATATAATGCCTGAGGTTGAACGATGAGAATCCTCACATCCAGTGAAATCCAAGTCGGAATACCGTATGACCTCCAGTTTATCCGACTTCTTATATGTTAACCTGTGATGTTTTGTTTGTTGCAAATACCGGAGAACTCTTTTGACTGCTTTCCAGTGTTCCATCCCCGGATTAATTACGTATCTCCCTAACACACCCACCACAAAAGCAATATCTGGCCATGTACAAACTTGAGCATACATGAGACTTCCAACAGCCGAAGCATATGGAACCTTTTGCATTTCCTCAATCTGAAGTTTTGTTTTTGGGCATTGCTTAAGGCTAAACTTTTCACCTTTTGATATAGGGGTTTCCTTTCCTTTGCTGTTAGCCATCCCGTAACGTTGTAACGTACTTTCCATATACGTCTTTTGCGATAAACTCAAAATTCCATGGGATCGATTCCTATGAATTTGAATTCATAACACAAATGATGCATCATTAAGATCTTTCATATCGAATTTGTCCGAAAGAAATTTCTTGGTCGTATGTAACAATTCCTTATCGTTCGTGGCCAATAATATATCATCAACATACAACACTAGAAATATGAATTTACTCCCACTGAACTTTTGATACACACAATCCTCCACTGAATTTATCTCGAAACCAAATGAGACAATAACTTCAAGGGATTTGTGATACCACTGTCGAGACGCTTGCTTGATTGATTTTTTTGTTTATGATGATTATATGATATGTGTTTATGAATTGACGATAATTTTTTCAGTCTTACCATGCTTGTTTATGAGTATTATGATGTTTCATTATGAATATTATTTTACATTTTTTTACGATTGAAATTAGTATATATTAGTGTGCGAATAAAAAAATTGACATCTAATTATATGCACTCTAAATAATATAGAACAAAACAACATAATATTTTGACCCAAACATATAACCTATTTTAAAACTTAGGGGCCAAAGTTTACTTTTGTTCACACAAAATATGCAAAAGTATTCCTTTATGTCGCACGTGTTGTACGAAAAACACGATTTTGTTAATTTTTCAGTGCCAAAACGTTTGTCGTTGGTCGCATAAGTCTTGCCATATTTTTATTATTTGTTGTAGATCTTATAGAAAATACATGGTTCCGTTATTTTTTCAGTGTAAAAATTTTTGCCCATGGTCGCACATAATGTGAATGTTTTTTTTAATTTCGTATTTTTATGCAAATAAATGTATTATATATTTGTCATGTTCAAAAAATTATACATTAATCATAAATAAATATAAAATCAAACTTCTATAAAAAAAATACAATAATACTTCTCAAAATAATAGGATAATAACTTAACGTTTAACAATAACAGTACATCATGCAAGACAACTAATTAGTCAAAGTCATATCCGAGGATAAAATCAACACGTGAGAAATTAGTTATCACATTTGGTTGATCAGTATGACGATTCTTCAAATAGGTTATCATGTCTCTTGTAATGAAATCAATAATTTTCAATTGCCACCCGTAGAAGGCTTCTTGCCTACTTCGCAGGACAAGTCGAACACCCGAAACATTGGTTCAGATTTTGGAAAATTTTACATTGCAGAAACTTCAACACGAATGCACGGAGGTGGATATAGAGCTCATATATTTTCTTAGTTTTAGTACATCCTACACAACACTTCATAAAAAAACATCGATGGTCTCATCCGACCTTGTATAATAAACACACTTAACGGCTTGAAGTGAGTCGTTGTCTTCATTAACGGCCTATTCCATACCCAAGATACTTCAAGTTTTTTATAATTTAGAATAGTTGTTAGATAGATTAATACGACATGATTAAGTAGCTATATAAAGAAAAATCTAAAATGGGCGGGATTCTTTAGTTGGCTGGAATTCTAAGTTGGCGGGAAATTTAAATAAGCAGGAAATCAAATGAAAACGGTAATAAGTGTTACACAGGAATTTAGATATTACATCATTAAGTATTAAAATAATAAGTTAAAGCGAATGTAAATATTGCATGATATAATCTTTAAAAAAAATTAAATCTTAATCAAACATCATTATTGATGAGCTCGGTAAATATTGGCTCTTCTTTAACCTTCACCATCATGGCCGTCATAATATGAGTATATTTTTTTGAATCTATCATAGTATGGATGCGCCTATTGACTCACTTCTTCGATGTCATGAGGACCCCTTTGCAGAATATAATCATGACAAACTTCCATCCAGATTAGTCATTATCTATACAATTAAATGTGTTAATTAGTGAGAATAAAAACCTAAAAAATTATATAAATCATAATGTAATCAAATTAATAATATTACATTTACAAAGTGGTCAGAATGTACGAAATCAATACCAATATATATAATAGTTGGCGAACTAACAAGTGGATTCCCACGTATTGGTCGATAAGTTAAAACCTATTTAAGAGATATGATATATTAGACATTAATATCGGGAAATATCATCCAATAACTAGTAATTGGATTATATTTGAACCAACCTAACCTACGTACTATATCATTCAAAGCATCGGATGAACCATACATATCCAACCATAAGCACGATGGACTAATTCTGACAACAAATCGCGTCTAACAAGTTCCCAACTGTTATCATTACTGCATATTATTATCGATACGGTATGATAATCGTGTTGTTCATCTGAAATATCATCTATTAAGCTAGTAATAGAAGGATATAAAAATATCAGAATGCACTTTAGGTACTTTTATAACTTTCTTTCGTTAATAGGGCCGACCTACTTTATTTTTTGCGGTTAGAGGTTTAGGTAGTAAAACTGAAGGCACTTTGAGATTTCCATACTACCTAACGTATTCATAGGTGTGCTACCTAACTTATTCATAGGCATGCTAGCACTCACGGTTTGTTCAAGGCCACATTCCCATGAACTAGGTTTCCGTTTAGTCGATCGATCCATACTCGCTTTTGACCTACCTTTATCTCTAACTGGTTTTTACGCTCTTAGGTGTATATGGTTTTGGACTTGAATAGCTACATAACCATATTGATAATATGGTATTGTTTTTTAGAGGTGTAATTATGTATGGAACTATCTATAATGGATAGGTTTTTTAGTAGAGCATCTTAATGCGTAGTGGAAACTCTATGAACAATATCTGATATTCTCCAAAATAGATCTAAATCTTCCATAGATATGTATCTACATTCTCTTTCTATTACATCTATCAATGGATTGGTATTACATGGTTCAGTATAAAACTTAATTAGCTTGAAATATTCGAGAATCCCAAAATGTTGCTTCTTTAAGAACTTGTGAACTTTATCCCAAAATAGTTCAAAATTACATGGTAAAACATTAAGGGATGCGTGAGCACTCTCACACCTACAAAATAAATTACAAAATTAATTATTTATAATAAAAAAATAAATATTGATAACGAAATGCGGGCTTACCATTTTTTTGTTCTATTGCCATAGTGTTTGATTCGTTGTTCGATGATTAAAAAATTAATCGCCTTATTTTTTTATCAATGTCGACATATAATATTCTTTACATTTTGGGTAACTGAAAAATAATTCACATAATGATGCTAAATATTTGTCAAAAACTTCTACTGTGTTTGTTTCGACAACGAAGTTATAAAACTTCATAAATTTTTTGAAGCCTCGTTGGGAATCAACTTTCTAACCGTCCTAAGAATGTTTTTATTTATACATTTCATAACAAGTTAGTTACGCCTGAAAATATATTTTTGATAGCTCACATGAATGTTAACTATATATCGATCCATCAAAATAACGGTAGGAAATGCACACATATTATTCATCATCACACCTCGTAGAACACTTAAATCCAATGTATATTTTTGTATATTCTCCCCACTCATAAACACATAAGCGACAATAAATGTAAGTGATGTAGAAGTTACTCCAACAAGCTCGAGCAATGAAATTTATACCTAGTCGTTTTGTATGTAAAATCCAAAAGTAGTACATATGAGAATGTACGCAACAAGTTAATACTTTTAGAATCGGAAAAAATAAAATCAGTGATCGCGTCCGATGTATCGCTTCTTCTCTCCCACGTGTTGTAATTAGGTTCCCTCAATTTGGCCAACAAATATTGCATTTGAGTTTGATAACAATAATCAACATCACGATATTTTTGACAAAATATTGTAGAGTGTATGCCTTTTGGAAACATTCTTCGGGTTTTTCATATTCAAACCAACATACATCTCCTTAGGGTGTGGCCCAATGTAAGACAAATTACGCAATAGTTGCTCTTCATCTGCCTATAATCTACAAGTTCATGAATGACCCTCTAAGCAAACAAAAGATTCGTGATTGGGTTTCCTGTTTTTTAACAGACAATCACCATTGTAGAGTTAATACGTCAACCGAATGCGCTCTTAATTCGAATGGACAAATACATATTTTGTTTGTGTACTTTCGCTTTTCAAAGTTTTTGGTTTAGTTTTTTATTTATAAATATGTTACCTCTCGCATTGAACTTTACCCTAGCATTTCTTCCTCATCTCTTATCGTCATATATAGTAACAATGATGACGAATTTTATGTCATCGCATCCTCTAGTAACTGATTGAATTCTAAACTTCAAATCTACAATAATTTTTATAACTATTTTATTAAACACAAAGGATTGTTTCAATATTTTCATGTACATGAATAAAACCAATGACTAGTTACAACGAAACTTATAAAAAAATGTGATTACAAAACGTGATATTAGAATTGAAATTCATGAATAATTGGTTAAATAAAAGATAATCTATAATTAATAGCTTAATATAATTAAAACATAATTAATTATCGTGATTTGTACCGATAAATACCAAATAAAACTAGGGCTGTCAAACGGATCTTTCGGATACGAATCTACCTATATCCGAATCCGAATTTGAATCACTATTCGAATCCGAATTCGAATCCGAATTCGAATCACTATTCGAATCCGAATTCGAATCCGAATTCGAATCCAAAGTTTTATAAAAAATAACATCTGAATCCGTATCTGACGGATATCATCCGGATACAAATAATATCCGAATTCGAATTTTCACTAATTTTTTTAACTAATTGCAGTTGGGCTACTTTTATAAGCACCTTACTAGAAATTCATATTCCCATTTTAGATGGGATAAGACTAAACAAAATATACTTATTTTGAAAAGCCACCATGTCTTTTATAGAAAATTTGGTAGCAATTCTTTCCAACATTTTAGATGTAGGATAAGAGTCGTAAGACCAAAAAAAATATACTTGTTATGAAAAGCCACCGTGTGTTTTATAAACAGCTTGGTAGTGGATAAGAGTCATAAGACTAAAAAAGATATACTTGTTATGAAAAGCCACCATGTGTTTTATAAACAGTTTGGTAGCAACTCTTTTTTTCCAACATTAGATGTGGGATTAAGATACATTTTTTAAAGAAGCAACCCTCTATATATAGCCAACTTTGTTAGTAATATGATTTGATTTTTACAATGTGGGATAGCTAAAAAACATGCTTAAATATAAAAAAATTATATATATTTATTTATAAAAATTCAGATATCGGATATTTCGAATACGAATATAACTATATCTATATCCGCTATTTTCGGATACGAATTCGGATGCGAATATTATCCATTTTCTTTCTAATACGGATATTATCCGTTTTATTCGGATTCAATATCGAATATTTCGTTCGGACATCGGATTTTTCGGATTTTTTGACAGCTCCAAATAAAACAATATTTAGTCCAAAACCCAATCATTAGATTTAATTAGATAGAATGTCAAAAAGTATATCATATTCATCTAGACCACCAATTGAATTTTTCAATACTATAATACTCTTAATAGACAAAACCCCTTCATACCTAACAATTAACCTTATTATATTTTTATTTATGTCAAAGCTTAGACCAGTTTTATGTAATATTGTTACGAGCCACGTTCATCTTAAATCGTCATTTTCTCGAGTTTACTTTCTTTTTAGGTCGTCATCTTGTCATATTAATATCATTTTGTCATCATCTTCTCAAGTCCATCTTCTTCTAAGTCCATCTTTTTCTCTAGTCTACTTTTTCTCCAGTCGTCACAGAAACCGAAGAAGAATGCTGTAATCTTAGTTATGAGTCCATGTTTTTAATATTTAGTTCTTGTTTTCGTTTTTTTTAGTTAATGTTACTTTTTAATTTCTATTTTTTATCTAAAAAAGTAGAAAGCTAGTTAGAGTTATTAATCTATGCTAATTAACTGATTCTACTTACCTAGATCTAATAAAAATAAAGAGCAAATTTATGGTTTAATCAATATTTTTTACATTGTTTTTAGTATTTTTTTTTTATATTTTTTGTAGGTACTATATCGACTATTTTCACAACTTTTAGTACGGTACTGAGTTGTAGTTCCAGATTTAAAAGTATTTTATATTTTGGATGATATAATTGATTTTTTAATTGTTAAATAAGGTTTTTTGAGTATAAAAAATATTAACTTAAATATTAGTTGTGGACAATTAATGATTGGTTGTTGAGTAATTAAGAACTTTTATTTAGAGATTCATGTTCAAGTAGTTGGTGACAACATTGTGAGCTATTTATTTAAATCGGTATCCATTTTATTGAAGATGAATAAGGTAGTTGTAGCAAGTTATAGTTTAGAGAACTTTGATGTTGGTTTTCTCAATACTGATTCTATAAGAATTTCTACTAAGTCATGGTGTACATAAATTAAATATGTTGATTAAATATTTGGTACTCGATTTGTTTGTTTGAAATATATTTTTTGTCAAAATTTGCTATAGAACAATATTTCACCTTTAAATATGAACGTAATAGTAAAAAATGATTTATGTATGCGTTGATTTTAAGAGATAATTTTAACTTTTGAATCAAATTTAATATTTATAAAACCTCTCTAATGTTTAGCTCGTACATGAGCGTGATTAATTCTTTATTTTATTAGTTCAATAGAATTTCGTTTCCTCGTAATTTGAATATGAACAATAATATATAATTCAATGACTTGGAATCATAATCTCTGTTGGTACGACTGCTTTCATACTATAAACTAAGGAAAATGGAGTATCATTTGTAACTGATTTTAGAGTTGTCATAGATTCATATGAAATCGATCGTAAGAAATCTGGCCATTAATTTAAGCTAATTAAAGTTTCATTCTAACCCCACTAATTATAGTCGTGTTATTTACCTTAATTTGGCCATTAGCTTGAGAATAATACGAGGTGGAAAATGATTCTATACTCCATTATGTTTTACAAAATATTTAGGATAATATCATGTTTTCAACTTTTACCATTATTCATCATTAATAGTCAAGGTATCCCATACCTACATAAAATATTAATTGTCAAACATTAACATACTTCTTATGCACGATTTCTTGATAATGAATTAACTTAAACCCACTTGGCTGAATCGCCATAGGTTAAACCTACTAAATAATTTTCCTATATGTAAAGAAGGCAAGGAAATCGAGATAATCTCATAAGATTTAGTGCTAGGCAAGGACAATAATACCCTACAAACAAAAACTGTCTAATCAAACCTTTATATCCATAATGACTTTTAGTTACTCATTCATGTAAATCTGTCAAAATAAATAACACTTCATCCTTACCCAAACATCTCAATAAAGTTTTGGTTGTAATTTTCTAATAGAGAACCTTGTCAAAAACCAAATATTTTCCTGTCTTTTATTCTCAAACCTCGAGCTTGGGATTTATCATATAGTATTTTAAGATATTTAAAGTGAAAAATATTCTTAATGCCACTTCCACATTTTCAACCATTACCTGATAAGATGGATTCTCTTGTAAGATTATTAAAGGAATTTTATCTAAGAAACTGAATTTAGTCACAATATTTGGCTCAACGGTTAACTCACGAGGCACTTGTTCAAATGTAAGATTTGCCTCCAATTTCTTTAACATCTCTAAACGACCTCTTGATAAGAGGATAGTCACAAACATAAATAGAATAGACATATGAATAATAAACAAGGAAATAGACAGAGAAGACGAAGAGCTGAGCTGGGCACAAGATAGGAATGAATTACGAGCAGAGGTGAGGTCAGACCGAAGAGGAACCGAGGATGAGCGAAGGGATAGAGGATGAACGAATAGTAAGAATGACTAACAGCTGATAGGCTAAGATAATACAAGCAAACGACTTCATCAAGTGAGGAATAAAATAGATGAAGGCACGAGAGGATAATCAACACATTCATAAATCATTTTTTACAATTACGTTCATATTTTAAGCTGAAATCTTGTTCAATATGAAATTTTTAACAAAAATATATTTCAAACAAACAAAGAAAATATCAAATATTTAATCAACATATTTAATTTATGTACACCATGACTTAGTAGCAAGTCCTATAGAATTAGTATTGTGAAAATCAACATCAAATTTCTCTGAACTATAACTTGTTCCAACTACCTTATTCATATTCAATAAAATGGATACCGATTTAGATAAATAGCTATCAATGTCGTAACTAACTACTTGAACATGAGTCTCTAAATAAAAGATACCACTATGTTCAGCAATGGTAACCATTTCAGAAAACACTTCTTCATTACTCAACAAACAATCATTAATTTCCCGCAATTAAAATTCAAGCTATTTTTTTTTCTACTCAAAGAACCTCATTTCACAATTAAAAATCAATTATATCATCCAAATTATGAAATACTTTTAAAACGAGAACTGCAACTCAATACCGTACTTGAAGTTGTGAAAATAGTCAATATAGTGCCTACAAACAATGTAAAAGATACTACAAACAATGTAAAAAAATATTGATTAACCATAAATTTGCTTTCTATTTTTACTAGATCTAGGTAAGTGGAATTAGTAAATTAACATAGATTAATAACTCTATCTTCTTTTATAGAGAAAAAATAAAAAATAAAAGGTAAAATTAACTAAAAATAATTTGGAAACAAAAACTAAATTTTAAAAACATGGACTCAAAAATATGATTACAGCCTTCTTCTTCGGTTTATGTGACGACTAGAGAAAAAGATGGACCGGAGAAGTAGGTGCACTTGAGAAGATGATGAAAAAATAATATTGATATGAAAAGATCACGACCTAAGAAGAAAGTGTTAGAAATACTTTTTCGGATTTCTAATCTAACTTATTGAACCATGAAATTAAATCATCCTGTAATAACACGGAAGAAGTAGCTTACAGGATGTAGACATTCCTTGATCTTCAGATTCCAAACTTGCAGCAGATGATCTTTGAATCCTTTGCTAGATTATGATCTTCTAAAAGATGGCAACCAAAACCCAATGATTGATTCTGAAGGAAAAACCAATCTGTTTTTCTTAAAGACCTTTTTTTCTCTCTGTCTTTTTAATGTCGTGTCTTTTAAGAATGAGAAACTCATTCTTATATAGAACTTAAGTGAGAAAAACGGTTCTTCTCTTTTAACCGTTTGTAACTTCCAGACAGTTACTTAATAAAGACCAGTCCTTATTAAATTTCCACCCTTAGGGACCATAATCCGGTATTATTTTGTTTTACAAAATAACCCCAAAACTTTACGTTTTGCTTAAGTTGTTTATTTCTGAATCCAATCCTTCACAGTATTCGGAATTAGACCTGGTATCTATACAATTACCTTCATGATACATATTTTATCTACTAGTCCGTTCTTTTCTTTATGATTACTTTTATTGGACTAATATTAACGATAGTTCGATACATCGATTAAACATGTGACGGTCCAACTTAATGGAGAAATTCCAACAATCTCCCACTTGGATCATCATAAGCTACTATAGGATGCATCCACTTAATGAACATTCTTAATTTCTATCGTCACATATATAACCTTAAGAATTCCGTAAATGACCATCAACGACATAGGACTAAAGTCATCATCAATGCATTTCAAGCCGCAAATAGATGCATCAGTAATCACGATATCGCAACAATCAACTACATGGATCTATCATGGTGCATAGCATAAGAATAATATGATATGTAATCTTACATATCTATTCTTAACTAGTCCCACTTAATTGGAGGTCTACTTACAGCAGAGTACGAATAATCAAAGATAAAAGCACACTGAAAACTTATATATAAATATGTTTGCATTAATGACCTTAAGTTCGCGAATATCATAATACAAACAATTTTAATAGCTTAATACAAACTCCCACTGAAACTAACAATCCTCTAAGTACACAACACTCATGTTAATGGTGTGTTCAATAAAAACTTTAGGTACTAATGCCTTCGTAAAAGGATCTGCTAACATCGAGTTTGTCCCTATGTGCTCCACACTGATTTGACCACTCTGTACTCTCTCTTTAACAGACACGAACTTGATATCTATATGTTTGGACTTAACCGAGCTCCTGTTACTGTTTGAATACTGAACTGCCGAGTTATTATCACAATATAATATAAGGGGTCTTTCTATCCCCTCTACGATTCGTAGTCCCGTGACAAAATTTCACAGGCAAAGCGCCTGATTGGATGCCTCGAAACAAGCAACAAATTCCGCAGCCATAGTGGAAGATGCAATGAGTGTTTGTTTAACATTTTTCCATGATATTGCACCTCCCGCTAAAAGGAATATAATGCCTGAGGTTGAACGACGAGAATCCTCACATCCAGCGAAATCTGAGTCGGAATACCGTATGACCTCCAGTTTATCTGACTTCTTATATGTTAACCTGTGATGTTTTGTTTGTTGCAAATACCGGAGAACTCTTTTGACTTCTTTCCAGTGTTCCATCCCCGGATTACTTACGTATCTCCCTAACACACCCACTACAAAAGCAATATCTGGCAGTGTACAAACTTGAGCATACATCAGACTTCCAACGGCCGAAGCATATGGAACCTTTTCCATTTCCTCAATCTGAAGTTTTGTCTTTGGGCATTGCTTAAGGCTAAACGTTTCACCTTTTGATATAGGGGTTTCCTTTCCTTTGCTGTTAGCCATCCCGTAACGTTGTAACGTACTTTCCATATACGTCTTTTGCGATAAACTCAAAATTCCATGGGATCGATTCCTATGAATTTG
Source organism: Limnanthes douglasii subsp. nivea (assembly GCA_036936605.1). Lineage (NCBI taxonomy): Eukaryota > Viridiplantae > Streptophyta > Magnoliopsida > Brassicales > Limnanthaceae > Limnanthes > Limnanthes douglasii. The sequence goes on along the minus strand of JAUPFV010000004.1, from coordinate 139,338,831 downwards.
AATTCATAACACAAATGATGCATCACCAAGATCTTTCATATCGAATTTGTCCGAAAAAAATTTCTTGTTCGTATGTAATAATTCTTTATCGTTCGTGGCCAATAATATGTCATCAACATACAGCACTAGAAATATGAATTTACTCCCACTGAACTTTTGATACACACAATCCTCCACTGAATTTATCTCGAAACCAAATGAGACAATAACTTCAAGGGATTTGTGATACCACTGTCGAGACGCTTGCTTGAGACCATAAATAGATTTCTTCAATTTGCATACCGTCGACTTTGGATCACCAGAGACAAAGTTTTCAGGTTGTAACATATAGATCGTTTTCTCAATGTCTCCATTAAGAAAAGAGGTCTTTACATCCATTTGATGAAGCTCAAGGTCGAAGTGTGCAACTAATGCCATGATTGTCCGAAACGAATTCTTCGAAGAAAATGGAGAGAATGTTTCTTTAAAGTCTATCCCTTCACGTTGAGTAAAACCTTTAGCTACAAGTCGCGCTTTATGCCTCTCCACATTACACTTAGAATCTCATTTGGTTTTAAAAATCCATTTACAACCAATTGGCTTCTTTCCTTCAGGTAATGGAACAAGCTCTCATACCGCATTATCTTGCATTGATTTAAACTCTTCGTTCATTGCTTTAATCCATAAGTGAGAATCAGAACTTTTCATGGCTTCACGAACACTTAAAGGATCGTTTTCTATTAAACCATAAAATTCTTTATGTGCTTGAAGATACACTATATAGTCTGAAGATATAGCGCTCTTTCTTTCTCTAGTAGATCTACGCAAAGACATAATTTCTTCATTTTGCACTTGAACTTCTTGAGGAGGTAGATTTTGTTCTTCTCGAACAACTTCATTTTGCTCCATTGGAACAACATCCATAGGAGGAAGATTAACATCATCTTGAGTATCTATATGTTCTAACGAATCTGAAGTGATGATTGGCCTTCTAATTACCATATCTTCATTTGACACTATAGAATCATTGTTAAAACCTTCATGAATGTCTACTGATTCTTCCCCCCAAACTCTATATCCTCAAAGAATTTCGATGTACCCGTCTCAAATATATTCTTTGTGGAAGGATCATAAAACTTAAAACCCCTACTGTGCTCGAGATATCTGATGAAATAACTACTAACCATTTTGGAGTCCAATTTCTTTTCATTCGGCCTATAAGGCTTCGCTTCAGCTGGACATCCCCAAACATGTAAATGTTTTAAACTAGGTTTACGCCCAGTCCAAAGTTCATACGGTGTCTTAGTATCTGCTTTCGTCGGAACTCTATTAAGTAGGTAGGTCGCACATTTTATTGCTTCTCCCCAGAGTGATATAGGTAATGTTGATTGACTAATCATACTTCTTACCATATCCTTCAATGTATGGTTTCGTCTCTCAGATACTTCATTCATGTTGGGACAACCCAACATCGTATACTGAAGGAAAATTCAACAGTCCTCTAGCAACTTTGCAAACGGTTCATGATGTTATTCACCTGAACCATCATATCTCCCGTAGTATTCACCACCACGGTCCGATCTGACGTATTTAATATCTTTACCAAGTTGTTTTTCAAATTCGGTCTTAAAGACTTTGAACTTGTCAATGGCCTCTGATTTTTCGTGAATAAGATATAGATACCCATATCGTGAAAAGTTGTCAATGAAAGATACAAAATATCGTTGGCCGTTCTATGATGCTGTAGGGAACGGACCGCAGATGTCTGTATGTATCAAATCCAAGACCCTCTTTGCTCTATATGCATCTAATCGTTTCACTTTGGTCTGTTTTTCTTTTATACATTCAACGCAAACGTTGAAGTCCGAAAAATCCAGTTCACTTAATAAACCTTCTGAAACAAGCTTTTCAATTCTATTTCTAGAAATGTGACCTAATCGCTTGTGCCAAAGTTTTGCTGATTTTTCAATTTTACAATTTAGTTTTCCAGGTACATCTACATTCATTATCTCTTTGTGATCCTTTATAGCATCCAATAAATACAAGTTATCATTTGCTATTAACTTTCCAGAACCAACAACATTACCATGTAAATAAAGACATAAACTTTCATTTCCAAATATACAAGAATAACTTAATTTGTCCAACAACGGAAAGGAAATTAGGTTCCTTCGAAAAGAAGGTACATACAATACGTCTTTTAAATACAAAAAATGTCCACTGGTAAGCAACAAACGAAAATCACAAATAGAATGAACTAAACACGAACTGTAATCAGCTGTATAGATGGATGTTTCACCATCACTCAGGCTTCAGTTTCTTATCATACCCTACAAAGAAATACAAACATGAGTTGTTGTTGCTGTATCAACCCACCAAGTATTTCTTGGCACTGAAACTAAATTGATCTGAGAACAGACCATAGATGTGAAAATACCTTTGGCTTTCATCATAGCCCTCCATTTTTCACATTCTTTCTTAAAGTGCCTCGGTTTCTTACAATGGAAGCAACGCCCGTTACCAGACGTACCCTTATGCTTCTTTTGTCCTGAACCGGATGCATGTGCCTCTGAACCTTCATACTTTCTCTTAATTCCCTTATCTACTTGAGCTTTCACCAATTGCACTTCTGGATGTTCTTGCTTCATCTTTTCCTCCTCTTGCGCTGCCTGAGAGATGAGCTCGTTAAAAGTTCATTTCTCGCGCTGACAGTTATAAGAAGTTTCAAAGTTCTTATACTGAGGAGGGAAAGAGTGAAAAGCAAAGTTTACCACAACATCTTCGGGAAGGTCAATCTTAAGTGCTTTCAGTTTGGAAGCGATGTTTGACATTTCCAAGATGTGCACACGAACAGTCCCTTTGCCACGATATTTCATAGAGGCTAGCTTAATAAGCAGCGTCTTAATCTCTACTTTATCGTTCTTGGCAAAACATTTCTCTACCTCTTCGAGAAACATTTTCGCATTGGTGATCTCAGGTGGAACTGCACCATAGAATGGTAATGGAATTGATTGCTTCATGATCCTTAGACTTACCGTGTTCGACTTTTCCCATGCGTCTGACTCTTTCATCTTCGTAGGAGAACTGTCATCAGTCAGAGGTTTAGGTTCATCGACCCTTAATGCTAAGTCATAACCATGGCACATCAAGTGCAACAACATATCCTCTTTCCAGAGCTCAAAGTTGTTCCCATTAAGTATGGGTTCCTTTTTGCCTTCTACGTTATAGAGATACGAATTATCTAACATAACAAACAACAAACAATAAATAGCCAAAAACATCACTTAGCATATAATCTCCATAGTATTTAACAAATAAATATAGCATAATAAAACATACTCTTACAACATCAATAAGATACCTTTGGGCAAGCATATTAATTTGTATTTGTATGAGTTTGAGCATAATTAATGTTGATCCTACTAATTGACTTAAGTAAGAAAATCTTCCTTTGGGCCGATTTTCCTAGTTCAATTTTCTTAATGACCAATTCACAAATAATTATCTTGTGTCTAAGATTAACTATGTCAAACCTTAAACTTCCTTTCGGACGATCAAAATTTACATACTTGTCAATCATAGACTTGTCAAAACTCTAAAACAACTAATTCACCAATAGGGATCACTTTGGCGGTATATTGGATCATTAATTATTTATCCATGTTTGGACATAAGACATGCTAATTATTTCGAAAAATACTATGCGACTACCTATTCACTTAATGTACAAACTATTTCATAGTCTATATCTAAATTTAATAAAATTAAAATTAGACCTTAACCTTATTATATTATAATATATATAAAAATATACGATAATATAATTCTTAATATATATATATATATATATATATATATATATATATATATATATATATATATATATATATATATATATATATATATATTAATTCTTATTTATACATGTCAAATTTAAACAACTACACTACCGTAATAAAAAAGCATGTGTGCACTAACTTCATATATTTATATATGCCGTTATTAACGAGCAACTAATGCACGCACAATCAATGCACGCGCAACTACTAATGTAATAAGAGTAGCAGTGCTTTCACATATTCATAAGATAACCAATTCACCCAAATTCGGTACAGTTATCCACTATTGTTATTTATATATAATTACGTGTAACTTTTTCTTTAACTACTATTTAATTTTAATTCGATTAAATTTAATAACTGCCGAATTCGATTAAACTTAATAACCGACGATTATAGTAATTTTAATTCGATTAAACTTAATAACCGACGATTACTGCACTTTCATTTCTAATATGTTTCTATAGAAGTGGTCTTGTGGGTAGTGTTATATATATAATTAACAATCGACAATCGTTATCATGTTTACATTTGAGTTTTAAGCCTTTTCAGTATAATAATCGAGATGCAGCTATGGGAATTTCTACTTAATATGCAAATTGATTAACAAAACTGTTTCTATTGTTATTTAACATACCTATATATAAACGGTTGACTTGCTTAAACATGCTTTTAATTGACTACCGAATCTATTCAAATATTCATGAATACGCACTTTTAATCAACAAGTATCAAAGATTATAAATTGAAAATCTAAAAAGTTAAGAATTTAATTTCATGGTGGCTCTAATACCACTTGTTAGAAATACTTTTTCGAATTTCTAATCTAACTTATTGAACCATGAAATTAAATCATCCTATAATAATGTGGAATAAGTAGCTTACAGGATGTAGACATTCTTTGATCTTCAGATTCCGAACTTGCAATAGATGATCTTTGAATCCTTTGCTAGATTATGATCTTCTAAGAGATGGAAACCAAAACCCAATGATTGATTCTGTAGGAAAAACCAATCTGTTTTTATTAAAGACCATTTTTCTCTCTGTATTTAATGTCGTGTCTCTTAAGAATGAGAAACTCATTCTTATATAGAACTTAAGTGAGAAAAACGGTTCTTCTCTTTTAACCGTTTGTAACTTCCAGACAGTTACTTAATGAAGACCAATCCATATTAAATTACCACCCTTAGGGACCATAACCCGGTATTATTTTGTTTTACAAAATAACCCCAAAACTTTACGTTTTGCTTAAGTTGTTTATTTCCGAATCCAATCCTTCATATTATTCGGAATTAAACCTGGTATCTATACAATTACCTCCATGATACATATTATATCTACTAGTCTGTTCTTTTATTTATGATTACGTTTAGTGGACTAATATTAACGATAGTTCGATACATCGATAAAACATGTGACGGTCCAACTTAATGGAGAAATTCCAACAGAAAGTGTACTCGAGAAAATAACGATTTGAGAAGAACGTGGCTCGTAAATATATTACATAAAAATGGTCCAAGGTTTGACATACATAAAAGGGAAATAATGTTAATTGTCAGGTATAAAGGCATTTTGTATAGTATTGAAAATTTTAATTGGTAGGTCTAGATAAATATGATATACTTTTGACATTTTATCTAATTAAATTTAATGATCGGGTTTTTAAATAAATATAGTTTGGTTGGTATTTTTTGGTACAAATCACTATAATTAATTATGTTTTAATTATATTAAGCTATTAATTATAGATTAACTTTTATTTAACCAAATATTTATAAATTTCAATTCTAATATCATGTTTTAATCACATTTTCTATAGGTTTGGTTGTAACTAGTCGTTGATTTTATTCATGTACACAAAAATATTGAAACAATCGTTTGTTTTAACGAAATGGTTTTACAAAAATATTGTAGATTTGAAGTTTAGTAAAATATTCAAACAATTTGCACTGTTTAATGTTTCACAAACAACCCACCCTTTATGTTAACAAAAAAACCGCGTTATTAAAATGCCACCACAATAAGCCTTTTTTCAGTGTCATTGGTTAAGGTCGTTGTGTTTTAGTTACCTGATGAGAGTTATTTGTTATTTACAAGTGCCTGTCAATGTATTTGTAGGCAATATAACTGCAAAAGCAAGCATCTACAGGTCTGGATTGATGAACTTTATGCATTTGCTGAAAATTGACGTTATTACCTCTGTTCACATCAAAGTTACCTGAAACACACCCTTCTACGTCATTTTGAAAAAGGACTTTGACCTCCACCATGGAAAGATCGTGATTTTTTTATAACCAAGTTCAATGGATTATAGAGACGTTCTCGGTCGAGGACGACACATTCCGTTTTGGGTCAAAACTGGTGAAGCTAACAACCAACGATATAAAGGCCATTTTTGGTCTCAAGCATGATACATAGGAAATAACTTTAACAAAATCCATAGTATTCTTCAGCAGATACGTAGACAGGGCAGAGAATGATTCAAGGATGATGAAAACATACTTCGTGGGTGAAACGTCATGGAAGATAAGACAGACAAATATGAAAACCGTATCGAAAAACATTATGAAGGTACCTTTAAATCTAGTTTATGTTATAACTCGGATACTCAGGTGCACTAATATAGCACGTTGTGCTTTTTTTTCCAGGCAGGTATAATCAAAATCATCATCCAAGGAGAGCAAGAATTGTAGGACGTTGCTCCACCCTTTTCCATTTAGTATCTGGATATTTAATGGGTTTAATTGTGTTTTATTTTATCGAAGAACTCGACAGAATAAACGACTATAACTGGTCCAGATCAACACTGTTGAAGCTTCTCCACCCGATCACGGTTTGTGTTGCCGAGGGAAAACCCAATAGAGTTATCTGCTGCATCACACTTATATTCGTAAGATTATTTTTTCTTATTTAAATATCAGTTAACATAGATTGCGTGATCATAATAATTTTTACCATGCAGCTCTTCGTAAAGCCAAACATGCTCACAACTATCTTCAAATGATGGGGATTAGAGTCCAAACCATCAACCTTGGAAACAGTTTCCAAACAACTCTTTGTATCCATTTACAAACAATTCGTATTATTTCTAAAACACAACTCGCAATCATTTTGCTAACGTTAACCTCCCATGTTGTAGTATTACAAATAATTCGCAGTATTTGTTTATGGTATAAAAAAACTCACGTGCATGTATTAAATTTGATGTCCTTCCCCTGGTAGGTTGTGGAGGCTGCCATATGTTTGACAGAGGCTGAAACAGCAGCATTCAGAGGAGTATAAGGAAATGCAGATCCACATGTTGCACCGGTTTTACTGGAAGAAATACCGAGGAAAATGAAGAAAAGCGCAACCCCAAAAATAAGGAAAAGAGCGACACAGACACTGCAAAACTCTAATCAGGACATCCCTACCAAAGACCAACCACAAGCAGTCACCAGAACAACTATTCCGTTAATATCAACCCAGACATCCCCACCGCAAACCAATGACGTAAAAGATGAAAGTATGGGTGAAATGCTCAGTCGTTTTATGCTCAAACGCATACAGGCTACTCCAAAGAATACTCAAGCCGAAGAAACAAGAAGGAGATTGAAGACCAGTGCCGATTAGAATAAGTACTTCTGAGAAGATCAAAAGACAGGCGAAAAAATTAAGTATATGATTGAGCCTTGTTATATATGTCTAATCTTTTTAATGCAAACTGAACAATTTATAATGGTTATGGTATTATTGTCGCCGATTGAAGAATTATAATTAAAACTAGCGGCATTTGAAGAATCACAACTTCAAAATGTTGTCACGTTGCCTTTTGTATCTACTAGAAGCCCTACCAAGAAGAAGGAACCGAAGCTACCTGCACTACCAATAGAAGCGGGGTCTACCGAATTACAGGCACTTGTACCATATGAAATGTATAAAAAGGACCCAAATCAGGACATGAAAATGCAAGAGGCTGAAAAGTTTGATGAAGTACTACCGGAGGAGTAAAAAGATGATGGAAACTATTCACCTGTACCGGTACCACTTGTTGTACCTGAAATGACTATACAACTCATTGTTCTGCGGAACTGGTGGTTTCTGAAAAAGGTGGTAGACGTACCATTGGAACAAAGACTAGAAAAGTTAGTGCTCCCTCCAGAGACAGACATAATGGAGAAACAGGTAGACAAGTCTCCTTCTACAGAAGAGGCAACGAAAAGTCTGAGTCCTTCAAATGAGACATAAACAGTTGTGCCTCTTCTGAAGGACGTGCACACGAATGACCGATAGTTTGTACCTCACGTGGAATAGAAAGGAGGTTGCGAAGAATATAGAGCGATGAAGGTGAAAGCTCGTGAGAATGAAGTGGCAGCCGAAGAATCCGAACTAATGGATGTAGAAGGTCGTGAATATGTAAGCGCATCTGAAGTACATTAAGATACGACTACGTGAGTATATTTTGTGATATATTGTATCTTAATTGATATTTTATAGGGGTAGCAAAAATATTGGGTTGTTAATCTTTGTTGTGTTTTTTAAAAAAAAAACTACCAGGGCTAGTGTTTTAAAAGAACTAGCATGTATGTATTTAAAAATAAATTTCAAAATATTTTTTGTGAATAACTATCGTAATATGTTTCCCAAACAACTCTCATGGTATGTTTTCCAAACAACTCTCGGTGTGTCTGTTACAAACAACTCGCAACTTCTTAGTGTTGGTCTATTTGAAACAATTCAAATTATTTATGTTACGAGCAACTCGCATCTTCATTTGATTGTGTATTTCAAACAACTCTCGTGCTTTGCATTTCAAACAACTCTCATTAGTCTCATACCAACAAACTTGCAAAATATGCATTTTCAAACAAACCTCAAGTTTCAAAACATACAATTCGCATGATGCATGTATGGTTTCAAAGAACTCGCATTGTAGGATTAGAAAAAACTCTTAGTTGTTTTATTAGTGAAAAGAACTCTCATGTTTGATATGAAATAATACACCGACCAACAACAACCCCAACAAGAACAACATTATCAAGGAGAACAACGACAATAACACCCAACCTTGGCAAATAGCGAAAGGCTAACACAAAACGAAGAAGCACAAACTGTACCACGGGAAGATTCAAAGTCTGCCCCAACCCTGTATGAAGTCAGAACTAGTCAGCCATCAAGAAGCACCAATAAAGTCCAATAGCAAGACGGAGAGGTAGCTGAACAGCAAAAACTGGCCTACGCAAAGTCAAAACCACTAAGCCAAGCAACAGTTGTGGAACCAGTACTGAATCAACCGGAAAACAGAGAAGGATAAGTTTAAGAATCTTCTGATATGCACAATAATACAGTATGTTTACCAAAAAAAATTATATGGTTATTACTCGCAAGTTACATAGTCAGTTTAAGATTAAGTTGATAATATTGAGTTCTATCTTATGATACAACAGACTTTGTAGAATATGTCAGAGGATGTGATTAATAGACTTTGTCAAGCTGGTGATGATGAGAAGCTTGAAGAGGAGTCAACAGCATTGGTCGTCGCGTGTGGGATGGTAAGTGGATTTTTGAAATAATAATACATCAAAGGTGTTTCGTTAGGATTTTATAATTTGGCAGCCAAATTTATATGTTAAAGTCAACCAAAAAGAAAATGCAAGATTATGACATGTTGCTTAATTTTAATATACTATGTCTGACAAAAGAGTCAGCAGAAGAGGTAAGTGTTTTAGAAGCTTTGGCAACACTGACACCGGTAACTTTTAATGATTGGCCAAAGAAAACACCAACAATTAAAATGATCGATGTCCGTGAATACCACAAAGTAATTCAAATTAAAAGGAGAGAAGACGCAGAAGATCCAGAATTATGGTATTTACCAATGTCCCAGTTTCCCTATAGGCTTAACGTAGGCGTGAGTGAATTGTTAGCGCTACCTTACGAAGAGGACCTGAAATACAAGGTATTTAGTTAGTAAACAACTCGCTTGATATGTTACAAATAACTTTCGCTTCTCGCGTTTCAAGCAATTCACATTTCAGAGGAATTCATGTTTCATACAATTCGTTGTTTAATACACTATCTGATTCTCCTTTCAAACAATTCACTTTGTTGGATTTTGTAAGTAATTCCATCTATCTGTAATTTGGTAGATTGTTGACGCTTGGATTCTAAAGATTCTTAGAGAAGTATATTGGAAAGTTGCATGCAAAGGTTTCCCTGACGCCAAATACAACGCCAAAATTATTTGGCATGACTACTGTAAGTTTAGCTATAAACTACAAACAACTCTCACGTTCTTGTTATAATGTACTCTTCCTTGAATACAGTACACAATGTCCATCGGAGAGGATCTGACACATATAGTTGATGAAATATCTCAAAACATGAGGCCATATACAAACATTTTTCTCATTCCAGTCTGCATCCTTACGAAGGATAAACTAAATCATTGGAAGTTGTTTGTTATTGATATAGAAGAAAGAACGACAACAAACTAAAACCCACTTGTGCCTCTTAATAAACATGCAACGGACTACACAATAAGGACAACTGTTCCGCTAGTAAAACTTTTCCCCGTTTTTAGAATTTAATTTCTAACAAATAAAAAAAACTACTTAAAAACAACTTTTTTTGTCTGTAGTAAACATCTCACAATTATTGTTAATAAACAACTCTCTCTTGGTTTTTAGTAAACAATTCGCATTTGATTTTATATTAAACAAATCACATCCATATTTATTAAACAACTCGTTTTTATTAGTATCCGATGCCTGATACAAACTCTTATAAACAATTGGCATATTGTGTCGAAAAGGGATATTCACCTCAGTCAAAGACTGGATATAAAGTGAAAAATTCTAAAGGAATTCCACAAAAAAAAACAAGCACCCGTGACTGCGATATTTTTATTTTTCAATACGCTAAAGATATTATCAAAAAAGGATGTTAGCCGAAGACTTACGAAAATATATGGTAAGCGATCTAAGAGTTGAAATATTGTATTATTTCCTTAATGATAAAAACGCTAACCAACACTGGTCGTCATTTTTTTATATGGAAAATTGTGTACATATCTTTTGGATACCAACAATAACATGCAGTAGTATATATATTGGTTGGGATTTTTTTGGTGTACATATATTGCTTAGAATGTTTTGGTGTATATATAGAGTAATGTGGGTAATTTAGCACAACAATCAGGTTCGTATAAAACAAATAGCAAAAATTTATGTATTTTAGCTCGAAACAAGTCACGCTTGTGTAACAGTTAACAACTCTCGCGATTGAACTATATATAATAATTTGCAACGTGTACAAAAATTTACTACTAAACAATTCGAGTTTGTGCAGTAGTTAACAACTCTCACTATTGAGCTCGATGTAAAAATTTGCAACATTGACATGAATTTATACTCAACATCTCGGTATATATTAAATAAAATTACATAACCATGCTTGGAATTTTAATAAACAATACACAAAAACTCAATTTATATGAAACGTCTTGAGTGTCTGCCTTAGTAACCGGTATATGCATTGATCACGCAACAAACTATTTAATCACGTCAACCAATTTATTGCGAATTTGACAAAGAAGGCTTTAATCATTACCATAGCCACCATTACAACTTTAATAGGACTCCCTCATCGTCTATATATATTAGTAACCATATAGTAATTAAAAAATAAACTCTTGAAATAAAAAAATCAACACATCTTCAACTACAATTACCATATATAATTATGGTGCCTTAGATAACTCATGGCCTTCCATCACAACCAACAGAATCTCCGGGTTAATCTCTTCGGTGACACCACTCAATAGCGCAACCTATATACTGAACTTTGATCTCGACTACTTCTCTGCTGACTCTGGGTCAGTTGAGTTAGTTAACTTGGTGGCTGACTCTCAACCAACCAAGATTCCAGACAGGAAAAGGAAGAGGGAAGAGACAGAGGAAGAGGAGGAAGATGAGGAAGGTGTTGGTACATCAGAGGAGGCCCATGAGATGGAGGTATATGGTAAAAAGGACATGTTGGAAGATGCTGACGGTGAACGTTAAGAGGACTATGAAGATGAAGACTCCTCTAGTGATGACTGACTATTACTGTTTTTTTCCCCACGCAAATTGACCAACCCTACGGATGGTAGTATTGTTTTGGAAGAGTTGAGTGCATGAAGGCTGTTATGGCCTTTTAATTTTTTTTTTGTATAATTTTTTTTATTAGTGTAAATTTTTTATGGTGGTTGGTTCATTATCCGTAACCTATGGTATACATCGGCCAACCCGACCTTGATAGGTTCTGATACATAAATTGGAGAAAACCTTGCGATAGACACTCACGATACTGCAAGTGAAGCATTAGATCGGATATGCACATTTCAGTCATGTATTAATACGATTGCGACGGAAGAAAAATTCAATGCATTAGAGATGTGTGTCCATTTCTTTTATAGTTTGTGTTTTTTATTACTTGATTGATTTTTTTTGTTTATGATGATTATATGATATATATATATATATATATATTTATGAATTGACGATGATTTTTCTAGTCTTACGATGCTTGTTTATGAGTACTATGATGTTTCATTATGAATACTGTTATACATTTTTTTACGATTGAAATTAGTATATATTAGTGTGCGAATAAAAAAATTGACATCTAATATATGCACTCTAAATCATACGGAACAAAACAACATAATGTTTTGACCCAAACACATAACCTATCTTAAAACTTAGGGGCCAAAGTTTACTTTGGTTCACACAAAATATGAAAAAGTATTCCTTTACGTCGCAAGTGTTGTACAAAAAACACGATTTTGTTAATTTTTCAGTGCCAAAACGTTTGTCGTTGGTCGCATAAGTCTTGCCATATTTTTATTATTTGTTGCAGATATTATAGAAAATACATGGTTCTGCTATTTTTTCAGTGTAAAAAGTTTTGCCCATGGTCGCATATAATGTGAATGTTTTTTTTTTTTAATTTCGTGTTTTTATGCAAATAACGATATTATATATTTGTCATGTTCAAACAACTATACATTAATCATAAATAAATATACAATCAAACTTCTATAGAAAATACAATAATACATCTCAAAATAAAAGGATAATAACTTAACGTTTAACAATAAAAGTACATCATGCAATACAATTAATTAGTCAAAGTCATATCCGAGGATAAAATCAACAGGTGAGAAATTAGTTATCACATTTGGTTGATCAGTATGAGGATTCTTCAAATAAGTTATCATGTCTCTTGTAATGAAATGAATAATTTTCAATTGCCACCCGTAGAAAGCTTCTTGCCTTACTTCGTAGGACAAGTCGAACACCCGAAACATTAGTTCAGATTTTGGAAAAAATTACATTGTAGAAACTTCAACACGAATGCAAGGAGGTGGATATAGAGATCATAGATTTTTCGTATTTTTTAGTACATCCTACACAACACTTCATAGAAAAAGCATCGATGGTCTCATCCGACCTTGTACAATGAACACACTAGACGGCTTGAAGTGAGTCGTTGTCTTCATTAACGGTCTATTCCATACCTAAGATACTTCAAGTTTTTAATAATTTAGAATAGTTGTTAGATAGATTAATACGACATGATTCAGTAACTATATAAAGAAAAATTTAAAATGAGCGGGATTCTTTAGTTGGCGGGAATTCTAAGTTGGCGGGAAATTTAAATAAGCGGGAAATCAAATGAAAACGGTAATAAGTATTACGCAGGAATTTAGATACTACATCATAAGTATTAAAATAATAAGTTAAAGCGAATATTTTTTTAAATATTACATGATATAATCTTCCAAAAAAATTAAAAACTTAATCACACATCATTATTGATGAGGTCGGTAAATATTGGCTCTTCTTTAACCTTCACCGTCATGGCCGTCATAATCTGAGTATATTTTTTGAATCTATCATATTATGGATGTGCCTATTGACTCGCTTCGTCGATGTCATTAGCACCCATTTGCAGAATATAATCGTGACAAACTTCCATCCAGATTAGTCATTATCTATACAATTAAATGTGTTAATAACCTTTATATTTATGAAGTGGTCACAATTTACGAAATCAATACCAATATCTATAATAGTTGACGAACTAACAAGTGGACTCCCATGTATTGGTCGATAAGTTAAAACCTATTTAAGAGAAATGATATATTAGACATTGATATCGGGAAATATCATCGAATAACTAGTAGTTGGATTACTTTTGAACCAACCTAACCTTCTTACTATATCATTCAAAGCATCAGATGAACCATACATATCCAACCATAAGCACGATGGACTAATTCTAACAACAAATCGCGTCTAACAAGTTCCCACTATGATCATTACTGCATATTATTATCGATACGGTATGATAACCGTGTTGTTCATCTGAAATAACATGTATCAAGCTAGTAATAACAGGATATAAAAATATCGGAATGCACTTTAGGTACTTTTATAACTTTCTTTCGTTAGTAGGGCCGACCTACTTTATTTTTTGAGGTTAGAGGTTTAGGTAGTAAAACTGAAGACACTTTTAGATTTCCATACTACCTAACGTGTTCATAGGTGTGCTACCTAACTTATTCATAGGCATGCTAGCACTCACGGTTTGTTCAAGGCCATATTCCCATGAACTAGGGATCCGTTTAGTCGATCCATCCATACTCGCTTTTGACCTACCTTTATCTCTAACCGGTTTTTTACGCTCTTAGGTGTATATGGTTTTGGACTTGAATAGCTACATAACCATATTGATAATATGGTATTGTTGTTTAGAGGCATAATTATGTATGGAACTATCTATATAGTGGAAACTCTATGAACAATATCTAATATTCTCCAAAATATATATAAATCTTCCATAGATATGTATCTACATTCTCTTGTTATAACATCTATCAATAGATTTGTATTACATGGTTCAGTATAAAACTTAATTAGCTTGAAACATTCAAGAATCCCAAAATGTTGCTTCTTTAAGAACTTGTGAACTTTATCCCAAAATAGTTCAAAATTAAATGGTAAAACATTAAGGGATGCTTGAGCACTCTCACACCTACAAAATAAATAAATAAATTACAAAATAAATTATTTGTAATAAAATAAATAAATATTGATAACGAAATGCGGGCTTACCATTTTTTTGTTCTATTGCCATAGTGTTTGATTCGTTGTTCGATGATTAAAAAATTAATCGCCTTATTTTTTTAATAATATCGACATATAATATTCTTTACATTTTGGGTAAATGAAAAATAATTCACATAATGATGCTAAATATTTGTCAAAAACTTCTACCGTGTTTGTTTCGACAACGAAGTTATAAAAATTCATAAATTTTTCAAAGCCTCTTCGGGAATCAACTTTCTAACCGTCCTAAGAATGTTTTTATTTATGCATTTCATAACAAGTTAGTTACGCCCGAAAATATATTTTTGATAGCTCGCATGAATGTTAACTATCGATCCATCAAAATAACGGTAGGAAATGAACACATATTATTCATCATCACACCTCGTAGAACACTTAAATCCTATGTATAGTTTTGTATATTCTCCCCACTCATAAACGCATAAGCGACAATAAATGTAAGTGATGTAGAAGTTACTCCAACAAGCTCGAGCAATGAAATTTATACTTAGTCGTTTTGAATGTAAAATCCATAAGTAGTACATATGAGAATGTACGCAACTAGTTAATACTTGTAGAATCGGAAAAAATAAAATCAGTGATCGCGTCCGATGTATCGCTTCTTCTCTCCCACGTGTTGTAATTAGGTTCTCTCAATTTGGTCAACAAATATTGCATTTGAGTTTGATAACAATAATCAACATCACGATGTTTTTGGCAAAAATTGTAGACTGTATGCATTTTGGAAACATTCTCCGGGTTTTTCATATTCAAACCAACATATATCTCCCTAGGAAGTGGCCCAATGTAAGATAAATTACGCACTAGTTGCTCTTCATCTGCCTATAATCTACAAGTTCATGAATGACCCTTTAAGCAAACAAAAGGTTCGTGATTAAGTTTCTTGTTTTTAACAGACAATCACCATTGTAGAGTTAATACGTCAACCGAATGAGCGCTTAATTCGAATGGACAAATACATATTTTGTTTGTGTACTTTCGCTTTTTCAAAAATTTTGGTTTAGTTTTTTATTTATAAATACAGTACCTCTCGCATTGGAACATTACCCTAGCATTTCTTCCTCATCTCTTATCGTCACATATAGTAATAATGATGACGAATTTTATTTTATCGCGTTCTCTAATAACTAATTGAATTCTAAACTTCAAATATACACTAATTTTTATAACTATTTTATTAACACAAAGGATTGTTTCAATATTTTAGTGTACATGAATAAAACCAATGACTAATTACAACAAAATTTATAGAAATTGTGATTACAAAACTTGATATTAGAATTGAAATACATAAATAATTGGTTAAATAAAAGATAATCTATAATTAATAGCTTAATATAATTAAAACATAATTAATTATAGTGATTTGTACCGATAAATACCAAATAAAACAATATTTATTCAAAAACCCAACCATTAGATTTAATTCAATAGAATGCCAAAAGTATATCATATTCATCTAGACCCACCAATTGAATTTGTCAATACTATAATACTCTTAATAGAAAAAAACCCTTTTATACCTAACAATTAACCTTATTATGTTTTTATTTATGTCAAACCTTAGACCAGTTTTATGTAATATTGTTACGAGCCACGTTCATCTTAAATCGTCATTTTCCTTTTTAGGTCGTCATCTTGTCATATCAATATCATTTTGTCATCATCTTCTCAAGTCCACCTGCTTATCCGGTCCATCTTTTTCTTTAGTCGTCACAGAAACTGAAGAAGAATGTTGTAATCTTATTTTTGAGTCCATGTTTTTAATATTTAGTTTTTGTTTTCGATTTTTTTAGTTAATTTTACTATTTTATTTTTATTTTTTATCTAAAAAAGCAGAAAACTAGTTAGAGTTATTAATCTATATTAATTAACGGATTCTGCTTACCTAGACCTAATAAAAATAGAGAGCAAATTTATGGTTTAATCAATATTTTTTACATTGTTTTTAGTATCTTTTACATTGTTTATAGGTACTATATCGACTATTTTCATAACTTCTAGTACGATATTGAGTTGCAGTTCCCGATTTAAAAGTATTTTATACTTTGGATGATATAATTGATTTTATAATTGTTAAATGAGGTTCGTTGAGTATAAAAAATATTAACTTGAATTTTAGTTGTGGGCAATTAATGATTGTTTGTTGAGTAATTAAGAAATCTTTTCTAAAATGGTTACTATTGCTAAATATAATGGTCTCTTTTATTTAGAGATTCATGTTCAAGTAGTTACTCACAACATTGTGAGCTATTTATTTAAATCGGTATCCATTTTATTGAATATGAATAAGGTAGTTGGAGCAAGTTATAGTTGAGAGAACTTTGATGTTGGTTTTCTCAATAATAATTCTATAGAACATGCTATTAAGTCATGGTGTACATAAATTAAATATGTTGATTAAATATTTGATACTTGCTTTGTTTGTTTGAAATGTATTTTTTTCAAAATTTGTTATAGAACAATATTTCACCTTTAAATATAAAGGTAATAGTAAAAAATATTTATGTATGCATTGATTTTAAGCGACAATTTTAACTTTTAAATCAAATTTAATATTTATAAAACCCCTGTAATGTTTAGCTCGCACATGAGCGTGATTAATTCTTTATTTTATTAGTTTAATAGAATTTTGTTTCCTTGTAATTTGAATATGAACAATAATATTTAATTCTATGACTTTGAATCATAATCTCTGTTGGTACGACTGCTTCCATACTATAAACTAAGGAAAATGGAGTAACATTTGTAGCTGATTTTAGAGTTGTTATAGATGCATATGAAATCGATTGTAAAAAATCTTGCCATAACTCTAAGCTAATTGAAGTTTCATTCTAACCCCACTAATTATAGTCGTGTTATTTACCTTAGTTTGACCATTAGCTTGAGAATAATATGAGGTGGAAAATGATTCTATACTCCATTATGTTTTACAAAATATTTAGGATAATATCATGTTTACAACTTTTACCATTATTCATCATTAATAGTCAAGGTATTCCATACCTACATAACATATTAATTGTCAGACATTAACAAACCTCTTATGCACGATTTCTTGATAATGAATTAACTTAAACCCACTTGGTGCAATCGCCGTAGGTTAAAGACCTACTAAATAATTTTCCTATCTGTAAAAAAGCCAAGGGAATCGAGATAATGTCATAAGATCTAGTGCTAGGCAAGGACAATAATACCCTACAAACAAAAACTGTCTAATCAAACCTTTATATCCATAATGACCTTCAGTTACTCATTCATGTAAATCTGTCAAAATAAATAACACTTGGTCCTTACCCAAACATCTCAATAAAGTTTTAGTTGTAATTTTCTAATAGAGAACCTTGTCAACAACCAAATATTTTCCTGCCTTTTATTCTCAAACCTTGAGCTTGGGATTTATCATATAGTATTTTAAGATATTTAAAGTGAAAAATATTCTTAACGCCACTTCCACATTTTCAACCATTACCTGATAAGATGGATTCTCTTGTAAGATTATTAAAGGAATTTTATATAAGAAACTGAATTTAGTCACAATATCTGGCTCAACAGTTAACTCACGAGGCACTTGTTCAAATGTAAGATTTGCCTCCAATTTCTTTAACAAGTCACAAACATAAATAGAATAGACATATGAATAATAAACAAGGAAAGTGACAGAGAAGACGAAGAGCTGAGCTGGGCACAAGATAGGAATGAATTACGAGCAGAGGCGAGGTCAGACCGAAGAGGAACCGAGGATGAGCGAAGGGATAGAGGATGAACGAATAATAAGAATGACTAACAGCTAATAGGCTAAGATAATACAAGCAAGCGACTTCATCGAGTGAGGAATAAAAGAGATGAAGGCACAAGAAGATAATCAACACACTCATAAATTATTTTTTACTATTACGTTCATATTTAAAGGTGAAATCTTGTTCTATATGAAATTTTTACCAAATATATATTTCAAACAAACAAAGCAAGTATCAAATATTTAATCAACATATTTAATTTATGTACACCATGACTTAGTAGCAAATCCTATAGAATTAGTATTGTGAAAATTAACATCGAAGTTCTCTGAACTATAACTTGTTCCAACTACCTTATTCATATTCAATAAAATGGATACCGATTTAGATAAATAGCTAACAATGTTGCCACTAACTACTTGAACATGAATGTCTAAATAAAAGAGACCACTAACAATCATTAATTGCCCGCAATTGAAATTTAAATTAATATTTTTTCTACTCAAAGAACCTCATTTAACAATTAAAAATCAATTATATCATCCAAAGTATGAAATAATTTTAGAACAACAACTGCAACTGGATACCGTACTTGAAGTTGTGAAAATGATCAATATCGTGCCTTCAAACAGTGTAAAAGATACTACAAACAATGTAAAAAAATATTGATTAACCATAAATTTTCTTTCTATTTTTATTTAGTCTAGGTAAGTGGAATCAGTAAATTAACATAGATTAATAACTCTATCTACTTTTATAGAGAAAAAATAAAAAGTAAAATTAACCAAAAAAAATTGGAAACAAAAACTAAATATAAAAAACATGGAGTTAAAAATACCATTACAGCCTTCTTCTTCGGTTTATGTGACGACTGCAGAAAAAGATGGATCGCAGAAAAAGATGACAAAAAAAAATATTGATATGAAAATATGAAGACCTAAGAAGAAAGTGTACTCGAGAAAATGACGGCTCGTAAAAATATTACATAAAAATGGTCCAAGGTTTGACATACATAAAAGGGAAATAAGGTTAATTGTTAGGTATAAAGACGTTTTGTATAGTATTGAAAATTTTGATTGGTAGGTCTAGATAAATATGATATACTTTTGACATTCTATCTAATTAAATTTAATGATGGGATTTTTGAATAAATATGGTTTTGTTTGGTATTTTTTGGTACAAATCACTATAATTAATTATGTTTTAATTATATTAAGATATTAATTATAGATTAACTTTTATTTAACCAAATATTTATGAATTTCAAATCTAATATCACGTTTTTAATCACATTTTCTATAGGGTTTGTTGTAACTGGTCATTGGTTTTATTCATGTACACAAAAATATTGAAAAAATCGTTTGTTTTAACAATATGGTTTTAAAAAAATATTGTAGATTTGAAGTTTAGTAAAATATTCAAACAATTTACAGTGTTTAATGTTTCACAAGCAACTCACCCTTTATGTTAACAAAAAAACCACGTTATTAAAATGCCACCACCATAAGCTTTTTTCAGTGTCATTGGTTAAGGTAGTTGTGTTTTAGTTACATGATGGGAGTTATTTGTTATTTACAAGTGCCTATTAATGTATTTGTAGGAAATATAACTCCAAAAGCAAGCATCTACAGGCCGAGATTGGTGAACCTTATGCATTTGCTGGAAATTGACCTTATTACCTCTGCTCAAATCAAAGTTACCAGAAACACACCCTTCGACGTCATTTTGAAAAAGGACTTCGACCTCCACCGGGAGCAGATCGTGATTTTTTTATAACCTAGTTTAGTGGATTATAGAGACGTTCTCGATCGAGGATGACATTTTCCGTTTTGGGTCAAAACTGGTGAAGCTAACAACCAACGATATAAAGACCATTTTTGGTCTCAAGCACGACAAAAAGGAAATAACTTTAACGAAATCCGTGGTATTCTTCAGCAGATACGTAGACAGGTCTGATAATGATTCAAGGATGATAAGAACATACTTCATGGGTAAAACGTCATGGAAGATAGGACAGACAAATACAAAAACCGTATCGAACAACATTATGAAGGTACCTTTAAATTTAGTTTATGTTATAACTCGGATACTCAAGTGCACTAATATAGCATGTTGTGCTAGTTTTTTTACAGGCAGGTATAACCAAAATCATCAGCCAATGAGAGCATGAATTATAGGACGTTGATCCACCCTATTCTACTCAGTATCTGGATATTGAATGGGTTAATTGTGTTTTATTTTATCGAACAACTCGGCAGAATAAACGACTATAACTGGTCTAGATCAACATTGTTGAAACTTCTCCACCCGATCACGGTTTGTGTTGCCGAGGGAAAACCCGATAGAGTTATCTGCTGCATCACACTTATATTCGTAAGATTATTTTTTCTTATTTAAATATCAGTTAACATAGATTGCGTGATCATAATAATTTTCTCCACGCATCCCTTCGACATGGAGCATGTAACAATTGGGCTAGACCTCGCAAAGCCAAACATGCTCACAACGATCTTCAAATAATGGGGATTGGAGTCCAAACCATCGAACTTGGAGATGGTTAAAACGCTAGATAAGCTACGAGGTGATGAGGTATGAAATAAATATGTATATACAACAACTCTCAGACTCTAGTTGCATACAAATCCCAGAGTCTACTTACAAACAACTCGTCGAAACAGTTTCCAAACAACTCTCTGTATCTATTTACAAACAATTCGTATTATTTCTAAAACACAACTCGCAATCATCTTGCTAACGTTAACCTCCCATGTTGTAGTATTACAAATAATTCGCAGTATTTGTTTATGGTATAAAAAAACTGATGTGCATGTATTAAACTTGATGTTCTTCCCCTGGCAGGTTGTGGAGGCTGCCATATGTTTGGAGATCCACATGCTGCACCGGTTTTACTGGCAGAAAGACCGAGGAAAATGAAGAAAAGCACAGCCCCAAAAATAAGGAAAAGGGCGACACAAACACTGCAAAACTCTAATCATGACATCCCGACCAAAGACCAACCACAAGCAGTCACCAGAACAACTATTCTATTAACACCAACCCAGACATCCCCACCGCAAACCAAGGACGTAGAAGATGAAAGTATGGGTGAAATGCTCGGTCTTTTTATGCTCAAACACAGACAGGCTACTCCAAAGAATACTGAAGCCGAAGAAACAAGAAGGAGATTGAAGACCAGTGCCGATAAGAATAAGTACTACCGAGAAGATCAAAAGACATGCGAAAAAATTAAGTATATAACTGAGCCTTGTTATATATCTCTAATCTTTTTAATGCAAACTCAACAATTTATAATGGTTATGGTATTATTCTCGCCGATTGAAGAATTACAATTAAAACTAGCGGCCCTTGAAGAATAACAACTTCACAATGCTGTCGCATTGCCTTTTGTATCCACTAGAAGCCCTACCAAGAAGAAGGAACCAAAGCTACCTGCACTACCAATAGAAGCGGGATCTACCGAAAAGTTTGATGAATTACTACCGAAGGAGAAAAAAGATGATGGAAACTATTCACCTGCACAGGTACCATCTGTTGTACCTGAAAATGACTATACAACTCATTGTTCTGCGGAACTGGTGGTTTCTGAATAAGGTGGCAGACGTACCATCGGAACAAAGACTAGAAGAGTGAGTGCTCCCTCCAGAGACAGACATAATGGAGAAACAGACAGTCAAGACTCCTTCTACAAATGAGGCAACGAAAAGTCTGAGTCCTTCAAATAATATATAAACAGTTGTGCATCTTCTGAAGGAGGCGCACACGAATGACCGATAGTTTGTACCTCGCGTGGAAGAGGAAGGAAGTTACGAAGAATATAGAGCGATGAAGGTGAAAGCTCGTGAGAATGAAGTGGTAGCCAAAGAATCTGAACTAATGGATGCAGAAGGTCGTGAATATGTAAGTGCATCTGACGTACATTAAGATACGAATACGTGAGTATATTTTGTGATATATTGTGTCTTAATCTGAACTATGTAAGTGCATCTGTTTCAAACAACTCACAACTTCTTAGTGTTCGTCTATTTAAAATAACTCGAGTTATTTATGTTACGAGCAACTCACATCTTCATTTGATTGTATATTTCAAACATCTCCCATGGCATGCATTTCAAAAAACTCTCATTAGTCTCATTCCAACAAACTCGTAAAATATGCATTTTTAAACAAACCTCAAGTTTCAAAACATACAATTCGCATGATGTATGTATGGTTTCGAAGAACTCGCATTGTAGGATTAGAAAAAACTCTCAGTTGTTTTATTAGTGAAAAGAACTCTCATGTTTGATATGAAACAATACACCGACCAACAACAACCCCAAAAACAACAACAATATCAAGGAGAATAACAACAATAACACCCAACCTTGGCAAATAGTGAAAGGCTAACACAAAACGAAGAAGCACAACCTGTACCACGGGAAGATTCAAAGTCTGCCCCAACCCTGTAAGAAGTCAGAACTACTCAGCCAGCAAGAAGCACCAGTAGAAGTCCATAGCAAGACGGAGAGGTAGCTGAACACCAAAAACTGGCCTACGTAAAGTCAAAACCACTGAGCCAAGCAACAGCTTTGGAACCGGTACTGAATCAACCGGAAAACAAAGAAGGATAAGTTTCAGAATCTTCTGATATGTATAATAATACAGTATGTTAACCACTTGTTTTTTATATGGTTATTACTCGCAAGTTACACAGTCGGTTTAAGATGAAGTTGATAATATTGAGTTCGATCTTATGATACAACGGACTTTGGAGAATATGTCAGAGGGTGTGATTAATAGACTTTGTCAAGCTGGTGATGATGAGAAGCATGCAGAGGAGTCAACAACATTGGTCGTCGCATATGGGATGGTAAGTGGATTTTTTAAATAATTATACAAAAAAATTGTTTCGTTAGGATTTTATAATTTGGCAGCCAAATTTATATGTTAAAGTCAACAAAAAAGAAAATGCAAGATTATGACATGTTGCCTAATTTTAATCTACTAAGTCTGACAAAGGAGTCAGCAGAAGAGGTAAGTATTTTAAAAGCTTTGGCAACACTGACACCAGTAACTTTTAATGATTGGCCAAAGAAAACACCAACAATTAAAATGATCGATGCCCGTGAATACCACAAAGTAATTCAAATTAAAAGGAGAGAAGATGCAGAAGATCCAGAAGTATGGTATTTACCAATGTCCCAGTTTCCCTATAGGCTTAACGTAGGCGTGAGTGAATTGTTAGCGCTACCTTACGAAGAGGATTTGAAATACAAGGTATCTAGTTAGTAAACAACTCGCTTGATATGTTACAAATAAGTCGCGCTTCTCGCGTTTCAAGAAATTCACATTTCAGAGGAATTCATGTTTCATACGATTTGTTGTTTAATACACTATCTAATTCTCTTTTCAAACAATTCACTTTGCTGGATTTTTTAAATAATTCGCTCTATCTGTAATTTGGTAGATTTTTGACGCTTGGATTCTAAATATTCTTAGATAAGTATATTGGAAAGTTGCATGCAAAGGTTTCCCTGACGCCAAATACAGCGCCAAAAATATTTGGCATGACTACGGTAAGTTTAGCTATAAACTACAAACAACTCTCACGTTCTTGTTATAATATACTCTTCCTTGAATGTAGTACACAATGTCCATCCGAGAGGATCTGACACATATAGTTGATGAAATATCTCAAAACATGAGGCCATATACAAGCATTGTTCTCATTCCAGTCTGCAACATTAAGAAGGATAAACTGAACCATTGGACGTTGTTTGTTATTGATATAGAGGAAAGAATGACAACAAACTACAACCCACTCGTGCCTCTTAATAAACATACAACAGACTACACAATAAGGACAACTGTTCCGCTGGTAAAACTTTTCCGCTGGTAAAACTTTTCCCCGTTTTTAGAATTTAATTTCTAACAAATAAAAAAAGTTACTTAAAAACAACTCTCTTTGTCTGTAGTAAACATCTCACAATTATTGTTAATAAACAACTCTCTTTTGGTTTTTAGTAAACAATTCGCATTTGATTTTATATTAAACAAATCGCATCCATATTTATTAAACAACTCGTTTTTATTAGTATCTGATGCCTTATACAAACTCTAATAAACAATTGACATATTGTGCAGAAAAGGAATATTTACCTCAATTAAAGACTGGATATAAAGTGAAAAAACCTAAAGGGATTCCACAAAAAAACAGGCACCCTTGATTGCGATATTTTTATTTTTCAATACGCTAAAGATATTATCGAAAAAGGATGTTAGCCAAAGACTTACGATAAGATATGGTAAGCGATCTGAGAGTTGAAATATTGTATTATTTCCTTAATGATAAAAACACCAACTAACACTGGTCGTCACTTTTTACATATGGAAAATTGTGTACATATCTTTTGGATACCAACAATAACATGCAGTAGTATATATATTGGTTGGAATTTTTTTGGTGTACATATATTGCTTAGAATGTATTGGTGTATATATAGAGTAATGTGGGTAATTTAGCACATCAATCAGATTCGTATAAAACAAACAGCAAACAGTTATGTATTTTAGCTCCAAACAAGTCACGCTTGTGTAATAGTTAACAACTCTCATGATTGAGCTATATATAACAATTTGCAACTTGTACAAAAATTTACTACTAAACAATTCGAGTTTGTGCAGTAGTTAACAACTCTCACTATTGAGCTCGATGTAAAAATTTGCAACATTGACATGAATTTATACTCAACATCTCGCTATACATTAAATACAATTACATAACCATGCTTGGAAGAGTTGAGTGCATGAAGGCTCTGATGGCCTTCTAATCTTTTTTTTTGTATAATTTTTTTTATTAGTGTAAAATTTTTATGGTGGTTAATAAGAGTGGTTCATTATCCATAACAACTCGCACTTTTTAATTACAAAGAACTCTTTGAATCTTATCCTAAACAAATCTTTGAATCTCATTGCAAACAACATGCTGAAACTCATTTCAAACAACTCATTGACTCATTTAAATCAACTATCTGAATCCAATTATAAATACAAACAACTCGCTCTAGTTGTGTTCATACCATTGTTAGCATTTTAATTACAACGAACTCCCAGGATAGTAATATCCAAACAAATCGCAAGAATACCCACATATTAAATTTACAAAGAACACACAAATGGTCGAAACTAATATAGATGGAAGACTCATGGGAAGGATATACAAGCAATCCAATCTCCTCAACGGTAAGTACACAATTCGCAATATAAATGGTAACAACTCGCAAATGATATTTTTAAACAACTCGCATTTTTTACATTGTAATGTAAACAACTCGCAATAGGTTTTTAGTAAACAACTCGCATTGAAGAAAACAAACAAATCGTATTGAAAAAAACAAACAACTCGCAAATATGGCAGATTAATGTACGAAACTTATCGATATTTAAACTGGAACTCATAGGTCCTCCTGTTATGGCCTGCTTTCAAACAACAACCACACATTAATTTTTTTGTTGTCGCTTCTCCTCTAAATGGGATTCATTTCGGTAGGCCTTCCGGGGTGTCTTTTCACATTGGGAGGCATAACTTCAAGGTCTGACGAATCGTTAGAGCTTGATTCTTTACCGAAATTGGTTATCGTCGGTATGCTGAAAGAGTAACTTGACCTGTAATTCTTAACCATAAAGAATTGATCTATTATCGAGGATCTTACTGGGTTGATTGTATTGTCGCTAAAATGTGACGGCATTGAAAACACTATTGTTGTCATGTACCACAAGAACATTTGAAATCTAGCATATTAACAACCATTACAGAGTCTGAAAAATACTTCAAACACACTTGCAGATGACTTACGGACTACTCAAGTTCAACATTTTTCAAAATTATGTTTTGGCTTCTTTTCATACTCGGGGCATAAATTAATACTCAAGATTAGCACCTCTTGTTATAGTCGTGAAACTTGAGTCATAAGAAATATTCTAATAATGTTTATGACTTCAACAATGTGTGGGCTGTAAATATTTTTTATTTTTACGTTAAGAGATTCGGTCGCAGTAGAAGCCATAGCCCCATATCATTTCTTTTAAACAAATGTCTGAGCATACTTATTCGAAGGTAAATTTTCAAGAAATCTTTTAATTCTATCACCACATTCACATAGAAAATATGTTAATATATCTTTAAAAATCTCTTGAGTGGGAGCATAAGAAAGACGATGGAAGAAACATAACATCCTAGACTTATAGTCTCTGTTAGTCTGATCTGGAGCAGTTCTCAAATTTTGAACAAGATGGAAATAACATTACACATGATAACAGTTTGGATACAAGACGGAAACAATATTAATGATACCGGAATGACGGTCTGAAATAAATGTGATTTGGCGCTCCAACAAATGACGTTCCAAGCACTCGAAGACCACAACCAATTGTCGGAATCCTCAGTACTCACGATTACAAATGCAACAAGGAATAGTCCTGAAATACAAGACAAGCATGGTCAAATGGTTTACACAAACCGCAAAGTCTATTGTAAAAGAACTCACGATACAATTATACCATAATCGAAACAACTCGCAATATCTGTTACAAAGCAACCTGCAATATGTGTTACAAAGTAACTCGCAATATCTGTTACAACGCAACCTGCAATATGTGTTACAAAGAAAATCGCATTACGTTATATTACAATAGACAGAACTTGCATCTGGTATAGTTAGAACTCTAATATTGGTATACAAAATACAGCTCATACAACTCACACGTGTGTATTGTATTAAAAAACACGCACTTGTTAGTGCAAACAACTCTCATATTCATTATATACAGACTATAAGTCAAACAACTCGCATGAATATATTGTATCGAAACAACTCGCACTACTTAACAAACAACTCGTAATTTGTATTTTAAAATTTTAAACAATTGTCGCAATCTATCAAATTATAAGAAAATCATGAAACTAACTGTTCATGTCGTCTATTCCTACGGTAGAAAACAATACACCCTTTTAGTTGTCGCTTAAGAAGGTTCTATCAACATAAAACATCAGACGACATGAATGAAAACCCTAAAGACATGAACTGAATGCTATAAAACAACACTTGAAGACATTTCCAGCTGATAATTCCAATTGGCAGTCGGTAGTAATATCACGGTTCTTCAATCGTTCGAAGTTCCCCCTTAGTAAACTAAAAGAACTTGAATTATCTTCGAAAACTCCCCTTTGTGCCTTATCTAAATCATTCAATGACAGACGGTAAGAGATATCTAAATGGTAGTATTGTTTGAGAGACGATTGTATAGTTTTAGTTGTGAACGAATGACATGTCTGGATAAAATCATGAATTTCCTTCGTAATCAAATCTGATGTCAAATACTTATGTCTCTTATGTTTTTAGGAGTAAACGGGATTGCAAGTATGGTGTACAACATGCCTCTTAATCATCATTAAGCCAATGATAGAATCAATTGATACATAAAGTCTGCATTTGCATCCTTTGTGAATTTATTTTCACAATAAGCAATTATCTTGTTTGCTCTATTATATTTGAAAGAAAACCCAAGCTTTAAAGCATATTAGCATAAAGATAACATTAGAGTTGCAACACCTTCTTCAAAAGTTAAACCAACACTTGTGATAGAATTAGCCCAACAAGTAGTAGCAAGTTATTTTATTCTCTCACCATAATTAACTAAACCATTGCTACTCTCCCCACTAGTTAGTTGATTATGAGAGGGTTCTCCCAAACTTATGCTCGGTTGTTAACGCTTTTGACCATAACCCTTATTACTAGAACTCTTATCATTAGAATATTTATTAAGGACTTGCTTAATGACAAAACTAACCTGTTTTAAACGCTTCAAATCTAGATATAATTCTAAACCAACAAAATCTTTCTCATTATTAAAGAAACAATTATTATGATCCCCGCAGGAGTAGGTTATAATGTAGTTACTTATGACCAGCTCCTACCATATGCTCTCGACGTACTCTTGGATACTTTAAAAGTTTTCAAACTCCGTGAAAGGAAAAATGTACACAAATCGTATTGTCAATATTATACAAAAAACATGTAATAGTATATACAACTCTCAGTTTTATTTTAATTCTCCATACAACTCGCAATATCATATGTCATCAATGCAACTCTCATTTCTCTTAATAAATTATACACAAATCGAAATGTCGATATTATACAAAGAATTCACAATAGTATATACAACGGTTAGTTCTGTTTTAATTAGTCATACAAATCGCAATATCAAATATTATCAATGAAACTGCTAATTTCTCAGTATAATGTACACAACACGCGTTATTAATATTATACAAAGAATATGCAATAATGTACACAACTCTCAGTTCTGTTTTAATTAGTCATACAACTCGCAATATCAAATGGCATCAATGCAACTCCCAGTTTTTCAATATAATGTACACAATTCGCATTGTTAATATTATACAAAGAATAGATAGTATTGTACACAACTCTCAGTTGTTTTTTTAATTAGCCATATAACTCGCAATATCAAATGTTATTAATGCAACTCCCAATTTCTTAATATAATGTACACAACTCACATTTTTAATATTATACAAAATATAGACAATATTGTACACAACTTTCAGTTATGTTTTAATTAGCCATACTCGTAATATCAAATGTTATCAATGCAACTCCCAATTTCTGAATATAATGTTCATAACTCGCATGTTAATATTATAAAAAAATATACAATATTATATACAACTCTCAATCGGTAGTTAGAAACTAGTAGCTACAAGAAACATGTAGATTGAAATAACCAGAGGAAGATAAAAATCATGAACGTATGATCAACTCATGTACGTACAGAACAGTACTTAGATGCAGATTATATCGAGATTACATAAATATACTGACCTTAAACTCGTCGATCACCTGAAAATTATGGATTCTTGGTGGTTCATGGTGGTTTTTGTTGGCCGTAGGATTATGTGGTTAGAAAGCGGCTTCAAATTTTCAAATCTTTAAAAGCAAGAAAGGGGGAAGAAAACTGAAAATTCTCTTTATGTAGTTGGCAGAGGGTAGGATGGGTATTAAAAGAAATGTTTGATATTAAGTGTGATTTAAATAGTTGAGATATGTATTTAGTAGTAAAAAAAACTTGAATTAGGATGAAAGTAGAATAGTTGAGTAAATACTTTACGTACCATTTTCCAAAAATTATATATATTAAATACTAAATATTTTTTAAAACTTTCAAATATCCATTTTTAACTAATATTTAGTTTTTCTATTTTCATTATTTTTTCACCAAATAACATAATTTTTTATTATTATCTCACTTGTTTTATCCATCTTTCTTGTTTATTAATATCTTTTCTATTAATGCGTTATGTCCAATTCAGCATCTGTTATACTATTTTTATTATTTTTTCATAACTACATATATTACGTCGTCCATCTACCTCCAGATCATAATTTGTTTCTTTTCTTAAAGAAAAAGAAAGGAATCTAAAAAGATACATTTATAAATCTGTGAAAAAATGTTTAGTTTATTTTTATGTTTATTAAATATTTCATTACTTATACTTATTTTGTATTTTATTATGTTTTGTATCTACATTTTAGTGATTTAAGGGAGACTGAAGCTATTTTTTCCATTAAATATATTATTTGCTCCATAACTCAAACTATCCAAAACAATTGTCATTTCTTTTTACAAGATTATTCTGACTCTATTATCTAATTTATAATTAGAGACCATTAACGAAATGCAGACCCTATAGCAAAGAAAAAAAACACATTATTAACCCAAATTTAATCGAGCGTATATAATTTTACATTATAAAATTAAACCCTAAAACAAAAAACTTCAATTTTGTCAAAGATTAATCATGGAAAAGGAAAAAAACTCAAACCAAACCGGAAAACAACACTCAATCAACGAACAATGTAATTTAACCTTGTTATTACGTTTTACATTAGTGTAACTTGAAAATTCGGGTTTTAAATAATTTTTTTAGAGGAATTTCTCGATTTCTGTACTTTTTAGCGACAATCAACCGATTTCGAGACGGTATCTCGGAATTAGGTGGTTTAAAGTAAAAAAATGACACCTAATTCTGAGATGGTATCTCGGAATCAGGTGTTTTGTTTTTAAAAGAATTACACCTAATTTTGAGGTGGTATCTCGGAATTAGATGTTTTTTATTTTAAAAAAAGACACCTGATTCCGAGATGCAATTGCACCTAATTTCGAGGTGGCATCTTGGAATTAGGTGCTTTTTATTTAAAAAAAAGACACCTGATTCTGAGATGCCATCTCGGAATCAGGTGTTTTGTTTAAAAAATAATTATACCTAATTTTGAGATGCCATCTTGGAATTAGGTGCATTATTTTTATGGTGTTACAGACTTTAGGCTGCTCCAAACGTTCATTGAGTTACAGGAAATCGTTTGATTTGTTCGTCGAGTTCTTGTAACTCATTGAACAAATCAATGAATATGGTAGTTAAAAAACGAAAAAAAAAATCTTACCTTTCTTCGAAATCGATAGGGGATGTTGAGAGGCTGTTCGAATGAGAGATGAGAGGCTTTTCGATTTTATAGACTTAGGGTTAAGGTTCGGTGTGAAGTCAAAATCTGTGTTGGGGTTAGGGTTCGAAAGATTGTAACTTCTACGTTGAATCGACGGTGTTTGGTAAAAAACTATGAAAAGTGTTATTCTGGTGAAGAAATGGTTAATCTTAGTATTTCTTTTATGGAAGAAATATCAAGATGAGAACTTTTTGGATTTATGGAGGAAATAAAAAATGTTATGGGGAAATAGCTTCACCCTATAAAATTCTTTAAATTGAATTTTTTTAGTTTTGTTTCGATTATTATAATTTTTTTAATATATATTTATATATATGAAAAGTATAGCTGTTAACGAGAATCAGAAATTGAAACCGGAGCACTTTAGTGGTTCGGTTCGCAATTCCACTTTAAAAATCGACCGACCAGAATGATAAAATCGGTTTGGAACGCTACTAATAAAATCGGTGGAACTGATTTGGAACCTAACCGATAAAATCGATTAAACCTACAAAACCGATTTGGAATGTAACCAATAAAATCGATAAAAACGATTAAACTAATAAACCAATAGAATCGATACGGAATTGAACTAATAAAACCATTAAAACCGAATGCTTTTTTATAAATATATTTTTATACATCATATTATCAAAATTATTAAAAAAATAATCTATTTAAGAAAAGAAAACCAAAGATTCACTTTTTAGCTTAATTATTATATAATTTATTTAAGTTAAAAATTTTGAAAATCAAATTACAATTGGATTTAAATTCTTTTTCACAGTACCAAAATCAAACCGAACCAAATCACATAAATTGGACTCGAAACCTGAACCAAACTGGATAGACCGAATCAAACCGAAAACTTCACGATACCGTTCCAAACACTAGAACCAAAAGTGTAACGGTTCAGTCCGATCCCATCAAAACCCAAACCTAACCGCACAATAATCGCCCTAATAAAAATATATTACTAAATAACTTTTTTTTTTCTGTATACATAAAACAATTATTACTAGATATTATTATATACATTTTTTATTTATTTATTGTTTGGGGTTGTTTTTAGTGTTCGTCAATTCTTTTAATCTTAGTTTTTTTGTTTGTTTTTTTTTTTTTGCACTTTTTAGTGTGTTTTATTCAAAATTTCATTTGGAATATTTTTAACCTATTCTAAATTTTAGTGGTTAATCAGTCGCTGCTGATTTTTAATTAATTTGTTCCACTTAATGGTGACATGTAATCAGTTGTGATATATGCACGGTATTCGGTGGTTCTTTAATTAGGAAAAATTGTAATTATATAATCGTGATATGACCGTGTTTGTTTTTCTTTGTGGAAGGATCTTTTTTCTCAAAGGTAATCTGAAAGATCCTTCCACAAAGAAAAACAAACACGATTATATAATTACAATTTTTCCTAATTAAAGAAAATGAATGGCTTAACTTACTTTTACCACTATTTCATCTATTTATAATTTAGTTGTTTACTCGTAACTGATACTTGTAATTTCAATTGAAGGTTTATGTTTGAATAAATCATGTTCATTGGGTTTGTGAACCGTTTTTTCCAATTCCTTTGTTATTCCAATTGATCGGATTCCTCAACCGATTACTCAATTTAGTGCTTTAGCTGTCCAAAAGCATTTACCACATATCTTTCTCCGTTGAAATTATCAAATCGTTATTTAAATTTTGGATTCGAGGTAATCGCTCTCTAGTATTATATTATGATTTTGTTTATCATCTTTGGAGTTTTTTTTTCTACGATCCCTTTACAACTCATTTTTAATGGATTGATGATGTGTTATCATGCCTAAATGAATCATTTGGAGCGTCCTGACTTGAAGGCTTCTTTTGTTTCTAATATTGAGAGAGAAATATTTACAAAAATTGTTACTAGAAAGTGAATATAGGATGATATATTTATCCGCTCAGCTAGAATATGAACCTTCTAATTTAAAAGATAAATCCATTGAGCTATCCTTATATAAAGAGGATACTTTGGCCCTACGAGATCAAGATTCTACTTTAGAGAGAACTTGTGCAGATCTACGTAAGATGATTATATAAGCTAGAGCTGAAACTGGTGGTGTCACATCCCATGTAGGTTATTTGTACCAATAGTTTGATTCCACCTCGGCCATGTATGCTACCGTGCTAAATGAGCTTGATGCTGACTCTAAAGCTCAATGTTGATTTTTATAAGTATAAATTATTATTTTTATTTCTTGTGCCCAAGAAATTATCATAGAATTACGTTCCAGATTATTGTTGGATATTCAAGCACTTCACCATGATGAAAATCTTAATTTTATTGGGTATATTGTGGCCAAACAACTTTGATTTGGACCGATGAACCTTCTAGTTATGTTTCTCCTTTATCAAAGTGGACTGAAGAAGGCAAAAAAATTTGTGACGTGATCGAAAGACTTGAAGAAAATGATAGTGAGATTAGGTTAAAAATGGTGAATGAAGTGGTGCTAACAAGGACGTGCCTGAACGAGGTGACCTCTCGGTTTGTTGATTTTGTTATTGGTTGTGGTAATAGCTCTATCGTTGTTTCTTTACAACCTAGTTCTCTTGTTTGAGTCCTTGTTTTTATGTATTTTAGAACATTTTTTATTTTATTTTTGTTATTATATTATTATATGTTTTATAAGACTTTTATTTTTTTGGCGACTATTTTTTTAATTTTGGTGGACGAGTATTTGTGTCTATAACACATCTAAATGTCCAGGTACAATATGATGAAAAACGTTTTTTAGTACATCATGGTTCAATACTTAAAGTTTTTTATCTAGAATTTGCCAAGTATATTCATGGTACATAACTCTATAATAGGAATTTTCCCTTCTTTTTGAGCATATGTTTCTTTTTACTGTGTATAAACTCTTGGTTATTCGTGTTTTTATTATTATCCTTCCCTAGGATCTGTGATAAATCATTGTTTTTATTACCCATATTAAGAAAACTGTGAGGATTTTTTATGGTGCTATCGGTTGAATGTACAAAGCTTGGACAGTATGAAGAAGTAAATTATAGGTCTTAACTTTGGATGGTTCCAATAAGACAGAGTTGACGGCTGACATGTTTGATGATGCTTATTCTGGAGAGTGAGGGATTAAGAGAGAATAAGATGGTGCAAATCAATTTTTCTTTGCTTGCGACACTTTAAAAATACAAGTACAGTGATGAAGATCACTCTTATCTTTCCAAATATGTTTTCCAACCCTTATGGACTTGCTTCTTCACTTTTTTCCAGTTTTCGATGCCTCCAAACATGATAATACTAACAAGATTTATGTTTTTTATGAGATCTAATTTTTTTTAGTTATATATATTCACCATACCTGGATACACTCCTTCATGTTGGGTTCCCTTCATCCATGGATTACTTATATTTTTATACCAGACTTTTACCATCGTTGATGGGAAGCAAGCCCAACGAGCAAGTTTTTCAAGCCCATCGGATGTTGGATTTATTAATCTAAACTTATTTATTCTCCTTTGGTTATTTATTTGATATTCTGAATATAGTTATTTACTTTGATTTGGTCTTTCACGTAGTTGAGAGAATGTAGGAGTGGTGGAACAAAGCGTTACGTGACTGAGTAGTTATAGGAAGTCTGGTGCTATTTTTTAGCAACTGTCTTGTATGTGTTTTACTATTTATCTTGTACTGCATTCATTGATTAATATCAGAACGTTTTAAACCCAACTTTGTTTTGTCTTGTTTTAAAGTAAACACCTATATCTATATATTTGTGAGAACAGGTACTGGGAGTTAACAACATTTGGTATCAGAGCGTGGTTAAACAGTGAATGCCAAAATATATGTCCAGGTCTACTACGATGGAAAACAACAAATCAAAGGATGGAACGTTTGGTCTGAGCTATCCCATGCTGAACAGAGGAAACTACACAGCGTGGGCACTCAAAATGAAAGTATACATGCAAGCACGCGGAGTATGGAGTGCTATAGAATCAAATGCGGTGGTGGAAGATAGAACAGACAAGATAGCCCTTGCTGCGATCTACCAGGGGATTCCGGAAGATATTTTGTTGTCCGTTGCTGAGAAGAAGAGTGTAAAAGAAGCTTGGGAGTCTGTTAAAACCATGTGTTTGGGAGCTGATCGAGTCAGGACAGCAAGAATTCAGACTCTTAAGGCAGAGTTTGAAACATTGAGAATGAAAGAAACAGAGCCCCTCGATGACTTTTGTATGAAACTAAATGGACTAGTTGCAAATATAAGAACTCTGGGAGGGAAGGTTAAGGAGAGTTATGTCGTAAAAAAGTTATTACGAGCTGTCCCTAACAAATTTTTGCAGATAGCCTCTACCATTGAACAGTTTGGAGATTTAGAGATCCTGACTATTGATGAGACGGTTGGATCCCTAAAGGCTCATGAGGAGCGATTGCGAGGTCAGGTTGAGACCAGTGGTGGCAAACTCCTATTGACAGAGGAAGAGTGGTCAAGAAGGGAGAAAGATGAAGGGAAACTTCTGCTGACAAGGGAAGAGTGGCTGAAGCGTGCAGAAAAAGGAGGAACAGACACATCGTCCTGGCAAAGGTCTCGAAATAACAAGGAGGCTGGACGTGGAGGGCGCGAGAAGTTTGATAAGAGTAAGGTAAGATGCTTTAATTGTCAAGATTATGGACATTACGCAGCGAAGTGCAAAAGGCCAAGACGTGAAAGAGAACACAGAGGAGAAGTGAACATTACCCAGATGCAAGACGAGGAACCTGCTCTGTTAATTACTGAAAAAACAGAAGAAAATGATGACAAAGTCATGTTGATTAATGAAGAAAAGGTGTCACCAAAGTTAATTCAGAATGGTGAAGGTGTGCAGATGAATTCGAATTTGTGGTACTTAGACAACGGTGCTAGCAACCATATGACGGGACAATTATCAAAGTTTCGAGAGTTGGATGAAGGTGTAAGGGGTAAAGTCGGATTCGGAGATGGCTCGACTGTGCTTATTAAAGGTAAAGGAACGATTGTGATGAAGTGTCAGAATGGAGAGGAAAGGCTGCTAAAAGATGTTTATAATATACCTATGCTCTGCAACAACATTGTCAGCTTAGGACAATTGGCTGAAGAAGGTAACAGGGTGGTCTTGAATGGTGCACACTTGTGGGTTTATGACAAAGGCGGAAAACTTATCATGAAGGTGAAGAGATCCATGAACCGTCTGTACAAGATCATTATAGAAAGTGGTAGTCCAGAGTGTTTGTTGTCAAAGTCTGATGAGAACGCTTGGTTGTGGCATGCCCGACTTGGGCATGTCAATTTCAACGCTATGAAGTTGATGTGTTCAGCTAAGATGGTGCATGGTCTGCCGGAAATTAAAGCGCAAAATGAGGTGTGCCCGGGCTGCCTAATGTCAAAACAGAGCAGAAAGTCTTTCCCAAGTCAGGCGAACTACAGTGCAAAAGGAGTGTTGGAGCTTGTTCACGGCGATATATGTGGACCAATATCTCCTGCTACCACTGCCGGTAATAAATTCTTCTTCTTGCTAGTCGATGATTATAGTCGTGTAATGTGGGTGTATATGTTGAAGAGCAAGGACGAAGCATTTCATGCGTTCAAAAAATTCTGAGCATTGGTGGAAAATGGCAAAGAAAAGAAAGTGAAAATTTTCAGAACCGATAGAGGGGGTGAATTTTGTTCTAAACAATTTAATTCCTATTGTGAGGAAGCAGGGATCACTAGACAATACACGGCACCATACTCTCCTCAACAGAACGGTGTGGTAGAAAGGAGAAATAGAACGGTGGTAGAGATGGCGCAGAGTTTTCTAAAGGAAAAACAGTTACCCTTGACATTGTGGGGTGAGGCAATTCGACACTCGGTGTATGTGTTAAATCGCCTGCCAACTAGAGCTATTTTTTGAGTGACCCCTTATGAGGCCTGGTCGGAAAGCAAACCAAATATTGGGCATATTAGAGTTTTTGGGTGTTTGGCGCACATGAAACTCCCATCTGTTCATACAACAAAACTGGATGACAGAAGCAAACCGGTAATTAATCTAGGCAAAGAACCTGGAACGAAGGCGTATCGATTGTTTGACCCGGAGCAAAATTCAGTTCATGTCAGCCGTGATGTTGTGTTTGAGGAAGAAAAAACATGGTCTTGGAAGCATAATGAGGGTGTTCTCGAAGAGCATCAAGGTACTTTCTCTGTTTTTAGCATACCAGTAGGAGAAGCTAACAACAATACAGAAAGAAGAGAACAATATAATTCTCAGAACGAGAGTTCGCAGATGGAGAAACTTTCAGATGAAGATGTTTCGGGCGCTGCCTATACGCCACAGTCGTCCCAGAATTCACAGTCCCCGTCCAGCACAAGTTCAGATAGTGAGACAGACAGCGGACCCAGACGCTACAGAACTTTAACTGAGATTTATGCTGAAACTCAGGAGATTGAGTTAGGAGATGACGAGCTGATGCTCACTGGAGTAGATGAACCCACGAGCTACAGCAAAGCAGAAACTGTTCAAGCTTGGAGAAAAGCTATGAAGTGCGAGATAGATGCAGTTGAAAGAAACAATACATGGAAACTAACTGAGCTTCCACCCGGTCAAAAGGCTATTGGATTAAAGTGGGTTTTCAAGTTGAAGAAAGATACAAATGAGAATCTCATCAAGCACAAAGCAAGGATTGTTGCAAAAAGGTATGTGCAGTAACAAGGGAGAGATTTTGATGAGATTTTTGCACCGGTTGCACGCCTCGAAACTGTCCGGATTTTGTTGGCTCTTGCTGCTAAGCACGGTTGGGAGGTACACCACCTTGACGTAAAATCGGCATTTTTGAATGGAGAAATTGAGGAGGAAGTTTACGTTACTCAGCCGGATGGGTTTTGTTAAAGAAGGTCAAGAACATCTTGTGTACAAATTAATAAAGGCGCTCTATGGCTTGAGACAAGCACCTCGTGCTTGGTACACTAAGTTGAGTAAATATCTTGAAGAGCTTGGTTTTGTGAGATGTCCTTACGAACACGCAGTGTACACAAAGAAGATGGGCAACAAAGTTTTGATAATCGGGGTTTATATTGACGATCTTTTGGTGACAGGAACAAATGTTACAATAATAGATGAGTTTAAAGTACAAATGAACAAGAAATTCGAGATGAGCAATCTGGGAACTTTGGCGTACTATTTGGGCCTGGAAGTCAAACAAGAAATGGGGAGGATTGAACTAAGTCAAGCAGCTTATGCAAAGAAAATATTAGAAAAGGCTGGTATGTGGGATTGCAACCCTACGAAATTCCCGATGGACCCCAAGGAGTGCATTGGCAAAGACGAAGGAGGAAAACCAGTGGATGCTACAAATTTTAAGAGCATGGTTGGAGGTTTGCGATATTTAGTCCATACCAGGCCAGATATAGCTTATTCTGTTGGAATTGTAAGTAGGTATATGGAGAAACCCACTATGATGCATCAGCTGGCTGCAAAGCGTATCTTACGCTATGTCAAAGGTACCTTAAATTTTGGTTTAGTTTATACGAAAGGAAATGGCAGTGATTTGTTGACAGGTTACTCCGATAGTGATCTGACTGGGCATATTGATGATCGAAGGATTACAGCAGGTATGGTCTTTTATTTGAATGATGGACTAGTAACATGGACCTCGCAGAAACAGAGGTGTGTGGCACTCTCTTCATGTGAAGCAGAGTTCATGGCAGCAACTGCAGCTGCGTGCCAAGCTATTTGGTTGAGGAAATTGGTGGGTCAGGTGACTGGTAACTATATTGAACCTGTAGTTCTTTATATCGACAATAGATCAGCAATTGACTTGGCTAAAAATCCTGTATTTCATGGGCGAAGTAAGCACATTGATATCCGCTACCATTTCATTAGAGAATGTGTCGAGAATGGTGAGATTGTTGTCAAGCATATCAGTTCGGATCTTCAGAAAGCAGATGTGTTAACAAAATCCTTGCCAACTGCTAAGTTTGAGAAGATGAGGTCTTTGCTGGGTGTGAGAGTTCTTCAGGCATGAGTTTAGATTAAAGGGGAGAATGTTGGATTTATTAATCTAAACTTATTTATTCTCCTTTGGTTATTTATTTGATATTTTGAATATAGTTATTTGCTTTGATTTGGTCTTTCACGTAGTTGAGAGAATGTAGGAGTGGTGGAACAAAGCGTTACATGACTGAGTAGTTATAGGAAGTCTGGTGCTATTTTTTAGCAACTGTCTTGTATGTGTTTTATTATTTATCTTGTATTGCATTCATTGATTAATATCAGAACGTTTTAAACCCAACTTTGTTTTGTCTTGTTTTAAAGTAAACACCTATATCTATATATTTGTGAGAACATGTACTGGGAGTTAACAACATTGGATGCTCTTTTTTACCATGGTTGTGATGCACTCAAATATCTTTTGAAGGTCTAGATTTTGGGAGCATCACCATGTGTGGAAGGGATGTTTGCTGGTTTTCGGCTATTTAAGAGGTTCCATTCGATGGAGCTATGTGGGAACTTTACTTCACTAATACACTCATTCTACCAATTGGCAATACACTTGTAGAGGGACTTGCTGTGATCAACATTTCCTACATATTTACATCAATAGTTGGTTCTCAATGGTTGTCTCAACGTTTCATGGATTCTATTTTCTTTTTAGGTTGGGTCCCATTCATTGGTGAAATCTGATGTACAAAGTAACTTTAATTGTTATACCTACAATCACGATCAATGTGCTAAATGTTCACAAGGTTGCTTAGCAGGATGGTACTTTGATGGTTATGGGATTATCCGGGACGTAGTCCACAACCATATACTTCAGACAATTGCATTGCTGGCAATGGAGCCACAAGTTAGTCTGGATGGTGAAGATATTCTAAATGACATGGTGAACGTATTGAGGTTAATACGAAGATTTGATCTGAGCGATGTCATTTTTAGACAGTAAAAATCTAGTTCCGGGGATAAGTTTGATATATATTTTAACACCTACGTACTTTGTTGCCGCATTATACATTGACAATGCATATTGGGATCCAAGGGACTAATCAAACATAGTGTGGATAAACGTATATAGTCCGCTATGTCCCAGTAAACATTTACTGCAGACATTTTGGGGATAATATTGATCTCACTTTGAATGAGTTGATTCTTCGTGATGCTCCTGTTTGATTAGGATTTTCAGCCGCATGCAATACACTTCTTTTAATATTTCTCTGTTTTAAATTTTAAGTCGAATTCTACCCAACCGTGAAAGGATGATGTATCTAAAACTACATACATATGTTTTCTCATTCAGGCATCAGAATTGGATCAAACAGGCATTCAAATTGAATATTTCGACGAGCCCGTCAGATTTCAAAACTGTAAGACTTTGATGAATGAAAATTGAGATTATTGTTTATGAGTTTTTGAGTCTCTTTTACTCTTGACATATGGTTAAGGATTTATATATGTATTCTTTCTTTTCTTGATTTCTTGCAGTCGTCGATTCTATTTTGACTATCCACTTTATCACTGAGTGGAGTGTTAATATGGTGGATTTCTAGCAAAGATCGGGTTGTTTATCAAATAACGTATTTGGTTAACTCTTTGGTGTAGAAAAAGAGGCAACTCCTTACAATAATTGGAACTATTTGATAGTATTTATGTTTTGCTTTGTTTTGATCCTCTATTTTTAAGAACATATGATGACTTTTTTCTTGGGTAGTGATTTGGTGGGTGGCTAGAATAGATGGATGATGGGTAGTAGATTGTAATCTGAATTTATCAGGCTTCATGGTGGTTACCGGAGGTAATAAACGTCAGACGAAGCATGGTGGAGAATTTATAGTATACGAGATGGTGACGTAGCGGAATGACAAAGAGAAACAATGATAGACGAAACCCTATTTCAAGGGTAACATGATAGATAAAATCTTATATGGCGTTTCAAGATTAAGTTTTTAATAGTGATAACAAATATATTATTTCAAAAACTGATTAAAAATTAAGGTATATTAGACTTTATATAAGATCTCCTAAAAATCCTAAATTAGAATACAAGGAAATAAAATAAATTTCTTGAAATATAATCAGATCAAATCTTAATACAATAAGTTGATTTGAATAATATAAAATATTTGATATTTGAATAAAATAAAATAAAAATGTTTTTTGTTTGGGCTTCTCAACTACATCATCCTCTATTTGTTGACAAGAATTCATCATCGAATTCACAGCATCATCACCATCAACAACCAATTTTATTTTATTTTTTTCAAATTTTTATTGAAATTATAATTGTTGACCTTATCAAAATAAAACCTTATAAAAATAAAGAGAAATTATTCTCGACTGTTCCTTATTCGAAGTAACATTGTAGTCATCTTAGCCATCTAGTTGATGAAAAACTTTGGTTTTGAAAATAAATTCATAGCATGAGACAACATCCAAATGTCCAGTTGATGAGAAAATTGGTTTCAAAAACCTCTTCATAACCTTAGAATGCATCTCGATAAACAAGTTTCTCTTGATCGGACAATTGGTAGTCAATCAAAACCCCTTCAATAAATGGTCAATGAGATCGTCATCGAAACGCCTGGTTAGTCCCCGTATACTCAAACGATCTTCGAGATCTTCATAACCAGAGATGTTGTGCTCTCTTTTAGACTTGAATCTAGATAATCAGGCTTCACAAACACGATTCTTTGTAGTAGGAACTAAGACTCTGAAACTAAACTGATGGAGCAGGACGACAAAAAAAACCAACGATAGATGAAACTCTAATCTAAGGGTAGCATGCTTTTTGATTCATCAAATATAAATGTAATTTAGTTAACATCAAACATTTCGTTTATGATATATATCTTAATTTATTTCATTCGACTAAATTAATGCATACAAATTAATTTTTAATAAATATATTACAAAATATGAAAAAAATCTCTAAATATATAAATAATTGTCTATCTATAAATTGTGAAATTAATAATGGAAAACATAAATATTTTGTACCCCTATAAGATTTAGGAGCATCCTAAATAGTTAAATATAGATAATATAGAGAAAATATTATTTTCTAAAAAGTAGATATATTTACTAATTATATTTTGAATATCTAGATTTATTTAGAGATTTACACATTATATATAACTTTTTTTAGTTTTTTTATTCTACCTCTAAAATAAAATGACTATCCTAGAAACTTTTTCTTGTATTATTTTATAATCTAAAAAATTCAGATTACAAATTTTTTTATATAGATTTAACACATCCATACATTAGCCGTTGGACATATTCAAAAACAAATAATTAAATATACATAGTTTTTATTTTAACCGATGAATTTTTATTATTATAAAAAAGTAGATAATTTTGTATCTAAATGTAAAATAGGTTGAGATACCCTACCAGATACTCTATAATTTTCTTGTTTTCCAATTTTATCTTTAAAAAAACTAGATTTTTATAAAAGATCACTTGAGTTATTTGATATATGAAAAAATTATATATGAAAAGTTTGTGTATGTATCACATTTATAGATTAGCAATTTAAGATATCTAAGTTTTCTATCCAATATCGGAGTCTGTCATCGAAGATAAAACAACTCGAAATATATTGAAACAAATGAGTTAATGCGAAAAAAGATAATAGTTCTTGAAGGGATTATAGCAAACACTCGTAAAAAAACTCCTACAAACCAAAATATATTGAAACAAATGAATTAATGCGAAAAAACATAATAGTTCTTGAAGGGATTATAGCAAACACTCGTTTAAAAACTCCTACAAACCAAAAAATATTATATCAATGCCTACGAACCTACCTCATGCCAAATAGTTCAGGTTTTGATACCAAAATTGTTCAGTATAATTCATACATGTATTCTTAAGTTTAGAAAACATAAATGTCAAATAAAATAAAATTTTATTTTTTCGGAAAATAAAATTTTAAAGTGAAAAACTTAATAAATGATGTGGGTTATAAATGTGACTTTTTGTTAAAGATTTAAGAGTTTCACATTCTAGGTGACCAATGTTTTTATTTACCTCAGCTCTAAACTGTTTTAGCAAGCTGTTATGGGATATCATTGTGTATGTGGTTTTAAATATACATTTACCTACTCTGGAAAAAAAGTCGTGTTCCGAATTATTTGTTGTTTTGTTTCAAATGTTATATATACAAAATTCATTTTATATGTCTAATTTTATCTAATAATTTAGGAGTTAATAAATTATTTGATTAAATAAGAATATATTTAAAAATGATAAAAACTATAATTTTTTAGTTGATTCTAAAAACAATATGGTAAAACATATTAAAAATTTCCGCATCACTTAAGTAATTGTAATTAATTAAAAAAATTTACTTGAAATAGGATCGGGCTAAAATCATCCAAAATACATCTATCCCTACCCAATTTTAAGTTCACCCATAACTGGTATAAACCCTTCCATTTTTGGACCAAAATACTATTTTTCTAGTATTTAAGGTGTTTTTTTCCATCCTAACGCAAAACACATCATTCATCTTTACCTTCTCTTTATAACTTAGATATATTTTAGGAAAGTTTTTGATAATTTGGATTGCTTGATGTGTGAATTTTATAGGTTAGATTTTAGGTTTCAAATTCAGGGATGAATTTATAGATTTAGGGTAGATTGAGGAAAATGTTTTTGCTGGTTTTTGGATATTTTTTTCGTCGGAATCGGTTGAAAAATAGCTAGCAACGATGGTGCATGCCATTACGCATAGGTGGTGCGCAAAGCCCACGTCATAGGTGCACACCACTTCACATCTATAGTACTAGTGTATTTCATTTAAACAAACAACTTTTTTTATAATAATTCGTTCCAAAGCATTATCGATTTATTTTTATCAAAATATTAACCTAGTTTATTTAATAGTTTATTTACTAACTACTATTTTTAAAGAAAATTTGGAATATGTTTGAAGAAAAAGTTTGAATGTTGATAAAATAAAGTTTGAATGTTGAAGCACTACTAAACAACTGGTACGAACAACACAAGTGGTAGAAAAAACTAGTTTAATCTAATAATTGAAAGTGGTTTTTATGGGGCAGAGTTAGTAAAGTAGGTTGATTTTGAAATTAGGTGAGAATAATATACACTTTAATTTTTTTCATTAAATACAATTTCGTAATTAAATCCTTAAAGGTAAATTTGATATCGAAAAGTGAGAGCTTTGACAAAAATATTGATTTAGATATAGATTGGTTTTGGGTGATTTTAGCCTAATCTAATGAAATATGTTGAGTCAAATCCAAT
Organism: Limnanthes douglasii subsp. nivea; assembly: GCA_036936605.1. Lineage (NCBI taxonomy): Eukaryota > Viridiplantae > Streptophyta > Magnoliopsida > Brassicales > Limnanthaceae > Limnanthes > Limnanthes douglasii. The sequence goes on along the minus strand of JAUPFV010000004.1, from coordinate 139,294,304 downwards.
AATTAAAGGGTCATGCTATACATACCCAAATCGAGTATAAGTTTACCCAAAAAATATTTTTGACTCAAGTTTGATTTTTTTATAATGAGATTACCCTCCAAGTTTCATTTAATTACAAAACTACCATTAACGATGAAAAAACACTAGAGTATCATAAATTCATCCAAATCACAGATTAACATATTTTACTAACTTCACCTAAAAACACTTTGATTTAGTATATTAATCTCATATTGCTACAATATTCCAAAGTTCTTCAAAATCTTCTTGAACATTCAAACTTGGCTAAAAAACATTTAAACTCTTCTCGAACATTCAAACTTGGCTAACAAATATTTAAACTCTCTTCAAACGTTTTTAAATTTCTTATAACAAAAACACAAAATTAAACATGAGTCAACCATAATTAGGGATTAATATTAAGGAGTTCCCTCACCGAAGGTGTAGGAGGAGCTTATCTCGTTGGAGAAGAGGTTCAGTCACCAGAAAAGGTAACAACATTCTTATTTTTTTGTATATAAAAAAATCGGATTCAGACCTTTACGCACCACCGGTTCTTGTGCCTATGCACTGGTGGTGTATGACCATCGATTTCGTGGCCATACACCATCGGTTCATAACCCTTGAACCGGTAATGCATGCCCACAAAACGCTCGATCTTGTGAACCATTGGTTCGAACTTTTATCCCACCGATTTTAGTAATTTTTTTTACTTACTTTCATTTTTGTTTTAGAAATTTGATTTCTATCGGGTTTTTAGTTTTTTTTACTTCTTTTGTTTTACTTGTTTTTTTTAAAATTAGTTTTACACACACGGATGATACGGATGGATAAAAAATAAACGATTGATCTAATTAATATTATATTTTAAAAATAAACCAAAATCAATTAGAATTTATGATATTTTAAAATTTTAAAGTTTATATATATATATATATATATATATATATATATATATTAATTTAGAAGATCATTTTTATTGAATAAACTGTAGATATAGTTCTTATTTACGATAGTATATAAAATTGGTTTCGCTACTATATGTATTTATAAAATTAGTGTGAGGTTTTATTAAATTTTAATTAATATATTTAAAAATTAATAATATATTATGTCTGTTAAAATTTAAAATTTTAATAAAAATATGAGTGATATTAATATTTTTATTAATTAAAATTTAAACATAATTATTATTTTCGATTTTAATAAAATTTATTAAAATTTAAACATAATTATTATTAAAATTTATAAAACTACTTTTTTTTTTATAATAATCGTTCCAAAACATACTGATTTTTTTTATCAAAATATTAACATAGTTCATTTAATTGTTTATTTAGTTACTACTATATTTAAAGAAACTTTTGAATATATTTAAAGAAAAGGTTTGAAAATGTTGATAAAAAAAGTTTGAATGTTGAAGAACCACTAAACAATTGGTACAAACAACACAAATGGTAGAAAAAACAAGTTGAATCTAGTAACTGAAAGTGTTTTTTATGAACGGGGTTAGTAATTAGGTTGATTTTGAAAGTGGGTGAGAATAGTATACACTTTATTTTTATTTCATTAAAAACAGTTTCGTAATTAAATCAAACTTAAAGGTAAATTTGGTATCAAAAAAGTCAGAGCTTGGTCAAAAATATTTATAATGAAATATTGAAAAAGTCGAAGCTTGGTTTTGGGTGATTTTAGACATACCCAAATCGAGTCTAAGTTTACCCAAAAATATGTTTTTTACTCAAGTTTGACTTTTTTATAATGTAATTACCCTCTAACTTTCATTTAATTACAAAAATGCTATTAACGATGAAATGTATCATATATTCATCAAAATCACAAATAACATATTTTACTAACTTCACCTAAAAACTACTTTGATTTAGTAGATCAAAACTCATATTGCTACAGTTTTCTGAAGTTCTTCAAAATCTGCTTGAAAATTCAAACTTGGCTCAAGAACATTCAAACTCTCTTTAATTTTTCTTAAACTTCTAGTAACAAAATACAAAATTAAACATGAATCAACCAGAACTAGGAATTAACATTGAGGAGTTACTATTACCGGAGGTGAAGGAGGAGCTTATCTCGTTGGAGAAGAGGTTCAGTCACCGGAAAATGTAACAACGTTCATGTTTTTTTTACAAAAAAAGTCGGAGTCGGACCTTACGCACCACCGGTTCTTGTGCCTATGTACTAGTGGTGTTGGTGGTGTATTACTATAGATTTTGTGGTCATACACCGCCGGTTAAGAACCTCGGTCTTTGAACCATTGGTTTGAACTTTTATTCCACTGGTTTTAGTGATTTTTTTATTTACTTAGTTTGATTTGTGTTTTAGAAACTCGAGCTCTATCGATTTTTTAGTTTTTGTTTACTTACTTAGTTTGATTTGTTTTTTTTAAATTAGTTTTACATACACTGATGATATGGATGGATACACTGAAAATTTGCTCGAGCATTAAAAAAACTAAACTCATGAAATCAGTCTCGTTATTAAACAAACAATACTTTTGATCACCATAAGAGTATGTAATAGTGTAGCTACCCCTAACCAGATCATCTCATCTACCTTCAACATAGTGTTGAAGAGTCTCAAAGTTTTCAAACTTGGTCAAAGAAACGATTGAGGTCTGCTTGGAATATTTGAAAATACACACTTTTGACTTAGACATCTAGTTACTGCAATAATAAACAAAATTCGATTAGGTGAGAGAGAATTTTGAAATCACAGTACTAAACGCGCGAGATGTATAAAATTATGCATCAATGAATCGCGTGATTTATAATTGCAGTGTAAATCGCGTGTATATTCTAAGCGTAACAACTAAACGTAACTCGCGACATTAAAAGAAGACAAGCATCACGTGCACGCGAGATGATTCAGGCAGTGATATGAGACACGAATACCTTGGGTCATGGTGAATGGGTAATGTAAAAAATGATTTTAATGCTATTCATGTATGTCATGGTTATATAAAGCAAGGTATATAAATGGCAGCACCTGCATTCAGAATCGCATCGTCTCCAACATAAAAACATTCTTACCCATATACGCTATGGCAGTATAAACAAGTTCAACAAAGCTAGAAAATAACCCAGAAACTATTAAACTTGGAATAAAACACATTCACAATCGTTGGAACTTATATAAATAAGAATAAATTGAATAAAACACTTGTTAAGGTAATAAGAAGTTTTAATACATAAATAAATTTTGAAACGTTAATATACAGCTTCAACAAGAAAAACACCTTCAATTAGTCAATAAAATCCATCCTACAAAGACCTTCAACACGCAAAACAAGCAAAACAACAATATAGAAAATATTACGTGTAAATGGTTTCGAGAAGAACTAATTTTAAAGAAGGAGGTATTCTAACTGGTTTAATGGGAGGTATAAAATACTACAGAGGTTTATGACCACTTTTAATATAATTTGAAATAGTAGGGTAGGTTGTACTAATACGAATTCAAAATTTAAATTTTGGTTGGAAAATAGACGGAGCCAATTTTGATGGTAAATAAGGGATAATCTAAAAAATGGGTACTGAAAATGAATTAGTTTGGTGAGATGGGTGTTTAATAGGCATAGAAAATAGTTGGGGTACTAGATGATAATAAGTTTGGTGAGAAGGTATTAGTGTGACATTTCCCTATAAAAAATATTTCGTTACTATGTGTATTTATAAAATTAATTTAAGGTTTTATTAATTAAATTAAATTTTTAATATATATATATATATATATTATGTCTATATTTAAATTTTATAAAAAAAATATGACTTATATTAATATTTTTATTTATTAAAATTTAAATATAATTATTATTTTAGATTTTAATAAAATTTATAATAATTAACGTGAGAAAAATTTATAATCATTAGTCTAATGAGGTTTATTACTAAAGTTTTAATTTTTTTTAAAATGATCACAATATTTATTATGTGCATTCTTTTATTTATTCATTATTGTGAACTTTTAGGAAAATAAATTTAGATTTAATTTTTTTTATAAATGACATGTTTTATAAATTTCTAAATTATAATTGGAATAAATAAAATAAAAAACAATTAAAATTCACTAGTTCACGTTAAATTAATTCAAAATCGAAAAATGGTTAGAAAATAAATATATGAATTTAAAATAAATATATTAGCTCAATTTTGCAACATTATCGATCATCAATCTGCAAAAGAAGAACAAACACCAGCAAAATCGAAGAATTAAGGTGAACCAATATATCGTAGACCTATGTTCTCTAAAAACACAATTTAGAGAAGAGAGTTTGGGTCATTAAAATGCGAGAAGCATAACTTCTATTTGCATTTCAATGTCCATTTCGTGAGCCAATCTACTGCACGATTTTGATCTCTCGAAACAAAAGATAAAGTCATAGAAGGCAGAATCAGATTTCTACATATGGGAATCATAGTTCTAAGTTAAACAATCTGTTTCAATATCTATATTTACCCAATTATTTTCCTTGCAGGTCAAGAGCCCTTCCAATAGAGCTCTTGTTTCAGCTACCAAAGGAGTGAGCTTTCCAAACAGATTTGAAGATGCATGAACAATGATGCCCTCGTGGTTCCTGAGGATCATAGCCCAACAGGAATCATCATTAGCAAGAAAGGAGGTGTCGACATTCATTTTCATCCTGCTATTCATAGGAGGCAACAAGTTCAGATAAGTAATTTTTTTTAATGTTTGTTTCCTGAGATATGCAACCTAAAGAAAGACCAGCATCACTGGCATTCAACCAGTGTTTGCTAGTAGGCACTTTAGAAATGTCTAGACCTAAAATAATTTTATTAATCATAATAATGGAGGTATACAGACTGATATTAGTGCTTTTATACTTCACATTATTTCTATTTTTCCATATCACCCAACATATTAAAGCTGGAATGCATTGGGTGATATGCATATTCTGGTTAGAGAACCAAAACCAATTATAGACAACATGCTTAATTGTCATGTATCTTTCAACTTTAACTTTAAGAGATTACTATAATGGCTCCATAACTCCAAGCATAATGACAATTAACAAACAAATTATTTAGGTTTTCACTGTTATTACAAAATACACACTTTGATGCTAAATGAAAGTGTCTATTTTGAATAACAGTGTCATAGGTATGTAATTATGCATGAGTCTCCAAATTAAAAAGGAAAACTTCATGGGAGTTATATTTGACCAGATCTTCTTGTTGAAGGTAGAAGTGCATTTGGAACTTCTCACAGAATTCCAAGTGGACTTAAAATTGAAGAGATGATCAGGAGATAATATTCATATCATCTTATCATCATTAGCATTATTGATTAGGTATTCATTAATTTGCTCCTTTATGCTTTCATCAGAGCATCAAAGTCCCAAGCATTGTTCTTCCCAAAAATATTTAAACTTGGCCTCCAGAAACCACTTGTTTGTTGGCAAAAGGTGATCAAGAATGGGGGGCTGATCATACCAATTCTCAGTCCAGAAGTCCATTATACCCCTGCCAAGAAGCCATTTAATAATTTTTTCAGCCTTTCCTTTGATACCAGTCAATCGTTTCCAGGTCAGAGAACTATTTCTTTTATAGTTAACTTTTAAAGGATGAACATCCCTATTATAGATATCATGCATAAGTAGAGCCCAAATAGAATTTCTTTTTCTATAGGAGTACCAAATACTTTGAGAGTAAGTGGATTGAATATCAGCCAATTTCCTGATATTCAATCCACCCTTAGCAAAAGGGAAAACTAATTTTATCCCAAGATACCCAGTGAATACTTTTTTCATTTAAGTTTGTTCTCCAAAGAAATTTATTAATTTGTTTTTCCAATCTTCTAATTACAAATTAGGCAACATAGAACTTTGCATCCAATAATATGTAATAGGCATAAGAATAGTAGAAATTAGAGATAATCTTCCCCCATAAGATAGCTGCTTTAAGTTCCATTCCATGATCTTTCCATTGATTTTATCCATTAAAGGATTAAAATTTTGTACTTTGTTGTTATTGTGCAGGGTGATCCTAAGGTAACAAGTAGGCAGATTCTCACTAGTGAATCTAGTAGAGTTCTCCAAGCTGTTAATTCTGCACTGGTGCATATTTTTTTGAGGTTATAAATTTTGTTTTATATTTATTGATAGATTGACCTGAAACACCTTGATATTTATCTAGAAAAGAACTTAAGAGATCAATCCATTTAGGCAGATTGATAGTGTAAATGATAATGTCATCTGCAAAAGCAGTACAAGGAATAAGTATTTTTGACGTAGTAGCATATTGCATAGAGAAATTAGAAATAAACAGATTTTGCAGACCCTTAATAAGGGCTTCCTCACCAAAAATGAAGAGGCTTGGAGACAAGGGATCACCTTGCCTCAAGCTTCTTTTGGACTTAAAGTACCCAAAAGCATTTCCATTAATAAGAATATATAGATTCACATTACTAATCATGCTATAAATCAGACACGTAAAATTTCTTGGAAAAACCATAAAGAGTGAGGACTTTCATAATGAAGGGAAATGACATTCTGTCAAACGCTTTTGACATGTCCAACTACACCATAATATTTCCTTTACTAGGCTTCCTATTCAGGTCAAAATTCATTTCTTTGGCAATGAGAATGATTTCATGAATTGACCTGTTCCTTACAAAAGCACCCTGATTTTCAGAAACAATGTGAGGAAGAATATTAGAGAGTCTATTGTTAATAAGTCTAGAAAAAATCCTATTAAGCATATTGCACAGACTTATTAGTCTATAGTTTCTCCAATTAATATGATTAGAATTTTTTATTGATCGATGATCTGAAACAACGCTTTTGCTAGAATTATATCATATAAGATTATAATTTGTTTTTGTATGCATGTTTGATATTTTTCTGGTGATAAAAAGTGAAAGTTCTAATGCAACCAAAATCTATATGATGTTTGAAGGTTCTCATTTTTATATGAAATAAAGGTTTGTATTAGGCACATCATCTTCATTTAGAGCTAAGTTAATATTTAAGTATTGATCATTTCATATTTCATTTATTTTCTAGTTGGCATTAATTTGGTCAACTAATAATGAAGTAATTTCGTTTGATGTAATTGTGATGACAAACATAGTTTATGAATAATCTAGAGTATTTTTAGGATCTAAAAATGATGCATATATTTTGTGATTCTTAATTTTGCTGAAACAAAGATCAATTTGTAGGTGAACTGAATCATGTGATTTTTGCATTAACCCTTTTAGCATTTTTCGAAAGCTTATGGTAATGTTAATTTTGTCAAAGCAATTTCGCTTATTGCAATTAAAGGTAATCACAAATAATAGATATTTTTGTAATATATGATTTTTAATTGCAAGTAATTATACGTTTGGAAATATGATGTTACTTTTAATATTGAGAATGAGCTATCAAATTGAGTTTTTTAATATTGATAATAGACTATCCAATTGAGTTTTTTAATATTGATAATGAGCTATCCAATTGAGTTTTTTACACGTGGTGATGATGTGATTGTCATGACGCGCAGATTAACTTTTAGGCTTCTACTATCATTTTTTATGTGAATCGTATTTGATCTGACAAGATCCTTACCCTTGATTTGAGATGATATCAATAGTTAAAGTTTGATTTTATTTTTTTGAATTTTTTTATTTTTGTTGTTGTTGATATTCTTCTATTCTCTCTCTATTTCTATTTCTTTCTATTTCTATCTTTTTTTTGTTATAATGAATTATTAAGCTTGTTTTTTTCTCGTGATAAATTGATTATTTTGTAGACGTTATTTGCAAAGATGGCCTATTATACGCACAAAAATATTAAATGCGGTGAACCTATTCATCGTTATCAATGATATGAATCCATTATTGGTAGGTTGGATCCGACCTAAAAGACTAGTTAAATAATGCGTTCATACTCCGCATTTTCTATGATAGAAGGTGAGAAGAAATATAAAGTTTGGATCTTCCCCCACAATGTGAATCTCCAATCACCCCTAAGGTGAGAAAATCCTTGCGATGTTCAAGGAGGTGAAGTTTTTTTCTTCACTTATTTGTTTGGTTGGGGACTTTGACTTCCGCTTGATAATGATGTTATCATATTTTCTAAGTTACTCATCCGTTCTTGCCACTTATCTCTCCGATATTGGTTTTAACTATTCTCTACTATGATTTTGTCGAGGCTCTATGTCAAGTCATTTTTTTGAAAGTGTTTGATGGATTTTGTTGAATTTATCGAATAGATAAAATTTTCCCTATTTACCGTTAAAATAGAATCATTTGATTATCTTGTTCACGATCGTACCAATCGAATTAAAGGCTGTGAGGATAGTTTTGTATTTGTCAATGGATATTGGGCTTGTAAGAGTATGTTTATGCAGAAAATTATCAATTGTTTTTAACTTGCTACTAGTAAGTAATCATTATTTTGAATCTATCATTAGAGTCTTCTTGCTTTTGCTTTTACCAGTTTGTTTATGTTTTCAACTTATTTGACTAGGATTCCCATTGTCCCTAGTATTGACCAATTCGTGCATGAAAGATATTCCATATTGGTGAATAAAGCCAAATAATTAAATATTCTTGTGTTTCTATCTTGATACTAAATTTTTTTCCTGAGATTTAACTTATAGACCAATGAGGTTATGGGGGAGGGGGATTTTTGTTATCCAACTATTTTGTGGTGTAATGCGACTAAGACTTCTACCTTGAAGAGGTCCATAAATGGAATAGTTTTAGAAAATCATTTTTCTCATACACGTCTTCGTTGCAGTTCGAATGCACTGCCTAATATATTACTTGTTATTTCTGGTGGACTAGTTGTGGTAAGTGGTACCCCTAGGGCGAGAGAAGGCAACGATAAAAAAGATTTGTATTCTCTTAAGAAACATAAACGTTTAGGTAATTTGTAGTTTTTTTATTACTCGAAATGTAAATAAATTTGTTTTGAAATTTTGTAATTTTTAAGTATATAGCATATGAACAAGGTACTGATTCTATTTATGTTACTTCTTCATCACATGCTACAACTATTTCCACCACCTCTTATTCTACGAGACATGTATTTGTACCCTTAAAAGATAATTATATTTCTCTTGATGTTTTAAGCGTTAAAATTTTTACTCAATCTATGACTGATTATTCTCTTATTAATGACCAAATGATTGTTGATGTTATTACCGAGCTTTATTGTTTAAAATCGATAGGTGATATTTTTTTGAACTCCAACATATGGTTTTTGGGAAAATATGTTGTTGTCAAAGCTAATTTAGTTGTTGATCAAGATCGTAACTTGAGCATTCGTAAAGGAAAATGAATGGCTTAACTTACTTTTACCATTGCTCCGTCTATTTATATTTTAGTTGTGTTGTTACTTTATTTCAAGGTTTACATTCGAATAATTCATATTTCTTGGGTTTGGGAACCATTTTTTCATATTGTTTTGTTATTCCAAGTGACCGGATTCCTAAACTAATTACTCAATTTGGTGTTTTAGCTGCCTAAATGCATTTACCTACAAATATTTCTCCGTTGGAATTATCCAATTGTTATTTGAATTTTGGATTCAAGGTTATTGCTATATATTATTATATTATGACTTTCATTATCATATTTCAAGGCTTATTTTCTACAATCTCTTTGCAACTCATCTTTCATGGATTGATGATGTGTTATCATACCTAAATGAATTCTTTGGAGCATCCTGACTTGAAGGCTACTTTTGCTTCTAGTGCTGAGAGAGAAATATTTACAAAAGTTGTTATAAAAAAGTAAATAAAGGGTGATATATTTATCCGTTCAGCTGGATATGAAGCTTCTCATTTAAAAGATAAATCCATTGAATTATCCTAATACAAAGAGAATATTTTGGCCCTATGAGCACAAGATTCTACTTTAGAGAGCACTTGGGTAAATCTACGTAAGATGATTATAAAAGCTAGAGCTGAAACTGGTGGTGCCACATCTCATTTAGGTTATGCACGCCAATAGTTTGATTCTACATCGGCCATGTATCTATCGTGCTAAATGAGCTTGATACTGAGTGTAAAGCTCCTTGATATTGAGTGTAAAGCTTAATGTTTTTTTTTATAAGTATAAATCATTTTTTATTTCATGTGCCCAAAAGGTTATCATAGAATTACGTTCCACATTAGTATTGGATATCCAATAACTTCACCATGATGTTAATCCTAGTTTTATTTGGTATAATTTTCCCGAAACGTTGTGGCCAAAGACTATGATTTGGACCAACGAACCTTCTAGTTATGTTTCTCATTTATCAAAATGGACTGAGGAAGGAAAACAAATTTGTGACGTGATTGAAAGGCTTCGGGATAATGATAGTGGGATCAGGTTAAATATGGTAAAGGAAATGGTGCTAACAAGGAAGTGCCTTAAGGAGGCGACCTCTCGGTTAGTTAATTTTGTTATTGGTTGTGGTAGTAGTTCTACATTTTTTTATTCACAACTTATCTCTCTTGTTTCAGTCCTTATTTTTATGTATTTTAGACCATTTTTTATTTTTATTATTGCTGTTATATTAGTATATGTTTTGTAAGACTTTTATCTTTTTTGCGACTACTCTTTTTAATTTTAGTGGACGAGTATTTATGTCTATAAAACATCTTAGATTCGTTATTTTTTAATACTAACGATCCATGTACAATAGGCCGAGAAATGTTTTTAGTACATCATTGTTCTATACTTGGAGTTTTTTAGAATTTCCCAAGTATGTTCATGGTACATGACTCACTAATAGGAATTTTCCCTTCTTTATAAGCGTATGTTACTTTTAACTGTGGATTAAATCTTGGTTATCCGTATTTTTGTTATTATCCTTCGCTAGAATTTGTGATACTTAGTCATTTTTTTTATTACCCATATTACGAAAACTGCGAGGTTTTTTCTGGTGCTGTCAATTATATGTACAAAGCTTGAAATTTTTGAAGAAGTAAATTGCATGCCTCCACCATATAATTCAAAAGAGAAGCCTAGTTCAGCTAGTAGTAGAAAGGATAAAAAGTCTCGTTCTGCTAAAATACCAACTATAATACTAAAATAAGATCCAGATTGACATTTGTTGGAGAAAACCATCAAGGGTTGCTCCTCAACTTTAGATGGTTCCAATAAGACAGAGTCGATAACTGACATGTTTGATGATGCCTGTTCTGGAGATCTAGGGAATCAGAGAGATAAAGATGATGGTGCAAAGAAAGTTTTCTTTGGTAGGGAACATTTTCTTGATACAATCTTAGACAAGACTCTCCATGGTATAGTTTCTTTGTTTGCAACACTTCAAAAATACAAATACATTAAGGAAGATCACTCTTATCTTGCCAAATATGTTTTGCAACCCTTATGATGACTCGTTTCGTCACTTTTTTTACAATGCTCATATTCGATTAGGATTTGCAGCCGTATGTAGTACGATTATTTTAATGTTTTTTCGTTTTGAATTTGAGATCGAATTATTCCCAACCGTGAAAGGATGATGTAGCTAAAATATGGACATACTGGTTTCTCGCTTAGGTATCATAATTAAATCAAACAGGTGCTCAAATAGAATATTTTGATGAGTCTATCACATTTCAAAACTGTAAGACTTTGATAAATAAAAATTGAGATTATTTTCTCTAAGTCTTTAAGTATTTTTTACTCTCTAACCTAAGGTTAGGGTTTTATATTTGTATTCTTTCGTTTCTTTTCTTGATTTCTTGTAGTCGTCGATTTTATTTTGACTATCCCTTCTATCAGTGAGTGCAATGTTGATATGGTAGAGTTATATCAAGGGTTGTTTATCAAATAAATTGTTTGGTTAACTCTTTGGTGTATAAAAGGAGGAAATCTACCTAATCATTCGAACTATTTGATAATATAAATGTTTCGATTAGTTTGGATCCTCTATTTTTAAGAACAAAGGATTATTTTTCTTGGGTGGTGATTTGGTGGGTGGCTATAGTAGGTGGAGGATGGGTAGTAGGTCGGAACCTGAATTTATCAGGCTTCATGGTTGTTAACAGATGTAATAAACGCCCGACGAAGCATGGTGGAGTATCTATAGTATAAGAGATAGTGATGCAAGAGAATGAAGAAAAGAAACAATGATAGACGAAACCCTAATCCAAGGGTAATATGATAGATAAAACCTTATCTACGGTTTCAAGACTAAAACTTTTTTTTTCACTCATAAAAAATATATTATTTTAAAAATGATTAAAACTTAAGGGCTTTATATATGAGGTGCTCAAAATCATAAATTAGAATACAAGAAAATAAAATAAATATCTTAAAATATAATCAAATCAAATCTTAATACAATAAGTTGATTTAAATAATATAAAATATATAATATTTGAATAAATTAAAAAGGTTTTTTTTTTGTTTCGGTTTTTAAGCTACATCATCCTCCATTAGTTGACAAGAATTTCTCATCGGATTTACAACATCATCATCATCATCAACAACCATTGTTTTTTAATTTAACATTGGAATTATAATTGTTGAGCATATCGAAAGAAAGATAAATTCTTCTCGAGTGTTCCTTATTCAAACTTAAATTGTAGTCATCCAGTTCATGAAAAACTTTGGTTTTGAAAATAAATTCATAGCCTGAGGTAACATCCCGATGTCCAGTTGGTGATAAAATTGGTTTTGAAAACCTTTATATAGCCTAAGACTGCATCTCGATAAGCAAGTTTCTCCTTGATCCGATAATTGGTAGTCAATTAAAACTCCTCCGGTAAATGGTCAATAAGATCGTCATCAAAACGCCTAGTTAGTCCCCGTATACTCAAACGATCTTTGAGATCTTCATGACTATATATGTTGTTCTCTCCTTTAGACCTTGAATCAGATAATCAAGCTTCAGAAACATGATTCCATGTAGTAAGAACTGAGGCTTCTATACTAAACTGATGCAACAGAATGACGAAATAAAATGAAACTCTAATTCAAAAGTAACATAATAGATGAAAATATATATTATTTCAAAAAACTGATTAAAACTTAAAGTATGCGTGGCTTTATATAAGAGCTCTTTAAAATACAAGGAAATAAAATACATATCTTAAAATACAATGAAATAAAATACATATCTTAAACGGTATAAATGTGAGTAAATTGGTTTCTTAGAACTCATCAACTACATGATAAAATATTTTATTTATCGTGTGTGTATATATATATATATATTAATTTATTTCATTCATATAAATTAATGGATTCAAATTAATTCAAATAAACGTATTAAAAAATATGCTAAAATGTAATATGTAACCAATTTTATAACGGTTACGACACTATAAGGACGAGATTTTGTGATGTGGTGAAACTATAACAACACAAATTTGTAAGGACATAACTTTTTAAAGTGTGACGTGACGTCACAAAACCCTTGAACCGGTGGTGCATGACCATCGATTTTGTGGCCATACACCATCGGTTCAGAACCCTTGAACCGGTGGTGCATGGCCACAAAATGTTCGGTCTTGTTGTGAGCCATTGGTTCGAACTTTTATTCCACCGATTTTAGTAATTTGTTTTTAATTGTGTTTTAGAAATTTGATTTTTATCGGGTTTTTAGTTTTTGTTTACTTATTTTGGTTTTTTTATTAAATTAGTTTTACACACGGATGATATGGATGGATAAAAAATAAACGATTGATCTAATTAACATTATATTTTAAAAATAAATCAAAATAAATTAGAATTTATGATATTTTAAAATTTTAAAGTTTATATATATTTTTTTAATTTAGAGGAGCATTTTTATTGAATAAACGGTAAATATACTATTAACGATAGTATATAAAAATGGGTTCGCTACTATTAATATATTTATAGAATTAGTGTGAGGTTTTATTAAATTTTTAATTAATATATTTAAAGACTAATAATATATTATGTTTATTAAAATTTAAAATTTTAATAAAAATATGACTCATGTTAATATTTTTATTAATTAAAAATTAAACATAATTATTATTTTAGATTTTAATAAAATTTATAATAATTGACGTGAGAAAAATTTATAATCATTATTCTAATGAGGTTTATCACTAAAGTTTTAATTTTTTTTAAATGTTCCCAATATTTATTATGCGCATTCTTTTATTTATTCATTATTATGAACTTTTAGGAAAATAAATTTAGATTGAATTTTTTTTTTATAAATGACATGTTTTAGAAATTTCTAAATTATAAATGGAATAAATAAAATAAAAAACAATTAAAATTCACTATTTCACGTTAAATTAATTCAAAATAGATAAATGGTTAGAAAATAAAGATATGAATTTTTAAAAAAATTGAAAAATGTGAATACCGTGAAAAAATTATAGACAATCAATGAATAATAAATGTTAGATAAATAGTATAAAAAAAATACTAAAAAAGTAAATAAAAACAAAATTAATATGTTAGAAAAATTTGAAAAGAATTAATAACAAAAATACAAAAACAATTATTAGTTAAAAATGAGTTATTATAGCTATAACATAAGTTTAGTAACTTACACTCAAAATTGGAAAAACATAATCAAAATTGGAAAAACATACCTATGCCGGTATGCGTTATTAAATGGGTTGGTTATTAAATAATAAATGTAAATCTTCCAATTGATTATCGTCATTAGAAATGAGGCTAGACTATAGTAAGGACATTTATGATTATAATGACACCTCCAAAACACAAAATATTATCCAAAATGAAACCCCCTATATATATAAAGGGGTCTCACCCTTAGTAGTTAGAATAGCTGGTGTCGATCCCTTTTTATAATTTGTTTCTCTCTTGTGTCCAGGGGTTGGGGAGAAAGCTAGCTGTACAGCAATGGCGATTTATGTACCAGATTATATCTCAAAGGAGGTGCTGTCTAGGTTACCCGTTAAGTCTCTCTTGCGGTTCAGGTCAGTGTCTAAATCATGGCTTTCTCTAATTTCTTGCACTGATTTTGCGGAGTTGCAATTTAAGCGAGCCTCTTCCGGCCCTAAAATCATCGAGTTGTGCGGGAGGAACACACTTAAATCAATAAGTTTTGATGGTCTACCAGAATCTCATATCTTCGCATTGCCATTTTTTAATGGGTCCTCAAGGGGTAGAATTTTAGGCTCTGTTAACGGCCTGCTATGTGTCTGTTCTCGTGAGTATGATAGCTTTCATATATACAATCCCTGTACTAACCAGCACAGAGACATACCTGCTCTTATATATCCCCAACATTCGCAAGTTCATTTCTACGGATTTGGGTATGATTCCACCACCGACGATTACAAACTTTTAATTGTCACCCTTCTTCCCGAAGAGCCATCGGAGAACAGCGGTAATGCTATGATTAGCCTTTTTTCTTTGAGAAGAGGTACATGGAGAAGCTTCTTAGAAGCCAATGCTATGATTAGCCTTTTTTATTTGAGAAGAGGTCAATGGAGAGGCTTCTTAGAAGACAATTACCTTCCTAACTATTTGGATGGGGATCGCTGTGGGACTTGTTTGAATGATGGTATTCATTGGAGTTTTATAGAGGGCACTGACAGTGGAACTCGCCTCGTGATAGTGTGTTTTGGATTAGTTGAAGAGAGTTTTAGTATAATCCATGTTCCTGATCTTTGTCAAATAGGTTTTAATCTATATGTTTTTAATAGTTGCCATCTAAGTGTTTTGGATGGTTGTCTTTGTTTATCTATTAAACCTTCCCCTCCTTTATATGCTAGTCTTTATCCCCTCATTACATGGATGATGAAGGAATACGGTGTATATTCGTCTTGGACAGAATTAGTCAGCACTGAGTTTTCTCATAATGTTTACAATTATATTCGGCCATTAAGTTCCACAGGAGGAGGAGGTGAAATCTTATATCAATACAATTGCTGTAATTTGGCATCTTTTGATACTCGAACCAAGACTTTCAAGATTCATCCTGGACATAATAATAATATGTACAGTGTAAATCCAACGGTTCATGTGGAAAGTTTGATCTCACCAAATGCCTTAAAATTAGACAAGAGGAGCGAGGAGGAAGCTGTTTAATAATGTCCTTTGACATCAGCTTGGATGACAAGACTGTAGCGGTGGCTTTACAAGTTTCAAGTTTCCTTTTGCATCAGCTTGGATGAGAGCATTGGTTTATTTTGTATAAATACAATTTGCTGATCATATCATTTTTTATTATTTCGTGGAGTTTCATGCTTGTTTTATGCTTAATTCGATAATGATGAACGTGACAGTGTTTTTGGATATTTAGTTTTTTTTGTTAACATAACAAAATAATGTCCTCTTTTCTTTAACCTCTCTAGAGAAACCCTAAAACTGGGCACCAAATTGGCTAACCTTTCTAGAGAAACTCTAAGACTGGACACCAAATACTAAACGTGATAGTGTTTGTTTACGGGTGCTTGGGTTAATAGGTATTTCTAGCATATCTTTGTTTGGTCAGCAGAGTTATCACTATGAATTAACCCGTTTCATTCCTTACTCTAAATTCTATTGGTTTAAAGATATAATTCTCTTAGTTTCTTAGGACGAAATAAAATAAAATAAAATTTGATAAGATCAATTTAAAAGTTACACTTGATACGAAGAAGAAAAGTAATAGTGCATAATCATAGTTAGAATTTTATATCAACCGTGTTACAAAATAACTATCGGTAACCAAAAGTAACATGTGTTTTTATGGTAGTAGATGTACCGTCTTCATATAATATAATTTCATATAATATAATTTTGGATTGATCACACCAGAACATATACATGCTATAATATCTACCGTACTAAGATACCTTATAAATTCTAAAGTAGTCGTAATAAGGGGAAATAAAGAAATAAGTAGGGAATATTATGCAACATCTTTATCTTTCAATGCATAACAATCAGAATAAAATGGTCATCTTGGAGGTAGTAAATGACCCCAAAGAATGACCTCGACTATTTCAATCGGGGGAAAAGATGAAAGAAGTCATCTTGGAGCAAAAAAAAGTCACGAAGATTGATAAAAATATACCAACTGATCTCAAGTATAAATTTATATTTTTTTAAAATAATTTAAATATTTTTCTTGAAGTACACAAGTTCGTTTTCATGGATGCTTTTGCTGGATATAATCAAATCCAAATGAAATAAAATGATTAAGAATACATGACATTTATCACCAAAAAGGGGCTACATTACTACAAAGTAATGTCATTTGGATTAAAAAAATGCCAAAAAAACTTATTAAATGTTGGTTAAAAAAATATTTGCAATAGCGATAGATAGAGATATACTTGCATATACTTATGACATGTTGATGACAAGACTATATGAGAAATACCACATGGTAGACCTAATCGAAACATTCGACAAACTCAGACCTGTGTATCTCAAGCTAAATCCTAAAAAATCACACTTGGGGTTCAGTCATGCAAATTCATAGGATACATGGTAAGCGAGAAAATAATCAAAGTAGATAAAACCCAACTCATAAATCTAGCAATGATGGGTGAAACTAAGAATGTAAAATAATTATAAATCTTAATAAGAAGATTAGTTGTCTTAAACAGATTTCTTTAGCGATCTTCAGACAAATGTCAACTATTTTTACAAACGTTGAAAGGAGCATGAAAGTCTAGTGGACTTTAGAATGCGGGGAGGCATTCAACAAAATCAAAAAATTATTGGTATCACTAGAGACATTAATGAATTCGAAGCAATAAGAAAACTTGTAGCCTTATCTAGCAATATAATATTACGCATTCAATTTAGTCCTAATTAGGAAGGGAGAAAGGAAATCTAAATCCGCATATTATGTAAGTAAATCTTTACTATCAGCAGAAACTAGATATTTATAATGAGAAAAATTAGTTCTAACATTGATCGTAGCGGCTACAAAGATGAGATCATATTTTCAAGCACACATTATAATTGTATCCCCTATTTCCTCCTAAAGAATGTACTACAAAAGCCTAACGTCTGAGGAAGATTGACTAAATGGTTAGTAAAAGTAGGGGATTACGGTATCACATTCGAACCTAGAAAAACAATATAAGCTTAAGCTTTAGCTAACTTCATGGCAATATTCCAATCTGAAAGACCAATAACCATAACTGACGATTTAAAAAATACATTAAATGTTAGAACCAATGAGGGTGAAATAACAATTAAGGAACATGGAAATGGATACAGCTTCTCTCCTCATATCGTGATATTATAAAACAATCTATTCAGTTCGGATTTTCAGTATCAAACAATGTCACGTAATATGAGACTACTATTGTAGGACTTCTTTTAGCAAAAATATGCGGAGAAAAAAGACAATATTCTTAACTGATTCTCGAGTAATAGTTAGTCAAATCACAGGTCATGCCAAAGAAAAAAAGGATAACATTATCCAATATTTAAATGAGCTACAAAGTCTTGCTTCTCAATTCGAACATATCAAATTGAAACAAATACCAAAGGCACAAAATGCAAGTCTTACTGCATTGGCTTCTTTGGCCTGCATATCATCAACACCACGCGTATTAGTACATGGAAAACCATCAATCACTTGACCAAATAGCTTTCTTCAAAAATTACGACCAAAGAGTAATGATAATAGAAAGGGAAGAAAAAGAGGAGGATTGGCGAACCCTAATAAAATATTATCTTACGCAAGGCATACTACCCTAAGATAAGTAAGAGGTACAGATAATAATAATAATAATATCCTAAAGGTATGTAAGAACAACGAACACGTTGCACAAAAAAGTACAATCATAACCCTTTTACATATGTTTAAGCGCGGACGAGGAACTTTCGAAATGTAAAATTTACATAATGGAGAAATAGATGCTCACTACAAAGATAAAGCTCTAATAAAAAAATGATGCTACAAGGCTATGATTGACCAATAATTATAAATGATGCAAGTAAGAAAGTAATGACATGTAATAGATATCAAAGGTTCACAAATTTAATCCAAGTCTTAACAATATTACTCAATTCCATAACAAAAGACATTTCATTTGACTTCATGGGCTATGGACATCATGGGCCCATTCGTGATGACTTCAGGAGGAAGAATATATTTATTTTTCATTTCAGACTACTTCTCTAAGTGGTTGGAAACAAAAAAAATACAACAAATAACAAAAATAAATGTAATTTCCTTTCGAAAGTCAAGTATATGTTGCAGGTACGGTACTCTGAGAGTTATCTTCATCGATAATGAAACACAGTTCCAAAATGATCTTGTTACGTAATAATGTGTAGAGAATGTAATTGCGAAAAAAAGCTTCGCCATTTCATCTTCAAAAAACCGGCAAGTAAGAGTAAGTAACAGAATGATAATCAAAGGCATCAAGAAGAAGTTGGATTAAGCATCAGAAATTTGGTCGGATGCCGTACGTGACATTCTATGGTAACATCGAACGACATCAAGAATTTCCACAAAAGAAAAACCATTTTTTGTGGTATATGATATGGAGGCGGTTGTACTAATATAAATAATTGTGCCATTTTACAGGGTTATAACGAAAAAACAATTATCAATTCATACAATCGACCAAAGCACTACAAGACATTCATGATATATATATATATATATATATATATATATATATATATATATATATATATATATATTCTAAAGTTCATTTTAGGAGGTTCGGACCACGAGACAAAGTAATGAGAAGATCTTCTAAAACACTATTTGGAGTCTTTGAGTGAAAAAGGTCATTTCTGAGGCTAAACTTTCTATTATATGAGATCGTGATGTGATTTTGCATTCTCGATGCAACAAAAACAGTGGAGTTTTTTTTAGTTTATGTATCTTCTGTTATGAAGTTAATCCTCCATGTTGATGATGGGCTTGGTACCTTAACTTATAATGAAGCTAGTGATTGAACTACTATTGAGATTTCCAGAAATGCTAAAGTTCTCATATGTGAGCCTACAAGGTGAATAATGCCCCATATAGTGAAGCTATTGATCAACAAGTTAATTTGGAGGAAGATGTTGGTGACTTCCTATAATATGTCATTACTTATTCAGTAATGAAATAAATCTCTTTATTACCATATTGATGACATTTACAAGGTATATGAATGCGTACTTCCAATAACGACCTTTGGCAGTTCAATTTCTAGTGGTATCACTAAATTGTATCTGAACGTTCCATGTCTTTCAAGTCACTTTCAACTTGAGCTTTTGCTTCCTCTTATAATTTATTTTCTCTTAGTCGGAGTCTAGAGGTAATGATTCAATTTGTTATGGTGGCCAGCCAGAGGCCATTACACATTCATATTTCTTATTGAGAACTCGAAAATTGTAATTTAAACTTGGGATTTGACTTAATATTTTTCCATTTTTTGTTTTCTTATTCACGAGTTTTATTTTTTTTATTTACACCTTATCAAAAATAACTTGACCATGTTTCATCAAGCCAAGGTTAATCCTTACACTTATCTGTTAGACCTTCCGGCCATTCTTTACGGCGCTTCCGTACCTATACAAGGATAAGCTTGTTCAAACATTGTTATTGAATATAAAATTAAGAGAGGAAAACAGGTGCATGCAGATTTTGAGGCTATCTATGAGAGGAAAATGTTACTACGCACATTCCCAAATGATGTTTTGAAGAATAAATCTCTTGCAGTTTTACAGTATAGAGAAGATATGATAACTATTATAACCAAAGTTACTACTTCTAAATCTTTGAGGTTGGATTTTTAAAATATGGTTTTGGATGTTGAAGCCTCAACTAGAGTTGCTAACTTAAAGCTGCATGAGAAATTAGATGCCAAAGTGAAAATTAAGGGTGCCAAGTCCAAAGTACGGGATAAATTGAATGCCATGACAACTAAGCATAATCTCCATGTCTCGGGATTGTATCATGATTACGCCCTGCACAAGGCTGATAACATATTTCACGATGATATAAGTTCTTTACAACTTTAGTATTTAAAACCACATTGTTTTATTTAATTTATTTTAATACATTTTGTAGGCTAGAGTCAGCCTCCACTACTAATCTATGTACGATAATTTTCGGAAGTGAAACTTGAGCCGTAAACAGACTAGAGTACGTGAGAGGGTGATGGGTACTATTATCGCCCCTTTTATCAATTCTCTCTCCCGTTTTCATACCAACATCCACCTAATCGAGGTGTTTCTCGAATGTTGGCATAATGAGAAATCTTCTTTCTATTTTTAGTTCAACGAGATGACTATGACACTCGACGACGTCTATGTTATAATGACATTCCCATTGAAGGTATTTATTTCAAATTTTTTCTTTTTCTGATGAGATGGATAAGTTAAGAGTGTATGGTAGAATGCTTATATATGCCATGCTGTCACCTTAGGTGTGGGAATAGTCTTACTTTGCAATGTTTGTGGGATATCTTTTGTGATAGACAATGTAATGACACTAGGGCTACAGATAAGCTACATGATCATGCTACCCATGCTTATATATTATACATGTTATGAACTACTATATATGCCAACAAAACTGATAACGGTATTTTGCTTAATTTTCTACAGTTCGTCAACTAGTACTAGACGATGGATAAATTTAATTGAGGTAAGTTGGTTTTAACAAAACTGTACCACGCTCTTGGCTAGATTTTTATACACGACACTAGTGGTATATGAAATTTTACTAGGTTGTTCGAAGCTTTAATTTTTTTTATAACTTTAGGTCGTTTAGGTATCCACTGGACATCATTTTGGCTATATTCTCACTGCACATCTACCATCATACTCTGTAAAATGTTAGCGCCTCTGAAAGTGTTTGTGCTAATATTAGACATACCCTAGCTATGTCTGGCGTACTCAATGTAAATTTCATTATGTTTTATTAGTTTATACTAAATTTCATTTACATATACTAAATATAATATAAAATAAATTTCAAAACTTCTTAAGATCATGTTTCTTTCATACATTTTTATATGAGGTGTACGGTCGTTTCAATGGGCCATTTGCATCAAGAATACTTTGAAGATGTTCGATATAGTCATATACGTACTACTACGATCAAGAAAATATGTAAAAAACTAGCGATGAATTTCTATGGGATCTCAGGTGATCCATTCAAGAGTGGGACAAATGGTACGGATCTGATATACCCTGTTTGGCTTAGGAGTAACCTATGGTATACATCGGCCAACCCGAACTTGATAGGTTCCGATACATATATTGGAGAAAACCTTGTAGTAGACATTCACGATGCTGCAAATGAAGTATTAGATCGGATATGCACATTTCAGTCATGTATTAATACGATTACGACGGAGGAAAAGTTCAATACATTAGAGATGTGTGTCTGTTTCTTTCATAGTTTGTGTTTTTTATTACATGATTGATTTTTTTTGTTTATGATGATTATATGATCCGTGTTTATGAATTGACGATGATTTTTCTAGTCTTACGATGCTTGTTTATGAGTACTATGATGTTTCATTATGAATATTGTTTTACGATTGAAATTAGTATATATTAGTGTGCGAATAAAAAAATTGACATCTAATATATGTACTCTAAATCATACGGAACAAAACAACATAATGTTTTGACCCAAACATATAAGCTATTTTAAAACCTAGGGGCCAAAGTTTACTTTGGTTCACACAAAATATGCAAAAGTATTCCTTTATGTCGCAAGTGTTGTACGAAAAACACGATTTTGTTAATTTTTCAGTGCCAAAACGTTTGTCGTTGGTCGCATAAGTCTTGCCATATTTTTATTATTTGTTGCAGATCTTATAGAAAATACATGGTTCTGTTATTTTTTCAGTGTAAAATTGTTTGCCCATGGTCACACATAATGTGAATGTTTTTTTTTAATTTCATGTTTTTATGCAAATAACGGTATTATATATTTGTCATGTTCAAACAAATATACATTAATCATAAATAAATATAAAATCAAACTTCTATAGAAAATACAATAATACATCTCAAAACAAAAGGATAATAACTTAACGTTTAACAATAAAAGTACATCATGCAATACAACTAATTAGTTAAAGTCATATCCGAGGATAAAATCAACAGGTGAGAAATTAGTTATCACATTTGGTTGATCAGTATGATGATTCTTCAAATAAGTTATCATGTATCTTGTAATGAAATCAATAATTTTCAATTGCCACCCGTAGAAGGCTTCTTGCCTACTTCGTAGGACAAGTCGAACACCCGAAACATTGGTTCAGATTTTGAAAAATTTTACATTGCAGAAACTTCAACACGAATGCAAGGAGGTGGATATAGAACTCATAGATTTTCGTAGTTTTAGTACATCCTACACAACACTTCATAAAAAAACATCGATGGTCGCATCCGACCTTTTACAATGAACACACTTGACAGCTTGAAGTGAGTCGTTGTCTTCATTAACGGCCTATTCCATACCTAAGATATTTCAAGTTTTTTATAATTTAGAATGGTTGTTAGATAGATTAATACGACATGATTCAGTAGCTATATAAAGAAAAACTAAAATGGGCGGGATTCTTTAGTTGGCGGGAATTCTAAGTTGGCGGGAAATTTAAATAAGCGCGAAATCAAATGAAAATGGTAATAAGTATTACGTAGGAATTTGGATATTACATCATTAAGTATTAAAATAATAAGTTAAAGCGAATGTTTTTTAAATATTACATGATATAATCTTACAAAAAAATTAAAAACTCAATCAAACGTCATTATTGATGAGGTGGGTAAATATTGGCTCTTCTTTAAGCTTCACCGTCATGGCCGTCATAATCTGAGTATATTTTTTGAATCTATCATAGTATGGATGCGCCTATTGACTCGCTTCCTCGATGTCACGAGCACTCCTTTGCAGAATATAATCGTGACAAACTTCCATCCAGATTAGTCATTATCTATACAATTAAATATGTTAATTAGTGAGAGTAAAAACCTAAAAAATTATATAAATCATAATGTAATCAAATTAATAACCTTACATTTACGAAGTGGTCAGAATGTATGAATTCAATACCAATATCTATAATAGTTGACGAACTAACAAGTGGACTCCCACGTATTGGTCGATAAGTTAAAACCTATTTAAGAGATATGATATATTAGACATTGATATTGGGAAATATCATCCAATAACTAGTAATTGGATTACTTTTGAACCAACCTAACCTACGTACTATATCATTCAAAGCATCGGATGAACCATACATATCCAACCATAAGCACGATGGACTAATTCTGACAACAAATCGCGTCTAACAAGTTCCCAACTGTCATCATTACTGCATATTATTATCGATACGATATGATAATCGTGTTGTTCATCTGAAATAACATATATCAAGCTAGTAATAGAAGGATATAAAAATACCGGAATGCACTTTATATACTTTTATAACTTTCTTTTGTTAATAGGGCCGACCTATATATAGGCATGTTAGCACTCACGGTTTGTTCAAGGCCATATTCCCATGAACTAGGGTTCCGTTTAGTCGATCGATCCATACTCGCTTTTGACCTACCTTTATCTCTAACGGGTTTCTACGCTCTTAGGTGTATATGGTTTTGGACTTGAATAGCTACATAACCATATTGATAATATGGTATTGTTGTTTAGAGGCGTAATTATGTATGGAACTATCTATAATGGATAGGTTTTTTAGTGGAGCATCTTCATGCGTAGTGGCAACTCTATGAACAATATCTAATATTCTCCAAAATATATCTAAATCTTCCATTTATATGTATCTACATTCTCTTTCTATTACATCTATCAATGGATTTGTATTATATGGTTCAGTATAAAACTTAATTAGCTTGAAATATTCGAGAATCCCAAAATATTGCTTCTTTAAGAACTTGTGAACTTTATCCCAAAATAGTTCAAAATTACATGGTAAAACATTAAGGGATGCGTGAGCACTCTCACACCTACAAAATAAATAAATAAATTACAAAATTAATTATTTGTAATAAAAAAATAAATATTGATAATGAAATACGGGCTTACCATTTTTTTGTTCAATTGCCATAGTGTTTGATTCGTTGTTCGATGATTAAAAAATTAATCACCTTATTAATATTCTTTACATTTTGGGTAACTGAAAAATAATTCACATAATGATGCTAAATATTTTTCAGAAACTTCTACCGTGTTTGTTTCGACAACGAAGTTATAAAACTTCATAAATTCTTCGAAGCCTCGTCGGGAATCAACTTTCCAACTGTCCTAAGAATGTTTTTATTTATACATTTCATAACAAGTTAGTTACGCCCGAAAATATATTTTTGATAGCTCGCATGAATGTGAACTATCGATCCATCAAAATAACGGTAGGAAATGCACACATATTATTCATCATCACACCTCGTAGAACACTTAAATCCTATGTATAGTTTTTTATATTCTCCCCACTCATAAACACATAAGCGACAATAAATGTAAGTGATGTAGAAGTTACTCCAACAAGCTCGAGCAATGAAATTTATACCTAGTCGTTTTGTATGTAAAATCCATAAGTAGTACATATAAGAATGTACGCAACAAGTTAATACTTGTAGAATCGGAAAAAATAAAATCAGTGATCGCGTCCGATGTATCGCTTCTTCTCTCCCATGTGTTGTAATTAGGTTCCCTCAATTTGGCCAACAAATATTGCATTTGAGTTTGATAACAATAAGTTGTAGATTGTGTGCATTTTGGAAACATTCTCCGGGTTTTTCATATTCAAACCAACATATATCTCTCTATGACGTGGCCCAATGTAAGACAAATTAAAGACAAATTACGCACTAGTTGCTCTTCATCTTCCTATAATCTACAAGTTTATGAATGACCCTCTAAGCAAACAAAAGGTTCGTGATTGGGTTTCCTGTTTTTAATAGACAATCACCATTGTAGAGTTAATACGTCAACCGAATGCGCTCTTAATTCGAATGGACAAATACATATATTTTTTTTGTATTTTCGTTTTTTCAAAGTTTTTGGTTTAGTTTTTTATTTATAAATACAGTACCTCTCGCATTGGAACTTTACCCTAGCATTTCTTCCTCATCTCTTATCTTCATATATAGTAATAATGATGACGAATTTTATTTCATCACGTTCTCTGATAACTGATTGAATTCTAAAGTTTAAATCTACAATAATTTTTATAACTATTTTATTAAACACAAAGGATTGTTTCAATATATTCGTGTACATGAATAAAACCAATGACTAGTTACTGATGAGTCCGAATACTGCATGCTCCCCGGACAAGGACAGATCGGTCCAAGCTCTCCGGACCGGACAGATCACTTCGAACACTTAGCCCAAAGGACTGTTCGAACTATGACAAAAGTACTAAAAAACCTAAACACTACTTGACTAAGCTACTTGCTCTCCTACTTAGAGCTCATGGGTCTTTGAACATGACCCGGGTCCATTTAACATGACCCGAAAGCCCATAAGGGCCCGAACATGAGGGTATAAATACCCAACCACCTGCATTAAGTGTGGGTAATGAGAATTAACTGCTACCAGCCAGCTTAATTATCTCTCTACTCTCTACACTAAAAATAAAACACTCACATACTACTATTAAACACCAAACAAATTACAAGCCTACCATCAGGCGATAATTATCATCACCAAATTGGCGACCACAGTTATAGAAGAAGGTGCCTGAATCAAGCATTCAAAACCAGCTAAGAAAGTTTGTCCGAATGAATCCGGACAATCCAGAAGTACCACCAGCTCTGCTCGAAGTGGTGGGAGAGAACGATGAGTACACTATCGAAGAGCGTGATAGGCTAAAGGGTGAAATAGAAGCTCTGAGGGCCGAAAAGGCTAAGATGGGCATGAAAGAAAAGTCCAAAACATCAATTGCTCATCACACCGACAACCCCAGAGAGCATGAGTCTTCAAAGACTTATGTGAGCACCAAAAAGACTCATGCCAGCTCCAAAAAGTCTCACCGGTCTAAGCCAGTGGAGAGTTCTGACTCAAGTTCAGAATCTTCTGATAGCTCTTCGGACAGTGAAGGAGTTGAAAAATCTTTATCCTCTAGCAGCGATGAGGGTCGAACTAGAAAGAAGAAAAAGCAGGTCAAAAAATATTCAAGAAAAAGGGATAGACATGGAAGGATGAAGAGGCATATTGGAAAAGGATCATCTCATAGCCGGAGGCATGTGGACCGGATGCTGATGGATCCTTTCGCTTTTCACGATGAACCAGGTATCTTTGCAACTCCCAATAAGGATACTGTGTTCAGTCGTGGAAGAAATTGGAGGCAATCTCCATTATCTTCTAAAATTTTGTCCGGGAACCTCCCTAAGAGGTTTGACAGCACCAAAATAGAAAAGTACGATGACAGTATTGATCCGGACAACCATTTGGAACAATTTAAAAACTTCATGATGAACTTTGACGACGATGATAAACTACTTTGTAGGGAATTCTCCCAATCATTTACGGGGAGTGCTCTAAAATGGTACAACAGCCTGCCTCAGGGTTGTATTAAAGATTTCGACACTTTTTGGGTAGCCTTTCGAAGGCAGTTTGTAGGGAGTAAAGAGCTAAAGGGCAATGGAGACACAATAATCCATTGTGCCCAGGAACCAAATGAGTCCTTGAAAGAATATATAAGCCGTTTTGTGAACACCAAGAATGGGTTGGCTGATTGCTTCGAACAGGTAGCAATAGCATCCATAAGACAAGGCTTGAACCCTGGAAACTTGGCTGACTCAGTGACCAGAAAGAAGGCCATGACTTGGGGAGGGTTGCTGAATCAGGTTGGAAAACAAATTAATGTTGATGAAACGAAGAAAACCAGGGTGCACAGGCAGGTCAAGTCTACCCCGGTGGCACCAAATCCCAATCAGAATCAGTCCGGGAACAAAGCAAGAGAGACCAGACAGGGGCATAGTAGAGCAAAAGCTCAGTCTCAGCCAGCTGCTCCTGCTCAGAGTCAGCAATCCAAAAACAAGAGAGGGACATGGGTCCAACCGGAGTGGTTCGCAGAATTAAAAGAAAGTGTGGCCACCATTTTTGATAAAACAAAGGATGAGGTGCATTATCGGAGACCAGCCACATTGCAGTCTCCCAGGGAACATCGCAATAACTCTTTTTGCCAATATCACAATGATATTGGTCATACCACTGATGACTGCATAGCATTGAAACAAGAAGTTCAGAACTTGATTGAGAGGGGAAAACTGGGAGCTTACGTCAAAAGAAGAGGAGGTAACAGGCCAGACAACACTCACTGGGTTGGTCCAAGTAATGCAGCTCCGGAGGGAGCCATGGTTATAATTGAGAGGTTTGATGTGGAATCTGAGTACTTGGATCCTGATCCAACTCGAAACAGAGTGGGTACAATTGAGGAATGTTCTAGGTCGGTCTCCGGACTCATTGAGTTTTTTGAGTCACTTACAATTTTCGGAGGGGACACCATGACAGCTCCTACAGCTTCTTCGAGGAAGAAGCACGTTCATACTTTAGCCTCCCAGCTAGAAGGAGGCATGACTTCTTATCAGTCACAAAATTCATTCCCCTTCATTGTTTTTTATGAAGATGATTTAAGAAATATTGTTAGCCCTCATGAGGATGCTGTTGTCATAGGAGTATCTATTGGGGGCAACGACATAAGACGAATTCTGGTGGATACTGGAAGCTCAGCCAATATCCTTTTCCTAACCACATACAAGAAAATGAAAAATCCAGCTGTAATTCAGAGTTCGGACAGATCAATTGTGGGCTTTACAGGCAGCTCAGCAGATGTGATCGGAGAGTTCGAAGAGGAAGTTCTATTGGGCAAGGGCCCTTTCAAGAAAATGGTCAGAATACTCTTTATTGTGGTGGATTGTCCCACTTGCTATAATGTTATTCTAGGGAGGTCTTGGCTCTCTAGGATGCATGCAGTTGCTTCGACAGTCTACCAGTGCTTGCAATATGCTGTTCAGGGACAGGTTGGAGTCGTCCGGAGCAGTCAAAAGATTGCAAGAGAATGTTATGCTACTGCTCTGGCACCCCGGACGCTGGGGGCAGTTCGCATCAATGGGCAATAGAAGTTTGAGGGGCTTTCTAGGGGTGAGGGTGAAATTGATGACCCTAGAGAGACCCCTGGAGTGTTGATACCGGTCGAAGAGGTAAAGACACACTGTTTGGAAGAAGGAAGAAGTGTTAAGATAGGCTCCAAAATGCCACCCGATCTGAAAAATGAAATGTTAAAGTTTTTGAAGAATCATCAGCACGTTTTTGCTTGGTGCAATGCTGATGTTACTGGGGTTCCAGCAGAAGTGATATCACATCACCTATCCGTCCGAAGAGACATAGCACCAGTGGTTCAGAAGAGAAGAGCTTTTTCTAAGGAGAAGGCTGGTGTCATTGTGCAAGAGGTTGACAGGCTCACAAAGATGAGGCACATCAAGGAGTCTCAGTATCCTTTGTGGACTGCCAATCCGGTTCTGGTAAAGAAGAAAAATGACAAGTGGCGCATGTGCATTGACTTCACAGACCTCAATAGAGCTTTCCCAAAAGATTTGTATCCGGTCCCCCGGATTGATCAGTTGGTAGACTCCACCTCTGGGAACAAGTTACTTTCCTTTATGGATGCCTTCTCCGGATAAAATCAAATTCAAGTGGATCCGAAGGATCAAGAGCATACCACATTTGTCACTGACAGAGGTCTCAATTGCTATAAGGTAATACTGTTTGGGTTGAAAAATGATGGGGCTACTTATCAGAGGTTAGTAAACAAGGCTTTTGCTGATCAGATTGGAAGAAATATAGAAGTATACATCAATGACATGATGGTGAAGAGTGTGGACGAGCAGTTGCACTTGTCTGATCTCTAAGAAACTTTTGCCAACTTGGTAAAAGTAAATTTAAAATTAAACCCAGAAAAATGTGTGTTCAGAGTACAGTCCGGAAAGTTTCTAGGCTATATTATAAGTGAGCATGAGATACAACCCGATCCGGACCAGCTCAATGCTCTATTCCAGATGGAGCCACCTAGAAATATTAAAGAAGTACAGCGGTTAACGGGGAGATTGGCTGCCTTAAACAGATTTATCTCGAGGTCTTCGGACAGGTGTGCCCCCTTCTTTCAAACCTTGAAGGGTGCAAAGGGATTCGATTGGACCCCAAAGTGTGATGAAGCTTTCAATGAGATCAAGAAGCAACTGTCCTCCCCCAAAACTTTATTTAAACCAGTTGATGGGGAGACACTCTTCGTATATTTGGCAGTTTCAAGTTGTGCCATCAGTGCTGTATTGGTGAGGGAGGTCGATGGTCATCCCCATCCAGTGTACTACATCAGCAAAAGTTTAGTAGATGCAGAAAGGCGTTACTTGAAACTCAAAAAATTAGCATTAGCCCCGGTGATAGCTGCCAGGAAGATGAGGCCTTATTTCCAGGCTCATCCCATCATCGTCCGAACTTCTTTTCCCCTAAAGAATGTCCTCCAAAAGGCAGACATTTCAAGCAGGATGACTAAGTGGTCAGTAGAGTTGGGGGACTTCGACATAGACTTTGCTCCTCGAACAGCAGTCAAGGCCCAAGCTGTGGCTGACTTCTTGGTTGAATTCCACTCCGACAGGGATTCGGAGCAAACTGATGATATAAAAGATAAAAAGGTATGGGTCGTCTGAACAGATGGTGGATCTAGCACTTTGGGGTGTGGTGTAGGGGTGTGTTTAACTTCTCCATATGGAGACAAAATGTACGAGCCTATTTGTTTTGCTTTCAGAGCATCTAACAATGAGTCCGAATACGAAGTAGCTATAGCTGGTTTAAAGTTAGCCTACATTTGTGGGGCTAAGAGGGTCAGGCTACTAAGTGACTCTCAGCTTCTTATTCACCACGCTCAAGGCCAGTCTGAGGCTAAAAAGGAGCAGCTTGTGAAATATTTACTCCTCCTTAAGAATGAAGCACTCAAGTTTAAAGGTGTTGTTTATGAGCACATTCCCCGGGCAGAAAATGAGCTAGCAGACTCATTAGCAACCTTAGCATATACAGAGTCATATCCATGGATCCATGTGCTGGAAAGACCCTCCATTCAACTTAGTAAGGGTAAAGAAGAGGAAATTTTTGAAGTGCAAGTGAAACAACCTCAAGACTGGAGGTTTCCTCTCCTGCAATATCTCTCCGATGGTGTCGTGCCTCCAGATAAGTCACTAGCCAGAACATTAAAACACAAGGCTCGTGGTTTCATCATATTGAGAGAAGTGTTGTATAAAAAATCTTACAGTAAACCTCTCCTGCGATGTTTGGGGGATGAGGAATCTCAAGTAGTCCTCTCCGAATTGTATGATGGTGAGGGATCAGCCCATTGTGGATTCAGAGCTTTTACAACAAGAGTTTTACTGTCCGGTTACTATTGGCCATCTATCATGAAAGATGCGAAGTAATTGGTATGAAGGTGTGACCCATGCCAGAGGTACAACAATGAAATTCATATCCCAACCATTCCTTTAGAGTCAATTTCTGAGCCTATTCCTTTTGCTTGATGGGGGTTGGATTTAGTAGAGCCTCTCCCTGTGGCGTCCGGAGGACGCAAAACTATAATTGTGGCCATAGACTACTTCTCGAAGTGGATTGAAGCAGCCTCTCTAGCAGGGACAACATCAAAAGTTGTTATAAAATTCATTTTATCCAACATCTGTTGCAGATTTGGTGTCCCACAAAAGATAACAACAGACAATGGGCCACAGTTCGACAATAGGGAAATGGAGAGCTTCTGTGCCTCAAGGGGTATACAACATTGCTTCTCTTCGCCTTTCCACCCACAAGAAAATGGGCAAGTTGAAGTGGCTAATAGAACTATATTGTCCGGTTTAAAGAAGAATTTGGAAGGGGCTGCTGGGAAGTGGCCTAGTTATTTACAAGAAGTCTTGTGGGCCTACCAGACAACACCTGGGGCTGCAACACAAGAGTCACCCTTTGCTTTGGTCTATGGGATGGATGCAGTAGCTCCCATAGAAGCAACCCTCCCATCATTTCGTGTTCACAACTTCTCCGAACATGCTAACGAGGTGGCAATCAGAGGTCAACTTGATTTAATAGAAGAAAGACGAGTTAAAGCTCACCTTAGAGTTGCACACTATCAGGGCTTGATGAGAAGCAGGTTTGCGTCCAAAGTTAAAAGAAGAGATTTCCAACCAGGGGACAAAGTATTAAGGAAAGTCTTCTTACACACTAAATAAAAGCTGTTCGGAAAGTTGGCCCGAACTTGGGAAGGTCCGTACATGGTTGTTGAAAGAATTAAACCTGGGACATATTGGTTGGAGGACAAAGATGGAAGGGTTTTGACTCATCCTTGGAATATCGAGCATCTCCGGGTGTACTTGGAGTAGTATTTGTAAAATATTTACTTGTTTAAACATCCGTGTAAATATTTGGGGGCATACTCTCCCTGGTGGCACGGGGAGGTTTTAATGAGGTGTCCGGGCTTTTGAATAAAATTTGATGCCTTCTTAAAAAATTTCCAAGTGTTTTAAGTTTTGTCCTTTGTCACACTATCCGGATTGAAATAACTAAGGGCTATTTAAACTCTAGCCGGAGAACTTAAACACTCTCACTATGAAATAACTAAAGGCTATTTAAACTCTAGCAAAGAAGATGAGAATTGCATGAAACAAAGATATTCATTAAAATAACTTAAAGTGCCTTGGCCTTCCAAGCACTTTTCAAATTGTCAAAAACAGAACAGAAAACCTATCCGGTCAGTTGCCGGACACGATTACAAAAAAGAATGCCTTGGCCTTCCAAGGACTTTAGTTTGGATAACTAAGTAAAAACTGAATCATGAATTAAGGCTGAGCCTTAGAAGATGGCTCACCTTCATCTGTCTTTTCCTTCCCTTTGAAATCACTCTTCTCTTCGCCAGGTTTCTCCCCGGTGTGTTCTTCGTCATCTGAGGAATCACTAGAGTATCCATACCTGTCGCCTTCAGCCATCTTATGATACGGGAGGTCTTCAGGCTCAACATGAAGCCATAAATCCCCCAGGTTCTTCTTCGGAAACTTCTCATGGAAGAGTAGGACCATGTCAGACTTCACCTTGGCATACATCTCCTCCTGAGTGTCGATCACATTATTGGCATAAGCATCGATCTTGGCTTGAATCTTGGCCTCCTGCTCCTTTAGCAAAGTCGTTTTCTCCTCGGCAGCCTTAGACACTGTATTCTCAAGAGCGATTTTATCATTGGTCAGGTTGGTGATGATTTGATCCTTAGCTTTAGATTCTCCCTTTGAGGTGGTAAGGTCTTTCTCCAGACCGGACAACTTCTCCCAGAGCTCTCTAATGGTGTCCTCTAAAGTGGAGACTTTTGTGGTGCTTGCCTCTTGCTTTCTCTTCAACTCCTTGGTTTCCTCCTTTAAAATGTCAGCATTGGAAGTGGCAGTGCGAAGGTCATCAGACAGCCTCTCTTTGTCAGACTTGAGATCTTTGATGATATCGGTTTGGTTTCGGACTTGTTTCTCCAACACAAGTACAGGCTGAACGTTGCTTAACAAAGAGTGGGCTATGGGATCCCTTTCACTAGAAACGATAAAAGTCTTACCATTAAAAGTGACCGTGTTGGAGGTGTTTGGAGGAAGGTAAGGCCCGACAAAGTCATCTCTGGGAAGATTGAGGAAGTATTCACCAAGCTCACCAAGACCGGTGATGTCTACTCCATCAATATTGATACCTCCCCCCTCAACCTCATCGGTATGAAAGTCACCCGGAATCTCCTCGGCATGCGTTGGGTCAGTAGGATCAGCTTGGAGAGAAGGATCCGGAGCCCGGAGAGAAAGCTCGTCTCCCTTAGAAGTCTTTTTCTTCTTGACCTCCCGGTTTGTGCTTTCGCTTCCCTGTTTACGATTTCTCTTGGAATCCCTTGGAGGTTTTGGAAGGTTCGCTTCTTGCTTTTCAGTCTCGTGCTCCACCACTTCCAAGAGAGCAGCATCGATTTGGCTCTGCGCTGGCCCCTCCGGGTCTATTGGAGCATCCTTCTCTGCATCAGTAGGGTTAGCACCACCCACCACCTTCTTGCCTTTCTTCTTCTTGCCTTTTATTTTGCTCGGGGCTTTGGCCCGGCCTGGCAGGAAGAGTGTCCCATCTGGTTCATGGGTCCTCTTAAGCACAACATCCGGAGGAGGCTGAGTGGTGAGCTCCTCCCAAGTCAAGTCTCTCCGACCTGTGGTGTTCCACAAGTGAGCCTTGCCAAGTTGCCACTGGTAAAAGCAGCATGGAATCGGTTCCCCCACTTCTCCGCAGCCCAAGCATTGATCTTGGAGCAAGTAGCCTGCCCGGATTTCTGATAGGTACTAAACTCCTTGGGCAGTACTGCCAAGGCAAAAGTGAGACCCATTAGTTCGAACTACTTTAAAAAAAAAAACAAAAGAATAAAGTGGAAGACTTACAATCACTCCTCCACCTGCTTCTGAGAAGGCTTGGGTTCTCTCCAGACTTGATTTTTCTTCCATTTTCCCAAGCACCACTAACGAATAGGAACTGGGTCCTCCAATTCCTCTCCGCCTCCAACAAATCATCAACAGCCTTGAAGTCATCCCCCATATTGAAATGGTAAAAGGGGATGTTGGGGTTTCTGCACAGACTGGCCACAGCAGCAAACTCCTCTATTGGCAGAGGAATCACGGAGAGCCTTGAGGCCATGATGCATGCCATGAGGGTATACAAGGCGTTGGGGCTCAGCTGGCTCGGACAGAGTTTTATCAGATGGAAGTATCTGACAATCTCTGGGTCTAAAGGGAGTCTGAGTCCCCAGTTGAATAGCTCCGTGAACATGACAACTTCGCTCAGTTTGCAGTCCATAGGAGTCTCCGGGTGTATGGGGATCATGATCTTCACATTCTCCGGTATTCCCCATTTTGTACGCATCCGGCCTAGCTCAGCTGTGTGGATGAATGTGTAGTTGATTTTCTGCAGGGCGAGGAGATAATTAACGCTGACCTTGTGAAAACAAGGCCCCACTCTTCCCTCGAGGCTCTCCGGCAGATCCGGATGCCTCAAATACAATTTTTCTTTGCCTTTGTCCTTCTTGGCAACCATTGCACTACTAGTCTGACCGGAGGGCTCAGACTCAAATGGAGCCTCTTCAACAGAGTCCTCCATAACTTCCTCCATAATTGTTGAAGGGATTTCACCAGCAGTAGTGGGGGGAGGGGTTCAAACTTGACTCAGCCTTGTCTCCGGACTACTGGGCCTCTGTGTTCTTTTAGCTTTTAGCCTCCGGTAGTGTATCCGGAGCAGGTGCTTATCTTTGAAGACTTGGACTGGTGCCCTCCGGACCGAACAGTCTGTCCTTGGGGGCTCTAATAGGCACCTCTGACCCGGTGCTACTGTCTTTTGCCCCCGACTTTGAGGGAGTGTTTTTAGACCCTTGGCCTCTAACTAACCGGCCTTTCCTCCTATCGACTAGCTTCTCAGGGGAGTGCTCCGTATCCGACCCCATAGCTATGAAGGGTGAGGGTTTTTTTAGGCTAGTAGCTGTTACTCCTGGATCGACAGTAGGCTCCGATTCCTGAACTGAGGAACCAGAGATAATGGGGGAAAGGTTGGTTTGAAATAGTTTTCTAGGCTTAGTGCATTTAGAAGAAGAAGAGCCTTGATCTGACTCTGTGGCAGAGGTGATTGGTCTATCGACAGGCGAAGTGGGTAACCCTGCCGCAATTCGTCTTTCTATTTCGACTTTTTGAGCCTTCTCTAACTCAGAAAGGTTGAGCCTCCCGCCTTTGACCAGAGCGTTCCTCCCTGTAAACATAAACTATCGAACAAAGTTTTTGCTTTAGAGAGAGAGAGCTTTGGGAAATTTTGCAGAGTAAATGTGAAAGAGATGGTAAAACAGTAGAAAGTGAGTTTGTATTTATAGTAAATCTGAAAAAATAAGTTGATTCCTAGGAGAATTCAAAAAGATTGGTAATGATTAAAGACGGCGCTGATGTCATCACCTTTAATTAAGAGGTTGCTTTTCGAAGAAGGTGGGTTCGAAATTCAAGGTGAAAAAACGGCTGAAGCAACCAATCAGAGAGCGACACCTGCCCCACGAACTCTGCCAAAAACCGTTTTGAATTCGTGAAGCTTTATCAGTCCGGATAAACCCATAGCCCAAATTGACAAACCTGTCCGGATTAAAACTACCCCTGATGTCGGACTGTTTTCCAGGTTTTTGACAAGAGTATTTGCACAAACACCTAAAAAAGGGGCTCCTGATGAGTCCGAATACTGCATGCTCCCCGGACAAGGACAGATCGATCCAAGCTCTCTGGACGGGACAGATCACTTCGAACACTTAGCCCAAAGGACTGTTCGAACTATGACAAAAGTACTAAAAAACCTAAACAATACTTGACTAAGCTACTTGCTCTCCTACTTAGAGCTCATGGGTCTTTAAACATGACCCGAGTCCATTTAACATGACCCGAAAGCCCATAAGGGCCCAAACATGAGGGTATAAATACCCAACCACCTGTATTAAGTGTGGGTAATGAGAATTAACTGCTACCAGCCAGCTTAATTATCTCTCTACTCTCTACACTAAAAATAAAACACTCACATACTACTATTAAACACCAAACAAATTACAAGCCTACCCTCAAGCGATAATTATCATCACCAGTTACAACGAAACCTATAGAAAATGTGATTACAAAACGTGATATTAGAATTGAAATTCATAAATAATTGGTTAAATAAAAGATAATCAATAATTAATTGGTTAATTGGTTAATATAATTAAAACATAATTAATTATAGTGATTTGTAACGATAAATACCAAAGAAAACAATGCCAAAAGTATATCATATTTATCTAGACCTACCAATTAAATTTTTCGATACTATAATACTCTTAATAGACAAAACCCCTTTATACCTAACAATTAACCTTATTTTCCTTTTATTTATGTCAAACCTTAGACCAGTTTTATGTAATATTGTTACGAGCCACGTTCATCTTAAATCGTCATTTTCTCGAGTTCATTTTCTTTTTAGGTCGTCATCTTGTCATATCAATATCATTTTGTCATCATCTTATCAAGTCCACCTTCTTCTCCAGTCCATCTTTTTCTCTAGTTGTCACAGAAACTGAAGAAGAATATGGATTATAGAGACGTTCTTGGTCGAGGACGACACGTTCCGTTTTGGGTCAAAACTGGTGAAGCTAACAACCAACGATATAAAGGCCATTTTTGGTCTCAAGAAAGACACAGAGGAAATAACTTTAACAAAATCTGTAGTATTTTTCAGCAGATATGTAGACAGGGCAGAGAATGATTCAAGGATGATGAGAACATACTTCATGGGTGAAACGTCATGGAAGATAGGACAGACAAATACGAAAACCGTATCGAACAAAATTATGAAGGTACCTTTAAATATAGTTTATGTTATAACTCGGATACTCAGGTGCACTAATATAGCACGTCGTGCTGTTTTTTCCACGCAGGTATAACCAAAGTCATCAGCCAAGGAGAGCATGAATTGTAGGACGTTGCTCCACCATATTCTAGTCAGTATCTGGATATCTAATGGGTTTAATTGTGTTTTATTTTATCGAAGAACTTGACAGAATAAACGACTATAACTGGTCCAGATCAACACTATTGAAGCTTCTCCACCCGATCACGGTTTGTGTTGCCGAGGGAAAACCCAATAGAGTTATCTGGTGCATCACACTTATATTCGTAAGATTATTTTTTCTTATTTAAATATCAGTTAACATAAATTGTGTGATCATAATAATTTTCTGCATGCAGCCCTTCGACATGGAGCATGTAACAATTGGGCCAGACCTCGCAAAGCCAAACATGCTCACAACGATCTTCAAATGATGGGGATTGAATTCCAAACCATCGACCTTGGAGATGGTTAAAACGCCAGATAAGCTGCGATGGGATGAAGTATGAAATAGATATGTATATACAACAACTCTCAGACTCTAGTTGCATACAACTCCCGGAGTCTACTTACAAACGACTCATCCAAACAGTTTCCAAACAACTCCCTGTATCCATTTACAAACAATTCGTATTATTTCTAAAACACAACTCGCAATTATTTTGCTAACATTAACCTCCCATGTTTTAGTATTATAAATAATTCGCAGTATTTGTTTATGGTATAAAACAACTCACGTTCATGTATTAAATTTGATGGTCTTCCCCTAGTAGGTTGTGGAGGCTGCCATATGTTTGATAGAGGCTGAAACAGCAGCATTTGGAGGAGTATAAGGAAATAGAGATCCACATGCTGCACCGGTTTTACTGGAAGAAAGACCAAGGAAAATGAAGAAAAGCGCAGCCCCAAAAATAAGGAAAAGGGCGATATAGACATTGCAAAACTCTAATGAGGGCATCCCTACCAAAGACCAACCACAAACAGTCACCAGAATAGCTATTCCATTAAGACCAACCCATACATCCCCACCGTAAACCAAGGACGTAAAAGATGAAAGTATGAGTGAAATGCTTGGTCGTTTTTATGCTCAAATGCAGACAGGCTACTCCAAAGAATACTGAAGCCAAAGATACAAGAAGGAGATTGAAGACCAATACCGATAAGAATAAGTACTAGCGAGAAGATCAAAAGACAGACAAAAAAATTAAGTATATGATTGAGCCTTGTTATATATCTCTAATCTTCTTAATGCAAACTGAACAATTTATAATGGTTATGGTATTATTGTCGCCGATTGAAGAGTTACAATTAAAACTAGCGGCACTTGAAGAATAACAACTTCATAATGCTGTCGCGTTGCCTTTTGTATCCACTAGAAGCCCTACCAAGAAAAAGGAATCAAAGCTACCTGCACTACCAATGGAAGCGGGGTCCTTCAAATGAGACATAAACAGTTGTGCCTCTTCTGAAGGAGGCGCACACGAATGACCGATAGTTTGTACCTCACATGGAAGAGGAAGGAGGTTGCGAAGAATCTAGAGCGATGAAGGTGAAAGCTCGTGAGAATGAAGTGGCAGCCGAAGAATCCGAACTAATGGATGCAGAAGGTCGTGAATATGTAAGTGCATCTGAATTACATTAAGATACGACTACATGAGTATATTTTGTGATATATTGTGTCTTAATTGATATTATATAGGGGTAGCAAAAATATTGGGTTGTTAATCTTTGTTATGTTGTTTTTAAAAAAACTAGCACAGCTAGTGTTTTAAAAGAACTAGCATGTATGTATTTAAAAACAAATTGCAAAATATTTTTTGTGAATAACTATCGTAATATGTTTCCCAAACAACTCTCATGGTATGTTTTCCAAACAACTCTTGGTGTGTCTGTTACAAACAACTCGCAACTTCTTAGTCAACTGGAGTTATTTATGTTACGAGCAACTCGCATCTTCATTTGATTGTGTATTTCAAACAACTCTCGCGGTATGAATTTCAAACAACTCTCATTAGTCTCATACTAACAAACTTGAAAAATATGCATTTTCAAACAAACCTCAAGTTTCAAAACATACAATTCGCATGATGCATGTATGGTTTCGAAGAACTCGTATTGTAGGGTTAGAAAAAACTCTCAATTGTTTTATTAGTGAAAATAATTCTCATGTTTGATATGAAACAATACACCGACCAACAACAACCCCAAAAAGAACAACAATATCAAGGAGAACAAGGACAATAACACCCAACCTTGGAAAATAGTGAAAGGCTAACACAAAACAAAGAAGCACAACATGTATCACGGGAAGATTCAAAGTCTGCCCCAACCCTGTAAGAAGTCAGAACTACTCAGCCAGCAAGAACCATCAGTAGAAGTCCAATAGCAAGACAGAGAGGTAGCTGAACACCAAAAACTGGCCTACGCAAAGTCAAAACCACTAAGCCAAGCAACAGTTGTGGAACCAGTACCGAATCAACCGGAAAACAGAGAAGGATAAGTTTCAGAATCTTCTGATAATGCACAATTATAAAGTATGTTTACCAAATGTTTTTTTATATGGTTATTACTCGCAAGTTACACAGTCGGTTTAAGATGAAGTTGATAAGATTGAGTTTGATCTTATGATACAAAGGACTTTGGAGAATATGTCAGAGGATGTGATTAATAGACTTTGTCAAGCTGGTGATGATGAGAAGCTTACAAAGAAGTCAACAACATTGGTCGTCGCATATGGGATGGTAAGTGGATTTTTTTAAATAATTATACATAAAATGTGTTTCGTTAAGATTTTATAATTTGGCAGCCAAATTTATATGTTAAAGTCAACAAAAAAGAAAATGCAAGATTATGACATGCTGCCTAATTTTAATCTACTAAGTCTGACAAAGGAGTCAGCGGAAGAGGTAAGTGTTTTAGAAGCTTTGACAACAATGACACCGGTAACTTTTAATGATTGGCCGAAGAAAACACCAAAAATTGAACTGATCGATGTCCGTGAATACCACAAAGTAATTCAAATTAAAAGGAGAGAAGACGGAGAAGATCCAGAAGTATGGTATTTACCAATGTCCCAGTTTCCCTATAGGCTTAACGTAGGCGTGAGTGAATTGTTAGCGCTACCCTACAAAGAGGACCTGAAATACAAGGTATCTAGTTAGTAAACAACGCGCTTGATATGTTATAAATAACTCGCGCTTCTCGTATTTCAAGCAATTCACATTTGAGAGGAATTCATGTTTAATACTATATATTGTTTAATACACTATCTGATTCTCTTTTCAAAC
Organism: Limnanthes douglasii subsp. nivea; assembly: GCA_036936605.1. Classification (NCBI taxonomy): domain Eukaryota; kingdom Viridiplantae; phylum Streptophyta; class Magnoliopsida; order Brassicales; family Limnanthaceae; genus Limnanthes; species Limnanthes douglasii. The sequence goes on along the minus strand of JAUPFV010000004.1, from coordinate 139,253,699 downwards.
AATTCACTTTGTTGGATTTTGTAAATAATTCCCTCTATCTATAATTTGGTAGATTATTGACGCTTGGATTTTAAAGATTCTTAAAGAAGTATATTGGAAAGTTGCATGCAAAGGTTTCCGTGACGCCAAATACAGTGCCAAAAATATTTGGCATGACTACTGTAAGTTTAGCTATAAACTACAAACAACTCTCACGTTCTTGTTATAATATACTCTTCCTTGAATCCAGTACACAATGTCCATCAAAGAGGATCTGACACATATAGTTGATGAAATATCTCAAAACATGAGGCCATATACAAACATTTTTCTCATTCCAGTCTGCAACATTAAGAAGGATAAACTGAACCATTGGACGTTGTTTGTTATTGATATAGAAGAAAGAACGACAACAAACTAAAACCCACTCGTGCCTCTTAATAAACATGCAAAAGACTACACAATAAGGACAACTATTTCGCTGGTAAAACTTTTCCCCGTTTTTAGAATTTAATTTCTAACAAATAAAAAAAAAACTACTTAAAAACAACTCTCTTTGTCTGTAGTAAACATCTCACAATTATTGTTAATAAACAACTCTCTCTTGGTTTTTAGTAAACAATTCGCATTTGATTTTATATTAAACAAATCGCATCCATTTTTATTAAACAACTCGTTTTTATTAGTATCTGATGCCTTATACAAACTCTTATAAACAATTGGAATATTGTGTCGAAAAAGGATATTTACCTCAGTTAAAGACTGGATATAAAGTGAAAAATTCTAAAGGGATTCCACAAAAAAACAGGCACCCTTACTGCGATATTTTTATTTTTTAATACACTAAAGATATTATCGAAAAAGGATGTTTGCCGAAGACTTACGAAAATATATGGTAAGCGATCTGAGAGTTGAAATATTGTATTATTTCCTTAATGATAAAAACGCTAACCAACACTCGTCGTCAATTATTATATATAGAAAATTGTATACATATCTTTTGGATACCAACAATAACATGACGTAGTATCTATATTGGTTGGGATTTTTTTGGTGTACGTATATTTTGGTGTATATATAGAGTAATGTGGGTAATTTAGCACAGCAATCAGGTTCGTATAAAACAAATAGCAAACAGTTATGTATTTTAGCTCCAAACAAGTCACGCTTGTGTAATAGTTACCAACTCTCACGATTGAGCTATATATAACAATTTACAACGTGTACAAAAATTTACTACTAAACAATTCGAGTTTGTGCAGTTAACAACTCTCACTATTGAGCTCGATGTAAAAATTTGCAACATTGACATGAATTTATACTCAACATCTCGCTATATATTAAATAAAAATACATAACCATGCTTGGAATTTTAATAAACAATACGCAAAAACTCAATCTATATGAAGCGTCTTGAGCGTCTGCCTTAGTAACCGGTATATGCATTGAGCACACAACAAGCCATTTAATCACGTCAACCAATTTATTACGGATTTGACAGAGAAGGCTTTAATCATTACCATATCCACCAGTACAACTTCAATAGGACTCCCTCATCGCCTATATATATTAGTAACCATAGGGTAATAAAAAAATAAACTCCTGAAATAAAAAAAATCAACATATCTTCAACTAAAATTACCATGTATAGTTCTGGTGCCTTAGATAACTCGTGGCCTTCCATCACAACCAACAGAATCTTCGGGTTAATCTCTTCGGTGGTACCACTCAATAGCGCAACCTATGTACTGGACTTTGATCTCGACTACTTCTCTACTGACTCTGGGTCAGTTGGGTTAGTTGAGTTGGTACCTGACTCTCAACCAACCGAGATTCCAGACAGGAAAATGAAGAGAGAGGAGACAGAGGAAGAGGAGGAAGAGGAGGAAGGTGTTGGTACATCAGAGGAGGCCTATGAGATGGAGGTATATGGTAAGAAGGACATGTTGGAAGATGCTGACGGTGAACGTTAAGAGAAGTATGAAGATGAAGACTCCTCTAGTGATGACTGCTTGTTACTGTTTTTTTTTTCATGCAAACTGACCAACTCTAAGCATGGTAGTATTATTTTTGAAGAGTTGAGTGCATGAAGGCTGTTATGGCCTTCTATTTTTTTTTGTACAATTTTTTTTATTAGTGTAAATTTTTTATGGTGGTTAATAAGAGTGGTTCATTATCCGTAACCTATGGTATACATCGGCCAACCCGACCTTGATAGGTTCCGATACATATATTAGAGAAAACCTTACGGTAGACACTCACGATACTGAAAATGAAGCATTAGATCAGATATGCACATTTCAGTCATGTATTAATACGATTGCGACGGAGGAAAAGTTCAATGCATTAGAGATGTGTGTCCGTTTCTTTCATAGTTTGTGTTTTTTATTACTTGATTGATTTTTTTTGTTTATGATGATTATATGATATGTGTTTATGAATTGACGATGATTTTTCTAGTCTTACGATGCTTGTTTATGAGTACTATGATGTTTTATTATGAATATTTTTTTACATTTTTTTACGATTGAAATTAATATATATTAGTGTGCGAATAAAAAAATTGACATCTAATATATGCACTCTAAATTATACGGAACAAAACAACATAATGTTTTGACCCAAACACATAACCTATTTTAAAACTTAGGGGCCAAAGTTTCCTTTGGTTCACACAAAATATGCAAAATTATTCCTTTATGTCGCAAGTGTTGTACGAAAAACACGATTTGTTAATTTTTTAGTGCCAAAACGTTTGTCGTTGGTCACATAAGTCTTGTTATATTTTTATTATTTGTTGCAGATCTTATAGAAAATGCATGGTTCTGTTATTTTTTCACTGTAAAAATGTTTGCCCATGGTCGCACATAATGTGAATATTTTTTTTAATTTCGTGTTTTTATGCAAATAACGGTATTATATATTTTCCATGTTCAAACGACTATACATTAATCATAAATAAATTTAAAATCAAACTTCTATAGAAAATACAATAATACACCTCAAAAGAAAAGGATAATAACTTAACGTTTAACAATAAAAGTACATGCAATACAACTAATTAGTCAAAGTCATATCCGAGGATGAAATCAACAAGTGAGAAATTAGTTATCACATTTGGTTGATTAGTATGACGATTCTTCAAATACGTTATCATGTCTCTTGTAATGAAATCAATAATTTTCAATTGCCACCGTAGAAGGCTTCTTGCCTACTTCGTAGGACAAGTCGAACACCCAAAACATTGGTTCAGATTTTGGAAAATTTTACATTCCATAAACTTCAACACGAATGCAAGGAGGTGGATATAGAGCTCATAGATTTTCGTAGTTTTAGTACATCCTACACAACACTTCATAAAAAAAATATCGATTGTCTCATCCGACCTTTTACAATAAACACACTTGACGGCTTGAAGTGAGTCGTTCTCTTCATTAACGGCCTATTCCATACCTAAGATACTTCAAGTTTTTTATAATTTAGAATAGTTGTTAGATAGATTAATACGACATGATTCAGTAGCTATATAAAGAAAAATTTAAAATGGGCGGGATTCTTTAGTTGGCGGGAAATTTAAATAAGCGGGAAATCAAATGAAACCGTTAATAAGTATTACACGTGAATTTGGATATTACATCATTAAGTATTAAAATAATAAGTTAAAGCGAATGTTTTTTAAAATATTACATGATATAATCTTACAAAAAAATTAAAAACTTAATCAAACGTCATTATTGATGAGGTCGGTAAATATTGGCTCTTCTTTAACCTTCACCGTCATGACCGTCATAATCTAAGTATATTTTTTGAATCTATCTTAGTATGGATGCGCCTATTGACTCGCTTCGTCGATGTCATGAGCACCCATTTGCAGAATATAATCGCGACAAACTTTCATCTAGATTAGTCATTATCTATACAATTAAATGTGTTAATTAGTGAGAATAAAAACCTTAAAAATTATATAAATCATAATGTAATCAAATTAATAACATTACATTTATGAAGTGGTCACAATTTACGAAATCAATACCAATATCTATAATAGTTGACGAACTAACAAATGGACTCCCACGTATTGGTCGATAAGTTAAAACCTATTTAAGATATATGATATATTAGACATTGTTATCGGGAAATATCATCCAATAACTAGTAATTGGATTACTTTTGAACCAACCTAACCTACGTACTATATCATTCAAAGCATCGGATGAACCATACATATCCAACCATAAGCACGATGGACTAATTCTGACAACAAATCGCGTCTAACAAGTTCTCAACTGTCATCATTACTGCATATTATTATCGATACGGTATGATAACCGTGTTGTTCATCTGAAATAACATCTATCAAGCTAGTAATAGAAGGATATAAAAATATCAGAATGCACTTTAGGTACTTTTATAACTTTATTCCGTTAGTAGGGCCGACCTACTTTATTTTTTGCGGTTATAGGTTTAGGTAGTAAAACTGAAGGCACTTTGAGATTTCCATACTATCTAACGTAGTCATAGGTATGCTACCTAACTTATTCATAGGCATGCTAGCACTCACAGTTTGTTCAAGGCCATATTCCCATGAACTAGGGTTCCGTTTAGTCGATCGATCCATACTCGCTTTGGACCTACCTTTATCTCTAAACGGTTTTTTACGCTCTTAGGTGTATATGGTTTTGGACTTGAATAGCTACATAACCATATTGATAATATGGTATTGTTGTTTAGAGGAGTAATTATGTATGGAACTGTCCATAATGGATAGTTCTTTTAGTAGAGCATCTTCATGCGTAGTGGCAACTCTATAAACAATATCTAATATTCTCCAAAATATATCTAAATCTTCCATAGATATGCATCTACATTCTCTTGTTATAACATCTATCAATAGATTTGTATTACATGGTTCAGTATAAAACTTAATTAGCTTGAAACATTCGAGAATCCCAAAATGTTGCTTCTTTAAGAACTTGTGAACTTTATCCCAAAATAGTTCAAAATTACATGGTAAAACATTAAGGGATGCGTGAGCACTCTCACACCTACAAAATAAATAAATAAATTACAAAATTAATTATTTGTAATAAAAAAATAAATATTGATAACGAAATGCGGGCTTATCATTTTTTGTTCTATTGCCATAGTGTTTGATTAGTTGTTCGATGATTAAAAAATTAATCGCCTTATTTTTATATTAATGTCGGCATATAATATTCTTTACATTTTTGGTAACTGAAAAATAATTCACATAATGATGCTAAATATTTGTCAAAAACTTCTACCGTGTTTGTTTCGACAACGAAGTTATAAAACTTCATAAATTCTTTGAAGCCTCGTCGGGAATCAACTTTCTAGCCGTCCTAAGAATGTTTTTATTTATACATTACATAACAAGTTAGTTACGCCCGAAAATATATTTTGATAGCTCGTATGAATGTTAACTATCGATCCATCAAAATAACGGTAGGAAACGCACACATATTATTCATCATCACACCTCGTAGAACACTTAAATCCTATGTATAGTTTTGTATATTCTCCCCACTCATAAACACATAAGCGACAATAAATGTAAGTGATGTAGAAGTTACTCCAACAAGCTCGAGCAATGAAATTTATACTTAGTCGTTTTGTATGTAAAATCCATAAGTAGTACATATGAGAATATACGCAACAAGTTAATACTTGTAGAATCGGAAAAAATAAAATCAGTGATCGCGTCTGATGTATCGCTTCTTCTCTCCCACGTGTTGTAATTAGGTTCCCTCAATTTGGCCAACAAATATTGCATTTGAGTTTGATAACAATAATCCACATCACAATGTTTTTGACAAAAGTTGTAGACTGTGTGCATTTTGGAAAAATTCTCCGGGTTTTTCATATTCAAACCAACATATATCTCCATAGGACGTGGCCCAATGTAAGACAAATTACGCACTAGTTGCTCTTCATGTGCCTATAATCTACGAGTTCATGAATAACCCTCTAAGCAAACAAAAGGTTCGTGATTGGGTTTCCTGCTTTTCACAGACAATCACCATTGTAGAGTTAATACGTCAACCGAATGCGCTCTTAATTCGAATGGACAAATACATATTTTGTTTGTGTACTTTTGCTTTTTCAAAATTTTTGGTTTAGTTTTTTATTTATAAATACAGTACCTCTCGCATTGGGACTTTGTCGTAGCATTTCTTCCTCATCTCTTATCGTCATATATATTAATAATGATGACGAATTTTATTTCATCGCGTTCTCTGATAATTGATTGAATTCTAAACTTCAAATCTACAATAATTTTTATAACTATGTTATCAAACACAAAGGATTGTTTCAATATTTTCGTGTACATGAATAAAACCAATGACTAGTTACAACGAAACCTATAGAAAATGTTATTACAAAACGTGATATTAGAATTGAAATTCCTAAATAATTAGTTAAATAAAAGATAATCAATAATTAATAGCTTAATATAATTAAAACATAATTAATTATAGTGATTTGTACCGATAAATACCAAATAAAACAATATTTATTCAAAAACCCAATCATTAGATTTAATTAGGTAGAATGTCAAAAGTATATCATCTTTATCTAGACCCACCAATTAAATTTTTCAATACTATAATACTCTTAATAGACAAAACCCCTTTATACCTAACAATTAACCTTATTTTCCTTTTATTTATGTCAAATCTTAGACCAGTTTTATGTAATATTGTTACGAGCCACGTTTATCTTAAATCGTCATTTTCTCGAGTTCACTTTCTTTTTAGGTCGTCATCTTGTCATATTAATATCATTTTGTCATCATCTTCTCAAGTCCACCTTCTTCTCCGGTCCATCTTTTTCTCTAGTCGTCACAGAAACCGAAGAAAAAATGCGGTAATCTAATTTTGAGTCCATGTTTTTAATATTTAGTTCTTGTTTTCGATTTTTTTTAGTTAATTTTACCTTTTTATTTTTATTTTTTATTTAAAAAAGAAGAAAGCTAGTTAGAGTTATTAATCTATGTTAATTAACTTATTCTACTTACCTAGACCTAATAAAAATAAAGAGCAAATTTATGGTTTAATAAATATTTTTTACATTGTTTGTAGGTACTATATCGACTATTTTCATAACTTCTAGTACGGTACTGAGTTGTAGTTCAGATTTAAAAGTATTTTATACTTTGAATGATATAATTGATTTTTTAATTGTTAAATAAGGTTTTTTGAGTATAAAAAATATTAACTTGAATTTTAGTTGTGGGCAATTAATCATTGGTTGTTGAGTAATTAAGAAGTCTTTTCGGACATGGTTACTATTGCTAAATATAATGGTCTCTTTTATTTAGAGATTCATGTTCAAGTAGTTAGTGACAACATTGTGAGCTATTTATTTAAATCGGTATCCATTTTATTGAAGATGAATAAGGTAGTTGGAGCAAGTTATAGTTCAGAGAACTTTGATGTTGGTTTTCTCCATACTAATTCAATAGAACTTGCTACTAAGTCATGGTGTACATAAATTAAATATGTTGATTAAATATTTGATACTCGCTTTGTTTGTTTGAAATATATTTTTTGTCAAAATTTGCTATCGAACAATATTTCACCTTTAAATATGAACGTAATAGTAAAAAATGATTTATGTATGCGTTGATTTTAAGCGACAATTTTAAATTTTGAATCAAATTTAATATTTACAAAACATCTGTAATGTTTAACTCGTACATGAGCGTGATTAATTCTTTATTTTATTAGTTCAATATAATTTTGTTTCCTCGTAATTTGAATATGAACAATAATATTTAATTCTATGACTTGGAATCATAATCTCTGCTAGTACCATTGCTTCTATACTATAAACTAAGGAAAATGGATTATCATTTGTAGCTGATTTTGGAGTTGTCATAGATGCATATAAAATCGATTGTAAAAAATCTGGCCATTACTCTAAGCTAATTGAAGTTTCATTCTAACCCCACTAATTATAGTCGTGTTATTAACCTCAACTTGACCATTAGCTTGAGAATAATACGAGGTGGAAAATGATTCTATACTCCATTATGTTTTACAATATATATTTAGGACAATATCATGTTTACAACTTTTACCATTATTCATCATTAATAGTCAAGGTGTCTCATACCTACATAACATATTACTTGTCAAACATTAACAAACTTCTTATGCACGATTTCTTGATAATGTATTAACTTAAACCCACTTGGTAAAATAACTCATTGCTACCATTAAAAATGTTTTTTTCCTCAATCTCATAGGTTAAAGACCTACTAAATAATTTTCTTATCTGTAAAAAAGGCAAAGAAATCGAGCTAATGTCATAAGATCTAGTGCTAGGCGAGGACAATAATACCCTACAAACAAAAACCGTCTAATCAAACCTTTATATCCATAATGACCTTTAGTTACTCATTCATGTAAATCTGTCAAAATAAATAACACTTCTTCCTTACGTAAACATTTCAATAAAGTTTTGGTTGTAATTTTCCAATAGAGAACCTTGTCAACAACCAAATATTTTCCTGCCTTTTATTCTCAAACATCGAGCTTGGGATTTATCATATAGTATTTTAAGATATTTAAAGTGAAAAATATTCTTAACGCCACTTCCACATTTTCAACCATTACCTGATAAGATGGATTCTCTTGTAAGATTATTAAAGGAATTTTACCTAAGAAACTGAATTTAGTCATAATATTTGGCTCAATAGTTAACTCACGAGGCACTTGTTCAAATGTAAGATTTGCCTCCAATTTCTTTAACATCTCTAAACGACCTCTTGATAAGAGGATAGTCACAAACATAAATAGAATAGACATATGAATAATGAACAAGAAAAGTAACAGAGAAGACGAAGAGCTGAGTTGGGCACAAGATAGGAATGAATTACGAGCAGAAGCGAGGTCAGACCGAAGAGGAACCGAGGATGAGCGAAGGGACAGAGGCTGAACGAATAGTAAGAATGACTAACAACTGATATGCTAAGATAATACAAGCAAGCGACTTCATCAAGTGAGGAATAAAAGAGATGAAGGCCCAAGAGGATAATCAACACATTCATAAATCATTTTTACTATTACGTTCATATTTAAAGGTGAAATCTTGTTCAATATGAAATTTTTACCAAAAATATATTTCAAACAAACAAGGCAAGTATCAAATATTTAATCTACATATTTAATTTATGTACACTATGACTTAGTAGCAAGTGCTATAGAATTATTATTGTGAAAATCAACATCAAAGTTCTCTGAACTATAACTTGTTGCAACTACCTTATTCATATTCAATAAAATGGATACCTATTTAGATAAATATCTAACAATGTCGTCACTAACTACTTGAACATGAGTCTCTAAATAAAAGAGACCACTATGTTTGGCAATAGTAACCATTTCAGAAAACACTTCTTCATTACTCATCACATTTAACAATTAAAAATCAATTATATCATCCAAAGTTAAAATACTTTTAAAACGAGACTGAACTCAATACTGTACTTGAAGTTATGAAAATAGTTAATATAGTGCCTACAAACAATGTAAAATATACTACAAACAATGTAAAAAATATTGATTGACCATAAATTTGCTTTCTATTTTTATTAGGTCTAGGTAAGTGGAATGAGTAAATTAACATAGATTAATAACTCTATCTACTTTTATAGAGAAAAAATAAAAAGTAAAATTAACTAAAAAAATTTGGAAACAAAAACTAAATATTAAAAACATGGACTCAAATTACAACCTTCTTCTTCGGTTTATGTGACGACTGGAGAAAAGATGGACCAGAGAAGTAGTTGCACTTGAGAAGATGATGACGAAAAAAATATTGATATGAAAACATGACCTAAGAAGAAAATGACGGCTCGTAGAAATAATACATAAAAATGGTCCAAGGTTTGACATAATAAAAGGGAAATAAGGCGCCCCCAAGGGGGTAGCCGAGTTGGTTGAGTATGGCATTCTTATGACCACAAGGTCATGAGTTCGAGTCCCTCTACATACACTTTCTCGGCTGAGCCTGTCACTTTATGTGGTTTACCTTCTGGCGTTGGTTTGCAGGCTATCGCGTCAGACTGAGGGTTTACCCTGTGCGCACTCATTGCACTCTGAGTAGCGGCTGCGGGTTCCCTCCGAAAAAAAAAGGGAAATAAGGTTAATTGTTAGGTATAAACGCGTTTTGTATAGTATTAAAAATTTTAATTGGTAGGTCTAGATAAATATGATATACTTTCGGCATTCTATCTAATTAAATTTAATGATCGGATTTTTGAATAAATATGGTTTTGTTTGGTATTTTTCGGTACAAATCACTATAATTAATTATGTATTAATTATATTAAGCTATTAATTGTAGATTAACTTTTATTTAACCAAATATTTATGAATTTCAATTCTAATATCACGTTTTTAATCATATTTTCTATAGGTTTTGTTGTAATTAGTCATTGGATTTATTCATGTACCAAAAAATATTGAAACAATCGTTTGTTTTAACAAAATGGTTTTAAAAAAATATTGTAGATTTGAAGTTTAGTAAAATATTCAAATAATTTGCAGTGTTTAATGTTTCACAAACAACTCACCATTTATGTTAACAAAAAAAACCGCGTTATTAAAATGCCACCATAATAAGCCTTTTTTCAGTCATTGGTTAAGGTAGTTGTGTTGTAGTTACATGATGGGAGTTATTTGTTATTTACAAATGCCTATTAATGTATTTGTAGGCAATATAACTACAAAAGCAAGCATCTACAGGCCCGGATTGGTAAACCTTATGCATTTGGTGGAAATTGACCTTATTACCTCTGCTCACGTCAAAGTTACCTGAAACACACCCTTCTACGTCATTTTGAAAAAGGACTTCGACCTCCACCGGGGGAAGATCGTGATTTTTTTTAATAACCTAGTTCAGTGGATTATAGAGACGTTCTCGGTCGAGGACGACACGTTCCGCTTTGGGTCAAAACTGGTGAAGCTAACAACCAACGATATAAAGGCCATTTTTGGTCTCAAGCACGACACAGAGGAAATAACTTAAACAAAATTCGTAGTATTATTAAGCAGATACGTAGATAGGGCAGAGAATGATTCAAGGATGATGAGAACATACTTCGTGGGTGAAACGCCATGGAAGATAGGACAGACAAATACGAAAACCGTATCGAACAAAATTATGAAGGTACCTTTAAATCTAGTTTATGTTATAACTCGGATACTCAGGTGCACTAATATAGCATGTTGTGCTATTTTTTACAGGCAGGTATAACCAAAGTCATCAGCCAAGGAGAGCATGAATTGTAGGACGTTGTTCCACCCTATTATACTCAGTATCTGGATATTTAATGGGTTTAATTGTGTTTTATTTTATCGAAGAACTCTGCAGAATAAACGACTATAACTGGTCTAGATCAACACTGTTGAAGCTTCTCTACCAGATCATAGCTTGTGTTGCCAAGGGAAAACCTGATAGATTTATCTGCTGCATCACACTTATATTCGTAAGATTATTTTTTCTTATTCAAATATCAATTAACATAGATTGCGTGATCATAATAATTTTCGCCGTGCATCCCTTCGACATAGAGCATGTAACAATTATGCTAGACCTCGCAAGGCCAAACATGCTCACAATGATCTTCAAATGATGGGGATTGGAGTCCAAACCATCGACCTTGGAGATGGTTAAAACGCTAGATAAGCTGTGATGTGATGAGGTATGAAATAAATATGTATATACAACAACTCTCAGACTCTAGTTGCATACAACTCCCAGAGTCTACTTACAAACAACTCGTCGAAACAGTTTCCAAACAACTCTCTATATCCATTTACAAACAATTCGTATTATTTCTAAAACACAACTCACAATCATTTTGCTAACATTAACCTCCCATGTTGTAGTATTACAAATAATTCGCAGTATTTTTTATGGTATAAAACAACTCACGTGCATGTATTAAATTTGATGTTCTTCCACTGGTAGGTTGTGGAGGCCGCCATATGTTTAACAGAGGCTGAAATAGCAGCATTTGGAGGAGTATAAGGAAATGGAGATCCACATGCTGCACCAGTTTTACTGGAAGAAAGACCGAGGAAAATAAAGAAAAGCGCAGCCCCAAAAATAATAAAAAGGGAAGCACACACACTGCAAAACTCTAATCAGGACATCCCTACGAAAGACCAACAACAAGCAGTCACCAGAAGAACTATTCCATTAACACCAACCCAGACATCCCCACCGCAAACCAAGGACGTAAAAGATGAAAGTATGGGTGAAATGCTCGGTCATTTTATGCTCAAACGCAGATAGGCTACTCTAAAGAATACTGAAGCCAAAGAAACAAAAAGGAGATTGAAGACCAATGCCGATAAGAATAAGTACTACCGAGAAGATCAAAAGACAGACGAAAAAATTAAGTATATGATTGAGCCTTGTTATATATCTCTAATATTTTTAATGCAAACTGAACAATTTATAATGGTTATGGTATTATTGTCGCTGATTGAAGAGTTACAATTAAAACTAGCGGCACTTGAAGAATAACAACTTCACAATGCTGTCGCGTTGCCTTTTGTATCCACTAGAAGCCCTACCAAGAAGAAGGAACCGAAGCTACCTGCACTACCAATAGAAGCGGGGTCTACCAAATTACAGGCACTTGTACTATATGAAATGTAGAAAAAGGACCCAAATCGTGACATGAAAATGCAAGTGGCTGAAAAGTTTGATGAAGTACTACCGGAGGAGAAGAAAGATGATGGAAACTATTCACCTACACCGAAACCATTGGTTATACTTGAAAATGACTATACAAGTCATTGTTCCGCGGAACTGGTGGTTTTTGAAAAAAGCGGCAGACGTACCATCGGAACAAAGACTAGAAGAGTGAGTGCTCTCTCCAAATGAGGCAACGAAAAGTCTGAGTCCTTCAAATGAGACATAAACAGTTGTGCCTCTTCTGAAGGAGGCGCACACGAATAACCGATAGTTTTTAGCTCACGTGGAAGAAGAAGGAGGTTGCGAAGAATATAGAGCGATAAAGGTGAAAGCTCGTGAGAATGAAGTGGCAGTCGAAGAATCTGAACTAATGGATGCAGAAAGTTGTGAATATGTAAGTGCATCTGAAGTACATTAAGATACGACTACGTGAGTATATTTTGTGATATATTGTGTCTTAATTGATATTATATAGGGGTAGCAAAAATATTAGGTTGTTAATCTTTGTTATGTTGTTTTTAAAAAAACTAGCAGGGCTAGTGTTTTAAAAGAACTAGCATGTATGTATTTAAAAACAAATTGCAAAATATTTTTTGTGAATAACTATGGTAATATGTTTCCTAAACAACTCTCATGGTATGTTATCTAAACAACTCTCGGTGTGTCTGTTACAAATAACTCGCAACTTCTTAGTGTTGGTCTATTTGAAACAACTCGAGTTATCTATGTTATGAACAACTCACATCTTCATTTGATTGTGTATTTCAAACAACTCTCATGGTATGCGTTTCAAAAAATTCTCATTAGTCTCATTCCAACAAACTCGCAAAATATGCATTTTTAAACAAGCCTCAAGTTTCAAAACATACAATTCGCATGATGCGTGTATGGTTTCGAAGAACTGGCATTGTAGGATTAGAAAAACTCTCAGTTGTTTTATTGTGAAAAGAACTCTCATGTTTGATATGAAACAATACACCGACCAACAACAACCCCAACAAGAACAATAATATTAAGGACAACAATAACAATAACACCCAACCTTGGCAAATAGAGAAAGGCTAACACAAAACGAAGAAGCACAACCTGTACCACGTGAAGATTCAAAGTCTGCCCCAACCCTGTAAGAAGTCACAACTACTCAGCCAGCAAGAAGCACCAGTAGAAGTCCAATAGCAAGCGGAGAGGTAGTTGAACACCAAAAACTGGCATACGCAAAGTCAAAACCACTGAGCCAAACAACAGTTGTGGAACCAGTACCGAATCAACCAGAAACCAGAGAAGGATAAGTTTCAAAATCTTCTAATATGCACAATAATAGAGTATGTTTACCAAATGTTTTTTTATATTTTATTACTCGCAAGTTACACAATCAGTTTAAGATGAAGTTGATAATATTGAGTTCGATCTTATGATACAACGGACTTTGGAGAATATGTCAGAGGATGTGATTAATAGACTTTGTCAAGCTGGTGATGCTGAGAAGCTTGCAGAGGAGTCAACAGAATTGGTCGTCGCATATGGGATGGTAAGTGGATTTTTTAAATAATTATACATAAAAGGTGTTTCGTTAGGATTTTATAATTTGGCAACCAAATTTATATGTTCAAGTCAACAAAAAGGACAATGCAAGATTATGACATGTTGCCTAATTTTAATCTACTAAGTCTGACAAAGGAGTCAGCGGAAGAGGTAAGTTCTTTAGAAGCTTTGGCAACACTGACACCGGTAACTTTTAATGATTGGCCAAACAAAACACCAACAATTGAACTGATCGATGTCCGTGAATACCACAAAGTAATTCAAATTAAAAGGAGAGAAAACGGAGAAGATCCAGAAGTATGGTATTTACCAATGTCCCAGTTTCCCTATAGTCTTAACATAGGCGTGAGTAAATTATTAGCGCTACCCTACGAAGAGGACCTGAAATACAAGGTATCTAGTTAGTAAACAACTCGCTTGGTATATTAAAAATAACTCGCGCTTCTCGCGTTTCAAGCAATTCACATTTCAGAGGAATTCATGTTTCATACAATTCGTTGTTTAATACACTATCTGATTCTCTTTTCCAACAATTCACTTTGTTGGATTTTATAAATAATTCCCTCTATCTGTAATTTGGTAGATTGTTGACGCTTGGATTCTAAATATTTTTAGAGAAGTATATTGGAAAGTTACATGCAAAGGTTTCCCTGGCGCCAAATACAGCGCCAACAATATTTGGCATGACTACGATAAGTTTAGCTATAAACTACAAACAACTATCACGTTCTTGTTATAATGTACTCTTCCTTGAATGCAGTACATAATATTCGTCGGAGAGGATCTCACACATATAGTTGATGAAATATCTCAAAACATGAGGCCATATACAAACATTGTTCTCATTCTAGTCTGCAAATTAAGAAGGATAAACTGGACCATTGGACGTTGTTTGTTATTCATATAGAAGAAAGAACGACAACAAACTACAACCCACTTGTGCCTCTTAATAAACATGAAACAGACTACACAATAAGGACAATTGTTCCGCTGGTAAAACTTTTCCCCGTTTTAAGAATTTAATTTCTAACAAATAAAAAAAAGTTACTTAAAAATAATTCTCTTTGTCTGTAGTAAACATCTCACAATTATTGTTAATAAACAACTCTCTCTTGGTTTTTAGTAACCATGCTTGGAAGAGTTGAGTGCATGAAGGTTGTTATGGCTTTCTAATTTTGTTTTGTATAATTTTGTTTATTAGTGTAAATTTTTTATGGTGGTTAATAAGAGTGGTTCATTATCCGTAACAACTCGCACTTTTTAATTACAAAGAACTCTTTGAATCTTATCCTAAACAAATCTCTGAATCTCATTGCAAACAACACGCTGAAACTCATTTCAAACAACTCATTCAATCATTTCAATCAACTATCTAAATCCAATTACAAATACAAACAACTCGCTCTAGTTGTGTTCATACCATTGCTAGCATTTTAATTACAAAGAACTCCCAAGATAGTATTATCCAAACAAATCGCAAGAATACCCACATATTAAATTTACAAAGAACACGCAAATGGTCGAAACTAATATAGATGGAAGACTCATGGGAAGGACATACAAACAAATCCAATCTCCTCAACGGTAGGTACACAATTCGCAATATGAATAGTAACAACTCGCAAATGAAATTTTTAAACAACTCGCAATTTTTACATTGTAATGTAAACAACTCGCAATAGGTTTGTAGTAAACAACTTGCATTGAAGAAAACAAACAACTCGCATTGAAAAAAGAAACAACTCGCAAATATGGCAGATTAATGTACAGAACTTATCGATATTTAAACTAGAACTCACATGTCCTCCTGTTATGGCTTGCTTTCAAACAACAACCACACCTTAATTGTTTTGTTGTCGCTTCTCCTCTAAATGGGATTCATTTTTTTAGGCCTTTCGGGGTATCTTTTCACATTGGGAGGCATAATTTCTAGGTCTGACGAATCGTTAGAGCTTGATCCTTTAACGAAATTGGTTATCGCCGGTATGTTGAAAGAGTAACTTGACCTGTACTTCTTAACCATAAAGAATTGATCTATTATCGAGGATCTTACTGGGTTGATTGTATTGTCGCTAAAATGCGAGGGCATTGAAAACATTATTGTTGTCATGTACCACAAGAACATTTGAAATCTAGCATATTAACAACCATTACAGGGTCTGAAAATACTTCAAACACAGTTGCAGATGACTTACAGACTACCTAAGTTCAACATTTTTCAAAATTATGTTTTAGCTTCTTTTAATACTCGGGGCATAAATTATTACTCAAGATTAGCACCCTTGTTATAGTCGTGAAACTTGAGTCATAAGAAATACTCTAATAATGTTTATGACTTCAACAATGTGTGGGCCGTAAATATTTTTTATTTTTGCGTTAAGAGATTCGGTCGCAGTAGAAGCCATAGCCCCATATAATTTCCTTTAAACAAATGTCTGAGCGTACTTATTCGGAGGTAAATTTTCAAGAAATCTTTTAATTGTATCACCACATTCACATAGAAAATATGTTAATATATCTTTAAAAATCTCTTGAGTGGGAGCATAAGAAAGACGGTGGAAGAAACATAACATCCTAGACTTATAGTCTCAGTTAGTGTGATCTGGAGCAGTTCTCAAATTCTGAACAAGATGGAAATAACATTACACATGATAACATTACAAATGCAAGTAATAAAATATATCTTTAAAAATCTCTTGAGTGGGAGCATAAGAAAGACGCTATTACAAATGCAACTGGAATGACGGTCTGAAATAAATGTGATTTGGCGCTCCAACAAATGAAGTTCCAAGCACTCCAAGACCACAACCAATTGTCAGAATCCTCAGTACTCATGATTACAAATGCAACAAGGAATAGTCCTGAAATACAAGACAAGCATGGTCAAATGGTTTACACAAACCGCAAAGTCAATTGTAAAAGAACTCGCGATACAATTATACCCTAATCAAAACAACTCGCAATATCTGTTACAAAGAAACCTACAATATGTGTTACAAAGCAACTCGCAATATATGTTACAAAGCAACCTGCAATATGTCTTACAAAGAAACTCGCATTACGTTATATTACAATAGACAGAACTTGCATTTGGTATAGTTAGAACTCTAATATTTGTATACAAAATACAACTCATAGAACTCGCATGTGTGTATTGTATTAAAAACACGCACTTGTTAGTGCAAATAAATATCATATTCATCATACACAGACTATAGGTCAAACAACTCGCATGAATGTATTGTATCGAAACAACTCGCAATGAGTTAACAAACAATTAGTAATTTCTATTTTAAAATTTTAAACAATTGTCGCAATCTATCAAATTATAAGAAAATCATGAAACTAACCGTTCATGTCGTCTTTTCCTACCGTAGAAAAAAATACACCCTTTTAGTTGTTGATTAAGAAGGTTCTATCGACATAAAACATTAGACGGCATGAATGAAACCCTTAAATACATGAACCGAATGCTATAAAACAACACTTGAAGACATTTCCAGCTAATAATTCCAACTGGCAGTCGGTTGTAATATCACGGTTCTTCAATCGTTTGAAGTTCCCCCCTTTGTAAACTAAAAGAACTTTAATTATCTTCGAAAACTCCCCTTCGTGCCTTATCCAAATCATTCAATGACAGACGGTAAGAGATATCTAAACGTTAGTCTTGTTTGAGAGACGATTGTATAGTTTTGGCTGTGAACGAATGACATGTCTGGATAAAATCATGAATTTCCTTCGTAATCAAATCTGATGTCAAATATTTATGCCTCTTATGTTTTTAGGAGTAAACGGGACTGCAATTATGTCGTACAACGTGCCTCTTAATCATCATTATGCCAATGATAGAATCAATTGGTACATAAAGTCTGCATTTGCACCCGTTTGTGAAATTATTTTCACAATAAGCAATTATCTTGTTTGCTGTATTATGCATGTATTTGAAAGAAAACCCAAGCTTTAAAGCATATCAACATAAAGATAACATTAGAGCTGCAACACCTTCTTCAAAAGTTTAACCAACACTTGTGATAGAATCAGCCCAACAAGTAGTAACAAGTAATTTTTTTCTCTCACCAGAATTAACTAAACCATTGCTACTCTCCCCACTAGTTAGTTGATTATGAGAGGGTTCTCCCAAACTTATGCTCGGCTGTTAACGCTTTTGACCATAACCCTTATTACTAGAACTCTTATCATTAAAATATTTATTAAGGACTTGCTTAATGACAAAACTAACCTGTTTTAAACGCTCCAAATCTATATATAATTCTAAACCAACAAAAACTTTATCATTATTAAAGAAACAATTATTATGATCCCCGCAGGAGTAGGTAATAATGTAGTTACTTATGACCAGATCGTACCATATGCTCTCCACGTACTCTTGGATACTTTAAAAGTTTTCAAACTCCGTGAAAGGAAAAATGTACACAAATCGCATTGTCAATATTATACAAAAAACATGCAATAGTATATACAACTCTCAGTTTTATTTTAATTCTCCATACAACTCGCAATATCATATGTCATCAATGCAACTCTCATTTATCTCAATAAATTATACACAAATCGAAATGTCGATATTATACAAAGAATACACAATAGTATATACAACGCTTAGTTCTGTTTTAATTAGTCATACAACTCGCAATATCAAATATTATCAATGCAACTGCTAATTTCTTAGTATAATGTACACAACACGCGTTATTAATATTATACAAAGAATATGCAATAATGTACACAACTCTCAGTTCTATTCTAATTAGTCATACAACTCGCAATATCAAATGTTATCAATGCAACTCCCAGTTTCTCAATATAATGTACAAAATTCGCATTGTTAATATTATACAAAGAATAGGTAATAGTGTACACAACTCTCAGTTGTTTTTTTAATTAGCCATATAACTCGCAATATCAAATGTTATTAATGAAACTCCCAATTTCTTAATATAATGTACATAACTCACATTGTTAATATTATACAAAGAATAGACAATAGTGTACACAACTTTCAGTTCTGTTTTAATTAGCCATACTTGCAATATCAAATGTTATCAATGCAACTCCCAATTTCTGAATATAATGTTCATAACTCGCATGTTAATATTATACAAAAATATGCAATATTATATACAACTCTCAGTCCTATATTAATTAGTTATACAACTTGCAATCTCAAAATGTTATCAATACAACTCCCTATTTCTCAATATAATGTACACAACCCGCATTGTTATTATTACACAAAGAATACACAATAGTATAGACAACTCTCAGGTTCTAATTTAATTAGCCACATAACTCGCAATATCAAATGGTATATATGCAACTCACAATTTCTCAATATATTGTACACAACTCGCATTGTTAATATTATACAAAGAACACAAAATAATATACACAACTCTCAAGTTTCATTCTAATTAGTCATACAACTCGCAAATGGAAAACCAAACAACTCGAATTCCCATAGTGCAAACAACACGCATCTTCTACAAGTAAAAAACCCATACATTTTGCATCCTCATCAAAACAACTCGTATCTTTTACATGTTAAAATATCAAACAATTTGCATCATTTCCCAAACATCTCGTTTTCTCTGGCAGACATACATGAACACTTATAACTCATAGTTTATTTATTGTTTCACTTCCAAAAAAATATCCAATACAAGAAAAAACAGTATATAACAAATTAAATAATGACGAAGGCTTTGGATTTCTATAATACCCAACATTCGCTCAAAAAAAACAAAGAAAAACAGTCGAGTAGGTTATACTACCTCACAAACCAATAAAAATGACATACCTCAACCTAGAAAATCAAGAAATAAACTCGCAATCGGTAGTTAGAAACTAGTAGCTACAAGAAACACGTAGATTGAAATAACCAGAGGAAGATAAACATCATGAACGTATGATCAACTCATGTACGTACAAATCAATACTTAGATGCAGTTTATATCGAGATTACATAAATATATTGACCTTAAACTCGTCGATCACCTAAAAATTATGGATTCTTGGTGGTTCATGGTGGTTTTTGCTGGCCGTAGGGTTATGTGGTTAGAAAGCGGCTTCAAATTTTCAAATCTTTAAAAGCAAGAAACGGGGAAGAAAACTGAAAATTCTCTTTATGTAGTTTGCAGAGGGTAGCGTGGGTATTAAAAGAAATGTTTGATATTAAGTGTGATTTAAATAGTTGAGATATGTATTAAGTAGTAAAAAAAGAAACGTGGATGAGAATACTAAATATTTTTGAAAACTTTTGAATATCCATTTTTAACTAATATTTAGTTTTCCTATTTTTCATTATTTTTTCACCAAATAACATAATTTTTTTATTATTATCTCACTTGTTTTATCCATCTTTCTTGTTTATTAATAGCTTTTCTATTAATGCGTTATGTCCAATTCAGCATCGGTTATACTATTTTTATTATTTTTTCATAACTACATATATTACGTCGTCCATCTACCTCCGGATCATAATTTGTTTCTTTTCTTAAAGAAAAAGAAAGGAATCTAAAAAGATACATTTATAAATCTGCGAAAAAATGTTTAGTTTATTTTTATGTTTATTAAATATTTTGATTACTTATACTTATTTTCTATTTTATTATGTTTTGTATCTACGTTTTAGTGATTTAATGAAGAGTGAAGCTATTTTTTCCATTAAATATATTATTTGCTCCATAATTAAAACTATCCAAAACACTTGTCACTTCTTTTTACAAGATTATTCTCACTCTATTATCTAATTTAAAATTAGATGTCATTAACCAAATGCAAACCCTATAGCAAGAAACAAAAAACACATCATTAACCCAAATTTAATCCAGCGTATATGATTTTACACTATAAAATTAAACCCTAAAACAAAAAATTTCAATTTTGTCAAAGATTAATCATGGAAAAGGAAAAAATTCAAACCAAACCGGAGAACAAAACTCAATCAACGAACAAAGTAATTTAACCTTGTTATTACGTTTTACATTGGTGTAACTTGAAAATTCAGGTTTTAAACAACTTTTTTTAGAGGAATTTCTCGATTTCTGCAGTTTTTAGCGACAATCAACTGATTTCGAGACGGTATCTCGGAATTAGGTGATTTAAAATAAAAAAATAACACCTGATTCCGAGATGGTATCTCAGAATCAAGTGTTTTGTTTTTAAAAGAATTACACCTAATATCGAGGTGGCATCTCAGAATTAGGTGTTTTTTATTTAAAAAAAAGACACCTGATTCTGAAATGCAATTGCACCTAAATTTGAGGTGGCATCTTGGAATTAGGTGCTTTTTATTTAAAAAAAGACACCTGATTCCGATATGACATCTCCGAATCAGGTATTTTGTTTAATTTTTTTTACCTAATCTTGAGATGCCATCTTGGAATTAGGTGCATTTTGTCTATTTTTATAAAAAAATGGTGGATTTTTATGGTGTTACAGACTTTAGGCTGCTCCAAATGTTCATTGAGTTACAGGAAATTGTTTGATTTGTTCATCGAGTTCTTGTAACTCATTGAACGAATCAAGGAATATGGTAGTTAAAAAATGAAAAATAAATCTTACCTTTTTTCGAAATTGATAGGGGATGTTGAGAGGCTGTTCGAATGAGAGATGAGAGGCTTTTCGATTTTATGAACTTAGGGTTAGGGTTCGGTGTGAAGTCAAAATCAGTGTTGGGGTTAGGATTCGAAAGATTGTAATTTCTATGTTGAATCTACGGTGTTTGGTAAAAAAAACTATGAAAAGTGTTGTTTTGGTGAAGAAATGATAAATCTTAGTATTTCTTTTATAGAAGAAATATCAAGAAGAGAATTTTTTGGATTTAAGGAGGAAATAAAAAATGTTACGGGGAAATAGCTTCACCCTATAAAATCCTTTAAATTGAAAATTTTCAGTTTGTTTCAATTATTATATTTTTTAATATATATTTATATATATGAAAAATATAGTTGTTAATGAGAATCCGAAATTGAAACCGGAGCATTTTAGTGGTTAAGTTCGCAATTCCACTTTAAAAATCGACCGACCAAAATGTTAAAATCGGTTTGGAACGCTACTAATAAAACCAGTGGAACCGATTTGGAACCTAACCGATAAAATCGATTAAACCTACAAAGCCGATTTGGAATATAACCGATAAAATCGGTAAAAACTATAAAACTAATAAAACTAATAGAATCGATACGGAATCGAACTAATAAAACCATTAAAACCGAATATTTTTTTAAATATATTTGTATACGTCATATTATCAAAATTATTAAAAAATAATGTATTTAAGTAAAGAAAACCAAAGATTCACTTCTTAGCATAATTATTATATAATTTATTTAAGTCAAAATTTTGAAAATCAAATTACAATTGGATTTACGTTCTTTTTTACTGTACCAAAATCAAACCGAACCAAATCCATACCGTATATAAATTGGATTCGGAACCAGAACCAAACTGGATAGACCGAATCAAACCGAAAACTTCACGATCCGGTTCCAAAAACTAGAACCGAAAGGTTAGCGGTTCGGTCCGATCCCATCAAAACCCAAACCTAACCGAACAATAATCGCCCTAATAAAAATATATTACTAAATAACATTCTATTTTTTTTTGTCTGTATACATAAAAAAAATAATTACTAAATATTATTATATACATTTTTTATTTATTTATTGTTTGGGTTGTTTTTGAGTGTTCGTCAATTCTTTTAATCTTAGTTTTTTGTTTTTTTTTCACGTTTTAGTGTTTTTTTTTTCAAAATTTCATTTGGAATATTTTTAGCATATTCTAAATTTTAGTGGTTAATCAGTCGCTGCTGATTTTTAATTAATTTGTTCCACTTAATGATGAGCTGTAATCAGTTGTGATATATGCACGATATTCGGTGGTTCTTTAATTAGAAAACATTGTAATCATATAATCGTGATATGAAACCGTGTTTGTTTCTTTTGTGCTTCAAAGCTAATTTGTTTGCTGATCAAGATTGTAACTTGATTATTAATAAACGAAAATGAATGGCTTAACTTACTTTTATCACTGTTCATCTATTTATAATTTAGTTGTTTCCTCATAACTGATACTTGTTGGTATTTCAATTGAAGGTTTACGTTTGAATAAATGATGTTCATTGGGTTTGGGAACCGTTTGTTATTCCAATTGATCGGATTCCTCAACCAATTACTCAATTTAGTGCTTTAGCTGTCTAAAAGCATTTACCACATATCTTTCTACGTTGGAATTATCCAATCGTTATTTGAATTTTGGATTCGAGGTAATCGCTCTCTAGTATTATATTATGATTTTGTTTATCATCTTTCCAGGCTTTTTTCTACGATCCCTTTATAAATCATCTTGAATGGATTGATGATGTGTTATCATGCCTAAATGAATCATTTGGAGCGTCCTGACTTGAAGGCTACTTTTGCTTCTAATATTGAGAGAGAAATATTTACAAAAATTGTTACTAGAAAGTGAATATAGGATGATATATTTATCCGCTCAGCTAGAATATGAAGCTTCTAATTTAAAAGATAAATCCATTGAGCTATCCTTATATAAATAGGATAATTTGGCCCTACGAGATCAAGATTCTACTTTAGAGAGAACTTGAGCTGAAACTGGTGGTGTTACATCCCATGTAGGTTATTTACACCAATAGTTTGATTCCACCTCAGCCATGTATGCTACCGTGCTAAATGAGCTTGATGCTGACTGTAAAGCTCAGTGTTGATTTTTATAAATATAATTTTTTTTATTTCTTGTGCCCAAGAAATTTTCATAGAATTGTGTTCCAGATTATTGTTGGATATTGAAGAACTTCACCATGATGTAAATCTTAATTTTATTAGGTATAATGTTCCCAAAATGTTGTGACCAAACAACTTTGATTCGGACCGAAAAACCTTCTAGTTATGTTTCTCCTTTATCAAAGTGGACTGAAGAAGGCAAACAAATTTGTGACGTGATCGAAAGACTTGAGGAAAATGATAGTGAGATTAGGTTAAAAATGGTGAATGAAGTGGTGCTAACAAGGACGTGCCTGAAGGAGGTGACCTCTCGGTTTGTTGATTTTGTTATTGGTTGTGGTGGTAGTTCTATGGTTGTTTCTTTACAACCTAGTTCTCTTGTTTGAGTCCTTGTTTTTATGTATTTTAGAACATTTTTTATTTTTTTTTATTAAATTAGTATATGTTTTGTAAGACTTTTATTTTTTTGGCGACTATTTTTTTTTTAATTTTGGTGGACGAGTATTTGTGTCTATAACACATCTAAATGTTCAGGTACAATATGATGAAAAACGTTTTTAGTACATCATGGTTCTATACTTAAAGTTTTTTTCCAAGAATTTGCCAAGTATGTTCATGGTACATGACTCTATAATAGGAATTTTCCCTTCTTTTCAAGTTTATGTTTCTTTAACTTTGTATAAACTCTTGGTTATTTGTGTTTTTATTATTATCCTTCGCTAGGATTTGTGACACTAAATCATTGTTTTTATTACCCATATTATGAAAACTGCGAGGATTTTTATGGTGCTATCGGTTGAATGTACAAAGCTTAGACAATATGAAGAAGTAAATTAGAGGCCTTAACTTTGGATGGTTCTAATAAGACAGAGTTGACGGCTGACATGTTTGATGATGCTTATTCTGGAGAGTGAGGGATTAAGAGAGAATAAGATGGTGCAAATCAATTTTTCTTTGGTGGGGAACATTTTCCTGATGCAATCTTAGACAAGCCTGTACACCGTATAGTTTCTTTGCTTGCGACACTTTAAAAATACAACTACAGTGATGAAGATCACTCTTATCTTGCCAAATATGTTTTGCAACCCTTATGGACTTGCTTCTTCACTTTTTTTCCAGTTTTCGATGCCTCCAAACATGATAATACTAACAAGATTTATGTTTTTTATGAGATCTAAATTTTTTAGTTATATATATTCACCATACCTGGATACACTCCTTCATGTTTGGTTCCCTTCATCCATGGATTACTTATATTTTTATACCAGACTTTTACCATCGTTGATGGGAAGCAAGCCCGACGAGCAAGGTTTTCAAGCCCATTGGATGCTTTTTTTTACCATGGTTGTGATGCACTCGAATATCTTTTGAAGGTCTAGATTTTGGGAGCATCACCATGTGTGGAAGGGATGTTTGCTGGTTTTGGGTTATTTAAAAGGTTACATTCAATGGAGCTATGTGGGAACTTTACTTCACTAATACACTCATTCTACCAATTGTCAATACACTTGTAGAGGGACTTGCTATGATCTACATTTCCTACATCTTTACATCTTTACGGAGACTCAGAACAAATATCGGATCGTTTCTGTTTGGTCTTTGCGGAAAAAGAGTCGTTACTTAGAGAGAAACTCTCTCTGGTTTTTCAAAAATCTTCATCTTCTTCGTTCCAAACCCTGCTTCTAATTCATTCAAGTCCTAGCACCCCATCACAAGCTTCCAATCTTGTCGATGGGGAATCCATAGACTGTTTTCTCGCCCGACGGAGCAGCCAGCCATCCCCCCTGGTTGGCATCAGACGTGCACCATGCTTAAATCTATCTGCGATCTCAAAGTCGCTTGGGACCTTTCTTTACCAGGTTCAAAAAGATATCCCGTGTCCTCTCTCGAATGTATCTCCATTAATGGATCCCATTTTTCCACCATTAATGAAGCTCTTCGCCTACCTTCTCTCTCATCCATTAAAGATCCTTACACTCCCTAAACTCACTTACACTCATCATTGCACTAATCCTTCACCTCCCTCCTCTCTGGACACAATATCTTCCCCATTAATGGCGGATCTACCTAGCCAGTCAGTCCCTCTGAAACCCTCTTCCCCTTCCTTTTACCCAGATTTCTCTCTCCGCAAATCTAGCTCCCTCTCCCTCCTCTCTATTGGCTAGCGTCAAAATTCTTTTTGCTGCCTTTTCGGTTTAAAAAATCTGCCCAATGAGCTCTCCTAGGATGGTGTGCATGCATTAATGAAGCCTATCTCTTCATTAATGCATCTTTCATCCGTGCCAGAAATCTTTCGATGTTCTCCACGAAATCGCCCACTCGCCAACCTCTCTCACTCGACCTCTCTCAAGTCCTCTACCCTTCCCCTCTTCTCCTTTATATGCAAAACCTGGTCATCCCCTCTGTTACATTTCTTCCAAAACCTCCTCCACCCTCAAAAACTGTCCATCTGCCCTTTAAAACCACCCGATAACTTCCACCCCCTCAACCGCCACCCCTCACCTCTGATAATTTCCTGCAACTTCCTCTCCCCCATTTTCCTTATCGTAACTCCCTCCTCTCCTTTAATCAAAATGGTAGAAACTCGCCGCAGCTCCTCTGCCCGTCGAAACAACTGGAAAATAACGCCGCGTTTCAATGAAAAAATCTTCTCTTCCCTCTCTGATCCGATCATCGTCCCATCGAGCCGTGGTACCACCCTCTCTCTCGAAACTCAATCTTCATCGCCACCCTCCCCCTCCCCCCCCCCCAGATCCTCCGGTATGTTGGGCTTACCACTTTCAGTCTATGGTTCGCCTCCGTCCCTCGCCAAAGATCACCAGCTCTCCCCTCGAAGCCTCTCCCTTTGCTCCCCCGGAAATGACAGGGAGACTTCCCCTCTCTCCCTCTCTCCACTGGGATCCAAAACCGACATGCACCTCCAATCGGAAGAGGAAGACCCATCTGAGATGGAAGCAACGCCCACCCCAGCCAACGAGAAGCAGCTCAAGGCCATCCTGGATGGCAACGACAAGCTTATCCTAGCCATGGCTTCAATTGAAGACCCTCCGAGTCGATCCCCCAACTCGGGATTCAAAACCTCCATGCATGGTTGTGACTCAGCGCCTATCCCGGGCCTGAATCGGTCCGATCTGCCTGATACATCTTCCCCTCCCCAAGTTGGTTCCCTTGGCCCTCCAGATAGTGAAATCTCCAAAGCTTCACCCCTTACCAACTCGACTCAGCCCCCTGTTTCGTTTGCATGCATGCATGCAAACCTTGTTACCTCCTCTCTGCATGGCTCCCTAAACCCTAAGGACATGTAAACTTCTAGTTCACAGCAAACCCTCTCCCCCTCCAACCTAACCCAATGTTCACCTCGATCTCCAGTTGATACCTCTTCAGCAACTCCTTTTTGTCTACCCTCCCCTCCTCCCTACCCAACTCCAGTATCCTCTCAACCGGCGTATTAACCATCCAACAAGCTATCGAAGCAATCCATGCCTCCCTCCCTAGCAACCATCAGCAATATTCCATTGTCATCCATTCCTCCAACCACCCCTCGGTTCAAACCCCCAAGCTAAACCCCATCCCTTCCTCCTCCCTGTTCCCGGAATCCTTCCCTGGTAGAAACAGTAAGGGACATACCTTCTCTCGTCCCTCGAAAGCCCACAGACCCTTTGGTAATCAAATAGATCTCCTCTCTCCCTTGAAACATACTAGCCCTTTCAAGAGCTCTAGACCAAGCCAGAGCATCATTCAGCCTCACCATATCGCTTAGTCTGCCTCTATAGTGAATTTCCATAAGCAAGACCCTCTCCTCCCGACTCCCACTCTTCACGGATCATGGGCCCATGTAGTCTCTAACCCTTTCACAAAATCCTCGATGAACCTTGAAAAGATTGAGTCTTTGGAAATTGATAATGGAGTTCTTGTCTTCTCTGATGATGCGCTCACCGTCGGTGAAGAAGAATGGGCCAAGTGCCTTTCGGGCTATTTCCTTTCCAAGAAAAGGGTTGTTTCCCACGTCCAAGCGCTTGCCAGCCAGATCTGGAGTCCCTTTGGCCTTCAAGAATGCAAGCCAACCCCTTCAGGCCACTACTTCTTCAAGTTCTCCTGCGCGGACAGTGCCACAGAGGTCCTAGAAAAATCCCACTGGTTCTTCAGTAGCCACCCGGTATTCCTCAAGAGATGGGCTCCCATGGAAACTCTGACCAAGGAAGCCTTAGAGGACATTCCTTTATGGGTCAAGTTTCATGAAATGCCTCACGAACTCTAGTCGAAAAAGGGCATGGGAATCCTAAGAAGCTATAAGGATGCCTCTTTATGTGGACAGTCAAACCGCGGACAGAACCCGTCTCAGCTACGCAAGAATTTGTATCATCATGCAAGCCTCCTCTCACTTCCCGTCTTCCATCTCAATTCGATGCCTTAGAAAGGACCACACCATCCAAGTTGAATTCCAAAGGCTCCCAACTATTTGCAAACGATGTCTCTCGTTTGGACACGCTGCCGCTGCTTGCCACCTTCCACCAAAACCTCCAGTCTCAACCTCCCTTACTCACAGACCCGGCAAGGAACCCATGACAGACTCTGCTCCATCCCGAACGCGATCGAACTCCAGCAACAACGAACCTGTGTCCCCCGAAGCCCTCCATCGTCTCACCACTCAAAGCACTTGGACCCAAAGCTTCTTGAAGAAAAGTAACTGCCCCGCTGCTGCCTAGATTGACCAGAACGTGGGTGATCCCTCCTTCTCCGAAATCACCTTCCAAGACCTAAAACCGCAAATAATGTGGTAAATGCAAATATGTATGGGGACACCCCAATGACTTTTTAGTTCTCTTTTTACCTTACTGTTTGTTTAGATATCCTATGCAAAAATGTTCACAAGGTTGCTCAGCAAGATGGTACTTTGATGGTTATGGGATTATGCGGGATGTAGTCCACAACCATATACTTCAGACAATTGTATTGCTGGAAATGGAACCACAAGTTAGTCTGGATGGTGAAGATATTCTAACTGAAATGGTGAACGTATTGAGGTTAATACGAAGATTTGATCTGACCGATGTCATTCTTGGACAGTAAAAATCTAGTTCCGGGGATAATTTTGATATATATTTTGACACCTACGTACTTTGTTGCTGCATTATACATTGACAATGCATATTGGGATCCAAGGGAAAAATCAAACATAGTGTGGATAAACGTATATAGTCTGATATGTCCCAGTAAACATTTACTGCAGACATTTTGGGGATAATATTGATCTCACTTTGAATGAGTTGATTCTTCGCGATGCTCCTGTTTGATTAGGATTTTCAGCCGCATGTAGTACACTTCTTTTAATATTTCTTCGTTTTGAATTTTAGGTCGAATTCTACCCAACCGTGAAAGGATGATGTATCTAAAACTACAGACATATGTTTTCTCGTTCAGGTATCAAAATTGGATCAAACAGGTACTCAAATTGAATATTTCGACGAGCCCGTCAGATTTCAAAACTGTAAGACTTTGATGAATAAAAATTGAGATTATTTTTTCTAAGTTTCTGAGTCTCTTTTACTCTTGACATATGGTTAAGGTTTTATATATGTATTCTTTCTTTTCTTTTCTTGATTTCTTGTAGTCGTCGATTCTATTTTGACTATCCCCTTTATCACTGAGTGAAGTGTTGATATGGTGGATTTCTATTAAAGATCGGGTTGTTTATCAAATAACGTATTTGGTTAACTCTTTGGTGTAGAAAAAGAGGAAACTCCTACAATAATTGGAACTATTTGATAATATTTATGTTTTGCTTTGTTTTGATCCTCTATTTTTAAGAACATATGATGACTTTTTTCTTGGGTAGTGATTTGGTGGGTGGCTAGAGTAGGTGGAGGATGGGTAGTAGATTGTAATCTGAATTTATCAGGCTTCATGATGGTTACCCGAGGTAATAAACGTCAGACGAAGCATGGTGGAGAATTTATAGTATACGAGAGGGTGGCGTAGCAGAATGACAAAAAGAAACAATGATAGACGAAACCCTATTTCAAGGGTAACATGATAGATAAAATCTTATATGGGGTTTCAAGATTAATTTTTTTAGTGATAACAAATATATTATTTCAAAAACTAATTAAAAATTAAGGCATATGAGACTTTATATAAGATCTCTTAAAAATCCTAAATTAGAATACAAGGAAATAAAATAAATTTCTTCAAATATAATTAGATCAAATCTTAATACAATAAGTTGATTTGAATAATATAAAATATTTGATATTTGAATAAAATAAAATAAAAAAGTTTTTTGTTTGGGCTTCTCAACTACATCATCCTCTATTTATTGACAAGAATTCCTCATCGAATTCACAGCATCATCACCATCAACAATCAATTTTATTTTATTTTATTTTTTTCAAATTTTTATTGAAGATATAATTGTTGACCTTATCAAAATAAAACCTTATTAAAATAAAGAGAAATTATTCTCGAGTGTTCCTTATTGGAAGTATCATTGTAGTCATCGTAGCCATCCAGTTGATGAAAAACTTTGGTTTTGAAAATAAATTCATAGCATGAGACAACATCCAAATGTCCAGTTGAAGAGAAAATTGCTTTCAAAAACCTCTTCATAGCCTAAGACTGCAGCTCGATAAACACGTTTCTCCTTGATCGGACAATTGGTAGTCAATTAAAACCCCTTCAATAAATGGTCAATGAGATCGTCATCAAAATGCCTGGTTAGTCCCGCCATACTCAAACGATCTTCGAGATCTTCATGACCAGAGATGTTGTGCTCTCCTTTAGACTTGAATCTAGATAATCAGGCTTCACAAACACGATTCCTTGTAGTAGGAACTAAGACTCTGATACTAAACTGATGGAGCAGGACGAAAAAAAAACCAGCGATAGATTAAACTCTAATCTAAGGGTAATATGATCTTTGATTCATCAAATATAAATGTAATTTAGTTAAGATCAAACATTTCGTTTATGATATATATATATATATATATATATATCTTAATTTATTTCATTCGACTAAATTAATGCATACAAATTAATTTTTAATAATTATATTACAAAATATGAAAAAATTCTCTACATATAAATAATTGTCTATCTATAAAATTGTGAAAATAATAATGTAAAACATAAATATTTTGTAACCGGTATAAGATTTAGGAGCATCCTAAATAGTTAAATATAGATAATATAGATAAAATATTATTTTCTAAAAAGTAGTTACCAATTATATTTTGAATATCTAGATTATTTAGACATTTACACATTATATATTAATTTTTCTTAGTTTTTTATTCTACCTCTAAAATAAAATGATTATCCTATAAATCTTTTGTTGTATTATTTTATAATCTAAAAAATTCAGATTACAAAAAATTCTATATAGATTTAACACATCCATACATTAGCTGTTGGACATATTCAAAAACAAATAATTAAATATACATAGTTTTATTTTAACCAATGAATTTTTATTATTATAAAATAGTAGATAATTTTGTATCTAAATGTAAAATAGGTTGAGATGCCCTACTAGATACTCTATAATTTTCTTGTTTTCCAATTTTATCTTTAAAAAAAACTAAATGCTTATAAAAGATCACTTAAGTTATTGATATATGAAAAATTTATATATGAAAGGTTTGTGTATGTATCAAATTTATAGATTAGCAATCTAAGATATCTAAGTTTTCTATTCAGGGTCAGAGTCTGTCATCGAAGATAAAACAACTCGAAACATATTGAAACAAATGAATTAATACAAAAAAAGATAATAGTTTTTGAAGGGATTATAGCAAACACTGATATAAAAACTCTTACAAAACAAAAAAAAGTATATTATATCAATGCCTACAAACCTACCTCAGGCCAAATAGTTCAGGTTTTGATGCCAAAATCAGTATAATTCATACATGTATTCTTAAGTTTAGAAAACATAAATGTCAAATAAAATAAAATTTTATTTTTTCGAAAAATAAAATTTTGAATTGAAAAACTTAATAAATGATATAGGGTATAAATGTAACTTTTTTGTTAAAGATTGAAGACTTTCACATTCTAGGTGACCATTTTTTTTTATTCACTTCAGCTCTAAACTGTTATAGCAAGCTGTTATGGGATATCATTGCGTATATGGTGTTAATGTACATTTACCTACTCTGAAAAAAAATCGTGTTCCAAATTCCAAATTATTTGTTGTTTTGTTTCAAATGTTATATATACAAAATTCATTTTATACGTCTATTTTTATCTTCTAATTTAGGAGTTAATAAATTATTTGATTAAATAAGAATATATTTAAAAATGATAAAAACTATAATTTTTTAGTTGGTTCTCAAAACAAAATATGGTAAAACATACTAAAAATTCCACATCACTTAAGTAATTGTAATTAATTAAAAACAATTACTTGAAATAAGATCGGGCTAAAATCATCCAAAATACATCTATCCCTGTCCAATTTTAAGTTCACACATAATTGGTATAAATCCTTCTATTTTTGGACCAAAATACCATTTTTCTAATATTTAAGGTGTTTTTTTCCATCCTAACGCAAAAAAACATCATTCCTCTTTACCTTCTCTTTATAACTTAAATAGATTTTAGGAAAGTTTTTGATAATTTGGATTGATTGATGTGTGAATTTTATTTGTTAGATTTTAGGTTTCAAATTCAGTGATGAATTTATGGATTTAGGATAGGTTAAAGAAAGGGTTTTTGCTGGTTTTTGGATATTTTTTTCGTCGGAATCGGTTGAAAAATAGCTAGCAACGATGGTGCATGCCATTACGCATAGGTGGTGCGCAAAGCCCACACCATCGGTGCACACCACTTCACATCTATAGTAGTAGTGTTTTTCATTTAAACAAACTACTTTTTTTATAATAATCGTTCCAAAGCATTACCGATTTATTTTTATCAAAATATTAACCTAGTTCATTTAATAGTTTATTTACTAACTACTATTTTTTAAGAAAAATTGGAATATATTTGAAGAAAAAGTTCGAATGATGATAAAATAAAGTTTGAATGTTGAAGCACTATTAAACAACTGGTACGAACAACACAAATGGTAGAAAAAACAAGTTTAATCTAGTAATTAATAGGAGTTAGTAAAGTAGGTTGATTTTGAAATTAGGTGAGAATAATATACACTTTATTTTTTTTTCATTAAAGACAGTTTCGTAATTAAATCAAACTTAAAGGCAAATTTGATATTGAAAAAGTGAGAGCTTTGACAAAAATATTGATTTAGATATATATTGGTTTTGGTTGATTTTAGCCTAACCCATTGAAATATATTGAGTCAAATCCAATAATTAAAGGGTCATGCTATACATACCCAAATCGAGTATAAGTTTACCCAAAAAATATTTTTGACTCAAGTTTTATTTTTTTATAATGAGATTACCCTCCAAGTTTCATTTAATTACAAAACTGCCATTAACGATAAAAAAACACTAAAGTATCATAAATTCATCCAAATCACAAAATAACATATTTTACTAACTTCACCTAAAACACTTTGATTTAGTATATCAATCTCATACCTATTTAGTGCAACCACTAACTTAGAAAACCAACACAGAGGTGTCTACTTCAGGCCATATAAAAATTTGCGAATGCGACAGACCTGAATAGACATCGTTGGGCGGAATAAACGTCAGCAAATCACAACGGAATTAACATCGCTGAATATGTTGATGGCGGAAAGAACGTCGTCCAATCACATCGGAGTAAACATTTCTCGATATTCAACATATTTTTCTTAGTCCCATATTGCTTCGAACTTTGGCTCTGATACCATGTGAAGATGGATCTGATATCATGTTAAGAGAATTGTGAATTTGTTATATGTATGGAATAAATGACACTAGGATCTGAAGATGTTGAGTATGAAAATATTGTTCAATGAATAATCCAAAAACACAAAGGAAACATTTGAAATGTTGAGTGAATGTGTCTCTCATATCTCGACATATCACAATTACAGTGTATATATATAATCTGGCAGAAAGTAAACCCTAACCCATATACATACTAATCTTAAACACTCCATATACATTAGATTTACAATTTAGTTTGTTGTTGTTCCATTTTCTCTTTAGCGTGATTCGGTCTGGGATACTTGTTTTAGTTATTTTTTTAATAATATTTTTGGTATATCCTAAATTTTAGTGTGTAATATATATGTTTTCCAAAAATAAAATTTTAAAGTGAAAAAGTTAATAAATGATGTGGGTTATAAATGTGACTTTTTGTTAATAATTTAAGATTTTCACATTCTCGGTGGCCAATTTTATTTTATTCACTTCAGCTATATAATGTTTTAGCAAGCTATTAAGGGATATTATTGCTTACATGGTGGTAAATTTACATTTACCTACTCCGGAAAAAAACCGTGTTCCGAATTGTATGTTGTTTTGTTTCACAGGTTATAAATGCAAATATATGACTACTTTTATCTTCTAATTTAGGAGTTAATAAATTATTTGATTAAACAAGAATATATTTAAATACGATAAAAACTATAATTTTTTCAGTTGGTTCTCAAAACAAAATATGGTAAAACATACTAAAAATTTTCACATCACTTAAGTAATTGTAATTAATTTAAATTTTTTATTTGAAATAGGGTCGGGCTAAAATCATCCAAAATGCATCTATCCATATCCAATTTTAAGTTCACCCATAACTGGTATAAACCCATCTTTTTTGGACCAAAATATCATTTTTCTAGTATGTAAGGTGTTTTTTTTTCATCTTAACCTCTATCCACCTACAATTTTGTTTCAAGAACAAAAAGCAACATTCCTCTTTACCTTCTCTTTATAATCTAGATAGATTTTAGGTAAGTTTTTGATAATTTAGATTGCTTGATATATGAATTTTATAGGTTAGACTTTAGGTTTCAAACTGAGGGACAAATTTATGGATTTAGGGTAGGCTGAGGAAGGGGGTTTTGCTAATGTTTTGCTATTTTTCTCGTCAGAATCGGCTAGAAAATGGACAGCAATGATGGTGCAAACCATTACGCATAGATGGTGCACAAAGCCCACACCATCAGTGTTGTGCACTTCGCATCTATAGTGTTAATGTTTTTCATTTTAAAAAAACCTACTTTTTTTATAATAATCGTTCCAAAACATACTGATTTTTTTTATCAAGATATTAACATAGTTCATTTAATTGTTTATTTAGTTACTATTGTTTTTAAAGAAAATTTGGAATATATTTGAAGCAAAAGTTTGAAAATGTTGATAAAAAAAGTTTGAATGTTGAAGAACCACTAAACAACCGGTACAAACAATACAAATGGTAGGAAAAACAAGTTTAATCTAGTAACTGAGAGTGTTTTTTTATAGACGGGGTTAGTAATTAGATTGATTTTGAAATTGGGTGAGAATAATATACACTTTATTTTTTTTCATTAAAAACAGTTTCGTAATTAAATCAAACTTAAAGGTTAATTTGGTATCGAAAAAGTTAGAGCTTGGTCAAAAATATTTATAATGAAATATTGAAAAAGTGAGAGCTTGGTTTTTGGTGATTTTAGACATACCAAAATCAAGTCTAAGTTTACCCAAAACATGTTTTTTACTCAAGTTTGACTTTTTTATAATGTAATTACCCTCTAACTTTCATTTAATTACAAAACTGCCATTAACGATGAAAAAACACTAAATGTATCATATATTCATCAAAATCACAAATAACATATTTTACTAACTTCACCTAAAAATCACTTCGATTTAGTAGATCAAAACTCACATTGCTACAATTTTCTGAAGTTCTTCGAAATCTGCTTAAAAATTCAAACTTGGCTCAAGAACATTCAATCTCTCTTTAATTTTTTTAAACTTCTTGTAACAAAATACAAAATTAAACATGAATTAACTAAAACTAGGAATTAACATTGAGGATTTACTATCACCGGAGGTGAAGGAGGAGCTTATATCGTTGGAGAAGAGGTTCAGTCACCGAAAAATGTAACAACGTTCATATTTTTTTTTACAAAAAAAATCGGATTCAGACCTTACGCACAACCAGTTCTTGTGCCTATGCACTGGTGGTGCTAATGGTGTATGACCATCAATTTTGTGGTCATACACCACCGGTTCAGAACCTCTGAACCGGTGGTGCATGGCCACAAAACACTCGGTCTTGTGAACCATTGGTTTGAACTTTTATTCCACTCGTAGTGATTTTTTTTATTTATTTACTTTGATTTGTGTTTTAGAAACTTGAGTTCTATAGATTTTATAGTTTTTGTTTACTTACTTAGTTTGATTTGTTTTTTTAAAATTAGTTTTACATAGACTGATGAACAATAATATTTAATTCTATGACTTGGAATCATAATCTCTGTTGGTACGACTGCTTTCATACTATAAACTAAGGAAAATGGAGTATCATTTGTAACTGATTTTAGAGTTGTCATAGATTCATATGAAATCGATTGTAAGAAATCTGGCCAGTACTTTAAGCTAATTAAAGTTTCATTCTAACCCCACTAATTATAGTCGTGTTATTTACCTTAATTTGACCATTAGCTTGAGAATAATACGAGGTGGAAAATGATTATATACTCCATTATGTTTTACAAAATATTTAGGATAATATCATGTTTTCAACTTTTACCATTATTCATCATTAATAGTCAAGGTATCCCATACCTACATAACATATTAATTGTCAAACATTTACAAACTTCTTATGCACGATTTCTTGATAATGAATTAACATAAACCCACTTGGCTGAATCGCCATAGGTTAAAGACCTACTAAATAATTTTCCTATCTGTAAAGAAGGCAAGGAAATCGAGATAATTTTAGAAGATTTAGTGCTAGGCAAGGACAATAATATCCTACAAACAAAAACTGTCTAATCAAACCTTTATATCCATAATGACCTTTAGTTACTCATTCATGTAAATCTATCAAAATAAATAACACTTCATCCTTACCCAAACATCTCAATAAAGTTTTGGTTGTAATTTTCTAATAGAGAACCTTGTCAAAAACCAAATATTTTCCTGTCTTTTATTCTCAAACATCGAGTTTGGGATTTATCATATAGTATTTTAAGATATTTAAAGTGAAAAATATTCTTAACGCCACTTCCACATTTTCAACCATTACCTGATAAGATGGATTCTCTTGTAAGATTATTAAAGGAATTTTATCTAAGAAACTGAATTTAGTCACAATATTTGGCTCAACGGTTAACTCACGAGGCACTTGTTCAAATGTAAGATTTGCCTCCAATTTCTTTAACATCTCTAAACGACCTCTTGATAAGAGGATAGTCACAAACATAAATAGAATAGACATATGAATAATAAACAAGGAAATCGACAGAGAAGACGAAGAGCTGAGCTGGGCACAAGATAGGAATGAATTACGAGCAGAGGTGAGGTCAGACCGAAGAGGAACCGAGGATGAGCGAAGGGATAGAGGATGAACGAATAGTAAGAATGACTAACAGCTGATAGGCTAAGATAATACAAGCAAGCGACTTCATCAAGTGAGGAATAAAAGAGATGAAGGCACAAGAGGATAATCAACACATTCATAAATCATTTTTTACAATTACGTTCATATTTTAAGTGGAAATCTTGTTCAATATGAAATTTTTACCAAAAATATATTTCAAACAAACAAATAAAATATCAAATATTTAATCAACATATTTAATTTATGTACACCATGACTTAGTAGCAAGTCCTATAGAATTAGTATTGTGAAAATCAACATCAAATTTCTCTAAACTATAACTTGTTCCAACTACCTTATTTATATTCAATAAAATGGATACCGATTTAGATAAATAGCTATCAATATCGTAACTAACTACTTGAACATGAGTCTCTAAATAAAAGAGACCACTATGTTCAGCAATGGTAACCATTTCAGAAAACACTTCTTCATTACTCAACAAACAATCATTAATTTCCCGTAATTAAAATTCAAGCTAATTTTTTTCTACTCAAAGAACCTCATTTCACAATTAAAAATCAATTATATCATCCAAAGTATGAAATACTTTTAAAACGAGAACTGCAACTCAATACCGTACTTGAAGTTGTGAAAATAGTCAATATAGTGCCTACAAACAATGTAAAAGATACTACAAACAATGTAAAAAACATTGATTAACCATAAATTTGCTTTCTGTTTTTACTAGATCTAGGTAAGTGGAATCAGTAAATTAACATAGATTAATAACTCTATCTTCTTTTATAGAGAAAAAATAAAAAATAAAAGGTAAAATTAACTAAAAATAATTTGGAAACAAAAACTAAATTTTAAAAACATGGACTCAAAAATATGATTACAGCCTTCTTCTTCGGTTTATGTGACGACTAGAGAAAAAGATGGACCGGAGAAGTAGGTGCACTTGAGAAGATGATGAAAAAATAATATTGATATGAAAAGATCACGACCTAAGAAGAAAGTGTTAGAAATACTTTTTCGGATTTCTAATCTAACTTATTGAACCATAAAATTAAATCATCCTGTAATAACGCGGAAGAAGTAGCTTACAGGATGTAGACATTCCTTGATCTTCAGATTCCAAACTTGCAGCAGATGATCTTTGAATCCTTTGCTAGATTATGATCTTCCAAGAGATGGCAACCAAAACCCAATGATTGATTCTGAAGGAAAAACCAATCTGTTTTTCTTAAAGACCATTTTTTCTCTCTGTCTTTTTAATGTCGTGTCTTGTAAGAATGAGAAACTCATTCTTATACAGAACTTAAGTGAGAAAAACGGTTCTTCTCTTTTAACCGTTTGTAACTTCCAGACAGTTACTTAATAAAGACCAATCCTTATTAAATTACCACCCTTAGGGACCATAACCCGGTATTATTTTTTTTACAAAATAACCCCAAAACTTTACGTTTTTCTTAAGTTGTTTATTTATGAATCCAATCTTTCACAGTATTCGGAATTAAACCTGGTATCTATACAATTACCTCCATGATACATATTTTATCTACTAGTCCGTTGTTTTCTTTATGATTACTTTTATTGGACTAATATTAACGATAGTTCGATACATCGATTAAACATGTGACGGTCCAACTTAATGGAGAAATTCCAACAATCTCCCACTTGGATCATCATAAGCTACTATAGGATGTATCCACTTAATGAACGTTCTTAATTTCTATCGTCACATATATAACCTTAAGAATTCCGTAAATGACCATTAACGACATAGGACTAAAGTCATCATCAATGCATTTCAAGCCGCAAATAGATGCATCAGTAATCACGATATCGCAACAATCAACTACATGGATCTATCATGGTGCATAGCATAAGAATAATATGATATGTAATCTTACATATCTATTCTTAACTAGTCCCACTTAATTGGAGGTCTACTTACAGCAGAGTACGAATAATCAAAGATAAAAGCACACTGAAAACTTATATATAAATATGTTTGCATTAATGACCTTAAGTTCGCGAATATCATAATACAAACAATTTTAATAGCTTAATACAAACTCTCACTGAAACTAACAATCCTCTAAGTACACAACACTCATGTTAATGGTGTGTTCAATAAAAACTTTAGGTACTAATGCCTTCGTAAGAGGATCTGCTAACATCGAGTTTGTCCCTATGTGCTCCACACTGATTTGACCACTCTGTACTCTCTCTTTAACAGACACGAACTTGATATCTACATGTTTGGACTTAACCGAGCTCCTGTTACTGTTTGAATACTGAACTGCCGAGTTATTATCACAATATAATATAAGGGGTCTTTCTATCCCCTCTACGATTCGTAGTCCCGTGACAAAATTTCACAAGCAAAGCGCTTGATTGGATGCCTCGAAACAAGCAACAAATTCAGCAGCCATAGTGGAAGATGCAATGAGTGTTTGTTTAACATTTTTCCATGATATTGCACGTCCCGCTAAAAGGAATATAATGCCTGAGGTTGAACGATGAGAATCCTCACATCCAGCAAAATCCAAGTCGGAATACCGTATGACCTCCAGTTTATCCGACTTCTTATATGTTAACCTGTGATGTTTTGTTTGTTGCAAATACCGGAGAATTCTTTTGACTGCTTTCCAGTGTTCCATCCCCGGATTACTTACGTATCTCCCTAACACACCCACCACAAAAGCAATATCTGGCCGTGTACAAACTTGAGCATACATCAGACTTCCAACAGCCCAAGCATATGGAACCTTTTGCATTTCCTCAATCTGAAGTTTTGTTTTTGGGCATTGCTTAAGGCTAAACTTTTCACCTTTTGATATAGGGGTTTCATTTCCTTTGCTGTTAGCCATCCCGTAACGTTGTAACGTACTTTCCATATACGTCTTTTGCGATAAACTCAAAATTCCATGGGATCGATTCTTATGAATTTGAATTCATAACACAAATGATGCATCATTAAGATCTTTCATATCGAATTTGTCCGAAAGAAATTTCTTGGTCGTATGTAACAATTCCTTATCGTTCGTGGCCAATAATATATCATCAACATACAACACTAGAAATATGAATTTACTCCCACTGAACTTTTGATACACACAATCCTCCACTGAATTTATCTCGAAACCAAATGAGACAATAACTTCAAGGGATTTGTGATACCACTGTCGAGACGCTTGCTTGATTGATTTTTTTTTGTTTATGATGATTATATGATATGTGTTTATGAATTGACGATAATTTTTCTAGTCTTACCATGCTTGTTTATGAGTATTATGATGTTTCATTATGAATATTATTTTACATTTTTTTACGATTGAAATTAGTATATATTAGTGTGCGAATAAAAAAATTGACATCTAATTATATGCACTCTAAATAATATAGAACAAAACAACATAATATTTTGACCCTAACATATAACCTATTTTAAAACTTAGGGGCCAAAGTTTACTTTTGTTCACACAAAATATGCAAAAGTATTCCTTTATGTCGCACGTGTTGTACGAAAAACACGATTTTGTTAATTTTTCAGTGCCAAAACG
Organism: Limnanthes douglasii subsp. nivea; assembly: GCA_036936605.1. NCBI lineage: Eukaryota > Viridiplantae > Streptophyta > Magnoliopsida > Brassicales > Limnanthaceae > Limnanthes > Limnanthes douglasii. Next base: position 139,212,670 of record JAUPFV010000004.1, on the reverse strand, counting down.
TTTGTCGTTGGTCGCATAAGTCTTGCCATATTTTTATTATTTGTTGTAGATCTTATAGAAAATGCATGGTTCCGTTATTTTTTCAGTGTAAAATTTTTTGCCCATGGTCGCACATAATGTGAATGTTTTTTTTTAATTTCGTATTTTTATCCAAATAAATGTATTATATATTTGTCATGTTCAAACAATTATACATTAATCATAAATAAATATAAAATCAAACTTCTATAAAAAAAATACAATAATACTTCTCAAAATAATAGGATAATAACTTAACGTTTAACAATAACAGTACATCATGCAAGACAACTAATTAGTCAAAGTCATATCCGAGGATAAAATCAACACGTGAGAAATTAGTTATCACATTTGGTTGATCAGTATGACGATTCTTCAAATAGGTTATCATGTCTCTTGTAATGAAATCAATAATTTTCAATTGCCACCCGTAGAAGGCTTCTTGCCTACTTCGCAGGACAAGTCGAACACCCGAAACATTGGTTCAGATTTTGGAAAATTTTACATTGCAGAAACTTCAACACGAATGCACGGAGGTGGATATAGAGCTCATATATTTTCTTAGTTTTAGTACATCCTACACAACACTTCATAAAAAAACATCGATGGTCTCATCCGACCTTGTATAATAAACACATTTAACGGCTTGAAGTGAGTCGTTGTCTTCATTAACGGCCTATTCCATACCCAAGATACTTCAAGTTTTTTATAATTTAGAATAGTTGTTAGATAGATTAATACGACATGATTAAGTAGCTATATAAAGAAAAATCTAAAATGGGCGGGATTCTTTAGTTGGCTGGAATTCTAAGTTGGCGGGAAATTTAAATAAGCAGGAAATCAAATGAAAACGGTAATAAGTGTTACACAGGAATTTAGATATTACATCATTAAGTATTAAAATAATAAGTTAAAGAGAATGTAAATATTGCATGATATAATCTTTAAAAAAAATTAAATCTTAATCAAACATCATTATTGATGAGCTCGGTAAATATTGGCTCTTCTTTAACCTTCACTGTCATGGCCGTCATAATATGAGTATATTTTTTTGAATCTATCATAGTATGGATGCGCCTATTGACTCACTTCTTCGATGTCATGAGGACCCCTTTGCAGAATATAATCATGACAAACTTCCATCCAGATTAGTCATTATCTATACAATTAAATGTGTTAATTAGTGAGAATAAAAACCTAAAAAATTATATAAATCATAATGTAATCAAATTAATAATATTACATTTACAAAGTGGTCAGAGTGTACGAAATCAATACCAATATATATAATAGTTGGCGAACTAACAAGTGGATTCCCACGTATTGGTCGATAAGTTAAAACCTATTTAAGAGATATGATATATTAGACATTAATATCGGGAAATATCATCCAATAACTAGTAATTGGATTATATTTGAACCAACCTAACCTACTTACTATATCATTCAAAGCATCGGATGAACCATACATATCCAACCATAAGCACGATGGACTAATTCTGACAACAAATCGCGTCTAACAAGTTCCCAACTGTTATCATTACTGCATATTATTATCGATCTGGTATGATAATCGTGTTGTTCATCTGAAATATCATCTATCAAGCTAGTAATAGAAGGATATAAAAATATCGGAATGCACTTTAGGTACTTTTATAACTTTCTTTCGTTAATAGGGCCGACCTACTTTATTTTTTGCGGTTAGAGGTTTAGGTAGTAAAACTGAAGGCACTTTGAGATTTCCATACTACCTAACGTGTTCATAGGTGTGCTACCTAACGTATTCATAGGCATGCTAGCACTCACGGTTTGTTCAAGGCCATATTCCCATGAACTAGGGTTCCGTTTAGTCGATCGATCCATACTCGCTTTTGACCTACCTTTATCTCTAACTGGTTTTTACGCTCTTAGGTGTATATGGTTTTGGACTTGAATAGCTACATAACCATATTGATAATATGGTATTGTTTTTTAGAGGTGTAATTATGTATGGAACTATCTATAATGGATAGGTTTTTTAGTAGAGCATCTTAATGCGTAGTGGAAACTCTATGAACAATATCTGATATTCTCCAAAATAGATCTAAATCTTCCATAGATATGTATCTACATTCTCTTTCTATTACATCTATCAATGGATTGGTATTACATGGTTCAGTATAAAACTTAATTAGCTTGAAATATTCGAGAATCCCAAAATGTTGCTTCTTTAAGAACTTGTGAACTTTATCCCAAAATAGTTCAAAATTAAATGGTAAAACATTAAAGGATGCGTGAGCACTCTCACACCTACAAAATAAATTACAAAATTAATTATTTATAATAAAAAAATAAATATTGATAACGAAATGCGGGCTTACCATTTTTTTGTTCTATTGCCATAGTGTTTGATTCGTTGTTCGATGATTAAAAAATTAATCGCCTTATTTTTTTATCAATGTCGACATATAATATTCCTTACATTTTGGGTAACTGAAAAATAATTCACATAATGATGCTAAATATTTGTCAAAAACTTCTACCGTGTTTGTTTCGACAACGAAGTTATAAAACTTCATAAATTTTTTGAAGCCTCGTCGGGAATCAACTTTCTAACTGTCCTAAGAATGTTTTTATTTATACATTTCATAACAAGTTAGTTACACCTGAAAATATATTTTTGATAGCTCACATGAATGTTAACTATCGATCCATCAAAATAACGGTAGGAAATGCACACATATTATTCATCATCACACCTCGTAGAACACTTAAATCCAATGTATAGTTTTGTATATTCTCCCCACTCATAAACACATAAGCGACAATAAATGTAAGTGATGTAGAAGTTACTCCAACAAGCTCGAGCAATGAAATTTATACCTAGTCGTTTTGTATGTAAAATCCAAAAGTAGTACATATGAGAATGTACGCAACAAGTTAATACTTTTAGAATCGGAAAAAATAAAATCAGTGATCGCGTCCGATGTATCGCTTTTTCTTATCCACGTGTTGTAATTAGGTTCCCTCAATTTGGCCAACAAATATTGCATTTGAGTTTGATAACAATAATCAACATCACGATGTTTTTGACAAAAAATTGTAGAGTGTATGCCTTTTGGAAACATTCTTCGGGTTTTTCATATTCAAACCAACATACATCTCCTTAGGGCGTGGCCCAATGTAAGACAAATTACGCACTAGTTGCTCTTCATCTGCCTATAATCTACAAGTTCATGAATGACCCTCTAAGCAAACAAAAGATTCGTGATTGGGTTTCCTGTTTTTTAACAGGCAATCACCATTGTAGAGTTAATACGTCAACCGAATGCGCTCTTAATTCGAATGGACAAATACATATTTTGTTTGTGTACTTTCGCTTTTCAAAGTTTTTGGTTTAGTTTTTTATTTATAAATACATTACCTCTCGCATTGAACTTTACCCTAGCATTTCTTCCTCATCTCTTATCGTCATATATAGTAACAATGATGACGAATTTTATTTCATCGCATTCTCTAATAACTGATTGAATTCTAAACTTCAAATCGACAATAATTTTTATAACTATTTTATTAAACACAAAGGATTGTTTCAATATTTTCATGTACATGAATAAAACCAATGACTAGTTACAACGAAACCTATAAAAAATGTGATTACAAAATGTGATATTAGAATTGAAATTCATGAATAATTGGTTAAATAAAAGATAATCTATAATTAATAGCTTAATATAATTAAAGCATAATTAATTATCGTGATTTGTACCGATAAATACCAAATAAAACTAGGGCTGTCAAACGGATCTTTCGGATACGAATCTACCTATATCCGAATCCGAATTTGAAATCACTATTCGAATCCAAATTCGAATCCAAAGTTTTATAAAAACTAACATCTGAATCCGTATCCGACGGATATCATCCGGATACAAATAATTTCCGAATTCGAATTTTCACTAAATTTTTTAACTAATTGCAGTTGGGCTACTTTTATAAGCACCTTACTAGAAATTCATATTCCCATTTTAGATGTGGGATAAGACTAAACAAAATATACTTATTTTGAAAAGCCACCATGTCTTTTATAGAAAATTTGGTAGCAATTCTTTTCAACATTTTAGATGTAGGATAAGAGTCGTAAGACCAAAAAAAATATACTTGTTATGAAAAGCCACCGTGTGTTTTATAAACAGCTTGGTAGTGGATAAGAGTCATAAGACTAAAAAATATATACTTGTTATGAAAAGCCACCATGTGTTTTATAAACAGTTTGGTAGCAACTCTTTTTTTCCAACATTAGATGTGGGATTAAGATACATTTTTTAAAGAACCAACCCTCTATATATAGCCAACTTTGTTAGTAATATGATTTGATTTTTACAATGTGGGATAGCTAACAAACATGCTTAAATATAAAAAAATTATATATATTTATTTATAAAAATTCAGATATCGGATATTTCGAATACAGATATGACTATATCTATATCCGCTATTTTCGGATACGAATTCGGATGCGAATATTATCCATTTTCTTTCGAATACGGATATTATCCGTTTTATTCGGATTCGATATCGAATATTTCGTTCGGACATCGGATTTTTCGAATTTTTTGACAGCTCCAAATAAAACAATATTTAGTCCAAAACCCAATCATTGGATTTAATTAGATAGAATGTGAAAAAGTATATCATATTCATCTAGACCCACCAATTGAATTTTTCAATACTATAATACTCTTAATAGACAATACTCTTAATAGACAAAACCCCTTTATACCTAACAATTAACCTTATTATATTTTTATTTATGTCAAAGCTTAGACCAGTTTTATGTAATATTGTTACGAGCCACGTTCATCTTAAATCGTCATTTTCTCGAGTTTACTTTCTTTTTAGGTCGTCATCTTGTCATATTAATATCATTTTGTCATCATCTTCTCAAGTCCATCTTTTTCTCTAAGTCCATCTTTTTCTCTAGTCGTCACAGAAACCGAAGAAGAATGCTGTAATCTTAGTTTTGAGTCCATGTTTTTAATATTTAGTTCTTGTTTTCGTTTTTTTTAGTTAATGTTACTTTTTAATTTCTATTTTTTATCTAAAAAAGTAGAAAGCTAGTTAGAGTTATTAATCTATGCTAATTAACTGATTCTACTTACCTAGATCTAATAAAAATAGAGAGCAAATTTATGGTTTAATCAATATTTTTTACATTGTTTTTAGTATTTTTTTTTATATTGTTTGTAGGTACTATATCGACTATTTTCACAACTTTTAGTACGGTACTCAGTTGTAGTTCCAGATTTAAAAGTATTTTATATTTTGGATGATATAATTGATTTTTTAATTGTTAAATAAGGTTCTTTGAGTATAAAAAATATTAACTTAAATATTAGTTGTGGACAATAAATGATTGGTTGTTGAGTAATTAAGAACTTTTATTTAGAGATTCATGTTCAAGTAGTTGGTGACAACATTGTGAGCTATTTATTTAGATCGGTATCCATTTTATTGAAGATGAATAAGGTAGTTGTAGCAAGTTATAGTTTAGAGAACTTTGATGTTGGTTTTCTCAATACTGATTCTATAAGAATTTCTACTAAGTCATGGTGTACATAAATTAAATATGTTGATTAAATATTTGGTACTCGATTTGTTTGTTTGAAATATATTTTTTGTCAAAATTTGCTATAGAACAATATTTCACCTCTAAATATGAACGTAATAGTAAAAAATGATTTATGTATGCGTTGATTTTAAGAGATAATTTTAACTTTTGAATCAAATTTAATATTTATAAAAGCTCTGTAATGTTTAGCTCGTACATGAGCGTGATTAATTCTTTATTTTATTAGTTCAATAGAATTTTGTTTCCTCGTAATTTGAATATGAACAATAATATTTAATTCTATGACTTGGAATCATAATCTCTGTTGGTACGACTGCTTTCATACTATAAACTAAGGAAAATGGAGTATCATTTGTAACTGATTTTAGAGTTGTCATAGATTCATATGAAATCGATCGTAAGAAATCTGGCCAGTAATTTAAGCTAATTAAAGTTTCATTCTAACCCCACTAATTATAGTCGTGTTATTTACCTTAATTTGACCATTAGCTTGAGAATAATACGAGGTGGAAAATGATTCTATACTCCATTATGTTTTACAAAATATTTAGGATAATATCATGTTTTCAACTTTTACCATTATTCATCATTAATAGTCAAGGTATCCCATACCTACATAACATATTAATTGTCAAACATTAACAAACTTCTTATGTACGATTTCTTGATAATGAATTAACTTAAACCCACTTGGCTGAATCGCCATAGGTTAAAGACATACTAAATAATTTTCCTATCTGTAAAGAAGGCAAGGAAATCGAGATAATGTCATAAGATTTAGTGTTAGGCAAGGACAATAATACCCTACAAACAAAAACTGTCTAATCAAACCTTATATCCATAATGACCTTTAGTTACTCATTCATGTAAATCTGTCAAAATAAATAACACTTCATCCTTACCCAAACATCTCAATAAAGTTTTGGTTGTAATTTTCTAATAGAGAACCTTGTCAAAAACCAAATATTTTCCTGTCTTTTATTCTCAAACCTCGAGCTTGGGATTTATCATATAGTATTTTAAGATATTTAAAGTGAAAAATATTCTTAACGCCACTTCCACATTTTCAACCATTACCTGATAAGATGGATTCTCTTGTAAGATTATTAAAGGAATTTTATCTAAGAAACTGAATTTAGTCACAATATTTGGCTCAACGGTTAACTCACGAGGCACTTGTTCAAATGTAAGATTTGCCTCCAATTTCTTTAACATCTCTAAACGACCTCTTGATAAGAGGATAGTCACAAACATAAATAGAATAGACATATGAATAATAAACAAGGAAATCGACAGAGAAGACGAAGAGCTGAGCTGGGCACAAGATATGAATGAATTACGAGCAGAGGTGAGGTCAGACCGAAGAGGAACCGAGGATGAGCGAAGGGATAGAGGATGAACGAATAGTAAGAATGACTAACAGCTGATAGGCTAAGATAATACAAGGAAACGACTTCATCAAGTGAGGAATAAAAGAGATGGAGGCACAAGAGGATAATCAACACATTCATAAATTATTTTTTACAATTACGTTCATATTTTAAGCTGAAATCTTGTTCAATATGAAATTTTTACCAAAAATATATTTCAAACAAACAAAGAAAATATCAAATATTTAATCAACATATTTAATTTATGTACACCATGACTTAGTAGCAAGTCCTATAGAATTAGTATTGTGAAAATCAACATCAAATTTCTCTGAACTATAACTTGTTCCAACTACCTTATTCATATTCAATAAAATGGATACCGATTTAGATAAATAGCTATCAATGTCGTAACTAACTACTTGAACATGCGTCTCTAAATAAAAGATACCACTATGTTCAGCAATGGTAACCATTTCAGAAAACACTTCTTCATTACTCAACAAACAATCATTAATTTCCCGCAACTAAAAATCAAGCTATTTTTTTTTCTACTCAAAGAACCTCATTTTACAATTAAAAATCAATTATATCATCCAAAGTATGAAATACTTTTAAAACGAGAACTGCAACTCAATACCATACTTGAAGTTGTGAAAATAGTCAATATAGTGCCTACAAACAATGGAAAAGATACTACAAACAATGTAAAAAAATATTGATTAACCATAAATTTGCTTTCTATTTTTACTAGATCTAGGTAAGTAGAATCAGTAAATTAACATAGATTAATAACTCTATCTTCTTTTATAGAGAAAAAATAAAAAATAAAAGGTAAAATTAACTAAAAATAATTTGGAAACAAAAACTAAATTTTAAAAACATGGACTCAAAAATATGATTACACCCTTCTTCTTCGGTTTATGTGACGACTAGAGAAAAAGATGGACCGGAGAAGTAGGTGCACTTGAGAAGATGATGAAAAAATAATATTGATATGAAAAGATCACGACCTAAGAAGAAAGTGTTAGAAATACTTTTTCGGATTTCTAATCTAACTTATTGAACCATGAAATTAAATCATCCTGTAATAACGCGGAAGAAGTAGCTTACAGGATGTAGACATTCCTTGATCTTCAGATTCCAAACTTGCAGCAGATGATCTTTGAATCCTTTGCTAGATTATGATCTTCTAAGAGATGGCAACCAAAACCCAATGATTGATTCTGAAGGAAAAACCAATTTGTTTTTCTTAAAGACCTTTTTTTCTCTCTGTCTTTTTAATGTCGTGTCTTTTAAGAATGAGAAACTCATTCTTATATAGAACTTAAGTGAGAAAAACGGTTCTTCTCTTTTAACCGTTTGTAACTTCCAGACATTTACTTAATAAAGACCAATCCTTATTAAATTTCCACCCTTAGGGACCGTAACCCGGTATTATTTTGTTTTACAAAATAACCCCAAAACTTTACGTTTTGCTTAAGTTGTTTATTTCTGAATCCAATCCTTCACAGTAATCGGAATTAGACCTGGTATCTATACAATTACCTCCATGATACATATTTTATCTACTAGTCCGTTCTTTTCTTTATGATTACTTTTATTGGACTAATATTAACGATAGTTCGATACATCGATTAAACATGTGACGGTCCAACTTAATGGAGAAATTCCAACAATCTCCCACTTGGATCATCATAAGCTACTATAGGATGCATCCACTTAATGCACGTTCTTAATTTCTATCGTCACATATATAACCTTAAGAATTCCGTAAATGACCATTAACGACATAGGACTAAAGTCATCATCAATGCATTTCAAGCCGCAAATAGATGCATCAGTAATCACGATATCGCAACAATCAACTACATGGATCTATCATGGTGCATAGCATAAGAATAATATGATATGTAATCTTACATATCTATTCTTAACTAGTCCCACTTAATTGGAGGTCTACTTACAGCAGAGTACGAATAATCAAAGATAAAAGCACACTGAAAACTTATATATAAATATGTTTGCATTAATGACCTTAAGTTCGCGAATATCATAATATAAACAATTTTAATAGCTTAATACAAACTCCCGCTGAAACTAACAATCCTCTAAGTACACAACACTCATGTTAATGGTGTGTTCAATAAAAACTTTAGGTACTAATGCCTTCGTAAGAGGATCTGCTAACATCGAGTTTGTCCCTATGTGCTCCACACTGATTTGACCACTCTGTACTCTCTCTTTAACAGACACGAACTTGATATCTACATGTTTGGACTTAACCGAGCTCCTGTTACTGTTTGAATACTGAACTGCCGAGTTATTATCACAATATAATATAAGGGGTCTTTCTATCCCCTCTACGATTCGTACTCCGGTGACAAAATTTCACAGGTAAACCGCCTGATTGGATGCCTCGAAACAAGCAACAAATTCCGCAGCCATAGTGGAAGATGCAATGACTGTTTGTTTAACATTTTTCCATGATATTGCACCTCCCGCTAAAAGGAATATAATGCTTGAGGTTGAACGCCGAGAATCCTCACATGCAGCGAAATCTGAGTCGGAATACCGTATGACCTCAAGTTTATCCGACTTCTTATATGTTAACTTGTGATGTTTTGTTTGTTGCAAATACCGGAGAACTCTTTTGACTGCTTTCCAGTGTTCCATCCCCGGATTACTTACGTATCTCCCTAACACACCCACCACAAAAGCAATATCTGGCCGTGTACAAACTTGAGCATACATCAGACTTCCAACAGCCGAAGCATATGGAACCTTTTCCATTTCCTCAATCTGAAGTTTTGTCTTTGGGCATTGCTTAAGGCTAAACTTTTCACCTTTTGATATAGGGGTTTCCTTTCCTTTGCTGTTAGCCATCCCGTAACGTTGTAACGTACTTTCCATATACGTCTTTTGCGATAAACTCAAAATTCCATGGGATCGATTCCTATGAATTTGAATTCATAACACAAATGATGCATCACCAAGATCTTTCATATCGAATTTGTCCGAAAGAAATTTCTTGGTCGTATGTAACAATTCTTTATCGTTCGTGACCAATAATATGTCATCAACATACAGCACTAGAAATATGAATTTACTCCCACTGAACTTTTGATACACACAATCCTCCACTGAATTTATCTCGAAACCAAATGAGACAATAACTTCAAGGGATTTGTGATACCACTGTCGAGACGCTTGCTTGAGACCATAAATAGATTTCTTCAATTTGCATACCGTCGACTTTGGATCACCAGAGACAAAGTTTTCAGGTTGTAACATATAGATCGTTTTCTCAATGTCTCCATTAAGAAAAGAGGTCTTTACATCCATTTGATGAAGCTCAAGGTCGAAATGTGCAACTAATGCCATGATTGTCCGAAACGAATCATTCGAAGAAAATGGAGAGAATGTTTCTTTAAAGTCTATCCCTTCACGTTGAGTAAAACCCTTAGCTACAAGTCGCGCTTTATGCCTCTCCACATTACCCTTAGAATCTCATTTGGTTTTAAAAATCCATTTACAACCAATTGGATTCTTTCCTTCAGGTAATGGAACAAGCTCTCATACCGCATTATCTTGCATTGATTTAAACTCTTCGTTCATTGCTTTAATCCATAAGTGAGAATCAGAACTTTTCATGGCCTCACGAACACTTAAAGGATCGTTTTCTGTTAAACCATAAATTCTTCATGTGCTTGAAGATACACTATATAGTCTGAAGATATAGCGCTCTTTCTTTCTCTAGTAGATCTACGCAAAGACATAATTTCTTCATTTTGCACTTGAACTTCTTGAGGAGGTAGATTTTGTTCTTCTCGAACAACTTCATTTTGCTCCATTGGAACAAAATCCATAGGAGGAAGATTAACATCATCTTGAGTATCTATATGTTCTAACAAATCTGAAGTGATGATTGGCCTTCTAATTACCATATCATCATCTGACACTATAGAATCATTGTTAAAACCTTCATGAATGTCTACTGATTCTTCCCCCCAAACTCTATATCCTCAAAGAATTTCGCTGTACCCGTCTCAAATATATTCTTTGTGGAAGGATCATAAAACTTAAAACCCCTACTGTGCTCGAGATATCTGATGAAATAACTACTAACCATTTTGGAGTCCAATTTCTTTTCATTCGGCCTATAAGGCTTCGCTTCAGCTGGACATCCCCAAACATGTAAATGTTTTAAACTAGGTTTACGCCCAGTCCAAAGTTCATACGGTGTCTTAGTATCTGCTTTCGTCGGAACTCTATTAAGTAGGTAGGTCGCACATTTTATTGCTTCTCCCCAGAGTGATATAGGTAATGTTGAATGACTAATCATACTTCTTACCATATCCTTCAATGTACGGTTTCGTCTCTCAGATACTTCATTCATGTTGGGCCAACCCAACATCGTATACTGAAGGACAATTCCACAGTCCTCTAGCAACTTTGCAAACGGTTCATGATGTTATTCACCTGGACCATCATATCTCCCGTAGTATTCACCACCACGGTCCGATCTGACGTATTTAATATCTTTACCAAGTTGTTTTTCAAATTCGGTCTTAAAGACTTTGAACTTGTCAATGGCCTCTGATTTTTCGTGAATAAGATATAGATACCCATATCGTGAAAAGTTGTCAATGAAAGATACAAAATATCGTTGGCCGTTCTATGATGCTGTAGGGAACGGACCGTAGATGTCTGTATGTATCAAATCCAAGACCCTTTTTGCTCTGTATGCATCTAATCGTTTCACTTTGGTCTGTTTTTCTTTTATACATTCAACGCAAACATTGAAGTCCGAAAAATCCAGTTCACTTAATAAACCTTCTGAAACAAGCTTTTCAATTCTATTTCTAGAAATGTGACCTAATCGCTTGTGCCAAAGTTTTGCTGATTTTTCAATTTTACAATTTAGTTTTCCAGGTACATCTACATTCATTATCTCTTTGTGATCCTTTATAGCATCCAATAAATACAAGTTATCATTTGCTATTAACTTTCCAGAACCAACAACATTACTATGTAAATAAAGACATAAACTTTCATTTCCAAATATACAAGAATAACTTAATTTGTCCAACAACGGAAAGGAAATTAGGTTCCTTCGAAAAGAAGGTACATACAATACGTCTTTTAAATACAAAAAATGTTCACTGGTAAGCAACAAACGAAAATCACAAATAGAATGAACTAAACACGAACTGCAATCAGATGTATAGATGGATGTTTCACCATCACTCAGGCTTCAGTTTCTTATTATACCCTACAAAGAAATACAAACATGAGTTGTTGCTGCTGTATCAACCCACCAAGTATTTCTTGGCACTGAAAATAAATTGATCTGAGAACAGACCATAGATGTGAAAATACCTTTGGCTTTCATCATAGCCCTCCATTTTTCACATTCTTTCTTAAAGTGCCTCGGTTTCTTACAATGGAAGCAACGCCCGTTACCAGACGTACCCTTATGCTTCTTTTGTCCTGAACCGGATGCATGTGCCTCTGAACCTTCATACTTTCTCTTAATTCCCTTATCTACCTGAGCTTTCACCAATTACACTTCTGGATGTTCTTACTTCATCTTTTCCTCCTCTTGCGCTGCCTGAGAGATGAGCTCGTTAAAAGTTCATTTCTCGCGCTGACAGTTATAAGAAGTTTCAAAGTTCTTATACTGAGGAGGGAAATAGTGAAAAGCAAAGTTTACCACAACATCTTCGGGAAGGTCAATCTTAAGTGCTTTCAGTTTGGAAGCGATGTTTGACATTTCCAAGATGTGCACACGAACAGTCCCTTTGCCACGATATTTCATAGAGGCTAGCTTAATAAGCAGCGTCTTAATATCTACTTTATCGTTCTTGGCAAAACATTTCTCTACCTCTTCGAGAAACATTTTCGCATTGGTGATCTCAGTTGGAACTGCACCACAGAATGGTAATGGAATTGCTTGCTTCATGATCCTTAGACTTACCGTGTTCGACTTTTCCCATGCGTCTGACTCTTTCATCTTCGTAGGAGAACTGTCATCAGTCAGAGGTTTAGGTTCATCGACCCTTAATGCTAAGTCATAACCATGACACATCAAGTGCAACAACATATTCTCTTTCCACAGCTCAAAGTTGCTCCCATTAAGTATGGGTTCCTTTTAGCCTTCTACGTTATAGAGATACGAATTTTCTAACATAACAAACAACAAACAATAAATAGCCAAAAACATCACTTAGCATATAATCTCCATAATATTTAACAAATAAACATAGCATAATAAAACATACTCTTACAACATCAATAAGATACCTTTGGGCAAGCATATTAATTTGTATTTGTATGAGTTTGAGCATAATTAATGTTGATCCTACTAATTGACTTAAGTAAGAAAATCTTCCTTTGGGCCGATTTTCCTAGTTCAATTTTCTTAATGACCAATTCACAAATAATTATCTCGTGTCTAAGATTAACTATGTCAAACCTTAAACTTCATTTCGGACGATCAAAATTTACATACTTGTCAATCATAGACTTGTCAAAACTCTAAAACAATTAATTCACCAATAGGGATCACTTTGGCGGTATATTGGATCATTAATTATTTATCCAAGTTTGGACATAAGACATGCTAATTATTTCGAAAAATAATATGCGACTACCTATTCACTTAATGTACAAACTATTTCATAGTCTATATCTAAATTTAATAAAATTAAAATTAGACCTTAACCTTATTATATTATAATATATATATAACTATATACGATAATATAATACTTAATATATATATATATATATATATATATATATATATATATATATATATATATATATATATATATATATATATATATATATATTAATTCTTATTTATACATGTCAAATTTAAACAACTACACTACCTTAATAAAAAAGCATGTGTGCACTAACTTCATATATTTATATATGCCGTTATTAACGAGCAACTAATGCACGCACAATCAATGCACGCGCAACTACTAATGTAATGAGAGTAGCAGTCCTTTCACATATTCATAAGATAACTAATTCACCCAAATTCGGTACAGTTATCCACTATTGTTATTTATATATAATTACGTGTAACTTTTTCTTTAACTGCTATTTAATTTTAATTCGATTAAATTTAATAACCGCCGAATTCGATTAAACTTAATAACCGACGATTACTGCACTTTCATTTCTTATATGTTTCTATAGAAGTGCAGTCTTGTGGGTAGTGTTATATATATAATTAACAATCGACAATCGTTATCATGTTTACATTTGAGTTTTAAGCCTTTTCAGCATAATAATCGAGATGCAGCTATGGGAATTTCTACTTAATATGCAAATTGATTAACAAAACTGTTTCTATTGTTATTTAACATACCTATATATAAACGGTTGACTTGCTTAAACATGCTTTTAATTGACTACCGAATCTATTCAAATATTCATGAATACGTACTTTTAATCAACAAGTATCAAAGATTATAAATTGAAAATCTAAAAACTTAAGAATTTAATTTCATGGTGGCTCTAATACCACTTGTTAGAAATACTTTTTCGGATTTCTAATCTAACTTATTGAACCATGAAATTAAATCATCCTATAATAATGTGGAATAAGTAGCTTACAGGATGTAGACATTCCTTGATCTTCAGATTCCGAACTTGCAACAGATGATCTTTGAATCCTTTGCTAGATTATGATCTTCTAAGAGATGGAAACCAAAACCCAATGATTGATTCTGTAGGAAAAACCAATCTGTTTTTATTAAAGACCATTTTTCTCTCTGTATTTAATGTCGTGTCTCTTAAGAATGAGAAACTCATTCTTATATAGAACTTAAGTGAGAAAAACGGTTCTTCTCTTTTAACCGTTTGTAACTTCCAGACAGTTACTTAATGAAGACCAGTCCTTATTAAATTACCACCCTTAGGGACCATAACCCGGTATTATTTTGTTTTACAAAATAACCCCAAAACTTTACGTTTTGCTTAAGTTGTTTATTTCCGAATCCAATCCTTCACATTATTCGGAATTAAACCTGGTATCTATACAATTACCTCCATGATACATATTATATCTACTAGTCTGTTCTTTTATTTATGATTACTTTTAGTGGACTAATATTAACGATAGTTCGATACATCGATAAAACATGTGACGTTCCAACTTAATGGAGAAATTCCAACAGAAAGTGTACTCGAGAAAATAACGATTTGAGAAGAACGTGGCTTGTAAATATATTACATAAAAATGGTCCAAGGTTTGACATACATGAAAGGGAAATAATGTTAATTGTTAGGTATAAAGGCATTTTGTATAGTATTGAAAATTTTAATTGGTAGGTCTAGATAAATATGATATACTTTTGACATTTTATCTAATTAAATTTAATGATCAGGTTTTTAAATAAATATAGTTTGTTTGGTATTTTTTGGTACAAATCACTATAATTAATTATGTTTTAATTATATTAAGCTATTAATTATAGATTAACTTTTATTTAACCAAATATTTATGAATTTCAATTCTAATATCATGTTTTAATCACATTTTCTATAGGTTTGGTTGTAACTAGTCATTGATTTTATTCATGTACACAAAAATATTGAAACAATCGTTTGTTTTAACGAAATGGTTTTAAAAAAATATTGTAGATTTGAAGTTTAGTAAAATATTCAAACAATTTGCAGTGTTTAATGTTTCACAAACAACCCACCGTTTATGTTAACAAAAAAACCGCGTTATTAAAATGCCACCACAATAAGCCTTTTTCAGTGTCATTGGTTAAGGTCGTTGTGTTTTAGTTACCTGATGAGAGTTATTTGTTATTTACAAGTGCCTGTCAATGTATTTGTAGGAAATATAACTGCAAAAGCAAGCATCTACATGTCTGGATTGATGAACTTTATGCATTTGCTGAAAATTGACGTTATTACCTCTGTTCACATCAAAGTTACCTGAAACACACCCTTCTACGTCATTTTGAAAAAGGACTTCGACCTCCACCATGGAAAGATCGTGATTTTTTTATAACCAAGTTCAATGGATTATAGAGACGTTCTCGGTCGAGGACGACACGTTCCATTTTGGGTCAAAACTGGTGAAGCTAACAACCAACGATATAAAGGCCATTTTTGGTCTCAAGCATGACACATAGGAAATAACTTTAACAAAATCCATAGTATTTTTCAGCAGATACGTAGACAGGGCAGAGAATGATTCAAGGATGATGAAAACATACTTCGTGGGTGAAACGTCATGGAAGATAGGACAGACAAATATGAAAACCGTATCGAAAAACATTATGAAGGTACCTTTAAATCTAGTTTATGTTATAACTCGGATACTCAGGTGCACTAATATAGCACGTTGTGCTTTTTTTTCCAGGCAGGTATAATCAAAGTCATCATCCAAGGAGAGCAAGAATTGTAGGACGTTGCTCCACCCTATTCCATTTAGTATTTGGATATTTAATGGGTTTAATTGTGTTTTATTTTATCGAAGAACTCGACAAAATAAACGACTATAACTGGTCCAGATCAACACTGTTGAAGCTTCTCCACCCGATCACGGTTTGTGTTGCCGAGGGAAAACCTAATAGAGTTATCTGCTGCATCACACTTATATTCGTAAGATTATTTTTTCTTATTTAAATATCAGTTAACATAGATTGCGTGATCATAATATTTTTTGCCATGCAGCTCTTCGACATGGAGCATGTAACAATTATGCTAGACCTCGTAAAGCCAAACATGCTCACAACGATCTTCAAATGATGGGGATTAGAGTCCAAACCATCGACCTTGGAAACAGTTTCCAAACAACTTTCTCTATCCATTTACAAACAATTCGTATTATTTCTAAAACACAACTCGCAATCATTTTGCTAACGTTAACCTCCCATGTTGTAGTATTACAAATAATTCGCAGTATTTGTTTATGGTATAAACAAACTCACGTGCATGTATTAAATTTGATGTTCTTCCCCTGGTAGGTTGTGGAGGCTGCCATATGTTTGACAGAGGCTGAAACAGCAGCATTCAGAGGAGTATAAGGAAATGCAGATCCACATGTTGCACCGGTTTTACTGGAAGAAATACCGAGGAAAATGAAGAAAAGCGCAACCCCAAAAATAAGGAAAAGAGCGACACAGACACTGCAAAACTCTAATCAGGACATCCCTACCAAAGACCAACCACAAGCAGTCACCAAAACAACTATTCCGTTAATATCAACCCAGACATCCCCACCGCAAACCAATGCCGTAAAAGATGAAAGTATGGGTGAAATGCTCAGTCGTTTTATGCTCAAACGCAGACAGGCTACTCCAAAGAATACTCAAGCCGAAGAAACAAGAAGGAGATTGAAGACCAGTGCCGATAAGAATAAGTACTTCTGAGAAGATCAAAAGACATGCGAAAAAATTAAGTATATGATTGAGCCTTGTTATATATGTCTAATCTTTTTAATGCAAACTGAACAATTTATAATGGTTATGGTATTATTGTCGCCGATTGAAGAATTATAATTAAAACTAGCGGCATTTGAAGAATAACAACTTCAAAATGTTATCACGTTGCCTTTTGTATCTACTAGAAGCCCTACCAAGAAGAAGGAACCGAAGCTACCTGCACTACCAATAGAAGCGGGGTCTACCGAATTACAGGCACTTGTACCATATGAAATGTATAAAAAGGACCCAAATCAGGACATGAAAATGCAAGAGGCTGAAAAGTTTGATGAAGTACTACCGGATGAGTAAAAAGATGATGGAAACTATTCACCAGTACCGGTACCACTTGTTGTACCTGAAATGTCTATACAAATCATTGTTCTGCGAAACTGGTGGTTTATGAAAAAGGTGGCAGACGTACCATTGGAACAAAGACTAGAAGAGTTAGTGTTCCCTCCAGAGACAGACATAATGGAGAAACAGGTAGACAAGTCTCCTTCTACAGAAGAGGCAATCAAAAGTCTGAGTCCTTCAAATGAGACATAAACAGTTGTGCATCTTCTGAAGGACGCGCACACGAATGACCGATAGTTTGTACCTCACGTGGAATAGAAAGGAGGTTGCGAAGAATATAGAGCGATGAAGGTGAAAGCTCGTGAGAATGAAGTGGCAGCCGAAGAATCCGAACTAATGGATGTAGAAGGTCGTGAATATGTAAGCGCATCTGAAGTACATTAAGATACGACTACGTGAGTATATTTTGTGATATATTGTATCTTAATTGATATTTTATAGGGGTAGCAAAAATATTGGGTTGTTAATCTTTATTATGTTTTTTTTAAAAAAAACTACCAGGGCTAGTGTTTTAAAAGAACTAGCATGTATGTATTTAAAAATAAATTTCAAAATATTTTTTGTGAATAACTATCGTAATATGTTTCCCAAACAACTCTCATGGTATGTTTTCCAAACAACTCTCGGTGTGTCTGTTACAAACAACTCGCAACTTCTTAGTGTTGGTCTATTTGAAACAATTCAAATTATTTATGTTACGAGCAACTCGCATCTTCAATTGATTGTGTATTTCAAACAACTCTCGTGGTTTGTATTTCAAACAACTCCCATTAGTCTCATACCAACAAACTTGCAAAATATGCATTTTCAAACAAACCTCAAGTTTCAAAACATACAATTCGCATGATGCATGTATGGTTTCAAAGAACTCGCATTGTAGGATTAGAAAAAACTCTTAGTTGTTTTATTAGTGAAAAGAACTCTCATGTTTGATATGAAATAATACACCGACCAACAACAACCCCAACAAGAACAACACTATCAAGGAGAACAACGACAATAACACCCAACCTTGGCAAATAGCGAAAGGCTAACACAAAACGAAGAAGCACAAACTGTACCACGGGAAGATTCAAAGTCTGCCCCAACCCTGTATGAAGTCAGAACTAGTCAGCCATCAAGAAGCACCAATAAAGTCCAATAGCAAGACGGAGAGGTAGCTGAACAGCAAAAACTGGCCTACGCAAAGTCAAAACCACTAAGCCAAGCAACAGTTGTGGAACCAGTACTGAATCAACCGGAAAACAGAGAAGGATAAGTTTAAGAATCTTCTAATATGCACAATAATACAGTATGTTTACCAAAAAAAATTTATATGGTTATTACTCGCAAGTTACACAGTCGGTTTAAGATTAAGTTGATAATATTGAGTTCTATCTTATGATACAACAGACTTTGTAGAATATGTCAGAGGATGTGATTAATAGACTTTGTCAAGCTGGTGATGATGAGAAGCTTGAAGAGGAGTCAACAACATTGGTCGTCGCATGTGGGATGGTAAGTGGATTTTTGAAATAATAATACATCAAAGGTGTTTCGTTAGGATTTTATAATTTGGCAGCCAAATTTATATGTTAAAGTCAACCAAAAAGAAAATGCAAGATTATGACATGTTGCTTAATTTTAATCTACTATGACTGACAAAAGAGTCAGCAGAAGAAGTAAGTGTTTTAGAAGCTTTGGCAACACTGACACCGGTAACTTTTAATGATTGGCCAAAGAAAACACCAACAATTAAAATGATCGATGTCCGTGAATACCACAAAGTAATTCAAATTAAAAGGAGAGAAGACGCAAAAGATCCAGAATTATGGTATTTACCAATGTCCCAGTTTCCCTATAGGCTTAACGTAGGCGTGAGTGAATTGTTAGCGCTACCTTACGAAGAGGACCTGAAATACAAGGTATCTAGTTAGTAAACAACTCGCTTGATATGTTACAAATGACTTTCGCTTCTCGCGTTTCAAGCAATTCACATTTCAGAGGAATTCATGTTTCAAACAATTCGTTGTTTAATACACTATCTGATTCTCCTTTCAAACAATTCACTTTGTTGGATTTTGTAAGTAATTCCCTCTATCTGTAATTTGGTAGATTGTTGACGCTTGGATTCTAAAGATTCTTAGAGAAGTATATTGGAAAGTTGCAGGCAAAGGTTTCCCTGACGCCAAATACAACGCCAAAATTATTTGGCATGACTACTGTAAGTTTAGCTATAAACTACAAACAACTCTCACGTTCTTGTTATAATGTACTTTTCCTTGAATAAAGTACACAATGTCCATCGGAGAGGATCTGACACATATAGTTGATGAAATATCTCAAAACATGAGGCCATATACAAACATTTTTCTCATTCCAGTCTGCATCCTTACGAAGGATAAACTAAATCATTGGAAGTTGTTTGTTATTGATATAGAAGAAAGAACGACAACAAACTAAAACCCACTTGTGCCTCTTAATAAACATGCAACGGACTACACAATAAGGACAACTGTTCCGCTAGTAAAACTTATCCCCGTTTTTAGAATTTAATTTCTAACAAATAAAAAAAACTACTTAAAAACAACTTTTTTTGTCTGTAGTAAACATCTCACAATTATTGTTAATAAACAACTCTCTCTTGGTTTTTAGTAAACAATTCGCATTTGATTTTATATTAAACAAATCGCATCCATATTTATTAAACAACTCGTTTTTATTAGTATCTGATGCATGATACAAACTCTTATAAACAATTGGCATATTGTGTCGAAAAGGGATATTCACCTCAGTCAAAGAGTGGATATAAAGTGAAAAATTCTAAAGGAATTCCACAGAAAAAGCAGGCACCCTTGACTGCGATATTTTTATTTTTCAATACGCTAAAGATATTATCAAAAAAGGATGTTAGCTGAAGACTTACGAAAATATATGGTAAGCGATCTAAGAGTTGAAATATTGTATTATTTCCTTAATGATAAAATCGCTAACCAACAGTGGTCGTCATTTTTTTATATGGAAAATTGTGTACATATCTTTTGGATACCAACAATAACATGCAGTAGTATATATATTGGTTGGGATTTTTTTGGTGTACATATATTGCTTAGAATGTTTTGGAGTATAGAGTAATGTGGGTAATTTAGCACAACAATCAGGTTCGTATAAAACAAATAGCAAAAATTTATGTATTTTAGCTCCAAACAAGTCACGTTTCTGTAACAGTTAACAACTCTCGCGATTGAGCTATATATAATAATTCGCAACGTGTACAAAAATTTACTACTAAACAATTCGAGTTTGTGCAGTATTGAAAACATATTTTGTGGGTGAAACGTCATGGAAGATAGGACAGACAAATATGAAAACCGTATCGAACAACATTATGAAGGTACCTTTAAATCTAGTTTATGTTATAACTCGGATACTCAGGTGCACTAATATAGCACGTTGTGCTTTTTTTTCGAGGCAGTTATAACCAAAGTCATCAGCCACGGAGAGCATGAATTATAGGACGTTTCTCCACCCTATTCCACTCAGTATCTGGATATTTAATTAGTCTGATTGTGTTTTATTTTATCGAAGAACTCGACAGAATAAATGATTATAACTGGTCCAGATCAACATTTTTGAAGCTTCTCCACCCGATCACGGTTTGTGTTGCCGAGGAAAACCCGATAGAGTTATATGCTGCATCATACTTATATTCGTAAGATTATTTTTTCTTATTTAAATATTAGTTAACATAGATTGCGTGATCATAATAATTTTTGCCATGCAGCTCTTCGACATGGAGCATGTAACAATTAGGCTAGACCTCGTAAAGCCAAACATCCTCACAACAATCTTCAAATGATGGGGATTGGAGTCCAAACCATCGACCTTGGAGATGGTTAAAACGCTAGATAAGCTGCGAGGTGATGAGGTATGAAATATATATATATATATATATATATATATACAACAACTCTCAGACTCTAGTTGCATACAACTCCAAGAGTCTACTTACAAACAACTCGTCGAAACAGTTTCCAAACAACTCTCTGCATCCATTTACAAACAATTCGTATTATTTCTAAAACACAACTCGCAATCATTTTGCTAACGTTAACCTCTCATGTTGTAGTATTACAAATAATTCGCAGTATTTGTTTATGGTATAAAAAAACTCACGTGCATGTATTAAATTTGATGTTCTTCCCCTGGTAGGTTGTGGAGGCTGCCATATGTTTGACAGAGGCTGAAACAGCAGCTTTCAGAGGAGTATAAGGAATTGGAGATCCACATGCTGCACCGGTTTTACTGGCAGAAAGACCGAGGAAAATGAAGAAAAGCACAGCCCCAAAAATAAGGAAAAGGGCGACACAAATACTGCAAAACTCTAATCATGACATCCCGACCAAAGACCAACCACAAGCAGTCACCAGAACAATTATTCTATTAACACCAACCCAGACATCCCCACCGCAAACCAAGGACGTAAAAGATGAAAGTATGGGTGAAATGCTCGGTCTTTTTATGCTCAAACGCGGACAGGTTACTACAAAGAATACGCAAGCCGAAGAAAAAAGAAGGAGATTGAAGACCACTGCCGATAAGAATAAGTACTACTGAGAAGATCAAAAGACAAGCAAAAAAATTAAGTATATGATTGAGCCTTGTTATATATCTCTAATCTTTTTAATGCAAACTGAACAATTTATAATGGTTATGATATTATTGTCGTCGATTGAAGAATTACAATTAAAACTAGCGGCATTTGAAGAATAACAACTTCAAAATGTTGTCATGTTGCCTTTTGTATCCACTAGAAGCCCTTCCAAGAAGAAGGAACCGAAGCTACCTGCACTACCAATATAAGCGGGGTCTACCGAATTACAAGCACTTGTACCATATGAAATGTATAAAAAGGACCCAAATCAGGACATGAAAATGCCAGAGGCTGAAAAGTTTGATGAAGTACTACCGGAGGAGAAAAAAGATAATAGAAACTATTCACCTGTACCGGTACCACCTGTTGTACCTGAAAATGACTATACAACTCATTGTTCTGTAGAACTGGTGGTTTCTGAAAAAGGTGGCAGACGTACCTTTGGAACAAAGACTAGAAGAGTTAGTGCTCCCTCCAGAGACAGACATAATGGAGAATCAGGCAGAAAAGTCTCCTTCTACAGATAAGGCAACGAAAAGTCTGAGTCCTTCAAATGAGACATAAACAGTTGTGCCTCTTCTGAAGGAGGCGCACACGAATAACCGATAGTTTGTACCTCACGTGGAATAGGAAGGAGGTTGCGAAGAATATAGAGCGATGAAGGTGAAAGCTCGTGAGAATGAAGTGGCAGCCGAAGAATCCGAACTAATGGATGTAGAAGGTCGTGAATATGTAAGGGCATCTGAAGTGCATTAATCTACGACTACGTGAGTATATTTTGTGATATATTGTGTCTTAATTGATATTATATAGGGGTAGCAAAAATATTGGGTTGTTAATCTTTGTTATGTTGTTTTTAAAAAAACTACCAGGGTTAGTGTTTTAAAAAAACTAGCAGGGCTAGTGTTTTAAAAGAACTTGCATGTACGTATTTAAAAACAAATTTCAAAATATTTTTTGTGAATAACTATCGTAATATGTTTCCCAAACAACTCTCATGGTATGTTTTCCAAACAACTCTCGGTGTGTCTGTTACAAACAACTCGCAACTTCTCAGTGTTGGTCTATTTCAAACAATTCGAATTATTTATGTTACGAGCAACTCGCATCTTGATTTGATTGTGTATTTCAAACAACTCTCGTGGTATGCATTTCAAACAACTCTCATTAGTCTCATATCAACAAACTTGCAAAATAAGCATTTTCAAACAAACCTCAAGTTTCAAAACATACAATTCGCATGATGTATGTATCGTTTCAAAGAACTCGCATTGTAGGATTAAAAAAACTCTCAGTTGTTTTATTAGTGAAAAGAACTCTCATGTTTGATATGAAACAATACACCGACAAAAAACAACCCCAACAAGAACAACAATATCAAGGCGAACAACGACAATAACACCCAACCTTGGCAAATAGCGAAAGTCTAACACAAAACGAAGAAGCACAAACTGTACCACGGGAATATTCAAAGTCTGCCCCAACCCTGTATGAAGTCAGAACTAGTCAGCCAGCAAGAAGCACCAGTAAAGTCCAATAGCAAGACAGGGAGGTAGTTGAACACCAAAAAGTGGCCTACGCAAATTCAAAACCATTAAGCCAAGCAACAGTTGTGGAACCAATACTGAATCAACCGGGAAACAGAGAAGGATAAGTTTCAGAATCTTCTGATATGCACAATAATACAGTGTGTTTACCAAATGTTTTTTTATATGGTTATTACTCGCAAGTTACACAGTCGGTTTAAGATTAAGTTGCTAATATTGAGTTCTATCTTATGATACAACGGACTTTGTAGAATATGTCAGAGGATATGATTAATAGACTTTGTCAAGCTGGTGATGATGAGAAGCTTGAAGAGGAGTCAACAGCATTGGTCGTCGCATGTGGGATGGTAAGTGGATTTTTGAAATAATAATACATCAAAGGTGTTTCGTTAGGATTTTATAATTTGGCAGCCAAATTTATATGTTAAAGTCAACCAAAAAGAAAATGCAAGATTATGACATGTTGCTTAATTTTAATCTACTATGTCTGACAAAAGAGTCAGCAGAAGAAGTAAGTGTTTTAGAAGCTTTGGCAACACTGACACCGGTAACTTTTAATGATTGGCCAAAGAAAACACCAACAATTAAAATGATCGATGTCCGTGAATATCACAAAGTAATTCAAATTAAAAGGAGAGAAGACGCAGAAGATCCAGAAGTATGGTATTTACCAATGTCCCAATTTCCCTATAAGCTTAACGTAGGCGTGAGTGAATTGTTAGCGCTACCTTACGAAGAGGACCTGAAATACAAGGTATCTAGTTAGTAAACAACTCGCTTGATATGTTACAAATAACTTTCACTTCTCGCGTTTCAAGCAATTCACATTTCAGAGGAATTCATGTTTCATACAATTCATTGTTTAATACACTATCTGATTCTCCTTTCAAACAATTCACTTTATTGGATTTTGTAAATAATTTCCTCTATCTGTAATTTGGTAGATTGTTAACGCTTGGATTCTAAAGATTCTTAGTGAAGTATATTGGAAAGTTGCATGCAAAGGTTTCCCTGACGCCAAGTACAACGCCAAAATTATTTGGCATGACTACTGTAAGTTTAGCTATAAACTACAAACAACTCTCACGTTCTTATTATAATGTACTCTTCCTTGAATGCAGTACACAATGTCCATCGGAGAGGATCTGACACATATAGTTGATGAAATATCTCAAAACATGAGGCCGTATACAAACATTTTTCTCATTCCAGTCTGCATCCTTACGAAGGATAAACTAAACCATTGGAAGTTGGTTGTTATTGATATAGAAGAAAGAACGACAACAAACTAAAACCCACCCGTGCCTCTTAATAAACATGCAACGGACTACACAATAAGGACAACTGTTCTGCTGGTAAAACGTTTCCCCGTTTTTAGAATTTAATTTCTAACAAATAAAAAAACTACTTAAAAACAACTTTTTTTGTCTGTAGTAAACATCTCACAATTATTGTTAATAAACAACTCTCTCTTGGTTTTTAGTAAACAATTCGCATTTGATTTTATATTAAACAAATCGCATCCATATTTATTAAACAACTCGTGTTTATTAGTATCCGATGCCTGATACAAACTCTTATAAACAATTGGCATATTGTGTCGAAAAGGGATATTTACCTCAGTTAAAGACTGGATATAAAGTGAAAAATTCTAAAGGGATTCCACAAAAAAACAGGCACCATTGACTGCGATATTTTTATTTTTCAATACGCTAAAGATATTATCAAAAAAGGATTTTAGCCGAAGACTTACGAAAATATATGGTAAGCGATCTGAGAGTTGAAATATTTTATTATTTCCTTAATGATAAAAACGCTAACCAACACTGGTCGTCATTTTTTTATATGGAAAATTGTGTACATATCTTTTGGATACCAACAATAACATGCAGTAGTATATATATTGGTTGGGATTTTTTTGGTATACATATATTGCTTAGAATGTTTTGGTGTATATATAGAGTAATGTGGGTAATTTAGCACAACAATCAGGTTCGTATAAAACAAATAGCAAAAATTTATGTATTTTAGCTCTAAACAAGTCACGCTTGTGTAACAGTTAACAACTCTCACGATTGAGCTATATATAATAATTTGCAACGTGTACAAAAATTTACTACTAAACAATTCGAGTTTGTGCAGTAGTTAACAACTCTCACTATTGAGCTCGATGTAAAAATTTACAACATTGACATGAATTTATACTCAACATCTCGGTATATATTAAATAAAATTACATAACCATGCTTGGAATTTTAATAAACAATACACAAAAACTCAATTTATATGAAACGTCTTGAGTGTCTGCCTTAGTAACCGGTATATGCATTAAGCACGCAACAAGCTATTTAATCACGTCAACCAATTTATTGCGAATTTGACAAAGAAGGCTTTAATCATTACCATAGCCACCATTACAACTTTAATAGGACTCCCTCATCGTCTATATATATTAGTAACCATATAGTAATTAAAAAATAAACTCTTGAAATAAAAAAATCAACACATCTTCAACTACAATTACCATATATAATTATGGTGCCTTAGATAACTCATGGCCTTCCATCACAACCAACAGAATCTCCGGGTTAATCTCTTCGGTGGCACCACTCAATAGCGCAACCTATATACTGAACTTTGATCTCGACTACTTCTCTGCTGACTCTGGGTCAGTTGAGTTAGTTAAGTTGGTGGCTGACTCTCAACCAACCGAGATTCCAGACAGGAAAAGGAAGAGGGAAGAGACAGAGGAAGAGGAGGAAGAGGAGGAAGGTGTTGGTACATCAGAGGAGGCCCATGAGATGGAGGTATATGGTAAGAAGGACATGTTGGAAGATGCTGACGGTGAACGTTAAGAGGACTATGAAGATGAAGACTCCTCTAGTGATGACTGACTATTACTGTTTTTTTTCCCACGCAAATTGACCAACCCTACGGATGGTAGTATTGTTTTCGAAGAGTTGAGTGCATGAAGGCTGTTATGGCCTTTTAACTTTTTTTTGTATAATTTTTTTTATTAGTGTAAATTTTTTATGGTGGTTAATAAGAGTGGTTCATTATCCGTAACCTATGGTATACATCGGCCAACCCGACCTTGATAGGTTCCGATACATAAATTGGAGAAAACCTTGCGATAGACACTCACGATACTGCAAATGAAGCATTAGATCGGATATGCACATTTCAGTCATGTATTAATACGATTGCGACGGAAGAAAAATTCAATGCATTAGAGACGTGTGTCCATTTCTTTTATAGTTTGTGTTTTTTATTACTTGATTGATTTTTTTTGTTTATGATGATTATATGATATATATATATATATATATATATATATATATATATTTATGAATTGACGATGATTTTTCTAGTCTTACGATGCTTGTTTATGAGTACTATGATGTTTCATTATGAATACTATTATACATTTTTTTACGATTGAAATTAGTATATATTAGTGTGCGAATAAAAAAATTGACATCTAATATATGCACTCTAAATCATACGGAACAAAACAACATAATGTTTTGACCCAAACACATAACCTATCTTAAAACTTAGGGGCCAAATTTTACTTTGGTTCACACAAAATATGAAAAAGTATTCCTTTACGTCGCAAGTGTTGTACAAAAAACACGATTTTGTTAATTTTTCAGTGCCAAAACGTTTGTCGTTGGTCGCATAAGTCTTGCCATATTTTTATTATTTATTGCAGATCTTATAGAAAATGCATGGTTCTGTTATTTTTTCAGTGTAAAAAGTTTTGCCCATGGTCGCATATAATATGAATGTTTTTTTTTAATTTCGTGTTTTTATGCAAATAACGATATTATATATTTGTCATGTTCAAACAACTATACATTAATAATAAATAAATATGCAATCAAACTTCTATAGAAAATACAATAATACATCTCAAAACAAAAGGATAATAACTTAACGTTTAACCATAAAAGTACATCATGCAATACAATTAATTAGTCAAAGTCATATCCGAGGATAAAATCAACAGGTGAGAAATTAGTTATCACATTTGGTTGATCAGTATGAGGATTCTTCAAATAAGTTATCATGTCTCTTGTAATGAAATCAATAATTTTCAATTGCCACCCGTAGAAATCTTCTTGCCTTACTTCGTAGGACAAGTCGAACACCCGAAACATTAGTTCAGATTTTGGAAAAAATTACATTGCAGAAACTTCAACACGAATGCAAGGAGGTGGATATAGAGATCATAGATTTTTCGTATTTTTTAGTACATCCTACACAACACTTCATAGAAAAAGCATCGATGGTCTCATCCGACCTTGTACAATGAACACACTTGACGGCTTGAATTGAGTCGTTGTCTTCATTAACGGTCTATTCTATACCTAAGATACTTCAAGTTTTTAATAATTTAGAATAGTTGTTAGATAGATTAATACGACATGATTCAGTAGCTATATAAAGAAAAATCTAAAATGAGCGGGATTCTTTAGTTGGCGGGAATTCTAAGTTGGCGGGAAATTTAAATAAGCGGGAAATCAAATGAAAACGGTAATAAGTATTACGCAGGAATTTAGATATTACATCATAAGTATTAAAATAATAAGTTAAAGCGAATATTTTTTAAATATTACATGATATAATCTTCCAAAAAAATTAAAAACTTAATCACACATCATTATTGATGAGGTCGGTAAATATTGGCTCTTCTTTAACCTTCACCGTCATGGCCGTCATAATCTGAGTATATTTTTTGAATCTATCATATTATGGATGCGCCTATTGACTCGCTTCGTCGATGTCATTAGCACCCATTTGCAGAATATAATCGTGACAAACTTCCATCCAGATTAGTCATTATCTATACAATTAAATGTGTTAATAACCTTTATATTTATGAAGTGGTCACAATTTACGAAATCAATACCAATATCTATAATAGTTGACGAACTAACAAGTGGACTCCCATGTATTGGTCGATAAGTTAAAACCTATTTAAGAGAAATGATATATTAGACATTGATATCGGGAAATATCATCCAATAACTAGTAATTGGATTACTTTTGAACCAACCTAACCTTCTTACTATATCATTCAAAGCATCAGATGAACCATACATATCCAACCATAAGCACGATGGACTAATTCTGACAACAAATCGCGTCTAACAAGTTCCCACTGTGATCATTACTGCATATTATTATCGATACGGTATGATAACCGTGCTGTTCATCTTAAATAACATGTATCAAGCTAGTAATAGCAGGATATAAAAATATCGGAATGCACTTTAGGTACTTTTATAACTTTCTTTCGTTAGTAGGGCCGACCTACTTTATTTTTTGAGGTTAGAGGTTTAGGTAGTAAAACTGAAGGCACTTTTAGATTTCCATACTACCTAACGTGTTCATAGGTGTGCTACCTAACTTATTCATAGGCATGCTAGCACTCACGGTTTGTTCAAGGCCATATTCCCATGAACTAGGGATCCGTTTAGTCGATCGATCCATACTCGCTTTTGACCTACCTTTATCTCTAATCGGTTTTTTACGCTCTTAGGTGTATATGGTTTTGGACTTGAATAGCTACATAACCATATTGATAATATGGTATTGTTGTTTAGAGGCATAATTATGTATGGAACTATCTATATAGTGGAAACTCTATGAACAATATCTAATATTCTCCAAAATATATCTAAATCTTCCATAGATATGTATCTACATTCTCTTGTTATAACATCTATCAATAGATTTGTATTACATGGTTCAGTATAAAACTTAATTAGCTTGAAACATTCAAGAATCCCAAAATGTTGCTTCTTTAAGAACTTGTGAACTTTATCCCAAAATAGTTCAAAATTAAATGGTAAAACATTAAGGGATGCTTGAGCACTCTCACACCTACAAAATAAATAAATAAATTACAAAATTAATTATTTGTAATAAAATAAATAAATATTGATAACGAAATGCGGGCTTACCATTTTTTTGTTCTATTGCCATAGTGTTTGATTCGTTGTTCGATGATTAAAAAATTAATCGCCTTATTTTTTTATTAATATCGACATATAATATTCTTTACATTTTGGGTAAATGAAAAATAATTCACATAATGATGCTAAATATTTGTCAAAAACTTCCACCGTGTTTGTTTCGACAACGAAGTTATAAAAATTCATAAATTTTTCAAAGCCTCTTCGAGAATCAACTTTCTAACCGTCCTAAGAATGTTTTTATTTATGCATTTCATAACAAGTTAGTTACGCCCGAAAATATATTTTTGATAGCTCGCATGAATGTTAACTATCGATCCATCAAAATAACGGTAGGAAATGAACACATATTATTCATCATCACACGTCGTAGAACACTTAAATCCTATGTATAGTTTTGTATATTCTCCCCACTCATAAACACATAAGCGACAATAAATGTAAGTGATGTAGAAGTTACTCCAACAAGCTCGAGCAATTAAATTTATACTTAGTCGTTTTGAATGTAAAATCCATAAGTAGTACATATGAGAATGTACGCAACTAGTTAATTATTCATTATCACACCTCGTGTCCGATGTATCGCTTCTTCTCTCCCACGTGTTGTAATTAGGTTCTCTCAATTTGGTCAACAAATATTGCATTTGAGTTTGATAACAATAATCAACATCACGATGTTTTTGGCAAAAATTGTAGACTGTATGCATTTTGGAAACATTCTCCGGGTTTTTCATATTCAAACCAACATATATCTCCCTAGGACGTGGCCCAATGTAAGATAAATTACGCACTAGTTGCTCTTCATCTGCCTATAATCTACAAGTTCATGAATGACCCTCTAAGCAAACAAAAGGTTCGTGATTGAGTTTCTTGTTTTTAACAGACAATCACCATTGTAGAGTTAATACGTCAACCGAATAAGCGCTTAATTCGAATGGACAAATACATATTTTGTTTGTGTACTTTCGCTTTTTCAAAAATTTTGGTTTAGTTTTTTATTTATAAATACAGTACCTCTCGCATTGGAACTTTACCCTAGCATTTCTTCCTCATCTCTTATCGTCACATATAGTAATAATGATGACGAATTTTATTTTATCGCGTTCTCTGATAACTAATTGAATTCTAAACTTCAAATATACACTAATTTTTATAACTATTTTATTAACACAAAAGATTGTTTCAATATTTTAGTGTACATGAATAAAACCAATGACTAGTTACAACAAAATTTATAGAAATTGTGATTACAAAACTTGATATTAGAATTGAAATACATAAATAATTGGTTAAATAAAAGATAATCTATAATTAATAGCTTAATATAATTAAAACATCATTAATTATAGTGATTTGTACCGATAAATACCAAATAAAACAATATTTATTCAAAAACCCAACCATTAGATTTAATTCAATAGAATGCCAAAAGTATATCATATTCATCTAGACCCACCAATTTGAATTTTTCAATACTATAATACTCTTAATAGAAAAAAACCCCTTTATACCTAACAATTAACCTTATTATGTTTTTATTTATGTCAAACCTTAGACGAGTTTTATGTTCATATTTAAAGGTGAAATCTTGTTCTATATGAATTTTTTACCAAATATATATTTCAAACAAACAAAGCAAGTATCAAATATTTAATCAACATATTTAATTTATGTACACCATGACTTAGTAGCAAATCCTATAGAATTAGTATTGTGAAAATTAACATCGAAGTTCTCTGAACTATAACTTGTTACAACTACCTTATTCATATTCAATAAAATAGATACCGATTTAGATAAATAGCTAACAATGTTGCCACTAACTACTTGAACATGAATGTCTAAATAAAAGAGACCACTAACAACCATTAATTGCCCGCAATTGAAATTTAAATTAATATTTTTTCTACTCAAAGAACCTCATTTAACAATTAAAAATCAATTATATCATCCAAAGTATGAAATAATTTTAGAACAAGAACTGCAACTGGATACCGTACTTGAAGTTGTGAAAATGATCAATATAGTGCCTTCAAACAGTGTAAAAGATACTACAAACAATGTAAAAAATATTGATTAACCATAAATTTTCTTTCTATTTTTATTTAGTCTAGGTAAGTGGAATCAGTAAATTAACATAGATTAATAACTCTATCTATTTTTATAGAGAAAAAATAAAAAGTAAAATTAACCACAAAAAAATTGGAAACAAAAACTAAATATTAAAAACATGGAGTTAAAAATACGATTACAGCCTTCTTCTTCGGTTTATGTGACGACTGCAGAAAAAGATGGATCGCAGAAAAAGATGACAAAAAAATATTGATATGAAAATATGACGACCTAAGAAGAAAGTGTACTCGAGAAAATGACGGCTCGTAAAAATATTACATAAAAATGGTCCAAGGTTTGACATACATAAAAGGGAAATAAGGTTAATTGTTAGGTATAAAGACGTTTTGTATAGTATTGAAATTTTTGATTGGTAGGTCTAGATAAATATGATATACTTTTGACATTCTATCTAATTAAATTTAATGATCGGGTTTTTGAATAAATATGGTTTTGTTTGGTATTTTTCGGTACAAATCACTATAATTAATTATGTTTTAATTATATTAAGATATTAATTATAGATTAACTTTTATTTAACCAAATATTTATGAATTTCAAATCTAATATCACGTTTTTAATCACATTTTCTATAGGGTTTGTTGTAACTAGTCATTGGTTTTATTCATGTACACAAAAATATTGAAAAAATCGTTTGTTTTAACAATATGGTTTTAAAAAAATATTGTAGATTTGAAGTTTAGTAAAATATTCAAACAATTTGCAGTGTTTAATGTTTCACAAACAACTCACCCTTTATGTTAACAAAAAAACCGCGTTATTAAAATGCCACCACAATAAGTTTTTTTCAGTGTCATTGGTTAAGGTAGTTGTGTTTTAGTTACATGATGGGAGTTATTTGTTATTTACAAGTGCCTATTAATGTATTTGTAGGAAATATAACTCCAAAAGCAAGCATCTAAAGGCCGAGATTGGTGAACCTTATGCATTTGCTGGAAATTGACCTTATTACCTCTGCTCAAATCAAAGTTACCAGAAACACACCCTTCGACGTCATTTTGAAAAAGGACTTCGACCTCCACCGGGAGCAGATCGTGATTTTTTTTATAACCTAGTTTAGTGGATTATAGAGACGTTCTCGATCGAGGATGACATTTTCCGTTTTGGGTCAAACCTGGTGAAGCTAACAACCAACGATATAAAGACCATTTTTGGTCTCAAGCACGACAAAAAGGAAATAACTTTAACGAAATCCGGGGTATTCTTCAGCAGATACGTAGAAAGGTCCGATAATGATTCAAGGATGATAAGAACATACTTCATGGGTAAAACGTCATGGAAGATAGGACAGACAAATACAAAAACCGTATCGAACAACATTATGAAGGTACCTTTAAATCTAGTTTATGTTATAACTCGGATACTCAAGTGCACTAATATAGCATGTTGTGCTAGTTTTTTTATAGGCAGGTATAACCAAAATCATCAGCCAATGAGAGCATGAATTATAGGACGTTGATCCACCCTATTCTACTCAGTATCTGGATATTTAATGGGTTAATTGTGTTTTATTTTATCGAACAACTCGGCAGAATAAACGACTATAACTGGTCTAGATCAACATTGTTGAAACTTCTCCACCCGATCACGGTTTGTGTTGCCGAGGGAAAACCCGATAGAGTTATCTGCTGCATCACACTTATATTCGTAAGATTATTTTTTCTTATTTAAATATCAGTTAACATAGATTGCGTGATCATAATAATTTTCTCCATGCATCCCTTCGACATGGAGCATGTAACAATTGGGCTAGACCTCGCAAAGCCAAACATGCTCACAACGATCTTCAAATGATGGGGATTGGAGTCCAAACCATCGAACTTGGAGATGGTTAAAACGCTAGATAAGCTACGAGGTGATGAGGTATGAAAAAAATATGTATATACAACAACTCTCAGACTCTAGTTGCATACAACTCCCAGAGTCTACTTACAAAAAACTCGTCGAAACAGTTTCCAAACAACTCTCTGTATCTATTTACAAACAATTCGTATTATTTCTAAAACACAACTCGCAATCATCTTGCTAACGTTAACCTCCCATGTTGTAGTATTACAAATAATTCGCAGTATTTGTTTATGGTATAAAAAAAACTGACGTGCATGTATTAAACTTGATGTTCTTCCCCTGGCAGGTTGTGGAGGCTGCCATATGTTTGACAGAGGCTGAAACATCAGCATTCAGAGGAGTATAAGGAATTGGAGATCCACATGCTGCACCGGTTTTACTGGCAGAAAGACCGAGGAAAATGAAGAAAAGCACAGCCCCAAAAATAAGGAAAAGGGCGACACAGACACTGCAAAACTCTAATAATGACATCCCGACCAAAGACCAACCACAAGCAGTCACCAGAACAACTATGCTATTAACACCAACCCAGACATCCCCACCGCAAACCAAGGACGTAGAAGATGAAAGTATGGGTGAAATGCTCGGTCTTTTTAAGCTCAAACGCGGACAGGCTACTCCAAAGAATACTGAAGCCGAAGAAACAAGAAGGAGATTGAAGACTAGTGCCGATAAGAATAAGTACTACCGAGAAGATCAAAAGACATGCGAAAAAATTAAGTATATAACTGAGCCTTGTTATATATCTCTAATCTTTTTAATGCAAACTGAACAATTTATAATGGTTATGGTATTATTCTCGCTGATTGAAGAATTACAATTAAAACTAGCGGCCCTTGAAGAATAACAACTTCACAATGATGTCGCATTGCCTTTTGTATCCACTAGAAGCCCTACCAAGAAGAAGGAACCGAAGCTACCTGCACTACCAATAGAAGCGGGATCTACCGAAAAGTTTGATGAAGTACTACCAGAGGAGAAAAAAGATGATGGAAACTATTCACCTGCACAGGTACCATCTGTTGTACCTGAAAATGACTATACAACTCATTGTTCTGCGGAACTGGTGGTTTCTGAAAAAGGTGGCAGACGTACCATCGGAACAAAGACTAGAAGAGTGAGTGCTCCCTCCAGAGACAGACAGAATGGAGAAACAGACAGTCAAGTCTCCTTCTACAAATGAGGCAACGAAAAGTCTGAGTCCTTCAAATAATACATAAACAGTTGTGCATCTTCTGAAGGAGGCGCATACGAATGACCGATAGTTTGTACCTCGCGTGGAAGAGGAAGGAAGTTACGAAGAATATTGAGCGATGAAGGTGAAAGCTCGTGAGAATGAAGTGGTAGCCAAAAAATCTGAACTAATGGATGCATAAGGTCGTGAATATGTAAGTGCATCTGACGTACATTAAGATACGACTACGTGAGTATATTTTGTGATATATTGTGTCTTAATTGATATTATATAGGGGTAGCAAAAATATTGGGTTGTTAATCTTTGTTATGTTGTTTAAAAAAAACTAAAAGGGCTAGTGTTTTAAACGAACTAGCATGTATGTATTTAAAAACAAATTGCAAAATATTTTTTGTGAATAACTATCGTAATATGTTTCCCAAACAACTCTCATGGTATATTATCCAAACAACTCTCGGTGTGTCTGTTTCAAACAACTCGCAACTTCTTAGTGTTGGTCTATTTAAAACAACTCGAGTTATTTATGTTACGAGCAACTCACATCTTCATTTGATTGTGTATTTCAAACATCTCCCATGGCATGCATTTCAAAAAACTCTCATTAGTCTCATTCCAACAAACTCGTAAAATATGCCTTTTTAAACAAACCTCAAGTTTCAAAACATACAATTCGCATGATGTATGTATGGTTTCGAAGAACTCGCATTGTAGGATTAGAAAAAACTCTCAGTTGTTTTATTAGTGAAAAGAACTCTCATGTTTGATATGAAACAATACACCGACCAACAACAACCCCAACAAGAACAACAATATCAAGGAGAATAACAACAATAACACCCAACCTTGGCAAATAGTGAAAGGCTAACACAAAACGAAGAAGCACAACCTGTACCACGGGAAGATTCAAAGTCTGCCCCAACCCTGTAAGAAGTCAGAACTACTCAGCCAGCAAGAAGCACGAGTAGAAGTCCATAGCAAGACGGAGAGGTAGCTGAACACCAAAAACTGGCCTACGTAAAGTCAAAACCACTGAGCCAAGCAACAGTTTTGGAACCAGTACTGAATCAACCGAAAAACAAAGAAGGATAAGTTTCAGAATCTTCTGATATGTACAATAATACAGTATGTTAACCACTTGTTTTTTATATGGTTATTACTCGCAAGTTACACAATCGGTTTAAGATGAAGTTGATAATATTGAGTTCGATCTTATGATACAACGGACTTTGGAGAATATGTCAGAGGGTGTGATTAATAGACTTTGTCAAGCTGGTGATGATGAGAAGCTTGCAGAGGAGTCAACAACATTGGTCGTCGCATATGGGATGGTAAGTGGATTTTTTAAATAATTATACAAAAAATTTGGCGTGAGTAAATTATTAGCGCTACCCTACGAAGAGGACCTGAAATACAAGGTATCTAGTTAGTAAACAACTCGCTTGGTATATTAAAAATAAGTCGCGCTTCTCGCGTTTCAAGCAATTCACATTTCAGAGGAATTCATGTTTCATACAATTCGTTGTTTAATACACTATCTGATTCTCTTTTCCAACAATTCACTTTGTTGGATTTTATAAATAATTCCCTCTATCTGTAATTTGGTAGATTGTTGACGCTTGGATTCTAAATATTTTTAGAGAAGTATATTGGAAAGTTACATGCAAAGGTTTCCTTGGCGCCAAATACAGCGCCAACAATATTTGGCATGACTACGGTAAGTTTAGCTATAAACTACAAACAACTCTCACGTTCTTGTTATAATGTACTCTTCCTTGAATGTAGTACACAATGTCCATCCGAGAGGATCTGACACATATAGTTGATGAAATATCTCAAAACATGAGGCCATATACAAGCATTGTTCTCATTCCAGTCTGCAACATTAAGAAGGATAAACTGAACCATTGGACGTTGTTTGTTATTGATATAGAGGAAAGAATGACAACAAACTACAACCCACTCGTGCCTCTTAATAAACATGCAACAGACTACACAATAAGGACAACTGTTCCGCTGGTAAAACTTTTCCGCTGGTAAAACTTTTCCCCGTTTTTAGAATTTAATTTCTAACAAATAAAAAAAGTTACTTAAAAACAACTCTCTTTGTCTGTAGTAAACATCTCACAATTATTGTTAATAAACAACTCTCTTTTGATTTTTAGTAAACAATTCGCATTTGATTTTATATTAAACAAATCGCATCCATATTTATTAAACTACTCGTTTTTATTTGTATCTGATGCCTTATACAAACTCTAATAAACAATTGACATATTGTGCAGAAAAGGGATATTTACCTCAATTAAAGACTGGATATAAAGTGAAAAAACCTAAAAGGATTCCACAAAAAAACAGGCACCCTTGATTGCGATATTTTTATTTTTCAATACGCTAAAGATATTATCGAAAAAGGATGTTAGCCGAAGACTTACGATAAGATATGGTAAGCGATCTCAGAGTTGAAATATTGTATTATTTCCTTAATGATAAAAACACCAACTAACACTGGTCGTCACTTTTTACATATGGAAAATTGTGTACATATCTTTTGGATACCAACAATAACATGCAGTAGTATATATATTGGTTGGAATTTCTTTGGTGTACATATATTGCTTAGAATGTATTGGTGTATATATAGAGTAATGTGGGTAATTTAGCACATCAATCAGATTCGTATAAAACAAATAGCAAACAGTTATGTATTTTAGCTCCAAACAAGTCACGCTTGTGTAATAGTTAACAACTCTCATGATTGAGCTATATATAACAATTTGCAACTTGTACAAAAATTTACTACTAAACAATTCGAGTTTGTGCAGTAGTTAACAACTCTCACTATTGAGCTCGATGTAAAAATTTGCAACATTGACATGAATTTATACTCAACATCTCGCTATACATTAAATACAATTACATAACCATGCTTGGAAGAGTTGAGTGCATGAAGGCTGTGATGGCCTTCTAATTTTTTTTTTGTATAATTTTTTTTATTAGTGTAAAATTTTTATGGTGGTTAATAAGAGTGCTTCATTATCCATAACAACTCGCACTTTTTAATTACAAAGAACTCTTTGAATCTTATCCTAAACAAATCTTTGAATCTCATTGCAAACAACATGCTGAAACTCATTTCAAACAACTCGTTGACTCATTTAAATCAACTATCTGAATCCAATTATAAATACAAACAACTCGCTCTAGTTGTGTTCATACCATTGTTAGCATTTTAATTACAACGAACTCCCAGGATAGTAATATCCAAACAAATCGCAAGAATACCCACATATTAAATTTACAAAGAACACACAAATGGTCGAAACTAATATAGATGGAAGACTCATGGGAAGGATATACAAGCAATCCAATCTCCTCAACGGTAAGTACACAATTCGCAATATAAATGGTAACAACTCGCAAATGATATTTTTAAACAACTCACATTTTTTACATTGTAATGTAAACAACTCGCAATAGGTTTTTAGTAAACAACTCGCATTGAAGAAAACAAACAAATCGTATTGAAAAAAACAAACAACTCGCAAATATGGCAGATTAATGTACGAATCTTATCTATATTTAAACTGGAACTCATAAGTCCTCCTGTTATGGCCTGCTTTCAAACAACAACCACACCTTAATTGTTTTGTTTTCGCTTCTCCTCTAAATGGGATTCATTTCTGTAGGCCTTCCGGGGTGTCTTTTCACATTGGGAGGCATAACTTCAAGGTCTGACGAATCGTTAGAGCTTGATTCTTTACCGAAATTGGTTATCGCCGGTATGCTGAAAGAGTAACTTGACCTGTAATTCTTAACCATAAAGAATTGATCTATTATCGAGGATCTTACTGGGTTGATTGTATTGTCGCTAAAATGTGAGGGCATTGAAAACACTATTGTTGTCATGTACCACAAGAACATTTGAAATCTAGCATATTAACAACCATTACAGGGTCTAA
Source organism: Limnanthes douglasii subsp. nivea (assembly GCA_036936605.1). Lineage (NCBI taxonomy): Eukaryota > Viridiplantae > Streptophyta > Magnoliopsida > Brassicales > Limnanthaceae > Limnanthes > Limnanthes douglasii. Next base: position 139,173,555 of record JAUPFV010000004.1, on the reverse strand, counting down.
AAAATACTTCAAACACACTTGCAGATGACTTACGGACTACTCAAGTTCAACATTTTTCAAAATTATGTTTTGGCTTCTTTTTATACTCGGGGCATAAATTAATACTCAAGATTAGCACCTATTGTTATAGTCGTGAAACTTGAGTCATAAGAAATATTCTAATAATGTTTATGACTTCAACAATGTGTGGGCCGTAAATATTTTTTATTTTTACGTTAAGAGATTCGGTCGTAGTAGAAGCCATAGCCCCATATAATTTCTTTTAAACAAATGTCTGAGCATACTTATTCGAAGGTAAATTTTCAAGAAATCTTTTAATCCTATCACCACATTCACATAGAAAATATGTTAATATATCTTTAAAAATCTCTTGAGTGGGAGCATAAGAAAGACGATGGAAGAAACATAACATCCTAGACTTATAGTCTCTGCTATTGTGATCTGGAGCAGTTCTCAAATTTTGAACAAGATGGAAATAACATTACACATGATAACAGTTTGGATACAAGACGGAAACAATATTAATGATACCAGAATGACGGTCTGAAATAAATATGATTTGGCGCTCCAACAAATGACTTTCCAAGCACTCCAAGACCACAACCAATTGTCGGAATCCTCAGTACTCACGATTACAAATGCAACAAGGAATAGTCCTGAAATACAAGACAAGCATGGTCAAATGGTTTACACAAACCGCAAAGTCTATTGTAAAAGAACTCGCGATACAATTATACCATAATCGAAACAACTCGCAATATCTGTTACAAAGCAACCTGCAATATGTGTTACAAAGTAACTCGCAATATCTGTTACAACGCAACCTGCAATATGTGTTACAAAGAAAATTGCCTTACGTTAGACAGAACTTGCATCTGGTATAGTTAGAACTCTAATATTGGTATACAAAATACAGCTCATACAACTCACACGTGTGTATTGTATTAAAAAACACGCACTTGTTAGTGCAAACAACTCTCCTATTCATCATATACAGACTATAAGTCAAACAACTCGCATGAATATATTGTATCGAAACAACTCGCACTACTTAACAAACAACTCGTAATTTGTATTTTAAAATTTTAAACAATTGTCGCAATCTATCAAATTATAAGAAAATCATGAAACTAACTGTTCATGTCGTCTTTTCCTACGGTAGAAAACAATACACCCTTTTAGTTGTCGCTTAAGAAGGTTCTATCGACATAAAACATCAGACGGCATGAATGAAAACCCTAAAGACATGAACTGAATGCTATAAAACAACACTTGAAGACATTTCCAGCTAATAATTCCAATTGGCAGTCGGTAGTAATATCACGGTTCTTCAATCGTTTGAAGTTTCCCCTTAGTAAACTAAAAGAACTTGAATTATCTTCGAAAATTCCCCTTCGTGCCTTATCTAAATCATTCAATGACAGACGGTAAGAGATATCTAAATGGTAGTATTGTTTGAGAGACGATTGTATAGTTTTAGTTGTGAACGAATGACATGTCTGGATAAAATCATGAATTTCCTTCGTAATCAAATCTGATGTCAAATACTTATGTCTCTTATGTTTTTAGGAGTAAACGGGATTGCAAGTATGGTGTACAACATGCCTCTTAATCATCATTAAGCCAATGATAGAATCAATTGATACATAAAGTCTGCATTTGCACCCTCTGTGAATTTATTTTCACAATAAGCAATTATCTTGTTTGCTCTATTATGCATGTATTTGAAAGAAAACCCAAGCTTTAAAGCATATCAGCATAAAGATAACATTAGAGTTGCAACACCTTCTTCAAAAGTTAAACCAACACTTGTGATAGAATTAGCCCAACAAGTAGTAGCAAGTTATTTTATTCTCTCACCATAATTAACTAAACCATTGCTACTCTCCCCACTAGTTAGTTGATTATGAGAGGGTTCTCCCAAACTTATGCTCGGTTGTTAACGCTTTTGACCATAACTCTTATTACTAGAACTCTTATCATTAGAATATTTATTAAGGACTTGCTTAATGACAAAACTAACCTGTTTTAAACGCTCCAAATCTAGATATAATTCTAAACCAACAAAATCTTTCTCATTATTAAAGAAACAATTATTATGATCCCCGCAGGAGTAGGTTATAATGTAGTTACTTATGACCAGCTCCTACCATATGCTCTCGACGTACTCTTGGATACTTTAAAAGTTTTCAAACTCCGTGAAAGAAAAAATGTACACAAATCGTATTGTCAATATTATACAAAAAACATGTAATAGTATATACAACTCTCAGTTTTATTTTAATTCTCCATACAACTCGCAATATCATATGTCATCAATGCAACTCTCATTTCTCTTAATAAATTATACACAAATCGAAATGTCGATATTATACAAAGAATTCACAATAGTATATACAACGGTTAGTTCTGTTTTAATTAGCATACAACTCGCAATATCAAATATTATCAATGGAACTGCTAATTTCTCAGTATAATGTACACAACACGCGTTATTAATATTATACAAAGAATATGCAATAATGTACACAACTCTCAGTTCTGTTTTAATTAGTCATACAACTCGCAATATCAAATGGCATCAATGCAACTCCCAGTTTTTCAATATCGCATTGTTAATATTATACAAAGAATAGGTAGTAGTGTACACAACTCTCAGTTGTTTTTTTAATTAGCCATATAACTCGCAATATCAAATGTTATTAATGCAACTCCCAATTTCTTAATATAATGTACACAACTCACATTTTTAATATTATACAAAGAATAGACAATATTGTACACAACTTTCAGTTATGTTTTAATTAGCCATACTCGCAATATCAAATGTTATCAATGCAACTCCCAATTTCTGAATATAATGTTCATAACTCGCATGTTAATATTATAAAAAAATATACAATATTATATACAACTCTCAATCGGTAGTTAGAAACTAGTAGCTACAAGAAACATGTAGATTGAAATAACCAGAGGAAGATAAAAATCATGAACGTATGATCAACTCATATACGTACAGAACAGTACTTAGATGCAGATTATATCGAGATTACATAAATATACTGACCTTAAACTCGTCGATCACCTGAAAATTATGGATTCTTGGTGGTTCATGGTGGTTTTTGTTGGCCGTAGGATTATGTGGTTAGAAAGCGGCTTCAAATTTTCAAATCTTTAAAAGCAAGAAAGGGGGAAGAAAACTGAAAATTCTCTTTATGTAGTTGGCAGAGGGTAGAGTGGGTATTAAAAGAAATGTTTGATATTAAGTGTGATTTAAATAGTTGAGATATGTATTTAGTAGTAAAAAAAAACTTGAATTAGGATGAAAGTAGAATAGTTGAGTAAATACTTTACGTACCATTTTCCAAAAATCATATATATATATATATATATATATATATATATATTAAATACTAAATATTTTTTAAAACTTTCAAATATCTATTTTTAACTAATATTTAGTTTTTCTATTTTCATTATTTTTTCACCAAATAACATAATTTTTTATTATTATCTCACTTGTTTTATCCATCTTTCTTGTTTATTAATATCTTTTCTATTAATGCGTTATGTCCAATTCAGCATCTGTTATACTATTTTTATTATTTTTTCATAACTACATATATTACGTCGTCCATCAACATCCAGATCATAATTTGTTTCTTTTCTTAAAGAAAAAGAAAGGAATCTAAAAAGATACATTTATAAATCTGCGAAAAAATGTTTAGTTTATTTTTATGTTTATTAAATATTTGATTAATTATACTTATTTTGTATTTTATTATGTTTTGTATCTACATTTTAGTGATTTAAGGGAGACTGAAGCTATTTTTTCCATTAAATATATTATTTGCTCCATAATTCAAACTATCCAAAACAGTTGTCATTTCTTTTTACAAGAATTTACAAGATTATTCTGACTCTATTATATAATTTATAATTAGAGACCATTAACGAAATGCAGACCCTATAGCTAAGAAAAAAAACACATCATTAACCCAAATTTAATCGAGCGTATATGATTTTACACTATAAAATTAAACCCTAAAACAAAAAACTTCAATTTTGTCAAAGATTAATCATGGAAAAGGAAAAAACTCAAACCAAACCGGAAAACAATACTCAATCAACGAACAATGTAATTTAACCTTGTTATTACGTTTTACATTAGTGTAACTTGAAAATTCGGGTTTTAAACAATTTTTTTAGAGGAATTTCTCCATTTCTGTACTTTTTAGCGACAATCAACTGATTTCGAGACGGTATCTCGGAATTAGGTGGTTTAAAGTAAAAAAATGACACCTAATTCTGAGATGGTATCTCGGAATCAGGTGTTTTGTTTTTAAAAGAATTACACCTAATTTTGAGGTGGTATCTGGGAATTAGATGTTTTTTATTTTAAAAAAAGACACCTGATTCCGAGATGCAATTGCACCTAATTTCGAGGTGGCATCTTGGAATTAGGTGCTTTTTATTTAAAAAAAAAAGACACCTGATTCTGAGATGCCATCTCGGAATCAGGTGTTTTGTTTAAAAAATAATTATACCTAATTTTGAGATGCCATCTTGGAATTAGGTGCATTATTTTTATGATGTTACAGACTTTAGGCTGCTCCAAACGTTCATTGAGTTACAGGAAATCGTTTGATTTGTTCGTCGAGTTCTTGTAACTCATTGAACGAATCAATGAATATGGTAGTTAAAAAACGAAAAAAAAATCTTACCTTTCTTCGAAATCGATAGGGGATGTTGAGAGGCTGTTCGAATGAGAGATGAGAGGCTTTTCGATTTTATAGACTTAGGGTTAGGGTTCGGTGTGAAGTCAAAATCTGTGTTGGGGTTAGGGTTCGAAAGATTGTAATTTCTACGTTGAATCTACGGTGTTTGGTAAAAAACTATGAAAAGTGTTATTCTGGTGAAGAAATGGTTAATCTTAGTATTTCTTTTATGGAAGAAATATCAAGATGAGAACTTTTTGGATTTATGGAGGAAATAAAAAATGTTCTGGGGAAATAGCTTCACCCTATAAAATTCTTTAAATTGAATTTTTCCAGTTTTGTTTCGATTATTATAATTTTTTTAATATATATTTATATATATGAAAAGTATAGCTGTTAACGAGAATCAGAAATTGAAACCGGAGCACTTTAGTGGTTCGGTTCGCAATTCCACTTTAAAAATCGACCGACCAGAATAATAAAATCGGTTTGGAACGCTACTAATAAAATCAGTGGAACTGATTTGGAACCTAACCGATAAAATCGATTAAACCTACAAAACCGATTTGGAATGTAACCAATAAAATCGATAAAAAGATTAAACTAATAAACCAATAAACCAATAGAATCGATACGGAATTGAACTAATAAAACCATTAAAACCGAATGTTTTTTTATAAATATATTTTTATACATCATATTATCAAAATTATTAAAAAAATAATCTATTTAAGAAAAGAAAACCAAAGATTCACTTCTTAGCTTAATTATTATATAATTTATTTAACTTAAAAATTTGAAAATCAATTTACAATTGGATTTAAATTCTTTTTCACTGTACCAAAATCAAACCGAACCAAATCACATAAATTGGACTCGGAACCTGAACCAAACTGGATAGACCGAATCAAACCGAAAACTTCACGATACGGTTCCAAACACTAGAACCAAAAGTATAACGGTTCAGTCCGATCCCATCAAAACCCAAACCTAACCGCACAATAATCGCCCTAATAAAAATATATTACTAAATAACTTTTTTTTTCTGTATACATAAAACAATTATTACTAGATATTATTATATACATTTTTTATTTATTTATTGTTTGGGGTTGTTTTTAGTGTTCGTCAATTCTTTTAATCTTAGTTTTTTTGTTTGTTTTTTTTTGCACTTTTTAGTGTGTTTTATTCAAAATTTCATTTGGAATATTTTTAACCTATTCTAAATTTTAGTGGTTAATCAGTCGCTGCTGATTTTTAATTAATTTGTTCCATTTAATGGTGACATGTAATCAGTTGTGATATATGCACGGTATTCGGTGGTTCTTTAATTAGGAAAAATTGTAATTATATAATCGTGATATGACCGTGTTTGTTTTTCTTTGTGGAAGGATCTTTTTTCTCAAAGGTAATCTGCTTGCTGATCAAGATTGTAAATTGATTAATCATAAAAGAAAATGAATGGCTTAACTTATTTTTACCACTATTCCATCTATTTATAATTTAGTTGTTTACTCGTAACTGATACTTGTAATTTCAATTGAAGGTTTATGTTTGAATAAATCATGTTCATTGGGTTTGTGAACCGTTTTTTCCAATTCCTTTGTTATTCCAATTGATCGGATTCCTCAACCGATTACTCAATTTAGTGCTTTAGCTGGCTAAAAGCATTTACCACATATCTTTCTCCGTTGAAATTATCAAATCGTTATTTAAATTTTGGATTCGAGGTAATCGCTCTCTAGTATTATATTATGATTTTGTTTATCATCTTTTGAGGGTTTTTTTTCTACGATCCCTTTACAACTTATTTTTAATGAATTGATGATGTGTTATCATGCCTAAATGAATCATTTGGAGCGTCCTGACTTGAAGGCTTCTTTTGTTTCTAATATTGAGAGAGAAATATTTACAAAAATTGTTACTAGAAAGTGAATATAGGATGATATATTTATCCGCTCAACTAGAATATGAAGCTTCTAATTTAAAAGATAAATCCATTGAGCTATCCTTATATAAAGAGATCTACGTAAGATGATTATATAAGCTAGAGCTGAAACTGGTGGTGTCATATCCCATGTAGGTTATTTGCACCAATAGTTTGATTCCACCTCGGCCATGTATGTTACCGTGCTAAATGAGCTTGATGCTGACTGTAAAGCTCAATGTTAATTTTTATAAGTATAAATTATTATTTTTATTTCTTGTGCCCAAGAAATTATCATAGAATTACGTTCCAGATTATTGTTGGATATTCAAGCACTTCACCATGATGAAAATCTTAATTTTATTGGGTATATTATGGCCAAACAACTTTGATTTGGACCGATGAACCTTCTAGTTATGTTTCTCCTTTATCAAAGTGGACTGAAGAAGGCAAAAAAATTTGTGACGTGATCGAAAGACTTGAAGAAAATGATAGTGAGATTAGGTTAAAAATGGTGAATGAAGTGGTGCTAACAAGGACGTGCCTGAACGAGGTGACCTCTCGGTTTGTTGATTTTGTTATTGGTTGTGGTAATAGTTCTATCGTTGTTTCTTTACAACCTAGTTCTCTTGTTTGAGTCCTTGTTTTTATGTATTTTAGAACATTTTTTATTTTATTTTTGTTATTATATTAGTATATGTTTTGTAAGACTTTTATTTTTTTGGCGACTATTTTTTTAATTTTGGTGGACGAGTATTTGTTTCTATAACACATCTAAATGTCCAGGTACAATAGGATGAAAAACGTTTTTTAGTACATCATGGTTCAATACTTAAAGTTTTTTATCTAGAATTTGCCAAGTATATTCATGGTACATAACTCTATAATAGGAATTTTCCCTTCTTTTTGAGCATATGTTTCTTTTTACTGTGTATAAACTCTTGGTTATTCGTGTTTTTATTATTATCCTTCCCTAGGATCTGTGATAAATCATTGTTTTTATTACCCATATTAAGAAAACTGTGAGGATTTTTTATGGTGCTATTGGTTGAATGTACAAAGCTTGGACAGTATGAAGAAGTAAATTACACGTCTTAACTTTGGATGGTTCCAATAAGACAGAGTTGACGGCTGACATGTTTGATGATGCTTATTCTGGAGAGTGAGGGCTTAAGAGAGAATAAGATGGTGCAAATCAATTTTTCTTTGCTTGCGACACTTTAAAAATACAAGTACAGTGATGAAGATCACTCTTATCTTTCCAAATATGTTTTCCAACCCTTATGGACTTGCTTCTTCACTTTTTTCAAGTTTTCGATGCCTCCAAACATGATAATACTAACAAGATTTATGTTTTTTATGAGATATAATTTTTTTTAGTTATATATATTCACCATACCTGGATACACTCCTTCATGTTGGGTTCCCTTCATCCATGGATTACTTATATTTTTATACCAGACTTTTACCATCGTTGATGGGAAGCAAGCCCAACGAGCAAGTTTTTCAAGCCCATTGGATGTTGGATGTATTAATCTAAACTTATTTATTCTCCTTTGGTTATTTATTTGATATTTTGAATATAGTTATTTGCTTTGATTTGGTCTTTCACGTAGTTGAGAGAATGTAGGAGTGGTGGAACAATGCGTTACGTGACTGAGTAGTTATAGGAAGTCTGGTGCTATTTTTTAGCAACTGTCTTGTATGTGTTTTACTATTTATCTTGTACTGCATTCATTGATTAATATCAGAACCTTTTAAACCCAACTTTGTTTTGTCTTGTTTTAAAGTAAACACCTATATCTATATATTTGTGAGAACAGGTACTGGGAGTTAACAACATTTGGTATCAGAGCGTGGTTAAACAGTGAATGCCAAAATATATGTCCAGGTCTACTGCGATGGAAAACAACAAATCAAAGGATGGAACGTTTGGTCTGAGCTATCCTATGCTGAACAGAGGAAACTACACAGCGTGGGCACTCAAAATGAAAGTATACATGCAAGCACACGGAGTATGGAGTGCTATAGAATCAAATGCGGTGGTGGAAGATAGAACAGACAAGATAGCCCTTGCTGCGATCTACCAGGGGATTCCGGAAGATATTTTGTTGTCCGTTGCTGAGAAGAAGAGTGCAAAAGAAGCTTGGGAGTCTGTTAAAACCATGTGTTTGGGAGCTGATCCAGTCAAGACAGCAAGAATTCAGACTCTTAAGGAAGAGTTTGAAACATTGAGAATGAAAGAAACAGAGCCCCTCGATGACTTTTGTATGAAACTAAATGGACTAGTTGCAAATATAAGAACTCTGGGAGGGAAGGTTAAGGAGAGTTATGTCGTAAAAAAGTTATTACGAGCTGTCCCTAACAAATTTTTGCAGATAGCCTCTACCATTGAACAGTTTGGAGATTTAGAGATCCTGACTATTTATGAGACGCTTGGATCCCTAAAGGCTCATGAGGAGCGATTGCGAGGTCAGGTTGAGACCAGTGGTGGCCAACTCCTATTGACAGAGGAAGAGTGGTCAAAAAGGGAGAAAGATGAAGGGAAACTTCTGCTGACAAGGGAAGAGTGGCTGAAGCGTGCAGAAAAAGGAGGAACAGACACATCGTCCTGGCAAAGGTCTCGAAATAACAAGGAGGCTGGACGTGGAGGGCGCGAGAAGTTTGATAAGAGTAAGGTAACATGCTTTAATTGTCAAGATTATGGACATTACGCAGCGAAGTGCAAAAGGCCAAGACGTGAAAGAGAACACAGAGGAGAAGTGAACATTACCCAGATGCAAGACGAGGAACCTGCTCTGTTAATTACTGAAAAAACAGAAGAAAATAATGACAAAGTCATGTTGATTAATGAACAAAAGGTGTCACCAAAGTTAATTCAGAATGGTGAAGGTGTGCAGATGAATTCGAATTTGTGGTACTTAGACAACGGTGCTAGCAACCATATGACGGGACAATTATGAAAGTTTCGAGAGTTGGATGAAGGTGTAAGGGGTAAAGTCAGATTCGGAGATGGCTCGACTGTGCTTATTAAAGGTAAAGGAACGATTGTGATGAAGTGTCAGAATGGAGAGGAAAGGCTGCTAAAAGATGTTTATTATATACCTATGCTCTGCAACAACATTGTTAGCTTAGGACAATTGGCTGAAGAAGGTAACATGGTGGTCTTGAATGGTGCACACTTGTGGGTTTATGACAAAGGTGGAAAACTTATCATGAAGGTGAAGAGATCCATGAACCGTCTGTACAAGATCATTATAGAAAGTGGTAGTCCAGAGTGTTTGCTGTCAAAGTCTGATGAGAACGCTTGGTTGTGGCATGCCCGACTTGGGCATGTCAATTTCAACGCTATGAAGTTGATGTGTTCAGCTAAGATGGTGCATGGTCTGCCGGAAATTAAAGCGCAAAATGAGGTGTGCCCGGGCTGCCTAATGTCAAAACAGAGCAGAAAGTCTTTCCCAAGTCAGGCGAACTACAGTGCAAAAGGAGTGTTGGAGCTTGTTCACGGCGATATATGTGGACCAATATCTCATGCTACCACTGCCGGTAATAAATTCTTCTTCTTGCTAGTCGATGATTATAGTCGTGTAATGTGGGTGTATATGTTGAAGAGCAAGGACGAAGCATTTGATGCGTTCAAAAAATTCCGAGCATTGGTGGAAAATGGCAAAGAAAAGAAAGTGAAAATTTTCAGAACCGATAGAGGGGGTGAATTTTGTTCTAAACAATTTAATTCCTATTGTGAGGAAGCAGGGATCACTAGACAATACACGGCACCATACTCTCCTCAACAGAACGGTGTGGTAGAAAGAAGAAATAGAACGGTGGTAGAGATGGCGCAGAGTTTTATAAAGGAAAAACAGTTACCCTTGACATTGTGGGGTGAGGCAATTCGACACTCGGTGTATGTGTTAAATCGCCTGCCAACTAGAACTATTTTTGGAGTGACCCCTTATGAGGCCTGGTCGGAAAGCAAACCAAATATTGGGCATATTAGAGTTTTTGGGTGTTTGGCGCACATGAAACTCCCATCTGTTCATACAACAAAACTGGATGACAGAAGCAAACCGGTAATTAATCTAGGCAAAGAACCTAGAACGAAGGCGTATAGATTGTTTGACCCGGAGCACAATTCAGTTCATGTCAGCCGTGATTTTGTGTTTGAGGAAGAAAAAACATGGTCTTGGAAGCATAATGAGGGTGTTCTCGAAGAGCATCAAGGTACTTTCTCTGTTTTTAACATACCAGTAGGAGAAGCTAACAACAATACAGAAAGAAGAGAACAATATAATTCTCAGAACGAGAGTTCGCAGATAGAGGAACTTTCAGATGAAGATGTTTCGGGCGCTGCATATACGCCACAGTCGTCCCAGAATTCACAGTCCCCGTCCAGCACAAGTTCAGATAGTGAGACAGACAGCGGACCCAGACGCTACAGAACTTTAACTGAGATTTATGCTGAAACTCAGGAGATTGAGTTAGGAGATTACGAGCTGATGCTCACTGGAGTAGATGAACCCACGAGCTACAGCAAAGCAGAAACTGTTCAAGCTTGGAGAAAAGCTATGAAGTGCGAGATAGATGCAGTTGAAAGAAACAATACATGGAAACTAATTGAGCTTCCACCCGGTCAAAAGGCTATTGGATTAAAGTGGGTTTTCAAGCTGAAGAAAGATACAAATGAGAATGTCATCAAGAACAAAGCAAGGATTGTTGCAAAAGGGTATGTGCAGAAACAAGGGAGAGATTTTGATGAGATTTTTGCACCGGTTGCACGCCTCGAAACTGTCCGGATTTTGTTGGCTCTTGCTGCTAAGCACGGTTGGGAGGTACACCACCTTGACGTAAAATCGGAATTTTTGAATGGAGAAATTGAGGAGGAAGTTTACGTTACTCAGCCGGAGGGTTTTGTTAAAGAAGGTCAAGAACATTTTGTGTACAAATTAATAAAGGCGCTCTATGGCTTGAGACAAACACCTCGTGCTTGGTACACTAAGTTAAGTAAATATCTTGAAGAGCTTGGTTTTGTGAGATGTCCTTACGAATACGCAGTGTACACAAAGAAGATGGGCAACGAAGTTTTGATAATCGGGGTTTATGTTGACGATCTTTTGGTGACAGGAACAAATGTTACAATAATAGATGAATTTAAAGTACAGATGAACAACAAATTCGAGATGAGCAATCTGGGAACTTTGGCGTACTATTTGGGCCTGGAAGTCAAACAAGAAATGGGGAGGATTGAACTAAGTCAAGCAGCTTATGCAAAGAAAATATTAGAAAAGGCTGGTATGTGGGATTGCAACCCTACGAAATTCCCGATGGACCCCAAGGAGTGCATTGGCAAAGACGAAGGAGGAAAACCAGTGGATGCTACAAAGTTTAAGAGCATGGTTGGAGGTTTGCGATATTTAGTCCATACCAGGCCAGATATAGCTTATTATGTTGGAATTGTAAGTAGGTATATGGAGAAACCCACTATGATGCATCAGCTGGCTGCAAAGCGTATCTTACGCTATGTCAAAGGTACCTTAAATTTTGGTTTAGTTTATACGAAAGGAAATGGCAGTGATTTGTTGACAGGTTACTCCGATAGTGATCTGGCTGGGCATATTGATGATCGAAGGAGTACAGCAGGTATGGTCTTTTATTTGAATGATGGACTAGTAACATGGACCTCGCAGAAACAGAGGTGTGTGGCACTCTCTTCATGTGAAGCAGAGTTCATGGCAGCATCTGCAGCTGCGTGCCAAGCTATTTGGCTGAGGAATTTGGTGGGTCAGGTGACTGGTAACTATATTGAACCTGTAGTTCTTTTTATCGACAACTGATCAGCAATTGACTTGGCTAAAAATCCTGTATTTCATGGGCGAAGTAAGCACATTGATATCCGCTACCATTTCATTAGAGAATGTGTCGAGAATGGTGAGATTGTTGTCAAGCATATCAGTTCGGATCTTCAGAAAGCAGATGTGTTAACAAAATCCTTGCCAACTGCTAAGTTTGAGAAGATGAGGTCTTTGCTGGGTGTGAGAGTTCTTCAGGCATGAGTTTAGATTAAAGGGGAGAATGTTGGATTTATTAATCTAAACTTATTTATTCTCCTTTGGTTATTTATTTGATATTTTGAATATAGTTATTTGCTTTGATTTGGTCTTTCACGTAGTTGAGAGAATGTAGGAATGGTGGAACAAAGCGTTACGTGACTGAGTAGTTATAGGAAGTCTGGTGCTATTTTTTAGCAACTGTCTTGTATGTGTTTTACTATTTATCTTGTACTGCATTTATTGATTAATATCAGAACGTTTTAAACCCAACTTTGTTTTGTCTTGTTTTAAAGTAAACACCTATATCTATATATTTGTGAGAACAGGTACTGGGAGTTAACAACATTGGATGCTCTTTTTTACCATGGTTGTGATGCACTCAAATATCTTTTGAAGGTCTGGATTTTGGGAGCATCACCATGTGTGGAAGGGATGTTTGCTGGTTTTGGGCTATTTAAGAGGTTCCATTCGATGGAGCTATGTGGGAACTTTACTTCACTAATACACTCATTCTACCAATTGTCAATACACTTGTAGAGGGACTTGCTGTGATCAACATTTCCTACATCTTTACATCAATAGTTGGATCTCAATGGTTGTCTCAACGTTTCATGGATTCTATTTTCTTTTTAGGTTGGGTCCCATTCATTGGTGAAATCTGATGTACAAAGTAACTTTAATTGTTATACCTACAATCACGATCAATGTGCTAAATGTTCACAAGGTTGCTTCGCAGGATGGTACTTTGATGGTTATGGGATTATCCGGGACGTAGTCCACAACCATATACTTCAGACAATTGCATTGCTGGCAATGGAACCACAAGTTAGTCTGGATGGTGAAGATATTCTAAATGACATGGTGAACGTATTGAGGTTAATACGAAGATTTGATCTGAGCGATGTCATTTTTAGACAGTAAAAATCTAGTTCCGGGGATAAGTTTGATATATATTTTAACACCTACGTACTTTGTTGCCGCATTATACATTGACAATGCATATTGGGATCCAAGGGACTAATCAAACATAGTGTGGATAAACGTATATAGTCCGCTATGTCCCAGTAAACATTTACTGCAGACATTTTGGGGATAATATTGATCTCACTTTGAATGAGTTGATTCTTCGTGATGCTCCTGTTTGATTAGGATTTTCAGCCGCATGCAATACACTTCTTTTAATATTTCTCTGTTTTAAATTTTAAGTCGAATTCTACCCAACCGTGAAAGGATGATGTATCTAAAACTACATACATATGTTTTCTCATTCAGGCATCAGAATTGGATCAAACAGGTATTCAAATTGAATATTTCGACGAGCCCGTGAGATTTCAAAACTGTAAGACTTTGATGAATGAAAATTGAGATTATTGTTTATGAGTTTTTGAGTCTCTTTTACTCTTGACATATGGTTAAGGATTTATATATGTATTCTTTCTTTTCTTGATTTCTTGCAGTCGTCGATTCTATTTTGACTATCCACTTTTTCACTGAGTGGAGTGTTAATATGGTGGATTTCTATCAAAGATCGGGTTGTTTATCAAATAACGTATTTGGTTAACTCTTTGGTGTAGAAAAAGAGGCAACTCCTTACAATAATTGGAACTATTTGATAGTATTTATGTTTTGCTTTGTTTTGATCCTCTATTTTTAAGAACATATGATGACGTTTTTCTTGGGTAGTGATTTGGTGGGTGGCTAGAATAGGTGGATGATGGGTAGTAAATTGTAATCTGGATTTATCAGGCTTCATGGTGGTTACCGGAGGTAATAAACGTCAGACGAAGCATGGTGGAGAATTTATAGTATACGAGATGGTGACGTAGCGGAATGACAAAGAGAAACAATGATAGACGAAACTCTATTTCAAGGGTAACATGATAGATAAAATCTTATATGGCGTTTCAAGATTAAGTTTTTAATAGTGATAACAAATATATTATTTCAAAAACTGATTAAAAATTAAGGTATATGAGACTTTATATAAGAGCTCCTAAAAATCCTAAATTAGAATACAAGGAAATAAAATAAATTTCTTGAAATATAATCAGATCAAATCTTAATACAATAAGTTGATTTGAATAATATAAAATATTTGATATTTGAATAAAATAAAATAAAAATGTTTTTTGTTTGGGCTTCTCAACTACATCATCCTCTATTTGTTGACAAGAATTCATCATCGAATTCACAACATCATCACCATCAACAACCAATTTTATTTTATTTTTTTCAATTTTTTATTGAAATTATAATTGTTGACCTTATCAAAATAAAACCTTATAAAAATAAAGAGAAATTATTCTCGAGTGTTCCTTATTCGAAGTAACATTGTAGTCATCTTAGCCATCCAGTTGATGAAAAACTTTGGTTTTGAAAATAAATTCATAGCATGAGACAACATCCAAATGTCCAGTTGATGAGAAAATTGGTTTCAAAAACCTCTTCATAACCTTAGAATGCATCTCGATAAACAAGTTTCTCTTGATCGGACAATTGGTAGTCAATTAAAACCCCTTCAATAAATGGTCAATGAGATCGTCATCGAAACGCCTGGTTAGTCCCCGCATACTCAAACGATCTTCGAGATCTTCATAACCAGAGATGTTGTGCTCTCCTTTAGACTTGAATCTAGATAATCAGGCTTCACAAACACGATTCCTTGTAGTAGGAACTAAGACTCTGAAACTAAACTGATGGAGCAGGACGAAAAAAAAACCAACGATAGATGAAACTCTAATCTAAGGGTAACATGATCTTTGATTCATCAAATATAAATGTAATTTAGTTAACATCAAACATTTCGTTTATGATATATATCTTAATTTATTTCATTCGACTAAATTAATGCATACAAATTAATTTTTAATAAATATATTACAAAATATGAAAAAAATCTCTATATATATAAATAATTGTCTATCTATAAATTTTGAAAATAATAATGAAAAACATAAATATTTTGTACCCGTATAAAATTTAGGAGCATCCTAAATAGTTAAATATAGATAATATAGAGAAAATATTATTTTCTAAAAAGTAGATATATTTACTAATTATATTTTGAATATCTAGATTTATTTAGAGATTTACACATTATATATAACTTTTTTTAGTTTTTTTATTCTACCTCTAAAATAAAATGACTATCTTATAAACTTTTTGTTGTATTATTTAATAATCTAAAAAATTCAGATTACAATTTTTTTTATATAGATTTAACACATCCATACATTAGCCGTTGGACATATTCAAAAACAAATAATTAAATATACATAGTTTTTATTTTAACCGATGAATTTTTATTATTATAAAAAAGTAGATAATTTTGTATCTAAATGTAAAATAGGTTGAGATGCCCTACCAGATACTCTATAATTTTCTTGTTTTCCAATTTTATCTTTAAAAAACTAGATTTTTATAAAAGATCACTTGAGTTATTTGATATATGAAAAAATTATATATGAAAAGTTTGTGTATGTATCACATTTATAGATTAGCAATTTAAGATATCTAAGTTTTCTATCCAATGTCGGAGTCTGACATCGAAGATAAAACAACTCGAAATATATTGAAACAAATCAGTTAATGCGAAAAAAGATAATAGTTCTTGAAGGGATTATAGCAAACACTCGTAAAAAGAACTCCTACAAACCAAAATATATTGAAACAAATGAGTTGATGCGAAAAAACATAATAGTTCTTGAAGGGATTATAGCAAACACTCGTTTAAAAACTCCCACAAACCAAAAAAATATTATATCAATGCCTACGAACCTACCTCAGGCCAAATAGTTCAGGTTTTGATGCCAAAATTGTTCAGTATAATTCATACATGTATTCTTAAGTTTAGAAAACATAAATGTCAAATAAAATAAAATTTTATTTTTTCGGAAAATAAAATTTTAAAGTGAAAAACTTAATATATGATGTGGGTTATAAATGTGACTTTTTGTTAAAGATTTAAGAGTTTCACATTCTAGGTGACCAATTTTTTTATTTACTTCAGCTCTAAACTGTTTTAGCAAGCTGTTATGGGATATCATTGTGTATGTGGTTTTAAATATACATTTACCTACTCTGGAAAAAAAGTCGTGTTCCGAATTATTTGTTGTTTTGTTTCAAATGTTATATATACAAAATTCATTTTATATGTCTAATTTTATCTAATAATTTAGGAGTTAATAAATTATTTGATTAAATAAGAATATATTTAAAAATGATAAAAACTATAATTTTTTAGTTGATTCTAAAAACAATAACATATTAAAAATTTCCACATCACTTAAGTAATTGTAATTAATTAAAAAAATTTACTTGAAATAGGATCGGGCTAAAATCATCCAAAATACATCCATCCCTACCCAATTTTAAGTTCACCCATAACTGGTATAAACCCTTCCATTTTTGGACCAAAATACTATTTTTCTAGTATTTAAGGTGTTTTTTTCCATCCTAACGCAAAACACATCATTCATCTTTACCTTCTCTTTATAACTTAGATATATTTTAGGAAAGTTTTTGATAATTTGGATTGCTTGATGTGTGAATTTTATAGGTTAGATTTTAGGTTTTAAATTCAGGGATGAATTTATAGATTTAGGGTAGATTGAGGAAAAGGTTTTTGCTGGTTTTTGGATATTTTTTTCGTCGAAATCGGTTGACAAATAGCTAGCAATGATGGTGCATGCCATTACGCATAGGTGGTGCGCAAAGCCCACATCATAGGTGCACACCACTTCACATCTATAGTACTAGTGTATTTCATTTAACAAACAACTTTTTTTATAATAATTCGTTTCAAAGCATTATCGATTTATTTTTATCAAAATATTAACCTAGTTTATTTAATAGTTTATTTACTAACTACTATTTTTAAAGAAAATTTGGAATATGTTTGAAGAAAAAGTTTGAATGTTGATAAAATAAAGTTTGAATGTTGAAGCACTACTAAACAACTGGTACGAACAACACAAGTGGTAGAAAAAAACTAGTTTAATCTAATAATTGAAAGTGGTTTTTATGGGGCGGAGTTAGTAAAGTAGGTTGATTTTGAAATTAGGTGAGAATAATATACACTTTAATTTTTTTCATTAAAGACAATTTCGTAATTAAATCCTTAAAGGTAAATTTGATATCGAAAAAGTGAGAGCTTTGACAAAAATATTGATTTAGATATAGATTGGTTTTGGGTGATTTTAGCCTAACCTAATGAAATATGTTGAGTCAAATCCAATAATTAAAGGGTCATGCTATACATACCCAAATCGAGTATAAGTTTACCCAAAAAATATTTTTGACTCAAGTTTGATTTTTTTATAATGAGATTACCCTCCAAGTTTCATTTAATTACAAAACTACCATTAACGATGAAAAAACACTAAAGTAATATAAATTCATCCAAATCACAGAATAACATATTTTACTAACTTCACCTAAAAACACTTTGATTTAGTATATTAATCTCATATTGCTACAATATTCCAAAGTTCTTCAAAATCTTCTTGAACATTCAAACTTGGCTAAAAAACATTTAAACTCTTCTTGAACATTCAAACTTGGCTAAAAAATATTTAAACTCTCTTCAAACGTTTTTAAATTTCTTATAACAAAAACACAAAATTAAACATGAGTCAACCATAATTAGGGATTAATATTGAGGAGTTCCCTCACCGAAGGTGTAGGAGGAGCTTATCTCGTTGGAGAAGAGGTTCAGTCACCGGAAAAGGTAACAACGTTCTTATTTTTTTTGTATATAAAAAAAATTGGATTCAGACCTTTACGCACCACCGGTTCTTGTGCCTATGCACTGGTGGTGTATGGCCATCGATTTCGTGGCCACAAAACGCTCGATCTTGTGAACCATTGGTTCGAACTTTTATCCCACCGATTTTAGTAATTTTTTTTACTTACTTTCATTTCTGTTTTAGAAATTTGATTTCTATCGGGTTTTTATTTTTTTTTACTTCTTTTGTTTTACTTGTTTTTTTTAAAATTAGTTTTACACACACGGATGATACGGATAGATAAAAAATAAACGATTGATCTAATTAATATTATATTTTAAAAATAAACCAAAATCAATTAGAATTTATGATATTTTAAAATTTTAAAGGTTATATATATATATATATATTAATTTAGAAGATCATTTTTATTGAATAAACTGTAGATATAGTTCTTATTTACGATAGTATATAAAATTGGTTTCGCTACTATATGTATTTATAAAATTAGTGTGAGGTTTTATTAAATTTTAATTAATATATTTAAAAATTAATAATATATTATGTCTGTTAAAATTTAAAATTTTAATAAAAATATGAGTGATATTAATATTTTTATTAATTAAAATGTAAACATAATTATTATTTTCGATTTTAATAAAATTTATTAAAATTTAAACATAATTATTATTAAAATTTATAAAACTACTTTTTTTATAATAATCGTTCCAAAACATACTGATTTTTTTTATCAAAATATTAACATAGTTCATTTAATTGTTTATTTAGTTACTACTATATTTAAAGAAACTTTTGAATATATTTAAAGAAAAGGTTTGAAAATGTTGATAAAAAAAGTTTGAATGTTGAAGAACCACTAAACAATTGGTACGAACAACACAAATGGTAGAAAAAACAAGTTGAATCTAGTAACTCAAAGTGTTTTTTATGAACGGGGTTAGTAATTAGGTTGATTTTGAAAGTGGGTGAGAATAGTATACACTTTATTTTTATTTCATTAAAAACAGTTTCGTAATTAAATAAAACTTAAAGGTAAATTTGGTATCAAAAAAGTCAGAGTTTGGTCAAAAATATTTATAATGAAATATTGAAAAAGTCGAAGCTTGGTTTTGGGTGATTTTAGACATACCCAAATCGAGTCTAAGTTTACCCAAAAATATGTCTTTTACTCAAGTTTGACTTTTTTATAATGTAATTACCCTCTAACTTTCATTTAATTACAAAACTGCTATTAACGATGAAAAAACACTAAATGTATCATATATTCATCAAAATCAAAAATAACATATTTTACTAACTTCACCTAAAAACTACTTTGATTTAGTAGATCAAAACTCATATTGCTACAATTTTCTGAAGTTCTTCAAAATCTGCTTGAAAATTCAAACTTGGCTCAAGAACATTCAAACTCTCTTTAATTTTTCTTAAACTTCTAGTAACAAAATACAAAATTAAACATGAATCAACCAGAACTAGGAATTAACATTGAGGAGTTACTATTACCGGAGGTGAAGGAGGAGCTTATCTCGTTGGAGAAGAGGTTCAGTCACTGGAAAATATAACAACGTTCATGTTTTTTTTACAAAAAAAGTCGGAGTCGGACCTTACGCACCACCGGTTCTTGTGCCTATGTACTAGTGGTGCTGGTGGTGTATTACTATAGATTTTGTGGTCATACACCGCCGGTTCAGAACCTCGGTCTTTGAACCATTGGTTTGAACTTTTATTCCACTGGTTTTAGTGATTTTTTTATTTACTTAGTTTGATTTGTGTTTTAGAAACTCGAGCTCTATCGATTTTTTAGTTTTTGTTTACTTACTTAGTTTGATTTGTTTTTTTTAAATTAGTTTTACATACACTGATAATATGGATGGATACACTGAAGATTTGCTCGAGCATTAAAAAAACTAAACTCATGAAATCAGTCTCGTTATTAAACAAACAATACTTTTGATCACCATAAAAGTATGTAATAGTGTAGCTACCCCTAACCAGATCATCTCATCTACCTTCAACATAGTGTTGAAGAGTCTCAAAGTTTTCAAACTTGGTCAAAGAAACGATTGAGGTCTGCTTGGAATATTTGAAAATACACACTTTTGACTTAGACATCTAGTTACTGCAATAATAAACAAAATTCGAGTAGGTGAGAGAGAATTTTGAAATCACAGTACTAAACGCGCGAGATGTATAAAATTATGCATCAATGAATCGCGTGATTTATAATTGCAGTGTAAATCGCGTGTATATTCTAAGCGTAACAACTAAACGTAACTCGCGACATATGCGACATTAAAAGAAGACAAGCATCACGTGCACGCGAGATGATTCGGGCAGTGATATGAGACACGAATACCTTGGGTCATGGTTAATGGGTAATGTAAAAAATGATTTTAATGCGATTCATGTATGTCATGGTTATATAAAGCAAGGTATATAAATGGCAGCACCTGCATTCAGAATCGCATCGTCTCCAACATAAAAACATGCTTACCCATATACGCTATGGCAGTATAAACAAGTTCAACAAAGCTAGGAAATAACCCAGAAACTATTAAACTTGGAATAAAACACATTCACAATCGTTGGAACTTATATAAATAAGAATAAATTGAATAAAACACTTGTTAAATTAATAAGAAGTTTTAATACATAAATAAATTTTGAAACGTTAATATACAGCTTCAACAAGAAAAACACCTTCAATTAGTCAATAAAATCCATCCTACAAAGACCTTCAACACGCAAAACAAGCAAAACAACAATGTAGAAAATATTACGTGTAAATGGTTTCGAGAAGAACTAATTTTAAAGAAGGAGGTATTCTAACTGGTTTAATGGGAGGTATAAAATACTACAGAGGTTTATGACCACTTTTAATATAATTTGAAATAGTAGGGTAGGTTGTACCAATACGAATTCAAAATTTAAATTTTGGTTGGAAAATAGACGGAGCCAATTTTGATGGTAAATAAGGGATAATCTAAAAAATGGGTATTGAAAATGAATTAGTTTGGTGAGATGGGTGTTTAATAGGCATAGAAAATAGTTGGAGTACTAGATGATAATAAGTTTGGTGAGAAGGTATCCCTATAAAAAATGTTTCGTTACTATGTGTATTTATAGAATTAATTTAAGGTTTTATTAATTAAATTAAATTTTTAATTAATATATTTAATATATATATATATATATATATTATGTCTATATTTAAATTTTATAAAAAAATATGACTTATATTAATATTTTTATTAATTAAAATTTAAACATAATTATTATTTTAGATTTTAATAAAATTTATAATAATTAACGTGAGAAAAATTTATAATCATTAGTCTAATGAGTCTCCAAATTAAAAAGGAAAACTTCATGGGAGTTATATTTGACCAGATCTTCTTGTTGAAGGTAGAAGTGCATTTGGAACTTCTCACAGAATTCCAAGTGGACTTAAAATTGAAGAGATGATCAGGAGATAATATTCATATCATCTTATCATCATTAGCATTATTGATTAGGTATTCATTAATTTGCTCCTTTATGCTTTCATCAGAGCATCAAAGTCCCAAGCATTGTTCTTCCCAAAAATATTTAAACTTGGCCTCCAGAAACCACTTGTTTGTTGGCAAAAGGTGATCAAGAATGGGGGGCTGATCATACCAATTCTCAGTCCAGAAGTCCATTATACCCCTGCCAAGAAGCCATTTAATATTTTTTTCAGCCTTTCCTTTGATACCAGTCAATCGTTTCCAGGTCAGAGAACTATTTCTTTTATAGTTAACTTTTAAAGGATGAACATCCCTATTATAGATATCATGCATAAGTAGAGCCCAAATAGAATTTCTTTTTCTATAGGAGTACCAAATACTTTGAGAGTAAGTGGATTGAATATCAGCCAATTTCCTGATATTCAATCCACCCTTAGCAAAAGGGAAAGCTAATTTTATCCCAAGATACCCAGTGAATACTTTTTTCATTTAAGTTTGTTCTCCAAAGAAATTTATTAATTTGTTTTTCCAATCTTCTAATTACAAATTAGGCAACATAGAACTTTGCATCCAATAATATGTAATATGCATAAGAATAGTAGAAATTAGAGATAATCTTCCCCCATAAGATAGCTGCTTTAAGTTCCATTCCATGATCTTTCCATTGATTTTATCCATTAAAGGATTAAAATTTTGTACTTTGTTGTTATTGTGCAGGGTGATCCCAAGGTAACAAGTAGGCAGATTCTCACTAGTGAATCTAGTAGAGTTCTCCAAGCTGTTAATTCTGCACTGGTGCATATTTTTTTGAGGTTATAAATTTTGTTTTATATTTATTGATAGATTGACCTGAAACACCTTGATATTTATCTAGAAAAGAACTTAAGAGATCAATCCATTTAGGCAGATTGATAGTGTAAATGATAATGTCATCTGCAAAAGCAGTACAAGGAATAAGTATTTTTGACGTAGTAGCATATTGCATAGAGAAATTAGAAATAAACAGATTTTGCAGACCCTTAATAAGGACTTCCTCACCAAAAATGAAGAGGCTTGGAGACAAGGGATCACCTTGCCTCAAGCTTCTTTTGGACTTAAAGTACTCAAAAGCATTTCCATTAATAAGAATATATAGATTCACATTACTAATCATGTTATAAATCAGACCCGTAAAATTTCTTGGAAAAACCATAAAGAGTGAGGACTTTCATAATGAAGGGAAATGACATTCTGTCAAACGCTTTTGACATGTCCAACTACACCATAATATTTCCTTTACTAGGCTTCCTATTCAGGTCAAAATCCATTTCTTTGGCGATGAGAATGATTTCATGAATTGACATGTTCCTTACAAAAGCACCCTGATTTTCAGAAACAATGTGAGGAAGAATATTAGAGAGTCTATTGTTAATAAGTCTAGAAAAAATCCTATTAAGCATATTGCACAGACTTATTAGTCTATAGTTTCTCCAATTAATATGATTAGAATGTTTTATTGATCGATGATTTGAAACAACGCTTTTGCTAGAATTATATCGGATAAGATTATAATTTGTTTTTGTATGCATGTTTGATATGTTTCTGGTGATAAGAAGTGAAAGTTCTAATGCAACCAAAATCTATGTGATGTTTGAAGGTTCTCATTTTTATATGAAATAAAGGATTGTATAAGGCACATCATCTTCATTTAGAGTTGAGCTAATATTTAAGTATTGATCATTTCATATTTCATTTATTTTCTAGTTGGCATTAATTTGGTCAACTAATAATGAAGTAATTTCGTTTGATGTAATTGTGATGACAAACATAGTTTATGAATAATCTAGAGTATTTTTAGGATCTAAAAATGATGCATATATTTTGTGATTCTTAATTTTGCTGAAACAAAGATCAATTTGTAGGTGAACTGAATCATGTGATTTTTGCATTAACCCTTTTAGCATTTTTCGAAAGCTTATGGTAATGTTAATTTTGTCAAAGCAATTTCGCTTATTGCAATTAAGGGTAATCACAAATAATAGATATTTTTGTAATATATGATTTTTAATTGCAAGTAATTATACGTTTGGAAATATGATGTTACTTTTAATATTGAGAATGAGCTATCAAATTGAGTTTTTTAATATTGATAATAAACTATCCAATTGAGTTTTTTAATATTGATAATGAGCTATCCAATTGAGTTTTTTACACGTGGTGATGATGTGATTGTCATGACGCGCAGATTAACTTTTAGGCTTCTACTATCATTTTTTATGTGAATCGTATTTGATCTGACAAGATCCATACCCTTGATTTGAAATGATATCAATAGTTAAAGTTTGATTTTATCTTTTTGAATTTTTATATTTTTGTTGTTGTTGATATTCTTCTATTCTCTCTCTATTTCTATTTCTTTCTATTTCTATCTTTTGTTTTTTGTTATAATGAATTATTAAGCTTGTTTTTTTCTCGTGATAAATTGATTATTTTGTAGACGTTATTTGCAAAGATGGCCTATTATACGCACCAAAATATTGAATGCGGTGAACCTATTCATCGTGATCAATGATATGAATCCATTATTGGTAGGTTGGATCCGACCTAAAAGACTAGTTAAATAATGCGTTCATACTCCGCATTTTCTACGATAGAAGGTGAGAAGAAATATAAAGTTTAGATCTTCCCCCACAATGTGAATCTCCAATCACCCCTAAGGTGGGAAAATCCTTGCGATGTTCAAGGAGGTGAAGTTTTTTTCTTCACTTATTTGTTTGGTTGGGGACTTTGACTTCCGCTTGATAATGATGTTATCATATTTTCTAAGTTACTCATCCGTTCTTGCCACTTATCTCTCCGATATTGGTTTTAACTATTCTCTACTATGATTTTGTCGAGGCTCTATGTCAAGTCATTTTTTTGAAAGTGTTTGATGGATTTTATTGAATTTATCGAATAGAGAAAATTTTCCCTATTTACCGTTAAAATAGAATCATTTGATTATCTTGTTCACGATCGTACCAATCGAATTAAAGGCTGTGAGGATAGTTTTGTATTTGTCAATGGAGATTGGGCTTGTAAGAGTATGTTTATGCATAAAATTATCAATTGTTTTTAACTTGCTACTAGTAAGTAATCATTATTTTGAATCTATCATTAGAGTCTTCTTGCTTTTGCTTTTACCAGTTTGTTTATGTTTTCAACTTATTTGACTAGGATTCCCATTGTTCCTAGTATTGACCAATTTGTGCATGAAAGATATTCCATATTGGTGAATAAAGCCAAATAATTTAACTATTCTTGTGTTTCTATCTTGATACTAAATTTTTTTCCTGAGATTTAACTTATAGACCAATGAGGTTATGGGGGAGGGGGATTTTTGTTATCCAACTATTTTGTGGTGTAATGCGACTAAGACTTCTACCTTGAAGAGGTCCATAAATGGAATAGTTTTAGAAAATCATTTTTCTCATACACGTCTTTGTTGCAGTTCGAATGCACTGCCTAATATATTACTTGTTATTTCTGGTGGACTAGTTGTGGTAAGTGGTACCCCTAGGGCGAGAGAAGGCAACGATAAAAAAGATTTGTATTCTCTTAAGAAATATAAACGTTTAGGTAATTTGTAGTTTTTTTATTACTCGAAATGTAAATAAATTTGTTTTGAAATTTTGTAATTTTTAAGTATATAGCATATGAATAAGGTACTGATTCTATTTATGTTACTTCTTCATCACATGCTACAACTATTTCCACCACCTCTTATTCTACGAGACATGTATTTGTACCCTTAAAAGATAATTATGTTTCTCTTGATGTTTTAAGCGTTAAAATTTTTACTCAATCTATGACTGATTATTCTCTTATTAATGACCAAATGATTGTTGATGTTATTACCGAGCTTTATTGTTTAAAATCGATAGGTGATATTTTTTTGAACTCCAACATATGGTTTTTGGGAAAATATGTTGTTGTCAAAGCTAATTTACTTGCTGATCAAGATCGTAACTTGAGTATTCGTAAAGGAAAATGAATGGCTTAACTTACTTTTACCATTGCTCCATCTATTTATATTTTAGTTGTGTTGTTACTTTATTTCAAGGTTTACATTCGAATAATTCATATTCCTTAGGTTTGGGAACCATTTTTCATATTTTTTTGTTATTCCAAGTGACCGGATTCCTAAACTAATTACTCAATTTGGTGCTTTAGCTGCCTAAATGCATTTACCTACAAATATTTCTCCGTTGGAATTATCCAATTGTTATTTGAATTTTGGATTCAAGGTCATTGCTATATATTATTATATTATGACTTTCATTATCATATTTCAAGGCTTATTTTCTACAATCTCTTTGCAACTCATCTTTCATGGATTAATGATGTGTTATCATACCTAAATGAATTCTTTGGAGCATCCTGACTTGAATGCTACTTTTGCTTCTAGTGCTGAGAGAGAAATATTTACAAAAGTTGTTATAAAAAAGTAAATATAGGGTAATATATTTATCCGTTCAGCTGAATATGAAGCTTCTCATTTAAAAGATAAATCCATTGAATTATCCTAATACAAAGAGGATATTTTGGCCCTATGAGCACAAGATTCTACTTTAGAGAGCACTTGGGTAAATCTACGTAAGATGATTATAAAAGCTAGAGCTGAAACTGGTGGTGCCACATCTCATTTAGGTTATGTACGCCAATAGTTTGATTCTACATCGGCCATGTATCTATCGTGCTAAATGAGCTTGATACTGAGTGTAAAGCTCCTTGATATTAAGTGTAAAGCTTAATGTTGATTTTTATAAGTATAAATCATTTTTTATTTCATGTGCCCAAAAGGTTATCATAGAATTACGTTCCACATTAGTATTGGATATCCAATAACTTGACCATGATGTTAATCCTAGTTTTATTTGGTATAATTTTCCCGAAACGTTGTGGCCAAAGACTATGATTTGGACCAACGAACCTTCTAGTTATGTTTCTCATTTATCAAAATGGACTGAGGAAGGCAAACAAATTTGTGACGTGATTGAAAGGCTTCGGGATAATGATAGTGGGATCAGGTTAAATATGGTAAAGGAAATGGTGCTAACAAGGAAGTGCCTTAAGGAGGCGACCTCTCGGTTTGTTAATTTTGTTATTGGTTGTGGTAGTAGTTCTACATTTTTTTATTCACAACTTATCTCTCTTGTTTCAGTCCTTATTTTTATGTATTTTAGACCATTTTTTATTTTTATTATTGCTATTATATTAGTATATGTTTTGTAAGACTTTTATCTTTTTTGCGACTACTCTTTTTAATTTTAGTGGACGAGTATTTATGTCTATAAAACATCTTAGATTCGTTATTTTTTAATACTAACGGTCCATGTACAATAGGCCGAGAAATGTTTTTTAGTACATCATTGTTCTATACTTGGAGTTTTTTAGAATTTGCCAAGTATGTTCATGGTACATGACTTGCTAATAGGAATTTTCCCTTCTTTATAAGCGTATGTTACTTTTAACTGTGGATTAAATCTTGGTTATCCGTATTTTTGTTATTATCATTCGCTAGAATTTGTGATACTTAGTCATTGTTTTTATTACCCATATTACGAAAACTGCGAGGTTTTTTCTGGTGCTGTCAATTATATGTACAAAGCTTGAACTTTTTGAAGAATTAAATTGCATGCCTCCACCATATAATTCAAAAGAGAAGCCTAGTTCAGCTAGTAGTAGAAAGGAGAAAAAGTCTCGTTCTGCTAAAATACCAACTATAATACTAAAATAAGATCCAGATTGACATTTGTTGGAGAAAACCATCAAGGGTTGCTCCTCAACTTTAGATGGTTCCAATAAGACAGAGTCGATAACTGACATGTTTGATGATGCCTGTTATGGATATCTAGGGAATCAGAGAGATAAAGATGATGGTGCAAAGAAAGTTTTCTTTGGTAGGGAACATTTTCTTGATACAATCTTAGACAAGACTCTCCATGGTATAGTTTCTTTGTTTGCAACACTTCAAAAATACAAATACATTAAGGAAGATCACTCTTATCTTGCCAAATATGTTTTGCAACCCTTTTGATGACTCGTTTCGTCACTTTTTTTACGATGCCCATGTTCGATTAGGATTTGCAGCCGTATGTAGTACGATTATTTTAATGTTTTTTTGTTTTGAATTTGAGATCGAATTATTCCCAACCGTGAAAGGATGATGTAGCTAAAATATGGACATACTGGTTTCTCGCTTAGGTATCATAATTAAATCAAACAGGTGCTCAAATAGAATATTTTGATGAGTCTATCAGATTTCAAAACTGTAAGACTTTGATAAATAAAAATTGAGATTATTTTCTCTAAGTCTCTAAGTATTTTTTACTCTCTAACCTAAGGTTAGGGTTTTATATTTGTATTCTTTCGTTTCTTTTCTTGATTTCTTGTAGTCGTCGATTTTATTTTGACTATCCCTTCTATCAGTGAGTGCAATGTTGATATGGTAGAGTTCTATCAAGGGTTGTTTATCAAATAAATTGTTTGGTTAACTCTTTGGTGTATAAAAGGAGGAAATCTACCTAATCATTGGAACTATTTGATAATATAAATGTTTCGATTAGTTTGGATCCTCTATTTTTAAGAACAAAGGATTATTTTTCTTGGGTGGTGATTTGGTGGGTGGCTATAGTAGGTGGAGGATGGGTAGTAGGTCGGAACCTGAATTTATCAGGCTTCATGGTTGTTAACAGATGTAATAAACGCCCAACGAAGCATGGTGGAGTATCTATAGTATAAGAGATAGTGATGCAAGAGAATGAAGAAAAGAAAGAATGATAGACGAAACCCTAATCCAAGGGTAATATGATAGATGAAACCTTATCTACGGTTTCAAGACTGAAACTTTTTTTTCATTCATAAAAAATATATTATTTTAAAAACTGATTAAAACTTAAGGGCTTTATATATGAGCTGCTCAAAATCATAAATTAGAATACAAGAACATAAAATAAATATCTTAAAATATAATCAAATCAAATCTTAATACAATAAGTTGATTTAAATAATATAAAATATATAATATTTGAATAAATTAAAAAGGTTTTTTTTTTGTTTCGGCTTTTAAGCTACATCATCCTCCATTAGTTGACAAGAATTCCTCATCGGATTTACAACATCATCATCATCATCAACAACCATTGTTTTTTAATTTAACATTGGAATTATAATTGTTGAGCATTTCGAAAGAAAGATAAATTCTTCTCGAGTGTTCCTTATTCAAACTTAAATTGTAGTCATCCAATTCATGAAAAACTTTGGTTTTAAAAATAAATTCATAGCCTGAGGTAACATCCCGATGTCCAGTTGGTGATAAAATTGGTTTTGAAAACCTTTATATAGCCTAAGACTGCATCTCGATAAGCAAGTTTCTCCTTGATCCGATAATTGGTAGTCAATTAAAACTCCTCCGGTAAATGGTCAGTAAGATCGTCATCAAAACGCCTAGTTAGTCCCCGTATACTCAAACGATCTTTGAGATCTTCATGACTATATATGTTGTTCTCTCCTTTAGACCTTGAATCAGATAATCAAGCTTCAGAAACATGATTCCCTGTAGTAAGAACTGAGGCTTCTATACTAAACTGATGCAACGGAATGACGAAATAAAATGAAACTCTAATCCAAAAGTAACATAATAGATGAAAATATATATTATTTCAAAAAACTGATTAAAACTTAAAGTATACATGGCTTTATATAAGAGCTCTTTAAAATACAAGGAAATAAAATACAATGAAATAAAATACATATCTTAAAATACAATGAAATAAAATACATATCTTAAACGGTATAAATGTGAGTAAATTGGTTTCTTAGAACTCATCAACTACATGATAAAATATTTTATTTATCGTGTGTGTATATATATATATATATATATATTAATTTAT
Source organism: Limnanthes douglasii subsp. nivea (assembly GCA_036936605.1). NCBI lineage: Eukaryota > Viridiplantae > Streptophyta > Magnoliopsida > Brassicales > Limnanthaceae > Limnanthes > Limnanthes douglasii. The sequence continues at coordinate 139,143,715 of JAUPFV010000004.1, read as the reverse complement.
TTCATTCATATAAATTAATGGATTCAAATTAATTCAAATAAACGTATTAAAAAATATGCTAAAATGTAATATGTAACCAATTTTATAACGGTTACGACACTATAAGGACGAGAGATTTTGTGATGTGGTGAAACTATAACAACACAAATTTTTAAGGACATAACTTTTTAAAGTGTGACGTGATGGACGTGCCATCACGTCACAAAACCCTTGAACTGGTGGTGCATGACCATCGATTTTGTGGCCATACACCATCGGTTCAGAACCCTTGAACCGGTGGTACATGGCCACAAAATGTTCGGTCTTGTTGTGAGCCATTGGTTCGAACTTTTATTCCACCGATTTTAGTAATTTGTTTTTAATTGTGTTTTAGAAATTTGATTTTTATCGGGTTTTTAGTTTTCGTTTACTTATTTTGGTTTTTTTATTAAATTAGTTTTACACACGGATGATATGGATGGATAAAAAATAAACGATTGATCTAATTAACATTATATTTTAAAAATAAATCAAAATAAATTAGAATTTATGATATTTTAAAATTTTAAAGTTTATATATATTTTTTTAATTTAGAGGAGCATTTTTATTGAATAAACGGTAAATATACTATTAACGATAGTATATAAAATTGGGTTCGCTACTATATATATTTATAGAATTAGTGTGAGGTTTTATTAAATTTTTAATTAATATATTTAAAAACTAATAATATATTATGTTTATTAAAATTTAAAATTTTAATAAAAATATGACTCATGTTAATATTTTTATTAATTAAAATTTAAACATAATTATTATTTTAGATTTTAATAAAATTTATAATAATTTACGTGAGAAAAATTTATAATCATTATTCTAATGAGGTTTATCACTAAAGTTTTAATTTTTTTAAAATGTTCCCAATATTTATTATGCGCATTCTTTTATTTATTCATTATTATGAACTTTTAGGAAAATAAATTTAGATTGAATTTTTTTTTATAAATGACATGTTTTAGAAATTTCTAAATTATAATTGGAATAAATAAAATAAAAAACAATTAAAATTCATTATTTCACGTTAAATTAATTCAAAATAGATAAATGGTTAGAAAATAAAGATATGAATTTTTTAAAAAATTGAAAAATGTGAATACCGTGAAAAAATTATAGACAATCAATGAATAATAAATGTTAGATAAATAGTATAAAAAAAATACTAAAAAAGTAAATAAAAACAAAATTAATATGTTAAAAAAATTTGAAAAGAATTAATAACAAAAATACAAAAACAATTATTAGTTAAAAATGAGTTATTATAGCTATAACATAATCTTATCCCTAAAATTGATTCTCCTTCTGTGCCTGCTGACTTTAGACCAATTGCCCTTTGCAATGTTGTCTACAAAATTATTGCCAAAATCTTGGCCAATAGAATCAAAATCGCTTTCCCTTACCTTGTAGACTCTTCTCAATCAGCTTTCGTTTCCGGTAGGAATATTGCTGATAATATCCTCTTATCCCAAGAACTCCTTAAGGGATATAATAAAAATGGTAGAGGCAAAAGGGTTGCCCTTAAAATTGATATTATGAAGGCCTTCGATAATGTTCGCTGGCATCTCATTCTTGACATTTTAGTTGCGATGCATTTTCCTGAGAAGATGATCACTTGGATCGTTAAGTGTTTTTCATCTCCCTCGTATTCCATTATTATTAATGGGGACCTCCAGGGAAATTTCAAAGGCAAAAAAGGCCTCAGACAAGGTGATCCCCTCTCTCCTCTTCTTTTCGTGCTTGTTATGCAAGTGCTGTCTGGCATCCTCAAAGAGCAAAGTCTTGATGAGAACTTTCGGTTTCATTGGAAATGTCACAAGCAGAAAATCATTAACCTCTGCTTCGCAGATGATCTAATGATTTTCTGTCATGGTGATACACATTCCCTCAATCTCATCAAGAAAGCTCTGGATGATTTCTACTCTCTTTCCGGCCTCAGAGTCAATCGTACGAAAAGTCAAATCTTTTTCTCTGGTATTGACCACCACCTTCGTCTGGCGCTTATGTCTATCTTGAATTTCCCTGAAGGCTCCCTCCCAGTAAAATATCTGGGAGTCCCTCTCATCACTGGTAGACTTAATCATTCTGACTGTCGTCCCCTCTTGCACAAAATTACCTCTCGCATTGATTCTTGGACTACCAAGCATCTCTCGTATGCGGGTAGACTCCAATTAATCAAATCTGTCTTATTTGCGAGTCAGGTATATTGGTCTTCGATCTTTATCCTTCCTGCTAGAATTATTAAAGAATTAAGCCAATATCTCCGCCGCTTCCTTTGGTCTGGATCTTCTATGAAAATTCATGGGGCTAAAGTTGCCTGGTCCACAGTTTCCACTCCCTATAAAGAGGACGGCCTTGGGATTCTAGATTTAAAAACCTGGAATCAGGCGGCCGTCCTTAAGCATCTTTGGTCAATAGTCAGTAATAAGAATCAATCAATCTGGTGTGATTGGATTAAATCTGAAAAAAATAAAAATAAAAGCTTTTGGGATGTTTCTATTAGTTCTTCTTCCTCCTGGATATGGAGGAAAATACTTTGCCTTCGTCCTGTGGCTCGTAATTTGTACAGGGTAGCTATTGGAAATGGACTGAACACTTCTTTCTGGCACGATCCTTGGCTCAGATATCATCAGTGACTCTCGCCTGGGTATCAATCTTTCCGTTTCTGACATAATCTGCAATGGAGAATGGAACTGGCCTGCAAACCTGAGATCGGCGCGAGCTCGAAGTCGGGACCATCTTGACGAAATCCATAAACTCATCCTTTCTCTTCCCCAACCTTCCTCCCTCTCTAGAGACGTTCCCTATTGGACGGCGAAGGAAGGATGCACCTCGTTCACTATAAAAGACACGTACAATGCTATTCGGATGCATGTCCCAGAAGTGGGATGGGCGGGGTTAGTATGGAATAAATTTAACATTCCGCGCCATTCCTTTATTACTTGGCTCGCTATTCAGGGAAAGCTTGCCACCAGAGACAAGCTCCTCAGTTGGGGTCTTAACACCCCTACTGGATGTTCCCTCTGCAACTTTGGTCTGGAATCTACATCCCATCTTCTCTATGAATGTAGTTTCACTCAGAGTATCTGGGCTAATTCCAGTCATAAGCTTGGATTTCCTTTCCGTCCCACGTGCTGGCAATCTTGGATTATTGAGGCGTCAAAATGGTCAAATTCTAGTAATCATTGTATTTGGAGAACTTGTTTCAACGCGATCATTTACCACGTTTGGAAAGAGCGGAATTCAAGAATATTTGGATCCCCTCCGGCCTTGGCTTCCTCAATATCTTCCCATATCTTATCGGACCTCCGATATAGATTCTATGGTACCAAGATAGGTTGGCCGATGTAACTCATACTTAAACTTAACTTAATCCTTACTTTTGTTTCAGGTATCCTCTGTATGGACGGGAGCCAGGTCTATGGACTGCAATACTCTTGGAGCTCTCAGCCTCTTAGTCTTCTAAGCATGATGACCTCCTTTGTTCCTGTCAGGCGACTCATGTGTTCCCTAGTTGCTGTGGATTCCCTATGATGTGCTTAGTCTTTTGTAGCTCTTCTTCGTTATCTTATCTTAGTAGCTATCTACCTCATCTATTTTCAGTTGTAGCCGTGTTTATTCGACCCTCTTTTATCGATTGTATTTCCTCGGGATATGCCCTAGGTATTTGTATGAACAATTTTTACTTTATTTAATGTTTTTTCACACCAAAAAAAAAAATTGGAAAAAAATAAATGTAAATCTTCCCATTGATTATCGTCATTAGAAATGAGGCTAGACTATAGTAAGGTAATTTATGATTATAATGACACCTCCAAAACACAAAATATTATCCAAAATGAAACCCCCTATGTATATAAAGGGGTCTCACCCTTAGTAGTTAGAATAGCTCGTGTCGATCCCTTTTTATAATTTGTTTCTCTCTTGTGTCCAGGGGTTGGGGATTGGGGAGAAAGCTAGCTGTACAGCAATGGCGATTTATGTACCAGATTATATCTAAGGGAGGTGATGTCTAGGTTATCCGTTAAGTCTCTCTTGCGGTTCTGGTCAGTGTCTAAATCATGGCTTTCTCTAATTTCTTGCACTGATTTTGCGGAGTTGCAATTTAAGCGAGCCTCTTCCGGCCCTAAAATCATGGAGTTGTGCTGGAGTAACGCACTTAAATCAATTAGTTTTGATGGTCTACCTGAATCTCAAATGTTCGCATTGCCATTTTTTAATGGGTCCTCAAAGGGTAGAATTTTAGGCTCTGTTAACGGCCTGCTATGTGTCTGTTCTCGTGAGTATGATAGCTTTCATATATACAATCCCTGTACTAACCAGCACAGAGACATACCTTCATTTTTACGGATTTGGGGTATGATTCCACCACCGACGATTACAAACTTTTAATTGTCACCCTTCTTCGTGAGGAGCCATCGGAGAACAACGGTAATGCTATGATTAGCCTTTTTTCTTTGAGAAGAGGTACATGGAGAAGCTTCTTAGAAGCCAATGCTATGATTAGCCTTTTTTATTTGAGAAGAGGTACATGGAGAAACTTCTTAGAAGACAATTACCTTCCTAACTATTTTGATGGGGATCGCTGTGGAACTTGTTTGAATGATGGTATTCATTGGAGTTTTATACAGGACACCGACAGTGGAACTCGCCACGTGATAGTGTGTTTTGGATTAGTTGAAGAGAGTTTTAGTATAATCTATGTTCCTGATCTTTGTCAAATAGGTTTTAATCTATATGTTTGGAGTCGTTGCCATCTAAGTGTTTTGGATGGTTGTCTTTGTTTATCTATTAAACCTTGCCCTCCTTTACATGCTAGTCTTTATCCCCTCATTACATGGATGATGAAGGAATACGGGGTATATTCGTCTTGGACAGAATTAATGAGCACGGAGTATTCTCATAATGTTATCAATTATATTCGGCCATTATGCTCCACAGGAGGAGGAGGTGAAATCTTATATCAATACAATTGCTGTAATTTGGCATCTTTTAATACTCGAACCAAGACTTTCAAGATTCATCCTGGATGTTATAATAATATGTACAGTGTAAATCCAACGGTTCATGTGGAAAGTTTGATCTCACCAAATGCCTTCAAATTAGACACGAGGAGTGAGGAGGAAGCTGTTTAATAATTTCCTTTGACATCAGCTTGGATGACAAGACCGTAGCTGTGGCTTTACAAGTTTCAAGTTTCCTTTTGCATCAGCTAGGATGAGAACATTGGTTAATTTTGTATAAATACAATTTGCTGATCATATCATTTTTTATTATCTCGTGGAGTTTCATGCTTGTTTTATGCTTAATTCTATAATGATGAACGTGAAAGTGTTTTTGGATATTTAGTTTTTTTGTTAACATAACAAAATAATGTCCTCTTTTCTTTAACCTTTCTAGAGAAACCCTAAAACTGGGCACCAAATTGGCTAACCTTTGTAGAGAAACTCTAAAACTGGGCACCAAATACTAAACGTGATAGTGTTTGTTTATGGGTGCTTGGGTTAATAGGTATTTCTAGCATATCTTTGTTTGGTCAGCAGAGTTATCACTTATCACTATGAATTAACCCGTTTCATTCCTTACTCTAAATTCTATTGGTTTAAAGATATAATTCTATTGGTTTATTAGGATAAAATAAAATAAAATAAAATAATATTTGATGTGTGTATTTAATTTGACTTAACTAAATATTTATATATTTATTGGTTTAGATATGATTTGCGAAGTAATTGATTAGATTGGACTAATTATACCATTATTACTAGTCTGCTAGTTTAGTTGAACGAATCGAATTAAGACTAAATCGGTAATGTCCGAACGATCATGTTGCTGGTTAAGGTTTTCTCCGATCTTTTCTGAATCTTATATCGCATATCTGTTGTATCTTTGTTGAAGTATTTTTTATTTTTATAATTATTCCATGTGAGTGTTGTTCCATGTATGAATCTAATCATCGCTTTAGGTATTCTGACTTATTGTTAATGATGTTTTGAAGTCACGCGGTCTTGTTATGTGTTTATTTATGTTATTTTTTTTCTTTATCTTTTTTTTTAATTTTTCTTATATTTTTTTATTTTTGTTTCGACTTCTTTTTTATTTAATCGTAGCATCTATGCGTATGTACAACGGTAGGAATAGCCCACCAGCATTATATAAAAATTGAGGAAATGAATTCGAGTTTGGAAGAAATTCTTCTGTTATTTTTGTTTTATGGTTGTAGATAGTTCCCTAAATCCATCTCGAAGACCAAAAGTAAAAGCTAAATAAAAATAATAAACATAAATAAAACAAATTTTTGCTTTACTAATGAGTTTATATTGTAAGAGAGTACATAGTAGATTAATTCGGCAAATATTATTTTCTTTTTGTCTCTAACGACTAAAAAGCAATAATTAATGCTTACTTGTTCAATAAAAGATCACTAAATAAATAAAATATCCATCACTAAGTTTGCTCTTTATCTTCTTTAAAAACGTCATTTTCTTCAACATTTTTTTTAAAAGAAGTATCTTTTCTTAGATCATTACTTCATTAAAAGGATTATATTTTTTTAGTTTTTGACAAATGGTTTGAATGAAAGGAAGAATCTCAACCTTGTAATGCGTTCTTACACACTAGTTGCAGAGACTAAAAATTTATAAACATTTGACAGTCGTTTATTTTTTCAACGTCTGCCTCTGTTTTCCAAAGTAATACTTTAGTCCATGCTCGTCATGACAAGGTCGTTTTCTTCTTACAAACTCTTGATCATGGGCTTTGTTTTCTGTTGGACAACAACATTTTTGAATTTTTATATTTGAGTCAACTTTGTATAGGGCGATTAACTCCTCTATTATGACTATTTCTTTCGTCAACATTTATTTTATCAGGTGTTTTTTGTTAAGGAAGTTTTGTCTATTATCGAGTTTTCGAGTCAAGAAAATGATCCATTCTTTTATATTAATGTAGTTCTATTTGCGTAAATAATTATCGGCTTCTCCAAAATTTCATAAGACTAAAAAAACAGTTTTGTTTATGTTCGTGACAAATGGGCCACTAAAGTTAAGAGCTATCATGGCCATGTCAATCTTTGCTGAAATTCCACTCGTTAGTATAAAATAAAATTTGATGCAATCAATTTAAAAGTTATATTTGATACGAAGAAGAAAAGTAATAGCGCATAATCAAAGTTAGAATTTTATATAAACGGTGTTACAAAATAAATACATTCCGGATATGTAATAGACAATGGATGATATATCTATAATCACTAAGATATGTGTGTATTTAAGTTGGCTTAACTAAATATTTATATATTTATCCGTTTAGATATGATTAGCGAAGAAATTGATTCAGATTGGACTAATTATACCATTATTACTAGTCCGCTAGTTTCGCGAAGCGAATCGAATTAAGATTAAGCCGGTAATGTTCAAACGATCTTGTTGTTGGTTAAAGCTTACTCCAATCTTTTCTGAATCTTACAATGCATATTTGTTGTATTTTTGTTGAAGCATTTTTTATTTTTAATTATTCCATGTGAGTGTTGTTCAATCTTTGAATCTAATCATTTCTTTATGAGCTCCGACTTATTGTTAATGATGCTTTGAAGTCGTGTGGTCTTATTACGTGCTTATTTATGCTACTTTTTTTGTTTTATTATTTTTTAATTTTTCTTTGATACTTTTTAATTTTTGTTTCGGTTTTCCTTTTTTATTTAATCGTAACATCTATGCGTATATACACTAGTAGGAGTAGCCCACTAGCATTATATGAAAGATGAGGGAATGAATACCAGTTTGGAAGAAATTATTCTGTTATTTTTGTTTTATGGTCATAGATAGCCCCCTTAATCCTTCTAGAAGACCGGAAGTAAAAGCTAAATAAAACTAATAAACATAACCAAAGCAAATTTTTGCTTTACTAATGAGTTTATATTGTAAGAGACTACATAGTAGATTAATTCTGTAAATATTATTTTCCTTATGTATTTAACCACAAAAAAGCAATAATTAATGCTTACTTGTTCAATAAAAAATCACTAAATAAATAAAATATCCACAATTAATTTTGCTCTTTATCTTTCTTAAAAACGTCATCTTCTTCTTTTCATTTTCCTTATTACTTTCTTGTCCGTTAGTTTGTTACAACAGAATAACAGGCTTTCTATTTTCTTCAACATTTTTATTAAAAGAAGTATATTTTCTTAGTTTGTTACTTCATTAAAAGGATTATATTTTTTTAGTTCTTGACGAATGGTTTGAATGAAAAAGAGAATCTCAACCTTGTAATGCGCTCTTACACACTACTCACAAAGACTAAAACTTTTCGAAACATTTGATAGTCGTTTATTTTTTCAACGTCTGCCTTCGTTTTCCCAAAGTAATACTTTAGTCCATGCTCGTCATGACAAAGTCGTTTTCTTCTTACAGACTCTTGATCATGGGCTTTGTTTTCCGTTGGACAACAACATTTTTGAATTTTTACATTTGAGTCAACTTTGTCCAGGCTGATTAACTCCTCTATTATGACTATATCTTTCGTCAGCATTTATTTTATCAGGTGTTTTTCGTTAAGGAAGTTTTATCTATTATCGATTTTTCGAGTAAGGAAACTGATCCATTCTTTTATATTAATGTAGTTCTATTTGCGTAAATAATTATTGGCTTCTCCAAAATTTTACAAGACTGAAAAAACTGTTTTGTGTACGTTCGTGACAAATGGGCCACTAAAGTTGAGAACTATCATGGCTATGTTAATCTTTGCTGAAATTCCACTCGTTAGTATAGATTTCATAAAGTCATCACTGATGAGATAAAAAGTGACTAAGGTAAGTATCTTGGATCTAGGATTTGATGTGACTAGAGAGGAAAGTGTAGAGAGAGAAAGTAAAAAGAGAATGTATTTAATAATGCGCACCCACCCAGAAAAAGGGGGTTCCCTTATATAGTGAGTGAGGTGGTCCCAACCTTTTGCTTTTGTGGTCCTTTTACATTTCTAGTTTACTTTTACAAGTTGGTCACTTACTTTTCTATACTTGGGGATATTCTCCTCCAACTATTGTTACCCCATAATAAATATAAGAATAGGACAAATACATTTATTTTGCTCAATAATCAATATTTCCAATCTCGAGCCCGGTGATTTATTGCCTCATCAGTAGTCCTCCAGTATTCAAGAGCTTGGGAGTGAAGACTCATCGTAATTTGGATCGAGTAGCTTATGGCGTGTCACTCTTTCGGGAACGGTTCCTTCACAAGTGGAAATTTGAAAATATGGCCGCATCGGGTTTTCCATTTGGCGATTGGGCATCTCTGGCTCCTCATTCCTGTAGCCAATCGGTCCGCTCTCTTGTGGGACCTTCGTGTCCGATCCACTTACAATCCTTGTGATACTTAGGAGAGGAATCAGCCGCTTAGTCTTGGGCCACCATATCCTGGGGCTCTTAGTGATGGGCCTGACTCGGGTCGAAAAATGTTATCAGCCCATCTGCAAAAACAGACCGTCACGTTCCTTGGCGTTAGTGTACACGTGAGACTCGCTTGAGGGACACACGAGTTCAGACGCTGTCGTACATCAACTAACTAGCTTAATGATTTCCTATCTCTCTTGTAGTTGATGATGGCTTCCACGTGTCACACTCTTATCTGAAGTGTGTCTGATCGCACGCCTCCCTAGGAGACTCTTCAACTTCCCATGGCTCTTTTCCTTTAAACTTCCCCATACAGAATAAAGTTGAGGCACAAGGCTGCCTATAAATATACCTTCCCTTCGATCACTATTTGCTTAATTGGATAAATTTTAGTGAGATAAAGTGCCATCCTTGCTCGTTCTAGAGAGAGAAACCGTTGTGTTTATGAGAAAAAATATCCCGAAGAAAAATCAAACGCCTAAGGAGAAAAAGAAGCCTGTGTTCGGTTTTATAGATTACGCCAGCATCACTAATAGGGCCGAGGAGTACCGTGTTGCAGGATTAATTTGGGATTCTGCCAGAAGTCTACATACATCAGTTCCCCCTCCTGACGATCCTGTTTGGTCGTCAGTACTGCCCGTGGAAACATTTTTGCCACAAGAATTTCCTATTGTCTAGACCCCAGAACCAGTTCTTATTTCTTCAAGCGATCCTACGCCGAGCCCTCCTGCCGGTCCTTCTCGTCACTTGAAAAATAAACCAGTAACTCCTACTGGTGATTTAGCCAGTCTTCTGCTCCCGAATAGCGTTTGAAAACCAAAACCCGACCCAAGTTCCTTACGATGGGAGATTCCAGTGCATTATCCACACCTGAAAGGGTGCAACTGACCGAGACTATTGTCGGTTTCCGGACAAGCGTTGACACCGATGCTACCCCGCAGGGCATTGCTCAAAGGGACGCTGAGCGTCAAAGGATGGAAAGAGACATCTTGAAAGACCTGCAAGAGAGTGACCCCCAGCATAAGTGCATCGGTAGTAGCTCAAGTTTTGTTAACCCTGCCTCGGTCAAGACCAAAATCGCAACTCGTTCAAAAATTTCAGAAGAAGCCGACCCCGTCGATGTTAAAGAGAAAACGACCGTTGTTGACAAGGACTCGGAGCCGTCCGTTGAGGCTGATCCCGTAGCTGATCCAGAAGGTGATCCCGAAGAGGGACACTAAGCAGAAGAAGAGGTTGAGGGCCGAAGAAGAAAGGGCTGCTAATGTTGTTCCTCTTTAACAATTTCTTCCTCCGTAGATCCAGACAGTGATGACGACCACCTATCACCGGTCTTTGTGCAGGGACAATGTTATCACCTTGTATGAAGGCAAGTACTTGTATTACACTCTGAAGGAACAACTCGAGCTACTTTTACTGATCTCTTCAACTCGGGTCTCAGACTTCCTCTGGATCCCGACATTATAAGGTATTTTGAGGTTATCGGTCTTTGTCCGTCCCAGCTGACTCCCAACGCTTGGTACACACTAATTTCATGTATCATGGCCTCCCGACTGTCCGACCATCCTATTTCAATTGAAGAGTATGTCGCCATGTCCGGCCTTTCTAAATCACCAAAGTTACCTTTCTTTAGCTCTTCTCTGGGAAATAATTGGAAGATAGTAAACGATTTCTTGGAAGGAGACAAGTCATGGAAGCATCGGTTCATTTTCGTCAGTGTTTGTTGGAAAAATGGACGACCCTATTCTGTTGAGAACCCGAGGCGGCTGCTGCACACATGGATTCATGACGATAAGTAAAAAAATTATATTTTTTTTATATATCTGAGCCGTTGTTTCAGTGTGCAAGGAGCATATACAGGAGATAAAAAATGATTATTTTGAAGCTGCCAAGTTGAACTTCCAAAATCCAAAGGACTACGCATTCCATCGGTGTTTCAAAAACACCAATTTGATAGGTAGTAATCTATGACGGTGCTCTAATGAGCCTCTGATTGCAGAACAGTTGCACCAGCCACCGAGTTTGATGAACTTGGTTGCAAATACCGACGCGCATTTATTTCTACCAAAGTGTAATAGGGTGCCAAGTAAGCGTTCCAAGTCCGATAAAATTTCCAAGCAGGAAAACAAAGACGAAACTGAGGTTGAGGGGAAAGAGTCAGTAATCGCTGTGGATGGTGGGAAGGTTAGCGTTACCGTTCCAGTGTTAAGGAGGAGGAGGTTAAGAAGAAGAGTAAGAAATCTGTTGTTGATGGTACTGAAGCCAAGACGTCAAAAGTAACAAAGATAAAGGTAGACTCTAAGTTAGGAGCGGTCAGGATGGCTCTACCGATTGTCGAGAACACTGCTATTCCAGCTATTTTCGAACAGTACGGAGAAGGTGCTAAGGCCGGGGATCTTGTTGCGCCAGCAATGCTTTCGGCGGAGAACGCCACTATAGTGGTGATTGTGGATGAAGATGAAATTGGTGAGCTTACCCTGGAGAAAAAAAGGGTTGGCCCCTCTGATGGAAAGAGAGCTGATGGAGCCTCATATAGCGGGACGAAACTACCCGTGCTTTTGGTGTCTGAAAGTTCAAATACTTTTGCCTTGCAGTGTAATGATGTTCTTTCTCTATCGCTATATAGCATGATCGTTCCATTTGCAATAAAAGAAAGACGGGCGGGACATCTGAGCCAAGATTTGTCCGATGCGAAAGATCGTATAGCTGAGTTGGTGAACGCACTTAAGGGGAGGGATGAGGATAAAAAGCTTCTGGAGGATAGAGCTAAGGGCGCGAAAGAGAAAGCGACGAAATCTGAGGCGGAGCTGACATCTCTTCAGGCAAAGAACAATTCCATGAGCTCCTTTCTTTCGCGAGTCAAGAAATATCGTGACAATAATGGGCACCACTTGACGGCACTGAGGTTCCAGAATCATTGTTTCCGCCACTTAGTGGTAAAGAAGACCAATGAAACTGATGAGCTTCAGGATCTTAGCAAGGCTGAAAACACCCGTTTTGCGAAAGCCGCTTATGTTTTAAACTTGCATAGCCAATTTCCCGACCTGCCACTGGGCTCGATGTGGTTGGATGTTCCAGAAAAGGATTGCTCGCCCGGTGCTGTTTCTGAAGATGAGGAGAAAGATGACACTAACATGTGTGATACCGATTCAGATGATGAGGATGCCTGAATTTGTTTGAAGTTGTAATTTTTTGTTGTAGTTTTCGCCCGCGGAGGCATGTTTTGTAGAGACAAACTGAAAATGTCGTCGGTTATGCTATGAATTTGTTCGATCTCTGTGTTTTATTTTATTTTTCCAAGACACTTAAATAAGGTCGGGATAAAAATATAGATTAGCTAAAACTGAAAAACCTATTAGGGTTCAGGATAACGTGTAGATCAATTTAAAATTGAAAAATTCCCTTTTAGGGTCGGGATATGTAGATCAGCTTAAGCTGAAAAACTTATTAAAGTTCTTGATAACATGTAGATCACTTAGAACTAAAAAAACATGTTAAGGTTCGAGATAACATATAGATTAGTTAAAACTGAAAAACCTGTTAAGGTTCGGGATAACATGTAGATCAGTTAAAACTGAAAAACCTGTTAAGGTTCGAAATAACATTTAGATCAGTTAAAACTGGAAAACACTTTCAAGATTCGGGATAAAATGTAGATCAGTTGAAACTAAAAAATTTGCATTACCGAACTCGAGGATTATGTTCATCAACTCGTCAGTTGATGGACTTTCGTAGAGGTTTTCCCCTTTAGTAACGCGTCTGTAATTTTAATGGCAAAACAAGTAGATTAAACAGATCGGTTGCTATGGATGCCTCATTAAAACCTCCTCGCGCCACCAAGTTAGGAAAGAGTGCACACCTGATCAAAAGTTTTTACATAGTCATAATCAATCATAAAAAGAACAAGTTTAATCCAAATAAATCTTTAGATTCTCAATATTCCAAGGGAGTCGCAAGAGTCGCCCATGCGTGTCTTGAAGCCTGTAGGTGCCATTCTTGACTTTTTCCACCACTTGATATGGACCTTCCTAATTTGGTGCGAGCATACCGAGGCTTTTATCTTTAGATGCAGAAAAACTCCTCTTAAAACCATATCTCCAACTTTGAACTCTCGCTGGCGAACTCTCGACGCGTATCGACTTCTCATCAGTGTCTCGTAATGTAGTGAATTTAAATGTGCTCGACTTCGTGTCTCTTCTACCAAGTCAAGAGCCAAAGATTGGTCGTCTCCATTTCTGTTCTCGTCATAGCTCCCGACCCTGAAGGAGGGGAAATTGTCTCGGCAGGGGTTAGTGCGTCCATTTCATAAACCAGAGCATAAGGTGATTCGTGGGTTGCTGTTCGGGGAGTTGTGCGGTAGGCCCAAAGTACTTCCTGTAGGTAGCCCAGCCATTTGCCAGCTTTTCCTTCTAAGTTCTTGAGTCCGTCTATGATAGTCTGATATGTGACCTCGACCTAGCCATTGGCCTGCGGCTGGAAAGACGCTGAAAAAAACTGTCGGATTCTATGAGACGAACAAAAAGACTTCATTTCATTGCTATCAAACTGTGGTCCGTTGTTCATGGTGAGTCTCTGGTGGATCCCATATCAACAACAGATGTTTGACCAGATGTATTTATGATGTCTTTAGTCTTCGTTCCCGATAATGGCTTGGCCTCGACCCACTTGGAGAAGTAGTCCACCGCAACTACTATCATCTGCCTTCCACTAGATGTCATCGGTAATGGCCCAACCAAATCGATTCCCCATCGGTCGAGAGGGAGGCCTTCTTAGATCGATTCCAGAGAAACAACAGGTGTGTGAATTACGTTTGCCTTTCGTTTGTTCCTAAACATCTTAACAGTGGTCTGCTAATTACGTTTGTCTTTCGATTCGGTTCACATCTCCCAGAAGCATATATCCTCGAGCTTTGTTTTGTATCTGCCTTGTCGATGCTCTGTCCTCGGGTAAGGAATGTTCTGCTAGGACATTTATAATATCTCTTCTCTAATCCGACAAGGCTAACAAAGATATTTGATAAGCGATTTCAGGTCGGTTATCGAGCTCCGTTCTCTTGATGATTGAGGGATTTTCCTGAGTTATTATCCATGGGTAATTATTCGAACAAGAAACAGATGCTAGGGAATCCACGACCATATTTCAGCTCTGGGGACGTGCTCGTATGTAACCTTTGTAAAAGAGGCATCCAAAACACGCAACGCGACCAAATATTGAACAAGGTGTTCTTTCCTGGCTTCTGATGCACGAGATTTTTTGTTTATTAGTAACTGGGAATCACTAACGAGACATACGTGTTTGGCACCATATACCTGTGCTAACCTCAATCCAGTCAGCGCGGCCTCATACTCAGCCTCATTGTAAGATTTTATGAAACTGAAACGAATTTTATGGTGCATCATTACTCCTAAAGGTGTGTTGATCTGCACGTCAGCAACGCACCCACTGATATTTGACCCTCCATTGGTTTGGACTACCCATTCTTCCGGTTTACTGGCCTTGGGAAATCCTGCTTCCTCTGGTCGGCTCGAATGAAACTCTACCAGTAAATCGGCTAGAGCTTGGCCCTTTATAGCCGTTCAAGGTTCAAAATCGATGTCGAAATCGCCTAATTCGACCGACCACTTGGACATCCGTCCAGAGATGTCCGGTCGCTGTAACACGTGTTTGATGGGGAAAGATGTTCTGACGATTATCGAATAAGCCTGAAAGTACGGTCGCATATTTTGCGTTGCGGTAACCAAAGCTAAAACCAGCTTTTCGAGCTTTAGATATCTTGTTTCAACATCTAACAAACTTTTGCTTACGAAGTAAACCGCTTTGGGGACTGCCCCAGCCTCGCTGACCAAAGTCGCACTTACTGCATAATCAGAGACTGATACGTATAAAAACAAAGTTTCTTCCTTTAAAGGTTTTGTTAAAACGTTCGGGGACGACAAGGAATTCTTGATTCCTAAAAAAGCCTCATCGCAGGCAGGTGTCCACGCGAATGCTTTGGCATTTCTCAAAACCTGAAAAACTGTGTACACTTGTCAGAAGAACGAGAGATAAATTGATTTAAAGCTGCCAACCTCCCTGTTAAATCTGTACTTCTTTGATGTTCATCGGGGGTGTCGTGCTAGTTAAAGCTTGTAATTGGGTCGGGTCTGCTTCAATCCCCTTTTCACTGACTAATAAACCCAAAAACTTCCCTGAGCAAACGCCGAAAGAGCATTTCTCAGGGTCCAGCTTGAGGTTTATATCCCTTAAACTGTCAAAGGTTTCCCTCAAGTCAGCTAGATGGTCATTGTCGGTCTTACTTTTGACGAGCATGTCGTCAATGTAGACTTCCACGTTTCTCCCGATCTATTTCTCAAAGGCCTTGTTCACTAGTCTCTGATTCGTTGCGCCGACGCTTTTCAGACCGAAGGGCATAACCTTGTAGCAGTACTAGGGGTGAGCAAAAACCGAAAAAAACCGAACCGACCAACCGAACCAAACCAAAATGGGTCGGTTTTTTAAAACTAGATTTCGGTTTTAATTTCTTAAACCGAATTTAATTCGATCGGTATTCGGTTTGTACTTTTTAACCGACCGATTTGAACCGAACCGACCGAATCTAGAGAATATATTGTATATGTTAATAAATAGAAAGTATTTGATATAAACACTATGGCCACCTCTGACCTAGTGGTTTTACAGATACAACTTAAGCCTCTTTTATTTTACACGTTTGTGGGTACGAATCCTAGGGGCTGCAACTATTTTTTTGGGTTTATTAATCTATTTTCCTTATGTCGTTCCGCTTTCTTTTTATTTCTTTTCTCTTTCATCTTGATGCCAACCAGAGCCTGTTAGCTAGGTTCTATGCAAGAAAAAGAAGTCTGCTTTCTCACCCTTACGACCGGTGACCGGTGAGTTTCTAATTTGATCATTCTATTCGCGTTTGTGAATCTTTGATTCCTATAGTGTTTCGTAAATTTTGATTCCTAAACAACTCTCGTCTGTGTAAAACTATAAATTACACAAGAAAGAATTGCAGTTGCAGTACTAGTAGTAGTACTAGTTGTAACTGGAATAACCATGTATGCTTTACCGGCAACTATTACTTTGTCTGAAACCAACAAAATTACTTCTATCTCTATTCACCATTTCTAATTGAAAACCTCTGTTTTGTATCAACGTCACCTATATATTGAACACTTGATATGAATTTAGTGTTTGTTGGGCAACATCTGTTTGCGTTTGTTGGACAACATATGTACTGTTGGTGTTCAATTAGTTTCGTTTTTGTGTTTGTGTTTGTTGGACAACATCTGTACTGTTTGTGTTTTGTTTCATTTCTCAGTTGTTCATATCTATCTACCTCTCGCTTGTAAATATTTGATTCTTATAGTATTTTATAAATTCTGATTCCTAAACAACTCTCGTTTGTGTAAAAATATAAATTACACAAGAAATAATTGCAGTGGCAGTACTAGTAGTAGTACCAGTTGTAACTGGAATAACCATGTCTGCTTTACCCGCAACTGTTACTTTGTCTGAAACCAACAAAATCACTTTTATCTCTATTCGGCATTTCTAATTGAAAACTTGTGTTTTGTATCAACGTCACCTATATATTGAACACTTGATATGAATTTAGTGTTTGTTGGGCAACATCTGTTTGTGTTTGTTGGACAACATACGTACTGTTGGTGTTTAATTAGTTTCATTTTTGTGTTTGTGTTTGTTGGACAACGTATGTACTGTTGATATTCAATTAGTTTCATTTTTGTGTTTGTGTTTGTTGGAAAACATTTGTATTGTTTGTGTTTTGTTTCATTTCTCAGATTTTCATATCTATCTACCTGGGCATGTGTGTGACAGTCACAATGGTTTTACTTTCACACTCAGTAATGACAATTCTCAGTACTACTATTATACATCAAGTTTATTACACTACCATATACTCCTATAGTATTTATTTAAATTAGTGACAAATTATTATATGTGCCAAAGTTCTCTAACATGTGGTTGGTTAGGAATGATTTCAATAATTTTTCAATTACAAACTTCACAATTAAGACTATATCCTTTAAAAAAAAATTTACATTTGATTTTTATATTTGTTTCATTTTCAATTTTTCATATCTATCTACCTGGGCAGGTGTGTGACAGTCACAATGGTTTTACTTTCACACTCAATAATAAAAATTCTCTGACTTACTACTACTACGATTATACACCAAGTTTATTACACTACCATATACTCATATATATATTTATTTAAATTAGTTACAAATTATTACATGTGCCAAAGTTCTCTAACACGTGGTTGGTTATGACCACAACAATTAAAAAAATTCACAATTGAGACTATATATATCCTTGAATTTATATTTTTTACATCAGATCAACTAAGATGGCCGGGGAAACTGAAGTTACAAATGCAGAAAGCGCAAATCAAGAAAATGTCGATGCTGGTATTGCTGGTCAAAATGTTCAAGGTAATCATAGAATCCCTACTAAAAAAACTAAAAATATGTCGTTATTGCTAGTCAGAATAGGAAAAGATCATTTTTGTGGGCTCATTTTACCGTGAACGTAAAAATCCTAACGATAGTCGTACCGCTGCATGTAACTATTGCAAGAAAATCTAAAATTGTGATCCCAAACAAAATGGAACATCAACTGTAGGAAACCATCTAAAAACCAATGTAAAAAGTATTTGTATTTAAATCTTGATAAGAATCAAACTACTTTAGGGTTTAAAGTGAGAGAAGGAGATAACCTAAGTGAACTTGTAGTTGTTTCTTTTAGTGCGGAAGCTTGTAGAAAAACCTTAGCCAAAATGTTGATATTAGACGAATTGCCCTTTAAATTTGTAGACGGTGAGGGCTTTAGAAACTTTATGCTTGTTGCTCAACCAAAGTGGACAAGTATTCCATCTCGGTTTACAATCGCAAAAGATTGTTTCAATGTTTTCATAGAGGAGAAAAAAAGTTAAAAGCATCCATGTTAGAGCAACAGGTATGTTTAACTACAGATACATGGACATCTATACAAAATTTGAATTTCATGTGTCTCACCGCTCACTTTATAGATGCTGATTGGAAACTACATAAAAGAATTCTGAACTTTTGTATAGTTGAAAGTCATAAAGGTGAAGATTTGAGGAAGGTTATTGAGATGTGTTTGCTTGAATGGGGGATTGATAAAATTCTTAGTCTCACAGTTGATAATGCAAGTTCAAATAATAAGGTTATTGAATTTATCAAAAGCAAGAATAAGTATAGAAGATGTACTATTTTAGAACATGAATTCTTGTATATGAGATGTTGCGCCCATATTTTGAATCTTGTTGTTCGTAATGGATTGAAAGAGATGCATGACTCGATCGCTCGAGTAAGAAATGCAGTGAGGTATGTGAGATATTCCCCACAAAGGTTTAAAATCTTTAAACTTTGTGCTAAAAATAAAAAATTGAATGTAAAAGCATGGTCGTTTGGATGTACCGACTAGATGGAATTATACGTATATGATGTTGGAAAGAGCTGAAAAGTTTTCTAAAGCTTTTGAACGGTTACAAGATGATGATCATAATTTCTTGTTAAATGTCAATGATTGCGATGGATGTGATGATGGATATAGTAGTACAAAAATATAGAAAGTGGTTTTGGGCCTCCTACGTTTGAAGATTGGCAACAAGTAAGATTGTTTGCAAGTTTTTTGAAATTATTTTATGATGCTACCTTAAATTTTTCGTGTTCTGTGCATGTAACTTCAAATAGTTTTTTTATGGAACTAATCACTATCCAAGACGTGATTGAGTTGGAGGTACGCAATGAGAATCTTAGACTGAAATGAATGGCTCAAAGTATGAAGAGTAAGTTTGAAAAATATTGGGGAAACTTCGATATTATGAACCCATTGTTATATATTTCTTTGGTTCTTGACCCTCGTTATAAGATGTGTTATGTTAAGTTTTATTTTAAAAATATTCTTATGTATGATGTTGAGAAAAGCGATTGTTTGTTAAAAAAATCAAAGATAACCTTATTCGGTCGTACGATTCATACGTTGTAAGTGAAGCTGGGGTAAATTTAGAGAGTCAAACAAGGACTCAAACAGTGGGCAACAAAATTGAAGAAAATGTAGATCCGAGAGTAGTAAGAATGTCAAAATTCAAGAGACATTTGAAATAAGTTGATTATTTTCAAAATCAATCGGAAGTAGAAAATTATTTATCGGAGAGTTGCGAAGATGTAGAAGAGTTTGATATATTGGCATGGTGGAAGATCAATTCTCCAATATTTCGAGTACTTTCCGTCGTTGCACGACATGTTCTTGCAATTCTGGTATCTACGGTAGCTTCTGAATCCGTATTTAGCACTGATGGTCGTGTTCTTGATTCATTTCGTAGGGCATTACAGCCAAAGATCATAGAAGCCCTTATTTGTTCACAAAACTGGTTGCGGTCTTCGTCAACTCCAATAAATCTCCGAGACGCAATAGATTACGTTGAAGAATTTGAAAAAATGGAGACAGGTATATATATTTATTATTATATATATATATGTTTAAGCTTTAAAAACTAACATGTTTTTTGTTTTTATTTTATAGAATTTACTAAAGATACGAGTGAAGGAACGTCATCCAATATGAATGTCACTAGAGATGAAGGTATGTGTACTAGTAAATTATTTTATTTTATTTTTATTAATGCTAAGAATTTTATTTTGATTTAGTTGTACTGGTTCATGGTTGGATGTGATTTAATTACCGCCTGTGATTGTGCAGTTATGGCTAGACATCATACTTCTTTAATATATACTGTCAACAAACAACTAAGAGTTTTTATACAAAAATAACACTAGTAGCTTATTATCTAATGAAATTATGAAAGTCAGTAGCTTATTATTTAGTAGGACTATAGTCAGTAGCATTTACTGGCTTATTATCTAATGGAATTCAATAGCTTATTATCTAATGCGTTGTTGCATTTACTAGCTTTGTCGTTGTTTGATTATTATTTTTACAGAATGGGAAGAAGAAATACGACCTTGATTGATCGTGGATTAAAGTCGAGACTTTACTTGTTATGTGTCATGTGATGAATTTGGTTTAAGATTACTTTACTTTGATTTAGTTAATGTTGGTCTTTGGTGTTCCAAGACTAAGTTTTGATATTTAGACACAATTTAATTTTACAGTTAAAACCATATTGTATTTGTTGCATTTATTTTGTGATTGTTGTTAACTTTTTTTAAAAGTAGTTTTTGGGTGCGAATCTAGTCGCATTGGATGCATTTTTAGTAATGGTGTGTTAGGGTTGCCAATGAATGTTTCCTAGCCAATAAACCAGAAATTTTTTAAACTTTTCTTTTAACTTTTGCCATTGTTTTTTTCCAAAACCAAAATAGAGTCTTTGGAATTGGTGATTTAGAAGTACTATTTAGTTGCAGACTTTTACCTAAAGAAACTAACTTTGAATTTCTCCCAATTACTTGAAACGTTCCAACAAAAAAATAGTATACCCATGTGCACCGAATTGTAAAGGTTTTCTAGCAAGCATATTTTTTATTTTATAGCTTGTCTTCCAAATTGTAAAAAACAAATCCCCATGTGCACCAAACCGCATCGAACTGAACCGCACCACACCGAACCAAACCACTATTAAAACCAAAAAATCGAACGAAACCGAAAAAACCGAAAAAATCGATTTTTTTATTACTAAATCGGTTTAATAATATGCAAACCAAATTATTTCGGTTCAGTTTAAGAATTTAAAAAAAAACCGACCGAACCGACTGAATCTTACCCCTAAGCAGTACATGCCTCATCTGGTTATGAAAGTTGTGCTTTCCTGGTCGAAAGGGTCTAATTTGATCTTGTTGTGTCCAGCGTACGCACCTATGAAAGAAAGTAACTTATTTTCTGATGTGGAATCAACCAACTGATCAATTCTCGGCATCAGGAACGGATCCTTGGAACATGCCCTGTTGAGATCTGTGAAGTCTACACACATCCTCCACTTTATACTCTTATTTTTAACTAAAACAACGTTGGATGTCCACCGCAGGTACTTTGATTCTTTGATATGCCCGACGCTTATCATCCTCTCAACTTCTCGTAGTATGATCTCCGTTTTTTCTAGTGCGAAGGCCCAATGTTTCTGCGTGATAGGTCGGACGTTTCGATTAACTACTAGACTATGGATAGTTAAATTATTTGAAACCCAAGTTACATCTTCCGAACACCAAGTGAATAAATGTAGCCTCTCTTTTAGTAACGAAATCAGTTTCTCACGAAAGTTTGGTGATAAATTAGTTCCGAGCTTCAAAAATTTCCCTTCTGCAAACTTGTAGTTTTCACACTCCTCATCGGTAGTTAACAAACCGGGGGCTTCTCGGGGATCGTCTACCGGTAGTGATCCCAAAGGAAGCCCCTTTAATTGCTAGCCTTCTGCATGTATTATTTCTTAGTCACCCTTTGCGGCTAGCGCGGCTTGCTAGCAATCTCGGGTAGCCTTCTGAGTACTTCTAACGGCGCCTACATTGTTGCCAACCACATACTTCAAGGATTGATGTATTGTGGATGTCACCGCGTGCATTCGCGATAGCCATGATCTGTCAAAAATTGCATTATGTGAAGCGGGCACATCAACAACTACGAACAAAACTGTGACCTCTTTTTTAAATGGGGCCTGCGGCCGAGCTGCATAATGCCTTTAAATTCGCCCATTACCACTATCGTTGAGCCTGTGAACCCTACGATCGTCCGATCTTACCTTGAAATTATTGGTGGTATCTTGAATTGATAAAAAGTGGACGAAAAGATTATATTCCCGGAACTTCCGGTGTCCACAAGTATACGACGAACTTCCTCTCCTGCAATTGTCGCTCCAATTACGAAAACGTCTTCGCGAGGGCCTCATATATCCCTCATATCATCGTCATCGAAATATAGGATGTGCGAGGGACTCCCGCGCAGATGAGGAGACGTTCAAGATTCCAATTGGGTCGCCAGGTTCACAATGTGCCGCTTTCGGGAAGAATTAGTAATTCCTGCCATTGAATCGCCTCCAAAAATCATTAGAGACTCAAAAACATTGACAGAGAATACTTACCTTCTTTCGAACCTCCACGATTTCTTCTTCAATGACCCCGATGACATTGCGGTTGACGTTAGGATCAAGATATTCCACTGATACATCGAAGAGATCTGTAACCTCAGTTATGGCCATCGTCATTTCTGGTTTCCGCCCGACCACGATTTCTTTGGATGCGGCTCCTTGTTGCACTCATTTTTTCTCGTACTCAAGTAACTTTCCATTTTCCACTAGCATCTGTATTTCCTTTTTTCAAAGAGATACAATCCTTTGTATCATGCCATATGTCTTCGTGGTATCTACAATATCGATTATTCCTGCTCTCCCGAGGGATCTGGATTGAAAATGGTCTTTGGTAGATTCCATTCTTTTTTGTCTTCTCATAAATGGTTGACACAAATTCGGTCAGGTCAGCATAATGAGTGGGTCAGATCCATTTGTTAGAAAAGGGTCGGGTGACCACTTGGTTATTTTGCTTGGCCTTCTGTACCTAAGATGCTTGGGTTTTAACCGGATTTGGCTGGAGCCCCGGGGGAAGTGTATTAATTGGTTGCGGTTGCAGGATATAACTTGACTGTGTATTTTGTCGAGTGACGATCGCGGCCTGCACAATCTGCTGGACTTGGGCGGCCAGTTCAGATGCCTCTGTCTCCTTAATTAGTATTTGTTTTCCCACCTGAACTATAAGAGTGAAAAAGGTAAAAATAATTTCTTTGTTACAGTTTGTTTCATTGCCCTCGGAAACAATCCTAACCGGTACACTGTTAACGCCACATTTTCTTCGCAGTGGCCGAGGTCTGTTTTGGCATCAATGAAACGCCTGGTATAATCCCTGAGGCTTTCACCTATCCTTTGTCTGTAGTTGACAATCATATCTTCATTTTCCCAAAAACTCTTGCTTCCAACAAATTGCTGACGAAATATTACCTAGAACATCCTGAAGTTTTTTTAGCAACCTTGCGGCAATCTGTTATACCATTTTGAGGCACGATCTTTGAAAGTTATTGAGAGGGCTCGGTATAAAAGCTTTTCATTGTTGTCGAAACTCAGCATAAAGTGTTTGAAAGCCTCCAAATGATTATCTGGATCATTTTTGTTGTCGTACTTTTCCAGC
This sequence comes from Limnanthes douglasii subsp. nivea, assembly GCA_036936605.1. Classification (NCBI taxonomy): domain Eukaryota; kingdom Viridiplantae; phylum Streptophyta; class Magnoliopsida; order Brassicales; family Limnanthaceae; genus Limnanthes; species Limnanthes douglasii. The sequence goes on along the minus strand of JAUPFV010000004.1, from coordinate 139,120,107 downwards.
TTTGATATGTCAAATCTTTTCGGGAGATGTTCCGATAGTATTTCATCCAACAATGGGGATGCTCTCCAATTGAGTCTGAAACCATAAGCCCCACCCTAGAAGGGATCTTGTGCAATCTATCATTATTTGGACTGACGAACTGGCTGCTTACCCTGTACCCATATGTTTGGCTTCCTGACGGTTGCCATTGCACTTGAGGTAGCACTACCAGCTCTTCCTTGCTTGCTGTCACCATTTTCTATTTTTCATGAGAGTTCGGCGTTCTTTTTTCTGTGCTATCCCTCTTTTGTTTTGGAAAGTTGAATAACATTACTCTATGGCGTCTGGATCTACTCTTCCTGGTCATCTTATTGCGTCTGATTCTGCTTCGGGATTCTCCTCCCGAGGATTCATCGGTAGTGAAACCAGTGGAATCGTCACAATCCTATTTTGAAGGACGTTTAACCCTTCTTTCCACTTCTTGTACTAGTTTTGGTTCCTAACGTCCTCTGCCGCGGGGATGATTCTCGTGTCAATCCTCACCCGAAGATTCTTTTCTATTGGTATCAATTACATGCTCTTTGCATTTTCCCTCTCTGATCATTTTTTCGTTCAATGTTTTTTCCTTTTCGGCATTCTGCTTTACAATTTCGTCCAATAGTTGTCTCCTTGTCATGATTAAAGTAGATCACCCGTCCTGAACCCATCCGTAGTGGTCGTGGTCGGGGAATCTCTCGCCTTCAGACAATGATCCAGCTCGGGCTGGACCTCTCCCGATCCGCTCCATAGTCATTTCGTCATTCATATTTTAGATAGTCGTGATTTTGAGGAAAAATATGACCTTCATGTATCACTTTTTCCCACAGACGGCGCCTATGATGAGATAAAAAAATGACTAAGGTAGGTATCTTGGATCTAGGGTTTGATGTGACTAGAGAGGAAAGTGTAGAGAGAGAAAGTAGGAAGAGAATGTATTTAATAATGTCCACCCATCCAGAAAAAGTGAGGTTCCCTTATATAGTGGGTGAGGTGGCCCCTACCTTTTTCCTTTGTGGTCCTTTTACATTTTTAGTTTACTTTTACAAGTTGATCCCTCACTTTTCTATACTTGGGGATATTCTCCTCCAACTATTGTTACCCCATAATAAATATAAAAATATGACAAATACATTTGTTTTGCTCAATAATTAATATTTCCAATCTCGAGCCCGGTGATTTATTGCCTCATCAATCACTATTTTTTATTTATCTCCTTATCCTTTACTAAATTCATTTTTTCAAACCCCACCGTTGATTTCCCCTTTCATGAATTACTAATTCGATCTAGATACGGGAGGATGACAGAGGAGGCGACGCAACTTTATTTTCTTGTGCTTCTTAATGACGCCTAACAATTTTATAGAAGCTGAGATTTGTCGTTATCTGTTTACTCAAGGTTACTTTACTACTGTTTCTTTTTTAGATGAGAAGAAAATTAATAAACCTACTCGTAGTAAAAGTATATATCTCCTATCGAAGCAAGTGTTATGACAAACGAATGAGTATTATGATGAAAATACAAAATGGGTTCCTCGTAAAATATACAAATGCTCAGGTATATTTTCTTTGTTTATTCTTCTATTACTATGGTATATATAAATTTATTTTTTATGTTGCGAGCATGTTTCATGATGCAGAGAAGGATCATCCTTCTCTCAAAAGTCATTAAACGCTTTTACTGAATTCTGACTCATCTCTTCTACTCGTTGTTAATAAGAATGGTTCTCCTTCATTTTTCTCTAGTGACCCTTCAAACATTGCATACTCGCTTAATCATGTTGTATCATCCAACACATGAGTTTCTAATCTAGAGTTATTTTGAGGCAATGTTAGGACTTTTTATTGAAATTCTAAAGCCTTGGAGATTAAATAAATATCTAAAGAACCTTGTTATTTAGCTTCGACATAAATTAGGGTTGATGATATCTTTGGGATTTCCGAAAATGAAAAAGGTGATACAAGTGAGCCTACAGAGCTTAGGAATACTTCATTAAGAGAAAATGATGAAATCATTGTTGCTATTGAGGAAAATGCTTCCATATTTCCCCAAAATATTTCAGATTCTTTAACACGGGCACCCTGTAATGTTACTGCTCATGGCTGTTCTGACTGAGATTAACCTTATATTGGTAACCAATGGTAATGTACTGGTAGCACTGATATTTTTATGAATATATCCCGTCTTTTGGGACCTGAAGCTTTTGCTTAATCTTTCTTCGTTATTTATGATAACCTAATTACAAAGGTTATTACTTAGTATTTTTCTATGGTATGGCGTAAACGTTTGCCTATTCTTCTTCCTCCTTTAGAGCTATATGATCGTCAGCTAGATATTGGTTTTGAGGTTAATATATTTATTTATTTTTCTATATTTTATAATTATATTTATATTCTTTTTATAGTGTTACTTTTTGTTAGAACTTATTTTTAATGGGTTGATGATGTGTCATCATTTCCAAGTTATTCTCTTTGATCATCCATCAAACCTTCACGTTCTTTGTAGAGGGTGCTTCCTCCTCTTATGATAGTCCCAACCTGAGGGGTGTTCTCACATCTATTATTGAGAAGAAAGGTTGGTTGCAAAAAATGCTTAGCAAAAACCTAGAGAGAGAAATTTTTTTGTTGTTATGTGAAATTGCAGGCTAAAGTTTTGGCTTGTAAATCTCTCACTTTTTCAGAGAAATGTTAGATTTATCAGCTCTTTGAATGAATTTTTTGAACTTGATATTATGCAAGGAAGTGTGTTTGAATTTCTGACATATGCAAAATCTAAGACATACATTGGTTTATCTGTGTGTTGAAGGATGTACACAAAGACTTGGATTCCTTAAATTGATGTATATTCTCGTATTGTCAATATGTGCTACAAATTGTTTCTTATATATTTCTATGAGGTATATTCATTTCTAACCTAGTTTTATTAATTAGAATTGAGGAAGGTGAAGTTCAAGATGCTCATAATTGTTTTGAGGGTAGAATACGAAGTACTCTACCTAAATACACGCACGTGGAAAATTGTGCATGATCGAGAGAAGTTATTCCTCCATAGTTTTTAAATTTATTTGTAAATTTGTACATATTTATATTCTTAGTTTCGCTTATTTTTTTTTTTTGCAATTTCCATTTAAGAAATTTATGTTTATAAAACTATTTTTTATATGAGATCTCTCATATATTTTGTGGAAGATTCTTTGGGACTTTAAAACATCTTATATTCCTTATTTTTCTACTCAAGAATATTTTTCTAGAAAAATATTTGTGTACTTAGATTTTTTTAAAATTTTCCAAGTATGTTCAGAGTGCATGGCTCTCTGGAGTTTATTCTTTATATGTAGGTCAGTGGGAACTCAATTTGTTTTGTTCTTGTCAAGAGAAAAACAATTTAAGACCTAAGATATCGAATGTGGTGAAAAATGCAAATTTGTCAGTCGACAAAGAGATTGAGATAGAACTTCTAGTGAATGAGAACCCAACTAATCTTGTGGTTGAAGTCATACTAAGTGAGAAAAAAGTGGAGTTTTCATCACCAACTGAGATCGGGCAACTCGCTTATCAGTTGAAAAACAAACAAGCAAAATATTTTCTACAATTACGTGAGCAACTCATATCCGAGGCTCACAAAGTCAAGTCTTTCATCTGAACAATCGACATAAGGGATAATGAAGAAGACAACAACATTATATTAATATCATTATAGGATAGGTACAAATAAGAGGCTCATGAGAATAAAAACGATATGATAAGGATACGTGAAGGCGAAAGGGAGAGCTTTAACCGATGATCAAACGATAGGGATCGAAGGCGACGAAAGCGTCACAAGGCTTATGCCTCCACGAGAGTAGTGTACGGATCCGCGTAACTTCCACAAGGTGTTATGCCTCAACGAGGTTATCTTTCATACCTACACTATTTACAATTTAATTATCCAGGTCAAGTTTCTCGATCGGACACGCCTCAAGAAGCAAAAAAAGTCCCACCTTCAACGAAAACAACATTAAAGTGTACCTAAAAGAATCACGATGCTCTATCGTATAAACTAGGATATGTACAACCAAATCCACATAATCAGAGAGGCAAATGGAATAACAAAGTTAAACCAAAAACAGAAAGATGGAAATGCTAGGGTTCCAACAGGCTTATTTGTTCATAGATAACCTATATGATTCTATGAGGATGAAAAACCTCAAGCAGACAAAGAGTCTTCACTAGCCCTGAAGATATTATATCAAATCATGAAACCGTATTATAATAACCATAAAATAGATAAGTATAATGGAAAAAGAGATCCTGAACACCACATGTCGAAAGTAACTAGTAAAATACTGCATTACGAAGAGGTTGATGAGATGAAGTATCAGTCATTTCCCATGACCCTAAGAGGAATAACGATACACTGGTTAAATAACCTACTACCCGATTGAAATAACTATAAAAAAAACTTCGAATAATATTTAAAAACCAATTTACAAGTTCAAAAGAAATCAAAAGAGATGAGGACTATGTAGTCCATTGCAAGCAAAAATACAACAAAAATCTTAGAGACTACACAAACGGTTATTTGAAACTAAATTAAAATTACATGATTGTCATGATCTAGTGTTCGTAGCATATTTCAGATAAAAAATTGAATAAGGGACCTTATCTAAGGCAATCGTGAAAATAAAGCATTGAATGTTAGAGATTTGTTGGCCCAAGTGGAGGAGTTCGTCAAAAAGTATGAAGTGGCTAAAGAAATAAAGTTGGAAAACACCAAAAATCCAATTGAAAACCTTTGGGTAAGAAAAATATATGTTGTAGCACAAGTAAACAAAAAATATGAAGAACTAAGAAATAATGACATTTAGGCTTTTCCAAACCAAGTCCAAATCAATATCAAAAAGTGAAACCAAAAGGAAATTATAAACTAGGAACCGCTAAAAGAGCATGTCGACCATCGAAGGGACCATTCTTAGAATTAACAGAGTCACTAATAGTGGTTTATGAGAAAACAAAGGACTCACTCAAGTACATAGAAATATTTCAGACCAAAGGAAATAGACAAAAACTAATATGTAAGCTCTATGGTAACATAGGTCAATACATTAAATATTGTTGGTTTTGCATGATGAAATCCAAGTCTTGGTGGATAAAATAAAACTCAATGAGTTTGTTCAAAATAAATCAAAAGAGGATCAAAAATAGGGTTTATGTAATGTTGCAGCACTAGCTTCGACGTCAGCTCAACAAGCACTCGATACAAATTCTATAATAGAGGTAGAGTAAGTAAAAGAAGAAGATTACATGTACCAAGATCCAAACAAACAAACAATATGAGTAATTTTAGTCAGAAATCAACACTCTGGAATAATAAAAAGATCAAGAAAGAGATACACCGATAAAATCATGATAATGTTCAAAGGCAAACGTCTTAGCACTTGTATGGAAACATTTACCCTGGCCTTTTCTTTAGAGATGATGATTTAAAATGAGTAGCTTCTTCCCACAGTGATATAGTACTGATCACATTAGAATTGGATGGTATAAAGATCAAATGAATGATGATTGATAGAGGAAGATGGGGGAATATCATATACCAAGGAACGTATGAAAGAATGAGGGAAGCACCATCGTTAATCAAAAGTCATACATGCAAGGTTTACATGTGCAAATGGAGTAGTCCCATGAGAATTGACTCTGGATGTGGCAGTGAGAAAACAAGAGTTCTGTAAAAAGGTAACATGTCTTTTTGTGGTAGTAGATGCACCGTCTTTATATAATATAATTTTGGATTGATCACACTATAACATATACATGCTAGAATATCTACAGTACATCAATGTATAAGATACCTTATAAATTCCAAAGTAGTCATAATAAGGGGAAATAAAAAAATAAGTAGTGAATATTATGCAACATCTTTATCTTTCAATGCATAACAATCAGAGAATGAAAGGGTCATCTTAGAGGAATTAAATGACCCCCCAAAGAATGACCTCGACTATTTCAATCGGGGAAAAAGATGAAAGAAGTCATCTTGGAGCAAGAAAAAGTCACGAAGATTGATAGAAATATACCAACTGATCTCAAGTATAAATTTATATATTCTTTTAAATAAACTAGATATTTTTATTGAAGTACACAAGATGTACACAAGTTCGTTTTCATGGATGCTTTTGCTATATATAATCAAATCTAAATGAAAGAAAATTATTAAGAATACATGACATTTATCACCAAAAAGGGGCTACATTACTACAAAGTAATGTCATTTGGATTAAAAAAATGCCAAAAAAGCTTATTAAATGTTGGTCAAAAAAATATTTGCAATAGTGATAGATAGAGATATACTTGCATGTACTTATGACATGTTGATGACAAGGCTATATGGGAAATACAACATGGCAGACCTAATCGAAACATTCGACAACCTCAGACTTGTGTATCTCAAGCTAAATCCTAAAAAGTCACACTTGGGGTTCAGTCATGCAAATTCATAAGATACATGGTAAGCGAGAAAATAATCAAAGTCGATTCAACCCAACTCATAAATCTAGCATTGATGGGTGAAACTAAGAATGTAAAATAATTATAAATCTTAATAAGAAGATTAGTTGTCTTAAACATATTTCTTTGGCGATTTTCAGACAAATGTCAACTATTTTTACAAACGTTGAAAGGAGCAAGAAAGTCTAGTGGACTCTAGAATACGAGGAGGCATTCAACATAATCAAAAAATTATTAGTATCACTAGAGATATTAATAAAATCGAAGCAATAAGAAAACTTGTAGCCTTATTTAGAAATATAATATTGTGCAGTCAATTTAGTCCTAATTAGGAAGGGGGAAAGGGAATCTAAATCTGCATATTATGTAAGTAAATCTTTACTATCAGCAGAAACTAGATATTTATAACGAGAAAAATCAGTTCTAACATTGATCGTAGCAGCTAGAAAGATGAGATCGAATTTTCCAATACACATTATAATTGTATGCTCTATTTCCTCCTAAAGAATGTACTACAAAATCCTAACTTCTCAGGAAGATTGACTAAATGGTCAGTAAAAGTAGGGGATTATGGCATCACATTCGAACCTAGAATAACAATAAAATCCCAAGCTTTAGCTGACTTGATGGTAATATTCCAATATGAAAGACCAATAGCCATAAATGACGATTTGAAAATACATTAAATGTTGGAACCAATGAGGGGGGAATAACAATTAAGGAACATGGAAGTGGATACAACTTGTCTCCTCATATCGTGACATTATAAAACAATCTATTCAGTTCGGATTTTCAGTATAAAAAATGACGCTAAATATGAGAATACTATTGTAGGAATTCTTTTAGCAAATATATGCAGAGAAAAAAAGCAATATTCTTAACTGATTCTCAAGTAATAGTTAGTCAAATGACAGGCCATGCCAAAGCAAAAAATGATAAAATTATCCAATATTTAAATGAGTTATAAAGTCTTGCTTATCAATTCGAACATATCAAATTCAAACAAATGTCAATGGCACAAAATGCAAGTCCTACCGTATTGGCTTATTTGTCTTGTATATCATCAACACAACGTGTATTAGTACATGGAAAATCGTCAATCACTTTACGAAATAGCTTTCTTCAAAACTTACGACCAAAGAGTAATGATAATAGAAGGGGAAGAGGAGGAGGAGGATTGGCGAACCACAATAAAAAAATTATCTTACACAAGGCATACTACCCTAAGATAAGCAAGAGATACGAATAATAATAATAATATTCTCAAGGTATGTAAGAACAACGAACACGTTGCACAAAAAAGTACAATCATAACCCTTTTTAATATGTTTAAGCGCAGACGAGGAACTTTCATAATGTAAAATTTACATAATGGAGAAAGAGATGCTCACTACAGATATGAAGATCTAACAAAAAAATGAGACTACAAGGCTATGATTGGCCAATAATTATAAAGGATGCAAGTAAGAAAGTAATGATATGCAATAAATGCCAAAGGTTCACAAATTTAATCCAAGTCCTAACAATATTACTCAATACAATAACATAAGGCATTTTATTCGAGAGATGGGCTATGGACATCATGGGCCCATTCCCGATGACTTTAGAAGGAAGAAAGTATTTTTTTTTTCCGTTCTATACTACTTCTCTATGAGGTTGGAAACAAAAACAATGCAATAAATAACAAAAATAGAGGTAATTTCATTTCTAAAGTCAAGTATATATTGCAGGTACGGTACTCTGAGAGTTATCTTCATCGATAATGGAACATAGTTCCAAAATGATCTTGTTACATAATAATATGCAGAGAATGTAGTTGAAAAAAAATCTTATCCATTTCATCTTCCAAAAAACGAGCAAGTCAGAGCAAGTAACAGAATGATAATTAAAGGCATCAAGAAGATGTTGGATTACGCATCAGAAAGTTGGTCGGATGTCATACGTGACATTCTCACATCGAACGACACCTAAAATTTCCACAAAAGAAAAACCATTTTTCGTGGTATATGATATGGAGGCGGTTGTACCAATATAAATAACTACACAATTTTACAGGGTTATAACATAAAATAAGGATGATAATAACTAAAATAAAATAATGACGATCAATATAGTCGAAGAAAAAATTATCAATTCATACAATCAACCAAAGCACTACAAGACATTCATGAGAAATATATATATTCTAAAGTTCATTTTAGGAGGTTCGGACCACTAGACAAAGTAATGAGAAGATCTTATAAAGCATTAGTTGGAGTCTTTGAGTGAAAAAGGTCATTTATGAGGCTAAACTTTATATTATATGAGAGAACGTAGTACTTGGAAGTACTTCGAATATGGTAGTGCGTTTAGAGAACTTAGCACTTTGAATATGGTTCTTTTTTCAAAACAATTATTCAATACTTCATAATTTCTCTTGGTCAACTTCAAAGATGATCAATCTTTGACTAGTTACCAAAATAATTTAAATAAACATACGTAAATAACCATTGGCCAAAAAATATTTTTATTGATAACTTCGAATATTTACATAACACCTCATTAAAACCTTCATGGGCCAACAGGGTAGGAAATAGTGTGCCAATTATTCAAAAATAATTTTTTTAAAGATAGTTACTCCCAGTACACTTTTAGATGTATATTCCAAGGATGTTGAAGCATCCTCCCATGCTCGTCACAAAGGCGATAGGAAACTGACTTTATATTCTCCACCACCATATAGGGACCCTCTAAATTTGAGGCCATCTTACTGAGGCTTTTTTCTTTAGTATGGAGGAATACCTTCCTTAGAACTTTATCACTAACCTTGAAATCCTTGTTTCTTACTTTCGAATTATATCTACTCATAATAAGATTTTGATAATGAATCATATTCAGGTGAGCTTTAACTCTTTTCTCCTCAATCAAATCTCAATCTGCTCTTTTTGCTTCGTCATTCAGGTCCTCAAAATATTGAGCTATTCTGAAAGAAGGAAGTGTAGATTCTGCAGGACTAACAACATCCATCACACACACTAGGGAAAAATAAGTTTCTTTAGTAGCCTCTCTAGGGGTTGTTCGATAAGCCCATAACACCTCTTACAAATAGTTAGGCCATTTATTTACAACCCATGTCAAATTCTTCTTTAAACCTTTCAAGATAGATTTGTTGGTCACCTCTACTAAATCATTTGCTTGGGGATGGAAAAGTGTAGAAAAGCATTGTGTTATCCCCATCGAAGGACAAAAAGAAGCCATTTCTTTGTTATTAAATTAAGGACCGTTATCCGTGGTGATTTTTCGAGGTACTCCAAATCAGCAACAAATACTATTTACAATATACTTAATCACATTCTTGGATTTTGTTCCAGACAATGGTTTGGCTTCTGTCCACTTTGTAAAATAGTGCACTGTCACAATAATCATTTGACGTCCTTAAGAAGTCATTGGCAATGGTCCCACTAAGTCTATTTCCCATCTGTCAAAAAAGAAGGCTTCAATAATGGACATGGGTGAAACTACAGGTTTATGAATAGATTTGGCAAACCACTGACAAGTATCGAAATGCCGAACTAGATTTTTGGCGTTGTTCATAATCGAAAGCTAATAATACTTTGCTAACAAAACTCGACGTGTCAAAGCTTTGAACCCACAATGTGTTGAACCCTCTCCATCATGCAATTATGATAGAATTTCCTGTGCTTCCTGTTTTCTCAAGCGCCTACTCAACGCTTTTTTCTACAAAACCCCATCTAACACCATATAGCCACACGCATATCCTGAGGCAGCGTTCCTCTTAACAAGAAATTCAGAATGTCAATTCTCCAATTACTTTGAATTACATCTGGAGTAAGGAAAACCTCTTCTACATATTTACAATGTTCAGAGCGGGTTAGAATCGAAGAACTCCCTGTAATTAATCCATGGGTATTATTATGTGTAAGACACAATTTCCAAAGAATCAACAATTGTATTGTCTCCACGGCTGATATGCTCTTCAGTAACATGATCGAACATAAGAGTCAGATTTCGAAGCTCTCTAAGATATAAAATTAAATGGTTTTTTTTTGCTTCGGATACTCCAGCTACTTGAGTTGCTACCAACTGAGAATTTGTTTCTAAACGAACTGAAGTTGCCCCACAGATGTTCGTAAGTCTTAAACCAGCCAATGAAACTTCATATCTACCTTCATTATTCGATGCATGAAAGCCAAATTTAATAGATTGAAACGTTTTTTCCCCAGATTGAGAAATAAATCGAACTTCATCATTGCATCCTAAAATGCTAGATCCCCCATCAATTCGAACTATCGACATAGAACCGCTTAGCAAGACCTCCTTGTTTATCTCTTTGTCTAACTTACTTGAATGGAATTCAACAAGAAAATATGCTAAGGCTTGGGCTTTGATAATCGTTCGAGGTGAAAAGATAATGTCAAAATCTTCCAAACCCAACTAACCATTTAGTCATCCTCTCCGAAATATCAGCGCATTGTAAAATATCTTTCAGTGGGAATGGATTCGTACTTCAATAGTATGAGCTTAACAATAGGAGCACATTTTCTTAGCGGCCACTACCAAAACCAGAGCCTATTTTTCGAGCTTCAAGTACCTTTTTCTGTTGTCACCAGACTCTTACTGACATAATTTACTAGCTTTGAAATCCCCAGATCTTCACTTATCAATACAGCGCTTACTACAATACTTGATACTGCAATATACAAAGAGAGTTGTTTACCAATTCGAGGTTTGGACAACATTTCTGGTGATGACAACAGTTCTTTAATGCTTGAAAATTTTGCTTCACATTCCGAAGTCCATTCAAATTATTTTGGTCTTCGTAACACTTGAAAGAAAGGGAAACATTTGTCAAAAAATCTAGAAATGAATTTGTTAAGAGAAGCTAACCTTCTTGTTAAAATTTGCACTTCTTTGATAGTTCGAGGTGACGTCATTGATACCAAAACCTTTAGTTGTTCTGGGTTAGCTTTTATTCCCCTTTCACTAATATCATAACCTAAAATATTTCCTGATCGAACACCAAAGGTACACTTCTCAGGATTTAACTTTAGTCTAATAGCCCTCAAATTTAAAAAAGTCTCCTATGAATATTTGAAGTATGCATCATCTGCTAAGCTCTTGACTAACATATTATCAATATACACCTCCATATTTCTTCCAATCTGATGAGCGAAGGATTTATTCATTAATCTCTGATATACTGCTCCAAGATTCTTTAACTCAAAAGGTATAAGCTTATAACAATACAAGCCTCGCTCTAAGATGAAAGTGGTACTCTCGTTATCCTTTGGATCCATTTGAATCTGGTTGTACCCTGTAAAGACATCAATAAAAGACAAAATTTTATTTCCCGAAGTGGAATCAATCAATTGGTCTATTCGAGGACTAGAGAATGAATTTTTAGGACAATCTCGATTCAGTACATTCTGTATTTCCCATTATTCTTTTTAACTACCACTGGTTTTTCTGTCCATAAAGGATATTGTGACTCCTTTATATGTCCGACCCTTTATAAACGATCCACCTCGTCAATGATAGCTTCGGCTTTCTCAAAATAAAAAGCATGTCCTTTTTGTATAACAGGCTTGACCTTCAGGTTAATTGCTAGGCTGTGACATATCACTTCGATTGGAAGTTCTACCACATCTTCTCTTTTCTAAGTGAAAACATCCAAATTGTGAAACAAAAACTGCAAAAACTGTTGATGTAAGGTTGGGTCAGTAAGGTTCCTATTCGAAGTAATTTTACCATCAGGAAAAGCATATTCTTCTACATTTTCACTTACTATTAAGGAACCCGGGGTTTCTCTCGGATCATCAACCCCCTCCTCGACATTCGAGGTTAACCCTTCTTATTGTTATTCGGCCATTTTATCACCACTGCTTGACCCTTGAATTCGAAGAGTTGTGGCATAACATTCTCTAGCAACCTTCTGATCACTTCAGACGACCCCCACATGATCTCTAATGATATATTTTAAGCACTGGTGAACTGATGGCATAACTCCATACATCTTCGATAGCCAAAATCTTCCAAAAATGATGTCTTAGCTTGTTGGGAAATCCACCATCATGAACAGCACCTGAACCTTCTTTCTAAAATGTCACTTTCCCAAATTCACTTTTCCCTCAAATTCCCCAATTACTTGTGATGTAACCTTCGTAAAACCAATGATAATACGCTTGGATTGGGAAATTCGAGGAGGATTAATCATTCTATCATAACTTGTCTTGAAAAGAACATTTGCAGAGCTCCCTCTATCTATTAGTACCCGTCGAATTTTGACACCAGCTATCTCTGCTCTAATGACCCCAACATCTTTATGAGGGCCTGCAGTGCCTCTCAAATCGTCTTCATCAAAAAGAATAACGAAAATATCTCTCTTATCATATAGATGAGTAGACATCACTCTTATGTATGAGTAGATAAGCTCACTACATGTCTTTTTCTAGAACTGTCTGTGTTACCAGTCATAGTGTCTCCTCTAAAAATTGCCAAAGACTCCAAATATTTGCATAGACTTCGAACTCGCCCTTGTTTCACTGGCTCATCCACTGCCACTAAAATCAATCTAATTTGGATTTACATCTAAGAATTCTGATGCATCATCGAAGTCATCAATCTTGGAATCACTAATCAAATTTGCTTCCTGTGAAGTCGATGCAACATGAGCCTTCGATGCATTACTTTTCCCTTTCACATAGGCCAAAAAAATTCTATTCTAAATTAGAGTATGCACCTCATTCTTTAAAACAATATAGTTTGCAGTATCATGTATGATGGCATTATTATAATTACAAAACCGATTATTTTTCTCCTCTCTTGGCCTATTTATCGGCGCATGCTTCTTGAAACTCACATACCCCTTTGCTTTTTCATAAATGGTGGCAACATTTTTAGTTTGATCAGCATAATACTCTGGCCTAACCCACTAATTGGGCCTCGGTCTATAAAACTGATAGCATGTAGCCTGAGCTAAATACCCTCCAGTCCGATGAGGTAAATTATTATTGTTCCTCAAATGCGTTGGTTGAGCTGAATTCGAAGACTCTCTTTGATTGTTTGGAACCTGTCTTGAGCTCTTTTGACTAGTCTCAAACACTCCTTGAACTCTGGTAGATTCTTCTACCTTAATTTGATCCTCCACTTGAGCCATCAACACTCCAAAAGTTAAAGCTCTTTGTTTTGTTGTTTCATTCAATTGATCTCCTAGTAGCAGCCCTTGTCTAAACACTGCCATTGCTACCATTTTCTCACAGTTGTCCAAACAAGCTTTGGTTAAAACGAATCGTTTAGTTTAGTCATTTAGCTTTTCTCCTACCGCTTTCTTACATTGTGATGTAGCCCAGAAATTCCAAAAACAAACCTTTATTATTTTATTTTATTCAAATATCTTATATTATTCAAATCAAATCTAATTACATTAAGATTTTATTTTATTTTATTTTAGATATTTATTTAATTTCCTTGTATTCTAATTTAGGGTTTTCAGAAGCTCTTATATAAAGCCTCATATGCCTTAAGTTATTTTAAGTTTTTGGAATAATATATCTTTTATCTATGAAAATTTTGGTTTTTGTTACCCTTAGATTAGGGTTTCATCATGTTACCCTTAAATTAGGGTTTCATCTATTGTTGCTTCTTCTTCTATTTCCGCCGTGTCATCAGTTTGGTATCAGATTCTCAGTTCCTGCTGTGGGGAAGCATGTTTCTAAAGCCTGACTATTTTGATTCAAGGTTTAATGAAGAGAACAACACACATGGTCATGAAGATCGGGAAGATCGTTTGAGTATGAGGGGACATACCAGTCGTATCAATGACAATCGTATTGACCGGTTACTGGATGAGTTTAAATTGGTTACCAATCGTCGAATCAAGGTAAACATTTATTATCGAGATGTCGTTTCAGGCCATGAAGAGGTTTTCAAAACCATTTTTTTCATCGACTGGACATGAAGATATTGTTTTCAGGCTATGAAAAAGTTTTTGAAACCAATTTTTTTTCATCAACTGGATGACTTCAATGTGACTTCGAATGAGGAACATTCGAGAATAATTTATCTTATTTCGATAAGGTTAACAATTAGAATTCCCAATGTAACAATTGAAAAAATAAAATAAAATAATTTTGGTTGTTGATGGTGATGGTGCTGTGAATTCCAGGATGAATTATGTCAACCAGAGGAGGATGACGTAGCTCAGAAAGTCCAAACACAAACCTTTATTGTTTTATTTTATTTTATTCAAATCAAATCTAATTATATTATGATTTGTTTTGATTTAATTTTATTCTATTTTAGAATATTTATTTTATTTCCTTGTATTCTAATTTAGGGTTTTGAGGAGCTCTTATATAAAGCTTCATATGCCTTAAGTTATTTTAAGTTTTTGGAATAATATATTTTTTAGCTCTGAAATTTCGGTTTTTGTTACCCTTAGATTAGGGTTTCATCATGTTACCCTTAAATTAGGGTTTCATCTATAGTTTCTTTTTCTTCTATTTCTGTCGCGTCATCAGTTTGGTATCTAAAAAAAACTGATGACACGGCGGAAAATAGAAGAAGAAGCAACGATAGATGAAACTCTAATTCAAGGGTAACATGATGAAACCCTAATCTAAAGGTAACAAAAACCGAAATTTTCAGGGATAAAAAATACATTATTCCAAAAAAACTTAAAATAACTTAAGGCATATGAGGCTTTATATAAGAGCTTCTCAAAACCCTAAATTAGAATACAAGAAAATAAAATTAATATTCTAAAAGAAAATCAAATCAAATCAAATATTAATATAATTTGATTTGATTTGAATAATATAAGATATTTGAATAAAATAAAATAAAATAAAATAATAAAGGTTTATGTTTGGACTTTCTGGGCTACATCACATTGTATAATTGTATCTCCACTCGCCCATATCTCTTTGCTTCCTACAAATTGTCTTTGGTAAGCTGTGTAGACATCTATGAAATTAGAAATGGACTCCTTCAAAATCTTATTGTACCATTTAAGGCTGTTTCTTTGAACGTTTAAGAAAAAGCTCTGCAAACCAACTTGTCATTGTCCTCGAAATTCATCATGTAATGTTTGAAGTTTTGTCCCCTTCCTAATAAGGTAGGCTTTCTTTATATAGTAACACGGGTGGGCCCCTATTTACTCTAGTGGTCCTCTTAATTAGATCTTTGTCTTTTTAAAACTTGGTCCTTTATTTTTCTCATATTGGCTAATTGAGGTTATACTTTCCTCAAGTTATTTATCTTTAATTACAATTTACTACTCTCGGTCGGGTCGTATATTTACCATAGGCCCAATAATGCGGCCTAGTATTTTACAGCCTTATCAGTGTCAACCATGATATGCACAACCAAATCCACATAATTAGATAGGAAAACTGATTAACAAAGCTAAACCAAAGGGAGAAAAACAGAAAAGGCCCGGGTTCAAACATGCTTACTTGTTCATAGATGACGTATATTATTTTTATGAGGATGAAAAACGTCAAGCAGACGAAGATTCTTCACTAGCTATGAAGATATTATATCGAGTCATGCAACTGTATTATGATAACCACAAAATAGATAAGTATGATGCAAAAAGAGATCTAGAATACCACATCTAGCAAAGTTACAGTGAAATACTGCAATACGAATGGGATAATAGGATAAAGTATCGGGCCTTTACCATGATCCTAAGAGGAATAACGATAAAGTGGTTAAATAGCCTCCTACCCGGTTGAAAGAATTACAAAAATCTTCGAACAATATTTATAAACCAATTTATAGGTTTATAAGAAATCAAAAGAGATAAGGACTATGTATTCAATTTCAAGCAAAAAGACAACAAAAAACTAAAGGACTACACCAAACAGTTCTTTGAAACTAAATTAAGATTATCATGATCTAGTGTCTGTAGCAGCTTACAGATAAAAAGTTGAAGAATAAACCCAATATAAGGCAATCACGAAAAATAAAGCATTGAATGTCAGATATTTGTTGGCCCAAGTGGAATGGTTTGTCAAAAAGTATAAAGTGGCTAAAGAAACGAAGTTGGAAAACACCGACAATCCAACCGAAAGCCCTTGGGTAAGAAAAACATATATTGTGGCAGAAGTAAACACAAAAGATGAAGAACCAAGAAATAATGGCATTTAGGCTTCGCCAAACCAATGCCAAGTCACGATAAAAAAGTGAAACCAAAAGACAATTATAAATTAAAAACCTCTAAAGGAGCAGATCGGCCATCGAAGGGACCATTCATAAAATTGGCAGAGTCACTAGCAGCGGTTTATGAGAAAACAAGGGACTCACTCAAGTACAATAGATATGAAAAGCTGTTTTGACAAAAGGAGAGAAAGACAAAAACAAATATGTAAACTCCATGGTAACATAGGTCATTACATTCAAGATTGTAGGTCTTTGCATGATCAAATCCAAGTCTTGGTAGACGAAATAAAACTCAATGATTTTATTCAAAATAAATTAAAGAAGGAGCACAAATAGGGTTCATGTAATGTTGTAGCACTATCTTAGGCATCAGCTCAACAAGAACTTTATACAAATTCCATAACAGAGGCAGAGCAAGTAAATGAATAATATTACATGTACTACGATCCGAACAAACAAACAATATGAGTAATGTCCACCAGAGATCCACACCTTGGAGTAATAAAAAGATCAAGAAAGAGATACACCGACAAATCATGATAATGTATAAAGGGAAACGTCCCATCACTTGTACAAAAATATTTACCCCGACCTTTCCTTTAGAGATAATGATTTAAGATGAGTAGCTTCTCCCTACAGTGATATAGTACTAACCACGTTAGAATTAGATGGTATAAAGATCAAACGAATGATGATTGATATAGGAAGTTGGGCAAACATCATATACCAAGAAACGTATGAAAGAATGAGGAGAGTACCAAGGTTAATCAAAATTCTGAAAATCTTGAAAAGGGTTACATGTGCAAGTGCACTAGTCCTAGGAGAATTGACTCTGAATTTGGCACTGAGAAAACAAGAATTTTATAAATGGTAACATGTCTTTTGTGGTAGTAGATGCATCGTCTTCATATAATATAATTTTGGATTGATCACACTAGAAAAAATACATTATATAGTACC
The DNA here is from genome assembly GCA_036936605.1 of Limnanthes douglasii subsp. nivea. Classification (NCBI taxonomy): domain Eukaryota; kingdom Viridiplantae; phylum Streptophyta; class Magnoliopsida; order Brassicales; family Limnanthaceae; genus Limnanthes; species Limnanthes douglasii. The sequence continues at coordinate 139,102,482 of JAUPFV010000004.1, read as the reverse complement.
TACAATACATCAATGTATAAAGATACCCTATAAATTGAAAAATAGTCATAATAAGAGGAAACAAAATGGAACGTTATACAACATCTCTATGTTTCAAAGTATAACAATCACATAATGAAAAGGTCATTTCGAAGGAAGTAGATTACCCCAAATAAGGACCTCGACCGTTTCAATCGGAGGAAGAGATGAGGAAAGTTGTCTTAGAGCAAGTAAAAGTCCCCAAAATCGATAGAAGTATACCAACTGGTCCCAAGTACAAATTTAGATTTTTTTAAAATAATCTAGATATGTTTACCTGAAGTCCACAAGATGTAACAGATGCCCCGACCGAGGTCATACGTCATCAGTTAAATATCGATAATAATATCAGACCGATAATACAAAAAAGAAGATCATATTCTCAACAAAAAATTGAGGCGATCATCACGAGATAGATAGATTTATGGTTGTATGACACATAAGAGAGTCCCATTACCCAATTTGGACAACGAATCCTATCTTGGTTAAAAATAAAAGTAGAAATCAAAGAATGTGCGTTGACTTCATGGACTTAAATAAAGCATTCCTGGATGATATTTTTCCATTACCAAGAATTGACCATTTGGTTTTCATGGATGCTTTTGTTGGTTATGATCAAATCCGAATGAAATAAAAGGATCAAGAATACATGATATTTATCAGCAAAATTGGGATACATTGCTACAAAGTAATATCATTTGGATTAAAAAAACTATCAAATGTTGATCAATAAAATATTCGCAATAGTGATAAACTAAGATATACTTGTTTATACTTATGACATATTAGTAACAAAACTACATGAGAAATACCACCTGCCAAATCTACTCGAAATATTCGACAACCTCAAACATGTATATTTCAAGATAAATCCCAAAAATGCACATTTGGCGTTCGATCATGCAAATCCTAGGATATACGGTAAGAGAGACAATAATCAAAGCAGATCCAACCTAACTCATTAATCTAGAATTGATAGGTGAAACTAAGTATGTAAAATAATTATAAATCTAAATAATAAGATTAATTGTCTTAGACATATATCTTTGGCAATTCCCAAAGAAATATCAGCCATTTTTCCAAATGTCGAAAGGAGAATGAAATTTCTAGTGGACTCTAGAATGCGAGGAGGCATTCAACAGCTTCAAAAAATCATTGGCATCACCAGAGATATTAATGAAGTCGAAACAATAAAAAAACTTGTACTTGTATTTAGAAATATAATATTGTGTAGTCAATGCAGTCTTAATCAAGAAGGGAGAAAGGAAATCTAAATCTGTATATTATGTAAGTAAATATTTACTATCAACATAAAATAGATATTAATAATGAGAAAAATTAGTTCTAGCATTGATCGTAGCGGCTATGAAGATGAGATCGTATTTTCAAGCACACATTATAATTGTACAAACCTCTTTCCTCCTAAAGAATTTAATACAAAATCCTAACGTCCTAGGAATGTTGACTAAATGGTCAGTAGAAGTAGTGGATTACGGTATCAAATTCGAACCTATAACAATAATAAAAGCCCAAGATTTAGCTAAATTCCCGACAATATTCCAATCTGAAAGACCAATAGCTATAAATGGAGATTTAAAAAAACATAGAATGTTAGAACCGATGGGGGAAAATAGAAATTAAGGATCAAAGACAAGGATACAACTTGTCTCTTCAGATCGTGATATTTTAAACCAATGTATTCGGTTCGGATTTTCAAAATCAAACAATGAAGTCGAATATAAGGCTACTATTGTATGACTTCTTTTAGTAAAAATATTCGGTAAAAAAAGGTAATATTATTAACTGATTCCCAAATAGTAGTTAGTCAAATGACAGATCAGGCTAAAGCAAAAAATGATAACATTGTCCAATACTTAAACGAGCTACAACGTCTTGCTTCTCAATTCGGGCCTGTCAAATTCAAACAAGTGCGAAAGGTACAAAATACAAGTCCCGATGAATTGGCTTCTTCGGCCTATACACCATCAGCACCAGGTGTATTAGTACAAAAAAAACCATCAATCACTTGACCAAATAGATTTCTTGCAAGACTTACGACCAAAATGGTAATGATAATAGAAGGGGAAGAAGAGGAGAAGGACTAGCGAACCTCAATTTTTTTTATCTTACACAAGATATACTACGTTAAGATAAACTAGAGGTACAAAAATTAATAATAATATGCTTAAGGTACGTGTGGACAATGAACACGTTACACAAAAAATTACAATCACAACCCTTTTGAAGATGTTTAAGTGCGGACGAGGAACTTTTCGTAATTGAAAAGTTACACAAGGGATAAAGAGGTGTTCACTACAGATTTAAAGCTCTAATAAAAATAATAATACTACAAAGATATGGTTGACCAACAATTATAAAGGATACGAGTAAGAAAGTAAGGACATGCAATACATGCCAAAGGTTTGAAAATTCAATCCAAGTCTCAACAATATTACTCAATAAAATAACATAATCCATTTCATTCGAGAGATGGCATATGGACATCGTGGACCCATTCCGACGGCTTCAGAAGGAAGAAAATATCTATTTTTGTTTTAGATTACTTCTCTAAGTGGATGAAAACAAAAACAATGCAATACATAACAAAAAAATAAGTAATTTCATTTCTAAAATGAAGTATATGTTGCAGGTACGGTGCTCCGAGAGTTATCTCCACCGATAATGAAACATAGTTCCAAAATGATCTTATTACATAATACTATGCAGAGAATGTTTAAACAAATTTTTATTCTCTATTTCATCCTCAAGAAAACGGGCAATTTAGAGTAACTAACAAATTGATAATCAAAATCATCAAGAAGATTTTGGATTAAGCATTAGAAAGTTGGTCGGATACCCTACGTGACATTCTATGGTGACACCGATCGACACCAAAAACTGCCATAGAAGAAAAACCATTTGTCGTGGTATATGGTATGGAGGTGGTCGTACCAATATAAATAGTTACACCATCTTACAGGGTTATAAGATAAAATGAGGATGATAATAACCAAAATAAAATAAAGACGGTTGATATAGTCAATGAAAAAAATTATTAATGCACACAATCAGTCAAAGCACTACAAGACATTGATGCGGAATGAATATATATATATATATATATATATATATATATATATATATATATATTTCTAAATTTTATTTTAGGAGGTCCGGGACAAAGTAATGATAAGATTATTTTTAACATACCCAAGAAAAAAAAGCTTCGGAAGCTAAATAAAAATGGAATCGAAGTATGACACATTTGGAACATAGAGCATTTAAAACTCTACAATAATCTTGCAGACTAAAAGAGCTTGTACCTTACAACTTATGCAAATTGTATTTATTAAACTATGGGGATGAACTCTTTCCTCCCTCGGTGGTGCGAAAAAGTTTCAATGAGTCATTTTACATTAATAAAAAAATTTAATGCCAAAAAAATAGTTTACCTCTCATTAGAGATTTTTGAAAATAAAACAATAATGTTACAAAATAAAACTTGAATAAAAATGAAACTTCGAAAAATGTTAAATACATAATATAAAAAAATAGTAAAACAAAGAACGCATCAAAGTATGAATGTCAAAGAATATGCGAAGGGAAAAATACCTCAAAATAATTAGACAAAAATAAATCATACAAGAATATGAGAAATCAAAACTCAGTACAAAAATAATTACACTGCGAATATTAAGAAAATCATCAATCTTAACATGGGTAATAAAAACATGACAATGTGTCACAAATCTTAGTGAAGGATAATAACAAAAACACAAATAACCAAAAGCTAATCTGCAATAGAAAGCAACATATGCTTCAAAATAAGGAAAACCCATATTAGAGAGTCATGCACCATGAACATACATGGAAAATTCCAGAAAACTCTAATTATAGAACAAGGATGTACTAAAAAATAATTCTGAGCCTATTTTACCTGATCAATTAGTATAAAACAACTTAAGATGTGTTATATACACAAAGACTCATGTATAAAAAATAAAAAGAGTTTTTGCAAAAAAATAAGAGTCTTACAAAATATATACTGATATAATATCAACAATAAAAAGAATAAAAAGGTCCAAAAGTATTAAAAGAATAAGCCAAACAAGAGATCTAGTTCGTAAAGAAACAACCATAGAACTACTACCATAACCAATAGAAAAATCAACAAACCGGGATGTCACCTCCTTCAGGTGTGTCCTTGTTAGTATCACTTCATTCACCATCTTTAACCCGATCCCCACTATCATTATCTTCAAATGTTTTAATCATGTCACAAATTTGATTGCCTTTATCATTCCACTTTGATAAAAGAGGAAGATAACTATGAGGTTCATCGGTCCAAACCATAGTCTTTGGCCACTGCACTTTGAGAATATTATACCAAATACAATCAATATTAACATTAGGGTGAAGTGCTTGGATATTCAACACTACTCTTGAACGCACTTCTATGGAAGCTTCGTGGGCACAAGAAATCGAAAAATATTTATAATTTTCAAAATAAAACACACCGATCTTTACACTCAATTACAAGTCCATTTAGCAAGGTAGCATACCTCGTCAATGTAGAATCTAACGGTTGGTACAAATAACTTGGATGTGGTGCCACTAGTTTCAACTCTAGCTTTTACAATCATCTTACGCAGATCTGCCCAAGTGCTCTCTCAATTAGAAAATTGAGCTCATGCAACCAAAATATCCTTTTGTATCGCGATAGCTCAATAGACTTTTCCTTTAAATTAGAAGTTTCATATTCCCCTTTAAACGGATATATATTTCACCATTTCTTCATTTTTTGATAACAACTTCTGTAGATATTTCGCACTAACATCAAGAGCAACCTTCAAACCACAACTCTCTGAAAGATTCATATAGTCATGATAACACATCATGAATCTATTAAATATGAGTTTCAAAGAGATCTTAGAAAATAATCCCCAAAATATAATAACAAATATTGTAATATAATTATATAGAGAAATTATCTTGAATCCAAAACTCAAATAATGATCGGCTAATTCAATGGAGAAAGATGGATAGATAAACACATTTGGGCAATTAAAGCACCAAATTGAGTAATTTTTTGAGGAATCTGGTCAATCGGAATAACAAAAGAAAAAAAAATCAACGATTCCTAAACCCAAAGAACGTGAATTATTCGAATGTAAACCTTTAATGAAACTAATTACATGTATCGGTTATGACGTAACAACCAAATTATTAATGGATGGAGCAAGGGAATAAGTAAGTTCAACAACTTATTTTTCTTTAGAATAATCTATTGAAGATCTTGATCAACAAAAAATTTATCTTTGACAACAACATCCTTTTCCAAACGCCCTATGTTGAGCTTCAGAAGAATATCACCTATTGATATTGAACAATTAAACTCGATGATAACATCGACAATCATTCGGTCATTAACAAGCGAAAAATCAATCACAGATGAACCCAAAAATTTAGCGCTTAGACCATTAATAGAAACATAATTATCTTTTAAGGGTATGAATTCATGTCTCGTAGAAGAATACGGGGTAGAAACGTTGCAATACATGTTGAAGAAGTAATAAAAATAGAAACAACATCGTGTTCATATGCTACATAGTTAAAAGATATATAATTTCAACACGAATTTATTTACATTTCGAGTAATCAAGAAAACTACAAATTACCTGAACGTTTATGTCTTCTAAGATAAGATGGAAATTCGTTATCATTACATTCTCTCGCCCTAGGGGTACCAGTTACCACAAATTGTCCACCAAAAATAGCAAGTAATGTATTAGGCGGTGCATTCGAACTGCAACAAAGGCACTTATGAGAAGGAGTTTTGAAAGTTATTATATCTATGAACCTCTTCAAGGTATAAATTTTAGTCATAATACACTACGAAATGGTAGGATAACAAAAATCCCCCCCCCCCCATAGCCTCGTTGGTCCATAAGTTAGATTTCTAGAAACAACTTTGGTATCTGATAAGGAAAGATATTCCTTAGGGACTTGAGTGTAATTAATAAGGGCTAAAATGATAATTTCTGTAAATATAGGATTAAATTAGGCTTTAGGAAAAACATAAGGTTTAAATCATAAATATATTAATATGTAACCGTTTTCCTAACGAATTCACCCTGCCTATTTAAGGAGGCTGAAAAGGTTATTTTGACTTATGAAATATTCAGAGGTACTTTTCACTACTTGAATTTTCCACTGTAAACTCTCTGTTCTGAATTCGCTCGTGACAACTTTAATTCACACCAAATTGGCGCTAGAAGGAGGGGGACGAGGATACCTTGATCAACAGATCAAAAATCGACGTTCGAGTTCTCGTTTTTAAAGGTTTTTCGTTCGAATTTTCATATTTCGTTTGATTTTTCGCTATTTGAAGATGAATCCGGAGGAAGGTGACAATCCATCCGTTCGCAAGGCGATGGAAACGCTGAAATCTGATCTGCAAGAGGCAGGTAATTTTGTTCCAATTCAACCTGTTCAATTTGATTTTGAGGGAAAAATGAATGAAATGATTAGGAAGGTGGCTGAGCTTGACGAATTGGTAAAAAAGAAGGGAGATAATAATGATGGTGCTAGGCTTAGATCTAAGATTGCTGGGGGTGATCGGAATGATCAGTCGGATCAGTCGATGGACGATGGCGATGATCATTATGAGCAGCGCAAAGCACGTTTTGAGCAGAAAAAAGAATATAGCGGGATAAAAAGGAAAGAAAAATTACAAAGGCGATTGTATGAAAACTCTAGTGATGAAGAGGACTTCGAAGATTCCGAGTCCGATGAGACGCCGAGGTACGAACGCTCTCGAGGCCATTCAGGAAGAGCAGAGCGTGAGCTCCGACCAGCTAAGATGTACAGGGAAGGAAGAAAAAAGAAAGAAAGGCGAGTATACTCACCTCGGAAATACTCGCCTCGGAGGTGTTCACCTCGGAAATATGAGGGCGAGACCAGTTTATATGCAACTGTGGGAATGAGAAATGAGGACCAGTATGTCCAGGGGGTTGACTGGAGGGACTCACCATTGGTAAGGGAGATCAGATCTGTGCCATTACCGAGGCGGTTTGATATTTCTAAAGTTGAAAAGTTTGATGGGACTCAAGATCCCGATGACCACATAGAACAATTTAAAAACTACATGACTAACTTCGAAGATGATGATAGATTGGTGTGTAGAGCTTTTTCTCAAACATTTAAGGGAACTGCTCTAAAATGGTTTAATAAGATTCCTAAGGAATCGATTGCAAATTTTAGAAGTTTCTACACTGCTTTTCGCAGACAGTTTGTGGGAAGCAAGGAGATGAGAGCCAATGGAGATACGATAATACAGTGCAAGCAGGCTGTGGGAGAGAAGTTGAAAGATTATACTAAGAGATTTGTGTCAACAAAGGCTGAGTTAGATGACTGTGAAGAAAGTGTGGCTATGGCAGCGTTCAGGCAAGGGCTGTTGCCTGGGGATTTAGCCGATGAGACTACGAGGCGCAGGGCGTTAACGTTTGGAGCTCTTATGGCCCAGGTTGAGGACCAGATTAAGGTCGAAGAATCGACGAGGGTTCGAGGAGGTGCTAGTACTGTTCAGAAGGGGAGTGGACAATCTAACGTCTCAAATAGCAATCCCTCGCGTCCGAAGAACAATCAAAATGTTTCTAACAGAGGAGCCTCGAACTCGTATCAAGGGGGATATAATCAGCATAATTCTAACAATCAGCAGCAGTTTAGGTCCAGGTCGAACGTATGGGTAAGGCCGGACTACTATGCAGATTTAACTGAGAGTGTGGCTTCAATATATGAAAAAACAAAGGGAACAATCAATTTCAGAAAGCCACCAGCTATCAACAGACCAAGAGAGGAGCGCAATAATAAATTCTGTAGGTATCATGAAGACATCGGCCATGATACAAATGATTGCATTGCCCTGAAGAAGGAGATGCAAATCCTGATCGAAAATGGAAAGCTGTTAGAGTATGTCAGGAAAAATGCCAAGGCAGCAGCTCCTAAAGGAGGTAATCCCAATTCTAGGCAGGAAACTGCGTTAATGATTTTAGATGTTGCAGGTGAGGCAGATGGTTTCGATGTAGCCTCGGAATATGTCGAACCAGACCCCAGTCGACTTTTGTTAATGTCGATCGATGAGCCAATGCGTCAGGGACGTGTTCGAGATCTTTGTGCCTTTTTTGAATCACTAACCATATTTGGAGGAGATTCGATGACCAACAACACCAATAATTCGAGGAAGAGGCATATAGTAAACTTAACGCGGCAAATTGAGGGAGGCGCATCGGCACATCTAAGCAGCAGAAAGGATGTGCCCTTTATAATATTCGATGGAGATGATTTGAGGGGCATTACTGGGCCACATGAGGATGCGGTGGTCATTGGAGCAGAAGTATGTGGGGTGGAGATTCGACGCGTGCTGATCGACACAGGAAGTTCTGCTAATGTGCTTTTTAAGTCAACATATGATAGGTTGACTGCACCACCTCGAATAGAAAAATCAGAGAGGACTATCATTGGGTTTACCGGCGCATCAGCAATTGTAATAGGTGAATTCGAAGGTGAAATTTCCTTGGGAAAAGGGCCTTTCAAGAAGAAAGTGCAGGTACTTTTTGTGGTGGTGGATTGTCCATCAAGTTACAATGCTATTCTTGGGAGGTCATGGTTGGCCAAAATGTACGCTGTGGTTTCCACAGTTCATCAATGTCTGAAGTATGTGGTCGAGGACAGAGTCGGCGTAGTCCGAAGTGACCAAAAGGTAGCAAGAGAATGTTATGCTGCTGCATTTAGGTTACGTGGTAAAAGTTCTGATGATCTCATGGAGAGCTAGCAGTTTGGGGGGTTGTCTTGTGGTGAAGCAGACGAGGGAATTGATGATCCAAGGTCAACCCCGAGTTCTGTAGTGGTCAATGAAGAAATAGAGGAATATATTTTTAATAATGGCAGGGTACTTCGAATTGGCACTCTGTTATCTTTGACGATGCGAGAAAAGTTGTTGAATTTTTTGTCTGAAAATTTGGATGTGTTTGCCTGGAAATCCGAAGATGTAGTAGGAGTCCCTAGCAACATTATATGTCATAGCCTAGCGGTTGATCCGAAGGTCAAACCAATTATCCAAAAAAGAAGGGCCTTTTCATTGGAGAAATCTGAGGCCATAGTTGCCGAAGTGGATCGGTTGTACAAGATGGGACACATTAGGGAGGCCAATTATCCGAGGTGGACGGCTAATCCGGTGGTAGTAAAAAAGAAGAATGGAAAATGGCGAATGTGTGTGGACTTCACAGATTTGAATAGAGCCTGTCCAAAAGATCCTTTTCCGGTGCCTCGGATAGATCAGTTAGTGGATTCCACTTCGGGAAATAAAATTCTGACTTTCATGGATGCATTTTCGGGGTATAATCAAATTCAAATGAATCCAGATGATGAAGAAAGCACGACTTTTATTACTGATAGAGGTTTGCATTGCTATAAGGTAATGCCTTTTGGGTTGAAAAATGCTGGATCAACATATCAGAGGCTGATGAATAAGGCGTTTGCTTCACAGATTGGGAGAAATATTGAAGTATACATCGATGACATGCTTGTTAAAAGCAAAGGTGATGATGAACATATTGATGATTTGGAAGAAACGTTTTTGAATCTTAGAGCCATTCAATTGAAGTTGAATCCGGAAAAATGCACATTTGGAGTCCGATCTGGCAAATTTTTGGGGTATATGATTAGTGAAAGAGGAATTGAGGTGGACCCAGAACAGTTGAAGGCTTTGATATCGATGTCTTCACCTCGGAATATCAAAGAAGTGCAAATGTTAACAGGTAGGTTAGCAGCCCTGAACAGATTCATTTCTCGTTTTTCAGATAAATGCTTGCCTTTTTTCCAGGTGCTGCGAAGACCTAATAATTTTGAGTGGACTTCGGATTGTGAAGAAGCCTTTCTGAAGATCAAAAATCTTTTATCCTCTCCTGAAATATTATCGAAGCCTCGAAAGGGTGAACAGTTGTTTTTGTATATAGCAGTATCGGATTATGCAGTAAGTGCAGTTTTGATCAGCGAGGATACAAAAATTTCGAAGCCTGTTTACTATGTCAGCAAAAGTTTGGTTGATGCTGAGAAACGTTATTTGAAGCTCGAAAAATTGGCACTGTGTATAGTAGTGGCAGCAAGAAAGATGCGCCCTTACTTCCAGGCACATACGATTGTAGTTCGAACTTCATATCCATTAAAGAATGTTTTACAAAAACCAGACATTTCAGGAAGGATGACAAAGTGGTCTGTGGAATTGGGAGATTTCGATGTGCTATTTTCTCCTCGGACAGCTATCAAAGCTCAAGCTTTAGCAGATTTTTTGGTGGAGTTTCACTCGAGCAGATCCGAGGAGAAAGATGCAGAAAAGGTGAATGAGAATCCAACGTGGACAATTCGAACTGATGGGGGATCCAGTAGTAAAGGGTCAAGTGCAGGAGTGGAATTGGTGGCACCAACAGGGGAATTTATGTTTCAAGCTATAAAATTTGGCTTTCATGCTTCAAATAACGAAGCTGAATATGAGGCTGTGCTAGCAGGGTTGCGGTTAGCGAAGATTTGTGGAGCAATGTTTGTGCGCTTGGAAACAGATTCACAGTTGGTAGTTAACCATGTTAAAGGGGTATCAGAAGCTAAAAAGGAGCGTTTGGTTTTGTACCTACAAGAACTTCGGGGGATGATGGCGCAGTTTGAAAATGTCGAAGTGGAGCATATTCGAAGAGGAAACAATACTATGGCTGATTCTTTGGCAACGATGGCTTATTCAGAAGAATATCCATGGATTGTAACTCAACCATCGCCTTCGATCAGATCGAATTCTGAGCAATGTGAAGTTGTTGATGAGGTGGTAAATAATCCGACGTGTGCTCGAGGAGATTGGAGGTTTGACTTGTTAAACTTTATTTTAAATGGAATATTACCTATGGATAAACACTTGCTCAAGAAAATAAAGTACAAATCCCTTGGCTATGTGGTACTGGATGGGGTGCTGTACAAAAGGTCTGCTTCGAAACCTTTACTACGATGTTTAGGCAAGGATGAGTCTCAGAATGTTTTGTCCGAACTGCATGATGGAGATGGGTCAGCTCATTGTGGGTTTAGAGCTTTAACGCGTAGAGTATTGTTGGCAGGATATTATTGGCCTACCATTTTGCAAGATGCCAAGTCATTAGTTCGAAGTTGTGACACTTGCCAAAGGTATGCAAATTTAATACACAAACCAGCAGTACCCCTAATGACAATTTCAGAGGCGATTCCTTTTGATAGGTGGGGAATTGATTTGGTGGGACCATTACCTATGGCTTCTGGAGGAAGACAAATGATTATTGTTGCGGTTGATTATTTTTCGAAGTGGGCAGAAGCAGAACCCTTAGCTGGGACAAAAGCTAAGGATGTAATCAAGTTTATTCAAAGCAACATTTGCTACCGTTTTGGAGTACCTCGGAAAATAACAACTGATAATGGTCCTCAATTTAATAACAAGGAAATGGACTCATTTTGCTCTTCGAAAGGGATACAGCAGTGCTTTTCCACTCCTTTTCATCCTCAGGCAAATGGACAGGTAGAAGTTACGAATAGATCTATTTTGGATGGCTTGAAGAAAAATTTGGCAGGAGCAGCAGGGAAATGGCCAAATTATCTCCAAGAAGTATTATGGGCATATAGAACAACTCCTAGAGAGGCTACAAAAGAGACCCCTTTTTCTTTAGTATATGGGATGGACGCTGTGTGCCCTGCTGAATCTACATTGCCCTCTTATAGACTACTACAATATTCCGAGGCAGATAACGACGAGGCTAGAAGGGTGGAGCTGGATTTGTTGGAAGAAAAAAGGGTCAAGGCACATTTGAATGTCATCCATTATCAAACATTAATGAGAAGCAGGTACGATGCTAAAGTTAAGAGAAGAGAATTCAAAATTGGCGATCTAGTGTTGCGAAAAGTGTTTCTACACACCAAGGAAAAACACCTCGGAAAATTGGCCCCGAATTGGGAAGGTCCTTACGAAGTTACAATGAGGGTCAAACCAGGTTCTTACAGGTTATCAGATCGAGAAGGGAGGATGCTCAAGCACCCTTGGAACATAGAGCACTTGAAATTGTACTGTGAGTAAAATTGAACTTCGAATTTTTGTAAAACAGGCATACTCTTTCCTTATCTGTTGGCCCAGAAAGGTTTTAACGAGGTGTCTGATTGATATTGAATTTTTTAATAAAATTTCTTTTGGCCATTGGTTGTTTGTTAATGATGTGTGATTTATTATTTTGGTAATTTGGCAAAGATTGATCATCTTTGGAAATTGACCAAGAATAATTTTCCGAAGCGATAGCTTTGAAGAAACAACCAAATTTTTCGAGGTGCCACGTCTTATGAGTGCATCTATTTTTCGAGGTGCCACGTCTTATGAGTGCATCTATTTTTCGAGGTGCCACGTCTTATGAGTGCATCTATTTTACGAGGTGTAATAACTTAAGTGTTTATGTTTAAGAATAACCAGTTTAAACAAGTATGTCAGAAATTCAAGATATAAAAAAAAAAGGGGAACAAGTGATTTCATCGTGGGATAAAATACGAAGTTTACAAAAAAGGAGGAAAGCACTTAATCACATACACAAAAAACAAAAGCGAACTATTCGGTCTATTAAGCATCATTTTCTTCTTCTTCATCTTCTGATGACGCCTCTTCGGAGTTATTTCCTTCTTCTGAGGAAGAGCTTGGTGGCGCTTCGAAAGCTTCCTTTGGGCGTTGCTCTTCTGGAACTCGTTTCCAAAGGTTTGATAAGTTTAGCCTTGGGCAAGCAGCATGAACTTCTCGAAGGATCTGAATGGATGTGTCAATTTGAGTTTTCTTCATGCCTTCGAGCATCACAGAGCTAACTTTGTTTTTTGCCTCATTAACTGCAGCTTTCTTTTCTTCTTCGAATCCTGTTCGAAGTGTAGTAATCTCAGTCTGGCTTTTCACCAATTTCTCTTTAGTTTCCTTAATAAGCTCCGTTGCATCGGAAATAGCAGTAGAATGTTCAGCCTTTAGACTTTTAAGAGATTGCAGATGAGTAGTTTTAAGAGCTTCGACTTCCTCCTTGTGTTTTTTAAGAAGCTGTTCTTTCTCAGCTTCGAATTTTTGGAGTGCTTCATTTTTCGAAGTCTTTTCAGACTCTGTTTCTTTTCTACTCCTAGCTAGCTCTTGGGCAAGACGCTCCAGTTGGGTTTGGGATTTGCTCACCTCTTCGTATAATTTGGTGACTGCAGAAATTAGATTGGGGAAGGGTTGAAGAATTGAAATTACCTCATCGGATTTTTCTGAGTGAGGAAAGACCAATGGTTGGTGAACAGGAGCAAAAGGGTTAGATGTTGAAGCTGTAGCAGCCTCAGTAGAATTTGGAGGAACAACGTTGGCAGGTTGAGAACCAGGAAATACAAAATCTCCACTTGAGTTGAATTCCTCGAAGTTTAGATAGTCATCAATTTGTTTATCTCCAAGGTTTATACCTCCTTCAGGATTCACCTCGACAAAAGTTTTACCTCGTGCCTCGGAAGCTAGCACAGCCTCTAAGATATCAGCCTCATTCTTCTCATTGGGCTTGTTTGGCTTACTATCTTTCTTTTTTGGAGAAGTTTGTTTTTTCTTTGTCTTTTTCAGGATGGGCTGGTCTTCCTCGGATATGGTGGGAAGCGAAGGTGCAGACGTTTTTCTCTTCCTTACACTCTTCGAAGTAGTGGGAGGTTTAGTTTTGCTGGTGGTGGGTTTCTTCTTTCCTTTCTTTTTCAAAGGAAGATGGCTGTCACTCCGGTTCCGAAGAGGAAGATAGCATTTCCCATCTGGTGCAAGAATCCTCTCAACTGCTAGAAGGGGATCTGGTGGCGTCATCGGATCCTGAGGGAAGTCTGCCCCTAAGGATATGCGCCAGAGATGGCTGTTAACGAAGTTAATGGGCTCGAATGCTGAATGAAAACCATTGCCCCAAGATTTTTCAGCCCATTCAGCCATCTTTTGGAAGATAAGTTTGGCTTCTTTTCGACGACCCTTAAACCGCCTCGGAATTTCTAAAAAGAGAAAAATAGTTAGCTAAGTAGTTTGAATCAAAAACAACTAAATAAACAAGGGAAGGTATCACTTACTACTGTCTCTCCAGGTAAGGGTGAGTTTGGAAGGATTGGCATCGGAAATCTCTTTGCCATTTTCCCAGGCACCTGACAGAAAGACAAACCTTTGTTTCCAGAATTTATCGGCTTCGAGGAGGTCGTCGATAATTTTTAAGTCATCTTCAAGGGTTAAGTAATAAAAAGGCAAAACTGGGCCGTTTGAGACTTTGGTTACTGAGATGAAGTCCTCGATTTCGAGGGGAATTCCACCAAGCCTTGATACCATTATTGCTGAAAATAAGGTGAAGAGCAAGTTCGGAGTGACCTGTGTTGGGCACAGTTGATGGATTTCGAAGAACTTTACTATCATCGGATCAAGGGGAAACCGAAGTCCCCAGTTGAAGAGTTCAGGGTACACAACTAGCTCATCTTTTTTACAGTTTAAGGGTGTCTCTCCTTCAACTGGTAATCGAAGAGTCATATTGTCAGTCAACCCCCATAGCTTTCTGAGTTGCTCCTTCTCTGATTCGAGGTAGTAACTGTAAGATACATTCTTTAAGGCAAGAATGTACCAGGCAGAAAGAGGCTTGAGATTTTCCTGAACTAAGGAGGCAACGTTCTTAGGCAGTGTAATGAGTCCCTTTTTCCCTCGAGTTGTCTTTGGAGGAACTACACCATCAGCCTCGGATTCCTCCTCGGCATCAGATTCAGTAGCTTCTGAATCATCTTTTTTGTGACCTTCCTCGGAGTGACTTCGAATTTGTGTCTCTTGTTGGGTCACAAGAATTGGCTGACTACACTCTGGTGTAGTATCATCCACTTCTTGTGGGGGAGGAGGAGAGTGTTGAGGAGTAGAAGAGGTTTTTGCTTTTGCTTCTTCACCCATTATTAAGAAAGGTGATTTTTTGGTACGTTTAGCTCTGATAGCCTCGAATTGAGGAGGAAGTGTTTTGGATTGAGGGTTTTTTGTCGCTTCGACTTGAAGGACAGGTGATTTGAGTTGTGATTTGTTATGAGTGGGTGGCTTGTCTAAAGTAACTACTTTAGATTTTCGATGAGGTCTTAGTAGCGAAGATTCGGCTGGATTTTGGAAAGAAGAGGTTGTTGAGTTATTTTCTGGGTTAGAAGCTAAAGGTGAAGACGAAGTGGCAAGGTTTGGGTTGAAGTTGCCGTATTTAAAAGTGGTGCAGGAAGAGTGAGGACCGTTATAGATCAACCCAGCAGCTTTGTATTCTTTGGATCTTCGAGAAATACAAAGATAATCGTAGGCCCCGAATACTTGATTACTGGAACCAGGAAAAAGTTTTTTCTTTGATCTTACTGGTCTTCTGGGTTTAAATCTATTGTATCTAGGGTATCTTCTCATACAAAGGGTTTTGGTATGAGAGATTGCTTGGAAAGATAAGGAAAGATGAATAAGGTTGAAGACGAACAGGTTGAAGGTGAAGAATAGGTTGAAGATGGATCAAAGGGTGATTTCTCTAAAAAGTTCTGAATGAATGAGTAGCTGGGTATTTATAGAGCAAAGAGTGACGTCGAGAATGAAAAGAAGTAGGACAAGTAAGTTGTTTTCATTGGTTGGAATATGAAACGAAAAGGAAGTGTGTAGTGTTGCAGGTCTACTACTAGGTGTCTAATCAATCTGTTAGGCACAGTGCTTGATCAAGTTTTCGAAGTGTTATTAAACTATGTTTGAAGTGATAATATTCGAAGAAGAAGTAAAGCTATACCACAATGCTTGAAAATTCGAAGAGGAGTTGTAGCCTAAGGAAGAATTCGAAAAGAAGTGATAAAAATGGTGTTGATCCGAGGAAGAATCCGATGAGCCAATAGTTCTTATAAATATCTATATAAGAACTAGGGGGACTACTGATAAGGAAAGATATTCCTTAGGGACTTGAGTGTAATTAATAAGGGCTAAAATGATAATTTCTGTAAATATAGGATTAAATTAGGCTTTAGGAAAAACATAAGGTTTAAATCATAAATATATTAATATGTAACCGTTTTCCTAACGAATTCACCCTGCCTATTTAAGGAGGCTGAAAAGGTTATTTTGACTTATGAAATATTCAGAGGTACTTTTCACTACTTGAATTTTCCACTGTAAACTCTCTGTTCTGAATTCGCTCGTGACAACTTTAATTCACACCAGTATCAAGATAGAAACACAATAATAGTTAAATTATATGGATTTTTATTCACAAATATAGATTATCTTTCATCCACGAATTGGTCCATACTAAGGATAACCGGAATCCTAATCAAATGAGCTAAAAAAGATAAACAAACCGAGAAAACAACAACAAGAAAACTCCAACGATAATTTCAAGATAATGATTACTTACGAGGAGCACCCCAAAAACAATTGATAATTACTTGTGTAAAAATACTCTTACAAGCTCAATCTCCACTAACTAATAAGAAACTATCCTCCTAGCCATAAATTCTTTTAGGACGCTCGTGAACAAGGTAATCAAATGATTCTATAAAAAAGTAAAGATGGACTTTTTTCCTCTCCGAAAAATATAACAAAAGTTAGGAAATAGTTTAAAGAAAATGACTTCACACAGAGTATCGACAAAAATATAATAGATAATAGTTAAAACCAATACTAGGGAGATAATTGGCTAAAACACAGTTAAGTAAAAAAACTTGACAATATCCTTATCCAGTGGAAGTCAAAGTCCCTAATCAAACAAATGAATGAAGAAAAAACCTCACATCCTTCAACATCGCTAGGATTTTCCCACCTTAGGGGTCATAGGGGTTATCAGTGATTAACATTTTAAGGAATGACCTAATTTTTATGTTTCTGCTCAACTTCTGTCATTGGAAAATACGGAGTATAAACGTATTATTAAACTAGTCTTTTGGGTTGGATTCAACCTACCAATGATGAATTCATATCATTGTTCATAATGAACAGGGTCACCGAATTCAAGATTGTGGGAACTAAAAGAGGCCATATTCGCAGATAACGTCTACAAAGTAATCACTTTCTCACAAAAAAACAAGTTTAATAAAAACAGATGAAAAGGGAAATAAAAATGAAAATGGAGAAAAATTAGATAAAAATCAACCGCCAAAATGAAAGAAACAAAAAAAATGAGAAAATCAAACTTCAGTTATTGATATAATCTCAAATCAATGGTCTGGATCTTGTCGGACCAAATATAGATGAATAAAAAAATGATGGTAGAAGTCCAAAATGTAATTCACGCATAATGGCTATCACATCATTGGCACGTGTAAATCTAAAAAACCCTATTGCACAACCAATTATCAAAATAATAAATAACACCATACTTCCAAGCGTATAATTACTTTGAATTAAAAATCATATTTGGAAAAAGTATCTATTATTCGTGATTATCATTAGTTGAAATAAGCAAAATAAAATTGGTATAGTTAACCATTATCATAAGATTTTGAGAAATATTAAAGGGGTTCATGTTAATATACATGATCCAAGCGTATAATTACTTGAAATAAAATAAAATGCTTGCAACACACAGTGTTAAACATAGAAATATTTTGATTTGAACTACGATTCACCAATCAAGCAATTAATTACTTCGGTTGAATTTTTTTTTACTTTACATAGCCTTTACATTCGGTCTTCAAGAAAGAGTAGAGGTCTATGCATAACTTTAAAATAAAATTTTATGAATTAATTCTTTCATTTCCATATTCCTTCCATCATGGTTCAATAAATGCAAGGGGGCTGATTGAATACATATGCAAAAAATGCTAAGAGAAAATAAAAAACTCGACTAAATAAAGAAAGCTGAAGCAAAAGCAAAGAAATCAAAAACAAAAATAAATAAATAACGTTGAAGCAAGAATAAGTATTGCACAAGCTAACGAGACCTCAAAACATTATCAAATATAATTCGGAGCCTTTAAAAATAATAATAATATCCAAAGGTTGAACAACATTCAAGTGGGGCGATAAACAAAATAAATTATGCTCCGATACAACCCAAATATGCAGTGGATAAGCAATATGCACTGCATATTTAGCAACCAACCAACATCATGAATGCTTCGGCAACACTGAGCTAGTTTTACTTTATTTCTCTCATCAAAACTATGCAGACTGCTGATAAGGGTGTAATTAGTCCAACTCGAACTAATTGGTTCATAATCCTATCCAAACATGAAAATATTTATTTAGTCATTCTGCCATAAATATCGGGTAGTTATAATAAATTCTTTAATAGAAAAGAGGTTCGAACAACAATTTTATGGGCTTCAAAATAAGGGTCTATCTTTCTAGTAGCCACAACCAAGCCTGGAACCAACTTGACTCAAGTATCTTTTTCTGATGCCAATAAACTTTTGCTCACGTGATAAACTGTCTTAGAAGCTCCACTTTCTTACCTTATCAACACAACATGACAGCAAAATTCGACACTATTATATACAAGAATAATTCTTCTATTATCTAAGGCTTGGATAAAATTTCCGGTGATAACAAATGCTCTTTAATCTTCAAAAATGCCACCTCACATTCTGGTGTCCACGTGACTTCTTTTGGGCGATGCAAGACTTGGATAAAAGGAGCACACTTGTCAGAAAATCGAAAAATAAATTTATTAAGAGCAACCAACCTTCATGTCGAAATCTGCACTTTTTTATTGTCTAAGGTGATGTCATTGATACCAAAGATTTTAATTGATCATGATGGGTCTCTATTTCCTTTTTTACTTATAGTATATTCCAAAAACTTGTATAACCTTACGCCAAAGGTGCATTTATCTAGATTTAACTTTAATTAAACGTCTCTTAAATTAAAAAAAATAATCCTCCAAATCTTATAAGTGTTCACCATACTTTAATATTAATTATAATCCATTAGTTATATATACTATATCAAATATACACTTAAACGACATATAATTGTCGGAGAAATATGGTTCGTTATCCACCGATATTTATTTTATAACATGATCTATATAAAAGTCCAACTTCGTCTTATAAATCGTATCATTACTTTTCTCTTTACTATTCAGTCCTCTATTTATTTTATATAAAAGTCCAACTTCGTTCAATAAATTGTATTATTACTTTTTCACTTTACCTTTTTTTATATTTATTTTCGTATAAATTGATTTCCGTTTCGAATTAGACTGAACTATCACAAATTAACAACATCACATATATATTATTTAATTTAAAATAAACTGATAGAATTGTATAAGCTTTTTTTTAAAAAAAAAAAAATCAATACCAATTTTAAAAGATTACAATTGTTTAGAACGTAAACAGTTAAAATACAAAAGCTGAGGGTTGAATTATAATGTAAAAAAAACTAAAGTATGAGAGCTAAGAAGCAAACAAGCTATTCAGACCCTACGAAATAGGCAAAGGGCTTGAGTGAACAATCCACCAACCCGACTTAGAACGACACACCCAGCTTTCAATACCAGCTTCCTTTTTACGCCTAAAATCAAGGACCAAACCCTAGAATTCCTAGATTCCCAAATCGAACCACATAAGCTCCAGAATCACCCCATAACGAAGCGAATCACCAAAGACAGTTCGATCTTTTTTTGGGAACCGGTAGAACGCTAACAAAGGGATAGAAAGCGGAGAACGAAACTGCAAACCCAACATCAAAGACACAAGCTGATTAAGGCAGAATCAAAGCTTCACTCAACTATTTAAGAACACCAACTCGATCGCTTCTCAGAAAGCAGATAGAACTCAGCAGCGATTCAGATACCAAGCTCAGCAACAGATACCAAGCACAGCAACAGAAGACTCATTTTGGACTAAACGCGTCGATTAGCAAGAACAGAAGCGAGAATCAACAATGCATCAACCAATAGAATTTAAGATGAAGAATTAAACGCGATATATCATTATAGTAAACTTCTACCGACCAGAAAAAGATACTAGAAATTTCAACCCAATAAAATTACCAGAAATACATATTAACCGAAACACCTAGAGACAAACACTATGGTCACATTTATTACAAAGATAAAAGATAACAGAAATTCCTATTAACCTAAACACCTAAAAACAAACACTATTACATGTAGCAGGGTTTTTTTCTAGAAAGGTTTGCCAATAAACTGCTTTTATTGAAATTCATCGAAGACAAAGCAAGGTGAAGTTGATCATTAGTTAATGCCAAATAGATAGTGCGGACTAGGACTTGACTCAGTTTCATTTATGATCTTTTTCTGCTAAGTTTTAACCAAACAAAATTTCTAGCAATGCCTACCAACTGAGCATTCCTGTAATAATAAAACACTAATCACAAATTTCTACATTGCTAATTACTTGTCGAATTGATGGCAAAACACTACAGGCTTGATGCCAAAGAGTCTATACCGTATATCTATCTTCCATTCCATAGGCATGAATATGTTGAGTTTAGAAAGAAAGAAAATATGACATTATTTTCTTATGTTAACAAAAAAACCAAATATCCAAAACACAGTTACAATCTTCCACAAGCCCCCCAATGATCCAAGCTGATGCAAAAGCAAATTAGTAAACAGCTTCCTCCTCACTCCTCATGCTGAATTTGAGGCATTTGGCCAGATCAAAGTTTCCACATGGACGATAGGATATACACCGTACAAATTATAACATCCACGATGAATGGTGAAAGTCTTGGTTTGAGTATTAAAAGATGCCAGATTACAGCGATCGTATTGATAGAGGATTTCACCCTCTCCTTCTCCTATGAAGCACAATGGCCGAATGAAATGGTAAACACTATAAGAATACTCCGTGCTCATTAATTCTGTCCAAGACGAATTTACACCGTATTCTTTCATCACCCATATAGTGAGGGTATGAAGACTAACATCAGAAGGAGAGCGAGGTTTAATAGATAAACAAAGACAACCGTCCCAAACACTTAGATGGCAACGATCCCAAACACTTAGACGAACACCCTTTTGATAAAGATCAGGAACATGGATTATACTAAAACTCTCTTCAGCTAACCCAAAACACACTATCAATGGGCGAGTTACACTGTCCGATTTTTGTATAAAACTCCAATGAATAGCATCATTCAAACAAATCCCCGAGCGATCCCCATAAAAACATTGATGAAGGTATTTGGTATCTAAAAAGCTTCTCCAACTGCCTCTTCTCAGTGAGAAAAGACTAATCATAGCACCACCGGGGATCTCCGAGTGCCGTTGAGGAAAGGTAACAATTAAAAGCTTGTAATCGTCCGTGGTGGAATCATATCCAAATCCATAGTAATGAACTTGCAACTGGTGTGGATACGTAAGAGCAGGTATGTATTTGTACTGGTTAGTATAGGGATTGTATATACGAAAGCTATCATATTCAGAAGAACAGATACATAGCAGGCCGTTGACAGAACCTAAAATTCTACCCCGTGAGGATCCATTATAAAACGGCAATTGAAACTTTTGAGATTTAGGTAGACCATCAAAACTCAGCAATTTAAGTGTGTTACTCCGCCCCAAATCCATGATTTTACAGACGGAAGAGGCTCGTTTAAATTGTAACTTGGCAAAATCAGGGCAAGAAATTAGAGAAAGCCATGATTTAGACACTGACCTGAACCGCAAGAGAGACTTAACCGGTAACCTAGACAGCACCTCCCTTGTGATAGAATCTGGTAGATAAATCGTCATTGCTCTACAGCTTTCTCCCGACCCCTGGACACTAGATCGAAATAAATTATAAAAAGGGATCGATTTGGACGAAGAATTGAATTGATTTTTTCTGAACTGATTTTTCCTAACCTGATTTTAAATTTTGCTTGAAAGGTGGAACTGAATGCGTATCCTTTAGGCCCTTGAACCGGGCCTATAAAACGTTCTTAAATGTACAGTCTTGGGCCCATGAATTAAGCCTGACAAAATAGCTTTTAAAAATCAATGAATATTTTCGTGAAAGTAAATTAGGGGTAATAAATAAGTTTTGATAATTACCAGAATCTATGTTACAGTTTAAATATTCCCCAACACACCAATGTTTTAAGCTTTATACATAATTCGTAATTTAAACCCATTTATTTTTTCTGCAATTTATTTGGCAACTAAATTGTATATATTTTAGCAACCAGAACACCTTCTAATATTGTTTTAAAAAAATTCAATACAAAAAATACATATATTTTGAATTACAATAGTTGTTTCAAACCCAATTAAAACCTATTTTCCAAAAAAAAATTGAATTTTATTTTATTCCTACAGTGAGACTTAGTGAGACTTATATAGACGACCAAGATCCTATTTCCGCAACAAATTTGTATTTTGTTTGTATTTTATGTTTTAAACACTACATAATTCTTTTAGAATTATTTGTCACGTATTTCAAAAAAAACTTTGCTCGCTATTTAAACATATAGTTTTATGTCAGAACAAATAGTTAATAGAATTAAATACTGCTTCAAACTAAAACTATCATCATTTTATTATTCAAAAGTAATAAATTCATTTATGAAAAAAAAAATACATTAATTTTTTAACATAGCGTCATAGATTATCTATTTATCTATTAATATATAAAAAACAGTGATTTTTTATATTCTTAAAAAAATATTTTCGTCATAATTAGTATACGGTAAATAATTTAAATCTTTTTAAGGTAAATAAATTTGAAAACAATTATACATAAGAAAGGCACAGATCATTTTAGGACTTGAGGTTAGATATTTGGGTCTCCCGTGTAAACCAAAAAAATCACCAATACGAGGTTCATGAAGTTCGATACTAAAAACAATTGATGAATAAACTGATTTTAACCTATGGAGAATCAAAATTTTGGATTTCTTAGTACATAAGAGGTTTCCACTCCAATTGATAAGAATATCAAAGAACCGATTAATGCCAAAATATATTCTGAGGTCCATATGCTTCGAGAGGTATCTAAAGATCCGATGAAGTTGGGAATATGTAATCGGTTGGAAGCCATTTACGTGAAGAAGTCTCTAACCAACACAGTGTATCTCAAAAAACAATTGTATACGTTGATAATGGATAGCGGCAAGGAAATCCGAAGACATTTGGATGGTTTCAATAAGATTATTATTGTCTTGAATATAGTTGGATTCAAGGTAGAAAATGAGGATCAAATAATAATGTTATGAATTTGTTTTCCTTTTTACACCATGCTCTACGGAAAAGAGTCTCTTATGATGGTTGAAGTGAAAAATCCTTTAAACTATATATATATATATATATATATATATCAAATGAAGATAGTTTTAAAAAGTGAACTTGAAGGTCTTGGAGTGAGTGTGAGGGGTATGCCTCAAATAAGAGAGAAAACTTTTGGTCCAAATTAAGGATATTTGTGAGTGGTTTTATAGTGAAATGTTGATGGTGCGAGAAGAAAGATCATATTAGTAGCAAATTCTCGGATAAAATAAATGGTAACAGTTATCTGGAGTAGGATGCCAAAGACGCTGCAGTGGTCTCAGATGGCTATATTTATACTTATATTTTAGTGACTTGTACTTGCGAGTACAATGACAAGTGGGTGTTGGATTTAGGGTCTTCATTCCAAATGACTTCGAACAAACATTGGTTTTAAAACATAATTTTGTGGCTAGGTCATCCTCAGGATGGATGAACCATGTGCTGTAAAGGGGATGGAGAATATTCAAATCAAGTTTTCTACAAAACTTGAAAGAGTGATAAAAAAATGAGGTATGTACCCGATGTTAAGCAAAACTTTATTTCTATTAGCATGTTAGATGAGAAAGAGTTTATATATAGTAGCGGGGATGATAGACTTAGGTATTTACAAGCCTCACTTGTTATTGGATGGGCCTATGTCATATGAGTGAGAAAGGCCTTATTGAGTTTGGTAAACAAGGATTGTTGGATGGTAACAAATTTTAGAAGATGAGCTTTTGTGAAAGTAGTATACTAGGTAAAAGCAAGAGGGTTAAGTCCGTGCCCAATAAACATACAACCAATTATGTATATAAATATGTTCATTTCAATCTTTAGGTTCGACACAACAACTCACCATGGGTTTTCACTTATTAAGTGTAGGATAAAAGTGATTGTTGCAACTTTGTTGAATACTTAAGGGTCGAAGACTTGAGTAGGTCGAGGATTTAACGAGGGGCCTGTTGTTGGTTCTCTATGAGACATGAAGCTCAACCAAATAGTTAGGTGCAAAGAAGTCTCATATAACCTAATGAAGAGCTTTATCAATGATAAGGGTTAATGTTACTGCTTGATCCGAAAGGTGCATAACATTGTAGTTGAAGGCAACTATATACATATTATCATTCCTAGAAGGAAGTGATTCACTGATATTATTGAAGAATTTATAATTAATGAATTTATCTTAACCATGGATGAAATAGTAATTGATCTAGGTTTTCTTAAATATGGTATAGAATTGTACACTAGTGTACTGTCAAGCGTCATAATGATAGTGTCACTACCTAGTGCAGTGTATGACCGTACAAATGATTGTGTTGCAGCATTGTTTCTATTTGGCTTCTTGGTAGGGCCAATATATAAATTACTAACTCGAGTTTGGAAGGTCAGATCACTCATCATTGATTCTATATATAGTGGAAAAAAGGTATTAAGCAAGGGTTATGTGATTGAGGGCATGTAATAGATAGATAAAATCTCAAACTTGTCTAATTTTATAGAGATAAAGGCAAATATATGGAATAAATACTAGAGAAATATTGAGATACATAGTTATATAAGCTAAAATATTTGTAAGAGAAAAAGAGTGGTTGTGCTAACAGTGTTTGAAATAGTCTTCTTATAACTTTGTTTTATATAAAATTTGTGTATGTTTACCGTTAATGTATGATTTCTTCATAATCCAAACCATATTAAATTTGTATGATGTGGTTGTTTTTATTGTTATCTTATATTTTATGTTAAAAGGCTCACAAAGTCGTTGTTCAACTTCATTTTTAACATACTTGTAATGGGGGAATCATCTAGGTCTAAAACTATGACTTGTTGTTAAATTATATAGCTTAAGTCATGTGGTCTCAACTAACGTCATTAGACCCAATATTGTGATTACCATACAAGTTTTTTTATCATAAGGAATAGTCATCTTAGTTGTTGTTAACCCAACACAATTATATGCATACTAAATCGATAAATCGAACGCCATTTCGTTACTTAATTCTTATGAGCATTGGTTTTAGACTACTTTACCATATTCTTAAATAAATTAATTTATAGCCAATAAGTACTTACACCCAAAATCATGAATTATCATATATTCTCTTGCTTCTAATGAAACTGTGTAATGTGGTTACTATAACCTCACGTTTGGTCAAGAACTAAATCTATTTTATACGCATGCACTCTGTAAAAGAGGTTATGAAACTAAACCACATGCCAGTTGTATCAAAATCATGACCATAGATCTAATAACACAGTGTTCTAACCAGACAAGTGAATAACCATGATAATGTTATGTTTTTTTGTTACATAAGATACTTTTTAAATAATATCATGAATTGGAATGTCCTATCAAATGTAGATTAAAAATATCCAAGCCTATTATTATATAAGTCCAATCTAAAAAATATAATCAACCTACAATAAATTGGACCTACAAATAATAATATGAGAACTCTCACGGAATTTTTTATAGTGGATATCAGTCGGATTGATGTAGATCTATATCAAGGGTCTCTCAGTCTGACACATTAGTTATTAGGAATTGGAGACCCATTAAGGTTATGGTCTCCTGCATATGTAATAACATAAATTTAAAACTAATTATTGGGTTGATTTAAAAATAAATGAGTGAGTAAGTATTTATTAGAACCTTCAATAAATTATAAAGACTGGTATTTAATTGAGGGTATTTTAATAGCTAAAAATAAATAATAATCTGAAGCCCTAACTACGTATCATTGTGATATTTGTTTAGAAAAAAATCCAATCACACTTTGTATCTTTCTTTATTCTTCTAAAACCCTTATCAAATTTCTAAATACTTTTAGACCATTCAATGGTCATGTTTCTTTATTCGTTCAAAGGACTACATCTAATGCAACTTGCATCGTGTAGGAAGATCCGCAACTAGCTCAGATCAAATACTTCAGCGCAAAAGATGATTAAGTGTTGAATATACAAACTAGTGAATTTATTTTCATCTTTATAATACTTGACTATCAAATTAAAAAAATGTTATTTTGTATTTTTAGGGTGTTTCACCATTTATGGTTTATGTCCAAAATTTACATCAATGCCAACTAATTTTTTCATGAATTTTCAAGTTTAGGATAACTCTCAATTTATTATCTTAAAACCAACTATATGAATTGATTTAGTTTTGAAGAAAAACCTTAATTATTTGATGATTACGAGACCTTAAAAATGTTATTGTTTAAAGAATATAGTATGTATGTTTGAGACCTGATTGATATAATTGAGAGTAAATAATGTTTTAATTAATATGCGTGATTCAAGTTAAAGTGTGAGTTTCATAAAAATAATTAGGCCAAAACTCTAATTTGGACCAATTTAAGGCTTTTGTTTTTGAAATCATACTATTTCCATGAAAAACAGGTTCATTTTCTTAGTAAACCACCTTTAAGTGGTCGTGTTTTGTGTCTTATTATCGAGGTAATCCTACAAAATTAGAATTTTCTATTGTTTGCCATTGTAAAAAAGCCTTTGTGCATAGGCCAAATTTCACCCGTGTTTTGTTTTGTTTTTTGCATGTAGGTTTGCTTCCCATAACCCCTTAATGTCTGCAACAAATGAATTCAGTTCTTAAGTAATTTTGATATCAACTTCATTTTTCTTTTTATAGTGTATTTAGTTATTTTGGAACTAACCGACGTATATGATAGACTGTTGTCATGTTTGGAGGAAGTAATAAATGGTTAGGAAAATACAATTATGTAGCATCATCTATATGCGTATTGAGAAGCATTTAATGTTGAAAATCTATGGCCTTAGGGATGGGAAATGATTACCATACTGTTTTCATTTGAACTATCGGATGTACGAGGTGATGCCATGCGTATCTAGAGATTAGTAATTACATGTTTTGAGTTTTAAATGGCTTTAGTCTCTCCAACTATCTGAAATTTTGACGGGATATTCTATTTCTTAGATATTTCTTTGAATGTTCACTACGTAATGAATGCAATGTATAAAATTCTATTTGTTAAGAGACAATATAACAATTTATATGCGAAGTGGTATTTTTTATTGATCAGAGAAGATAACATACATCTTTTACATATCGTCTGCCTATGTATCCTATTACATAGCAGTTTCAAACTGCCACTCATTACGTGATTCCACTGATCTTGCACGTAGACTAATATTAATAATAATGGCCCTAAAATTATATTCATTACTCTAGTCCTAGTGTGTTACGTGGGTTGACCAGTCCACCAATATTGATATCATTATAACATTTTCCTTAGCCGTTTGTCTTGATAACCGAGCTTGACCGACTTCATTGTTATGCGTCTCCTTATGGCTACATCTGCTAAGTAATGACCTCGTTCGGCTTTGTTATTTCCCGATAAAGTCCTTTCTGTATTCACTTTTAATGACGATTCTTGCCTGATTTTCTTTTCGGTTATGCTCGATAACTTGTTTGGTTAGTTGTATCTTCATGCGCAAAATCTGCTCGGTGATATCTCAGCTTGGTTACTCTTCATAATACATTTTCGAAGTTTTTTAGTTGTATCTCAGCTCGGTTGCTCACGGTGATTTGGTCTATTGGTTTATTGGTTATCTTCTTAGGACATCGATACCCCTTCGTTTGACCTTGGTTGCTTGATATCGAGTATCATGTTGACGTATTACTTGTGTGTCGTCTTAGTTTTATAAAAATTCACTTGGTTTTATATAATTTAGTGTACTCATATTATTCCCATCTGTTCGGACTTTGCTTTATCTTACGAGTTGACGAATGCATCCTCATCAAGGCTCTCCCTAGTCCATGATTTATATATTGAAAATATATAATCCATGGAATAATAGTTTGTAATGTAGAGTAGATGGGACAATTTTTTATTTACTTATTTGGTACATGAAACTTGTATTGTAATATTCCTTATAGGGAAATTAGTAGTTTCCATTGGGAACATGACACATTGTGATGAAAATGTAGCACACGTTTGAAGGCTCTAACACTTGAAATCGTTTTGTTGTAGAATAGCGCTTCATTTTTACAGTAACGTGCTTGCTTATTTAATATGAACGATAATTGTTGTCTAATCTGCCGTGTAGTGGACAATTCATTTCATTCAAAAACAGTTTGCTTAATGTTTATCAAGTTTCTGTTGTCTTGAACTTAACTTTGCACTTGTAAGAAAAATTAGATTACCCCAGAAGCCAGAACTCTTTGCTCTTGTCAACTTGTTGCAGTCATTGTCAATAACAAGGTACGTTTTCATCCTAATTTTGTAAAACAATCTTATGATTTTCACTAATATCATCCTATTGGGGCAACCCTAACATGGTGTAGATGTTAGCCCTAATTTATTTTGGGTTTTGGAAAAACTCCTTTACTGGTAGTATTGTTCGTCGGAGTTATCCTGAATTTGTTTCTCTAGTAAGTCCTATTGGCTCATTGTAGTTGTTATAGTAACTTTGATGGCGCCGAAAAAAGTGGGAAGAAGAAAAAGAGGTTGGGACCTGTGGCAGGTGAAGTGATAGAATCAGAATTTGAGGACCCCTCCTTTTTGGAAGAGTATTTCGTTTAATTAACCTTAAAATACAGCTATCTTACCAAAGAAATGAGAATGAGACCTATTTTATACCATTTTGTTTGACTTGGGCAAATGATTACCATTACCCTCTATGATTCATGACATTTTTAGCTTTGTAGGTATTTATCAAACATAACTAGTTATGAATGGATGAAGAGTATTGCTCTGTGTGATACTGAGCTCCCGTTTATTAGCTATTTCGGTGTGTCTGACAGACCTACTTGTTCTGGTAGATGTAGCAAAGTTAGCCGAGTCCTTTTTTTCTATACCCAATTGAATGGTGTCAGGAGAATAGTCGAACTACCGAACTCATATAAGAACTGGACGCATGCGTTTGTGTTTGTGTCATAGAATTGGGATCACGAAGTTACCATGATGACATCCAGTTAGAAAGACGGTGAAAGGCTAAGTGTAAAGAAGAAAAATTTCAAAGTGTTGGCTCATTTATTTAGTTAGTGATAATAATTAAACGGTTTTTATGCTTTCATGTGAAGGACAACATCAAGAGTGGTGAAAATAAGGAGTGTCAGAACAGACTATAAATCTTTTTATTTTATTATCAGCTTTAGCGAATAGGACGTGGGGTCAGGAAGCAACGCGCTTCTTCACACAGGTAAATTTTTTAAGATCTGGGTTGTGGCCTGTTCCTGAGTTGGATATTACAAAAGATGGGAAGGTAAGAATGACTAGTAGTGGGGAATTAGCTACAACAGAACGACTATGGGCGTTAATGGAGCGAAGATATCGTGATTACAACAACACAAGGGTCTGGTTGGCAGTACCCCAAGTCGAAAATCCATGGATGTGGAAGATGTATCGCCGCCCTCGAGAGTCGAATAAAAAAGATGGAGAGATTCTTACTATTAAAGATGTTAGGGATTACAACTAGCAATGAGAGAGTGCGACATCGTCTGGGTAGGAAGTAGTGAAGGATTTTCCTCATCGTGCTCAAAAGGATGACGAAGAAACAGAGGATGAAGAGTGTTTGCCTCTAAATATTAATTGTGATATTGTAAATATTGTTTCGTTATCGCGATGGAAACTTAGTTTAGTTGATAAGAATGGATAAACTGAAGGTCATGCGGCAGAAAACAAAGTTGTTGAGGTATATTTCCTTGATATACAGAAAGACAAAGGGAAGGCGCCCGAGATGATAGTGCTGGATGAAGCCCATGTGGAGGGTCAATTATATCGTAATGGTGAAAGTATCAAGATAGTAGAGAAGAAAAAAGAAATTCCTGAGGATATAACTCATATAATGGAAAATTTTGTTAAGGGTCCAGGTGTTCGGGCATCCTATATTAACTTTATGTAAGGAGCGGAGTGAGGGTTTTCATTGTAAACATCGTGAGGCCAGAGCTCACCCCATCAAAAGAAAAGGCCCCTGAGGCTTCCCGAAATGGTAAAGTAAATGAATAGTTTCCTCATTCAACTATTGTGACGTCGGGCCCATTAATTCTTATGTTCGAGCAGCTCAAACGTTGCCAAGAGTTATCATTTTACGACAATATATCAATGAGTAAAATATTTCAGGCACAGTTAGAGCTTGCAATTGAGGTAAACTATGCTAACTTGTGTGTACAACTTGTAAGGTGTTAAGCAAAAACTTGTCTGTTATACATATAAAAGCACTTTTCAGGTGATGCACTTTGAGAAATGATTAGAGCATAATTGATTATATATCACTACTTATTTCACTATGGGTCAAAGCTCTTAATTTTACAGTATACATCTTTAACAATGTACCCACTATAACATAAACTAACATGTCACATTAACTTTTTAAATGGCGAAAGCACAAGTTTATACATATTCATGTATAAGGATGTCCAATTGAAAAACAATCCTTACAGGCCGAGCAAACAAAAACTAGAATCCAAAATATTTATTTTCCATTTGATAGATTTTCATGTCATTCAAAGGGTTATAAATTTTATTCTCCCATTAAGGGTTTAATTTTTTAGAATGAAGCTATCATTTTTTTTAGAATGTAAATTTTAGAAGAAAAGATTTATTTAATAACATTTTTTAAGAAGAATCGCAACCGATTCATAAAAACTTTGGAAATGATATTATAACTACAATTAGTTTAACAATTAGATTTTCTTTGTAGTACCAACCTAATAAGTGTATAATATTGGAAGAATTATATGTATAAGTAATAAATATATTTAATTTTAGTAAATTAATGGGTTAAAATAGCACATTACTGGTTATCCATATAGTTATGTTAACCATATAGGCTCTAATACCCAATATAATTTATTATATAAATCGTTTTGCCTAAACTAGGTAGAGGCAGGAGTTAATATTAATCACTAATTTCTCTAAAAATTATTCTTTTTCTAATATTTATACTTAAGCTTATTTTTGTAAAAAATTATATAACTTTGCTAGTGATTTAATATACATAATTACCCATCAAATATTTGTGGAACTATCAGATACCACCAAGGCACGTGTCAATCATTTAGTAAATCCACCAAATTATATAATTCATGATGATGATTCTTCTAAAACATTTAAAAATATTTTGTCACATTCTCATATCATTGTTGATAAGGATTCTTTCAAGGCTACAAATGATGCATTGTTTCTACTTTTGGTGAAATTTACTTAACTCATTTTGGATATATCATTAGATGCTTTAACTACTTTTTATATCGACCAAAATGTTAGTTTATTGATTATTGAGATTGCTTCCTAAGTTTGTTTCATTGGCTAGTCATATAACGCTCTGCACTCACTTTTCTTCAATGTAAATGACTGAGATGAATTTGATATTTGAGGTAAGATGATTTTGATTTTTTTTATGCACGACATGTTGTAGCATAAATACTTAAGTTTATGGATTTATTTTGTCATCGATACCTAATGGTATTTCCCAGTTTGGAGCCAATTTTTCGAGACTATTTTTTATGGTGTGAAGTAAAACTCTTCTCAGAACGTTTTTGCTTGGTTCAAAACTATTGAACCGCACTTTGGAATTTTATTTACTCCTAAGTAGTCCATTATAATGCTCTGATCGATGCTATGTTTTGACTAATATTTATTCAATTAAGTATATTTATGATCTTCGAGCTTGTGGGTTTTGTTTTTCATTGTATTTTGGTATGTTGTGGGATGGTATACATATCTCGGTTGTAACTACTTCCTTAATTTCTATGGAAAAATGGTATTCATGGCATTTTCTAGGTGTAGTTTAGTATAATCATAAGACTTGTTGAAAGAACACTAACTAGATTTCAGCTGTTTATTCTAACATATCATTCATATCCTTTATCAATATCATGTTGGCCACTTTGACTCGAGCATTGGACTATAGATGGAAGGAGGAAGAAAATATTTGTCGTATTCCCTTTTGAGGCGACGTTATCATTTTGGAATTGAGTTTCAGTATCTGTAGTGATAACTCTCACAATTTCATACCTGTAACATTTGTTTACTTTTAAGAAAGATATCACCTGTTATTATTGTGATGTTCTAGAAATGGTTGCGCTTCCACCCACTTGAGAAATAATTTACAAAAACTAGTATGGAACATTTTCCTCCTAAAGTAAGTGGCAAAGATCCTACAATATATAGACCTCATGTATCAAATAGAATTCCTTCGATTATTTTATCTAGTAGTACTTTTGGAACATTTATTGAGTTTTAAATCATTGGCACATTTCATACTGCTTTACTTTTTTCTTTGCATCCTCTATAATGGTTGGCTAATACAAGTATTGGAGTATAATTCTTCGATATAATGCTTTATATCCAGAATGCACACTTTATTCTCAATCATATAATTCTTCCACGATGAAGACTACTTCATTTGTGCCTAAGAACTGAACTATTGGGTAAGGTAAACCTCTCTTATACAGTCTTCCTGAAGTCTAAGAAAATCTTGTTAACTTCCTCTTTATCTTTCGTACTTCATTTTGCCTTAAAAGATCACTTTTTCTATGAGATACTTCTTAATTAAAGCTCTTTACTATTCTTCTTTTTCTTTTTTTATTATCATTACTTTTATGGACGTGAATATTGAGAGGAAGTGGTGGGTTAATGTTATAGAAGGATTTTCTCTGAGGATTATTTCATGAGCTAAAGATGTACAGACCAAAGACGCATATGCATTGTCTATTGAGTTCTTGGCTCTTGGTAATTATTTCAAGTTTACATCCTCAACCCGAGCAATTGACCATTGTAACTCTCTTATGTACTAATCATTTCATGAGCGGTAATCATTTGACTAGAAGACTCTGAGGAAAGATCAATGGCTTTACTCTGCTCTGCAGTAGAAATCGGTTGAGTTGCTGGCTCAGGAATATCCGAGGAAATTGCTTTCCCTTTAGCAGCCAAGGCTTTGTTTCGCATTGCTCGAAGCTCGTCTTCGGTAATGGTGTTTCTTCCTGAAGAAAATCGAGGGCTCCCGGTTGCCGTTATTGAAGGGGTGGTTGGAAGGCTCGATCCAGAGGCGTCGGTCTTTAGAGGAGGATTTTCAACTACTACAGCCAAAGGGGGCTCTGGGGTTTCCGAGGGAGTTCCTTTGGCGCGCTTACGCTCCTGAGAGTTCTTCTTATCCTTATGGTGTCTTTTCCTCTTCCCAGAAGAATGTTTGTGATATATATCTTTACCCATGGGTTCGAGGGTGTTGAGATCGGAAACTTGATTTTGTTGTGAAATTTTGAGGGGTATGATAGCAGCAGATTTTTCTAGATGGATGCCCGGAACCGTAGAACATAGTGATAAAAGGTTGGGGTTGAGGCTCAACGTATTCACCAGCAGCAACTCTCTCTTGAAATTTCTTACTGATTAGAAGCCACTCTGGAATCCGACGAGGTTTATAAGCCAACTTTCTCTCTCTAGAAATTTCAGAACAAAAATTTTGGAATGAAAATGAAGGAGATCAGTATTTATAGAGAAAGATGGGATTTTAGGGCAAGCTAGGCCTGGGGACATTTTCCTTTGTTTGCCTAGGGGTGTTACGGGTAAAATAGGTGCATTTTTGTTGATTCGTAAAACGAGGGAGAAGATGAAGAGGCAATCAAATGATGAAAAGTGTTGGGAACCGGGATAAGATCTTTTAAGATATTTGGTGACAGAGAATTGCGACTAATGACGTCATGAAAAATGTGGCAGTTTGTTGTCCCAATTTTGCAAACTCGCATTGCTAGTTCCGATGAGTCCAACCTTTGCAATTCGTTAGCCAAGTATAGGGGGCTATATAATGACAAGCCAATTAATTCCGATGGATAAATTTGATCAGAAACATGGTTCAAACTTTGCTAAGACATTGTAAGGATTGGGAGGGGGGGCTAATCAGTATAACATTCGAGGACATATGAAGAGTAAAAGATATTCGAGGAAGTGCATTGTCGGGGAGAATTGAAACAAACATTCGAGGACATATGAAGAGTAAAATATGTCTGAGGAAGTGCATTTTCGAGGAGAATTGAAACAAACAAGATGAGATTCAAAGGTGTATTCCTAGTCCCTAGTAAAAATACTTTTACTATGACTGGAGGGCTACTAATGAGAGAGAATAAAAGATGTATGGGAAAATTGTAAGGAAGCATTTTTATTGGGGAAGTATGGTTAAAAGCATAACAGAGATAGTTATTATGGATAAGTGAGAAAATATAGGGACTAAATGTGTAATAGGTATGAACTAAAGTGTGTGGGGCCCATTATTGTACTATAAAAGGACCACACACGAGTTGTTAATGGGGTGGATTATTATAATATTACTTTTTCTCTCTACTTAGTCTTGCTCTCACTTTCTCTCTAAAAAGGTACTTTCACAAAGGATTTGGTTTTCATTGTTTAGTCCCCCAAATATTCGCCTAACACAAAATCACCCTTGAGTTATTTCTTAATTCATCAAGTATAATCATAAGACTTGTTGAAAGAACACTAACTAGATTTCAGTTGTTTATTCTAACATATCATTCATATCCTTTACCAATATCATGTTGGTTACTTTGACTCGAGCATTGGACTATAGATGGAAGGAGGAAGAAAATATTTGTTGTATTCCCTTTTGAGGTGACGTTATCATTCTGGAACTGAGTTTCAGTATCCGTGGTGATAACTCTCATAATTTCATACCTGTAACATTTGTTTACTTTTAAGAAAGATATCACCTTTATTATTGTGATGTTCTGGAAATGGTTGGGCTTCCACACACTTTGAGAGAAATAATTTACAAAAACTAGTATGGAACATTTTCCTCCTAAAGTAAGCGGCAAAGATCCTATAATATCTAGACCTCATGTATCAAATAGATTCCCTCGATTATTTTATCTAGTAGTACTTTTGGAACATTTATTGAGTTTTAAATCATTGGCACGTTTCATACTGCTTTACGTTTTTCTTTGCATCCTCTATAATGGTTGTCCAATACAAGTATTGGAGTAGAATTCTTCGATATAATGCTTTATATCCAGAATGCACACTTTATTCTCAATCATATAATTCTTCCACGATGAAGACTACTTCATTTGTGCCTAAGAACTGAACTAGTGGGTAAGGTAAACCTCTCTTATACAATGTGCCTGAAGTCTAAGAAAATCTTGTTAACTTTCTCTTTATCTTTCGTACTTTATTTTGCCTTAAAAGATCACAATTTCCATCAGATACTTCTTAATTAAAGTTCTTTACTCTTCTTCTTTTTTCATATTTTATTATCATTACTTTTATGGACATAAATATTGAGAGGAAATGGTGGGTTAATGTTATAGAAGGATTTTCTATGAGGATTATTTCATGAGCTAAAGATGTACAAACCAAAGACGCATATGCATTGTCTATTGAGTTCTTGGCTCTTGGTAATTATTTAAAGTTTACATGCTCAACCCGAGCAATTGACCATTGTAACTCTCTTATGTAATAAAATATCCTCTCATTTGTTTCTTCCACATGTCATACTACCTGATTGACAACTAATTGAGTTTCGATTAAGATTTTTACCTTTTTATCTACACAAATATTTACAAGCTGAAGTCCTGCGATTGCAGCTTCATACTTGGCCTCATTATTAGATGTTGGAAATCAAAACTCCATGCACTAGTTTAGGATATCCTCTGTTAGAGATATAACTTGAACTTCTACTCATGAGCCATGGTAATTTCTTCTTCCAATAGGTCTGACTCTCCAAGCATCTTATGAATCTTTGTTTGAAAAAAATAGATCTATCAGACTAAAACTCCATTCGAAAGTCTGTCAATGCTTGAAAGTTAATTTTTGTTCTCGGCTCAAAATAAATATCATAATCCCTTAACTTTATTAACTATTTTGTTAGTTTCAATTAGACATGTGGATTTTGTAATACATTTCTTAAGGGGTGTGAAGTTTTAATATTATAATATGAGCTTGAAATATGACATCATTTTCATGGCCGCAACTACTAATGATAAAGCAAGTTTCTATACTTGTAAATACCTAGTTTAAGTTTGTAATAAATATTTACATACATAATATATTACTTTAGACTATCTTCCTTCCTCTCTTATTAGTATTGTGTTGAATGCTTAGTTTGAGAGTACAATGTACATGTACAAGATTTCTTTTGGCCGAGGTTTGGTTAACACTTCAAGGAAAATCCATAAACTTCTTTGTATTTACTTGAAACAATATTTGACATTTATCCAAGGATCTTGTCAAGAAACTATTGAGTGTTGCTAGATTTTTTGTCCGAATTTTTGGCATCTTTCGAATCGGTCGATAACTTCATTACTTCCAAGTTGGCAAGATATATTGCATCAGTCTCGATTCCTCATGCATTCACCATGTAGCCCCAAATCTTTGTCTTTTTTTATATGAGTCCCAATAGTCTTCTCTGTCCTCTGCCTCGGCCACTATGATAAAATTTGTATCATTGGCTTTTTGTTCTTTGGCTGAGACCGAGTACATCCCCATGATTTAATAAATACCTTTTATAAGAGTATTAAGTTACAAGATTTAGTATGAAGAACTATGATAGAGCTTTAAATACTATGTATTTTAGGGGTGTCAAACTTGGTTTTTTCTACATTTTTGTAAGTTTCTGGCTTCATCTTGTCTTCGACAATGAATGATCATTTACCAATTTGGAGCCAACTTTTTTAGCCTGTTTTATTTGGTGTGAAGTAAAACTCTTCTCAAAACATGTCTCTTGGTTCAAAACTACTGAACTACACTTTGGAATTTTATATCTTTCTAAATAGAGCATTGTAATGCTCTGATCGACGATATGTTTTGACCCTTCTTTACTCAATTAAGTTTATGTATGATCTTTGAGCTTGTGCATTATTATTTTTTCATTGTATGTTGATATATTGTAGGATAACATACATATCTTGGTTATAATTATTGCCTTAATTCGATACACCATGCAAAAATGGTGTTTCTTTTATAAAAGTCATAGGTGTGGTTTGGTTTGACCATAAGACTTCTTGTAAGAACTCCAGCTAGATTTCAGATGTTTATTACAACATATTCTTAATAGCATATATCAATATCATGTTTCTCACTTTGAGTCGAGCATTGGGATAAGGATAAAGGAGGAATAAAAGATTTGTTGTATCCCATTTTGAGCGCAGAATCTTGTCGCGTTATCATTCCGGAACTGAGTTCCATTATCCGTAAGTAATAAATCTTGTGATTTTTTCATACCTCTAATAATTGTTTAATTTTAAGAAAGATATTAGATATATTATCGTGATGTTCTGCAAATGGTTATGCTTTCACCCATTTTGGGAGAAACAATGTACGAAAACTAGTATGGACATTTTTCCTCCTAGAGCAAGTGGAAAATATCCTACAACATATAGACCTCATCTGTCAAGTATAAAATCTTCGATTATTTTATTTAGTAGTACTTCTAGAACTTTTATTGAGTTTTAAATCATTGACACGTTTCAAACTTCTTTACTGCTTTCTTTGCTTCCTCCATAATTTTTTACCAATATGAGATTTGGAGTAAAATTCTTTGGTATAATGCTTTATATCCAGAATGCGCACTTCCTTATCCATTTTGTAATTCTTCCACATAGAGTGTTGCTTCATTTATGCCCAAGTACCAAAGTAGTGGGTAAGGTAAACCTCTCATATACAGTGTGCCTGAAGTCTAAATAAATCTTGTTAACTTCCTCTTCCTCTTTATCTTTCATTCTTCTTCTTTTTCCTTAAAAGAGCATTATTTATATTATATACTTCTTGATTGAAGTAATCTAATATTCTTCTTCTTATTTAACTTTTATTTTTAATACATATTTGGACTTGAAAGTTGAGATTCCGTGGTGGGTTAATTTAATAGAAGTATTTTCTTGGATGGTTATTTTAGGAGAAACAGATGTATAGGCCGATAACGCATGTACATAATCTATTAAGTCTTCTATTGGAGATATAACTTGAGCTCCTACCATGAGCCATGTTTATTGCTTCCTCCAACAGGTCTGACTCTCAACGTATCTTATAACTTTTTGTTAGAGAAATAGATCTATCAGACTAAAACTTCATTAGAAAGTCTGTCAATGCTTAAAATTTAATATTCATTCTCGGCTCAAAGTAAATATCATAATCTTTTAACTCTATTAATATCAATTTTTTTTTCAGTTTCTCTAAGACATATGGATTTTTTAATACATTTCTTAAGGGGTATGAAGTTTTAACTATTATAGTATGAGTTTTAAATATGACCTCATTTTTATGTCCGCAACTACTAATAATAAAGCAAGTTTATGTAATTGTAAATAGTTAGTTTATGTTTGTAATAAAGATTTACATACATAATAATTGCTTTAGATTCTCTTATTTCTTCTCTTATCAGTATTGCGTTGAATGCTTAGTCTAAGACTACACAATACATGTACAAGATCTATCCTAGCGAGGTTTGGTTAACAGTTCAAGGAACGCCAAAAAATTCTTCATATTGTTGAATGTCTCATTATATGTTGGAGTCTATGCAAAATTTCCTTCTTCTCTCAGTAGTTAAAAGAATTGTTAAAATTTATCCAAGGATCTTGACAAGAACATATTGAGTGTTGCTAGCTTTATGGTCAGAATTTGGACTTCTTTGGCATTTTTTGATGGCTCTATTACTTTCAAGTTGGCACGATATGTTGCATCAACCTCGATTCCCCATTTACTCACCATGTAGCCCAAACCCTTTCCAAATTGTTTGCCAAATGTACACTTTTATAAATTCAACTTAAGATTTACTCGCCTGAGGTTTCCAACTGTCTCAAATAAGTCTGTTATGTGATCTTATTTATGAAGGCTTATTACCAACATAACATTAATGTAGGCATATATGTTGGTCTAATTGAGTTTTAATATCTTGTTCACTAGTTTTTGGTATGTTCCTTTACCATTCTTCAATCTGAAGGGTATTACTTTGTATCAATGTATCCCTCTTTTGGTTATGAAAGTTGTATGTTCCTAGTCCGCATGTCTTATATGTAATATGATTTATCTAATAAAAACATCTGTGAAGGATATCATTTTGTTTCTTAATGTTGCATCTACAAGATGGTCAATCCTCGGTAATGTGAATGGGTCCTTTGCATATTATTTATTTAAGTATGTGAAGTCTACACAATAAAAAAACATTGTATATATTTTTATACTTTTGCTTCCATAAAGCAATATCCACACTTAAATCCCCTAAGATTTTTGTTTTTGCTATGATAAAGCTAATAAGAACTCTTTAACTTGGGGTCAGCATTAGAGCTCATCTCATTCTTTCATAGGCACATTTATACAAGATATTTGTCGAGCTTCCAGTGTCGATCATCACCTTCATAATCTCTTCTTCTGCCAACTCCACCGTCGTTAGTACTATATCATATTATGGAGATGCCACTCCTTTTATATCATTATCCGAGAATGATAGGTTAATATATCCGGAATTTCGGTATCTCATACTTTCTTTGCTTTAGAAAATTCATCTACATTGATATATCACTCTACCTCAGCTAGTAGACTTTTAAAGTTCATATATTTCTTTTTTCACCATCGCATTAGATATGAAACCTTCTTCAACAAACCCCAGATCGTTCAAAGCTTGTATATATACTCCCTCAAAATTTCATTAGCTATCTCCTTACAATGATTGTGTTACCCGCACCTCATTTGATCTTCTTTGAGCCTATAAAATGATTATTGAATGTCGTCTGAAACATTTTGTAGTTTTTTATGCATCATTTCAGAAGATTATTGAATTGATGCACTAGGCTTCCTCAAGGGTCATGGAAAAGGCTCAGTAATTTATCCATCATTAACTCCATACTCCAATTTCTTGTGGTTGAACTACTAGATGCGATGATCTGGATCTCATTTCTTGTAATACTTCTCCAGCTTCTAGTTATCATAAAATGGTGAAATTATGTGATACAAAACCTCAAGGGCTAGTGGGTACTCTTGGTCATGATGGACATCATCATTCTTCTAATGGTTATTTAAAGCATCCATGAACGAGTATGCATGTTCAAACTCTTGTCCTT
This sequence comes from Limnanthes douglasii subsp. nivea, assembly GCA_036936605.1. NCBI lineage: Eukaryota > Viridiplantae > Streptophyta > Magnoliopsida > Brassicales > Limnanthaceae > Limnanthes > Limnanthes douglasii. Next base: position 139,062,189 of record JAUPFV010000004.1, on the reverse strand, counting down.
TCTATTTTTTTCCTAACGGGTTTGTATTTTTCCTTGATTGATTTGGTTGATATCTTTAGATTGGGTGGATGTATCATGGTTGGGACTTCATATAACCTTACGACCAACCAACAACACCAATCAAATATTACTACCCCTGGGCAGGGTTCGGTGGATAACCTGCTGGTACTCTGGTGATGTTTTAGGATATTAACGGTTATGAGGCCAAGACTTGTTGTTGGTTGAATGGAATCCCTCCAAGGAGAACTTGATTTTGTAAAAATCCTAGATGATATTTGGGATACTGATGGTAACCTGGTGGAGGCAAAGGGTATCCCGGTGGGGGCAACAAATATCCCTATTGCACTTTATTATGTGTTACGGCTCCAGTTTTTACATTTTTTGGAATTTTTGGGCGCTCTTTGTCCTTTTCTCAATCCATTTGAGGCTCTCTACCCTTATCGTCTCTTCGATTATTCCTAGAAATAGAAGTTTGGTTTTTTTCTTGTTCAGGTGACGATCTCATTTCTTCCTCTTTCGCCTAGAGGATCTGTGATTAAAGTTTTACTTGGCCTCACTTTGAGACGTCTTGAACATATGCTTCATGTCTTAGGTTTTATTTTTTAGACGGTCTTTGAGCTTTCCAGGACTTGCATCCTCTTTTTTTTATCATCCACCACCTACAGAACAGATTTGACTTTGGGAGCTTACAAGACTAATTGCTCCAACAACAAACAAAAATCATTAGCATGTTCTTTCCTTAGGTGTTAAGTTAGTCGCTTGATTTCAGTAAGAGGCACAACATGAGCCTCTGGGGCCCGAAGTTGTCCATTGGCTTTCTTCATCTCCAAATCCTCGTCTATAGATGGACCATATCTTTCTTTAGAATTCGACATAAGCTAGTTTGGGCTTGTAATTTTTATTTTGGTTTCTTGAAAAGACAAGTTTGGCTCGCACAAATGACTCCAATTGATGTGGAGAATTATGAGTAGTAAGTTTGAGCCGAAGCCAAAATGGGATTGTAAATAAGTAACAAAATATTGAGAGAACATAATAAGCTTTGTATAAATGAATGAAAAATGCTTTTATTTATTTTTGGTAGGCCGTTACTCATAGAGTATGTTGTTACAATAAATATCTCTTAGATATTGTGGATATTACATCTTATTTTTCTCTAACTACTTAGATTATGTAGTTTATCATATCTTTGACGAGTCTTTTAAAGTTTAAGTAATTAACTTTCGGTGAGCCAAATCATACAGACCAAACTGTTTACAACCTTATTAACAACAATAAATTAGATTATTCAATAATAAATTAGTGTTAAATTAATTACATTCATCAATATTTTAATATTTAAATTTAAAAAATATTTCCTTGTACATATTTATAAATAGTATAAATGATGAATTGATGAATACAAATAAATGTTGTTATGAAATATATTTTTAATATTGATTAGCATATAATTAGTCCAGCCCGAATCAATTAGTTCACAAATCTTATCTAAATATGTAACTATTTAGTTAGGTTAAGTCAAAGATAAAGATAAATGAGATAACTTAGTGGTTAAAGAATTATTCTTAACTACCGCCCATATATTTGAGACATATTTATTTTCTAACATGACTTATAAAAAGGTACAACTTCAATCAATAAACGTATCAATAATCTTCTATTTATTTTTACTCTCTATCTATCATGTTCTTTAAAATACACTTAATCTATACAAAAATTGATGAACGCTTCGGTTAGGCTGAACAATCACAAATTAGCCACATCAGTTGGCTTCTTCTATGGGAACTCAAGAAGTCTTGTTTATGTCAAGAGAAAAACAGTCCAAAACTCATATGTCGAATGTGGTAAAAAATGAGGATTTTTAAATCGACGAGGATTTAAAAATAGAGCTTACAATGAATCAACAACCAAACTCACCTGGGTCCGGAGTCGTATCAGGTGAGAAGTAAGTAGAGTTTCCATAACCAAGCTGAGATTGAGCATTTGGCTCCGTAGTTGAAAAGTGAACAAGTAAGAGATTTTTTGAATATGTAGGAGAAACTTCTATCCCAGGCTCGCTGAGTCAAGTACATCATCCGCACAATGAACATTAAAGACGAGGAAGAAGGTGATGATTTTGTCTTAGTTTCATTGTGCGACATGTATGAAATGAAGTATCGTAAAACCAAAAAAAAAGTAGGAGAATGATACGCGAAATCGAAAGAGAAATTTATGACCAATGATCAAGTGACAAAGATTAGAGGGGATGAAATATCCACTCAAGGAGGAGAAAGAGCATAACCCATGTCATCTAGCCATTCTCAGGAGGAAGTCAATAGATCAGAAAAAAGGCAGAAGCTGAAAAAGAGGATTCGATCGTCCGACTAATTAAGGATGGTAAAAAATTATCAACTACGAAACCAGTGCCAACACATGCAACGCCATCACAAGGCTATGTACCTCCAAAACGTTTTCCTCCATACCCGAATTATGTCGATTTTAATTATGCAGGTCAAATAGTCGCACCGGACGTGACTCAATATGCAAAAATAATCCCACCATGATGACTATCATATCTTGCTCAGGAACAACCATAATACAATATACAATGATGGATGCATGAAGCCCTGATATATCAACAGGGATACATCTAATTCCATACAACGAGGGAGATCGACCAACGATCAAATCCAAATCAAATGGAGCGAATGGAAAAGGTCAGGGTTCCAACAAGTTTACCCATTCATGGACGATATAGATGACCTCTACGAGGATGAAGCACCTCAAGTAGATGATGAGTCCCTAATTTCCCCCAAGATATTATATAGTATCATGTCGTCGCATTACGATAACCATAAAATGGACAAGTACGATGTCAAAGGGATCTAAAAAACCATATCCAGAAATCTTACAGGGGAATACTTTAATACAAAGAGGATGATGGTATAAAGTGCTGCGTCTTTACCATAATATTAAAAGGAACAATGATGAAGTGGTTCAATAGCCTCCCACTAGTCTCTGTTAAGAATTATAAAATGTTTTCAATGAAGTTAAAAACAATCGTAGGTTTGAAAGAGATCAAATGAGATGAGTATTACATAGTCTATTATAAGTTGATAGATAATAAAAATTCTAAGTACAACAAAAGGTTTTTGGAAACAAAATCAAAGCTATAAAACTTGGCATGAGCTAGTTGTCGTAGTATCTTTCAGACAATTAGTCAAATAAGGGACCATGTCTGAGGAAATCATGAAAAAGAAAGCAGTGAATCTCGGGGATTCAATGGCCTAAATTGAGAAATTCATCAAAATGGATGGAGTTGCTAGAGCGGAAAATATGAGAAATACCAATGAGCCCGTCGCCAAGAAAATAACATATTATGGTACAAGTAAAGGAAGAGAATGAGGAACTAATAAGTAATGGGGCCTTGGCTATAGTAAAACCGAGGCCCAATCAGTACCAAAAAGAGTAAGATCAGTAGATAATTACAATGCTTGAAGTGCCAAATGAGCTAATCCGCCACCAAAGGGACCGTTCATAGAATTAACAAAGTTACTAGCAACAATCTATAAGAATAATAATGACTCCATTAAGTATAATGATCCTGGAAATATGTTCCCCCCAAAAGAAAACAGAGATAAAAAATATTGTAAGTTCCATAATGGCATAGGTCAGTACACTAGAAGTTGTAGGTCTCTACAGTATCAGATTCAGGTTTTGGTGGAAAGAGGAAAGCTAAGCAAGTTTGTAAAGAAGCACCGGCCCCACCAGTAGAACAAACATCACTTGACACAAATGCAATAACATTGGAAGAGAAAATGGGAAAAAGAGTACATAGACTATGATCCAAACTAACAAACAATATGAGGATGGTATGCATCATTCGTATCTCTCAAAGTATAGAAATTAGAGGATGAATGCGTCATCTTGGACGTGGTAGATGACCTTATGGAAGACCTTCAAATAGCTCAATCAAGGGAATAAGAGGAGGAAATTGTGATAGAGCAATGAAAGTCCCCAAAGATCGACATAAACATACCAACTGATCTCAAGTATAAAATTTTGATTTTTTTGAAATGTAATATTGATATGTTTGCTTTGATCACACAGACTAACGAGATTGACAGACTAACGGTTGTGGGACACACCAGATAGTCTTATTACCAATTGAAAACTTGGCCCCTACTATATTGTTTGTTCATAATTAGTCCTTTTTTCAATACATATTTTACAATATTTCCCTAATTAAAGTACTTCTTCGCAATTACCTCCCTCATCTTATATCCTTCCTTATCACATGGTAGACAAAAAAACAATTATAGCATGTCCAATATAATTTTTCAATTTAGTATTAATTGAGGCGCCAGTGAATGCAAAGGAAATTCAAACCCTAATTGGAATATTAATTGACCTGAAAAGTTTCATTTCACAATCATCCCACGAATGTAGACCATTTTTCCAGATACTAGAAGGATTCGAAAAACTCCAATAAGAAAACGTAAAATAAGTATTGGCTACCAAAGATAAATCATGCTACCTTAAGATAAAAAAAGCACGTAAAATTAGAATAATATCTTCATGGTATGTATAGATATCAGACACATTATATAAAAACAATATTGTCAAATCCTTTGTTAATATTTTAAAACTGATGGATCATTTTTCGTATTGGAAGAGTTACACGAGGGAGAAGGAGGTGCTCATTGTGGATACAAAACTCTAATCAAAAGAATACTCATATAAGGCTACTATTGACCAACAATTATGAAAAAAGCAAATAAAAGAGTGAGGATATTCGATACATGTCAACGGTTCACAAATTCAATTTAGGTACCAATAACAATACCAGATCAAAGAGGCCATTCCATTGAAAAGACGGGGTATGGACATCTTAGGTCCATTTTAAATGGGCCCGTGAAGAATAAAGTACATGTTTGTGACTGTAGATTACTTTTCTAAATGGGTTGAAACATGATAAGTACAACACATAACGGCAGCCGAGGAAATTTTATTCATAAAAGTAAGTGTATGTTACAAGTATGACACACCAAGAGTCATCACTACTGATAATAGAACTCAGTTCTAAAATGATCAAATCAAACAATATTGCATTGAGAAGGAAATCTAGCAAATATTTTCCTTTCCTTTTCATCCTGAAGCAAACGGGAAAGTTAAAGTGGCTAACAAAATTATAATAAAAAGTATAAAGAAAATGTTAAAGTACATAGGAGTTGGTCAGACATCACGCAAAATACCATATGGGCGTATCAAACTACTTCAAGAACTGCCACTAAAGAAACGCCATATACTATGGTTTATGGTATGGCGACGGTTGTCCCAATAGAGATAGTCACACCATCCCACCATGTTGCAACCTATAATGAGGATAATAATTACAAAAATAAAAGAATGGCAATCGACATACTTGAAGAAAGAATAATCAACGCACACCTTCGGTCAGAGCATTACAAAACATTGATGAGGAGTAAATATAATTCCAAAGTTTATCTCAGAAGTTTTAAACCAGGGGACAAAGTAATGGGGATAGTTTTTCAACATAAACATGACAAAGGGCTTGTGTAACTTAACACAGCGTCGGAAAGACCGTATACGATCGGAAAAAAAGTAAAGCCAAGAACGTACATGTTGTTAGATGGAGATGAAAATGGAAACCATATATGGAACCCTTGGAACATATAAAAATTGAAACTATATCATAGTCATGCGGAATAAAGAGCTTGTAACTAATCCACTAATGTAAAAAGTATTTATTAAACTATGAGAATGCACTATTTTCTCCTTCGGTAGAACAAGGAGGTTTTAATAAGTCATTTGACATTAATAAAATGTTTTTATTTGCCAAAAAAATGATTTGATTTTTTTATTTGGCATAGTGCAAATAGTAAGTAATGCTGCACAATATAAAACATTTAAGGAAAATATATACTTTATAAAAATGAATATGCTTCGATTGGTGAATGAATCATTAATCCTAAATATAGATAATAAAATAATGACTAAGTGTAAAAAAAATATAGTAATGAATAATAACAAAAATACATATAACAAAGAACTAATCCGCCATAAAAAACTTCATCCAGTTAAAAAAGAAACATCCATATCAGGGAGTCATGAACCCCTAAACATACTTGGAAAATTCAAGAAATATCCAAGTATATAATCATGTTATTCTAGAAAAAAAATTATCGACCTATTACACCTAATCAATCACTAGAAAAAGTAAGGAATATAAGATGTTTGAAAAGCATAAAAATTCTTTTTAAAAATATATAAAAGAGATCTCATACAAAAAAATAGTTTTAAAAACATAAATTATTCAAATGAAATTACAAAAACATAACCAAAACCAAGATTATAAATATGTAAAAATGTAAAACAAAATCTAAAAACTATGGAGGAATAAATCCGCTTGATCAGGGTCAATTTACCCCGAGTGTATCTGTAGGTAAAGTACTTAATCTTCCACCTTCAAAACAATTAGTAGCATCATGACCTTAACCTTCCTTAATCTCAATGAATAAAAGTAGGTTAGAAACGAATATACCTCGTAGCAATATACAAGAAACAATTTGTAGCACATATTTATTGACAATAGGAGAATATATCTTGTTGATAAAAAGGCAAGTCCTTGTGTAAATCCTTCAACATGGAAGAAGCAACATCTGTCTTAGATTTTACATATGTCAGAAAGTCAAACATACTTCCTTGCATAATATCAAAGTCATAAACTTTCATTCGAAGAGCCGATAAATCTAACCTTGCCTCTGACAGAGCTAGAGATTTACAAGCCAAAACTTGAGCGTGCGGTTTCAACTAACAACATAAAAGCTTATCTATTTCTATGCTTTCGCTATAAATTGCTTGCAACCAACCTTTCTTCTCAATACTAGATGCAAGGACACCCCTCGGGTTGGGACTATCATGAGAGGAGGAAGCGCCCTCCATAAGAACTTGAAGGTTTAATGAATGATCAACGAATTAACTTAAGAATGATGACACACCATCAACCCATTGAAATTAAGTTGCAACAAAAAAATAAAACTATAAAAAGAATACATAAGTAATCATAAAATATGGAAATGAAATAAAAATATTAACTTCAAAACCAAGATCTAGTTGGCGATTATCTTGAGATACAAATAAAGACATATACATGTATATGACAAATACATGTAAACCATAAAATTCATTGATAATAAATACCAGAGGGAAAATCATACTAACATGCAATTTTATGAGTTTGACAAAAAAACATATCCTAAGTACCGATGAAACCTTCCGGAGGGCCGATTCCATCTACTTAAATTTAAAATCAACACAAGGACCATTTTCAGTAATTTTCTCATGTTCATGATTAATTTAAACCCAAACGTGAACCTTCTGGAGGGCTGGTAATATTTGAATTTAAATCAATCCTCGAACCTTTCGAAGCCTAAGATCCATAAGAAAATTAATTTTAACCTTCTGGATGACCAATTAAATTATTTTTTTAGTTTTACCTACCGATCTACGAAACTTTAGTCATACACCACCATTTAAACATTCACACACATATAATTTACTTCGCAAATAAACATACAAGCCAAACACACCATATTTTGGAAATAAAGCATCTGATACTTTAAAAAAAATTAAAAATTAAATTAAATTAAAAATAAAATAGAATAAAATAAAATCTTTTTGTTTAGTAATAAATAGCAGTAACCTGTCTACACATACAGCAACTTACATGCCTGCTGCAAATTGCAGCAGCAACCGGCATGGAGGTCCTGGGCAGTGCCCACCACGATTCCGCTGCGCCTAGCTTACTGAGGCACACAAGTTGTTGCAACAATCCTTTTTGTGACTCCACACAAGTTACGGTGATCATCACAGCGTCCACAATTCGCTGGCCAAGATGAGCATCGTTGGACAGATTTCGATCAGCGTTAACATCAGGGGTTAAGCCGTCGATAAGCCACTGTCCCAGTATTTCTGATTTTATTTGTTATAGTAGAGTTGATTTGATGCTAATTTCGAGAGAAAAAATTCTAGACATCAATAAACCCTAATATAATCGAGTAAACAAACCTCAAACTATCAAAATTGCAATTTACTTATAATAAAACATGATTTTCAATACGAATAAATCACATACATGTTTTTCATACAATTTATAAATCAATGCCCTAACCAGGTCAATCAACACATAATCCCAATGCAGTGGATTCTTTACGATGAAGAAAGACATGCATCTTTATCTATCAATACACAATTCGATTATTCTACCGAATCCAAATAAGGTTAACTTGGCTCTTATACCAAATGTTATATATTATTTGATGCGATTTCAAATAATATATAACAAATCGCGGAAAAATAATTAAACCCTTTTCTAGATTCACATAAAACAGAAAAACAAAAATACTTACGGGTTTTCCTGGTGTTATCCATCTAGTATTCTCTTTTGTTCATTTGCGTTCTTCAGCGATTCCGTTTATGAAATTGAGAAACATACATAATCAAATTATTGAAAAAGAAAGGTTTCGAGACACTCAAGAAAGCGGCCGTATTTCTGATTAGGGTTTAGGATGATGAAATTCGTAAGCCTAGCCCCTTATTTATAGACTTTACAATGTGAATCCCAACATTGTAAAGCTCATCCTTTATTACTTTCTTGTGTTCGAGATTAATTCAGGAATAAGTGTTGAGATTTGGGTCCACTATCACCCATATTATTTATTAAGTTTTTCACTTGAGAAATTCATTTTAATTAATTAAATTAAATTTTGCAGAAAAATATATACTGCAGTGAACTGTAGACGCGGATGGAGAAACAAAAATCAGGATATGCGAAAATTGGCTTTGAACATTTATTCGTCCATGAGGTGATACAGTTTATTTTCCCTCAGAAAACAAAGAAGTATATTCTTGTCCATTGTACACATGGGCATAATCGAATAGGATACATGATAGTTCACTATCTGATGCGGCCTCAACCAATAACCGTTGCACATGCAATAAAGTTAATTAATCGATGTTCTTCCTCCGGGAATCTACAAACGAGATTAGGTTGATGCTTTATTCACATTCTATCATGAGAAAAAGCCTGAAAAAGTCAGTTGCCCACCAACCCCAAAGTGGAAGAGGTCCTCCGAACTTGATCTTAATGGGGAAGCATGACCAGATGAAGATGATGATGATGATGTCTACCATGCTTCTGTTTCTGTCCCCGAACCTGTGCCTGAGATTCTGAGAATACTCAGACGATGACTAATGATGACATTTTGGGTGATGAAATAAACCTGACGATCAGGAGAATGGAATGCAGCAGTGCTGTTATCAAGTCCTTAAGCTGCATGCTGGTGGGAGAGGATGCTCACAGTTTCCAGGTTCACACCCAATTTCTCTAAATAGTGAAAATTTACAACTATTGAGGCAGCGATACTATTATGCCACATGGAAAGCTGATGGAACTCGATATATGATGCTACTATTATGGATGGGTGCTATATAGTTGATAGAAACTTTAAATTTCGAAAGCTGCAGATGAGATTTCCTTGCAGACAACCAGCTGAACTGAGAGAAATCACCATTCTGCAATGCTTGAGAGTGATCATAAGGAAGCAAGAGAGGAGATACCTCATCTATGATATAATTACTATCATTATTTATCCTTTGTAGAGCGGCCTTTCTATGAACGGTGGTAGATGATTGAGAAGGAAGTGATTGATCCTCGCAACTATGAACGGCAAAACATGTAGCAGAGTAGAAACCCTTAGTACAGGCATGACCTCGAGCCACTTAGGGTGCCAAAGAAGGACTTTTGGCGGCTTTCAACTGTTAGGAAGCTTTTGAAGGAGTTTATCCCAAAGCTTTCACATCAAGCAGATGGTCTTATATTTCAGGGTTGGGATGATCCATACGTTCCTCTGACGCATGACTGACGCATGACGGTCTCTTGAAATGGAAATATCCAGAGATGAACTCGGTTGACTTTTTATTTGAGGTAACTGATGACAGTGAAATGCTTTTTCTGCGAGAGCGGGGGAAGAAAAAACTCATGGATGGGAACAAAGTCGTATTTGAAGATGGTTCAGATCCATCATCATACTTTGGGAAAATTGTGCAATGTTTCTTGGATAAAGTGAAGAATAAAGTATATATATATATATATATATATAATTGTGCAAGAATTAGGGTGTGTATATTATTAGCATTATTTTTCTTGATAGTTTAATGTGAATATATATATAGCTCAGGTTTTAGTTCATCCATGTTATAATGATAGTCGTAATAAAAATAAAAATAAAGAACAAAAAAACTATATACTGTCGAAATATTTATTTTTAAACGATGTAATAAGTTTTACTTTGTTTTATCGTATACCGGCTCGAAAATTATAGTTTTTATCATTTTCAAATTTGAAGAAGAATAAAAAAAAAATTAAGTAATGCATTAAAAATAATTTGTATGAAAATTAATGTTCACACAAACTATTTGAAAAAAAAAATACATAACATGAAATAAATAAGAATCCTAAGAATTAAACGAGAGCAATGAGACAAAATAGCAAGGCAGAAGTCTGAAAAAAATAGAGCCTAACCGAAGATAAAAGTCTGAAAAAAGTAGAGCCTAACCGAAGACAAAAGTTTGAAAAAAAATAGAGACTAACCAGAGGGTCAACAACTTGTGTGAGAAAGAAGGAAAAAACACAAAACAAAGTTAAGTTAGTTAACGATGATGAAGAAGAAGCCAGCCAATCTTAGTTTCTTGAGAGCGGAAACAGTTATCAACAAGTGAACGAAACGAGACAACAGTGACAAGGTTCGGTGGGAGCCAGAGATTATGTTGTTTATTTCTCATATATATGGTAAATTGTGGCACTAAAGTAAGTCCGCCAGGGGTGACGAATTCTTGAAGAGGGGCAATTGGAAGCTTCGCGGAGCCAAGCGTTCCAATTGGACTTATTATTAAAGGGAACCCCAGCTTATCGCGAGCTTCTTCCCAAATACTGTAAGTGAAACTACAATCATAGAGCATATGGTTAATATTTTCGTCCACAGAGTTCCAGAGGGCACAAAATGGGGGTGTACCAGTCCCCCAAGATAAAAATTTATCAAGAGTGGTGTGTTTGCCTTGAATGGTAAGCCAGAGATGAATGAGTGGCGAAGGATATTAACTTTTGTGTCAAACTAACCCCGTCCATCCAACACAGAGAATAGGCATATGAATGGCATTATAAGTGTCTTTGATTGTGAAGAAAGGGATTATGTCTTTAGCCGTCCAGAAGGGGATATCGTCAAGGAGGACGCTTGGAGAAGAAAAATAAAGGATGATGTTGCAGATTTCCATGAGGTTGTTTCTATTACTAGTCGTGGTGGATCTCCTATTGAAAGGCCAAATCTAATATATTTCGAAGATAAAATTTGAGACAATGATGTTCTAACCAATCCTTGGGTCGCGGATGATGGAGAGGTCATAATGAGATGCAAGAGACGTAGAGAGAAGCCATGGATTCGAACCGAAAAGACGTATTCTTACCATTACCAATAGCCACCCTGATAAGATTGATTGTCATAAGCCTAAGAGTTAATATTTTCCTTCAAGTCCAGGAAGGGTTGGAGCCAAGGGAGGTGCTCCAGAAGTTATTGTTCTTAATTTTCTCAGTTTTAATCCAATCGTTCTAGATAGAGTTAAGGACAGCCACCTGATTCTAGATTTGTAAGTCCAAAAAGAAATAGGGCAGAATTCAGAGGCAGAAGTAGTGGAGATGGATTTAGGGATGAGGGAAATTGAGGTAGAATTCTAAGAAGGGTTCATTTTGTTAGATTTGAAAAACTCTTGGACCCCATCGGGGTAAGAAGATTTTTTGTTATCAATGCTAACAAGAGTATCTTTGATTTTATCGCAAGTGATAGGACGGATTATATAGGTCTTGCCAGAGTGATTAATCTTGGATTAGATAAGAGAAAAGACCGTGGGAAGACCATGGTACCCCATAGGGAGTCTGGTTTCCATAAGAGAGTTAAAATATCTGACAATGACATTGGAGATGCCAGAAGGGGTTGTGATTAAGATGCTCTAGAAGTTCATAATAGAGGTGATTTTGTTATGGAGAATGGGGTTTGATATTGTTGTAAACGAATTTGGTATTTATGTCCCAAAGCTTGAGCCAGTTTTCTTTGCAGTTCAGTTTGAGGAAATATTCTTCCGTTCTACTGAGGAAGATATAATTTGAGGACGCCTCAATCTCTCTAGTGATAATAAAAGAGTTAGAAAGGTCATGGGCAAGAAGATATTGAGCTGATGTGAGATCATTTTGAGCGTTAGAAACTCTCAAGATGATGCCACTATAGGCGATACGGTTGAGATTTCGAAGGAAATTCTTAAGTCTGTTGAGTTTTAAGGTGACCAACTTCATACCCCTACATAGGGCAAAGAGAGGTCCAACTAGAGTTGACAATATCTTTGTAAGAAATGTCAGATTGCCAAATATTAAAGAATTTAAAAGGGTTCTTTCTAGCACTTATGGAAAATATTGAGGTTAGGCGTAATAATGGTGTAGTCAAAAGAATCATAGTTACTAAAGTGGGCAGAAGAATTAGGAATAACCACATCCCAATCATTCTTAACTAGGACACGGACAATTTTGGAATAGATTCGGTTGGAAGGGAAATTGTTATGTTATGTGTAAAAGGAACCAGTAGATCGAAGATCACTTAATTCACAATTGAAGCAACAGTTCTTAAAATCATCAATTTCCAAAGACCAAAGTCCATAGAAACCATAACATTCCTTCGGATTGTGAGTAGCATTGAAATCCCCTAAAGTAACCCAATTGATTCCCTGGTCCTGAGTAGAGATGAAATGGAGGATATTTCAAAAGGTAATTTTTTTATACTTTCAGTGAATGTAGCACTGGAACGAAAGTAAGATGGCAAGTTGAGGTAATGTCAAGGGTTCGAGATAATCCAGATTATGCCAAGGGGGTGGTGATCATGGTTGGTAAGGTAATGCCGATAAGGGCTATTTTATTAATAACACGTGTTACATTAGGGGTACGAACTTTGGTTTCCACAATGATCATTACCGAAATACTATTACTCATAATATATTCATTAAGATATTTTTTTCTGATGGGGTCATTTAACCCATGCACATTCCAAGAAGGAATAACCATTAATACTTACAAAGGTTTATGTGGTTGCCCTATCGGTTGGAAAATCAGATGGGTCAGCTAAAGCCTCTCCACAAATGATGGAAGGGAGTCTACTTCATCTCCACTTTTTGATGTTTTAGCTTAAGAAGTCTTCTCCTCATAGGGGTTGGACTCAAAATAATTCGTTGGGGAATGTGGGAGCCTAGAAGGGAAATAAAAGACTGCATGAAGAAGAGAGGCATGAATGGTAGATGAACATGCTCCGGAACTATTGTCAAAAGCCATACATCTTGTGCATTGCGGAGGAAGGCTGTGGTACTCCAATATAATCGTGGTGGTTTTACCCAAGCACTCGAGATTAATCGAAGTAAGCAAAGGGGTACATGTTTTGATTAAGACAAGAATGTTATAAAAGTGTAGCTTACCTCTACGCTCGGTCTGTTTGTCATCATAGAGGGGAGTACCAATAACCGAACCAATACGACTAACGTATTTGGAAGTCAATAATTAATTTGTTCATATATATTAGAAATCAAATAATATATTAACTTCTAAATTAGAAGATAAAAATAAACGCATAAAATAAATTTTGAATATATAAAATGTGAAAAAAAACAACAACAAACATTCTACAACGAAAAAAAACAAGATCTTTTTCGCGAATAAGTAAATGTACATTCGATACCATATACACAATAATATCCTATAATAACTTGCTGGAATATTTGGGAGCTCAAGTGAATGAAAAACTAAAATGTGAAATTAAATCTTTAACAAAAATTCATCTCTATCACCCACATTATTTATTACGATTTTCACTTCAAAAATTTATTTTAATTAATTAAATTAAATTTTCCGAAAAATTATATACTACACTCTAAATGCGGATCCAGAAACAAAATTCAAGATATGCAAAAATTAGCTTTGAACAGTTAATCGTCCATGTACTATCGAATTTAGTGACATATAGTTTCTAGACTTTCAAAATTTCGTTGGTAGTCTCTGGACTATCCAGTTTGGATAAAGTTAGTCATCATGCGTGTGTTGACTATCAAGTTTCAGGACAGATAGTCCATCAGCTATTTATTGTCGATAAAGTTAGTCTTCTAACTTTCTATTTGTAAAAAACTTGGTCTCCTTAATAAACTTGTCCAGAGGATTAACTTTATCCAAAATAAATAGTCCATAGACTACCAACGGAATTTTGAAAATTCATGGACTATATCTCACCAAAATGGATAGTCCATGGACTATCTGTCACTAAATTCGATAGTCTATGGACGATTTACTGTTCAAAGAATACAAAACTTAATATAGAAATAAAAATTCAACAATGATATCTTCTTCGAAGACCGTGGATCAATGGATGAAATAATAAAAGAAGATTTTTTTTATCTTTTAGTTGAAAGAATAGAAAGAATTATAGATATCGATTATTGATTCATTTTTTAGTGGAATTGAGAATTATTATTTATAGTAGAAATCTGTGGTGAGACGTAAAGAAAAATACTATGCAAAATTAGTTAAATAATTCCAAATTGGATTGAAATATATAAAATAAATAAGTTAAAAAATTTAAGCAAATAAAGCAAATAAATTCAAACATATCATTTAAAAACATTCAAATAAATAAATTAAAAAAATTCAAATCAATTAAACAAGCAAATTTAAACAAATTCAAGCAATTCAAACAAATAAATTAAACAAAATCAAACAAGTCAATTAATAAAATCAAACAATAAATTTTAAAAATTCAATTTAAAAAATTGAAACAAAAACTAAACACATTCAAACAAATCAATTAAACAAATTTAAACAAATCAATGAATTTTTGTTAGATAAATAAATAAACAAAATCAAATAAAAAACATTTAAAAAAATTCAAAAAAATTATATAAAATATATAGAAACAAACCAAATTGGTTAAATAAATCTAAATTTATTTAAATAAACCAAACATGACCCCAAAAGGAGTAGACGAGTTGGTGGAGTAAGGCATGCTTGTGACCAAAAGTCATGCGTTCGAGCCCTTAACAAACACTTTCTTAGCTGAGTTTCTCACCTTATGTGGTTTACCTTCTGGCGTTGGTTTATAGGATATTGCGTAAATAGAGGGTTTACCCTCAACAAAAAACCAAACATGTGAATTAGATAAATTCAAACATATTCATTAAAACAATTAAATAAATCAATTAAAAATAGTACAATAAATTCAAACAAAACCAAATAAATCAATGAAACATGAAAAAACAAATAAATTTCAAAATCGAACAAATCAACTAACAAATTAAAACAGATCAATTTATATATTTGTAGGATTCCAACTTGGTATATTTTCTAAGTAAAATAAAATCTATATTATTAAATTAAATTTCCTTTTATATTTTAGAGTTGTTCATGGCATATCTGGCTACCCTTTAAATTTGTCTGTGAGTCACACGTATAAATTATTAGTTATTGTTCGTTATAATATATTAAAAAATATAATAATGGGAATGGAAAAAATTTATGTGACTAAACTTAGTGCATTGGCTATCGGATTTTGTCATCACATATTTTGCGATAAACGACGTTTACCTTTACTACTAGTAGAGAATCAATAGCACATTTACCCTTGATGAAGGAAATAATTGTTTGGAATAATAGTCAAATTGGTTAAATACCATTTGTATGGTGCTCAGTATCGCCTTATCGAAGCAATGGCTGATTCATCATTTAGATGTCAGCAATGATCTCTTTCATGGAAACCTCAATGAGACTGTTTATACGTATCAACCCATAAGATTTCGAGACTTGGTCCGAATTATTTTTGTTTATTGCGAATATCTTTGTATGGGATTAAGCAAGCCACTCAGGCGTGGTATAAAGGTTTGATGATTTTGTTGCCAATATTTGTTTCTCTAATAATAAGTCGGATACTTCATTGATTATCTATAAAGAGGGGTCGGATATGGCTTACTTATTGTTATACCTTGATGATATTATTTTAACATTTTCATATGATACTTTCCGCAAAACCATCATGGTGCATCTTAGCTCTGAATTTACTATGAATGATTTGAGGTTCTTGCACTATTTCCTTCGCATATGTGTGACTCAACACAAATGCATATTGTTTTTATCTCAATGAAAATATACCGACGAAATTATCCAACGGACTGGGACACTTGATGAAAATATATCCGACGAAATTGTACTGCAACC
This sequence comes from Limnanthes douglasii subsp. nivea, assembly GCA_036936605.1. Classification (NCBI taxonomy): domain Eukaryota; kingdom Viridiplantae; phylum Streptophyta; class Magnoliopsida; order Brassicales; family Limnanthaceae; genus Limnanthes; species Limnanthes douglasii. The sequence goes on along the minus strand of JAUPFV010000004.1, from coordinate 139,045,847 downwards.
TCGTTGGTGCACTCAAATATCTTACATTTATCCGGTCGGATATTTCTAACCTTGTCCAACATATTTGGTTGCATATGCATGATCCTCGAGACGAATAAATGAATGCTTTAAAGTGATTAATACGATATATTCAAGGAACTATACATATTGGACTACATCTCTCTCCTTCTTCCATTATATATTTTGTCTCGTATACTTATACGAATTAGGGAGGATGTCCTGATACTCAATGTTCCACCTCTGGATATTATGTCTTCATGGGTGACAACGTGATCTCATACTCATCAAAATGTCAACCTACATTATCTCGATCTAGTGCGGAAGCTGAATATAGAGGGGTAACAAATTTTATTGTTGAGTCTTATTGGCTGCGTAATCTTCTTCTCGAACTCTATTGTCCCATCTTTAAAGCTACATTGGTGTATTATGATAATGCGAGTGTTATTTATCTTACTGGGAATCTTGTCCAGCACTAGCGTACAAAGCATATTGAAATAGATATCCATTTTGTTCGAGAAAAAATAGCGCAAGGTGCAGTTTGGGTTCGTCACGTGCCTTCTAGGTACCAGGTTGCCGATATTTTCGCGGAATGGATTCGACGAAAGAAAGCAAAGCAGTAGTGAAAATGGTTTCCTCAAGCAAAACACATACAAATTATGTAAGAGGACAAAATGATTGGATTGGACTGATATGTCCAAAGAGACAAGGAAACGGCTTCAAAATTCAGCAAACCATACCTGTAGTGACAAAAGTCTGCGACAATCTAAAAACAAAACAACATTAAACTTAGGAATTCTAGCATTTCTCTCACATCATATGAAACTGTTAAAATAATGTCATCAACTTTAAGGAATAAGTGTTACAGTTTGAGATTTCCTTATAATGTTGAAATCCAAGAACAACAATAAAAACTTTTATTTTATTATGCTTTAGTGCTCCTAGTCATTTGTGCGTCATTACTCCTACTCCTTGATTCCTTAATCGAGACTGCTTCTTTCCATCTTAATATCCAATAGCCGCCTTGTCTTGAATCATCTTATCTTAATACTTGCAAAAGAGAACAAATGTGTTGGTCATGTTGAGAACTTGCCTGTTAGTTATTAGCATGTTAATCTAAGTGTCTGAAATAACCCAAGTTCAAGTTTTCTAGTAATAGAATAGAATTGAGAGGGCTAGGAGAGTTCATTCCATTGAAAGAACGGTCTTTCTCCTGTTCCAAAGCGTACTTAACAATCTAATCAACATCACAATTTTCTTCTCTGAAAATGTGTTTAAAAATCATTTTTGAGTTTATCAACTTTCTGCAGCATGTTAAGACTTTGTATAGAAACCATGGGTACTTATTATATGCTAACATGTTGAATAATTGTAATGAGTCGATCTCGATATCTATCTCTGTCAAGTTGTTCATTTGACAGAATCTTAGTCCATGTAACAAAGCTAAGTATTCAGCTATTAAGGGTGAGCATTTGCCAATCAAAATACCTTGTCGTACTATTAACTCACCATTAGAGTTTCTTAAAATGAAACCACTGCTAGACTCCCCATTATGAAGTGATGAGCCATCACAGTTAAGCTTTAGTCTATTTATAGAAGGAGGGTGCCACTTAATATATAGACTTGACTTTTTGATTGCGAGATGATTTGCACAGTCTAGTTCCTTAACTATATGGAGATATTTTCTCCAATGTTTGGTTTTGATTAAGGAAGATCTGCCTAATGTAGATAAAAGATACTTGACTTGGTTAATTATTGATTTATCAGAACTAATCAGACCATCATGTTTCATTTTGTTCCTAGTTATCCAAATTGACCACACTATCAATGATGGTATTATTGTTCTGATATGTGTCTTAGACAATGTAGAGGAAAACCATTTATTAAAATATTATTTATTGTCATATGCTTTCCTTCTACGATGTTGAAGATATTAGAAAAATATAACCAGACATTCCATACAATAGGACAGGAGACAAACAGATGATTTAATGATTCCCATTCTAGACAGAACTGACATTTCGAAACTAAACTAATTCCCCTATGTTGAATGTTAGTGTCTACTTAAATGAAGTTATTTATAGCTCTCCACAAGGTTATAGAACACTTTTTCGGTGTAATATTGTTCAAAATTTGACTTTTGAAGAAATATTGGACATTTTTTATCCTTATGTTATTCAAAGTAAGTTTAAGATTAAACTTACCATCTAGAGATATTTTCTAGATTATAAAGTCATCATTGTTTTGATTAATTTGAATTTTAACTATTTTATTAATAACAGAATCAAAGATAACATCATTATTAATTTTTTACATGTTCCATAAGGAATTAGTCCAGTATTCATTCACCCTAGTTTTTGTATACCATGAGCTTGATATATTAGGAGTTAAATGAATTAGGGCATTAGAATCATGTCATTTATCTAAGAAAAAGTCAACATTCTCTTTCCCAATTGCCCATAATATGTTTTCTTCTGCTTGAGTTCTAACTTTTAACATTCTTTTCCATATTCTAGAATCTAATTGCTTATGTAAAACTTGTAAGGGATGTAGTTTAGATCAGTAAATATTATTTAATAAGTTTTCCCATAGAGTATTGTTAGCCCTAAAGTTAAACCACAATTTGTGAGACAAAGCTTCTTGAACTGTAGAAAAATCTCTAAGATTTAGACCATTCCCACTAAAAGGTTTGCACAATTTAGAACAGTCAGTCCATATTATGTTTTTATTGTTTTCAGTGTGACCCCATATAAACCTATTAAGAAGTTTGTTGATTCTGTTGATTATTGACTTTGGTATTGTGATACACTGCATGTAATAAATTGGATAAGCCAACAAGACTGATTTGACCAAAATCAGTCTGCCTCCAAAAGATAAATACTTAGAGCTCCAATGTTCTATACTAGTTCTGATCTTATTAATGATTTCATCGTAGTATGTGGTTTTATTCTTTATGAATATTGGTATACCTAGATGTTTGAAAGGTAATAAGCTATGAATGAAACCAAGTAAGTGTTCAAGAGTCCTAATACGTTGTCTAATTAAGTTTGATGGAGCTATAAAGGTAGTTTTCTGTAAGTTGATTTGTAGACCAGATAAACTTTGATAAGTTTTCATAAAGTTGCTTATCTTTTTTAAGTTCCTAACTGAGCCATTTAAAAATAATAGGATATCGTCTGCAAAAGCTAAGCAATTTATAATTATGGAACCTCTAGTTTTGTAAGTTAAGTTGGGATCTAATGATATGCTCTTATTCACTCCTCTGATTAAAAATTCTTCAGCTAATATGAAAAGAGAGGGGGATAGAAGATCCCCCTATCTGATTCCATTTGAAGATTTGAAATACCCATATGCTATACCATTAACAATCACAGAGTATTGGATATGTTGTATGTTTTTTTAACTAAATTGATCACTTTGCTATTAAAGACAAATGATAGCATTACTTGATAGATGAAATTAAAGTTTAATTTGTCAAAATATTTTTTCATATCCAAGTTGATTATAATATTACTACCCCTCTGTTTTTTATTTAAATCATGAACTAACTCTTGTGTAATCATGATGTTTTCCTGTATATTTCTATTAGGGACATAAGCCCCTTGTTCTTTTGAAATAAGTTTGGGCAGTAGTATTAGTAATCTGTTATTTATAAGTTTAGATATTATTCTGTTGAAAACAGAGCACAAACTAATTGGTCTGAAGTCCTACCAGGTTTTAGCACGGTTTTTCTTTGGTATTAAACATATGGAGGTAGCAAACATTCCCTTTGGGAAGCTAGGTTTGTTGAAGTAATACAAGATAGCATTAACTAGATCACTTTAATTATAGGCCAGCATTCAATATAGCATCTGGAGTTGAAACCATCAACTCCAGAAACACTACAACTATTAAGACTCTTAATAACTCTACATGTATCTTCTATTGTAGGCTCAGCTAACAATGATCTATTTTCTTGGTCAGAAACTAATTTCGGTATAATGTGAGATGGGAAAACACGGATAGGATCATCAGTTTTGTTATTTAATAGTTCATGAAAGTAATTAACAGCTGAATCACCTTTTAAATTGTGATCATCTAATATGTTATTATTATCAATGACCTCATTTATCCTATTTCTACATCTTTTCTTTTTAACAAAGTTATTAAATGTTTTAGTGTTATAGTCTCCATTTTTTAACCATTTGGAGGCACTCTTTTGTTGCCAGTATATCTTTTCCCTAGCAAGTAGAATTAATTGTTTGGTCTTTAAATCATAGAGTTTTCTATTATTTTCCATGGAGTAAGATAACTCTAAGATTCTTTCAGGTATATCAATTTCCTCTTCAGTTTTCTCAATAAAATAAAAAATGTTACCAAATATTTCTTTATTCCAAGTTTTTTAATAATTTTTTAATCTTCTAAGCTTAATCCAGAATAAATAAATAAAAGATTTGGTAAAAGGTGATGTTTCCATTAGGGTATTCCAATTATTTTCAACTGTTGGAATGAAATTTTGATGACTTAACCACATATTTTGAAATCTAAAGGGTCACTTTTGTTCAGTTGACACAGATAAAACTGAAATTATTAAGGATGAGTGATCCGACCCTGTTCTAGTCAGATGACTCACCCTAGTTATATCAAAATACTCCCTCCATCTATCATTATGTAATACATGGTCTAGTCGTTTCCACTTATGGTTGTTTGTCCATGTAAAATTTGAACCTGAAAATCCTGGATCCTCAAGTTTACAGTCTAAGATCATATTATTAAAATATTCTATTGAATTCATACACAGTGTAACACAATTAAGTTGTTCACTTGCATTGGAGATGGTGTTAAAATCTCCAACCACAAGCAAGGGGTCATTGCTGTTGTTATTGGACAGGTTTCTCAGTAGGTCCCAAAGGTTCCTTCTTTGTAGTCTATTACATTTTGCATATACTATGGTAACCAGAAACGCTTTCAAAGAGTCCGAATATTGTACCATAATATGATTTAATTGGTCAGATTCTAATACTATATCAATTTTATAAGAGTTTCTCCAAAACAGCCGATTTTATTGTTTGTATTGCCAAAGAAATTATCAAAACCTAGTTTTTTAGAAGTTTTTTCAATTTTTTTCAATAGATATCATAGGTTCTTGAAGCATTATGAGATCTATTGAGAACTTTTTAATTATATATTTTATTCTTCTGATAGTGTTTAGGTTCCCAACACCTCTGGCATTCCAATTTAAGAAAGAGACTGTCATTTTTTAATATTTTTTGCTTGTTAATGAGATTACTCTTTATACTTTTAATCTTTATTCTATTAGCTTTTCTATGACCTTTTGTTCAATCTTATATGTTTGTTTAGTTACTGGAGAGTGTGGTAAACTTAAGTTTTGTCTGTCACTAGATATTTCACAGAATTCTTTATCAGAAAAAGTATCCTCATTCAAAATATTGAAAGTGTTACTTAAGTTTACGGATTGTATAGTCTCAATTACATCACTATCATTAATATCAGGAGGATTATTATTTTGATTAAAGTCCATGCAATTTTCTTTCGTGCTTAACCTTTTAGGCAAAGTTGTTTCTATATTGTTATCATCAGTCTCAGTTTGATCTTTTACGTTATTTCCTACAGGTTGATTGAGTTCATGTTCACTAAAAACCACTACAAATTTTACTTTGGGAATCCATTTCTCTTTATGTGTTTTAACCTTTTGTCTTATTAACTGTGTATTTTTAGATTTCAATTAATCTGTTTTACAAGAAATTTCTCTATGTCCTAGATGTCTACAGTTTTTACAATAGGCAGGTTTGTCATTATAAATGATATTTTTCCAGAATCTATCTCGATCACCAAAGCTTATCCAAAGTCTTTGGGGAAGGAGACTTGAGGTATCTACTACTATCCAAGCTTTACAAAGGTTAAGCTTGCACAGTTTCTGTTGGGTATCCATTTTGACAAAGGTAATCCAATTGCCTTTACAATATGTTCAATTGTGTCTGTGTTGTACATCATTTCAGGAATTTTAGGGAAAGAGATCCAAACTGGAGTCAAAGGGGACTCCCGTTTGGGGTTAAAGTCAGTAGTCCATCTAAGAATTCTAAAGGAGAATTGGCCTAAAGTTCTAACTATTCGTTTCCTGAATGTTTTACCATCATCTATATTATCAAATTCCACAAAGATGTGTCTATTGTCCCATTTATATATGCTGTATTTACCTATGAACCTAGGGTATCCAAGAAAGCCCTAAAATCTATGACAGTAGGCCATCTATAGGAAAATTTAGCAATTAAGGTAAATTTAGCTAAAGAAGAAAGAGTAGACTTATCTGATTCGTCAAATGTGATGAAAGTATAGTCCTATTCGACTCCGCTCGTGACATTTGCATGAACAAACCCTGTATTGATTCTCCTAGCAGCTTCTGGATCTATCCTATCAGTGTTCTTTTTCAAAATATCTGCATATGATGGGCTTGAAGTTTGCTTCTGATTCCCTGATCCGTCTTCAATCTTTTTCTGACTCGTCTGTTTATCTTCAAAGACTGGGTTTTCAAACACTTGGTCTTGAAAAACAAGATGTTGTATGTCTTCGATAGGTCGATTTTGATCTTGAATGAGCTTAGAGAAGCTATTTTTCCTGTGAAGCAAGTTTACGACCTTAGGGTTTTCTCGCTCTTCGAGAGGAAGAGCTGAGCGATTAGACTGCATCGTTAGAGAAGTGATGCTAGGGTTGGGTAGAAGAATGTGGAAACGTATGAGGCCCTCGATTGGGTGATACGACCTTTAAACCAAGAAACCTATTTCTTGTTTCTTGGAGCCCACCATTTCTTGAAGTATTTTTTGATTTTTAGATATTCGAGATCGAATAATTTATTAACTTTTAAATTAAAAAATAAAATAGATATGCAAGCAAATTTTACATATATATATATATATATATATATATATATATATATATAACATGTGAAACAAGACAACAAACCACTTGTACACAATTGTTTTTGGGAGCAGGTAAAGATACATTTGAAATCACTCTATATAACCCACATCTTTTACTAGTTTTTCAATTTAAATTTTATATTAGAATTACATTTTTAATAGGAATATAAACTACACATTTCTAAATGGTTAGTTATTGTTTGTTATAATGTTAAAAATTGAGATATTTGAAATGGATATGTAAGTCTATTTGTAAGGAAACAATTTAGTTGACTAAAATCGGTGAGTTGACTATCTGATTTGGTCATAATATGTATTTATGATGGGTGAACTTTTGTGTTTGCCATGGATTTTTTATTCTCTTATACTTTATCCTTCCATATCTAGATCGAACTAGCAGTTCATCAAAAACAAATTACGGCAGGAGCTGAAAAACATGAAATTGGTGAAGGATAAGACGATAAAATAAAAATAGTTATGATCTTAAAAATCTATACTTACTAGTGATGTTTTAGCAAAGACACAGCCACGATGGTTCTCAGCTTTAATGGCCAAGTTTCCACGTAAACAAAAAGAATTAGTTTATTAAGATTTTGAGGAAGCTGGTAACTATTTTAGCAAATAAAAATACAGATATATAAAACAATCGATCATTTTCCAAATCCAAAACTCGATAATAAACTAATTTGACGAAAAACGCTGGAAAACCTTTCTTGGAAAAATAATAGTCGACAATAGAAAAGGTTAAAACTAAAGAGTTATTGGCTTGGACACAACTGTCTCAAATGGAAAAATTAAACAATGTCGTTTTCGAACGAAAAAAAAAACCATGGTCAAGAGTATGGAAGAAGGAAAGAGGCAAATATTGAAAATAATAGACCATTCATCAAATCTATGGAAAATTTTAATCTCCGCGAGTAGTGTGTAAAAGCGCATTACAAAGTTAGCATTATGTTTTTCATTCAATCCATTCGCTACCAAAATTGAGCGGGTGGGTGATGGACAGAAAAGCTGAGTGGAACCCATTGTCCCATTCTTTTTCTACCCAAGTGGCCAGCTTCACAAAAATATATTTCGCTTGCGACCTTTATATCTCTTCGAAATTTCTAGGAAAAGTGGTAATATAAATGAAAAAATGAGCATAAGGTATACAGTGAAAGAAAAAATGAATATCAAACAGAACTTACAGTTACTCTTCCAGACGAGTATGAGTTTTGAAGGATTCTCCTCGGATATCTCATTTCCATTCTCCCAAGCTCCATATATGAAGACAAATGTTTTCTTCCAAAAAATTTCAGCTTCGAGGAAGTCATCAATGAATTTAAGATCATCATCAAGGGTTAAATAGTAGAAAGGAAATATCGATCCCTTCGAAAGTTTGGTTAGGGCGATGAAATCATTGATGGAGAGGGGAATTTGGCTTAGTTTGTAAGTCATGATCACTGATAGAAGTGTGAACCATTGACTGTGTATGGAAAATGTTCAGGAGTTCAAATTACTCTACTATCATCGGATCTAAGGGGAACCGAAAACCTTAATTGATAATCTCATGGTAGACCACCAATTCAACTTTTTCATAGTCAAACAGAGTCTCCTTCTCTTTTGGCAGTCAAAGTGTGATATTATCTTCCATTCCCCATTTTTTTTCAGAAGACTATCTTGAGCCTCCTTATAGTATATATAAGGCATGTTTTTTAGCGTCGTGATATATTCGAGGAGAAGTGGCTTTAGATGTACACTTACTAAGGCAACCAAATACTCGGGAACCTCAATTGGAGATTTATTTTTCTTTTCTTGTTTCCCTGGTGCTCTTATTTTTTGAAGTATTTTCCTTAGTATCAGCTTAGACATTTTTTGAGGCATTATCTTCAGTATCAGCCTCAAATTTTAAGTGAATGGTTTCTTAATCAACTTATTCGCTATAACCCTCATCTATAAGTCGACGTGGATTTAATTGTGAGGTTGGGTTCTCTGGTTCATTATTTGAGGGATTTTGTTGTGCCTTTGTGATAGTCTTAACAATTTCTCTCAGGGGAGAAAAGGGTTGTTTGTAGCATTTGGTAAAGTGTTGATCTTCTTGAAATCTCTCATATCTATAAAAGTTTTCTTTTATGATGGATTGGGGGGTGAGTTTTTTGTTGGACCTGAGGAGTCTCTTTGCGTGGTTGTTGAGGCGAATTAGAGTTGATCTAAGATTAAGTCTCTTCTGATATTTTTGCACTTTGAGTTACTTTGCGATTTCTTCGAGGAGAAGCAGTTGTAGAACCACTAGGAGTTAGATAGGAAATTCGAGGTGTTGATAATGAAGAGTTTGTTGATATTTATTTTTGTGATTCTGAGGTGGATAAATTTGAAAGCGCATGAGAAATTCAATTTGGGTCGAATTTACCGTAATGAATGGTTTCAGTAGAAAATCGAGGAGCGTTGCTAATCAATCTAGAAGTTCTGTACTCCTCAACTCTTTTACTAATGCAGAAATAATCGTAAGCACCAAAACATTTCTTCTCATGATTTTGGGAAATTACTTTTTTGGGTTTTTTGGTTTTTTAGTGTTTTCATAAACTTATTTGAAGATTGGCTGGAGAGTATGAGTTTTCTGAGGAAGGTAGCCAAAGAATTGGTAACTTAAGGAAAGCAAGCAAGGGATTCTCTCAAGTAAAGGTAATTTTATATCTCTACAAAGTTTGTGTGAAGTGAAGAATGATAGGTTATTTATTTAAGAAGTTAGGAGAGAGAAAGAGGTGTCAGAGAAGTTGAAGAGGTGAACTGTTTGTGTGTAAAGAGGATAGTGTGACATTTATAAAACTGTCTGACCTAGGGGCAGGTCTAGCGAATATGACCTAATGACTCATTACACGCGGACTTAGTCATATCAAACGTTTATAACCGTTACGAAGAAGCCAACTAATATTTCTACATGTCAATTTATTTGATGCGATTGACTCAAACTAGTTTCAAAGTGAATGCATGTAAAAATGTATCCAAAGAGGATAAACATAAAGGATTAACGTTCGCAGAAAATTAAACTTGGCAATGAGTTTTTCTTGCTTGTTGTGATTTTCAAAGTGATAACTAATTCTTATTTATTGCCTTTCATAAGAACTAAGGAGGCTACTGATAATGATATAGAATGTTGAAGGCTTAATTGTAATAAATTGAAGTCTTATATGATCAATTGTAAAGATATATGACAGATTTTAGTATGTTTGTAAAGATGGGGGGTTAAAGTGAAATTAACCTACTTTTGTATCTACTTATGTTATTCTAAGTCTGTTTGCCTATAAATAAAGACTGAGGCTGTTAATACAAGGGACAATATTTTCTAAAGCTAATACTACTTTGTTACTGTTACTTTCTCTCTCTAGAATCCAAACTCTTTCTCTCTAACTTTCAAGAACTCAATTCGCTCTTATCAAATTTTCTTTATTTATCTCCTCATCGGATCGGCTTGAATGAAATTCAATAACAAAATCATCCAAAGCTTGAGCCTTGATAGTCGTTCGAGAAGCAAAAATGATATCAAAATCTCCTAATTCTACTAAAAATTTAGTCATCCTTCTATATATGTCTAGGCGTTGTAACATATTTTTTAGTGGAAAAGAAGTTTGAACCACAATAGTATGAGCTTGAAAATAAGGGTGCATCTTCCTAGCAGCCACCACCAAAGATAGAGCCAATTTTTAAAGTTTTAAATACCTTTTCTCTGCTGCTAACAAATTTTTACTAACATAGTACACTGGCTTCAAAATTCCTTCATCTTTACTTACCAAAACAACAGTCATAGCAAAATCAGAAACGCATAAAAATAATTGCTCTCCAATTCGAGGCTTGGACAATATCTCTGGTGAAAACAAAAGTTCCTTAATCTTTGAAAATGCCGCCTCACAATCCGATGTTTATTCAATCTCCTTTGGCCTTCGTAACACTTGGAAAAAAGGAAAAGACTTGTCAGATAACCTCGAAATACATTAATTAAGGGAAGTTAACCTTCATGTTAATATTTACACCAAATTAATAGTTCGAGGTGATGTCATTGAGACTAAATCCTTCAACTGTTCTGGATCCGTTTCTATTCATTTTTCGCTGATAATATATCCCAAGAACCTTTCTGATCGGACACCAAAAGTCAATTTCTCAGGATTTAGCTTTAATCGAATAACCCTTAGATTTAAAAAGATTTCCTCAAAATCCTCCAAGTGCGCATGATTAAGTGAATTCTTGACCAACATGTCATCAATGTACACCTCCATATTTCTTCTAATCTGAGAAAAAAAAGCTTCATTCACCACTCTTTGATATGTTGCTCTGGGTCTCTTGGATCCATATGAATCTGGTTACATCCTGCAAAAGAATCCATAAAAGACAAAACATTATTTTCTAAAGTGAAATCAACCAACTGATCTATTCGAAGAACAGGAAATGGATCTTTAGGTAAAGCTCGATTCAAATCTGTGAAATCAACACACATCCTCTATTTCCCATTCTTACTTTTAACCAATACTGGGTTTTCTATCCATAAAGGATATTGTGCCTCCCTGATATGTTTGACCCTAGAAAAACGATCCACTTATAGAACTATAGCCTCTGATACATAAAGCACGTCTTTTTTAATAACTGGCTTGATCCTTGAATTTATAGCCAAGCTATGACATATCACATCAACTGGAACTTCTACTACATCATCTGTTTTCCAAGTGAAAACATCCAAATTAACAACAAAAATTGTAACAATTGTTGACGCAAAGTTTGTGATAATAATGTCCCTATTCAAAGAATCTTTCCATTGGGAAAATAGCATTCTTCTATCCCTTCACCTACTATTAAAGATCTCGGTGTTTCCCTCAGATCATGAATTCCTTCTTCTTTGTTTGAGGTCAACCTCCCTGTCTGCTATTCAGCCATTTGATCTTCACTATTATGACCTCTGATACGAAGAGTTGCTGCATATCATTCTCTTATCACTCTGGACCACCCCAACACGGTCTCCAATAGCATACTTCAAACATTGATTGATAGTGGATACAACTGCATACATCCTCGACAACCAAGATCTTCTAAGAACTGCATGCGTCGGATTTCAATTCCAACTATTTATGCACCAGTAACTACTTCATCTTCATGAGGACATGCAGTGCCCCTCAAATTATCTTCATCGAGAAGAATGAAAGGAACATTTTTCTTACCATACAAATGAATGGACATTACTCCTTTTACTTGAGTAGCCAAACCTACCACATGTATTTTCCTGAAGTTATTAGTGTTACCAGTCATAGAATCTCCCATGACTCAAAATATTCACAAAAATTTCGAACTCGTCCTTGCTCCACTGGTTCATTCACAACTATCAGAATTAACCGATCTGGATTTGTATCCAAATATTCTGAAGCTGCATCAAACTCGTCGATCTTAGTGTCCAAAATCATCAAATTTCCCTTTATATTCAGATTTGTTGCTTGTGAAGTTGATGCATTAGAAGCCTTTGAGCCACTGCTCTGTCTTTTAATAAAAGCAGCTAAGTTTCCATTTTTCAATCAAAATTTATACATTCTCTTTTAAAGCTATATAATCTGTTGTATCATGTTCTATGTCATTATGATACTTACAAAACCTATTGTTGCGCTCTTCTCTTGGTCTATTTATCGGAGCTGGTTTTTTAAAAGCTCCGATATCATTTTGCCTTTTTCATATATCGCAACAACATTCTTAGTTAAATCAGTATAATGATTTGTCCTTTATCTTTGAAATTGATATCATGTACCTTGAACTGGGTACACTCCAGTTCGAGAAGGAAAATTATGGTTATTCATCGAATCAGATGGTTAAGCCAAATTTGAAGAGTGTCCTTGATTATTTGAGACATGTCCTGAATTGTTTTGACTAGGTCCAACCATACCTTGAACGCTAGTTGATTCCTCCACTTTAATCTGATCTTTGACTTGATTCATCAGTGCTCCAAAGTCAAAGATCTTTTTGTTTTTGGTAATAAACCTTGTTGAAATGCAACTATAACTACCAACTTTTCACAATTATCTAATCTTGCCTTTGGTAACACAAAACGCTTGGTATAGTCCTTCAGCTTCTCTCCCACAGCTTGCTTACACTGTATGATAGTGTCAAAATTTTCTCGTATCTCTTTACTTCTCATAAATTATCGTTAAAAAGCTGTATAAAAATCTTCAAAATTGGAAATAGATCCCCTCGGTATCCTATTGTACCATTTCAAAGTTGTGCCTTTAAATATCTGAGAAAAGGCCCTTCATACCAGCCTATAATCATCTTCGAAGTACATCATATAGTTCTGGAACTGTTCGATGTGGTCATCGGGATCTTCCATTCCATAAAATTTATCCATCTTAGAAATAGCAAACCGCTTTGGAAGAATAATAGACCTTATTTCAGTTATTAAAGGAGAATTCCTCCAGTCAACTCCTTACATATAATAGTTATCTCCTCGTGTTCCCATGACAGTATATAACTTCCGATCATCAAAACCTGTGTATTGATTTGATATATTTCCTTTACACCATTTTATTTCCCTCAAACAACGTGGTGTATTGTCTCTTTTGATCTATAGTCTTTATGCGATTTTCGAGGCCGTTCTTTTTCCTCTTTCAAAGATCCTTTATATATCTTTTACCAGATGTTCAACTGTCAATTTCATCATCACTGGATTCAACATACCTTTGCTTGTCTTTCTTCTTTTTTGTAAAGTACGATGCTCTTTATCAGATTCAAAATGTCTTTCATCTGCTCACTTTGAATCTGGTGCGTTGTGCAAGATCGATTGGAATGACTGTCCAAATCATACTTCTCATTCTTTCACACTTTAGATCTCAATCTACTGATTGAATATTTTGCTCTATTTGAACATATTTTCATTTAGAATTGTGATTGTATCCCACAACTGATTCATTTGAGCTTCGATGTCTGAATGAGTCTGCTGAATTGGAGTCTGATCACCTGCCTTACTTTCTCCTCTTTGCAAATCAATTCTTAATTTTTTTTATTGCATGTCGAATTAAAGGATTTTTTCTCTTGGTTCCAATATCGATAAAGAACAACAATAATATATCAAGAATTTAATTATTTCTGATTTTTATTGTTAAATCAAGGTACCGATCGTTTGTATCTCTCTCTCACTGTGGTCGTCAATTTGATAAAAATGAATTTGTTCTTGAAAGTTAGAGAGAAAGATTTTTTATTCTAGAGAGAAAAAGTAAAAGTAACAAATTAGTAGTACCTTTAGAAAATTGCGCCCCCTATATTAACAACCTTAGTCTTTATTAATAGGCAAACAAACTTAGAATAACAAAGTAGTTACAAGAGTGAGTTAATTGTACTTTAACCCCATCTTTACAAATAGACTAAAATCTGTCATATATATTTACAATTGATCATATAAGAGTTTAATTTATTACATTTAATTCCTCAACATTCTATATCCTTATCAGTGGCGATACATCGACACTGATGTCTTCAACATCAAAAGACATCATAACCAAACAGTATAAGTAAATAACTAATAAACAGAAAAGTAATAAAAAAAAATAGAAATTGATAGAAGAAACGATAATTTTTAAAGAAAATAAAAATCAATATTAACCGTAGATATTTTATTGATTTAATGGACAAGATTTCATCAGGAAAAATATTGCACCATTGAAAACCAGAAAAAAATGATTAAGAAATATCAAACGCTTGTATGTGCACACAAAATCAACCCATATCAACTAGTACAACTAACTCGCAAGAATAAGCATTAATTATTTATTGTTATGAGAAGAGTCGTTAGAGACAAAGTAGAAAATAAAAAAAAAACATTTACATGATTAATTTGGTATGTATTCTCATAATACAATATAAACTCATTAGTCAAGCAATAATTTGTTTCGGCGATATTTATTAAAAAAAAATCCTTTGTTTTCAGTCTTCCAGAAGAACTAAGGGGAGTATATACAACCATAAAACAAAATTAAAAGAATAATTTTCTTCAAACTATAGTTTCCTCCCCTCGTCCTTCACATAAGGTTAGGGAGATTACTGGTGTACATACACAAAGATGTTATGATTATATAAAAGAGCAAATTTAAAGCAAAAACAAAGAAGTACAGAATAAAAAGTAAAACAAAAAAACAAAAAAAGTATAAACATAGAAAAATTGAAGAGAGTGGGAGTACATAAAAAGAGTTCAAGCATAAATAAGCATATAACAAGATCAACTTTAAAACATCATCAACAATAAATCAGAGTACCTAAAGCAATGATTAGATTCAATGATCAAGTAACACTCAAATAAAACAATTAAAGATGAAGGATGTCTCAACAAGGTACAATAAATAGGAATGTAAGCTTTAAAAAAGATTGCAGAAAGCTTCAACTAACAACAAGATGGCTTCAACCAACAACAAGATCACTTTGGGCATTATTTATTCAGTCATAATTTGTTTCTCTCACCAAGACTAGAGGCTACTAATAAGGGTATAATTAGTCAAGTTAAGTTTGAATAACTTAGAAATCTTATCTAAATATGTAAATATTTAGTTTCTTTAAGTCAAAAATTCGGTTAAACAATATATTTTAATGGTTAAAAATATCCTTTTATGCACCATATATTTGACATATATTTATTTTGCAACACCACCTGTATAAAAATTCGGCTTCGATCTATAAATGTACCATTACACTTCTCTTTACATTTTTGCTCTATTTATTTTGTTTTCAAACAAACACTTTAATTTACACACAGATTCTCAGAATTATATCAGCTTAAACCAGTAGAATTTAAAGTAAAGAATTAAACGTGATGTATTATTGTAATAAGCTCCTACTGACCAAACAAAGATACTAGAAATACTTAAACAACGCATAAGATGCATATAAAGATTGCTAATATTGAAACAAAAGATAGTCAGAAGAAAGATAACGAGTCTGAAGAAAGAAACTGAAAGCAAGGAAGTCTCTAGCGGCTATAGGATGGGACATTTCATATAGGAATAAGGGGCATAGGCGAATGTTATTCTATTTCTCATCCGGAGGAAAAGTATACGCGTCATTAAACAAGCCTGCATAGGATGCATAAAAGAATGACATTTGAAAGAAAGTTCCACATCTAAGATGACAATAGATTCTGCATTAGAATTAGCTAATATGAACAGCCCTGTACAGTCAAACGGTGCGCTTGAAAATCCGTTCCAAAAGTCACGGGGAAGAGAAAACGGATCTCATAGATCACACAGACGGGGCTTTGCATAGAAGAGATTGCTCACATAGTCAACCACTACATGATGGGATCATGCAAAAGAGTGCAGCAGATAAAAAATCCGAGCTCTTTGCATTAGTCTCCTTGAACTATATTGTCGTGGTTGATAGACAATGATGTGGTTCGGCCAAGAGCCAAAGTGTCTTACCACAATCATCAATTAGCGGAGGAAAGAAACTCGTGATGCTATTAAATGCAGTTTGCTGCGGGAAGGTTTATACTACTACTTAATTTGAAGTTAATGCTGGAAGCACTTACCACAGACCATCTGCTCGTATCTTCTTGGAAGATGGAAGATCTTTACTGGATTGCCAGGTAGAAGGTAATACAAAAATGTTAGAATATTCATGCAATAACATGTGTTTAGTGCGCTAGCATGTAACACATTCACGCTGCATAGTATTAAAAATGTTTGTCATGTTTGGATATTGTTAGAATATTCAGCGTATTAAGTTTCCTTGTATAGGCCTCTAATTTCTTTATATATTGAGACCCTTACTTGGGTTTATCAATATAAAAAACAGTTCAATACAAAAAGGAACATGTTCCTAATAAACACAAAACCCTAGCCGCCTCATGCGGCTACTTCTCTCTTTGTTGTTTAACATGGTATCAGAGCACGTATGATTCTGGGAATTCTGAACATCCTCAACAAAGATGGCTGGCAATGAAGTCGTGGTCAGTCAAATCTCTGATGAATTAACAATGCAGATTGCTGCCATTCTGAGAAACGGTCTCGGAACACAACAACAAACAACTAACCCCGAGAATTTATCCCTAGGGATTAAACTCGGTGGTGACAACTATGCCCTATGGGGAAACCTGATGAAGAAAGCAATTGGGGGAAGGGGGAGAGGTTCTCACATTAGAGGGGAGCCGACACCTCCATCCAAAACTGACAACACATATACAAGGTGGGAACAAGATGATTACTGTGTTTTCACATGGATTATCCAGAATCTTGAATCTATCTTGGTGAATAATGTCTCGCAATATCCCACTGCAAAAGCCCTCTGGGATGGGTTAGCCACCACATACGGTTCTGGTACAGATTCGTTACAGGTATTTGACCTTCATAAGAGGGCTAATTCATTAAGGCAAGGGTCCGATACACTAGAAGACTTGTGGAACAAACTGCAGAACATCTGGATGTCTATAGATAGGCGAGATCTGAACCCTATGAAAGACCCAGAAGACATTCAAATCTACAATAAGAAGACTCAAGAACAAAGACTCTATCAATTGCTAATGGCGATTAATGACAAGCTGGAACCAGTCAAGAGAGATACCCTGAAAAAGGATCATCTTCCTTCCGTGAACACAGTATATGCTACAATACGAAGGGAAGTGGCCGGGCTTAATATACTAAAATCAAGTTCTTCTGATAGTGACTCGATTGAAAAGTAGAAGTGGTTTGGCTGCTAAAGAATCTGCACAGAGTTTTAAATTTCGATCCAAAGAGAAAAAAGATAAATCCAAGTAGTATTGCACTCATTGTGGGATGAAGAAACACACTAACCAGACCTGTTTCTAGTTGGTTGGCTATCCAGAATGGTGGAAGACGGTCATAAGGATAAAAATAACCAGCGTTTCAGATCTAATGTCAAACGGGCTTCGTCTACAAGTGGCGGTGAAGATCCGACTAAAAATGAGCAAGGACGTGGCACTGGTTTTGGAGGAATGGCGGCGAACTCCTATGAAAAACTTGGAGGTAAAGGGTTTGAGAAATTAATGAATTGGATCTTTGATTCTGGGGATACGGACACCATGTCTTATGATCCTAAAGACTTTGGTGACATGTCATCTCCAAAGAAGTCCCATATTGAGACTGCTAGTGGAGAAATTTGTGACGTCAAAGGGGGAGGTTCAATTATTTTTTCGGAAAAAATGGAAATTAAAAACTGCCTCCACATTCCTTCACTATCCTTAAAGTTATTATATGTTAGTCAAGTGACAAAACAACTCAACTGTGTGGTTCTTATGTATCCATTTTTTTGCATTTTACAGGGCATTCGTACGAAGGAGATCATTGGGCGTGGTACTGAACAATGAGGTCTCTATTATGTTGATGAGGTAGTTCATAAGGGACATGCCATGCTTTCTCACGGAACAACCGAAAGGAAACTTTGGTTATGGCACCAACGACTTGGTCATTCTTCTTTTCGCTATCTTAAAAGTTTGTTTCCTAGTCTTTTTTGAATAATTCCATTCATGAGAAATGCGAAACCTTCATTCTTGCAAAAAGTCGTAGGGTCTCATTTAATCAAAGTAATACTAGAGTTGATTATGCTTTTTCGCTAATCCATTCTGATGTTTGGGGTCCAGCACCAAATTCCACTAACAATCAAATCAGATACTTTGTTTTATTTGTGGATGATTTCTCAAGAATGACTTGGATAGACTTCATGAAACATGAATCGTAAGTACTAGAAATATTTGTTTGTTTTTACAAAATGATTTTGACTCAATTTGAAAAAAAAATACAGATTCTCTGTTCTGATAATGGAACAGAGTTTGTCAACCAAACAATACATAAGTTTTTCAAAACAAATGGTCTTATCCATCAAACCACTTGTCCAAACACACCTCAACAAAATGGTACTTCAGAACAAAAAAATCGTACTTTACTTGAAAAAACTCGTGCTATTATGATTGAATCTAGAGTTCATCATTCTCTTTGGCCAGAAGCTCTTGCTACAGCCACGTATCTTACAAATCGTCTACCAACCCGATGTCTAGGAAATAAAACTCCATTACAAGTGCTTGCCACCCAAGTTACAATTCCATCTGTTATGACCTTACCACCTCGTGTCTTTTGTTGTTCGGTGTTTGTTCATATCCCTAAAACTAGTCGAAACAAACTTAATTCGTGTGCTGAAAAGTGTGTATTTGTTGGGTACGGTGTCCATCAAATGGGTTATCGGTGTTACAATCCGGTTACTCGTCGAATCCATGTCACCATGGACTGTGAATTCTTAGAATCCGATTTTTTTTACCACCAATCTCGTGCTCAGGGGGAGAAAGTAAGTGAATCACTCGACTGGTTGCTATATGAAAGTTACTGTGAGGATGTGCCGACAGAGTCGGTAGATGGCGCCACCGAACACGCCTCTTCCAACATAAAGGAGACTGACGAGGCAGTTCTTACCACCAATGATTCTCCCGAAGACAATGTCCGACAAGAAATAAATGTCATGGATACTACCAGCGAATCAACCGAAGAAAATGTCCATCAAGAGGTAAACAATTTACAGTGTCATAATTCAAAAAATGATACTGACCATGACATTTCAGGAAGTTCATTTGTTGAAACTCAAACTCTGGTTCTTACCCCAAGAAAAAATAGAGGGGTTCCTCCTGACCAGTATTCACTGGAACACGTTCCTCGTGCTTCTACATATCTGGTAAAAACGGATAGGAAAGGAATGATGAAGATTGCAAAGGCATTTTCAGATAATATTCTCTCTGAACAAATCCCTAAAACAGCTCAAGAAGCTAAGAAGATGACTGAATGGCATGAGGCAATGAATACTGAAATGCAAGCTCTAAAAAGGAATGGTACATGGGAGAATTGTGTGTTACCATAAGGGAAGAAAGCAGTCGGGTGTAGATGGGTCTTTAATATAAAATATAAATTCGATGGCACCATTGAGCGACACAAAGCAAGATTGGTTGCCAAAGGATATACACAAACATATGGTATAGACTACTCTGAAACGTTCTCTCCGGTTGCAAAGATTGACACTATCAGAGTTTTACTTTCAATAGCTGCGAATAAAGATTGGCCTCTTCATCAATTTGATGTAAAGAATGCTTTCTTACATGGAGACTTGTAAGAAGAGGTATATATGGAACCCCCAACAGGGTTCTCTGATGGTTTTCAAGAAAATGAGGTATGTAAACTGAAAAGGGAATTATATGGGCTCAAACAATCTCCTCGTGCTTGGTTTGGGAGATTTACAATAGCAATGAAGCAGTATAGCTACAAACAGAGTAATTGGGATCATACCTTGTTTTACAAAAAGAGAGGAGAATTAGTCACTTGTCTTATAATATATGTCGACGATATGATTATAACGGGGAATGGCGAAGAAGAAATTAGCTCTCTTAGGAAAAACCTCTTCAAGGAGTTCGAAATGAAAGACCTTGGGGGATTAAAGTCTTTCTTAGGAATCGAGGTTCTTAGGTCAAGAGGAGGGATTTATATCTCCCAACAAAAATATATATTGGATTTATTAGCTGAAGTTGGCATGGTGGATTGCAAACCAAATGACACTCCTATGGTTGTGAATCACAAACTAAAGATAATTGAAGGGGGCAGACCAGCGAGTAAAGAAAGGTACCAAAGGTTGGTGGGAAAATTGATTTACCTGGCTCACACTCGACCCAACATTGCATATGCGGTGGGAGTAGTTAGCCAGTTCATGCATCATCCTCGGGAACACCATATGGAGGCAATAATGAGGATTATTCGATATCTCAAAGGCACACCGGAAAGAGGCATAATTTTTAAGAAAAATGGACACCTTGATGTTGAAGTATTCACAGATGCTGATTGGGGAGGGAATCCTAACGACAAGCGATCAACTACTGGCTTATTTACTCTTCTTGGAGGTAACTTGGTGACTTGGAGGAGTAAGAAACAGAAAGTAGTATCACTGTCAAGTGTTGAATCAGAATTTAGAGGAATCGTTAAGGGGATTACCAAGATACTTTGGTTAAAGAAGATAATGAAATAAATCGGATCCCCTCTGAAGTGTCCAACTCAGTTAATGTGCGATAATAAAGCTGCGATTAAGATTTCAGAGAACCCGGTACAGCACGATAGAACAAAGCACGTTGAAATAGATAGGCACTTCATAAAAGAAAATATTAAAGATGGGACAGTCGAACTTCCGTTTGTTAGATCGGAAGACCAACTAGCAGACATCCTGACAAAAGCGGTTGCTGCAAGAACATTCGAAAACGTTTTATCCAAGTTGGGTATTGGTGATCCCACTACATAACTTGAGGGGGAGTGTTAGAATATTCACGTAATAACATGTGTTTAGTGCGCTAGCATGTAACACATTCACGCTGCATAGTATTAAAAATGTTTGTCATGTTTGTCATGTTTGGATATTGTTAGAATATTCAGTTTATTAAGTTTCCTTGTAGAGGCCTCTAAGTTCTCTATATATTGAGAGCCTTACTTGGGTTTATCAATATAAAAAACTGTTTAATACAAAAATGAACATTTTTCTAATAAACACAAAACCCTATCCACCTCCTGCGGCTACTTCTATCTTTGTTGTTTAACAAAAAATAGATAAATGGCATCTGCTAATGAGCTACATGAGATACAAGGTGCAATTGAGAACGAAAGTGAATGTTCTGTGTGCCATTATGGGGTGAGCTTAATTCTTTGCTATCAATTTAGATGCTAACTGGCTCTGTCCATTTTGCTGTTGTGGATTTTGTGGACAAAACAAACTCAGAGGAAAAAATGTGCAAAAAATAATCTCGAGCATGCTAACTTGACTCATTCTACTCCTATAATAGAAGGGTCATTGTATACAGTTTTGGCTCTAGTTTTATCTAGTAAGACTGTTTTTAGTAAATTTATTAATCTGTATCCAAAACAAGTCACGTTTTCTAAATCAACATAATGTCGTTGGACTACCCATTCATATGGATTCATTTGGAATCTCGAATTTTAAGTAGGCTTCTTGCTATGCAGAGATGAGCTGTTCATATTATCAAAATTTTAAAATTACATGTTTTTTCCTTTGGATGACTTTTCAATTAAAGTCATACTTACAATTTTGATTTTAAAAAAAACAAATACTAGAAATAATTATTAAGCAAATTACCTGGAAACAAACACGATCACCTTTATTACAAAGGTGTTAAAGATTTGTAGATTGTTAATTACTTGTCAAAATATTATACGCTTGGTGCCAAAAAATTCTATAATTTATAGATATATTCCATTCCACGTGAAAGAATTTGTTAGGTTTAGAAAGAAAGAAACAATAATATTATTTTCTTACCTTAACACAAACCAAATATCCAAAATCACTGTTACATGTAAAACTCTCCAAAATCACTGTTACGTTCATCTTCTTAAGGGATTTGTGAGGTTAAAATGGAAAAATAATTTCCAATCACTGCATCAAAAGTCTTTGATTGAGACAATTATCAAACGTGGGCAGTTCGTATGGAGACTTACTTGAAAGCTTTAGATCTTTGGGAAGCAGTAGAAGAGAATTACAAAATTCCTCAACTTCCAGGAAACCCTACTATGGCACAGATCAAAGCACATAAGGAAAAGAATACGAGAAAATCAAAGGCAAAAGCTTGTTTATTTGCCGCTGTATCTCAGATGATATTCACACGAATAATGTCTCTCAAAACAACCAAAGAAAATGAAGGAGTCTGAGTACGAATGAAATGAAAGGATTCGTGGAATGAAAGTGCTAAATTTAATTAGGGGTTTTGAGTTGCAGAAAATGAAGGAGTCTGAGTGCGTGAAAGAGTATTCAGACAGACTTCTCAGCATTGCCAACAAGGTGAGATTGCTTGGGTCTGAATTAAAAGACTACAAGATTGTTGAAAAGATATTGGTGACTGTTCCAGAGAAGTTTGAAGCAACCATTACTACTCTAGAGAACACCAAAGATCTGTCAAATATATCTCTTACAGAGCTCTTAAATGCCTTGCAAGCACACGAGCAGAGAAGGTCTATAAGGCAAGAAGGGGTGATTGAAGGTGCCTTTCCTGTAAAGCATCAAGAAAACAACAGGTATAAAAAAAACTTCAAAAATCAATGGACGAGTGTAGATTCATCTCACAATTTTCAAACAGAAAAGAAGCAGATGTGAGAAAATCCTACCCCATTTGTCGCCATTGTAAAATTAAAGGTCATCCACCATACAGGTGTTGGAGGAGACCTGATGCTAAATGCTCCAAATGTAATCAACTTGGACATGAAGCTGCAATTTATAAAGTAAATGGTCGGAAGCATATGCAAGAAGCAGATGCACGTGTAGATGATCAAGAAGAAGAAGATCAACTGTTTGTGATTACTTGTTTTTCAGGCAGAGAATCCAGTGAAAGCTGGTTGATTGACAGTGGGTACACAAATAATATAACATATGATAAAGAACTCTTTAAAGAATTCAAAGATACTGAAGTCAAGAGAGTGAGGATCGGAAATGGTGAACACCTGGAAGTCAAGGGAAAAGGTACAGTAGCTATAACAAGCTATGGCAGTACAAAGTTTATTTCAGATGTTTTATTTGTACCGAAAATTGATCAAAAATTTGTTTTAAGTGTTGGTCATTTTCTTGATAAAGGCTACAAAGTATTGTTTGAGAATAAACAGTGCCTGATCAAAGATATTAGCGGCAAATACTTGTTCAATGTTGAAATGAAAGCAAAAGGTTTTGCTCTAAATCCAATGGAAAAGGAGAAGATGGCTTTTAAATTCAGACCTTGTGCTACTGAGATTTGGTATAAAAGACTTGGGCATTTTCATCATCGAGGGTTGCTTCATATACAGTCAAAGAAGCTGGTTGAAGGACTCACGAACATTGATGATGACATGCCTCATTGTTGGGCTTGTAATTTTGGGAAGCAGCACAGGAAACCATTTCCTAAACAAGCCTGGAGAGCCTCGAGAAAGCTACAGCTCGTTCATACTGATCTCTGCGGTCCTCAACGAACACCATCACTAAATGATAATCTCTATTACATCATTTTTATTGATGATCTAACAAGAATGTGTTGGATTTATTTTTTAAAGCAAAAATCAGAAGTTGTTGGTGTGTTTTGGAAATTTAAATCAAGAGTTGAGAATGAAAGTGTATGTTTGATTCAGAGTATAAGGTCTGATAATGGTGGGGAATACACTTCAGAAAATTTTAACAGGTTTTGTGAAGATGCTGAAATTGAACATCAACTGACAGCACCATACTCTCCTCAACAAAATTGGAGTCAGTGAAAGAAGAAATAGATTCATAATAGATATGACGAGATGCATGCTTCATGAAATAAATCTTCCAAAATTCTTTTGGGGAGAAAGCAGCAAACACTACCGTGTACTTACAAATTGAATTGCGACGAAAGCTGTAAAAGACTTGACACTATTTGAAGGTTGGTATGGTTACAAACCTTCTTTAAAGTTTCTTAGAATATTTGGCTGTCTTTGTATCACTTTTATTCCAGTGGTCAAGCGAGATAAGCTTGATAAAAAGGTAGAAGCCGAAATTTTGATTGGTATAACACTATATCCAAAGCTTATAAAGTTTTCTAGCCACTTACTGGTCGAGTTATAGTGAGCCGAGATGTTCATTTTATTGAAAATGAGCAATGGAATTGGGAAGAATAAACCAAGGTGAACCAGATTTTTAATTCACAAAACAGTTCAATCAATGGTAGTATGATAGAAGAAAAAGAACCTAGAGATGAGGGGCAAGATGCTTCAGTTGATGATGCTCCGATAAGAGGTACTAGGTCTATGTCTAATATTTATCAAAGGTCTAATATAACTATCTGTGAACCTACAGGGTTCTGTTATGCAAAAGACAGTCATCATTGGATGGCTGCAATGCAGGAGGCTTTGTCGGTAATCATAAAAAATAAAACTTGGGAGTTGGTTGATCGACCTCTAAACAGAAAAATAATTGGTGTAAAATGGGTTTTCAGAACGAATCTAAATCTTGAAGGTTCAGTAACAGATTCAAAGTAGGACTTGTTGTAAAAGGATATGCACAAGTGTTTGGACTGGACTATTCGGAAACATTTGCACCTATTGCTAGGTTTGACACAGTAAGATCACTGCTTGCTCTTGCTGCTCAAAATAGTTGGAAAGTGTTCAAACTTGATGTTAAATCTGCGTTCTTAAATGGAGATTTTTAAGAAGAAATTTTTGTTGAACAACCTGAAGGTTTTGTAAGCAAAGGGAATGAAGATAAAGTCTATTTGTTAAAAAAAAGGCTTTATATGGCCTAAAACAGGCTCTGTGAGCATGTTACAGCAAGATTGATGATCATTTGGTGGGTCTTGGCTTTCGTAAAAGTCAATCTGAACTCACATTGTATGTCAAGAATGAAGGTACAAATATCGTAATCATTTCTCTTTATGTAGATGATTTATTAATTACAGGAAACAACCTTGATCAAATTAATCAGTTCAAACTCGAAATAAAAGAGGTTTTCGAAATGACAGACCTTGGTCTGATGTTATACTTCCTCGGCATTGAGATCAAACAAAGCCAAGATAAAGTGTTCTTATGTCAAGGAACGTATGCAAAGCAGATACTTAAAAAAAATCAAATGGAAGATTGCAAAGCAATGAATACTCCTATGAATCAAAAGGACAAGCTGGTCAAAGATGATGGTTCTGCTAAGGTTATTGAAGCTGAGCTCGGGATTTTGGTAGGTTGTCTGATGTATTTGACAGAAACCAGACCAAACATATTAAATGTTGTAAGTATTCTCTCCAGATTCATATTTTGTCCCAACGAAACTCACATGACAGCTGCGAAAAGAGTTATCAGATATGTAAAGGGGACTTGGAATTATGGAGTTAAGTTTTTTAAGCAGAAAAAGATGAAGCTAATTGGTTTCTCTAACAGTGATTCGGGTCGCTCGATTGATGATATGAAAAGTACATCCAGTTACTGTTTTTCCCTCTGATCAGGTATATTCTCTTGAAGTTCAAGGAAGAAGGAAACAGTAGCTCAATCCACTACGGAAGGTTCTCCATAAAATAATAAAGATAGTATTTGGATCCTATACTTTCTGGTAAGATCTAGTGTATAACTAATATCAAAATTATTGTATGCAGCGTTCTCACTGTGGGCCATTCAGAGAGTGAATGTAAGAAGACTACTCAAAAGAAGACTGTTGATCAATCTAAGTCCTCCAAACCATAGTTTCTTAATTCATTGATTCCTGCATTCAAAATCAATGATAAGGGAATCAAATTGAAATCTGTTATTATAGATAAATAGAGAGATCAGTTTGAGAATAAAGTGAAAGAAACGGTTAATCCTACTGAATGAAAAGAAAAACAGAGTTCTCCTAAAGGTATAGAAAGCAGTGACGTAATTGGTGTTTTACATATGTTAGAGATAGGTTATACTTATCTTGAAGATAATTCTTCTAGGAATACATTGATGATCAATTGTTCTCCTACTAAGCAAAACACATGTAGTCTTCTCTCCTCTCGTGTAAGCAAGCATATTGGGAATGGTAAGAAATTTGAATTGAAAAAGATTAAAAAAGCTAAAAACACAAAGGGGATTATAGCTCCCAAACTCCTGCAGCATAAGCATGCTGCAAAAACTTCTAAGCAATTTAAATGACCATTTCCTTCCTAAATTGGAATGTTCGTGGTGTTGGTAACAAACAAAATCATGCTAGAATAAAATCGATCAAAAGGGCTAAAAATATTTTTTTTTCTTGCTCTTTAAGATCCCATGGTCTGTGGTTCTCAGTTGGAGGTGATTCCTAAAAAATTGGGGTTTCATGGTTGTGCTAGTAATAACAGCAATAAGGTCTGGGTGATGTGGATTGGTGAATACAAGGTGGGTGTCATAGTTAATAATGATCAATTTTTGCACTTATTGGTCAGGTATAACTATATTCCTAAAGAATTCATGGTTATTGTAATCTATGCAAAATACTTTAGGAGTCTAAGGATACTACTGTGGGATAACTTGAGAAAGGTTTAAGAGGAAAACAAAGAATGGATTCTAGTGGGGGATTTAACACTATTACTGATCCTAGTGAGCAGCTTCACTGTAATTCTAATTATTCTGGGAGTATGGAAGAGTTTAATGACTTTATCCAAGACTGTAATCTTCTGGATGCTGGGTTTTCCAGGAATAAATTCTCTTGGTCTAATGGGAAACAATGGAGGAGGCTTGATAGAGCTTTATAGAATAGCAGTTGGGTTTACTATTTTGATGATACTATTATGACTCATTTACCTAAGTCATGATCTGATCATTCTCCTCTATTGATTACTATATCTACTAATACTACAAAAGGAATTTCAAACTTCAAGTTCTTGAACATGTGGTACAAGCACAAGGACTTTTATAAGTTTTTCGAGGACTGTTGGCCTATTGAATACAAGTGGGCTCCTATATTTAAGTTTTGGTTCAAGTTAAAACATCTAAAGAAAAAGTTGAAAGTCTGGAATAAGCAGGTTTTCGGTAATGTTTTTGAGTCAATTACTCAGGTGGAGGAGGAATTAATAGCTTGGAATCTAAGGTACTGGTTTCTAACTCTGTTCAGTATATTGAAAATTTAAACGAGGCCAAGGATAACCATCTCTTGCTACTTGCAAGAGAGGAAGACTACTGGGCTCAGAAATCCCACACTAATTGGGTTAAAGAGGGTGACAAAAGTACTGTATTTTTCACAATTATGTGAAAAGAAAGCATAAGAGAGCTAAAATCTCGTATTTGGACTGGTACCTATTGGGAGAAGGATGAAAAAGCTATAGAAGAGTCTGATGTTAATCATTTTAAAGCCTTAATTGTTGATTTTCCTAACCCTTGGTATCCTAATTTTCTTGAGGATTTCATTCCTAAGATTGTTAATGACACTGATAATGAAATACTAATGGAGATACCTATGGAATCTGAAATTTATGAATCTATAAATGAGCTAAACTCAAACTCTACTGCTGGTCCAGATGGATTTAATGGGAAATTTTTTAAAGAATGTTGGCTAATCATTAGAACTGACTTGTGTGATGTTATTAAGGACTTTTTCAGGGAGGGATCATTTCCTATGGGTCTATATGCTACTACTCTCTGTATTATCCCTAAGGTGGAAGCTCGTAAAACTTGGAAGGATTTTAAACAAATAAGTCTAACTACCTTTATGAGTAGAATCATATCAAAGCTTATTAATAAAAGATTGTTTATCATTCTTCCTAAGTTAATCTGTCCTGAGCAAGGTGCCTTCATCAAGGGCAGGAGTATTCATGACAATGTCATGATTGCTCAGGAGCTGATTAGTGACTTGGATAACAAAGTCAGAGGTGGGAACATTCTCCTAAAGGTGGACCTAGACAAAGCTTTTGATAGAATGGACTACATGTTTCTATTAAGAATTTTGAATGCTTTTGGGTTCAAGGCTGGTTTTACAAGAATGGTTGAAATTATGATGAAGTTTTTTCAAAGATCATGAGATAAGGTTGTTGGCATTTAGGCTCTAATCAGGAGGGG
The DNA here is from genome assembly GCA_036936605.1 of Limnanthes douglasii subsp. nivea. NCBI lineage: Eukaryota > Viridiplantae > Streptophyta > Magnoliopsida > Brassicales > Limnanthaceae > Limnanthes > Limnanthes douglasii. Next base: position 139,017,445 of record JAUPFV010000004.1, on the reverse strand, counting down.
CCCTACACGATCATTTCTAAGAGACACAGGTAGCTTATCGCATTGTCGATGTATAAGGTCGCGCCTTGAAATACCCTTAGAATATAAGTCATTTAAAATTATATCACCATGCTATATAATCTGTAGTTACGCTCGTTTTCCCCCTGATGGCTCAGGAGATTTTTTTAACGAGGCATCATACTTTATCTTTACTTCAATGAATTTTTATAGTTTTTGGAAACTCATGTGTTTCTTTTTATTTTTTCCATCCTTACAATTGCGAACGAGTCAATGACCACGCCGAAAGGCTACGCAAGGGGCCATACTGATCCCGGACCATTTAAGTCGACTAATACGAAGGGGCTGATTGGCCACACCTACGGGCTACGTAAGGGTCACACTAAGCCTAATACTTTGTACTTATAGTAATAAGTAGATTGATTAAAAATCAAGCCCTTTTAAGGCCATGCAATTGTTTGAAATGATCTTTCCCCCAAACCAGTTGAGGGTCATGTCTTACTCAAGCTACGCGATGAGCCATACTGAGCTCGATCTTCTAAATATCTAGTACGTCGCCATATAATTCACTTATACATTTATTTCCATCAAGTCTATCTACAATTTTTTTCCACACATCAAGTTTAAAAACATCAAAGATTTGAGAACCATTAGAAATTACATAACAAAATACATCCAACCATTGTTTGTAAAACATTCTCCTTCACACCACTCCCCTGTGGCTAACCACTTAAATTCAAGTTCTTAAATATAAAATACACAAAGTTAAGCATTAGGTAAAATATGCAAGGCCACTGTCTCCACTGTTCCTATACTATCAGTAGGGACATCAGTCAATCCTTGTTCTGAGCCTCTCGCGGCTACACTGATAGAATTTCCAACCGGTTCTTTTGTCTGAGGCTCTAACACTGGCATGGAAGTACCCTCCACGGGTAGCCGCTCTTCCACATGTATTAATTATTTCAATGACCCCAACTTCATGCCCAAGTTCAACTTTAGTAGATCTACAAGTGTTTTCTTTTGATTTATTTTCACCATCTCCATGGTTACTTCAATAACTTTTTATTCACACTCCTCCAAGTCAGCCTTTTTTTTTCAGAAACTCCCTCTTTTTGCACTATATCTTAGCCTTCAGATTGCCAACGATTACTTTTAAGCTGCAATTCTCCATCGTTAACTCTGCAGTGCGTTCGGACTGCTCCTCAGCCCTCTAAGCTCAGGCGATATTCTGTATCAACAGACCGGCGCTTTGCGACATCAGTTCATCATTCCTTTTGATAAGACCATTGCTTTGTGCTATCAACATTGCAGCATTTGTGGTAAGTTCCTTACATTTTCCCTACATGCATTATGAGCACTTGTGATTGAATTCAGTTCACATCGAGGCCCATTATTTTCTTGAGACATTTTGTCATGTCACACCTTGGCTGATATGTACGCATTTTTTAACCGAGAAAGCGAGGTGGTCCAACCTTTTACCGACCCAAAAAAACACAACATCGGGCTTCTATTACTCCATCACCTCGTGGTTCACGCTTGACATGCATCGGTAAGACAACATAACGGAATTATGATGCATTGCACATATATCAACGTCAGAAATTCTATCATCACTTTATTGTCTTGGTATTTTCAATTTTTAAACACAAGTAATCATATCTTACCTCGATGGAGAGCTTCAATTGACAGTGTAAAATTTTTCTCATGGGCATGTTATCATAAAACGATAACTCTTGAAAATGTTTGAGCTGCTCTAGTATAAGTATAGACGAACCCGGTATCGCCATCTTCATAAGAGAAACCTCCTCAGCCACTCCAGTACCTCGTGTAGCCCCAAACTCTTTATAGACAGACGCGCCTTTTATAAGATTCTCCATCTGGTGCGTTATTTCTTCAGGTATCTTTTTCATTTTATCTGGTATACCGATACTCTCATCGGACTGTTGCGACTGACCTTCGACGCTAGCCTTGTCTAACACCATCACCTTAGGTGTCTTTCTTTTTTCTTGCTCCGCATCAGGGACCAACGCCTCAGCACCTTTGTTCTCTGGCACAATTCCTTTAGTCTCGTCATCCTTATTTACCAAACATAGTTTCTGTTGGGATAACAAAACTGTATTCACAACAAATAAATTTCTTTTCAAAGGAGAATATTTCTCATCTTCAGTTTCCTTGTCATCTTTATGAGAGCGACGATCACGCTCCTTCACTACTTCCTCCCCGAATTATTCAGCACTATCTTCTTGTTGGCTACCATCCCCAACATATTGAATGGTCTGCATCTCCTTCTCTTTTTCATTGTGTCCTCATGGAGGTGACGCATCTTTGATGTCCCTAGCTTTACGACTCTTGGGTACTGTCAACCTGACCCTTGTACTGTTGAGATCATGGTACCTCTTCTCCATCAGAGCTTGCAATTATTCTATTGTAGCCACTTCATCACTTTTAGTCATTTTTACCTTCTCGTCCTCTGTAATATTTAACTCTCGTATGCACCACAACTCAGATTTTAAACCATTTACATGCATAAATAAGCGTGACGTCTCATGACCCCATCTAGTATTGGCCAATGCTAATAACTTGATCAAGGGTTTACACTAACCTTTGGTAAACTATATAATGTTTCATTCTACAATTTGGCTTCCACCATTTTTCCAATTGGAGGTTCGTCATGATACTTTCATGATCCTAATTCTTTGATACGAACACAAACATTTATTTCTAATTTTTATCCAACGTGGGTAATTCAACTATTCTCCTTACTTCAGTCAATTGTGTGTAGAATAAAAGGGACTTGGCTAATTTGGCCACATCAACTACAGCAAACAAGTCTGCCAAACATACGGAATGCCTAATAAGCGTGAAATTAATATTATACTAAGCAACATCCTCTTCCCATTGGTAGGTAGTTGCATCGGGCATATGCTTAGGAAGCTAACTAAATAACGGATCAGAGAAGAAAACGATAATCGTAAGCCTTAGTCATAACTGGTAGTATAAAGATAGGTGTCATTTTCTATCGCTTGATAAGGATGTTCTCCAGGTACTGATACCCTCACTATAACATCGCTAGGATTGTCGTATCTAACCCTAAATTCCCGGAGGCCATCCTCCGTTAGGTACCCATATTTAGTGCTTAATCGTGAGAAGTACTCCTCCAAGGATGAGTGGCTCTGATACTCGGATTATGTACTATCACCGGCAACAACGCCCGCCTCCTTTTTTTTCTTCCCATCTCTTTTCGGCACCATCAGGATCACTATAATGACTGCAATGACCCAATAGGACTTATCAGAGCAAGAAAATAGTTGGAATAACTCGCCTCGACCAATGCTACCAACAAGGGGTTTTTCCAGAACCCAAGTAAATTAGGGTGAACGTATCTAAACCATGTCAATGGTAGTCGCAATACGACACGGCTTTACTATAATCACGTGAGATTTACACAAAGGTAAGTTTTGAGCATACATTTTATCTACCTGAGGAATCTGTGACGAATAGCAGTGGAAAAAAATTTGGCTTTCACAAATAAGAAGAGTAGTTTTCTTTCCCCTAAGAATAAAATACTACTAAGATTAATGACTTGAAAGATTAAGATAAGACTTTTACACTAAAATTGGTTTTCCAACTCACAAGTTATGGGACACCTATTATCATACATATTAATTAAAATAGTATGTTTCCTCAAATTCAAAGCACCATAATACATCAAAACAAATTTATGTGTCAGAACCGTCATATTGCAAGCGTTGCCTTAAGACCACCATATGTAACTCTACCATTGGAAAACATTCAATTCATTGTCAGAAATAATAAAATACATGGTCCATGTGGCAAAATAACGATTCAATTATTTTACCATCTACTCTTCCTCATAAAGTGTTATTCCATCGATTATATTTTTAAAATATAATCCATAGATTAAGGGGGAGCCCTGATGACGTCATCTTCGTCAAGTAACTGGTCACACAAAGTCCAACCATATGAAAGTAACATACAGACATAAGAAAGACCAAACTGAAGGGTTCCTTGTGTGAAACCGAGGTGACCCATAAGAAGTACACTTACGCAACACTCAATATCAAATGGCAAAGTCCAAAACGAGGAGTATCGACTTTCAGACAATATAGTTTGCAACCCATCTAGCAATGTTATCCCTAACAACCACGTTGAGTTATAACTGAGGGACATCGATACTATCTTATGAAAAGCAACCGAGCATAGGTCGCATACAAGGAACCACAGGCAAAGCGAGGTTTGTCAAAGAATAACATGCATTTATACGATGCACAAAAATCCTTGATATCAGCTACAACTATTAAAGATATCACAAAAGAGATCAACACTTATTAAAGGGTTATTGACTAAAACGACTTATGTAACGATTCATGATTAAAGAAATGACCATGATTATAGATCAATTACCATAAATACTCGTCCACGATCGATATTACTGGAATTATGTAATTAGTGGAAAAGTGAAACTGGCTTATTCGTGATTATGTTTAAATAGGATCATTTTACTCTACGATTAATATTACTACGTGGTAGATTATTTGTTTTATTTTCTTTAACAATACATATACTAATTATATTAATTAAATATTATACTATAATTTATCAGTTTTTAATTAGATATTTATTAATAATATGAATATATTTAGTTTAATATTTAGATATTGATTGATATAAAATTAAAAATAAAATTAGATACATGGTCAAAGAACTAATTGGATTTTTATCGATTTTATCGGTCAAAACCGTTAATTGGTATATGTTTAATTTAAGCTTATTACGATTCAATAATATTATCAGATCGGTCTCGGACGGATATCATCAGATCGATAAGTTCAATTGCATCTTTAAATTGGCTGAAATATTTTAAAGTGAAAGTATTAAAATTTGATCGCTCCCAATTATGTGAAAATATTACCTTTAACAAAAAGTCATCTCCCACATCATTTACTCAGTTTTTTTTACTTTAAAATTTTATTTTGATTAATATAATTATATTTTATATATATTAGACGCTTCTAAATTAAAAATGCAATATTTGAAATGAACATTTAAGTTCATTCCAATATGAAACAATTTATGTGACTAAACTTGGTGCGTTGACTATGTGATTTTGGCATAACACATGTTTTCGATAGGCTATCTTTAATTTGCTATTAGTAGGTTTATATTTTTTCATCTTCTAAATAAGAATGTGTAGCAAAATTACCCTGAGCAAAGAGATCAGGTAAATCCAAGTTTCTATAAAGTTGTCATGTATCATTATAGAAGTATAAGAAAAACAAAAAATGTCTCGCCTCCTCCACCATCCTCTTGTATCTAGATCGAAATCGCATTTCATCAATAAGGAAATTAACGATGAAACCTGAAAATAAAAATTTAGTGAAATATAGGGTGATAAAGTAAAAATAATTTAGTGAAATATAGGGACCCACTTGGGTGATAAAGTAAAAATAATTTAGTGAAATATAGGGTGATAAAGTAAAAATAGTTATGATGGGTAGAAATCTACCCTTACAAGTGGAATTGTATCGAATGTTGAAATAATTAGAATCGTTCTCAACTTTAATGACCCAATTGCCACAAACGTAAACAAAATTGTTTTGTCTAGTCTTTCAAATTTTTAAGGAATTCTGTAACTATTTTTGCAAATGAAAATATAAAAAATATGTATGAATTGATCGTTTTCTCGACCTCATAACTCGATAATAAACAAATAAACAATTTCGCCAAAAAACACTTGAAACTCTTTTTTGACAAAATAATAATCGACAAAATCAAAAGACAAAAGTAAAGAGTTATTGGCTTGGGTAAAACTGATTCAAATGAAAACATTCGACAACAAAGCTGAGTGTTACTCTATTTAGGAATATAGAGGCAGATGTTGAAAGGAATAGACCACTCATCAAATTTCTGAAAAACTTCAGTCTTCGTGAATAGTGTGTAAGAGCGTATTACAAAATTGAGATTTTTCGTTTCATTCAAACCATTCACTATAAAATTGGGAAGGGGGAACATAAAACGGTATAAGTAAAAAATTAATTAAATATATTATTTTTAATGAGAAGGTTGAAGAAGGTGGAAATCTTGTTAGTCAATTGTAACAAACAAGAAAGTGATAAGTAAATAGAAAAACAAACATGGATTTTAAAAGAAGATAAATATCAATTTTATCCGTAGATATTTGATTAATTTAATGGTCAAGATTTCGTTAGGAAAATACGACGGGCATAGAAGACGAGATAAGAAATGATTAAGAAAAATAAAGCACCTACATGGGCACATGGAATCAACACCGGTCAACTACGATAACTAAGTTTCACAAATAAGAATTAATTATTTATTGTTATGAGAAGATTTGTTAGAAACCGTATAAAAAAGAATGTTTACGGAATTAATATGTTCTATACTCTTATATTACAATATAAACTCATTAATCAAGCAATAATTTTATTCAGCTATGTTTATTAGATTTATTAGCATTGACCTTTAGTCGTCTAGAAGAACTAAGAGGACTATATACTCATAGGCTAAATATTATAGGGAGGGTTATTTGGTAATGTGACAAAATGGTGAGGAGAGAGATAATAGAGGACTTTAAATAAGTCTCTCTGAGAGAGAATGAGTAAATGTCTTATCCTCCTCGTAAATGTCCTCAAAACTTCTTTTAAAGACTCAATAATTTTAATGGGCCGAATAAAATCCATGAGCCAATCTTTATTTACTAAAGTCCAAGGTCCAAATTCTATTAACAAATAAATAAAATAATAACATTTTAGTTATATATATACATAAAATAAATGATAAAATAAATTTTTGTTAAATAATTTATTTGTTTGATTTGTCCTTCGAATACTTCTACCTTCATCATATACGACCATAAAATAAAATTAAAAGAATAATTTAATGTTCTTTCTCTCATCTTTTCGATAAGGCTATGAGGCTATTCGTGTACATACGCAAAGATGTTACTGACGATGAAAAGAATATTCGAAGCATAAAATTGAATGTAGATCAATATTTATTTTATCCAATTAATATTGAAATGGTTTTATTTATATAATTTTTTTTATTAGGATTAATGGGTTTTGACTTATGGGTTTGGACTTTAAGCATGGTTCGGCCCATTATTCTCATTAAACTTAAGTTTGGCCTATAAATAGTTCTGGAAGAAGTATTTATGAGGATAGGTCATATAATATAAAATTAAACTTTTTCTCTCTAAGCATTTATTTAAGTTGTTCAATCATCTCTCTACTCCCTACCAAAAATTAACTATTCTTTCTTATTTTACTATATAGCCTCTCGAATAAATTTTATCCACACCCAATTGGTGACCACAATGGGATCCTCTTAGAGATACCTAGATAACAAAATCATAAACCTAGCATACAAAAAATTTCTTTCAAAACCCCCCGAAACATGAATTCAAAAATGCATATCAAACCAACTTCAGAGAATGAGAGAGTTAGGATCGAGCAAGAATATCTCTGAACACCTCATGCGAATTGTGAAAACCAGGAAAGGTTTCTCATACAAGAGCAGAGAGGTCAGCTACGAGGAGAAATTAAGCCATTAAGGTCTCAAAGAGAAGCTGAATTGAATGTTAAATGTATGGTTCAAACACAAAGTCAAAAATTTGATTCCCAACATAGCCCAAAAAACATCAAACTTCAAAAAATAGACGGAGAACTAAAGACTGTTCTAACTCTTTGGAATCTAGTAAAAATCCAACCTCTGATTCCAAAGTATCCTCGTCTTCTTTGAGCACTAATCATCGTCATAAGAAGATAAAAATTCACCAAGACAAGTGTCATTGAAAGAAAGGTTCAAACCGACACCACAAATCAAGTAAGTAAGATTATTCGGGCAAAAAGAAGCACCAAAATAATAAAGAGAAGAAAAAAGGTATCATGAAAAAGTAAATGGCTCTGAAAATCATAGTATAAACCATTTGGTGAGTGATCAATTTGCCAACCAACCCAAACCAGGTATAGTTTATACCTCCAATGAAGAACATCATATTATTTAAGGGCATAATTTGAGGCATTCACATTTTTCTGTGGATATTATGTCTCGTCATATACCCTGACGGTTTGATATTACCAAGATGGAAAAGTTTGATGGAAGCAAAGACCAAGATAATCATTTTGAACATATCGGGAATTTTATGATGAATTTTGACGATGATGATAAGCTGTTGTGTAAGGCTTTTTTCAAACCTTTAAAACAATGCATTAAAGTGGTATAATTGACTTCCATAGGGGTTAGTTAGAAACTTTGACATGTTCTGGATGGATTTCTAATGATAATTTGTGAGAAGTAAAGAACTTAGAGGGAATAGATATAAAATAATCAGTTTCCAATAGTTCACTCACAAAACTTTAAAGGGCTATACCAAGTGTTTTATTGTAATAAAAGATAGATTGTTAGATTGTTTTAAGCAAGTAGCAATAATTGTTTTGACAACGACTTTTACATGGGGAATTAGATGACAATCTTTCCCAGAAAAAAACATTGACATATGGAGGTTTATTGTCCCAAGTTGGGAAACAAATCACAATAGAAGAAACAAAGAGATTAAAATTTCCCAATCAGTGTATGAGCACCTCTTTATCCTCTCAACAAAGCTACAGCAAATTATCATCCGAAGAAATTTGGAAAAAGTACGCATTAGTCTAGGTCTAACCATCATTCTCAAGGGAAACAATCTAGACCCAGAGGGAATTAGTGGGTTTGACTTGATTTTTTCGTAGAGTTAACTGTAAATATTGTAACGATTTACGATAAAACGAAGAATTTTGTGTAATTTCGAAGGCTACCATCTAATCAAACTTCTAGAGAAAATCTGAACACCGGGTTCTATAAGTATCATAATAAGATGGGTCATGATACCAAGGATTGTATTGCTTTAAAGTAAGAAATCCAAACTCTAATCAAAATTAAAAATTAAACACTTTTGTCAAAGTACAAGTGGGAAACATATCAGCACTATACACAAGTAGGGCTCAAGCAGGGTAATCTAATGTTCAAAGAGAATCTATGCAAACGGCACCCAAATAGGAAAATACGATGATGATTATCGAACATTACAAAACTTTTGATAAAGATTCAGAATATTTGGATCCCGATTCGGATCATGGTCGGGTAAATATTTTATATGAAAAAAGGGGAAGGATCTCTGAATTATGTCAATTCTTTGAATTATTGAGCATTTTCGGGAGGAATTGTGACAACTCTCTCAAGTTAGTCTCGAAATATACATGTAGCCAGTTTGGCTACACAGTTAGAGGGAAATTTCTACTTATCTATATCAAAATCCAGCCCCGTTCATTGTATTCGATGAGGATGATTTGAGAAACAGTGTTAGGACACATGAAGATGCTATAATGATTAGGCCGCAATTGATGGAATAGAAATCCAAATAATTTTGATTGACACTGGTAGCTCAGCTAATGTTTTGTTTTTATCAACTTACAAGATGATGAAAAACCCGCCCGTCATTCTCCGATCAAATATAACCATCGCATGATTTACAAGGAATTCAACTGATGAAGTTGGGGAATTCGAAGGTGAAACTATCCTCGAAATATTTTCGTTTAGAAAATTATGAGAGTGATTTTTGTACTGATTGATTGTTTAACTCCTTACAACGCTATATTTGGTAGATCCTAGTTGTCAATGATGCATGATATCACTTTAACAGTTCACCAATGTTTAAAATACGCGGTTGGAGGCCATGTGAGAGTTGTTCGATGTATACAAAATATGTCTAGAGAATGTTATGTTACCGTCATTTCCCTGAAGGCATTGGATAATATGGTAGTTAAAAAGGAATAATAATTACTATTGTCATCTTCGGATTCAAGTAAAATAAATTATCCAAGAAAGACTCCTAGTGTAGATATACCAGTTGAAGAGGTTGAGTTGCACACTTTTCCGGATGAGAAATGTGTTAGGATTTCAGCTAAGTTATCATCGAAGATAAATGAAAATTCTTAATCATTCTTGTCCAACAACTTGCATGTATTTTCTTGGTGTAATGAGCATGTAACGGGCGTACCGACGAGCATAATTTATCATAAACTGGTTGTTTGATCCGATTTGGGCCATGTCATACAGAGACAAAGAGAATTTTCTGTAGAAAAAATCAAAACTATTTTTAAAGATGTAGACAAGGTGACAAACGTACGACATATTCATGAATCTCAGTACCCACTACGGACTCATAATTTGGTACTTGTGAAAAAAAAAAGGACGAATGATGGATGTGTATTGATTTTACAAACATAAGCAGGGCATGTCTGAAGGATCCTTTCCATGTCCACCGAATAAATCAGATAATCGATTTTACTTTTGGTAGTAAGTCATTATACTTCATGGATGCATTTGATGGGTACAATCATATACAAATAGATCTGAAGGAACAAGATCACACTAAATTCATCACAGACAGAGGTATGTTATAAGTGAGAAAGGGATTCAAGTCGGCCCAACACATCTAAATGTACAACATACTATAGACCCTCTCTGATCCACCAAAAAGCTCTAAATATTGACTATAAGGCTCGATGCATTGAACAAATTTATATCGAGGAATATTAGTGTGCCCCATTCTTCCAAGTTTTAAGAAATGCTAAGGAATGTAATGGTCTTCAAGTTGTGTTTAGGCATTTTTTAGGATAAAAAATTATTTGTCTTCACCCAAAACATTATCAAAATCAATGATGGGAGAAAGGCTTTACATTTACTTAGTAGTGTCCGACTATAAAGTAAGTGCAGTTTGGTTCGGGAAATTGATAATTACCCTCGCCTCGTCTATTATGCTAGAAAGAGTTTGTTGGATAATGTAAAATGTATTATTTAGAGAAATCGACATATGTCCGTGTGATATCAGCCAGGATGATGAGACCATATTTCCTAGCACACTTCATTATTGCTCAAACCTCTTTTCTAGTTAAAAACATATTGTGGGAACCATATATAGTAGGTTAGATGACCAAATGGTCTATTGAATTGGGAGATTATAACAGTGATTTCTCTCTTCAAACTGTGATCAAGGCACAAGTTGCAGCAGACTTTCTGGTTGAATTCCATTCAGAACGACCACATGTAGAATTCCATATTAAAAATCCTATGAAACAATAGGTAGTTCGAACACATTGAGGGTCTAGTATGTTAGGCTGTGGGGCATGCATTTATTTACTGTCTCTGTTTAGAGATTCAATATACTAGGCAATATGTTTTGGTTTTAAGTCATCTAATAATGAAGCTGAGTATGAAGCAACAATAGACGGGCTAAGACTTTCCCAAATATGTGGTGCCAAAAGAGTCTCATTGATAAGTGATTCACAGTTACTCATACATCAAGCTCATGGCCAATCCAAAGTGAGAAAAGATCAGTTGGTAAAATATTTGCAAGTATTGAGGGAATATGAACATGTGCTCGGGGCTGAAAATACGATGATTAATTCTATAGCTACTACTGTGTGCTAAGAAACGTATCCCTGACTTAAGATACAAGAGTGCCCTTCGATAGTGGAAAAACTTGAAGTTGGGGTAAACATTGAGGAAATTTTCCAAGAATCACGGTACCAACCCAGGATTGAAGGGATGAGATCAAACAATTCATTACCAATGGAAGTATACCCATAGATAAAGTATTGGCTCGGAAGTTGAAGTTTAAAGAATATGGATATTTATTCCTAAGGTATGTCCTCTACAAGAATCCTTAAGCATGCCTTTATTGTGATTCCTTAGGTATGATGAGTCCTTTGTAAATTTTTCTGAACTGTATGATGGGAAGGATCTATCCAATGTGGCTATAAAACTTTATCTAGAAAACTTTTATTAGCAGGGGTATTATTGACTTTCCATCATGCCAAATTCTGAAGATTTAGTTAAACGATGTGATCCATGCCAAATGTATGCAAGTGCATTTCATGTGTCGGTATTCCCACTAGAATTGATATATGAAGCATACCATTTGATATATGGGGTTTTGATCTGGTAGGACCTCTATCAATGACGTCTGGAGAATTTCAAATGATCATATTAGAAGATGATTATTTTTCTAAGTGGGTGGAAGCAGAACCCTCTCCAAAATTACGTCTAAAACACTGATAAAGTTTATACTCTCCAATATATTTTTCAGATTTGGGATCCTTAGAAGCATTACAACCAATAATGGCTCTCATTTTGAAAATAGAGACATCGAGATTTTCTGCAATTATAGCGGAATTTTCCATTGTTTTTCTTCACCCTTTGACCCTCAAGCCAATGGGAGAATAAATTTTGTTTATAGGACTATTCTGATGTGTATAAAAAATTATTTAGAGGGTGCAACAGGCAAGTGGCCGAATTAATTACAAAAATTGTTGTGGGCCTATCGTACTACCCCCGAATTGCCAATCAAGAATCTCCATTTGTTTTGGCTTATGGGATGAATGCACTAACTCCAATTTATCTACAATCCCATCTTGCAGAAGTCAAAATAACTCCAAATAAGATAATAACATGGCTATAAGAGTTGAGTTGGATTTGATTGAACAAAAAAGAATCAATGATCATTTAAGAACAATTCATTTTCAAGGGCTCAAGAGAAGCATATATGCATCTAAATTTAGAAGTGGGGAATAAGGTATTGAGAAAGGTATTCTTACATACCAAAGACCAAAATCTTGGAAATCTAGCACCAAATTGGGAATGGCCATATACCATGAGTGAAAGGGTCAAGTTTGGAATATATCGAATGATTGATCAAGAAGGAAGCCTTCTAAGGCACCCATAAAATTTTGAACACTTAAGACTTTATCTTGAATAATTGTATAGTATGTTTATTTTATTTATGTTATTTTTATACACCTTCGAATGGTTAAAGTTATTCTTTTATACATCTTACAATGGATTACCTTTAAATAGTTAAAGTGATTGTTTTTATACACCTTTGAATGGATTACCTTTAAATGGTTAAAGTGATTGTTTTTATACACATTTGAATGGATTACTTTCGAATGGCTAAAGTTATTTTTTGTATACACATTTGAATGGATTACCTCTGAATGGTTAAGTGATTGTTTTATACACCTTCAAATGGATTATCGTTGAATGGTTAAAAAAAATTATACACCTTCGAATTGATTACCTTCGAATTGATTACCTTCGAATGGTTAAAGTGATGTAAATGCCTTCGAATGGATTACCTTCAAATGATTAAAGTGATTATTTGATATACTTTTGAATGGATTACTTTCAAATAATTGAATTAAGTGAAAAATAAAAGAAGAGAATAACAACTTTCATTAAATAAGCGAATGGAAAGTAAAAAATGCCATAGCTACTCTAAGGACTTGGTGAAATCCAAATGAATATTAAAAATGCCTTGGAGAAACCAAAGACTTGGTGGAATCATAGTGAAATAAAAAAACTTCCTTACATGAGCTAAGGGCTTCCAAGAAGTAAAATTTATTGGCTTCCCACCTCGTCCACATTGGCATCACTTTCTTCTTCTGAAGTCATGTCTTTGGAGTTCCCAACAACACTTTCTCTCGAGCTATTGTTGGATAATTCCATAGATATGTTAACTGATCATCTATGGGCATATCATTAGGCCACAATCATTTTGGAACCATATCCCATAAAGATACAAGGTTTAACTTAGGAAATGCCTTATGAAAATTTAAGACCATATCGGATTCAATTGAGGCATCACGTTTGTCTAAGGACTTCAAAACCCCATCGGCATACTCGTCCATTGCATCTTCTTTATCTTTTATAGAAGTTAATTTCTCATTTTATTTCTTTGCAAGGGCCTCCTGCTTTTTTAACCTTTTTGAAAAAAACATTATGGCAGCTTATCAGTGGATTGCTGGCTCTTTAGTTTTATAATATCCCCAGAATTGGATAATTGCAACCCTTCGTAAGTATCTTTTAGTCGTGCAAGCTCATCCTTAACTGATATGACCTCATTTTATAAACCATCAGCACGTGTTTTCTATCAGCACGTGTTTTCTCCCATAAGCACATGACTCCTTATGATTATTATTTTCCTCTTCTAGAGAGGTAATGGTCTATTTATGTGTCTTGACATCCCTCTATAGTTTAGAAACAGGTCTTACAAAACCCAACATCAAATACATCAGTGGATCATGTTCTTTTATCATCTCGAAAGGCACGTCATCAAAACCGCATGTATGGTGTTACTAGTAGATTCCAAGAAGTCTTGGTCAAAAGCATCAAAGTCAATCCCACCCATAGGCTTCATCGAATTTCATTTTCCATAGGTTTTCCTCTCTAGTGTGGGGATCAACGAAGAAGGTGGGTCAGATAGTAGAAGTGGTGGATTAGAAAAGTCTGGAACTGTAAGAGGGACGATCTCCGAATGGGGGGTGACCTCCAAACTCGTATTTGTTTTTTTTATTTTCTCTTCCGTCAATATTGTGTTTGCTTCTCTTGTGTATCTTTTTCTTCTTAGACACAAAAACCTCTACGGGTCATTCACCCTCTTTGAAATTAGTAGTGACTATAGCTAACAAGGATTCATTAATTTTGGCTGCAAAGTCTCATTGAGTTGCAGTGTAGTTTTAACCTCAATTGTGTGAGTATTTTAGCTTTGTTCGGTTTTATTACCTCTCTTAACCCGATTTATGGGGGCTCTGGTCCTCGTTGGAAGAAATACATTGATATTTGCAACTTCAATTTTCTTTAGCATAGTTGATACCTAAAGAGAAGTAGTTATTGGCTCCCACGATAGATCCCGTTTGGAATTAGTCCTCCATAGGTGGCTCTGAACCAAGTTGTTGGGAGTAAAGCACCGCTGGAAATCGTTGGACCAATTCTCTTCGACCCATTGGTGTAGCTTTTTTAAAGTAACTTTGTCATCCTCCAAGTGATGCAGATGGGATTTTGGTATCGCTGTAAAATAAAATGAAGGGTAAGTTATGAAGAATAAAAAGTGAGCAACAACATCAGGTTGAAGCATTACTTGTGTTCTACTAAAAGCGAGTAAGCCAGCTCAGATTACCCTTTGAGAAGTTTTTCTTCACATTCTCCCAACAACCACTGATAAAGAGGAATTTATTTTCCATAACTTATCATCTTCCAACAAATCATCCATAGCCTTTTGCCCATCATCCATATTTTAAAAGTTGAAAGGGATTTAAGAATTTCGAGGCAACCCAACGATAGTAGCAAATTGGTCCATTGGCATTCGGGATTTTGACAACCTAGATTCCATGATACATAACATCAAGGTAAAGCAAGCATTCAAACTAGCCTGGCTTCGGCATAGTCCTGCCAAGTAATTCATAATTTATGGATCCAAAGAAAACCAAAGGTCGCAGTTTAGCACATCCGGATATACGACTGACGTATTCGAATCACATTTCATTGAGGTCTTACCTTGTGTGGGTAGTCTAATTTTCACCTCTTCCGAGAATCCCCACTTCTCACGAATGGCCTCTAACTCATTATTTTAAAAATAATTATAGGGGGTTCGGTCAAGGGCCAAGAGATATTTAGAGTTGACATTTATAAAATTAGACCCTACATGTCTGACTAACGACGGATGACTCTTCTTTCGTACTTTACTAGCAGTTACGATTAAACAAATGAGAAAATTCGAAGCAAAAACAAAAAAGTACCAAAGAAAAAGTAATAAAAATGAAGCAAAAAAAGTCGAAAGATAGGCAAATTAAATATAAGGGAGTATATAAAAAGAGTTAAGCATAAATAAGCACATGACAAGATCACGTGACTTTTGAACATCATCAACAATAAGTCGGAATACCTAAAGCGATAATTAGATTTAAAGATCGAGCAAACAACACTCAAACAGAGCAATTAAAAGATGACAAATGTCTCGGCAATACAACATATATGCGATGTAAGCTTTAGAAAATATTGGAGAAAGTTTAAACCAGCCACTAGATCGCTTCGAGTGTTATTGTTTATCTAAATGTGTAAACTTTAGTTTGGCTAAATTAAAAATATAGTAAAACGAGATATTTTGGTGGTTAGAGATATATCCTCCGCCATACAACATATATATTTGAGAGATATTTATTTTGTAACACGAACTTAAACAAATATAAAAGATTCAACCTCTGAGTTATAAATGTATCATTATTCGCCTCTTTATTTTTATTTTATTTCTTTATCTATTTTGAATTTAAAGAGACACCTAACCTAAGCACAAATTGCATAAAAAATTTATCTATTTTGTCTTTAAACAGGCACGTAACCAGTGGCGGAGCCAGGAATTCAGGTTTGTAGGGGCTGAAGTATTACTTAAACTAGACATATTTTAATTTTTTTTCACTCACCTCGTACTTTTAATTGATTTTTTAATAATTTGTCAGGAAATATTAAAAAAAAAAAATCCTCACATTTTTATTGGTTAAGAAAATCATGAATATTTATTGAAATTAAATATATGTAAAAAATTCTACATTTGATTTATGGGGCATATGTCAAAATAATTTTAAGTTTATATATGAGTTAGTACCACTTCTAACATTTATGTATAAAATCAAAAGGCTTCATACTAGTTGAGATATGTTCTTACTTATTTGTCATTGATCATTCTCATACCTATCCGATGTGGAATTTTGGTCGCACATAAAAAATTCTACCACTTTTACCTCCCCTCAGTTGACTTACTTAATGCTCACTCTAATTAGGTTGTTTCATGATTCATATCTAAGTAATAAAGTTTTACAATGGATATATTTGTTCACTCTTATTAGAGCATCTTAGAAGTTCCTTAGCGTCACTTCAATTAATCAAGTCACATTATTTTTATACACTCTAATAAAGTCACTCTCTTTGATAAGCATGACGGATGGTTCATCATCTTCGACATCCAAGAATTTCATCTGTATCACGTTCTCGTCTGTGTATGGAGCTCTAATACCAACTATTAGACTCAAATAATAGTATATCAACCACTCGTGAGATTAACTTCAAAACAACCAATCAAATAATAAAAAAACCGATTTATTAACAAAATAAAACCACAAACCTAATCACTGAAAAATAATCATCGGTAAAATAAACCAACAACCAAAACATTTATATGAAAAGACCACTTCGTTGTGAAGAGTAAAAGACCACGAGACCTATCAAGATTCCACCAAAAACACTTCTACTATTATGATAAGTTGAAGGTAAAAGTATATCAAATTCAACATAATAAATATCTACAACCCACCATCAATTTTAAACATAATAAACTAACAAAAAAAAGAAACAAAAATAAATAATATTACAAAAACTACTCCACTATTCCAAAAGTAATTTCTCCCGAACCATAGCATCAAATAACAATCCAACCGGACATATTGAAGCTTTATATGTCTCAAACATGCTGTCCAAATTTCAGCATAAACCGACACTGTTTGACCATTGATCAAACATTTTAAACATGACTTCTTTAAAATTCCGAAAATAAAAATTTCACCAATACTAATCTTCCTTGAGGCTAGGGATCCGCCCCGGCTAGGGATCCGCCCCTACACGTAACCTACGGCTAATTGGAAAAATAGCATATTAACTACGTCAAATATATTTTATATTTTTTTTAGAAAAAATTCCGATAGAATTATATCCGTATACACTAGTAGAATTTAAAATAAAGAATTAAACTAGATATATCATTGTAATAAGCTTCTGCTGACCAAACAAAAATACTAGAAATACCTATTATCCCAAACACTTGGAAACAGACAATATCACATTTATTACAAAGATAACATAAATACCTATTATAACCCAAAACCTAAGAACAAACACAATTACATTTAGCGTTTGTTGTGCAGTTTTAGAGTTTTTCTAGAAAAGTTAGCCAATTTGGTGCCCGGTTTCAGGGTTTTTCTACGTAGGTTAGCCAATGAACTCCTTTTATTGAAATTCATTTTAGATAAAAGAAAAGCGAAGTTGATTATTAGTTAATGCCAAATAGACTTGGACTTGACTCAGTTCCATTTATGATCTTTTTCTTTCAAGTTTCAACCAAACAAAAATCCCAGCAATGCCTACCAACTGAACACTGATCACAAATTTGTACATTGTTAATTACTTGTCGACCCGGATATCAAAACGCTATAGGCTTGATGACAAAAATGTCTATAATTTAAACCTACATTCCATAGACACGAATATGTTAAGTTTAGAAAGAAAGAACAGATTACATTACTTTCTTATGTTAACACAAACCAAATATCCAAAAACACTGTCATGTTCATCTTTATCAAATTAAGCATTAAAGAATCCCGAAACTCCACAAGATAATAAAAAATGAAATGATTAGCAAATTGTATAAATACAAAATAAACCAATGATCCAAGCTGATCCAAAAGGAAACTTGAAACTTGTAAAGCCACAGTTACAATCTTCCAGAAGCCCCCAATGATCCAAGCTGATCCAAGAGGAAACTTGAAACTTGTAAAGCCACAGGTTCAATCTTCCAGAAGCCCCCAATGATCCAAGCTGATGCGAAAGAAAATTAGTAAATGGCTTCCTCCTCATTCCTCATGCTGATTTTGAAAAGCATTTGGTGAAATCAAAGTTTCCACATGGAGAAAAGGATATACATCGTACATATTATAACATCCACGATGAATGGTGAAAGTCTTGGTTTGAGTATTAAAAGATGCCAGATCACAGCGATCGTATTGATAGAGTATTTCACCCTCTCCTACGAAGCACAATGGCTGAATGCAATGGGAAACACTAAAAGAATACTCATACTCTGTGCTTATTAACTCTGTCCAAGATGAATTTACACCGTATTCCTTCTTCATCCATATAGTGAGAGTACGAAGACTAACATCAGAATAAGAGCGAACATGGGAAAGAGAAAGAGGTTTAATAGATAAACAAAGACAACCATCCAAAACACTTAGATGGCATCGTCCCCAAACTCTTACATCAACACCCTTTTGATAAAGATCAGGAACATGGGCTATACTAAATCTCTCTTCAGCTAACTCAAAACACACTATCACAGGGCGAGTTACACTGTCCAATTCCTGTATAAAAGTCCAATGAATACCATCATTCAAACAAGTCCCACAGCGATCCCCATAAAAATATTGAGGAAGGTATTTGGCATCTAAAAAGCTTCTCCAACTGCCTCTTCTGAGTGAAAAAAGGCTAATCATAAGCTTATCGGAGTTTTGAGGAAAGGTAACAATTAGAAGCTTGTAATCGTCGGTGGTGGAATCATACCCAAATCCGTAGTAACGAACTGGCCAATACTGGATATATGTAAGACTAGGTATGCATTTGTACTGGTTAGTACAGGGATTGTATATACGAAGGCTATCATACTCAGGCGAAGAGATACATAGCAGGCCATTAACAGAACCTAAAATTCTAACTGATGAGGACCCATTATGAAACGGCAATTGGAAATCAAAACTCAGTGATTTAAGTGTCTTACTCCTCCCCAAACCAATGATTTTAGGGACGGAAGATGCTCGTTTAAATTGCAACTTCGCAAAATCAGGGCAAGAAATTAGAGAAAGCCACGATTTAGACACTGACCTGAATCGCAAGAGGGACTTAACCGGTAACCTACACAGTACCTCCCTTGTGATAGAATCTGGTAGATAAATCGCCATTGATGCAAAGCTTTCTCTCTAGCCCGAGAGAGAAATAAATAATAAAAAGGTGGAACGAATGTGTGACCTTATGGCCATGAATAAACTGACTTTAAATCTTCCTTAAAAGGTGGAACTGTATGTGTGACCCTATGCCCATGAACAAACTGACTTTATATCTTCCTTAAAAGGTGGAACTGTATGTGTGACCTATGCCATGGACAAACTGACTTTAAATCTTCCTTATAAGGTCGAACTGAGCATCCAACTAGGGTATTGCAATTTGCAATTTGGGTGTTATCCGGCCCGATCCGGGCCAACATGATCCGGTCCGACCGAGTTTTGTCCGGTCTGAACATCGATCGGACTGAGTTTGGATTTAGAAATTGTAACCCGCAACCGTGCCGGGTCGGATTCGGGTTTCTAGTTTGTCCCACCGCGGCCCAAAAATTATAAAAATATATAAAAAGTAATATTTTGTATATATAATAACAATAATATATATAAAAATAGATTAATATATTAAAAATAAATTAAAAAATATTAAAATTAATGTCTGCGGGTCGGGCCGAGTTGGCCAACGGACACGAACGGACGAATTCGGATGTGAAAATAGAAACTCGAAAACAGATCGGACTGGATTCGGATTCGAATGTCAAAAAGCGAATTCGGAGGGGCCGGTTCAAATCCAACCTACGAAAAACCCGTTGCTATTTTATTTTGAATAATAAATTTAAGTTATTTAACTATTATGTAAATTTTATTTTTATTTTATTTTTCTATTATTTTTAAAATTAATAACTACTCTCTATATATATATATATATACTATTTGAAAATATATATATATATATATATAATTATATTATATTATATTTACTTGAAAATAGAATAGCTAGTTTATAGTTTAGGTAAATATAAATTAAATTATGATATTTTATAATTTTAAATTATTAAATAACAAAACAGATTATTAAGTTAATTTTTTTTAGTTTTGTAAGTGACGAGAAAAATAAGATTAGATTATACAGATCGGGTAAACTACCTAGTAAATATAGATTATGATATTTTTGATATCTAAATCTGAATTAGTGTATTTGTTGGAACCAGACCTATAC
The DNA here is from genome assembly GCA_036936605.1 of Limnanthes douglasii subsp. nivea. Classification (NCBI taxonomy): domain Eukaryota; kingdom Viridiplantae; phylum Streptophyta; class Magnoliopsida; order Brassicales; family Limnanthaceae; genus Limnanthes; species Limnanthes douglasii. The sequence continues at coordinate 138,996,715 of JAUPFV010000004.1, read as the reverse complement.
AGTTTTAAATATTTAATCTTGGTCATGAATTAGGGCTAACAAAATAGCAAATAAGTAAATATTTTTGTTAAGATAAATTATGGGTAATGTTTGGATATAAATTAGATTACGGAAAATCAAATAAGTTTTGATACTTTAAAAAAAATCAGCATGTAGTTTTATTTTTTTAATAATATTTTTCCACATATATAACTTCACCTCATTAGATATTTTAATTTTCAAAATTTCGTATTTTTTAAATTTTAACATATTTAAAAAAACACATATAATTCTATTTTTTTAAGATGAATAAAATGAAATCCATGAATAACATTTTTTAGGATATTTAAAAAAAAAATTGCAAATAAATTATACCTAATTCCGTAAGTGGAATCCAATTGTTTTTTAGCAACCATATGATACATAATTCTGTAACTAGAATACAATTATTTTTTTCACACTTATTTGGCAAACAAATTGCACGTATTTTTGCAACTAGAACACAATCTAACTTTTATTAACACAAATATGCACATGCTTTCGCAACTACAAAATTTTGTTGTTTCACACTCAATTAACAACTCCTTTCAAAAACAAGTTTGCATTATGTTTTTCACACAATGCGACTTATTCCGCAACCAAAGTCATATTTCCGCAACAATTTTGTATTTTATTTATTTTTTATTTTTTTAATATGAGACAATTGTTTTAAAGTGATTTGTCACATATTTCACAAAATTTGCTATCCGAACATATAATTTTCTATCAAAATCAATAAAGAACAAATAGTTAATAAGATTAAATACTAATAGATACCTAAAATCCAAATTATCATCATTTTATTATTCAAAAGTAATAACCCTCATTTGTGAAAAACAATTTTACATTAATTTTTTAACATAATCGTCATGGATTATCAATTTATTTATTGATATAAAATTGGAGCAAATTGAGTGATTTTTCATATCTCAAAAAAAAAAATTCCGTCAAAATTGGCATAGAGTGAATAATTTAAATATTTTTAAGATAAAAAAAAACTTGAAATCAATTATATACACAAATGAAAGACAAAGACCATTTCGGGACTTGAGGTTAGATATTTGGGTCTCATATGTAAACCAAATAAAATCATCAAGAGGAGTTTAATGAAGTTCGATATTAAAAAAAAATCAACGGAGATACCAATTTTAACTTATAGAGAATCAAAATACTAGATTTTCTAGTACATAAAGGGTTTCCAACTGGAATTGATGAGAATATCAAAGAACCAATTAATGCCAAAATATTGTCTGAGGTCCATAGTGCTTTGATCTTGATTTTGGGAGAATATATGCTTCGAGAGGTATTTGAAGATTCGATCAAGTTAGGAATATATAATCGGCTCGAAGCCATTTACGTGAAAAAATCTCTAGCGAACATAGTGTATCTTAAGAAATAATTGTATACACTGATAATGGATAGCAACAAGGAAATCCGAAGAGACTTTGATGGTTTCAATAATATCATTATTGTCTTGAATATAGTTGGATTCAAGGTGGAAAATGAGGACCAAACAATAATCAAATGAAGTTGTTTGCCTGTTTACACCGTACTCTACGGAAAAAAGTCTTTTATGATGGTTGAAGCAAAGAGTCCTTTGACCTCAAAATATATTCAATTCAAGATAGTTCTAAAAAATGACTTTGAAAGTATCAGAGTAAGTGTAAGGGGTATGCCTCTAAGATAAGATTAAAATAAGAAGAGAGAAAACGTTCGGTCCAAATCAAGAAGATTTGTGAGTGGTTTTATAGTGAGATGTTGGTAGTGCGAGAAGAAAGAACATATTAGTAGCAAATTTCATGATAGAAGAAATGATAATAGTTAGCCGGAGCAGGATGCCAAAGATGCTATAGTGGTCTCGGATGACTATGTTTATACTGATCTTTTAATGACTTTTACTTGTAAGTACAGTGACAAGTGGGTGTTGGATTCAATGTCTTCATTCCACATGACTTCCAATAAACATTGGTTTTAAAACATGATATTTGTGGCAAGATCATCCTCGAAAACGATGAATCATGTGTTATAAATGATACAGAGAACATTCAACTCAAGTTTTCCACAAAAGTTGAGAGAGTGATAAAAGTTATAAGGTATGTACCCGGTGTTAAACAAAACTTTCTTTCTATCAGAATATTAGATGAGAATGAGTTTATATATAATAGTAGAGATGATAGACTTAGGTTTCTACAAGGCTCACTTGTTATTGGATGGGCCTACATCATGTGAGTGAGAAACGCCTTATTGATCTTAGCAAACAAGGATTGTTGGATGGTAACAAATTTCAGAAGATGAGCTTTTGTGAAAGTAGTATGCTAGGTAAAAGTAAGAGGGTTAAGTTCCTACATAGTAACCATACAACCAATTATGTATTTAAATATCTTCATTCCAATATTTGAGGTCCAATACAACAACTCACCACGAGTTTATAGTTATTAAGTGTAGGATAAAATTGATCGTTTCAACTTTGCTGAATACTTAAGGGTTGAAGACTTGAGTAAGCCGAGGATTTAACCGAGGGGTTGTTGTTTGTTCTCCATGAGGCATGAATCTCAACCAAAGATTTAGGTGCAGAGACGTCTCCTAGATACTAAGGGAGATCTTTATCAAAGATAAGTGTTAATATTAGTGCTTGATCCGATAGGTGCATAACATTGTAGCTGAAGGAAACTATATACATATTATTATCTCTCAAATGAAGGGTTTCATTAATATGATTAAAGAATTTCTAATTGATGGATTTATCTTAACCATGGATAAAATAGTAATTTATCCGTGTTTTTATAAAATATGGTGCAAAATTATACACTGGTGTAGTGGCAAGCATCATAATGATGGTGTCACTACCTAGTGTAGTGTGCGACCACACAAATGGTTGTGTTACAATGTTGTTTCTATTTGGCTTCTTGGTAGGGCCAATATATAAATTACTAACATTATCTTGGGAGGTCAGGTCACTCATCATTGATTTTATATATAGTGGAAAATAGGTATTAAGCAAGGGTTATGTGATTGAGAGCATGTAATAGAGAGAGAAAATCCTAAACTTGTCTAATTTTAGAGAGACATAACCAAAGATATGGAATAAACACTAGAAAAACACTGAGATACATAGTTCTTTATATAAACCAAAAGATTTGTAACAAAAAAATAGTGGTTATGCTAGCTGTGTTTAAAATAGTCTTCTTATAACCTTGTTTTATATAAACTTTTGTGTATGTTGCCCGTGAATATAAGATTTCTTCACAATTCAAACCTGGTTAAATATGTAATATTTGGTTGTTCTTATTGTTGTCTTTATATTTTATGTTGAAAGGTTCACAAAGTCGTTGTTCTACTTCTTTCCTAACACACTTGTAACGAGGCAATCATAGGTCTAAAATTATAACTTACCGTCGAATTATATAACTTAAGTCATATGGTCTCAACTAACGTCATTGGACCCAATACTATGATTATCATACAAGTTTCTTCAGAAGTAATAGTCATATTAGTATTTATTAGCCTAACACAATTATATGCATACGAAATCGATAGATGGTTACTTAATTCTTATAAGCATTGGTTTACAATGTTGATAAATAAAATAAATTATAGCCAACTGTACATGTACTAAAAATCACGAACTTATCCATTTTCTCTTGCTTTTAACGAAATTGTGTAATGTGGCTACAATAACCTCACAATTGGTCAAGAATCAAATCCATTTTACGCTCATGCACTTTGTAGAAGAGGTTTTGAAATTAAACCACATGCCAATTTTATCAACATCATGAATATAGATCTACTAACACATTTTTCTAACCAAAAAATATAGAAACTCTCATGGAAATTTATAAAATGGATATCAGTATTGTTGTGTTATTTTTTTAGACCAAAAATCCAGTCACAATTTATATATTTCTCTTCTTCTCTAAAACCCTAATCAAAGTTCTATAATACTTTTAGACCATTTATTGGTCATGTTTCTTTATTACTTCAAATGAATACATTTATGCAACTTGCATCATGTAAAAAAATCTACAATCAGCTCATATCAAATACTTTTGCTGCAAGAGATGATTAAGTTTTGAATATGCAAACTGATAAATTACTCTTCATCTTTATAATACTTGACTATCAAATTAAAGAGATTAGTCATTTAGTATTTTGAGGGTCTCTCACCCTTTATCGATTATATCTAAAATTTATATCAATATAAACTAATTCTTTCACGATTTCAAGTCTAGGATAACTCTCAATTTAGTCTTTTAAAATCAACTGTATGAATTAAATTAGTTTAAAGAAAAACCTTAATTATTGTGATGATTCTCATACCTTGAAAAATGTTATGGTTTAGAGAATGCCGTATGCATGTTTAGGACCTGATTGGTATAATTGAGAGCATATTATTTTTTAATTAATATGCATGATTCAAGTTATAAGTGAGATGTTCATAAAAATAGACCAAAACCCTAATTTGGACCAATTTAAGGCTTTTGTTTTCGAAATCAAACCATTGTTATGAAAAATAGGTTCACTTTTGCGGCAAACCACCTTTAATTGGTTGTGTGGTCGCGTCAAAAAGATTTATTGTTGAGGTAATCCTAATATATTAGCATTCTCTATTGTTTGTCGCAGTAAAAAAAACTTTGTGCATAAGCTGAATTTCACTCGTGTTTTGTTTGTTCTTGCATGTAGGTTTGTTGTCCAGAACCCCTTCATGTCTGTAACAAACGAATTTAGTTCTTAATTAATTTTGATTTTCACTGAATGTTTCTTTTTGCAGTGTATTTAGTTTTGTCGGAACTAGCACATATATGATAGCCTGTTTAGATGAGTTGTCGTGTTTGAACAAAGTAATATATAGTAAGGATGCACAATTATATAGGTTCATTTATAGGTGTATTGAGAAACATTTATTGTTAAGAATGTATGACCTTGGAGATGGGAAGTGATTACCCATTACCAACGATATTTGGACCATCGGGTGTACAATTATATAGGTTCATTATGGGGCAAAGCTCTTAAGTTTGCAACATATATTATTAACAATGTACCTACTATAACATAAACTACAATTTCAAATGAACTTTTTAAAGGGAGAAAGCACAAGTTTAGATATTTTCATGTATAAGGATGTCCGACTGAAAAAAAAAATTATTTATAGGCCGAGCAAACAAAAAGTAGAATCCAAAATATTTATTTTCCATTTGATTGGTTATCTAGGTCATTCAAGGGGTTATAGATTTTATTCTCCTATTAAAGGTTCAATTTTTTAGACTTAAACTATCATATTTATTTCGAATGAAAATTTTAGAGGGGAAGATTTATTTAATAATATTTTTAAGAAAAATTGGAACCAATTCATTAAAATATGGAAATGATGTTACAACTAGAGTTAGTTTAACAATTAGATTTGCTTTGTAGTACCAACCTAATAAGTGTATAATATTGGGACTATTTTATGTAATAATTTATAAATATGTTTGATGGTAGTAAATTAATGGTTTAGAATATCATATTACGGGTTATCGATATAGTCTCGTTAACCATATAAGCTCAAATACCCAAGATCATTTATTATATAAAGCCTTTTACCTAAATTAGGTAGAGGAGAGTTAATACTAATACTACTTTTCTCTAGAAATTACTCTCTCTCTCTAATATTTATACTTAAGGTTATCTCTCTAAACAATTATATAACATTTCTCGTGATTTATTGTACATAATTACCCCCAAATATTTTTGGAATTATCAGGTACCACCAAGGCACATGTGAATCATTTGGTAAATCCACCAAATTCTATCATTCATGATGATGGTTCTTCTAAATTTTCCAAAAATAATTTGCCAGCTCCTCATATCATTGTTGATAAGGATTCTTTCAAGGCTCCGAGGATGTATTCCCTCTGTGTTCGGTGAAATTTTTGTTACCCATTTTGAGCATATCTTTAGATGTTTTAACAACTTTTTATGTCGACCCAAATATTGGTTCATTGATAACTGTGATTATTTCCTAAGTTTGTTGCATTGGTTAGGCATATGGCGCTCTGCATTCACCTTTATTCAATGGAAATGTCTAAAGGGCATTTGAGCTTGGTATTTGAGGTAATATAATTTCGATTTTTTTATTTTTATGCACGACATGTTACAGCATAAAAACTTATTATGAATTGTATATGACGACTTGTGGCTTAGATTATCCTCAATGGTTTAACCATGCTTCACCAAGATAATTTCCATCATTCAACTAATATTTATCACATTCGGGCTCTTTTTAATGACGTTTCTGAATATATGGAACGAAATGTTCTTGTTAAAGATGTTCTTGAGAAAATGATTGAGATTGAAAAGCAGGTAAGGGCTGATCTTGAAGCTAGTTTAGAGGAAAAATGCTTTTGAAACTCCAAATATAGTCTCAAGCTAAATAATTGTAGAACATGTGTTTTTCTTAATTCTCATATGTGTAGTGTGTTATTGCGTGCCAATGAGGATCTTTTAGCGAGCTTCCAATTTAGTAAGTATCTGAGAAAATTGTTTATATTCAGAATAAAGTTGTAACAACTTGTAATGACAATTTGGTTATTTTTAAGTTTTTTTGGGATATTGTGGAAGATTGATGATCTTCAACTGAAAAAGAAATTATTGATATCAAAGATAAAGTCGAGGTTGCAAAATCAATTACGTAGAATCCGTTAGATATTTTAACATCAAATTTTCACTCTTTTTCAGACCTTTTAGTTACTGACTATCAATCTCAAATAAATGATCATACATCATATCTCAATCAATGTTCGATACCTCTCATGAAGAATTGTGGAGGCTCATTTTTCAATTGGTTCTGGATAATTAAGAATATCATGAGCTTGACTTGGAGAAATTTTGGTGTTGTCCTCAATGTTGAAAGGCCAAAAGACTTTGACTTGAGTGGTTTCGAGGAAGATATTGGTGAGATTAGTAATGCTTATAATATTAGTATCGGAGATGAAAATGTTTAGAGTATTGATTTGTAAATAATTGATGGTGTCCCAACCAAAAATAGTGATCCTTTTATGAATGATGTTTAAACTTGATTTATCTTTCCTTTTTGTTTTTTGTCTTTTTTAATTTTTAAAGTATTATTTTATACTTTTTGTACTTAAGAATTTTTCCCTTATGAGTATTCTTTTTTTGGACAAATCTTTGTATTTTTAATATAACACTTTTTCTCTCTCTTATTCTTTCATTGACTGATCAATTTCATTATATCGATGCTTATTGAATAACTATTTATGTTCTTTCTTTTAGTTTTCTAGAATTTTTCAAGCATGTTTATGATACATGACTCCCGCTAAGTTTTCTCTCTTTTTCATTATTTTGTGGAAACTGAAGCATTCATTTTGTTTAAGAATTGATTTTTGATTATCCGAGACTTGTTTTTAATATAGCTTTTGTTTATATTGTGGACCCTGATAGAACACTTTGTTGTTCGATGACCAGTTCTTGATCATCCAAGACTTTTTTGTAGGCTTTATAAAGTCCTAATTTTTCCATTGGAGAAGTTTATTCATAAGGAACTATTATTATTTGTCCAAGGCTTGCAGTAGGATTTTACTTAGCCTCAGGTTTTCAGAAATGATCTCCTGCTTCATCTTTTTTGCTTTGGTATTTTTTTATTGTATTTTGTGTGCAAATAAGAAATAAGACATATTTTTTGCAGTAATAACATTTTATTAATGCCGAATGAATCCTTAAAATTTTCATGTGCCACTACGAGAGGAAAGAGTACATCCCTTTGATTTAATAAATATGTTTTACATGAGTCGTAAGTTACAAACTTTTATTATGAAGTACTATGATAGAGCTTAAAATGCTCTGTATTTTAGGGTTCTGGACTTGGTTTTCTCTGCATATAGTAACTTGTAAGTTCATAGCTTCATCTTGTCTCCGATAATGAATGTTTTTTCCTAATTTGGAGCCAACTTGTCGAGACTATTTTCTTTGATGTAAAGTAAAACTCTTCTCAAAACATTATCTCTTAGTTCAAAACTATTGAACCGCACTTTAGAATTTTATTTATTCATAAGTATTGCATTGTAATGCTCTGATTGATGATGTGTTTTGACCTTTATTTACTCATTTAAGTCTATTTATGATCTTCGAGCTTGTGTATTATTTTATTCGTTGTATTTTGCTATTTTGTGGGATGACATACATATCTTGGTTGTAACTACTGTCTCAATTCCATACACCATAGAAAAATGGTGTTTCTTCAATTACAGTTCTAGGTGTGGTTTTGTATGATCATAAGACTTCTTGTAAGAACTCCAACTAGATTTTAGATGTTTATTCCAACATATTCTTGATACCATTTACCAATATCATGTTACTCACTTTAACTCAAGCCTTTGACTAACGATGGAATGAGAAAGAAAATATCATGTTTATCTCATTTTGAGCGCAGAACCTTGTGATGCTATCATTCTGGAACTAAGTTCCATCATTAGTAATGATAACTCTCATGATTTCATACATGCAACAATTATTTAATTTTAATAAAGATATTACCTCTATTATCGTGATGTTCTGCAAATGGTTGTGCTTTCACCCACTTAGGGAGAAATAATTTTAAAAAACTAGTATATACCTTTTTCTTCTTGAAGAAAGTGGCAAAGATCCTACAATATCTAGACCTTATCTGTCAAATAGAATTGTCTCGATTATTTTCTCTAGTAGTACTTCTGGAACTTTTATTTAGTTTTAAATCATTGGCATGTTTCACACTACTTTAGTTTTTTCTTTGCATCCTCCATAACGGTTTTCCAATACTAGCTTTGGATTAGAATTCTTCGATATAATTATTTATATCCAGAATGCATACTTCCATCTCCATCATGTAATTCTTCTATGGAGAAGGTTGTTTCATTTGTGCATAAGAACCGAAGAATTGGGTAAGGTAAACCTCTCTTATATAGTGTGCCTGAAGTCCAAACAAATCTTGTTAACTTCCTCTTTATCTTTCGTGTTTCTTTTTTTACTTAAGGGAGCACTATTTCTATTGGATACTTCTTGATTTGAGTTCTCTAATCTTCGTCTTATTATTTACTTTTTATTATCATTACTTTTGCGGACGGAATGTAGAGAGGAAGCAATGGGCTAATGTAATATATAGTTTTTCTTGGATGATTATTTCAAGCTAAAGATGTATAAGCCGATAATACATGTGCATTAGCTATTGAGTTATTGGGGCTTGGTACTTATTTGAACTTCACATGCTCACACCGAGAATTTAATCGTTGTAACTCTTTTATGTACTAAATTATGTTCTTATTTTGCTTCGGCATGTCTACTGCCTGATTGACAACTAATTGAGAGTCGATTAAGAGTTGTACCATTTTTTCTCCATAAATCTTTACAAGTCGGAGTCCTACAATTGCAGCTGAATACTCTGCTTCATTATTGGATGCTGGAAATAAAAAATCCATGGACTGGTTTATGATATCTTTTGTTGGAGATATGACTTGAAATCCTACTCATGAGCCACGTTTATTCCCCCAACAGTCTTACCCTCCAAGTATCTTATAACTTGTTATTTGGAGAAATAGATCTATCTGACTAAAACTCCATTAGAAAATTTGCAAACACTTAAAATTTAATTTTCGTTCTTTGCTCAAAGTAGATATCTTAATCATTTAACTTTATTGACCATTTTGTCAGTTTCTCTAAGACATGAGGCTTTTGTAATACATTGTCTTACGCAGTAT